>JARPMR010000024.1:19073567-21473567 GCA_029955525.1 Oeneis ivallda | reverse complement strand
AGCGTCTTTAGGATTTATGTAAGTGTATCTCATCATAGGTCTTTTGCAAGTTTACCTATTCACAGACTTAACGTATAACTTGTGACTGTTCTTTTCAGATCAAGTTTATCCCATCAGATCAAGTTTACAAGTCACGCGCATATAATGTATACATACGCATACGACACACAATTATACTAATGTAATATTATAAATGCGAAAGTGTGTTTGTTTGTTGGGTTGTAGGTTTATCCTTCAATCACACTGCATCTGAGCTACGGATCGACGTGATTTTTTGCATGGGTATAGTTAAGAACCTGGAGACTGACATAGGCTACTTTTTATCCCAGAAAATCAAAGTTCCCGGTGGATTTAAATAACTAAATCCACGCGGACGAAGTCGCGGGCATCAGCTAGTGACAGTGATATGAAGAAGTTTATTTTGCAGCCATTCCATCATTCCATCTGCCTGCTAAGGTTTTGGAACATATGGTAGAATTACTCAGGCGATTTGAAAGTATGTTGAGTTCCAAAGCTTTGGCGAGCTTTGAGCTTCATTTTTAAGGTTTCGTAGTAAACAAGGAACCCTTATAGTTTCGCCATGTCCGTCCGTCTGTCTGTCTGTCTGTCTGTCCGCGGTTTAGCTCAGAGACTATTGGTACTAGAAACCTGTAATTTGATAAGGGTATAAATATTAATCACGCCAACAAAGTGGTGAAATAAAATTGTGAAAAATATTTTTTTTTAGGGTGAGGCCCCTACATGTAAAGTGGAGATGAATTTTTTTTTCTCGTCTATCCCATAGTGTGGGGTGTCGTTGAATAGGTCATTCAAAAATATTGCAAGTGTGGGAACACCATTTTTTAATTCAGGGATCCGTTTGTGAAATATGATATTTTAAAGTGCTAAATTTTATTAGAGTCAAGTGTCCCCCCCCTCTGCCAGCTAAATGGCTGTATAAAGGATTCATGAAAAAATTCACAGCAGTAGTATATATAATGAATTTTAAAGAAAAAGTAGGGTTCATTAGTTAAGGAGTTATATCTGTTTTATCCAAGTTAGGAATTACACGTAGTGTAAGTTGCATATTTTGTAGTATATTATAGTATTTAAAGCATGGAATTCAAAATATATTCCATATTCATAAATAAAATATAAGCACTATCCTAGGTCAGCAATAATAATATTTGTGAGTTGCAACTACGGAACCCTACACTGCGCGTGGCCCGACACGCACTTGGCCGGTTTTTTATTTAAGTTTGTCAGATACCAACTTCAAATGTGACATTTGCCAACTTTAGTATAATTTTTTTATTCGGGCGAAAGACTGGCTTCCCATAGCACAAGGGACCCTATAGTTTGGGGGCCAGGTAGGACTTTGCTGGGCTGTAAAAGTTACTACGTACAAAGTAACATCCATGGTGTTAGGTGCTTTGCATGGGTACTTTTTGTACAAAAAAAAACTTTTTGTCCCCAGGTGCAAGTAATCCTTTCTCACTGTCGCCGGTGATCGCGTCCCTTCTAGCGATGGTGGCGCTTTTAAGCGCTGCAGTGTGCGCCATCATTGTGGCGGTCTATCGGAAGCATTTCGTGAAGACGCACGGGAAACAACCACCGTCTACGTAAGTTCGATATTGAATGCACACACCTGGTACTGGCTTGGTTATATTATTGTCGCAAATAAATTTTGTCTGTACCCACGACGATGTACCCATACGATTAGTTAAAGCGATGATGTGGCTACAATATAGCACTGAATCGAATATTCGTGTCGTTCTCATTAGGTCAATTTTGACCGGTCTATCACAGTATGAATGTTCAGCAAAATCAAAAAATTACACCAGAGATAATATCAAAATATTTATTTTGTATTTCTTATTTTTGTGTAACAGAAATTATTTTTACTAGCGACCCGCCCCGGCTTCGCACGGGTAATAGAGCATGTTATTACGCCTACGCTTTGCAAACTCCTTGAAATATTCCATAAGTTATATTGAACAACATATTGAACAGTACGTAGGTTTATAAAAGAAGTATCGCTCGGCTTATAATATAGCAACAACGCGGCGCGTGCGGGGGTGGTCACTGGTCGCATGAGCGAGTCCCGTCATCGCCATCGTCGGGTAGAAATCCGCGTATTTATATTGGCGCGCGTTCGTTTTTATTTTGCGATAACTCCTAAGATATTCATTTAAATTTTAATCCCGATAACGGTATGCAGGGTCTATTTTCTTACCAAATACGCTGCTGTGGAAACAATATGGATGGTACCGCCCATGCTTTTAAAGAGAAACTCCGCCTCCTAGCTTATCTATAAAGGGGTGTTAAAAGCTTACAGCTACGCGGCGGGGTGATTTTGTGTAAATCTATGGAACCTCAGCTTTTTTGGAACCCATGAGGGGTATTAATAAGTTTGAAGTGTGTATCTGTGTATGAGTGTATCTATGTAACTGTGTGACTGCTTGTACCCTAGTAGCTCCCTAACGAATGGACCGATTACGATGCTGTTTTTTCTGTTTAAATCTGATGTAATCGAGGTGGATCTTAGCTATAACTTATGAAGATCTGCTCAGACGTTTGAAGATCATCAGCTCTTTTCACTTGATTAAATGGTCTTACTTTTCACTGGTGCGATTGATTTGAAATTTGGCGTACTGTTACTTTGGATTATTTCCAATATGGTGGTGGTGGTTACCTTGAGCTGATGCTGCAGCTTCAAGTATTCTACGAGATATCTGACTCCTCAGCAACTTACAGCAGATAGGTATAGTGTATTTGGGCTCATCATGTGCGTTAGATAGATGATGATCAAGGATCGAGGATCGAGGAAAAATATCTGATGATGGAGCAGAAAACTGGGTAACAGGATGTCAGGTATATCGTACATAGTCAGGTCATAGATTCACATGCCGGGGGTGTTTTCAATTGACACTTATGTTTATTATCTTGCATTTTAATGATTCCTTTACTGTATTCTTTTGAAACAGGAACGCTCTATACTCGGAGAGCAGCATCGATTCGTTCCCAAAAAGGGACACCCTCCCTTCATACTCGGCATCTCCAAAAGTCGACTATAGCAGCCGATATGAGCTTAAAATGGAGGGAGAGGAAGATGATCCCGACATTATACCTGTACAATTTGGTAAGTGGTGCATTGTGATACTAGTGCAAAGATGACAGTATAGGTGGGTTGATGTTAGGTGTCAGTGCTTAAAACGCATTTAAAACTGCTTCATTGGGTGGACGTCGTCGTCCACCCAGTGAAGCAGTTTGTCCACCGTCGCAACCACAAGCCGCAGACTTGTCTGATATCGTTGTCAGACAAAACGCAGGGAGCCACTGCATACAGGCGACGTCAGACCGATGCCTGTGGAAGAAAAAGAACCAGAGAAACCAGACGTCCACAGATAAAGAATAAAGAAGAAGTTGAACCTGAAACTATTCGCATAAGTTACAATTAAGTAAATGGTAGAAAAAGTCGGTGATGTTCTTGAGCAAATAGCTCAAATCAACACCTAGTCTTTTGATAAAAGCAAATAAAGTTTAATAAAATTATAGTTCAATACATGTACAATGTATTACAAAAAAGACTTTTACTTAATAGTTTGTAATAGAAATGAAAAGCATCTAATTAAGTCGGTTAATAAATAAATGTCCATTCTTAAAAAACTCCTGCACCCATCTGGGATTAGCATTAGATATCATTCAGTGTAACTTATAGATGTACTAACTGAAGGATAAAATTCGGTACAAATGCACCAGTATTTATCGCCCATTTTTGATCAATTCTCTCATAAAGCCTCTACATCTTTGAGTATATAACCAACCTCTACATGTTGGAAAGCTTATGATCCGAGATTTGTTCCGTGACAGTACACAATGTCTATTTATCATGTTAATTTTTTTTCATAGATAAAAAGCCGCTAGACGACTTCAGTAAGCCCCAAATAGGAATGGAAGGGGATACTATAAAAATCTACAGTGACCACAGCATAATACTGCCAAATAGTGGTGTGAGTATTGCTTTTATTGCTTTGTCTGCGTTGTATTATCCATTGAGGGTCGTCACTTTATTCATAAAAATGGTGGAAGATTTTTGTGATAACAATACAGTAAGCTCTCGAATCCTTTAATTATTTTCTAGGATAAAGGTTACGGATTTTTTGTGATAATAATACACTAATTAGTTCAACGTTTCTGAAAAAAATCGCTAAGGTGTGGGACGCTCTTCCGGCATTCGTATTTCCTGCCACGTGTAAGACACGTTTCGACTTGACTTATCTTCAAAGCAAGAGTGAATAGGTATCTCCTAAGCAAGCTCGTTCCAACCTAGACCTCATTAGTGCTTTCTACCATTGATTGTCGTGAGGCTTAGACTATTGCATAGGTATAAATACTAATTTGAAATATGAGCCAGACATGAGTCTTCCATGATAGCGTGACTGCTCTACCGGCAATTAAATGCCGGTTTTTAGAATTCTAGTGATAGATTTAGAGTTCTGATACAATGCCCCGTAGACACCGTTTAGGGGTAAGATATTGTCTCTTTCTAAAGCCGTCTTTGGCAGTATCACCACTTACACGTGCGATCGTATCTATAATCGCAACTTTGTACGAGTAGATCAATAAATATTTTTCTTTCCTCTCACAGAGCATATCATTCGTGAACCGAGGAGTGACGGCGAGGGGAGTAGACATATCGTCCTCTAGACATGAAGTGGTCACAGCGGCTAGGAAAGTCCGCGAGAGCTGCATATAGGGGGAGTTCTCCACCCACTTGTAAATGTAGATAGTGATGATGAACAAAGTTTTTAATTTGTGATCATTAGTGTTATACAAACTCTATTTAAGGGTAAAATAATATCAAGGACAAACTCTTATTTGATAAGGTATTTTGAATGGGAATTTTCTTGTTTAGAAAAGTAGCTAAGTACTTACTACACAAATATCTATAATATACGCTCTTGTTTTATATACGAGTACCTATTTTTTTTTGTTTGGTAAATGTTACTGTTAAATTGATAAAGAAGAATATAATATTGTAATACTCAAGTGGTCTCAAGTTTGATACCTGTCAATTTTAGGTTAGGATAAATGCGTTTGGTTGTGTACCAACCAAACAACTCTAAGAAAATTTTGTAAAGTGTTACCTAAGGTAAGGGTAATATTAAGTTAAGCGTAAAGGAAAGTACATAGCAAATTCGGCGATGAGTTAATTCGGTAAGGTCACCGGCTGACTTACCGGCTTGTTATGAAGTTTCCTTAATATTAATTAGACATTTTACATTGCAGTTATTTTGCATATAGCGTTTCACAACACAAATAGCTATTTGTGTTTCGAACATTAGAAACAAATAAAAAGCGGCGCAAATAGTGTGCGCGTAAGATTCCTATTTCGTGTATCATAACCGGTCGTTCGTAATTCTAAATTCTTGTATATTTAATTTTTGGAGTTTACTCCTTAAGAATCGAGTTTAGCAGCCCGGTATGAGAAAAATCCGGGCAGTAAAATCAATTTATCAATGACCTCGTTACGTTTTTCTGTTACGTTTTTCACAACGTTGAAATTTCTACCCTAAAGTTTAGTAAATAAGGTTGGTTTTCGTGCGAAAGAGTCCCCGAAGCGAAAGTCGGTCGGGGCGCGCTCGGACCCGAGTCGCGCGCATAGAGAAGGATATAGCGTCGCGCGTAAACTCCAGTCGTGCGTCGGAGGCCGGAGCTGACACACACTTTTTTTTTATTCTCTCCTTTAGTTTTGTAAATACCACGAAATACAGTTTCAAGTGTAAATACTAAATCATGTCTCATTTATCCAACAAGCGAAAATTTGTGGCGGCAGAAGAGCCACATATGATTTACGGTTTTATTGAGCAATACATCATGCAAGCACCGTTTAAAATGGAGATGAAAAGAAGGTTGGCGAATTTTGACCAAGCATTTTTAAAAAACGTTCAGATTCAGAAAAAAATTTTAGTATTTTTCTGTGTAAACCCGATATTTTTAGAACTCATTAGGGTTCCGTACCAAAATGGTAAAAATGGAACCCTTATGGTGAGACTTTCTCCGTCCGTCCGTCCGTCCGTCCGTCCGTCTGTCACAGCCGATTATTTCAGTAACTATTAAAGCTATCGACATGAAATTTGGCATAGTTGTGTATAATAGTGGCCCAACATCATTGGAATAAAGAAAAATCGAAAATTATTTTTAGTTTTATTAAAAAAAGGGGAAAATCGGGGGTTTGAAATTTCAAAGTAAGATAACTATACCGAGTGGGGTATCATATGAAAGGCCTTTACTTGTGCATTCTAAAACAGTTATATATAATAGTTTTTGATTAATCGGCCAAAATGTCGAAAAAAATACCGTTCCCCCCCCCCCCCCCTTATCTCCGAAGTTTACCAATCGAAAAATCAGAAATAATTATGGTCAATAGAGGTTTATGTATATTTTACAGGAAAAATAAAATCAACTCGAAAATTATTTTAGATAATTAAAAAAGGGGGAAAATCAGGGGTTTGAAATTTAAAAGTAAGATAATTATACCGAGTGGGGTATCATATGAAAGGCCTTTACTTGTGCATTCTAAAACAGTTTTTTATTTATTTCTATATATAATAGTTCTTCAGTAATCGGCCAAAATGTCGAAAAAAATACCGTCCCCCCCCCCCTCCCTTATCTCCGAAGTTTACCAATCGAAAATTCTGAAATAATTATGGTCAATAGAGGTTTATGTATATTTTACAGGAAAAATAACACCAACGCTCGAACTAGCATAGTTTTTTTTATATTAACAATAAACCTCTACAAACAAAGTTAACGATAAATAAGCAAATTAATATAATATTATCGTTTTACTTTTACTTTTGGAGTACGGAACCCTCGGTGCGCGAGTCCGACTCGCACTTGGCCGGTTTTTTTTTATATTCATAAGTACGCATTATAAATAACCGTTACATGGCAATACAAGTGATTATCTTTTTTCTCCCAACTTTATTTGACTTTGATGAACTTTTTTGTTAGACTGGTTTACTAGAACAAGCATGAGAAGTTTGATTCGTGAACGTGGGCTTGAGGCCCACGGCTCAGTTCATCTGGGTCAGAAACTCTATGGAATTCGCCAATCTCCTTTCTATAAAAGCTACAACAATCATGATTACAATAATCCCTATATGCTTCAAAAGCCGCACATCTTTGATCAAAATCCAGTTAACGACATAATCATAATTCCCCACCGCACGTCGACATGCGCAATATTGTGTTAATTGATGTTAATTTAGGTTGTTTTCATTGTAGCGAACAAAACTTGATGTAGAAACATAGTCTAATCAGAACTTGACACATGTTTCTCTGCTTCGCTGTAGATTTGTTGCTACAAAATAAATGTTGTTTGTCTTTTTGAATAGGCTAATCTTCGGAATGGTTAAACCGATTTTGACGGGACTTTCACGGGCAGGTACCTACCTACTTATACAAAGTTAATTTTTGAGATATCCTCGAGATTTATATTATTACAGCTATCAGTGATATGTATATTATGTATTAATGCATAGCAATGTCATTACAATATTAATAAATGAACAATACTTATTATGTTATTATTGTATATTTTATCGCAGTAGGCATTATATTATTGTTGTGGAATTTCACAATTCAATTTATAATTTCAATTAATGTCAACTATTAATTTGGTTTTTGCTTAGTTAAGTTATATACAGGTACATAGGTATCTTGTAGGTACTAGCCCGGAACTTGGAAGTTAGAGCTGTGAGTGTCACCCTCTTGGCTCGGAGAGCACTCAAAGCCTGCGCCTAATCTCTTTACAAACGTGTCGTAATTTTCGGTCCCTTCGTACAATGAGAGTGAGGGAATAGAGAGCGCACCTGTGTTTACTCTCTATTCCCTCTTTCTCATTCATTGTGCGATGGGACGGAAAATACGACACGACCGAAGAGAGCACGCAGACGACGCAGGACCGACGGCTTTCCGTGCTCTCCGAGGCACGGGGGTGACACACCGCCAACTTCCTAACTCCGGGCTAGTACCTAGTACCTACTGAGAATAGATACCTAAACAACATCTGCAGCTGTTGAAAATGCTAATCACTTGACTAGACCAATGAGGCATGGTGCAGGAGCAATTTAAGGTCATAAGGTTTAAATTCGCACCTACTTTTTCAGAAACTCAGTTTTTGTAATTTGAACCTTATGATTGCGACAGTATGGTATAAAATATGTTACGTTCTATATAGCCTGTCTCCCGCAACATGCTACACCGCACAGAGTGTAGAAATTATTGTAGTAGGAGTCTAATCATGTCTCGAAGAAATCGATGGGCGCTGGAGTCCCAAGGTTCTGGAATCTATCATGCTTATAATTAAATGACATTAAATAAATTATACCGTATGTATTTAAAATAACTGCAATATAAAAAGTGATGTACATAAACTAGATAAGGTTTAGCCTGGATGCACATTGATTACTTTCTCATAAGCGTTTGCTACACAGCCGTTGAGTTTCTAATCCATAGGAGCTTATTCAGTCTTCGGTTTTGTCTAAAAATTATTGCTGCAGCGTGACAATCGCAGTCGTTTCTGATTGGCTGATCCTCTCTCGCTATTGGCAAAAACGCATAATTGCAGTGTTAACGCCATAAATTAGTTCAATCATACTAATTGAGACTGTATGATTGATGCAGTATTTTCGCAATCGACCAATGGCTTGAGACGTTACTGGCATTACAGCTGGCGGCAAGAATAATGCTCAGAAAGTATCCGATGTGCGCTCAGCCTTAGATAAGACAAATTTGAATCAAGTTGGTTGTTACACGAAATAAAATTGTTGAATGAATTATATTAGGCCAAATCGACTGAGGATTGAATAGTGATATTGTAACTATGATTGTGAATGTTTTATTATAAAATTAAATTATTGGAATTGTGTGGTGTTTTCTTTTTATATTTTTTAAGGTTGCCAAAAATGTTCCAAGCCAAGTTTCACTCCTGAGTTAATGGAGTAATCCACACACAAAGTACACCAAGTAGGAATAACGAGCCTTTCAACCGCCAACCCCCGAAGGGGTGTCAGTATGACGTGTGTATCTGAGTATGTGTCTATCTATGTGTCTGTGTGCCTGTCTGTTCCCTCATAGCAGCCAATGGATGGCTTTTGATGCGTTTTTCTGTTTGAAAGCCAGCGTAATCGATATGGACCTTAGCTATAATTTATGGAGACCTGATCAGGCGTTTGAAGATCATCAGCTCATTTCCTACTTGATTAAGGGGTCTTACCAGCTTTCACTGGTGCGACTGATTTGAAATTTGGTGTACTTCGGATTATTTCCAAAGTGTGGTAACCTAGAACCGATGCTGCAGCATCAAGTAGTCTGTGAGATACCCAAATCCTCAGCAACTTACAGCAGATTTAATGTTTTCGGGCTCATTAGAATGGTCTCAATGAGTAGGTGTTAGTTAGATGATGATCAAGGATCGAGGATCGAAGGATCTGATGATTGAGCAGAAAACTGGGCAACAGGATGTCAGGTATATCGTACATAGTCAGGTCATAGATTCACTTGTCGGGGTCTTTGAAATTTGCAATTTACACTTGTAATAATATGATAACATGCTAAACCAGATATAGTAACTACCGTCCCCTCATACAGGCAAAAAAAGCATATGGCCCATACGCGAGGATGATCGATCCGGTGATGTAAAACATGGACTTTCTATCCAACATATAAAATTAGCCGCTCATCAAGAATAAAATAGATTTTTTTTGTACAATTATACACTTTTATAAAGTGTTTTAGAATCTTCAAGTGAACCTACCACTAGTTGGGAATGCCTTTCCAGCCAAGCACCAGCAAGAAACTCCGATATCTACGAGAGTTAGATACCAACTAGCTTAACCATAACAACTGATATGCGCTTTCGCCACGCTAATCTCAAGACAAAAATCTTTTCACTAATTAAACCAAGAAACCCATTACATTCCGCAGATAAAGGAACTTAAAGCCTCTCCCGGCTTAAAGAAAAATAAAGCGTCGGGAAACACGAGCGACTAAGAATGCACTTAGAAAATTCAACGCAAATAAAGGCGATCGTACACAAGACTACACTTAAAATCCGCTAGAGACGCAACGCACAACTTGGGTACCTTTAACTCAAGGGTGAAGCATCTTCTAGCCAAGCACGCTCTATCTAAAACTACGTCTTCACTTACCATCAGGTGAGATTGCAATCTAGCGCTTGTCTTTAAAAAAAACATATAAGGAACATAAGCTCTACAAAAAATTGACAGTTTTTTTACTCCTCCGAGAGTACGAAATATCACTCTACGCTTGGTGATCTCATATTAAGTCAGTAAGTCATTTTTTATTAATTGTTATCATGCATTCACATTCATTATCTTATAACTGTTTTAAAAAAATAATTTTTAGTAACTTACAAATTGTAGCATTAATAAATAAAATAAAATAGATGTTAATAGGTATAATATTATACTTGTATTATTTACAGGTAGCATACGAGTACTTATCATAAAATTTGTATAATTATTATTTTAGCAAGAAATAAAAAGCTTTTTTATTTTCTTTTTATTTATTAATTATATTTATTAACAATGCATCCATTATTAGACGGACATAGGTCTCATATAGGCAACAATAACGTTGCCTATCCTCTTTGCCGGACTTTCGCATACAATCGATGCTGGCATCAAGGCAGCTGCTTGCCCGCTGCGCTGTACAAGGTTGCTTGGGAACTTCTAAAATGTTGAACGCTTACTGAAATCTCCAGGTGACGATGACGCGAAATCCATGTTTTTCGCTCACCCAAAAAAGTGCTCAACGCGCCTAAAGAAGTTTTCACTTCAAAAATCTATGTATTCAGGATTTACGGCTCTGGCACAGCTAGCAGCTATGTGCGATCACCTTTAGAATGCACTTAGACAATTCAACGCGAATAAAGGAAAGCGTGTAAATACGAGGCAGACGACAAAAGGACAACATAATGGTTAAATAGGGAGCGAAGAACAATAGAACGGTCACTGATCCTAATTCTTATGCAGTGCTGCACATGAATTCTCGTATTATTCGCAAATGTACTACTTGGTCCTACGAAGGTTTAATTTTCATATGAGTCAAAACCAATTAATACTAGGTATTTTTAACCGACTTCCAAAAAAGGAGGAGGTTCTCAATTCGGCCGGTATCTTTTTTTTTTCTATGTATGTCCACCGATTTCTCCGGGATTTCTGGACCGATTCGCGTGATTTTTTTTTTAATCGACAGAGGATCTGCGAAATGGTCCCATAAAAATGTTCACCTTCAACTCCTCAAGCCTGATGCTGCAGGGATATTGTCCACCTAAACTAAAGAGATTTAGGAAATGTCGATTACGAATTAATATTGTAGGTAACAAGTTTGGACTACATCATGGAGTTCCAGGTCCTAGCTCCTCAATCCTGATGCTGCAGGGTGCTGCCTACCTAAAACTATGGGGATTTAGGAAATTTCGATTACGAATTGATATTGTAGGTAACAAGTATGGACTATATCATGGAGCTCCAGGTCCTAGCTCCTCAATCATGATGCTGCAGGGTAGAGCCTACCTAAAACTATGGGGATTTAGGAAATGTCGATTATGAATTGATATTGTAGGTAACAAGTATGGACTACATCATGGAGCTTCAACTTCTAGCTCCTTAATCCTAATGCTGCAGGGTACTGCCTACCTAAAACTATTCTTTGTTGGTACCTATCTAAGAGGTGATTTGGATCTTATAAATATACTACACTTAAAAGCTTAAAATAAAAATTCTTTTCAAAAAACCGACTTCTAACGCCACTACAAAGTATAAAAATAATTTTAGTTTGTCCACGTTTGTTGAAGTCGGGCGGGCCTAAATACAAACTATGAAACCGACTCGCGATGCTCGCTCGACTTCTACAAACGAGTCTCTCATATTGTGTAGCGTCGCGTATCGGTTTCATAGTTTGTATTTAGGTCCGCCCGACTTCAACAAACGTGGACAAACTAAAATTATTTTTATACTTTGTAGTGGCGTTAGAAGTCGGTTTTTTGAAAAGAATTTTTTATTTCATAGTATATAAGTAGATAAGGTCTAACATTAAGAGAGAACTAATGCAAGCCAAATTGCCGGAGCGGACAACCCGGGACCGAGTGACCTGGTGCGGGAGAGTGAGGAGACTCGACCCCGGATGACGGGAGGAGGGAAGGACAAGAAGAAGAAGTATTTAAGTAGATAAAACAATTAATATTAAATTACTCCTAAATTAAGTCTGATATCATATCGATGTCACCTTAGCGAGTCATGGTACCCAAAATGCTGGCAGCATAACCCTTTTGGATGGCCATATAAATAATTGGCCAAGCTCTTGAATCCCCGGTAGAGTCGATGATCCTTTTTGAGAGTTCTTCTAGGTTATTTTTTTAAGAATAAAATTATATGCCATGTTGAATTTGACCAATATTCCCCTCTTCCCAAATAATCGTAGAGCCGCATAAAGTCTGTGTAAAGAGCAGGTACAACAATTTATGGTGAAACGGTTGGGGATTTGAGCCATCGATCGACCTTTCAGTTTTCAGTTTGCACCTCTAACCGTTGAGGCTATCCAATATCAAAAGCTTGAGAGTTTTTTACGGTTTATTCAACATAGAGTTAGGTTAGGTTAGCCGATTTTGATGAAAGCTAGTATCACTCGATTCGTTAGTAGTATGGGCAAGTGCTGTAACTCTGGACGCTTATACCTGTGGACACAATCGATTCCGTCGGAACTAGCAACCTTAAAATTCTAATTTGAACGCGACCGTAAAGCTTTGTCTATGGTTGATAATTCGCAATCAAATTAGAATTTTTGGGTTGCTAGTTTAGACGGAATTTATTGTGTCCACAGGTACAAGCGTCCATAGAAACGGCACTTACCCCTTTTATGGTACGGGTGATATAAGCTACATTTAACAAGAAAAAAGTCCACATTATACACTAATTTTCCGTTTCCGTTTTCCGTTCAGTTTTTAATATTTTCATCCATCATTGATTCCAATTTTTATATAATATGTACTTAATACCTACTGAACAAGAATTTTTATAGTATTCGTAAATGTATCCAGCTATTTTGTCCTTGGAAAAATGTTTAAGTAGGTACTATTATAATAAGTAAATTCCATTCAAAGATTTGATTCTATGAAAATGAGTTTGCTCATGTTATAATCATAATTTTAGATTAGTCCTTTCCTTTATCTATATAAAAATTTACATTTACATCTGTTCATCTGAGAAAACTACGTTTTATACGCCCAAGTGGCGCCACTGTTTTCCACCACTGCAAAAGAAGCTTTTGTATCCTAGTGTTCCCGTATATCACGAGATGGCGGTCTTATGTGTACATTAAGATGTGGCATAAAAAGGTAGATTTTATGATGTAGGCATCCGATAAGAAATGATTTTTGAAAATTCAACCCTTGAGGGGGTAAAATAGGGGGTTTCAAAATCGAAATTAAAGTGAGCGAAGCCGCGGGCAAAGGCTAGTATCTAATAATAATGTTTAAATTCTTTACAGCTTAGGTCTAGGTCTGGGAACCTGAGCCAGAACTGGGACATGATTGTGATCCATGAATAGGGATCATGACCCTCATCAATGAGGGATATACAACACAGGGATTTTCTGGGACAGTAATAAAGTTCAAAAATCTTAATGAACATAATACTACCTAAATGACAATGGAAAGACCAAAGCAATTAATCCTTTTCTGGCTAAATACACCGTTTCTGATTCAGTTCCTCAATTTAATTGCTCCACGGGAACCGCGCGGCGATAACAAAAGCCGTCATTGAGCGTTCATTTACAAAATGCAAAAATAACCACCGTTTAATGAGATTCAAAGATATGGATAAGCCGTGAGTGAAAATGATACAAGTACAATTTTAAAATAATTTTAAGTTATATTTTTAAATAAGGACATACTTATTTTCTTTTTGGGGTACTTACCCAAAGGGTGCCAAGGGGGTATCACTAAGCCTCCCCTGGCCGGCCGTCTGTTTGTAAGCGGGATACTTAGCTTACTTAGCGGTAATAGGTAGATACTTACTTGAAATTTTCACAGAATGTGTATTTTTATTGCTGCTCTACAACAAACAATAAATAACAACATTTTGCGATTTGAAATTCGAACAAGGTACGTACCTTGAGTTTCCAACTAGATGGCTCTTAAATTATCTAATTTACTATAGTGTGCATTTTAATGGGCACTACAGTGAATAATTTATGCATTTTAAATTCTAAAAGCACATTTATAATACAAAATGCCGCGAAATATTATCAAGACACTTGGGTCTTTGATTAGCTATAACGCCATATTCTAGTCTAACCCTAGCCTAAACTTCAAGCGACAACGATCGTAGAAAGAGAATAGATACAGCAAAGTGTAACTTGGCTAGAGGGGCTGTTGTTGTATGTTTAATTTGCCGAAATTTAATTAACCTTCTTTAAAAAAGACCAAGAAGGCCGGTAGATAAATTGTACCTATAGAATTGGTATATAGAAGATTCTACCCATGACAGCTTCAACTTGACGTCTCTCAACACCGCAGCCCCGTCGTGACTACGGTCCATGCAACTGGATCGAAATATCGACATTCTCAAAACAATTATCGTGGTACATACTCGTATAATCGTTATGTATACACACATCAAAAGTGTCTAGGGATCAAGCATTTTTATGCGGATTTCTTGAGATTGAGATGTGGCTTTGTAATAAATTTATGATTTTATAAATTTATATGGATCCTTTTTGGTGCATTTCATAATTTCATAATCAGCGATTAAAATCCTGCCAGGAAGTCCATCCTTATAGTGGTGGAACCATCATGGTATGGGCGGGTATTTGGATCGGCGGAAGAACTGAGTTGATTTGGATCAGAGGCAACCTCAACGCTCAAATTTATGCTGAGACGATTGTATCAGACGTCATCGTTCCTCTACAAGTGCAAATCGGTCCCTTATTTCAGTTAATGCATGATAATGCACGACCGCACACCGCAAGAGTTGTAAGACAGACTCTCGCCGCAGCTAACATCAATGTCCTGCCCTGGCCTGCTCAGTCGCCAGACTTGAACCCGATTGAGCATGCATGGGATATGCTACAGAGAAGAGCTCTGCCGAATATGGAGGGTATCCAGTGGCAAGAAGACCTTTTTTTGTTGTTGCAACGAACATGGGCGGCCATTCCACAGCGTGATTTGGATGAACTCATTTTGAGTATGCCAAACCGATGTTCTTGTGTTGTTAGTGTTCGCGGTAGAAACACGGATTATTAATTGTTTAAGTAACCCAATAAAATTTTAAAGAAAACTGTTATTTCAGTCTTTTTTTCGAACTTTAATGTTAGTGGTTCAAATGTCAAAAATCCCTTTATTAGGAAAATGGCAAATTTCTTTATTAATGCAAAGGTGACTTGGTTTATCGTTACTGTGACAAACGAAAACACTTTATTTGATGAATCCTTAAAGAAAATTTTAATTAATATCAATCAGGAGAAAAGTTATTGCAAAAATATATGTTGATCCCTAGACACTTTTGATGTGTGTAAATTACGTGTCACCGGGTCAGCTAGTACATTATAATATTATTCAGTAGGTTGGTCTTATCCCTACAAGCTTTAGTGATTTCAATTTTTGCATTACTGCAATCGAGGGTTAATTTCCATCGGTAACAGCCGTCGGGCGTCTTGCGATGTTGCAGTGAAGGGTTCGCTACGACGGGGCTCATTTCCCGCCCAAAACCATGTTTGTGAGGCTTTTAAATGGATGATATTGTACCTACAGAAGGAATCAATTCCTCTGTTTAAAAATTCCTGTCTGTAAAATTTAGTTATTAATTTTTTCATTACCCGATTTCGGCAAAGGCAAAAGGAAGGGTTTTAATCTTCTTAGCAGTCCATGTATGTATGTATGTATGTATGTATGTATGTATGTATGTACGTATGTATGTATGTACGTATGTATGTATGTATGTATGTATGTATGTATGTATGTATGTATGTACGTATGTATGTATGTACGTATGTATGTATGTATGTATGTATGTATGTATGTATGTATGTATGTATGTATGTATGTATGTATGTATGTATGTATGTATGTATGTATGTATGTATGTATGTATGTATGTATGTATGTATGTATGTATGTACGTATGTATGTATGTACGTATGTATGTATGTATGTATGTATGTATGTATGTATGTATGTATGTATGTATGTATGTATGTATGTATGTATGTATGTATGTATGTATGTGGCTATTTACGTATGTTCCACTGTAGCACCTAAACAACTGAGCCAATTTTGATAAATAAAGTGTCAATCTATTCGTTATGATGGTCCGGGTGACATACATTACAACAAACAAAATTGATTTTGGAACGAAGTTCCTTAACGGTACGGACTTGGCGGATGGGGGCTAGGCGAAAAAAAGTGTAAGAATTTTTCTGTCACGACCTTTGTGTGTTGCCTTCGTTTGTTACACACGTTCCGTCATAGCTTTGGTGGCGTAGCAGCTAAACGAAGGAGCGAAACTATCGGTCAAGGGGTTCGAATCCTGACTTCAGATTATAATTTTTATTTTATTTATTTTTATTATTAATTTAATGATAAAAAGAACTTCGTTCCAACCGAGTATTCCACGACACTGAGACATTTTTATGACGGATATTACATCCAATTTTCCGCAGTAGGATTAATCTTTTCTCTTGCTACGTACTGATTACTGTTGATGTATGTACTTGTATATTATATTAAGGGCCTGTTCCACCACCTTCAATTTAACTTTAACAGATGGATAAATTAGACGTTTAGACAGATTGCCCATACAAAAACTATCAAAACGTCAACTTCCATTCGACAATATTTTCGGTTATTCAATTGTTAGTAACGCAAAATTATATTACGAACTAGCTGATGCCCGCGACTTTGTCCGCGTGGATTTAGTTTTTAAAGTCTCGGGAACTCCTTGATTTTCCGGGATAAAAAGTAGCCTAGATGTTGACCCGAGTAATAAGCTACCACGCTATAAAATTTTGTAGAAATCTGTGCGGTAGTTTTTACGTGAAAGAAGGACAAACAAACAGACAAAAAAAAATTAGCTTCTGTTTTGATATCTGTATCTTGAACACAATTAGAAGCAAAAACCCTTTTTTGAATCTATTTCATGTACAGAATTGGTTTCGTTTCTGTTTTATTATAGGTATGTATAGATAATGCTTTTGCGATTCGTAATAATATCACAATATCACCTCTCGTACTTGAGACGTGATACCGTGCTCATATTTCACCGTGTCACGCCAATATACGGCACGCTTACGGCACGTCATATCATGACGTCGTTAACGTGTTTAATGTCACTTTTATGGAATACAAGTGTTTTTTGGCTGAAGGGAGGAAAACAATCGATTTCGTCAGTATAAGTCAAATTACAAGATATTTTTATAAATGTGGATCTTTGGATCGATTTTAGCGTTCACGGAAAATCGACTTGAGTGACATTTTAACAACACATCCAAACATAATGTAGGTACGATGGAATGTCTGTCTGTTTGTCTGTCGCCTTTTCACGGCACAACTCGAACTTGTAACAAAGTCGACTCAGCTTACATCTTGAAGAGGGAGAAGGGATACTTTCTATCTCGAAAAATAATTTTTAAATAGTACATAATAGTAGATTAAATTCAAATACAAATTTATTTATGTGTGTGTTAAATAATAAAATGATCTTAAAAAAACACTGAATATTACCCGATTTTCGCAATCAGTGAGAAAATGATACAAACCCAATATGTTACCAAAACAGAATTTCAATTGAAATCCAAACACATACTGCGACGCAATTTCAGACAGGAAATAGGCCGTGACTGCAATTAACCGTCAAAGGGTGCATGCATACCTAAGGGATGTTTTCACCCCAATTTCACTCCAATCACGCAAACTTGTACTGGCAGTGGAAAGTAAAATCGAACATTCTTTTTAAGATATCGCACGTAGTAAGTACACGGCCTAAATTGTTTAATTTTTTAATTAAATGAGAAGCTCCGAAGTGCAATCTCTTCAGAGAGCAGGCTAACCTAGTAGGGGTATAGAACTATTATAAAACCATACCCCTAATCGGTTTCTATACGAAATTTAATGCAAATGTTATCAGAGCCAATTAAAAACAATTCTACTTTGTAAGTTTCCAAAATTACTTCTGCTATCAATCGAACCCGGAGTTCAAAACTTGGCTCGATGATCCGAATACTTGATTCAGAGGAATCTGTGATGATGTTTTGTGTCCATATAATATGGAAGTCCATACAACAGATCTTTGTACTGCAGTGGACATCTACCTATCGGTCGATAAACAACAAGAAGAATTCTAGGGACGTTTAGAAGTTAAAGTTTACGCCAAAGAAACTCAAGCCTATATTTCTGTGACATAAAAGGAGAAATTTTCGATCCCCTTTCTAGAGATTCTTTCCCATTTATGGAGTCTCAACTCAGACTTTTTCGTCCATCGGGATGGAGGTTAACGTCCTCTTTGCTGGCGCTGTTATACGCAGTCTCCACTAAACACAGTCAACTGTTCCCATGATAACATGACCAGTTCACATTAAGTTTAATTTGTTTTATATTGAGCACATTTTCTCCATTTTGAGGAAAATATGGTCCTAGGGAACTGAAACGTAACATTCAAGAACAATTCATAGATTTCTAGAGTCATAAATTCTCGCGAGTTGGACCAAATGACAAATGAACCCGTCATCTGCCGATGGAGTAATATATCGTCGAAATTGATGTTCCGAGCTTCTAGTGTACTTCAAACTTTAGGCATAATTTAGTTGATCTAACGCAGACTACGGTTTTGTATCTGCAACCAATTTTTATCCAACAACTGTTACTTAAGACAGCATAGAGTGCAAGATAGTTTAAGACAGCAAAGAGTGACTTTTTGGCGACTCATCGCGTGACGCGCACTCGACGTTGAGGTAGGGTGGGGTGGAAAGCATCACCTTAAGACTGAGTTTCCACGGCGCGGTTTGGGGCTCACAACCGCTGCGGGCGCGTGCGCCGAACCGCGCCGTGAAAACTCAGTCTTAGATAGATGGACATTCTCGAGAGAGTCCAGCAGCCGTTGGATCAAAGCAGTACAAAATGGACTTCAGTTCTGGCGATTCTTGCAAAAGACTTCGTCCAGCTGTGAATAGCTATCGGTTGAGACGACAAAATTTCCTGTCCTGAGGGATACAGGATTATTTCAGTAAATGCACCTACAGTGATTCTTTGCCATTATTTTGCTTGCAGAAAACACACAAGAGTGGACCTTAGCCTCAAGAGCACTGCCAGGCTCAGCTCTATGACGGCCGTCTGACAACCAGTGTGGCGAAGGGTTCTACAAATCTCTGGAGAAAGAACAGCTCAAAAATGCCATTTAACTAGAAACAGAAGCAAATGGAGTGCTAATAAAGATGCCTTAGTCCTTCACTCGCCTGCAAACAGATCGTTGATGAACCATATTACTTCTGTTTCTTCTAAGTGAAAACAAAAGTTTATAATTTCCTTGTCAGCAGCCTAAGTCTCATTTGTGAGGGTCAGAAGAGATTCGCTCTTGTTGAAACAAACATTGAAATAAAAACAACGGGTGTTTCTATTATTTTATTTCATAATACAAATATTTAAATTGCTCCATACTTTGACACCTTCAGCTATATTTTGTAGAGATTATTCAGATGCTTTCCGAAACTTGGGACTTCTTGTTTTTACTCATCAGAATGGGATACATCTGCAAAATGAAAAAAAAAATTGTAGATAGATTTCAGGAAAGGAAATAAGTTTGGTATCACCAGCTGATACCAAATTATTTAGAATTTCTTCCTTTATAATATTTGTACACAGTATTCCGTAGTGCGGAACCCAAGGATGAGACATAAAGCACTCGTTGCTTGATGGAAAGGGGGTCTTAACCAGGTATAAAACGGCTAAAAATCAATTAACGCGGAAGTAACCTTTCCCACGCCCACCCAGGTAAGTATACCATGCCTCGACATCACCTCTCTGGCTTCACAGTCCATGACACATTCAGAGAAGACCCACACTGGTTGCCACTCCAGTATTTGGTCTTCTTCTTCTTTGTCAACTGATAGACGTCCAATGCTGGACAAGGGGTCTCTTGCATGGACTTCCACAAGCCACAGTTTGGCGCCGCCTAAATCCAGCGGCTCTATGCGACTCGTTTGATGTCGTCGGTCCACCTAATGGGGGGTCTGCCAACATTGCAACACCTTGTGACCTTGGAAGTATTTTTCTTACCTGTACAATAATGAGAAGGTAATTGGTGGTGTAATCCAGAAGAGTCAGCGGCAGTGTGGGGCTTAGCGTGAAGCAGCTGCTGTCTAAATATCGCACTGGTAACGACCTCGCACATCTGAGCCATCGTTTGGTCAGCTTACGACATGATTTATCTGAAAGAGGTTACGAAATCAACTGTATAATATCTACAATATATCAATGCTCCTAACTACTTATTCATAAACGCGAAAGTACATAAGTTTGTCTTCTTAGTTCATCAACAAGGCGTGGACCATCACGGACAGACCTAATATTTGCATGGACGATGGTTACATACTTGGACAGTGACATAGGCTAAAAGCGGGGCACACATCGTACGGAAGCGGGGCACACATCGCGCAAAAGCGGGGCACACATCGTGCGAAAGCGGGGCACACATCGTACGGAAGTGGGGCACACATCGTGCGGAAGCGGGGCACACATCGTGCGGAAGCGGGGCACACATCGTGCGGAAGCGGGGCACACATCGTGCGGAAGCGGGGCACACATCGTGCGGAAGCGGGGCACACATCGTGCGGAAGCGGGGCTCACATCGTGCGGAAGCGGGGCACACATCGTGCGGAAGCGGGGCACACATCGTGCGGAAGCGGGGCACACATCGTGCGGAAGCGGGGCACACATCGTGCGGAAGCGGGGCACACATCGTGCGGAATAGACATGAAGACCGATTTTGAAAAACTGTTGGATTATGTTCGGAAATGTCTACTATTTCGAAAAAATATCATATTTCAGCAAAAAAAGGTTTGGTAGATAAAATTGCCATTTCAATTTTAATTTTTAAAATTTACGCAAAAACGTTCGCCAGTGTGGCGTCGTTCGTGACTTCAACTCTATGTTTTGTCATATTAGTTTGTCAAAGTTTGAAGATAGATGTGACGTATCGCTTTGATTGGTGTTCAATCCAATATGGTGGATTGCTGTATTTTATAGTTTTATTTTATCAAAATAATTATCGATTTAACTCAAAATAGAAAATTAAATACGTTTTTTATAATCCATGTAAGACATTTCATTAGACAAATTCATAAGTTCATTGATTTTTGATTACTGGCATCATGCCTATTCGCTTAATTCTGAACAAAGCTAGTTGTGCTGTTTTGTAAATTGATGCGTTTTCATTATCCTCGATTGCAGTGCTTCAGCGGCTCTATAAGCAAGCTGGCGTCATACAGCTCAATAACTTCGATGTGCTCTCAGATGAAACTGGTGACAATGTCCAATTACCGAACAACGAAGCAACGGCTGGATCAAGCGTCATGCTCGTGAACGGGTTCCGCCGGCGGGAATGGGGCTACTTTCTGTGTGCCCGTCTTAACATGAATTGAATTGTAGTATGTTTTTTCTTGGAACTTCTAACAAAGATGCATGGGTTAAATCAGCTTGGCATCCAGCTGCCCACAAGATAGTATAAAAACTTATTACAATGTAATAGCTACTTATTAATATTGTAAAATGATTATTTTGAAAAGAGCAACTGCTGAGTTTCTTGCTGCTCTTCTCAGCAGAATCCGCTTTCCGAACCTGTGGTGGAGTCATGACGTGTCATAAGAGCCACAGGTTGGCCTACGTGAAATAAATAATTTTGAATTTTTTTTGAATTTACCTTTCGAGTCTAATCCAAACACCAATCGTTCAGACAAACGCTTTACTAAGCTACTGCAAAGGATGCGAGTCCGGAGCGATGCTGAGCAAAGCAACCACAGTGAGAGCAACGATCTTACTTCACGCCACATAAAATATGGTAACACTTTACGAGACTGAAAATAAAATTTGTACTTCAGTTATTAGAAAATTTGATATTAATGCTATTTTAATTAATATATGAAAAATAAAACGGCCCAGCGCAAGTCTTCCGTCCCATAGTACAAGATTATTAATAACCAGCTATTATTACGAACGCTGATCGAGCAAAACAACAAAGTTTTTGATTAAATGTTATTATTAAATGTCATAAGCGCCACAGGTTGGCCTACATGAAATAAATGATTTTGAATTTTTATAGCGGCAATAGAAACATAAATTCTGTGAAAATTTCAATTATCAATTATATCTATATTACGGGTCATGAGATACAGACGGAAAGCGAAGGCTTAGTTAAAGGGTCTCATTGGCATTCTTTGGGTATGGAACCCTAAAAAGTAGCGATAGCCTAGTGGTTAAAACATCGGCCTTCTATCCGGGAGGTCCAGGGTTCGATCAACAGGCACGCATTTGACTTTTTGGTGTTCTATGTGGCAATTGAATATCACTTGATTTAACGGTGAAAGAAAACATCGTGAGGAGGTCTGCATGCCGTAGACTTGTCCATAATGTGTTCAAAGGTGTGTGAAGTCTGTTAATCCATACTGGAACAGGGTGTTGGACTATGGCGTATAGATAAACCCTTCTCATTTGCGAGAAAACCTGTGTCCCATATTGGGCTGGCAATGGGTTGAAATACGCAGCGACAAGCTACTTCTTTACCACTTCTATATCTTTAACAAATTCAAGAGACTGTTACTTACTCTAGGTCCTTCTAAAACAATTGCAATTCCCATGTAAGTGATTGTTGTTGTTAAAGTCATTATCACTGTAAGGCATATCTAAAACAGAAGGTCAAAATTGTATACAATTTATACATTCTACAACAAATAATTCCAATCTTTAAGATTTTATTTTAGAATTAAATTTAAGTTTAATATTACTAATTGTATTTAAATTTAATTCTAAAATTAAAACTAAAATAAAAACTAATTAAAATCTAAAACCCCATCCAAGCCACCGCAGTGTGGCATAGTACCCAAGATGCTGGCAGCATTACCTCTTTGGATGGCCAAGCTAATCCTTTGGCCAAGGAGCTGCCAGCTCTTGGATCCCCGGTAGACTCGATCACTTTTTTTGATATCTCTAAAAAAAGTGCGCGAGCCTCCGGGCCCCACGGCCCCAGGGTCTCTACACCAAAAGGCGCAAATATGAAACCACTGTCAAGTTTTTCATATTTGCGCCTCTTAGCCTGTTCAAGTTTAATATAGTATTGTATATATGAAATTTTCTTAAGGATATCTTTAAGCCTCAGGAGTTGCTGCACTCCTAAATCGTAGGGATTCAGGACCTTTCGATTTTCCCTCCTCCTTTTTTTTCGACGGTCTTCTCTATATTGAAAGATGAAGAGAAAATGCTTTAACATTAAGTCCGCTTTTTGTATTACCTACGTTGTGCGATAAAGAGAAAAAAAAGAGGAATTACCGTAAATTTAAATTCAGCAGTAAAATGTGACGCTGCGACCAAAACATGTCTATAAATTTTGGTTCCCACTTCTGCACTAACATCCATTAAGTTATTTAGTTTGTCGTTTAATTCTTCTATTATCAAGGAGTAGAACAGCAATTCCGTATCATGAGCTGCGAACGCTATTGTAAGGGTTATGATCACATTTGTAGGATATTCGAGATAAATTAAACAAATAACATCAATCACAGTTGATATTAAACTTAGTACTATTGCCTTCTTACTGTTATTTTCAGTAAAATATTCTGCTGTTAGTTTTCTTCTGATAATGTAAGGTATTATTTCACATTCTTCTTCTAGAAGCTTCAGTTTTTTATAAACATTATCACGTTGCTTCGCTGCAATTGCTAAATATATCAATTCAGTAACAATTATACACTGGAAAATGTATGCAAATAGGTTAGAGGTTGAAAGATCTTTTACTTTTATATGACCTCTGATGGTGGTATATATTTCTAAAACGTTAATGCCAGTAATGGTAATCAGTGATACGGAGAAGATAATGTTTCCTAAGATTTTATACATCCTTTTCTCGATACAATGCGTTCGATTGATACAGAATAGGTTTTGCATAATAATCATGTAAAGTAATTTTTGACAATCTTTTTTAGTTTTGGTTTGCATCTCGAAATTAATCGATTAATTGCTTTTAGAAGATGATGATTACAATTATTTTAATATTTTTTTTATACTTTACTAACACAGTTTTTCATTTATTTATTTATGAAAACAGCCACTTACAGTAATCGATGCAAATAAACTGGCACTGTATTTTCACACTTTCTCAAAAATTTTGAAAAAAAAATGTAAAGTCGGGTGAAATAAGGTTGCAATGCTGCACGAACAATAATTTCAGTTTTGAATATTTATATTCAGAATAATGTTTCGGTAAATCGATCGTAAACGACTGGTTTCGAGTAGACAGTGTTGGAAATTAATGTTAAAATTGATTTTCCTACTGATTATTTCTAAATAATCCTCTGGAGTGTCATTACAATTATTATGATTACTTGGTTTCAAAATTCGAAAGTAATTAGGTAGTATTTTCCTACGGCTACCATAAACGGGCCGTAAAAAATATATCTTGCTGCGTATGTATGCATGATCGTAGATCGTAGATCGTAAGATCGTAGGTTCGATCCCCACCCGTTGCACTATTGTCATACCCACTCCTAACACAAGCTTTTCTTAATAATTTAGCTAATTAATATTCTTCGAAAAAAAAATCGGTTCACGGACGACGACGACGTTTTACGTGATAATGTCATAAGAAACTAAATGACCGCTAACCACAGCGCGCACGCGATGACTGGCGGGCCCGGCGGCGCCGAGGCGGGCGCTCTGCCAACACTTGGGCCGATCGTACCTCACTATCGCTTGTTCCGCGCTCTCGCTTGCACGCTCAGGCTAGGCGGAATGTGTTGTAGTACACCATCTCAAAACGAAATTTACAGGTGTGTAAATCTCGTGCTATCCGTTTCATAATGCCCCCTGAGGAAAAGGATAGTACTAGATTTAGAACTCAATATAGAATAGTAATAATAATAGAAGCCTTATTGTAGACTTGATATAAAATTAAATCACCATATTGTTTTTTGTGTATAATTATATACCTACCGGGAGCCAGTAGCACTGAAAATCCTGTCATCACCAATTAAGTACCTTCCCAAATTAGTTTTTTTCAATATTTTACTGTACAACTTTATAGGCGTAATTAATAGGTAGGTGTAACTATGCCAAATTACAGCCCTTAAGTACCAATAGTTTCATCCCCCATCAAGTACTTCAAGTAGTTATGCGAAAATAAATTCAAGTAGGTATGCTCTTCCGGCCAAAAAAAGTGGTTTGCGTAATTTTTCCTGAAAGAGTAGTTTTCTATTAAATACTGCAAAAGCAAAAAATCAATATCTGCGATGACGTTAAAACATTTTTGCAAAATATATTTTTTAAATATTGTTTCTGCTTCTCAAATTAACGCATAGCGGAGCTTGTCTTTTATGTATAACTAGCTGATGCCCGCGACTTCGTCCGCATTGATTTAGTTTTTAAAAATCCCGCGGGAACTCTTTCATTATCCGAGATAAAACGTAGCTCTCCCGGACTGAGGAACCACTACTACATCCATTACAGTACCCATGCAAAAAATCGCATCAATCCGCTGTTCTGTTGCGACGTGATTGAAGGACAAACCAACAAACAAACACACTTTCGCATTTATAATATATCAGTAATGCTTTAATATAACACTTTTTATAATTGTCAAATTTTTTACCATACTTAACCAAAGACAAAATTACGTTTAGCTGTCATTTGCGTTTTGTTATTCCATGTCAGATGCGTTTATCTTATACCACGTTTTATAGTGACATGACGGAAACGCGGTCGAACGGGATAAAAAGTATCCTATGTCCGTCTCCTGGTCCTAAGCTACCTCTCCACCAATTTTCAGCCAAATCGGTTCATCCGTTCTTGAGTTATAAATAGTGTAACTAACACCACTTTCTTTTATATATATAGATTTATGTATAATTTTTAAATATCAACTTGAGTACAACATATTCGATTCCACTATGACGCGACTTTCAATGCTAAGTATCTCCCGGGCCATAATATAATCTAACGGAATTCGTAAACAAATCACGCAGATTTTATTCGTGTTTTGTTGACATTTTGTTACAACTTATGCTAATAAATGAAAATATATAAATCAATTTGATTTGAGACGCTCGACGCAACGGAACGTTATTATTTTCAACGTCGGAAACCTGTTAAATTGAGGATACTTTTCAGGTGACGACAGCGATGCGATATAACGAGGGTATTTAACTTAACTCCTTAGGGCTTGACATAAAATGGGCGTTACAATATTGTAAACATTTGTATGGTCTATACTTACACCCACTCGAAAATGGTAAGTTCAACTGTCTACATTTTTTGTCCTTTTCTTATAAACTCTAGAGCAAAAAAGATAAAAAATGAAAGCATAATTGAGATTAAACTGTAATCCGACTACAGAAAATTGGATACAACATCAGTAATATTAATTTTGTTCGGCCCATTTCAAGCATAATATAGAATCGAGTGAAAATTCATGAATCAAATTCGGCTCAGCAGTTTAGGTGTTATAGAATAGAATAGAATAGAAATATTTTTTATTCAAATAAACTTTTACAAGTGCTTTTGAATAGTCAATGAATCTACCACTGGTTCGGAATGCCTTTCCTGCCGAGAAGAACCAGCAAGAAACTCGGCGGTTGCTCTTTTCAAAACAAATTTACAATACAGTAAATACTATGCTATATATATATGCAGTGTTTCCACAATGAGGAAAGTTCCAAAAATGCATACCGACTAACTTCTATCTTAAGATGGGCAGACATAAAGTAGCCCCATTCCCGCCGGTGGCACCCGTTCACGAGCATGACGCATGACCCAGCCATTGCTTCGCTCAACCATATTTGAGGTTACGATGGACTATACGTATATACAAACACATTTATATGCGTATACTGCGAAAATCATAACCCTTTTGGCTTTGCCGCAGTCAGTTAAAAAACGGTCTACAAGTTCATCATGGTTGTACTAGATTATAGCAAAATATTATGGACTCTGAATCGTCAACAATAAAAGCACCTGCCACGATATCGTAACGATATCGTCGAAGTCAAAAGCGTTGGCCATTACCCGTGATTAAGTTTCAGTCACTATCCGGTGGGTTCGCGGTACCTTGCAATTTTCACCTGAAAAGCCTTAATTTTCCATAAGAAACGCTTCAAGGATCTCTCAAAGGCCTGCAATTCTGGAGTTAATTCACTGGAACGTTTTTTGGCACTCTCAAACCTTTTCCACCCCGCAAAGTGGGCGTCAAGTGCAGTCAAAAGAGGTCTTTCTTGTATGAAATTTGTATTTATGAGCCTTCATGAATACTTTGGATGCTTTTAGAGTTTAGGAACTGAGGTTGAAGCAAAATTATTGGAGTTTGCAGATACTTATGATATTATTATACAAGCTAGTGACCGCGAGTTCATCATTAGCAACCCATCAGCGGCTCACTTCTGAGCGCAGGTCTCCTCTCAGAGAAGGGTTATAGGCAATAGTCCACCACGCTGGCCCAATGCGAATTGGCGAACTTCACACACCTTCAAGAACATTATGAAGAACCCTCAGGTGTGCAGGTTTCCTCACGATGTTTTCCTTCACCGTTGAAGCAAGTCATATTTAATTGCTTAAACGCACTTGACTCCGAAAAGTCAGAGGTAATAAGTTCGTACCCGGGAATTGAACCTGCGAACCCTCAAATAGGAGACCACAGTCCTAACCACTAGGCTATCACTGCTTCTGTTCGACCACGAGTTCGCTGCATATAAATTATTTATTTCTAGTTTAGAAAAATCCCATGGGAACTCCTTGATATCCCGTGATAAAAGTGTCCTGTATCCTTCCTTAGGATGCAAACTATATCTTAACTAAATTATTTTAAAAAGGTTTTACGGTTGAAGCAAGAAATGGACAAACGGAAAGCCATCGACGTCATTCCATGTAAATTGTAACAACTTTGTCTTAAACTAGCTGACCCCGCGAACTTCGTACCGCCAGCAAAAATATTTAGTGGTTGGTCACCCTTATCATTTAGGGGTATGAAAAATAGATGTTGGCCGATTCTCAGACCTACTCGATATGCTCACAAAATTTCATGAGAATCGGTCAAGCCGTTTCGGAGGAGTACGGGAACGAACATTTTGACACGAGAATTTTATATATTAGATATTAATATGTCTCTTATTATCTAAGACATACTGTAATAATAATAAATGTTTATTATGATAGTTTATAAACTTATTTCAAAAAGAAAGTATATTATTGCTTGTGTTATTTTGGGGTTACAAAATATATAGAGAAATTGAGCGTAAAAATTTTACCACTGTATGATTGATTTAAATAATTATGTTCTGGTATTAAAGCATTTTGCATTCCTTTCATTTTGTACTCCTACCTAATGATCTATACAGCTCGAGTTCAAAATCAGTTGCAGTAACTAAACACATCACAACGAACCACGAACTAATAAACACAATACAACGCCCAGAAATGAAACAAACTCGACGATATACTTAAGGATAAACAGCTCGCTTTGCGATGCAAATCTCACTACAGCTGAGATTCCCATCGCTAAAAATAGCGTTTAAAATGTTCAACTTTATAGCTAGTATTCCGCTAGTAGCTAATGCCCGTTTTCACCTACGTTTCTTAACTTTTACGGTGACGTTTTCTGTTAATTTCGTTTTCACAAACCTTTAAGACTGAGTTTCCACGGCGTGGTTCGCAACCGCGGTCCCGCGGTCTCCGTAGAATTCAGATTTGTATGGAAAATGAAGTTTCAATTCCCACGGCGCGGTTTGCGCCCGCGGCGGGTGTAGTTCTAGCGGTACCGCAACCGCTGGGGGTGCGGGTGTGAACCGCTCCGTGGAAACCCAGTCTTAGGGAACACCTAAAGGTTAAAATGACATTGGGTAAGGGATTGTTTAGGGGCTACCTACGCAAAAAGATTTCTGCTTAGAGGATGATTTAGGTATGGTTGGTGAAAACGGACATCTGCCTACTTAGTTGCAAAGGCTAGGGTATTTAATTTTTAGAATAGAATATAATATTATAATTATTTTTTATTCAAATAAACTTTTAAAAGTGCTTTTGAATCGTCGGTGAGCCTACCACTGGTTCGGAATGCCCTTCCTGCCGAGAAGAACCAGCAAGAAACTCGGCGGTTGCTCTTTTCAAAACCATTCTATATAGGTACTATGCTATCTATACAGTGTTTCCACAATGAGAAGAAGTTCCAAAAAATGCAAATTTACAATTCAATACTATATGTTAAGACGGGCAGGCAAAAAGTAGCCCCATTCCCGCTGGTGGAACCCGTTTACGAGCATGACGCATGATCCAGCTGTTGCTTCGCTCAACCATATTTTGAGGGAACGTAACAACCCGCACCACACTTTGTTTTAAATTACTTTGTTTTAAAGTTGATCCAGGTTGAAAGGATGAGATAATATTAAAGTAGTCATCCTTTATCCGAAGATGCAGTAGTCATGAAATACTAACTTAATACTTAGTGGAAGCGCTGGACAGGGTTCACGGTGAAATCAGAATACATTTGGAAAAGTATACTCAGGAACTATTCAACTCCCGCCTTTCTGTCATTGAAGTGCAAAAGGTACTAATTTTTAAGCACTTTCCTATTTTTGCTCAAATGCAAGGACACCCTATCAAAATAGAAACTAACGTCATGTGGCAAGTAAACAAATTGTTTCCATATTCTGTTCCTAATTTAAAACAAACGATATCACAGATAACAAGTTCCAACTTGCATAATATATCTCCGGAATGTTCCTATCAAAATATCGTTTGAACAAAACTACGAACATGTTCAAACAATATGAACGGAACAGGGTGTAATAGCGTTATAATAATAAGTATTTAGAGAACTCGTGTGCTTGTTATAATTGTTTCGCCACATTGCTCTTTCAAAATCACAGATTAAATTGTTATAAATGCTAAGGAATCCTAATGGATATTATGAAATTCTTTGTGTCAGTAAGGTATACCTTAGAATAGAACAGAATCCCGAGAATAGAATAGAATAGAATGTTTTCCCGAGATAAAAAGTGTCCTACTAAATATTCTACCTTAAATTCAATTTTTATCATATTCGCATATTCATTATACTCAAGCAAAAAATTTAACTAGTCCATGTTATTAAAGGACAATTGACAAACCATCAAAAAACACAAATTTGTACCTACTTATAATTAGGTATAGTATGATTTATTATTTAATACAGTAGGGTAAAATTCAAATCGAAACAGATAATTAAACCGAAGCTTAGAATCGTCTATGTTTCTCGTGTACCGAGTTTAGATAATTAAGTTAAAGTTTACAAAGTTTCACGGTGTAGTACGAGAGATAAGCGATATGCTTGATGCTGATTACTTCGTAAGGGTGTTGAATCCGGTACCTACACAAGTTATTACCTTTAAAACAGGGTACTATACTACCTATGAGCACTGCTAAGCAATGAATTAGCAGTGCTCATAGGTAGTATAGTACCCTGTTTTAAAGGTAATAACTTGTGTAGGTACCGGATTCAACACCCTTCAATTCAATCAATCAATCGCACAGCTGTGAAAGTTTGTAAGACCCGTTATTCTTGTAAGAAATGACAGCTCATTTCTCAATTCATTTCTGAATGATGATGGTCTTCAAACGCCTTAACATAAATTATAGCTAAGATGCATCTCGATCACATTATGTTTGAATCCGTAAAGAATTATATGAGTCTGAGAAACCACTTCTCAGATAAAGTCAAAGCGGACATCCGCATTTATCGTCACGGAAGCCAGACTTGAAAAGAAAACTGAAAATTATTATTAACACTACAAAACGCTTCCGCATGCATCTTGAATTCTAAAAATTAGCAACACTGTACTCGTCGTCTTCAAGATAATTGCCGACGGAATTAGGGAGTGTTCTATGCAGAAAACGCCGGCGGCACCTAATTGCGAGGTCGCCTGTATCCTGGGGGAAATTTTATTTTCTTATTTTTCTCCATTAAGGAAGTGTAAATCTCATAATGCTATTCATAATATCCTGCCGAGGGAACTGGCCCGAGTTTGTTTCACTTTCTTTAATTAATTAAGACTTAGATTTACTTTTGTTTTAACAATAAATATTTTGAACAATAAACAGATAATTTCTCCGTTTTTAGGGCGTACATAATGGGCAAAATGGATCAAATCCTCATTCCTAATGCGCACCGCAAAAATTTGAAATGCTCTTCTGGCTTCAGTTTTTCCAACTAACTATAACTTGGGTATCTTTAAATGAATGGTGAATGAACATCTTCTAGGCAAGCGCGCACCATCCTAGGCTACATCTTCACTTACCATCCGGTGAAATCGCAGTCAAGCGCTGGTCTATATAGTCTTAAATTGGGGCGTTCTAGAGTGACTAAAAATTAATGACGCTTGAGAAGTGATTTTTGTAATTACTACATAAATTTTTGAGTGCGCAATTCGTGCTTCAGCTTAGTAGCTTGAATCGCAACGCTGAAACTACGGAGCTTACTTCGAACAGTTAAGTAAACTACTAAAAATTCAGAAGGCGTTTTGAAGTCTCGCTCGGCGTTGAAAATTTTAGCTCAAGTGTTAGAGATTTGCATCACAAAAGCTGTTTATCCGTCTATCTGTTCCAACTTTTATTTGCAACGTTTTTGTACTTTAGTACATATAAAACAAAGTCCCCCGCCGCGTCTGTCTGTCTGTCTGTTCGCGATAAACTCAAAAACTACCGAACGGATTTACATGCGGTGTAGCTGTCGTACAATACTTACCAATACTTACGAAATATCTAGTCTACGCCTGCGGCCGGAATCTCCTCAACACGACAAGCCGCCGGATTACCTTACCTCAAGAACAACCACCAATAGATAGGGTGATTCATGAGGATGGTTTTAGTGTATAATTTGTTAAGTTTTTGTGTAAATTGGTTGAAATATGAGGATAATTGTTGACAAAGTCGGAAAAATTTAAGCCGCCTGGAAGCTTTCATCGAAAACGCTGCCTTTAAGATATGACAAAACAATGTATGTTGGTGGTATGGTGGGATTAGTTTTTACAGAAAAGTCCACGATGGCATAAATCTATCTTTAAAGGATAGCTTACGATACCCATTTTAACTTCTAAAAAATGGTCACGTACCATGCGGTAACTGGAAATCTGTTTAGATGAATACAGTATTAATCCATAATATGAACTAAAAGACATTAATTACCGTAAGCATTTCATGCACATGATAATCCTTTACATCATATTTTATAATTTAAATGAATATCTTAGGAGTTAGCTCAAAAAAAAAACGAACGCGGGAAAAAAAATACGCGGGTTTCTATTTCCGATGGCGATGACGGGACTCGCTCGCGAGTGATACTTCTTTTATAAGCCTTCGTACTGTTCAATATGCTGTTCAAGGTACAACTTATGGAACATTCCAGGGAGTTTGCAAAGCATAGACGTAATATGCTCTACTACCCGTGCGAAGCCGGGGCGGGTCGCTAGTTATTTATAGGTTTTAATAGTAGTATCCGTACAGAAAGCCCAATGCCTTGAAGGTCCCAATTATAGTAACTGATGATAATATTGTTACTCTGTCACTGGCTACGAGTGAGCTACGAACTACGACGTAGCATAGTGCTACGCTACGAAGCTACGGTGCTATTTCTGGAGTAACGACTACGTTAGAATTTAACATAGAGCATACTGAAAAGAAATGTTTGATCTTGAATTGTATAATAAATTATCCTCATCTCTAATACTAGTAGTACGTTGATGACATTATCAGCACCATGTCTTTAGTTGCAGCGTGTGTCCGCGACGTGGTCTTAAACAATGTAATGTTGATGAATGTGCTGAAGTTAGCAAACAATTTAGAGGTTATTAACTGAGCGAAATTAAGGTTTCTGTGACTGCTAGGGTGAATTTCCAATTGTCCGTCTATCTAAGTATCTGTATCTGTTAGAGCCCTAATGGACTATTGAAGGTATTGTATAACTTATGTGTATACTTTACGATGGCTCAACGGCTGAACTAATTTTGGTGAAAGGCAGAAGCAGTTGCATAAAGAAGGACGTAGTATACATTTTATTCCAGGTACTTAATTAAAGATCACACGAGATTTAATCAAACCTAAATCCACGCAGATACATTAGTGGTGAGCCTCAGCTAGAATTTAATATTTTAAACGCTCGATAAGTTCATTACTGTCAGTCTGTGCCAGACTGATCACTGGTGTGTTGTGTCTGACATTATTAATTAAGAATTTTGCTATTAATAAATGACCTCGACTGTCTTGTGGTTATATTGATCAGACAACCATGAGGTCGTGGACATAAATTGTTAGTCACTTGTTTAAGTTGTTGCCTACGACTTCATCCACGAATTTTAAGAATACCGCGGCAACCTTCTATGTTCCGAAATAAAAGCTACCCAACCAACTATACCTACGCAAAAATCATGTCGATCTGTTGCTCCATTGCTGCGTGAATGAAGGACAAACCAACAGAGAAACACTTTTGCATTTATAACATTTGTAATGATTAACTATTGGAAAACCTCAGCGATCAAGAGTAATTTCTAATTTAGCTAAAAAAATAAGGTACTTCTATTTTCAATAGCTTAATAAATAATAATAATAATAATAATAAAATAATAATAAAATTTTCTTTATTTAGGTAAAAACCCATGTACAAAAGTAATTTAAAATAAAATAAAAATGATTTGATTACAAACATAATGTAAAATTAAAAATTGAATAAGCACATCAAACAAGTCATCCTTCATAGACAGAATTATTTTCTATTTGGATCTCGATGTGTCGAGATCCAATGTCTCATCATTCCCGTTCCCTCAGATTGAGCGAAGCAATGGCTGGGTCATGCGTCATGCTCGTGAACGGGTGCCACCGGCGGGAATGGGGCTACTTTATGTCTGCCCATCTTAAGATAGAAGTTAGTCGGCATGCATTTTTGGAACTTTCCTCATTGTGGAAACTCTGCATATATAGCATAGTATTTACTGTATTGTAAATATGTTTTGAAAAGAGCAACCGCCGAGTTTCTTGCTGGTTCTTCTCGGCAGGAAAGGCATTCCGAACCAGTGGTAGATTCATCGACTATTCAAAAGCACTTGCAAAAGTTTATTTGAATAAAAAATATTTCTATTCTATTATATTCTATTGGACTGCGCAAGTCCCCTAGCTGTCCCAAGCTTAGCTCCAGATTTTTTATTTTGTCAAACTGATGTTACTATAAATGCAAAAATAACTCTGCCTGTCTGTTTGCTATCTTTTGAAGCGTAATCACTGAAATGATTTCTTTATTCACATGGAATAGTAAAGAGTACCCGAGTTCCATAACAGTGTTTATAGTGTTATAATTAAAGTAACTCTGTCTTTATAATTTCTTGCACGGTTTATATACACATCGGCTTCAGTCTACCCCATAAAATCAAAGGACTCCCAATGGATTATGAGAAAACCTACATAGATCATTAGCTCTATTGCAACACAGAATAAGAGTAAAATTAATAAAAGCCACTACCAAAATATGCTAAGCAAGGCCTTGTGCACAAGGAAGCTTGATAGAAGCGCAGGCTAGTTTAAAGGATTATCAGGCCGTCTACTCGTTATATGGATCTTACTGGATTCCATGCCTTCAACATATTCCCGCGTGGAATGGAAAAACTTTAAATGGTTCCGATTTTCAGCTCCCGCCGAGACGTGGGGCAATTAAAAGAATTGCCCTCTACGATCTAGTTCGATACTCTTGAAAAACCACGTATGATAGTTCCTGCAGGTGCTGTAGCGTCTTTAAATCTTACTATCCTTACTAAACCACGCGGATGAAGTCACGGGCATCATCTAGTGTTGACATTATTATTATAATTATATCATATTTGTTGCACACAAGATTATTGTTTTTTACTGGCAACACGGGTCTCGAGTTGGCAACACTGTGCGCGCCATCTTTCTCTTGTGAACATGTGAACAAATGTGCGTGTCCAAAAAGTCGCAATAAAATAGTGAAATAATAATGGTGGATTAATAATTTTACGGCATAATCCTATCTTCCTCACATCATTCGCATAAAAGCGAACAATATTCACAGACTAGAAATAACAATTGTTCCTCTATTATTAATAAAGATACTTGAAGTATTTTTTATATATTTTACAATATTTTGTTTTTATAGATCTTAAATCTTGAAATTATTTCTGTTTTTACTAGCCCGAGATTTCGGCCGCGTGAAGTTAGTTTTTAAAATCCCTCGAGTATTTTTTGATTTTTCCGAGATAAAAAGTAGCCTATGCCACTCCGGCCTTCAGGTCCTCAACACTCATGTCAAAAAATCACGTCGGTTCGTAGCTCTGTTGCGGCGTGATTGAAGAACAAACCAACAAACACCCTTTTGCATTTATAATATTAGTATGATAATGTGCAATCAATATACATATCAAACAATTACAAAGCAAAACAAAATATACTAATGAAGCAATTTTAACACATAAAAAGAAAATAAAGCTCAACAGGCCTAGATTCGCAAAAATTCGGGACTGCTTGATTACCACACCCATTATTCTCGCTCGCAAAAAAGATTCAAATGTTATTGGAAATTTAATGTACGGAGCGTTACAGCTAATATATAAGTCACACTACATTGTAACTTTTCATTAGTTGTACGAGCATACGGTAATGAAACGACGCGTTTTATGGCACAATATCCACCCGTATTTACACTTCCGTCTCATTTAGCCGGCTCCGTTCAACATTGTTACTTTAGGTATTATGTCTTGCGGGCTACATGAAGCAACTTCAATTATTGAGAACAATCAATTGTTTCGAGAAATTTTATTTATGTGCAAATTGCAGCTTGTACTTTGAATTTAGAACTCAAGTTGCTTTTACCTCAAATCCCGCAAATTTCACACTCCAGTAGTGGTATTCTCTAAAAACCGGCCAAGTGCGTGTCGGGCCACGTGCAGTGTAGGGTTCCGTAGTTGCAAGTCACAAATATTATTGCTGACCTAGGATAGTGCTTTAATTTTATTTATGAATATTGAATATATTTTGAGTTTCATGGTTTAAATACTACAATATACTACAAAATATGCAACTTACACTACGTGTAATACCTAACCTAGAAAAAACAATTATAACTCCTTAACTTATTAACCCTACTTAGCCGTGATAGTTTTCCTATAAAATTCTAATATACTACTGCTGTGAATTTTTTCATGTATCCTATAAACAACCATTTAGCTGGCAGAGGGGGGGACACTTGACTCTAATAAAATTTAGCACTTTAAAATATCATATTTCACAAACGGATCGCTGAATCGAAAAATAGTGTTCCCACACCCACAATATTTTTGAAAGACCTATTCAACAACACCCAACACTATGGGATAGACGAGAAAAAAAATTCATCCGCACTTTACATGTAGGGGAGATACCCTAAATAAAATTATTTTTCACAATTTTATTTCACCACTTTGTTAGCGTGATTAATATTTATACCCTTGTCAAATTACAGTTTTCTTGTACCAATAGTCTCTAAGCTAAACCGCGGACAGACGAACGGACAAACGGACGGACATGGCGAACCTATAAGAGTTCCTTGTTTACTACGGAACCCTTAAAGTAATCATCATTGAATCAGTGTTACGATCGTAACGACCTCTGATTGGCTGAATTTATAGCTTTCTCGCTGCATCAATGTATTTTAACCAATAGCGGAATTATCAGCCAATCAGACGTCTGCGTCAACACTGATGCAGTCAATTTTAGAGAATACCCCCGCAGGTCCTTAACTATACCCAAGCAAATAATCACATTGATTCGTAGTTCTTTCGTATACGTAGCTATAATTTGTAACTCTTGTACGGCGTGATTGAAGGACAAACCAACAAACAAAAAATATACTCTTAACATTTATTAATTTTTTTAAGTTTTAATGGCCATGTATAGCAATCGATACGAAGGACCTGCTAGACGTTTAAATAAGACAAAGATAAGAACTGGTTAGGGTTTATCCGAACTGCATAACGATTGCAAACCGAAAGTATTAATAACCGACATAATACAACATAAAAGAAAAAGAAAAATCATGACGTGGGAAGATAATATTATTATCTTTTTAAATAAGAAAAACCTAAGCCACGCAAAGCCCCGGGCGTCAGCTAGTGTAACAATAGGAGTCTTTATATTCGAAACACAAAACAATATCGAAAAGAAACTGAAATTCCAGGAGAGACGGTGGGGTATTGAATTGCGAAATCCTTTTAGTTTTACGTTACAAAGGAAAAAGAGATGTATGGAAGATCGGAAAATAAAATTAGCATAGCGCATGTAGTTTCTTATAATGCTTTTTTATTCGAGCATGTACGAGACTAGCTCTTCTTTAGATCGAACTAGCTGATGCCCGCGACTTAGCCCGCGTTAAGTTTGGTTTTTAAAATCTCTCAGGAACTCGGTTTTTCGGAATAATAAGTAGCCTATGTCACTCTACAGGTCCTCAACTGTACCTTTGCAAAAAATCACGTTGATTCTCAGCTCTGTTGCAGCGTGATTGAGGGACAAACTAACGAACGAACACACATTCACATTTATAATATTAAAAACCTTACTAATATTATAAATGCAAAAGTGTGTTTGTTTGTTGGTTTGTTGGTTTGTCCTTCAATCACGCCGCAACAGGGCTACGGATTGACGTGATTTTTGCATGGGTATAGTTGAGGATCTGGAGAGTGACATAGGCTACTTTTTATCCCGGAAAATCAAAGAGTTCCCGAGGGATTTTAAAAACTAAATCCACGCGGACGAAGTAGCGGGCATCAGCTAGTAAATAATAAATAAAATTAAAAATAGCCTTTATTTTCGAAACAATTCATTACATAAAATTAGTCAGATTTTTTTCATTAAATTACATTGAATTACTGTTAAAACAAGTCAAAAATTTTTTTTTTATTTAATTTATAATATTAGTAGGGAACTAAGAATTAGAATTTTGGTTATCAAGCGGTCCTTTCTCCGCAAGTAGGAAGGATTAAGACCATTGTATAAATGTCGGAGCCAGGGTATCCTCGTCGGCAACAAAGTCAGACACATTTGTTGCACAACGAAGGAAGGTAGCGTGGAAAGATCACTTTATTAATTGCGATGTTTATTTTTCGAACAAAGTACCCTCAAAAGCCCCTCTTTTACATTAACTAGCCTTGGACCAGAAGCGGGAATTATTACTCAAAACTAATCAGGCTTTAAGAGAACGCGTCTCTTAAAACGCTGAAACCCTACCTAAAGCCGTCTCCACCATCCCCAATAACGGCCCCTTTCCACTCGGCTAATCAATTCAACCACAACACGACAGACAAACCACCATCTGAACGTGAGGGTAACTATCAAAAATATCAAAGAATTAATTTATCATTTAAACTAATCTAAGCATACTGGCAATATTTAATCGATTAGGGAGCGATTGCTATCGCAAACCCTCAATCAAGTAGAACGACCTAGATGCGAAAGCATCTACTAGTCGTATTGAGTCTCTGGGCAGAGACTGACTTCATATCGTCGAAACTGCTGTTTTATACTAATAATTCAAGATGGCGCGCAAGATGGCGTACCCGCGCTGTCAAAGTCAAATGTCAATTTGATTAAACTAATTTCATTAAATAAACGGATACGGAAATCAAAACAATACTTTTAAATAATTAATATAAATTAAACGGAAATCAATTGCGCCCACATATACATTCATGGCAAGCTGTGACAGCCTAGTGGTTAATACGGTCCCGTCGAAGGGTCGCAGGTCGATTACGGGCACCTCTGACTTTTCGGAATAATTCATGAATGACATATTATACTTTATAAGACTTTATTGTACACAACTAAATAACAACATGTACCACAAATCAGTGAGTGATAGAAGAATAGGGGATCACAGTCCTAACCAATATGGTTATGACTGAGTTCCTTACCCTATTCTTGAGTTCAATCGAACATGTATTTGTGAATTATGTACGTTTAAGCAATTGAAATATCAGCCGATTTAAAGGTGAAGGAAAACATCGTGAGGAAACCTGCACACCTGAGAGTTCTCCATAATGTTCTCAGAGATGTGTGAAGTCTGCCAATTCGCATTGGGCCAGCGTGGTGGACTTTGGCCTATAACCCTTCTCCGAGAGGAGACCTGAACTCAGTAGAGAGCCGTTGAATAGTTGCTGACGAAAACATTATATCTTAATTATATCTTACGTTTTCGTCAACAAATCAGCAACGAATGATTAAGGCGTACGCATTGAGCTTATCAATTAGTGTGACCATTATACTGAACAAGCGTGAACATGTTACAATTAAACTAGATTGGAAAACAAAGTGACCATTGCCATTGCTGAAATAACTTAGTTGTTCTACAGAGACTAATTGTACGAGCGACCGGAACTAAATTGTGTGCCACAGGTTCATTACCGACTGTCCGTAACAGATTGATTACTCATTAAATTGCAGACCTCACATAGTGTGTGGTGTTCCTAGAAAGTAGGTGTTATTCCAACCTCCATGAAGCAAGGTTGTGCACTCTGGTCTTTCAAAAGGAATGTTGCCAATTAATCATTTTCATCGGATCATTTCATTGGACTGGCGACCCCGAAACGGCAAGCGCAGTGTTGGCTGACCCCCCCACTAGGTGGACTGTCGATGAATCGCTCGATGTTGTCGCATCGAACGAGTCGCAGAGAGCCGCTGGATTCAGGCGGCGCAAGACCGAAGCCTGTGGCAGTCCACGCAGGAGACCTTTGTCTAGCAGTGGACGTCTATCCGTTGATAAAGAAGAAGAAGGAGATTCATTTTCGTTTCATTTTCATCAACTTAGTTTATTTCATAAGCATGACCTTTTTCATAAAGTTGAGTTACTATTAAAGTAATAATTTGACCATATTATGCGTAATATTTGACCATAGTAATTGGGTCTATATCCTAACTAGGGAACCTGTATAGGGTGACAAACAAACGATAATCAAGTCAAATCAGCACTCTTCATCAATCACACATTTGACGCACTTTTTGTAGTTTGATTGATAATAATTTAAAATTGTTATAACACTTTAAACTGACAGCGGTCGTGTATTTGACTTAACCTCTACTATTTCAATAAACAGTAAAAATATTTTGTTGAAAGAGGGCAACATCCCAATAATCAAGAAGAATAAGGAAATTAAATAGGTTAAGGCATACAGGTACAACTTATGTGTTTATTCAGCTAGTTTAAAAATTAATAAAATAAGTAGGTATGATTTGGTAAGTATGATTATTTCTTATCCAGAAATTCATCCTTCCAGAAAATAAATATACCTTAAAGCAATAAAATGTATAAAGTAGAATTTGTAGTTAGTCTAGAAAACAATACAACATCACTGAATCAAAATGAGAATATCGAAAAGGAATGAAAACATACGGATTCAAAAATTGAAATCGTTGTCTTGTTTATGTTTATGCTTCCGGTATTTGAATATTATGAATTTACTTAAAGCTATTAACGGCTCAGTTATAAGTTGGCATAGGAGTACCTCAATTTAAAATTCGTTATTTCTTTCATGTAGGCTAATTTATAGCTGTTATAATAAGTCAGTAGTATAGTATAGTAGTAAGTATGAAGCAGTGATAGCCTAGTAGTTAGGACTGTGGTCTCCTATTCGGGGGGTCGCAGGTTCGATCCCGGGTACTCACCTCTGACTTTTCGGAGTCAAGTGCGTTTAAGCAATTAACTTAATCACTTGCTTCAACGGTGAAGGAAAACATCGTGAGGAAACTGTGCACTTCTGAGAGTTCTTCATAATGTTCTCGAAGGTGTGTGAAGTCCACCAATTCGCATTGGGCCAGCGTGGTGGACTATGGCCTATAACCCTTCTCTGAGAGGAGACCTGTGCTCAGTAGTGAACCGTTGAAGGGTTGCTAATGATGATGATCAATGATAATAAGTCAAGACTCTACCCCCGGTTCGGAAAGCAGATTCTACTGAGAAAAGCCGGCAAGAAGGGACTCTAAATCATTAGAAATTAGAATTAGTGAGACTGGCAGCTTAAATGACCATTCCTTAGAGAGGAGGACACAGAGGTACAAAAGTAACTAATAACCTGTCAACTAAATTATATGTATACTAAATTATATAATTATAATTATATATATATATATATATATATATATATAGTATAATTATACTAAAGTATGATAACATTCTAGTAAAAAAAAAGTTAAAACTTTTACGTGAAAGATCAATCCCTACCCTTTGCACCTATGTCGTACCCACTCCTAAAGCAAGCTTTACGCTTATTCTGAGGGTTGAGAGGAACATAAGCAACGGCTGGATCATGCGTCATGCTCGTGAACGGGTGCCGCCGGTGGGAATGGGGCTACTTTCTGTCTGCCCGTCTTAACATAAATTGAATTGAGTTACATGGATTAAATCGGCTTGGCATCCAGCTGCCCACAAGAGAGTTTCTTGCCGGATCTTCTCAGCAGAATCCGCTTTCCGAACCGGTAGTCATGACGGGTCATAAGAGCCACAGGTTGGCCTACGTGAAATAATTTTGAATTTGAATTTAGGTCAAGTTTAGCATGACTATAATGCTCATTGCTCATTTGAAGAAAAAAAATCAGCGGTGATGTTCTATGTTTAAATTTGTATGTTTACACAGCCAGCAAAGTAGATAGTCAAGGGGCAGTTCTTTTAATTGCTCCACGTCTCAACGGTGCAGTGGCTTGAAATCGGAGCCATATAAAGATTTTCCATTTCTCCCGCGGATGTGCCTTCACTCGGTGTGCATGAGTATTATGAGATATAGAACCTCGATATTCATACGCCCCAATAATAATTTGCACGACCTAGCCTTTACTAAAATTAGAAATGCGAAATTGTGTTTGTTTGTCCTTCAATTACGCCGCAACAGAGCAACGGATTGACTTGATTTTTTGCATGGGTATAGTTGAGGATCTGGAGAGTAACATAGGCTACTTATCCCGGAAAATCAAAGTGTTCCCGAGGGACTTTAAAAATTATGTCCACGCGGAGAAAGTCGCGGGCATCATCAGCTAGTATATTATATTATTTTTCTGAATTATTTCTCTAGGATAATTATTTTAATCGAGAATAATATAGCCGTTGTGTTAGCTAACCTTACTGAACTATAACAGTCAAAACTTGTTATCTTAAATTAGATGTTCCTTGCAACTTTGTCAGCGCGGATTAAGTTTAGAAAGGATAATATTGTTATAATTATTAAAAAACACACATTATACATCTAAGGGCCAATTTCACCAACGTAAAATAAGTCTTATCCGAGCGTAAATATATTTTAGCAGATTTTAAATACAAAAAGTGTCAGACCGCCCACTTTATTCTACGGTTAAACGTCACTCGACGTTGGTGAAATCATAATAACATAACTAACAAACGATATTATTATTTTCATTGCAATATTGTCAATTGAGACATAAACATTCAATAAATGTACCTAAATGACAGTTTTCTGTGCGTAACGTTATTTAACATTGATACAAGATCTATCGACACTTATAATATTTTTCTTTATGTCAATAATATCTTAAATTATTATTGGAGTACATATTTTATATTTATTGAGAGCTTATTTTCATTTCTGCAGGATACCTAATTTCTTGACTTGTCCAGGCGCCGCGCACTCCTCTAATAGTTTAAAAAATATAGTAATAATAAAAAATAAATTGTGCATGTATGTTATCTGCTTAAAGCAGAAAATATTTTAACCTTAATCATTTATTTATTTATTTATTTATTTATTTATTTATTTATTTTCCACACTTACACTGACATTACAGGATAATTGATCCCAATTCGTTAGTGCAACACAATATCATTTGTAACTGTATTAAAAACCTAAATCTAAATCTAACAATCTAAAAATACCTTATTAATTGACCGAGCGAAGCGAGGTCTCTGAGTCTACTAGAGTGAATTTGCACTTGTCCGTCCGTCCGTCCGTCCGTCCGTCCGTCCGTCCGTCCGTCTGTCAGAGACTTATAACTTTTGAATTACTAAACGTAATTACTTCAAATTTAGATATAATATGTAAACTGATGGCCTTCAGCCGAATATTGGATAAAAAATTATAAAAACCTTTATTTCAGGGGGGCTCTCATAGAAGTGAATGCGAAGTAAAAAGAAAATTATCGCGTTACATAAAATTGTTACGTACCATTTTAAAGATAATTTTAAACCGAGTACAAAAATATTTTTTTTTTAATTTTTCCCTTAAAATTGACGAAATGGGGGGCTTTCAAAGTGGCGATTTTATACGCTCGCTTGAAGACGCTCTCTAGGAAAATCCGCTATGGATTTTCAAACTGGTTTTATTTTTAGGTCACTTACATCCTGTACTTGAACAACAAATACTAAAATTATATGAATATTATAAAGAAACGAGATTATTTAATTTTTAATGGGCATCAGTAATTCATATAGCATCATCATAGCTTCACAATAATGCTAATAGATGGCGCAGTCAGTAACTATTCCCATGGAACTACGAGTTACGACTACGACCTATCCCAAAAACAGTTTTGCGTCGACCATTATTATTTAGTTACATAATATAATACAATAATTGTATTGTATTTTTTTTTTGTACCATATTATTCAATTAAAATTATTTTTTAGTTAAATTTTAGTTAAATATTGTATATTTTCTATTCGCGTCGATAGATGACGATTTGTACAGATGCCCGTAACCCGGTTTCACTCGTTAGTACCTACATAATAATTCAATGTTTTCACTAACGTTCCCTAACCTTTACGGGCTACCTATAAGTTAGGTGATGTTTTCTGTCAACTTATTTATCACGATCCTGTACGGGACACCTAAAAGGATATTGGGACGGATGTTAGGACTTAGGATTGTATTTAGGAGCTACCTACGTTAAGAGACTCCTACTTAGGGGATGATTTAGGTATGTTTGGTGAAAACGGGCATAATAATAATGTCAGTTTTGGTTATCATGTATCGATTGAATGAATAATCATGGGATACCGTTACCGCGAGGTCTCAGTTCGGGGCGAACCACTAGTTATTTTGGTAACATATTGACCACATTGCGATCCTGGTGAGCTCATTCAGAGTGCAACAAAACAGGTCGATCTGCTCGGCCACCAAGTTCAGGGTGCGAAGCGCGCGCGTCAGCGGCGCCTTCCTGAGCAAGTTGGTGCGCCCTCGCGGCAGCGGCAGCAGCGGCGGCCTGCGCCTGCGCCACACGTACCGGTCCGGCACTCTGAGACTGACCTGCCCTAACACGTCCGCATTGAATGACTTGCCTCTCATTATTTTAAAAACATACGTAACATTAAGCGCTAGTTCCCTTCTAGATCTGAGCTCATTGTATCCGACCATACCCAGAACAAAGAGTGTAGGGTACTTCAATGGGTAGAACGGGTAAACCCCATAAACAAGAATTTGTACAAGAACCTAATAAATTTATTCTGAACCCGCTCCAACATGATACAATATTTTGCTTCATGTGGAGCCCAAATGACTGCATTACTTTCAAGTTGGCTCCTTACCAACGCATTATATAATGCGATGATAGCGCTTATATTAGTGAAACCACTAACTGTACGAAGCAAGAAACCCAAACTTCTGTAAGCTTTCTTACAGCAATCTACAATATGATTACGAAACGAAAGCTCAGTGTTTATGCTAACCCCCAAGTCTTTAACCTCTGAGACTCTCGCTATTGGTATCCCATCGATATTGTAATTATATAAGATGGGGTCCCGTGACTTAGAGAAAGTGATGACTGCACATTTGGAATTATTAAATAATCATAATAATATTATGTCTGTGTAGCACTTCCTTTTACTTATTACTTTTTCCTTAGTTCTTGAAGTAGTTATATGTATATCTATAACCACTATAATGAACAAATGGTAACCACAATTAATGCGACCTTATAAAATATTTTAGCACTCTCTATAAGACACGTTTTCACGAGTCTGTATTTATCTTGGTAAAAGTATATCAATGTGATATAAAAAAGGAAGCAATTTCCAAGTGACACCGTTAACGTAGTAACGTAATAAGGTAATAAGGGTCTGAATTGGGTATAGGGCTTATAGGGCCGCCTAGTTTACGTATTTTGTTTTCTGTATAAAAAGAATTCTGTTTTAACACGTCGTTTAAATTCACCGGAGATGCTTTGGTTTGTGGTCCAAGTTGTAAGCTTATTTCATTTACCATCAAATCTTTTTCTCTTATGGAAAAAAATATACAAGCGAAGTCACTTTTCACTATGTACCTACAGGTGCTTCCTAATTACATGAATTACAATCCTACGTAATCAGAAGGGCTTCTTTTCAATATCAACCGCTCTTTTTCCGACCATTTTTCTCATCATGATGACATCACATGTTAATACGAGTAGAAGACGTTAAGTGAAGAGCACTAAGTTGTAAATAACTATTTAAAGAAAAGAGAAGCTGAAATGATCTTAATAATTATACCTTTTGTAAATCTTGAGGAACTCTTATGTGCTTATTTGTAAACATATCAAATCCATAATACTTATAGATGTATGACTATGCACCTTGTAACGTAACAACGTATAATGAGTCGAATGTCAAAAGAGACTTACTTCTTATTACTTTTCGCTTCTAATAAAATCGGCCAAGTGCGAGTCGGGCCTCGCTCTTTTAGGGTTCCGTACATGTGATAAAATATATTTTTTTAAACTAGATACATATTTAGATGTCTTAGTTCATAGAAAGTACTAAATTAGCATATGGGGATAAATGCTCGTTTGTTTAGGACTCCACTTAATGACCTCTAGACGATGACACCCCACATGCCAGGGTAAAAAAATAAAATTTTATTTCGACTCTTTTTCCATGTATCTCCCCCCTTTATTTTTTAATTTAATTTAATTTTTATTATTTGTTGTTATAACGGCAATAGAAATACACAATATGTGAAAATTTCAACTGTCTATCTATTACGGTTTACGAGATACAGCCCGCTGACAGACGGACGGACGGACGGACGGACAGCGGAGGCTTAGTAATAGGGTCCCGTTAGCACCCTTTGGGTACGGAACCCTAAAAATTATTGTTTCATTAAAATTAAGGAAATTAACTAATTAAGAGGACTGAAGCTTTTTATTTTTTTGAATTATTAAATATTTTTATGTAATTTTACAAAGAGTTTACAGACAAAATCGCTTATGGCTTATCAATTGTGACAAGCCCCAAAAAGTCTAAGGCAAGGAAACAACATTAACCCTAATTTAGATTATATTGGTTATGCATACTAACAACGCCTTGGAGGAACAAATCTCGTTACTTTACACCGCAGTAAAAAAGTTCTTTTTGTTAGTCCTTTAAAGAAAACAGTTCTAGAATTTAGGTATTCCATTAAATAGAAAGTAGGTACGTTGTTGAATTCCTAAGCAGGAAAAACGGCAAAAGCCGTACCAGATCTTGACAGTATATAATGTGCTGGTACTAGAGGTCGCCCATTGGTTGGAATTCGACCCGTTAATGTTCTATGTCGAAGCATAATAAAAGTAGAAAAAAAATTAAGTGGCACTCGGGGACTACCGCGGTAAAGCTATTGCATAGCAATTTTTTATCAACTTATGCAATTATAATATTTATGCAATTTTTTTTGCAGAATAAAAATAATGCAAAAAAATAATTAAAATACACACAAACAAACAAGAAAAGCGCACTGTCACTACTTCGCGAGTGAGATTCGAACCTGCGACATCATACACCATACGGTAAAGAAAGCGGTCGCTCGCCCACTGCGCCAAACAGAGCTACTTGTGAACTTCTAAAATGTTGAACGCTTACTGAACGACGGTGTTAGGTTTATTTTCGTTACGGAATTTCTTGATTCGCTCGCCGCGCTCAAACTGTTTGTCTTAGTTCAAAGCCCGCGATAAAAGCTATGCAATAGTTTAAAAACTTTCATTATGGTTATGTTTGACATTCAGTAAGACTTTAGACTAATATCCTCAATTTGACGTTATTTATTTAATGTATTTTTATGCATAATTTAAAGAAAATTTAGCATTCTGCACTCCTTCTCTATATTACTGTGGGAAATTTCATACTCCGTCATCCGCGCAATTTTCGAAAAAAGGGGTACAAAGTTTTTGCTTCACGTATTAATATTGGAACGTAGTTCCTTATCGCGCGGTACGGAAGGGGGCTAGACGGAAAAAAATTAAGGAACCGACACTCGACACATTTTTGAAACCGACACTTTTTTGTGGAATGTGAATTTTGCATTGTGTTTGGTATTTTCGCCATATAAAACGGCGTCTGCATGGCCTAGTGGTTCCGGCAGTCACCTAAAAGTTCAACGTCGATGGTTCGAATCCCAGCTCGACAGACTGAATTTTCTATTTTCAATTTTATTTTAAATAATTTCTACATGTGGAATTTTTCCCTAATTTTTTATTGTATAAATTGGATAAAATGTTATTGTACTACTAACGCCATCTGTTAAAAAACCAGAGTAACTCTTTGGTTTTGTAACAAATAAGTGCAATAGAAATAAACTTAATAATAAAATTCATCGTAGTTAATCAATTTAATACTAGATGACACCACTAGTTTATTACAATTCCTTCACTAAAATTAATCGAAAGGAACTACGTTCCACCCGGGTGTCCCTTGACACCTCTCAAGTTTTTTATGATACAATATTGTAGCACTAGCCTATGTCCCCGGACTAAAACGACACGACGAATCAATTGAGATCTCATTCCTCAAAATCGGTGAAATCGGTACCATGAAAGATACGTAAATACAAACATACATGCACAGACTGCTAAAAATCTTAAATTTTCCGTTTGGCTTTGACGTTGTTAGGTAAAAACACCGCAGAGATTACCAAAATACAGGTATTCTAATGTTTTTCACAGAATCTTGTAAATTTACCTCAAAATATAAAGGCGTAAAAATAAATTATGAGTAGGTACTGCAGAGCAGCAAAACGTAAAACCTCAATAACTTTTAAAGACCCTTTTACTGCCAGCAACAAACATTCAAACCGTTAAAAGTTAATTGCTTCATCGGAGTTCATTGTCATTTAATTAGAAACTTTCGCATTGTGGCTTTATTTGTTCTGAATCTAAAGTTTATGGACAGATTTACGTGCAAGCTGATAGAAAATTGCTTAGTATTTAAATGCTATGATTTTCTATTGAATGCCTGGTTCTGCAAATGCGAGTAAGTTCTAAGGACAACAAAGTATAAAAGATCTTACTTGAGAGGGATAGAGCAAGTGAAAAAACCGGCCAAGTGCGATTCGGACTCGCGCCTCGAGGGCTCCGTACCCCAGAAGTAAAAGTATTCAAGTAAAACGATAATATCATATTAATTTGCTTATTCATGTTTTTTTTTGTTTTTATTAATCGATTTTTTTTTTTGACGTGACAACGTCTTATAATTCCATAGAGCCGGCTGCACGCACGAAAAAACATGACTCATGCGGCGTTACCTCGCTCTGAGGCGTTCCATGTAAGGCTTGAAGTGCAAGCGAGAGCGCGGAACGAGCGACAAAGAGGCACAATCGGCCTTTGCGTTCGGCAGCGTTCGACATCCGTCTCTCTCCTACTTGAGTGAGCGATGCGTCTGCGTGGGCAGCTGCTATACTATAGTACATTTACATGTTTTGATCGAGTATCAAGTGCAGTGAAAAGTGAATGTGGTGTTGTCACGTTCAACTATCGTCGGTAAACTGACTTTACAGACAACCAATTTTTGTTTTTATTAATCGCCTTCACCCGCCGGTCGCCTAGCATGAATTTCAGCGCGCAGGCGTTCGAAAGAAAATAAGTATGAAAATGCATACATATTGTTATATTATTAAAAATTAAAATATTATTTTGTATGTATGGTTTATATTGTAATAATGTTTATTTTGTAGCTAAGTTTCATCGTAATTTATACTTTAAAATTATATTGATTAATGTTTGTGGTAAGTGTAATATTTGTGTGTATGTTTGCGTGTATGTTCCTCACAACTTGGTAGAGGTTTATTGTTAATATAAAAAAACTATGCTTGTAGAGCGTTGGTTTTATTTTTCCCATATTGATACGGAACCCTAAAAACGAAGAAGTCTCTTCGTTTCGTGCTAGCGTTGCGGTTTCATCGTTTCTATTGAGGTCCGCCCGTCTTCAAAATACCTTAAACTTATAATACAAATAAGTAATGTACAAACTTAAAAAAATTTTACTTAGTAGTGGCGTTTGAAGTCTGTTTTTTGAAAAGAGTTTTTATATTATAAGTCAATCCATTAATTATGTTGGGCGAACAGAGTCCGTGTGTGGAGCCGGGGTAAGAAGTAATAAGATCGTACACATTAAAAAAAAAAATCAAAATTATTTATTTCACGTAGGCCAACCTGTGGCTCTTATGACAAGTCCACCACCACCGGTTCGGAAAGCGGATTCTACTGAGAAGAGCCGGCAAGAAACTCAGCAGTTGCTCTTTTCAAGATAATCATTTTACAATATTATTATGAAGCTATTACATTGTAATAAGTTTTTTATACTATCTTGTGGGCAGCTGGATGCCAAGCCGATTTAACCTATGCAACTTTGTTAGAATAAAAAATAACATTTCCACATTGAGGGGAAGTTTCAAAAAAAAAACTACAATTCAATTCGTGTTAAGACGGGCAGACACAAAGTAGCCCCATTCCCACATAAAATACAACGTAATCTAGGTCTAGTGAAGTAGTGACTCAAGAATTTTTTAGGATAAATCCAAACCTCGTGTAAGAAATTGTGGTCGCCTTCGGAAACCGTAAAGAACGTATAAAATTATCATCACGCTGTCACGTGCGCGACGTGACCTCATCTAGACATTGCTTCAGGGTAGCAGGGGACAGTAAAAAATTACAATAATATTTTTACGATTGAAACTAGCTTCCATAGAACAAGAACCTCCCAGAGTTATGAATCTCAAACGAAATTATATTTCCATGTCATATACATTTTGATGAGTATAATAGTATTGTTGAGTTAGTTCTTAAACGTACAGCATACGTTTAACTCATGATGAAAAACTGTAAATATTCTTGTGAGTATATTACAAGTTTTTTTTATTAAAACACTAGCTGCCCGGACAGACTTCGTTCTGTCAAAAGTTAAAAGTAAAAATTAATTTTTTTTTGTTTTTTTTTTTTATTAAAACCTTCCGTGGACCTTAAGGAACATACAAAAAAATAAATTATCCGAATTGGTCCATCCATTCTTGAGTTATGCGCTTACCAACATTCATTTTTATTTATATAAGAAGATTATTAAACCATATGGCCAGATGGTATGCCTGACATATTCACCAAAAAAATAAACAGGTATTAATTGTATTTAATAAATAAAGGGAGGTCAAACTTACGTTTCCACTTGCTTGACGATTCGCTTAACGCGATAAGTTATATTTAATCTATACGATTAAATGTCGTTTCAACGGCTTTACACGGACCTCGAAAATTTTAATTTTAAATGTAGTGTGAAGAACTGTTGGAGTTGGTGGAATTTGCGCGGTATGTTTTGTTGAGTACAAAGCATAAGGATACATAGCAGTCAAATCTTGGAAACCTATTCTGAATTAATAGATAGAAGCTGGCGGGCGTTACTAATTTACCAACAAAACAACTAACAGACATACTATCGCATTTATAATATTAGTAAGGATTATACTAGCACTTGACTGCAATTACACCGGGGAAGAGATGCAGTTGAAGCACTATACAGTTTTTTTCGGGTTTGAAAAGAATTGTGTTTTTCCTCGAGTATTTTGAATTATCTTCTTCTTTTTTATCAACCGATAGACGTCCACTGCTGGACAAAGGTCTCTTGCATGGACTTCCACAGGCCTCGGTCTTGCGCAGCCTGAATCCAGCTGTTCCCTGCGACTCGTTTGATGTCCTCGGTCACCGGGAAGCGCAGTGTTGGAAGACCCCCACTAGGTGTAGTGGGGGTCTGCCAACACTGCGCTTCCCGGTGCGGGGTCGCCACTCCAGCACCTATGTGCTGTGCACCTATGTGGACGTCGAACTATGTGCCCCGCCCATTGCCATTTTAGTTTCGCGACTCGATGACTTCAGTTCTCCTACGGATCTCCTCATTTCTGATTCGATCCCGCAGAGACACTCCGAGTATAGCTCTCTCCATCGCCCGCTGAGCGATCCTGAGCCTACTTATCAGGCCCTTAGTTAGCGACCATGTCTCGGATCCGTAAGTCATCACTGTTTTGAATTATAATAATACTGTATAATGACCGTATCGTATCCGTTTCGTTCACAGCAAAGATACCCTCAATCCGCTGACTCGATTCTGAGACGCGTGTGCTTTACGAGCCCCCGCAAAATATCGTCCCTTTATTTGAATCGCAATGTTATCATTCCCGACGATTGCCGCCATCTTTGAGGGCCCTCAGTGAAATAAGTTTTCAGGACTGCGTGTGACAATATTCGTTAAAGATGACTTTCGTCTGGATTTCTGCCGCTTTTTTTCAGATGTTGCTTAGAATTTTTGTTGTTTCCCTTTTGCTTCCACTGTGCAATATTTTGACTACTCTTACGAATTGTAGATTTACTTTTGCATTTAAGTAAAAAGACTAGTCAAACTGCCTTTATAAAAGGGATATAATTATAAAAAGATTATAGATTTGCTGTACTCACAAATTCATACAGAGACGTGCAAAACTATACCTTGTACAGTTAATGAAATGATATAGTTGAGAAAACAAAATAGCCCAAAGGTAAGAAGCGGGGACTCAAAACTGAAGACTTGAGAGTTCGAACCCTACCCGTTTCACTATTTGTAATTACTCCTAACACAAGCTTTCCGCTTCTTTCGAGGTAAGAGGAGAATACTAGTTATTTTACGCTCTAAGAAGCCAAGGCTAGCTGATTGTTTCTTTCTGGGGTTTAATCTATATATATAAAAGAAAGTGGTGTTAGTTACACTATTTATAACTCAAGAACGGATGAACCGATTTGGCTGAAAATTGGTGGAGAGGTAGCTTGGAACCAGGAGACGGACATAGGATACTTTTTATCCCGTTCGACCGCGTTTCCGTCAAGTCACTATAAAACGTGGTATAACAAAAACGCATCTGACATGGAATAACAAAACGCAAATGACAGTGGAATAACAAAACGTAAATGACAGCTAAACGTAATTTTGTCTTTGGTTAAGTATGGTAAAAAATTTGACAATTATAAAAAGTGTTATAATAAAGCGTTACTGATATTATAAATGCGAAAGTGTGTTTGTTTGTTGGTTTGTCCTTCAATCACGTCGCAACAGAACAGCGGATTGATGCGATTTTTTGCATGGGTATAGTAATGGATGTAGTAGTGGTTCCTCAGACCGGGAGAGCTACTTTTTATCTCGGATAATGAAAGAGTTCCCGCGGGATTTTTAAAAACTTAATCCATGCGGACGAAGTCGCGGGCATCAGCTAGTGTGTAATAATTTTCTGCCATGTGCTGTATTTTACAGGCTAAGCTAGATTAAAGCGTGTAAAAAACCTTTTTACATTGGAACAACTTTACCATTTCAAGCCAGTATCGGTCACAAAACCCGTTTTTTAAAAGCGTTAAATCAAAAATAACAACGTATCGAGTTCGCTTCAATCGGTCTCGCGTACGAAATTGAAATCGTACGGGTTCTGGTTGAAATTAAATTACTTTGAACAATTTGTTTCACACATACGCTTGTGCTTTGTTTGACTTTTAATTTTCACCTTTTTGAATCGAGCTCCCCGCAAGGGTTCTTGATGAAAGTGTTAAATATTATTTGTTTAAAGTATCATACCATTTTTCGTGGAAATTGCACAAATGAATAAAATAAAACGGTTACTATATTGTGATTTCAAAAGAACTGTATTTTATTGAGCTCATAATATTATGATTAATAAAATAACCCAAACTAACGTTTATAAATAGCAGCAGTGATAGCCTGGTGGTTGGGACTGTGGTCTCCTATTCGGGGCTCGCAGGTTCGATCCCGGGTCTGACTTTTCGGAGTCAAGTGCATTTAAGCAATCAAATATCACTTGCTTCAACGGTGAAGGAAAACATCGTGAGGAAACCTGCACACCTGAGAGTTCTTCATAATGTTCTTGAAGTCCGCCAATTCGCATTGGGCCAGCGTGGTGGACTATGGCCTATAACCCTTCTCTGAGAAGAGACCTGCGCTCAGTAGTGAGCCGTTGATGGGTTGCTGATGATGATGAACGTTTATAAAATGCTCATGTTTGGCCGTCTGTTCTAATAGGTTAAATCTATGGAATAGCTAAACCGATTATGGTGTAATTTTCTCAAAACTTATTTACTTAGATATATTTTTTAATCATTGCATTTTCTTATATCTCGGAATATCAGAATCCACACGGGATTTAAAAAAAACATAAAACCGGGGTTACGTACATTTAGCATAATATTACAAAGGTATAAAATCCTTGGTTGCGGTATTGTTCTCTAACTGAGCTATACCGTAGCAAAGTCGTCATACTTATAAAGTTCTAGAGCACGTTTTTGAGGTATTGTCTACATAATAATAATAATAATAAGTTCATTTGCCTAGATATGCGCTTGGTGTTGACCCCATTAACCTATCGATATCCGTAAAACAATATTATCAATAAAGAGTAGCGCACAAGAAAAATAGTAAACACAGATGTTCCTACGAATCGTGACGCGCCATAAACTCGCAATATCGTTTGTCGCCGCCATTTGCATAAACACGAGCGAAACAAAGATGGCGGCGCGTAAATGACAACGTCGCACTATCGATAAAAACCAACGAAGCAGAAGTTGTGTGCATATAAACGTATTTTACATTTAACCATAGACTGTTGAAACATACAGACAGGAAATGTGCGGCGTACCACCGACAACTTCAACATAACTAGGGAAACTTATTTTTTAAAAGAATATTCAACAATAATGCAACGGATGTTGATCGCACCTTTGACTTTTCAACACCTTTAACCAACGTAACGTTGTATGTAACATTGTACTATTGAGGCCTCAATAAAGCGATTTTATGAATGTAAGAAATTTGACGAATACTGCTAGGTTTGGAGGCCTGTGTCTTTACTATTGCGAGGTTTTTTAAGTTTGTAAGGTTGGCTTTTGCATGAATAGTTTGGAATATAACAGTTTCATATAACTATTCGCTAAGTTATTAATTACACTGAGTCAAAAAGCACTTGCCTAGAAGAGGTCTAGAGGTGATCTGCTTTAGCTGTGCTAGAGAATAGGTACATGGAAAGGTTTGAATTTTTTGATAGATCATACCTACAAAACGGGTGTTACTTTCATCAACACTGTCGTTGGTCCATCATTTACTTTAGTCTATGCAATACACGTGCCTTTCAGTTCCGTTCTAGGATTAATTCCGTTTATTAGGTAAAAAGGCTTTTTTATCGCAACGTTAAAAGTAGGTATATTTTTTCACTTTGTTACTTGATTGTGAATTTTAATGAAGCACATTGTTTTCTGTATATAAATTAATTAATATTCATCAAGTAACCTTCTATTTTGAGAACCTATGTCAGTAACTATTCCAATTAAAGGTACTAATTCGAGAGCTAAAATCACTGAAAGAATCAAGAAAGAAAACAAGGATTTAATAAAATTATACATGTACCTACTCGTTTTCAGGTAAAAAAAACGTTTTATGCATTTTTTATATAATATTAAATTAAAATATGCCTAAATTATGAACAACTAACAAAATTAAATCTAAATATCAACTTAATAACTAAAAACTACTTAACTAAATAATTATCATCATCATCATCATCATCATCATTAGCAACCCATCAACGGCTCACTACTGAGCGCAGGTCTCCTTTCAGAGAAGGGTGTAGGCCATAGTCCACCACGCTGGCCCAATGCGAACTGGCGGACTTCACACACCTTCAAGAACATTATGAAGAACTCTCAGGTGCAGGTTTCCTCACGTTGTTTTTCCTTCACCGTTGAAGCAAGTGATATTTAATTGCTTAAACGCACTTGACTCCGAAAAGTCAGAGGTTTGACCCGGAATTGAACCTGCGACCCCCCGATTAGGAGACCACAGTCCTAACCACTAGGCTATCACTGCTTCTTAAATAATTATAAAATAATAAAAAAAATATTAAGTTGACTAAAACTTCTACGCTTTTGGTACAACAGCTATCGGCTAAGAAAAATATTGTAAGTTGTGTTTAATTTATGTCTGTCCTTCCTTTGTTTTTTAATAAGCTTGTTAAAAAGCGACAATACTTTAATACTGACTCAACAAAATTAAATAGTTTGGTACTGTTACCTGAAAGTAGTAAACCTACTTACAGTTGCAAAATACTTTGATTAGTTTGAGAACCCTTTCTTTGGGACGTCGCTCCGCGATAGTAGAAGGATCTGGAAAATTGTAGCTCAGTAATAATGCTTCCATGGCCGCGCCTGTTAATTCTTATTTGTGTCGGTTTAAAGTGAAGTTATGGTTTAATTCTGTACACTGTGTACGCGCTCCGCCGGCGGCTGCGCGCGACATCTGCACAGCGTCAACTGGAATATTTTTGCATTTTCCTTAAAATAACCGCTTTTAAAACAATGTGTATTATTTTACAATATGAAAATTCGAACAAAGCTAAAGAAGGTTTTAAGCTATTGCATAGCTTTTATCGCGGGCTTTGAACTAGGACAAACAGTTTGAGCGCGGCGACCGAATCCAGAAATTCCGTAACAAAACAAAACCTAATACCGTCGTTCAGTAAGCGTTCAACATTTTAGAGGTTCTCAAGTAGTTCTATTTGGCGCAGTGGGCGAGCGGCCGCTTTCTTTGCCGTATGGTGTATGATGTCGCAGGTTCGAATCTCACTCGCGAAGTAGTGACAGTTCGCTTTTCTTGTTTGTTTGTTTTTTAATTTTTTTTTGCATAATTTTTATTATGCGAAAATAAAATATTGTATAAATATTATAATTGCATACGTTGATAAAAAATCCTACGCAATAGCTTTACCGCGGCAGTCCCCGAGTGCCACTTAATTTTTTTTGACGTGACGTGCCAGGAATGTTCTTGATAACGATGACTTCGATAAAACGTGCTCTAAGGGAGAGGGCAGACTGGCTATTTTTAGCAGCAGCAATCGGCGTTTTTGGGACTGCATCGTGTTTTCGGGATAGAAAAGCGTTCGATACAATACTAGAAGTAGTCAGCGCTTAAAAGTCGCGGAACACCGATGCTAAAAACGCAACTCGATCGCTGCGAGTGGCGTTTGTTGTGTGCCTACGTTATCGTTCGGACTGGGAATCAAGCTTCCGAACAGCGACTAAAAACCATAATAACGCCAATCGCTGCAGCTAAAAGTAGCCAGTGTGCCCTCTCCCTAAACGCAACGATCACATCCGCGGCAGGCTCAGTGTCCGTGACAACGGAAATAAGTTGCTAAGTTGCAAGAAACCCGTCTAAAATTGTACGGTAAACTACAAAGCTATGTCGGCAATAGCAGTGTATCGCCGTCTCTGGAGGTCTCACTCTTTAAACATTTCTGTGGTGGTGTCGTATGATGTGGGTTGTTACGTTCCCTCAAATATGGTTGAGCAAAGCAGCGGCTGGGTCATGCATCATGCTCGTGAATGGGTACCGCCGGCGGAAATGGACTACTTTCTGTCTGCCCATTTTAATATGTATTGAATAATTGTAAGTAGTATGCATTTTTGGAACTTTCCCTCATTGTGGAAACACTGGATACATAACATAATATCTATTGTATTGTAAACTTGTTTTAGAAAGAGCAACCGCCGAGTTTCGGCGAGAAAGGACATTCCGAACCAGTGGTCATAACGCTACAGAATATGATAGACTCGTTTGTAGTCGAGCGAGCATCGCGAGTCGGTTTCATAGTTTGTATTTTAGGCCCGCCCGACTTCAACAAACGTGGACAAACTAAAATTATTTTTATACTTTGTAGTGGCGTTAGAAGTCGGTTTTTTGAAAAGAATTTTTATTTTAAGCTTTTAAGTGTAGTATGATTGAGGAGCTAGGACCTGGAGCTCCATGATGTAGTCCATACTTGTTACCTACAGCCTGTTTTACAGTACTGTTTTAGCCTGCAGCATCAGGCTTGAGGAGTTGAAGGTTAAAATTTTTATGGGACCATTTCGCAAACATCCTCTGTCGATTAAAAAAAAATCACGCGAATCGGTCCAGTAATCCCGGAGAAATCGGTGGACATACATAGAAAAAAAAAAAAGAAAAAAAAAAAAAGATACCGGCCGAATTGAGAACCTCCTCCTTTTTGGAAGTCGGTTAAAAACACACATTAACATTAATCTGAACTTTCTGTATCATCAGAACATTCTTTATTCGAACATTCCTATGATGTATCATGCGATTGTTCAATGTTAAAATACCATGTTCAGCTGTCGCAAGGAAAATATAACGAGTCAGTCACTGCCAGCGGACAGCGGCAGAATACCTGATTGGTTGAGCGCGCTCTCCCTCCGTAGTTTAGGTGGGCAATACTCTGCAGCATCAGAATTGAGGAGCTCCATGATGTAGTCTATGCTTGGTGCCTACAGTATCCATTCGATATCGACAATTCCTAAATCCCCGGAATTTAGGTGGGCAGTAATCTGCAGCATCAGGATTGAGGAGCTATGACCTAGAGCTCCATGACGTAGTCTATGCTTGGTGCCTACAATATCAATTCGTAATCGACAATTCCTAAATCCCCGCAGTTTGGGTGGGCAGTACCCTACAGCATCAGGATTGAGGAGCTATAACCTAGAGCTCCATGATGTAGTCTATGCTTCGTGGCTAAAATATCAATTCGTAATCGACAATTCCTAAATCCCCGCAGTTTGGGTGGGCAGTACCCTACAGCATCAGGATTGAGGAGCTATAACCTAGAGCTCCATGATGTAGTCTATGCTTCGTGGCTAAAATATCAATTCGTAATCGACAATTCCTAAATCCCCGCAGTTTTTGTGGACAGTACCTTGCAGCATCAGGATTGAGGAGCTATAACCCAGAGCTCCATGGTGTAATTTATGCTTAGTGGCTACAATATCAATTCGTAATCGACAATTCCTAAATCCCCGCAGTTTGGGTGGGCAGTACCCTACAGCATCAGGATTGAGGAGCTATAACCTAGAGCTCCATGATGTAGTCTATGCTTCGTGGCTAAAATATCAATTCGTAATCGACAATTCCTAAATCTCCGCAGTTTAGGTCGGCAGTACCCTGCAGCATCAGGATTGAGGACTTAGAGCTCCATGATGTAATCTATGCTTAGTGGCAACAATATCAATTCGTAATCGACAATTCCTAAATCCCCGCAGTTTGGGTGGGCAGTACCCTGCAGCATCAGGATTGAGGAGCTATAACCTAGAGCTCCATGATGTAGTAGATAGAAGATAGATAGAAGATAGAATATCAATTCGTAATCGACAATTCCTAAATCCCCGCAGTTTGGGTGGGCAGTACCCTGCAGCATCAGGATTGAGGAGCTCCATGATGTAGTCTATGCTTAGGGTCTCGGTTCCTATCCGAAATATCGCTGGTAGTTTCTAATAGGTCTAGGTACGAGGAATGAAAATATTGCCTTTGGGCGGCACCATTAGGACCACCCGTATATACTTGCATCGGGAAATCCTTACTGTTGGCTCGGTTGGCCACTTTTATAACCACCCAGAAATGCTTTTACCCGGAAATCCTTACTGATAGGTTCATCATCATCACAGCTTTCGTTGTTATTTTTTTTATGACAACTTAGGAAATACTTGCACCCGAAAGTCCTTCCTGTTGGTGAGGTTAAAGGTGACTGGAGGAAGGAGTCAGGTGGGGTTTAGAGGGGTTGTCAGACTGGTTCTCGTTTGTTTTATCAATTTTACCAAAGACAACAGTGAATTATTAATAATAACTGATAAAAGTGATGAAATTCATAGTATTTATCAAATTTACCAAATGGTGAGGTAATTATCAATAATTACCGAAAATTATTAATAATTATCACATTTATCACATTTACCGTAACATATACGAGAATTGCTCGTTTAAAGATATTAGATAGATAGATTATGTTATATGGGTAACATACTAATATTATAAATGCGAAAGTGTGTTTGTTGGTCTGTCCTTCAATCAAGCCGCATCAGAGCTACGGATCGACGTGATTTTGTGCATGGGTATAGTTGAGGACCTGGAGAGTGATATAGGCTACTTTTTATCCCGGAAAATCAAAGAGTTCCCGAGGGACTTTAAAAACTAAATCCACGCGGACGAAGTCATGGGCTTCAGCTAGTACATTATTATAATTATGTCATAATAACCTGGTCACAATATAGGTTAAGAAAAAGAATTAAACCTTACTAATCCATACATGGATTAAGAATGCAAGAGGGAAGACAAAGCGAAATTTCTTGTTGCTTCATTAACACAAGACACTCAATTCAGCGTTTTCAAAAAATAAAACAGTTCTCTAACGCGTTCCTGAGTGCAGCGGCCATCTGCGCAGTGTTCACGTTATTTAATGTACATCCCGATAATGCTTAGCGTTAACTTAGTGTTTTTATGTCTCCCCTTGACTTATTCCCTCTTTATGTTAGTTTAATGGCGCACGAATAATGACAAGTTTTAAAAGGAACTGCTCTCGCGTCAGCTTGGCGTTTTACATGAAACGCAAGTTAAGGAGGAATATTGTGTGGCTTATTTTTACCCATTTTTTATCCGACTACTCCAGAAGTGCTTCAAGATTTGTTATTTTAAAACGACTTCAAAACAAGAAAAATAACTCTCAATTTGTTTTCTTAAGTAACTTTGCCAGCAATTGGGTCTATTGGGATTATAATAATATAGAGACTGAGTCTTCTACATTCTTGAATATTATTTCCCTTTTTAACCGACTTCCAAAAAGGAGGTTCTCAATTCGGTCGGTATCTTTTTTTTTTCCATGTATGTCCACCGATTTCTCCGGGATTTCTGAACCGATTCGCGTGATTATTTTTTTAATCGACAGAGAATGTTTGCGAAATGGTCCCATAAAAATGTTCACCTTCAACTCCTCAAGCCTGATCCTGCAGGGATATTGCCCACCTAAACTAAAGGGATTTAGGAAATGTCGATTACGAATTAATATTGTAGTTAACAAGTATGGACTACATCATGGAGCTCCAGGTCCTAGCTCCTCAATCCTGATGCTGCAGGGTACTGCCTACCTAAAACTATGGAGATTTAGGAAATTTCGATAGGTAACGAATTGATATTGTAGGTAACAAGTATGGACTAAATCATGGAGTTCCAGGTCCTAGCTCCTCAATCCTGATGCTGCAGGGTAGAGCCTATCTAAAACTATTGGGATTTAGGAAATGTCGATTATGAATTAATATTGTAGATAACAAGTATGGACACTTAAAAGCTTAAAATAAAAATTCTTTTCAAAAAACCGACTTCTAACGCCACTACAAAGTATAAAAATAATTTTAGTTTGTCCACGTTTGTTGAAGTCGGGCGGGCCTAAATACAAACTATGATGCGACTCGCGATGCTCGCTCGACTTCTACAAACGAGTCTCTCATATTGTGTTATGTGTAGCGTCGCGCATCGTTATCATAGTTTGTATTTAGGCCCGCCCGACTTCAACACACGTGGACAAACTAAAATTATTTTTATACTTTGTAGTGGCGTTAGAAGTCGGTTTTTTAAAAAGAATTTTTTGTTACCAGGTATTTTGGTAATAAGGTAAGGTGGGTAACACCTATACTTACGTGTAGTATAAGCAGCTTAAGTTACATCGATCGTCATCCTATTCCCTAAATATTCCTCCAATTCATTGTGTTTCAATGATTTGTTTCATCTGGCTACAGAAAACATTAGCCCAATGAATTTCAGACTGCCAGTCAAGGTTAATGATGCTTGCAATTTATGCTAAGATCCATATCCAATCCAATTCCACTATCGCCGAATAATATTTAACCGCCGAGTAAATTTGATTTTAACAGATTTTCCATACAAAAACTATTAGAAAGTCAAAATTATTCCTAGCGGTTAACATTACTTGGCGATGAAAAATAGGCATTACGAGTATAACACAACAATAGTAAGAATGTAGTACTTTTTTTTTAATTTTACAATAAAACTTATAGCTAAATTAATTTAAATCATGCCCACGTAGAATAGTGCCAAAACTACTGGCTGCATTTCCAGCTGAGCAGCCAGGCTGATCCTTTGCGCAAAAAATGAACCAGCTCTTCTGTCACTAGATGAGGCAATTAACCGCGGTGCAGGATGTATATGATTATTTTGACCTTATAATCAAAGCTAAAGGTTTTATAATCAAACCTAAAGCTGCACTAAAATGCTTTCAACTTATAGCGGTACCTTTCAGGTTCCTGTTGAGTGTTGACTTTTTTAACATAATATTCATTTAACAAATTGAAGTTCCCTGCGAAATTTCTAGAAGCACGGTTTAATATTATTTGTCATACAAATACGCACGAACTGGTAAGTTTAGCGAAACGCGCTACGCTAAGGAAGTCTAATTAAAGCTTAGTCTTGCGGTGATAAATAATTTGTAGCCCATCAAAGTAAGGGTTGCGACTTAATTATACGGTCGGTTTATGCCCGTCCGGTTCATTAACGGTAATACAAAAAAGGTTTTGTTAGCGGACAGTCAAGGTAATTTTAATCATACTAAGAGCTGGTGAACATTTAAGAAAAATGCTTTAATAAATAAATAAGCAATAAGTGGTAAATCTATAATAGTTTTAAGCCGCGGGAAAAGCTAGATAGGACTTACTTTTGCATGCGACCTCGCTCAACGTTAAGTTAGATTTTTCAAACCCCTATTTGACCCCCTTGAGGGTTAAATTTTCAAAAATCCTTTCTCAGCGGATGTTTACATCATAATAGCTATCTGTATGCCTTTCAGGCCGATCCGTCCAATGGTTTGAGGTTTGCGTTGATAGATCAGTTATTCAGTCAGTCAGTTATATATTGAGAAAAACTTGAGAGGTGTCAAGGGACACCCGGATGGAACGTAGTTCCTTTCGATTAATTAATTTGGCATTGTGTTCGGTATTTTCGCGGTACAAGAATGGGTCTCCGTAGCCTTGTGGCTTCTGCAGTCGCCAAACAGCCAAAGGTCGATGGTTCGAATCCCAGACTGCAGAAGCCACAAGGCTACGGAGGCCCAATATTGTACCGCGAAAATACCGAACACAATGCCTTCAAAAAAGTGTCGGTTTCAAAAAAGTGTCGATCCGTCTAGCCCCCTTCCGAGTTCCGCACCGCGCGATTTATGTGAAATTTCATCAAACTAAACCTAGCTAGCATAATATTATGAATAATTGAGGAAAGAAGTTAAAAGTCTCAGCATTAGGAAAAGCAATGGAGAGAAATCGAAACTGTCACTATCGTTACTTTGAACATCCAAAAGTGGTACTAAAATGAATAAAACAAAACCGAATTTCAAGATAGGATTTCGGCTGACACGCGGCTGGCTATGACAACTAAAAAAGTACACTCTACCCGCGATAACCAAATTCTGTCGAGGAATATAAATCGCTGTGGATTTGGGACTTTTATTCACATGTTGGTGTTTTTCGGAGAGCGTGTAAATTAACTCTATTTTTATAGAATAGAATAGATTTTATTTTTCAACTGTTAGAATAAACGTTATTGCATATTATAGGAGTGTTCTAACGATGAATTAGAAACGATTGACAAAACCAATGAAACAGAGGCCTTTGGTCTATTAGACTATAGTAATTTTACAACCGTTTTTAGTCGGTTTTAGATTACTCTTCTTTACGCTGAAGAATATGTATTGAATAAAAATGTTGGTCCCTTATATTGTTCGGGACCAGTTCTTCTGCTTATGCTTTATCAACCGATACACGCCCACTGCTGGAAAAAGGTTGTCTGAACTTCCACAGGTCTCGGCCTTGTGCCGCTTGTATCCCTGCGATTCGTATGAAACCGTCGGTTCACAATTTGTTGTGGGGTCTACCAACACTGCGCTTTCCGGTTCAGGGTCGTCACTCCAGCATATTGGGACCCCAACGACCAACCAGTTGTTCTTCGAACTATGTGACCAGTCCATTAGGTTAATAAAAGTGATAAAAACATTATTGAACTATTTTTTCGTCATTAATTTAGCAATACTTTTCTCATAAGAAATTATACCGGGGATCTGTCGAGGACTAAGGATATTATCAAGGGTATATTTTAAGGGGGACACTTTTGTCCCTCATTATAATATTCTCTTAGGAAGATACGTCCCGACTTAATGAGCTCTCCTTGTTGACTTGCCTGCAATTAAACCTGTCAAAGGATTCAACGTTCGGGCTGAGATACACGTAGTTCGTGGCATTTAAGAGCTGACTTACTTTAGGCATACAATAATGGAAACAATATGTACAAAAAACTGTTCAGTAGTTAAAAACCTTCCTCAAACTCTCTGTAAATACGGGATATTTTTCCCAAAATTTTGTTGTGTCTTTTACTAAAACTTATACACTTAGCTACTGACAATAGGTAGGCTGTGTTCTTGTGAAGGTCCCTACATACACAAAAGTTATTGTAGGTTAGAAATATTTTTCATTTTTCACTTGCTTTGGTGTCGATGAAAAAATAAAAAGGTAAGCAAGTAAAAAGGCTTCCTTACCAGGCTATGATGGTACATCTCTACAACAACCGATTATTATTAATAATAATAATATGTAATTAAAATAAACAACACTTTATTCTCACTGGAAACAAAGCCAATTTAATTTACTAGTTCTCACGACTGAAATCTCATTACAGAAAATAATAAGGGGTGAAATTAGTTTTTTATCGAAACCGCACAAAAATAACTCGGCGAAGCCTTGCAGTGAGTGAAAAATAAGTTTTCGCTGAGCACTTTGCATCAACAGTGTTTTCTTTTTATTGAGGTTGCGAAACATAAAAATTGTTTGATAAAAGTTTATTGTTTACGTTTTTATTTCCGTACTTTAAAATTTTTAAAATCTTTTTCCCATTCGGCGAATAATTTTCCAGAATTAAAATATTTTCTTTTGGTTATTAAGTAGTTATTTATGATATTTATATGCGGTAGGTTGAAAAATAACCCCGAGAGTTTATTTTCAATGTGCTCGTTTATTATGCAACATTTTGCAATACATTTATATGAAAAATGGTTAAATCGATAAAATGTTATGATCACCTGCATATTCCACTAGCTTAGCACAGTTTTAGTAGTAGACCTTATATGTTATATATTATTATAGTCACTACAATAGTAGTAATTATAATAGTAATTTCAATGCATTTTTGACTTATACAGGCTGTTTTTTTAGAGCGGTAAGTAAGGAAAAAATTTGGACTGCAAATTAGAGCTAATATAAAAATCTTTTATAAGAGACAATGGAATCTAATGGATTAAAAAAGATAAAAGAAAACTGTATTCAAATGTGAAAAAAATTGGTCATAAATACGCGTGGAATCCATCCCGCAATATTATTCGAAAAATTGTCTCTGGTGTTATGGTGTTAATATAGATTATAATTGTTGTTTTTTTTTAACTGCCTCGTTGGTCTAGTGGTTAGCTTGTTCGACTACAGATGACGAGGTCCCGGGTTCGATTCCCAGGTCGGGCCGTAAAAAAATGTATTGATTTTTCTGCCAAAGAAATTCTCAGTACTAGCCCGGAGTTAGGAAGTTGGCGGTGAGTCACCCCCGTGCCTCGGAAAGCACGTAAAGCCGTCGGTCCTGCGCCTGATCTCTCTCCGGTCGTGTCGGATTTCCGTCCCATCGGACTATGAGAGTGAGGGAATAGAGAGTGCACCTGTGTTTGCGCACACACTTGTGCACTATAATATCTCCCGCGCAGATGGCTGATCTCTAAGGAGGTTGGCCGCCGTGATCGGATTCGGTCGGGAGGACATTATTATTATTAATTGTTGTTTATTGATTAACTAGATGATGCCCGCAACTTCGTCCGCGTGGATTAAGGTTTTTAAATTCCCGCGGGATCTCGGGAATTTTACGGGATAAGCCTATGTGTTAAGCCTGGGTATGAGCTATCTGCATTCCAAATTTCAGCCAAATCGGTTCATTCGTTGTGGAGTTATAGAGTAACAAACATCCATCCAAACATCCATCCATACATCCTCACAAACTTTCGCATTTACAATATATATTGATTGATTGATATAAATATCAATATTTGACTTCAATCAAAGAAAAAAAAAATGGTTGTGTGTAAAGTCGGTTTACGGACGATAGTTTTACGTGATAACGTCATAAAGAAACATTGATGAAGCGTGCTGCTAGAACTAGCTCGTGACACATCCGCTAACCACAGCGCGCACGCGATGACTGGCGGCCTGGCGAGCGGCGCCGGGCCCTCTAGCCAACGCTTGGGCCGATCGTGCCTTTTTATTGCGTGTGTTCCGCGCTCTCGCTTGCACGCGCAGGCTCAGGCGGAACGTGACACTTTTTCGTGCATGCAGCCGGTGTTCATCGATTTATAAGACGTTATCACGTCAAAATTAGATGGTTGGGACTAACTAACGCGTGCGTGGAGTAAGGGTGATCCCAGGCGCCACATTTGTCGCCCACACTCCTGCGTTGTTGTGAACAAGTACATTTAATATAATGCAGTACATTATTAAAGTTTGTAAAGGAATAAATAAAATAAAGAGGCAGAGCTAGAATTAAGTTTAACCACGTTAGTTTCCTAGCGGAGAAACTAACTTAAATTTATTTTGGGTGATAATAGAATAGAATAGAATAGAATAGAAATATTTTTTATTCAAATAAACTTTTACAAGTGCTTTTGAATGGTCAATGAATCTACCACTGGTTCGGAATGCCTTTCCTGCCGAGAAGAACCAGCAAGAAACTCGGCGGTTGCTCTTTTCAAAACAGATTTACAATACAGTAAATACTATGCTATATATGCAGTGTTTCCACAATGAGGAAAGTTCCAAAAATGCATACAGACTAACTTCTATCTTAAGATGGGCAGACATAAAGTAGCCCCATTCCCGCCGGTGGCACCCGTTCACGGGCATGACGCATGACCCAGCCATTGCTTCGCTCAACCATATTTGAGGGAACGTAACAACCCGCATCACACGACACCACATAATGTTGGAAATAATCTCGTCGAACCGCCGTATTGACACGAGGCGTACAAAAGCTGATAATTCGAGCGATGGTGAGCGCTATTACAGCCAGAGAGAGCTGCCATTGTGCGAACGACGTTTACTTTACACGGAGTTATTCTGTCATCATAATATTATTGTATTGGTGGAACATACGGGCAACTAATCACAACGCCTGCTGTGTGGTTAGTCTGAATTTTAATTCGTTTGACCATAATAGTGAATTATGACATTAGCATCAAAGTAAAATGAACCATAATAAAGTTTATCTACTCCAGCATCGAAAAGTTCCAATTTCGAATTTGACAGCTGAATCGAAATGAACCCTCTTTCGGTTTTGCTTCTCATTTCGATGCAGCTCGTTGTATGGGAGCTGAATCGAAATGGTTATCTTCTTAAAATAGGATACCTAAACGTAAGGCTCTGGGTTCTGGCACTTTTGTACCGTTCATATGACAGAGGCGCCACAGGCGGCTGGTGGCGGCTTACGGAGTTACTTTTTGTTGACAGAGGCGCCACAGGCGGCTGGTGACGGCTTGCGGAGTTACTTTTTGTTACTTTATTGAGCCTACGGCGTATTTTGTTAATGATTTTATTTTCCTTGTCGTAGATAAAATCTTGTATGCAACTGACCGTAATTAGTCATTTTAATTCTCGTACTATCCTATTTTGATACTCGGCAAGCCTCGTATCAAAAAACAGCACTCGAATTAAAATGACCCTCATTACGATGCAGTTGCATAAATAGCTATTATCTACTCCAGCATCGAAAAGTTCCAATTTCGAATTTGACAGCTGAATCGAAATGAACCCTCTTTCGGTTTTGCTTCTCATTTCGATGCAGCTCGTTGTATGGGAGCTGAATCGAAATGGTTATCTTCTTAAAATAGGATACCTAAAGGTAAGGCTCTGGGTTCTGGCACTTTTGTACCGTTCATATGACAGAGGCGCCACAGGCGGCTGGTGGCGGCTTACGGAGTTACTTTTTGTTGACAGAGGCGCCACAGGCGGCTGGTGGCGGCTTACGGAGTTACTTTTTGTTACTTTATTGAGCCTACGGCGTATTTTGTTAATGATTTTATTTTCCTTATCGTAGATAAAATCGTGTATGCAACTGACCGTAATTAGCCATTTTAATTCTCGTACTATCCTATTTTGATACTCGGCAAGCCTCGTATCAAAAAACAGCACTCGAATTAAAATGACCCTCATTACGATACAGTTGCATAAATAGCTATTTAAAGTCACAAATTCAATGCATACGATTTTAATTTGGAGCGTTTTCGTTACCTAAACGTATAAGAATACATATACGAAATTAAGCTCTAACTCAATATTGTTCTGGTTTTTAGAACGTAGTTCCTTATCGCGCGGTGCGGAAGGGGGCTAGACGGAACGACACTTTTTTGAATGTGAATTTGGCATTGTGTTCAATATTTTCACAGTACAATATTAGATCTCCGTAGCCTTGTGGTTTCTACAGTCGCATAAGGGTCGATAAGGGTCGATGGTTCGAATCCCAGCTCGACAGACTGAATTTTCTATTTTCTATTTTATTTTAAATAATTTCTACATGTGGAATTTTTCCCTATTTTTTTTATTTTTAATATTAATTTAACCACATGTAGAAATTATTTAAAATAAAATAGAAAATAGAAAATTCAGTCTGTCGAGCTGGGATTCGAACCATAGACCTTTAACTGTATAGCGACTGTAGAAACCTCAAGGCTACGGAGATCTAATATTATAGTGTGAAAATATTGAACACAATGCCAAATTAATTAATCGAAAGGAACTTCGTTCCATCCGGCTGTCTCTTGACTCCTCTCAAGTTTTTTTTTTACTTTGATGGCAATGTCATAGTTTTCCATTCATAGTTAATTATCCAATCTTGTACTAACCCTACTGGTAGCGAGTCAGACGATACTACCAACTGTCACGTTACTACACGTTAAAATAAATGTTTTTATTTAAATACACTTTTACAAGTGCTTTCAAATAGTCTAACGAATCAAACACTGGTTCGGAATGCTGTTCCTGCAGAGAAGAATCAGCAAGAAACTCGGCGGTTGCTTTTTTTCAATATAGTTCATAATAGGTACTATGCTATGTATGCAGTGTTTCCACAATGAGGGAAAGTTCCAAATAATGCATAATTACAATTCTTTACATGCTAAAACGGGCAAGCAGAAAGTAAAGGCATGGCATCCAGCCATTGCTTCGCTCAACTATATTTGAGGGAACGTACGCAATACAATTATCTAGTTAACCCTTGGATTGGCGCGGCCAGAATTGGGACTCTATGAAATTGCGCCGCGTCATCTGTTCACGCGTGGGAAATCCGGCGCGCGCTAATTAAAAATTAATTTCTCTAAAATTTTGTATAGAACATATGTATAAGACTGATGTTGTTGGAATCGTGTTGAATTAGGCTTTAATTTAATATACTTGTCCATACATAATTATTGAAATAGATAGCAAGATCTCATGATATCTCATCTCATCTTATCTGATCTAATAGCCAGATTTGGGACGCCGTGCAATCGTCTGCTAATTTATCGAATCCCAAATCTGGTCGCGCGCCACAAAAACTGTAACCCGACCACAAAAATTGGATCTAACATCCGTCATAGTCAATATGATGAAATGTAGCCTACGTCACCCGGACTATCATATAGAATTGATTGGCAGTACTCTATTCATCATAATCGGCTCAATAGTTTATTCGCTGCGGTGGAATATGCGTAAATATTTAAAGAAAAATTAATATTCCTTTGCTATAAATTCAAATTCAAAATTATTTATTTCACGTAGGCAAACCTGTGTCTCTTATGACACGTCATGACTCTACCACCGGTTCGGAAAGCGGATTCTGCTGAGAAGAGCCGGCAAGAAACTCAGCAGTTGCTCTTTTCAAAATAATCATTTTACAATATTATTATGCAGCTATTACATTGCAATAAGTTTTTTATAATTGTGGGCAGCCGGATGCCAAGCCGATTTAACTCATGCAACTTTGTGAGGATAGAATAGAATATAATAGTTCCAGAATGAGGGGAAGTTCCAAAAAAGCGTAGGTACTACAAGTCAATTCATGTCACGACGGACAGACAGAAAGTAGCCCCATTCCCGCCGATGGTACCTATTCACGAGCATGACGCATGATCCAGCCGTTGCTTCGCTCGACCATATTTATATTTTTATTATATTCACCTTAACACTCTACATACGTTTTGCTCCGATACCGAGCAGCATCAGGAGATGATCACTCCACAATGGTAAGTGCAGTAAGTGGGTAAAGTAAAGCCAGCAAGTTCGGCACAGATTCGCCCCGTGTGTACACGCATCACGTTATCGGATGGCGCCGCTTCAATGAGCCCTCGAGATGACGTCATAATCTTGCGTATCACCGTAATAGATGACGTCATCGACACTTGATTGTGTTACTGCGTATGCATTCACGTAATTTTATTCACGTGATGATCTTGATATTTTACCTACTGATACAATAATGATTATGAAAAAAAAGATGTTCTGTATTTATACGCAACGCACTTCTTTTTCTTCTTCTTTATCAACCTATAGACGTCCACTGCTGGACAAAGGTCTCCTGCATGGATTTCCATAGGCTTCGGTCTTGCGCCGCTTGAATCCAGCGGCTCCCTGCGGCTCGTTTGATGTCGTCGGTCCACCTAGTGGGAGGTGTGTCAACGCCCAACGCTGCGTTTCCCGGTGCGAGGTCGCCCCTCCAGCACCTTGGGATCCCAACGACCATCAGCTCTTCGAACTATGTCGCAACGCACTTAATTATTAGAAAATTAACTTTTGCCCCTAAGACTTCGTCCGCGTGGAATTAGGTTCTGTGAAAATCCCGTGTGAACTTCTGGTTTTATCGGGATAAGAAGTAATCTGTAGCTCTGCAGATCCGCAACCAAGCCCATCAAAGAATCGCGTAGATCCGTTGCTCGATTTAACTAACTTGAAAAAGTTATTGACTTTCATACAAACATCCATCCTCTATTTAACCCCTTTGGGGGTAGAATTTCCAAAAACTGTGAAACATGCACTTCTTTGTTTTTAATTGAAAGCTAAAATACCAAGTTACATGGATATAAATTTAATAATTTAATATTAAAAAAAATTTAAAAAACCGATTTCAAATGGCCGCGCCACTACAGAGTATAAATAATTTAATTTGATTTTTTAAAAATCTCTTGAGCGAGGAAGTATACACTTTGGACACAAAGAAAAAATGTATGTTCACCGATTACTCGAAGACGCCTGAACAGATTTGGAAAATTCTTTCTTTGTTTGAAAGGGTATACTTTCAAGGTGGTCCCATTGAAATTTTATCGAAATCAGTTGAACGGTTTTTAAAATATCGACAATACATAATTTATATACTTTGTAGTGGCACGGGCAAGTCGGTTTTTTAAAAAGAAATTTTTATATTAAACTAGCTGACCCAGCGAACTTCGTACCGCCAACTTATCTATATAAATAAAACAAATAAACTATCCCAATCCAAAAAAACTATCCTATCTTTTAAGTTGGGCCAAATTACAGATAGTTACGAAGTTTGATAAAAATCGGTTCAGTAGTTTAGGAGTCCATCGCGGACAAACAACGTGACACGTAATTTATATATATTAAGATATGAAAAGTCTACACGTTAAGTTATTACGCAAACAAAAACTGCCAATAGTGATCCAAGTATGCATAATCGACGTTTTATAATCGCGAGTCCGGAGGAGGGTAGTGAGTGGAGCAATTTGTATGCAAATAGCGATGTGCCCGGAACCGTGGCGCGGGTGCGCTGAGCTATAAGCAGAAAGAGTTTATGCTCGTTTCCACCAACCATACCTAAATCATCCCCTACGTGATACCAGTGTCCGAACCAGTGGTAGATTCATTTGATGAATAGAAATCACTTGTAAAAGTTTATTTAGCTATTGCACAGCTTTTATCGCGGGCTTTGAACTAGGACAAACAGTTTGAGCGCGGCGACCGAATCAAGAAATTCCGTAACGAAAATAAACCTAACACCGTCGTTCAGTAAGCGTTCAACATTTTAGAGGTTCACAAGTAGCTCTGTTTGGCGCAGTGGGCGAGCGGCCGCTTTCTTTATTATACAAAAATAATATGGCATAAATATTATAATTGCACAACTTGATAAAAAATGCTATGCCATAGCTTTACCGCGGCAGTCCCCGAGTGCCACTTAATTTTTTTTAATAAAAATATTTCTGTTCTATTCTAATCGGCTTTGCGTCAGCTGTCCACAAGATAGATTTAAAGCTACATTTTGTAATATTTTTGTTTTGAAAAGAGCAACTGCTGAGTTTCTTGCCGGCTCTTCTCAGTAGAATCAGCTTTCCGAACCGGTGATAGAGTCCTGACTTGTCATAAGAGCCACAAGTTGGCCTACATGAAATAAATGGTTTTGAATTTTGATTTCTTGCTGATTCTTCTCGGCAGGAAGGGAATTCCGAACCAATGGTAGACTCAACGACGATTCAAAAGCACTTGTAAAAAAGTTTATTTGAGTAAAAAACATTTCTATTCTATTATAATCTTCTTCTTTATCAACCTATAGACGTCCACTGCTGGACAAAGGTCTCCTGCATGGACTTCCACAGGCTTCGGTCTTGCGCCGCTTGAATCCAGCGGCTCCCTGCGACTCGCTTGATGTCGTCGGTCCACTTGGTGGGGCGTCTGCCAACACTGCGCTTCCCGGTGCGGGGTCGCCACTCCAGCACCTTGGGACCCCAACGACCATCAGCTCTTCGAACTATGTGCCCCGCCCATTTCCACTTCAGTATCGCGACTCACTGAGTTATGTCGGTGACTCTGGTTCTCCTACGGATCTCCTCATTTCTGATTCGATCCCGCTGGGACACTCCGAGCATAGCTCTCTCCATCGCCCGCTGAAATTGGGCTTAATGTTGTCTAATGTGTGTTAAGTCTGCCAATCCGCACTGGGCCCGCGTGGTGGTTTATAGCCTAAGTTCTTTGAAAGGAGACCTGAGGCTAGTAAACTATGGGCCAGAAATTGGTTTCGATCAATCAATGGAAACAAAAGCATAATAAGGTTTTATCTCCACACGCCACCGCCTATGCTTGCACCAAGCGGTTATAAGATAAACTTTGTTCACTGATCATATATTTCAACACTGAGTTATTGCGCGTACCGATTCCAAATAGAAAATATTATGTGGAAATATTCAAGAGTGCTTCGAGTTTCGATTTAATTGAAAAACTTTTACTGGAACTCTGTTGCGTGGAAACGATCGATGTCTTTCTTGGTATTTCTTGCAAAATAAAATTTATTCTCCTATTTATTAGTATACGGTTAGAACATGACCTGTTTTCTTAACTTATAAAGCTTGATAAAGCTGCATATCAACTCGGAACCTAAGCTGAGTGATATCTAATAATTAATGTTATCTATAAATTAAATAGATAACCTGCAATTTAACCGGCGCAGTTTGGGGAAAATAGCTTTTTCTTGTTTTACTAGGTAGACCGACGACATCAGACGAGGTGCAGGGAGCCGCTGGATGCAGACGGAGCAAGACTGAGGCCTGTGGAAGTCCATGCAAGAGACCTTTGTCCAGTTGTTTAAGTTGTTGTTGGTTGGTAAAGAAGAAGATGCTTATTATCATTTTTTAAAGCAAGAGATATAGTGAAAAGAAAGTCCTATTTTCTCGAAACCTTTTCTGCTGTTAACAGGAGGTTGTGAAAAACTTAAATACTGCAGAAGGTAAACTTATAATTAGGGTCTGCCTAATCTAGATTAAAAGTGATTATCTTCTGACTTCCGCAACTTGTGCATCCATTTTTGATTCACTAATCTCACTAAGGGAAAGTGAAGCGATGAAAATTTGATATTGTTTGGATTTTGAGATATTCTATTTTAGAACTGTTATAAAACATAGTAAAATTCAATAAAATACGCTAACTAAACTTAAAAACTATCTACTTAGTCTATTTTACAATCATCAAAACAAAATTTAATTCGGTTAAAGTTACTTAAAGATAGAGAAGTAGGTAAGTATAATATCGTATCTTATGAATAAATATTCAGCTATTTACTACGCATTTTTACGACTGAGATTTCTCTCTGTAGTACATTTTTGTCATTTACCTATTTGTCATTGCTGCTGGTCACAGTGCCTTTCTATTAGTTTACCCATCCTATAGTAGATCGCTTCATCGCTGCCAGGGTGATGCGATATGTATCGCTTCATTTTCCTAAGGTTTTCCGTCTGTCTGCCCGTGAGTCAAGGCCCTTTTTCTCAGAAATAGCTTGAGGTAACAAGTTGAAATTTTGGATAGAAGCAGACGTTACTTTGCGGAAGTTCATGATTAGCAAGAAAAGGTTAGAATTATTTTGCTATAATCCGCCAACAGAAAAAATCTGTATGGTCAAACATGCAATTAAAAGCTAAGCACCACTCACCTACCCAGCCAAGCAAAAAAGCCAAGTTCCCAAGCAAGCAATGCCACCACCACTCACATGCACCACCACACAAGATTTTTACACTACTCTCGACGCACGTTTCGCCCCGACACCGGAGCATCCTCAGGAGATGTCGACTTTACAATGCTGTATTGTCTAGACAATGCTGTATTGTCTAGACAATACAGCATTGTAAAGTCGACATCTCCTGAGGATGCTCCGGTGTCGGGGCGAAACGTGCGTCGAGAGTAGTGTAAAAATCTTGTGTGGTGGTGCATGTGAGTGGTGGTGGCATTGCTTGCTTGGGAACTTGGCTTTTTTGCTTGGCTGGGTAGGTGAGTGGTGCTTAGCTTTTAATTGCATGTTTGACCATACAGATTTTTTCTGTTGGCGGATTATAGCAAAATAATTCTAACCTTTTCTTGCTAAGTTGAAATTTATACTAAACTAGCTGATGCCCGCGACTTCGTCCGCGTGGATTTAGTTTTTAAAATCCCTCGTAAACACTTTGATTTTCCGGGATAAAAAGTAGCCTATGTCCTCAACTATAGTACCCATGCAAAAAATCACGTCGATCCGTGGCTCTGTTGTGGCGTGATTGAAGGACAAACCAACAAACAAACACACTTTCGCATTTATAATATTAGTATGATTAGAATATTAAATTGCATAGGAAAACACTGTAGCATTAAGTCCATACGATGTATTACCTACCTACTATGTAGTATGTAGGTATAATGATCGTTTGGCAAAATCTGACGCCTTTGGAGTAGTTTGACTTTGACAAAATAGGGCTATCCACGATGGCTATATACACATATACGATAAAGTACGATTGCCAGCTTAAGATGAGCCGTTCATTCAAAGTATCTTGTAGATTCCGGGGTTCAAGTTATTTGGACCTTATACTGAAGATCGTGATGTCTATAATTTCTGAACTACGAAATTGACGACCTTGAAATAATTACAGGACAATCTCAAAATAACCTGCTTTCTAACAAAAAATAATGGATTAAATCGGAATACGCCTTAATGAATTACAGCGAAATACACATATTGACTTTCATCCCCTCTCCCAAGGGAACCGTGCTGAATTTCGGGATAAAAAGTATCCTATATTATACCTCGTAGTATTAACTTAAATCGTGCCAAGTTTCATTTAAATCCGTCCAGTAGTTTCGGCGTGATGCGCGGCCAAGATACAGACAGACAGACAGACAAAAAATTAAAAAAAAATTGTTTTGGCTTCAGTATCGATTATAGAGTGCCCTCAAACAAAAATTTTCAAAATATCTTCAATGTACAGAATTGGACCTGTTACAGTTTTATTATATTATAGATACAATGGTCTCTTAATGCTTTGAAAACTTAAGTTTCTAGTTTCTTAATGAAAAGTTACAGCTTTTCAAAACTTATTTCCATACAAAATTTCCAGTGTCGATTTTGCCATTAATTTAATTAGAGGCTGTTGTTACATACTTATTCAGTGTTTTTAATATAAATCATTATAATTTTGTAATGTTTTAAAATTGTGACGAAAATTACATAAATTATGAACTCCCTTTTATGTATGCATATAATATAAAAAAAAATTCAGACAGTAAATTATTGTCCATAGGTAATCAAATTACAATTATTACAATAAAAATAGGATAAAATTAAATTAAAATTGTATGTGGAAAAATTTTGGCGTATTATTATGGTAATATTTCAAAGTCTTATAACATTATTATTACTATTATTTATTATAGTAACGGGGAACTACGGAACCCTACACAGCACGTGGCCTGACACGCATTTAACCATTTATTCAGGAAGGACTGCCCAGAAGCATGCCTGTAAGCTTGTAAAGGTAAGGTTCGGTCCGCCCGCATATTAGTTGCTATAAATCCTTACCACGTACGAGGCACGCGGTGACGAGCCCCGTATATCAGTCCCGACCAATTTCTTGACCGAAAAATTTATAACGGTTCCCCGGACCCGGTTGATTTATTGGTAAGGCGTTATCTATATCGCCACAAGGAATACTTGCGACAAAAAGCTAAAATAAATCTCTGCCCAAAATAATTTTTATTGGTATTATTTTGATCGACCCAGTTTTGTGATTGCATTGATGTGCAGATTTTTTGACCAAATGCAAGGCACACACGAAGGGTTCCTTTCGTGCCAATAAAATTTGACACCAGCTGTTAGTAAGATAGAAAAAACAAAAGTGTACGGAATGGAGACCCTCTTTAATTTTTAGGGTTCCGTACCAAAATGGTAAAAATGGAACCCTTATGGTGAGACTTTCTCCGTCCGTCCGTCTGTCACAGTCGATTATTTCAGTAATTATTGAAGCTATCGACATGAAATTTGGCATAGTTGTGTATAATAGTGGCCCAACATCATTGGAATAAAGAAAAATCGAAAATGATTTTTAGTTTTATTAAAAAAGGGGAAAAACCGGGGGTTTGAAATTTCAAAGTAAAATAACTATACTGAGTGGGGTATCATATGAAAGGCCTTTACTCGTGCATTCTAAAACAGTTTTTTATTTATTTCTATATATAATAGTTTTTGAGTAATCGGCCAATAAAAATACCGCTCCCCCCCCCCCCCCCCCTAATTATAGTCAATAGAGGTTTATGTATATTTTACAGGAAAAATAAAACCAACGCTCTAACTAGCATATTTTTTTTATATTAACCTCTACAATCAAAGTTAACGATAAATAAGCAAATTAATAGATATAATATATAATATATCGTTTTACTTTTACTTTTGGAGTACGGAACCCTCAGTGTGCGAGTCCGACTCGCACTTGGCCGGCTTTTTTATTATCACTTGCTGTTATAGTGGTAATAGAAATACATATTCTGTGAAAATTTCAAGTATCTACCTATTACGGTTCATGAGGTAAAGTGCGCTGACACACAGACGGACGGATGGACAGCGGAGCTTAGTAATCCCGTTGGCACCCTTTGGGTACGACACCCTAAAAAAATCGCCCAAGTGTATGTCGAGCCACGCGCAGTGTAGGGTTCCGTAGTTGCAAGTCACAAATATTATTGCTAGGATATTTTAGGATACTTTATTTATGAATATATATACCTAGGATATTTTATTTATGAATATTGAATATATATTGAGTTCCATGGTTTAAATACTATCCTATACATGCAACTTACACTACGTGTAATACCTGACCTGGAAAAAACAGATTTATCTCCTTAACTTGTGTTGCGGCGCGTCGGCTTAAGCCTCGTATACACGACGACGCCCGGGAACTTGTCCCGCAAAAGTTGACGGGACGCGGAGTTAGCGGGGCAGAGTAAGGCCCGCCGTTTTGCACTGGTAGGCGTCCCGTCCCGTGCACCCCTGTCGTGCACCTCTACCGCGACAGGTAGACTAGCTTTGTATAGAGGAAGAGAGGTACTATTGGAAATAAAAGTATAGTTTCCAATTGCAGTGCTCTGGGTTGACTGACTGGCGATCGTTATTTCCTTCAGTATTTAAACAAAACTCTCGTGGGAGTACTCTAATATTCTCACGATCGCCAGTGAATAAGCCCTTTGTTAGTCTCTTTATTTCATCGTATTTTTAACACTTCATAATTTTAAAAACAACTTATTACTTTAACAAAAGTTATAAACTGCTAAGGACACATTTAAATTTATTACATTAGCAGTTGAGACTCGGCGCCAAAAAAATCTGTGCGTGAGACCCTCATAAGTGTTCTCGATCACACAGTGAGACTTTTATTCCAGTCACCGCACTTGACGCACCCATAAATTTCAGTGTAACTTATACAAATTAAAAGCACACAATAGTTCTTTGTTCTAAATTTTCAACCGACTTCAAAAAGGAACGAGGTTACAAGAAATAATCTTAATTCTGGTCGCCGACAATCTCCCCCTTGTGCGTAGCACCAATCTTCAGACACGGCGATGGTACTAGCACTACTATTCTAGAACTGGGTCGTCGTAGCACTCCTCCTCTTTACTATTTTTATTTTTATTAAAGTGTTTACCTACACTTAAGGAAATATCAGAATAAATTTTATAAACACATATCAAAAATTCCGAAGCCAGCGGGATTCGAACCCACATCTCTTGGGAAACGCGCCCGAGTGTGTTAGCCACTTACACTATAGCCACGGTCGAACTACACGTCAGCATCGAAATTAGTGATATGTATCTACTTTCTCAGTTTAAGCAACTGCTAGGCGACATCTAGTAGCAACACGTTAAAGTTATTGATATACTTTCCAAGACCCCATATTACAATGGAGCTCGTTAGGAACTAGAGATGCCACATTGCTTTTTACTATTTTTATTTTTATTAAAGTGTTTACCTACACTTAAGGAAATATCAGAATAAATTTTATAAACACATAATATCAAAAATTCCGAAGCCAGCGGGATTCGAACCCACATCTCTTGGGAAACGCGCCCGAGTGTGTTAGCCACTTACACTATAGCCACGGTCGAACTACACGTCAGCATCGAAATTAGTGATATGTATCTACTTTCTCAGTTTAAGCAACTGCTAGCGACATCTAGTAGCAACACGTTACAGTTATTGATCTACTTTCCAAGACCCCATATTACAATGAAGCTCGTTAGGAACTAGAGATGCCACATTGCTTTTTACTATTTTTATTTTTATTAAAGTGTTTACCTACACTTAAGGAAATATCAGAATAAATTTTATAAACACATATCAAAAATTCCGAAACCAGCGGGATTCGAACCCACATCTCTTGGGAAACGCGCCCGAGTGTGTTAGCCACTTACACTATAGCCACGGTCGAACTACACGTCAGCATCGAAATTAGTGATATGTATCTACTTTCTCAGTTTAAGCAACTGCTAGCGACATCTAGTAGCAACACGTTACAGTTATTGATCTACTTTCCAAGACCCCATATTACAATGGAGCTCGTTAGGAACTAGAGATGCCACATTGCTTTTTACTATTTTTATTTTTATTAAAGTGTTTACCTACACTTAAGGAAATATCAGAATAAATTTTATAAACACATATCAAAAATTCCGAAGCCAGCGGGATTCGAACCCACATCTCTTGGGAAACGCGCCCGAGTGTGTTAGCCACTTACACTATAGCCACGGTCGAACTACACGTCAGCATCGAAATTAGTGATATGTATCTACTTTCTCAGTTTAAGCAACTGCTAGCGACATCTAGTAGCAACACGTTACAGTTATTGATCTACTTTCCAAGACCCCATATTACAATGGAGCTCGTTAGGAACTAGAGATGCCACATTGCTTTTTACTATTTTTATTTTTATTAAAGTGTTTACCTACACTTAAGGAAATATCAGAATAAATTTTATAAACACATATCAAAAATTCCGAAGCCAGCGGGATTCGAACCCACATCTCTTGGGAAACGCGCCCGAGTGTGTTAGCCACTTACACTATAGCCACGGTCGAACTACACGTCAGCATCGAAATTAGTGATATGTATCTACTTTCTCAGTTTAAGCAACTGCTAGCGACATCTAGTAGCAACACGTTACAGTTATTGATCTACTTTCCAAGACCCCATATTACAATGGAGCTCGTTAGGAACTAGAGATGCCACATTGCTTTTTACTATTTTTATTTTTATTAAAGTGTTTACCTACACTTAAGGAAATATCAGAATAAATTTTATAAACACATATCAAAAATTCCGAAGCCAGCGGGATTCGAACCCACATCTCTTGGGAAACGCGCCCGAGTGTGTTAGCCACTTACACTATAGCCACGGTCGAACTACACGTCAGCATCGAAATTAGTGATATGTATCTACTTTCTCAGTTTAAGCAACTGCTAGCGACATCTAGTAGCAACACGTTACAGTTATTGATCTACTTTCCAAGACCCCATATTACAATGGAGCTCGTTAGGAACTAGAGATGCCACATTGCTTTTTACTATTTTTATTTTTATTAAAGTGTTTACCTACACTTAAGGAAATATCAGAATAAATTTTATAAACACATATCAAAAATCACAAATTTCGATGCTGACGTGTAGTTCGACCGTGGCTATAGTGTAAGTGGCTAACACACTCGGGCGCGTTTCCCAAGAGATGTGGGTTCGAATCCCGCTGGCTTCGGAATTTTTGATATGTGTTTATAAAATTTATTCTGATATTTCCTTAAGTGTAGGTAAACACTTTAATAAAAATAAAAATAGTAAAAAGCAATGTGGCATCTCTAGTTCCTAACGAGCTCCATTGTAATATGGGGTCTTGGAAAGTAGATCAATAACTGTAACGTGTTGCTACTAGATGTCGCTAGCAGTTGCTTAAACTGAGAAAGTAGATACATATCACTAATTTCGATGCTGACGTGTAGTTCGACCGTGGCTATAGTGTAAGTGGCTAACACACTCGGGCGCGTTTCCCAAGAGATGTGGGTTCGAATCCCGCTGGCTTCGGAATTTTTGATATGTGTTTATAAAATTTACTCCTCCTCTTGTTTCGACGTCGGCAACTCTTGTTCTGCCATCAGGGCCTGGATAGATTTTGTGTATTTTTCCTCTTGAGCATGTGCTGCATTTGTCGCTTCACTCTTCTGTTCTGAGCTTCTCTGCTCAGAGTGAAGCAGGAAATGATGCCATAGCTTGCAGGACTTGCAAGCTGGTTTTCTGCACTTTTCTTTTCTGTGCCTTCCCCTTAAGCACTTGAAACAGATGCGTTGCTTGACTGCTAGTGGCCATCTCTCTTCAACGGGCATCTTCAGGAAGCGTTGGCACTCTGTCAAGTAGTGATCACCTTGACAGCTTATGCAAGTCCATTTCTTTTCTTTATTGACCTCTTTCTTTGTTCGTTGAGGTTCATCTTCTTCTTCTTCTCTGGAGCTGTGAGTTGCTTCACGTCCACGTTGCTGTTTCTTCTTTTCTGAAGGTGCATAAGCTCCACATGTGTCTGCTTGCTTGTTCAGGAATTGTGACATCAACACAAGATCTGCTGGTTCTTTATCTTCGTGGGCATCTGCATATTCATACCAGCGAAACTTCAGGTATGTTGGTAACTTGTCAACAATTTCTCTCACCATTACTGGTGAACACAAGTATTGAGGTTTCTGAAGTCCTTGGATGGCTGAGATACAGTTGTGTACATCGCCAGCAAAGGCGCAAATGTCTTTCGGGGTTGATGAAATCTTAGGAAGGGCTTTTATTCTGTCTAGTTCTTCCATCACGAGTGAATCTGGTCTTCCATATCGACTCTGAAAAGCTTTCATGACTTGATCTGGAGTGGCATCTGAGTAAAGAAGGCTCTTGAAGGTATTTCTCGCTGCTCCTTTTATGGCTTTTCGTAGTCTTGCCATGTTCTGCGTCGGTGTGAAAGATTTCGATGTGTCATTGTAGACAACCCTAAAGGCTACCCATTCCGAGCTGGACCCATCATAATAATGTAGATCTTGATTTGCTTGATTGTTCAATGGCTGTGGTGGTTGCACAACTGCTGTCGTGTGGCTGTCAAATGCTTGTCGTATAGCACCTGCCAGGGTCTGGATCGTAGACATCAGGGGCTGTTCTGTCTTCATGATCCCTTGGTTTTCTTGAAGATCTTTTTCTGGCTTGATATTTTTTATATCTTCCAAAGTAGACGTCTGGATCCAGTTCTGAACACGCGATGCTCTGTCGTCTAGTTCTTCATCCAGATCGTCTTCTGAAGCTGAATCTTCAATTGTTTGTTTCTCGAGTCTGATTCGTGCCAGATTAGCTGCTGCTTCAATGCGCTCCAATTCTAAACGCGCCAGCTGTTCCCTTGCTTCCAAGTTGCGTAATCTGGCAGCAGAACTCCTCGTTCGAACTGACTTGACCGATGCACGGGTTGAACCACCTGGTTTTTCTATCATCAGGGAGCTGTTCTGGTTCTCCCCTTCAGTCGTCTGCAGTTATTTGAGTCTAGCACTGTTTTCTGTAGATCTCATCTTCGTAGCTTTAGTAGATTCTGTCACGGTGATTCCTGATGATTCCGCGATTGAAGCTTTCGAAGAAATATTCGATGCCGTGGCTTCCGAAGTCATAACTGATGTGGACCCCTCTGATCTGGTGCGCTCACTCGTCTCTTCAGCATACTGTGATGCAGTTGAGCTTGCACTTAGGGGCACATCTTTAACCTTCTGGGACCTGGTGAGAGGCATGTCTGTAGGTCCCGATTCGTAGCTTCAGCCTTTTGAAGTCTTCAATTTGCAGTTACAGGAATTCGTCTTCAGGGATCCGGCTCGAAGGACCATCTGTTGCGGCGCGTCGGCTTAAGCCTCGTATACACGACGACGCCCGGGAACTTGTCCCGCAAAAGTTGACGGGACGCGGAGTTAGCGGGGCAGAGTAAGGCCCGCCGTTTTGCACTGGTAGGCGTCCCGTCCCGTGCACCCCTGTCGTGCACCTCTACCGCGACAGGTAGACTAGCTTTGTATAGAGGAAGAGAGGTACTATTGGAAATAAAAGTATAGTTTCCAATTGCAGTGCTCTGGGTTGACTGACTGGCGATCGTTATTTCCTTCAGTATTTAAACAAAACTCTCGTGGGAGTACTCTAATATTCTCACGATCGCCAGTGAATAAGCCCTTTGTTAGTCTCTTTATTTCATCGTATTTTTAACACTTCATAATTTTAAAAACAACTTATTACTTTAACAAAAGTTATAAACTGCTAAGGACACATTTAAATTTATTACATTAGCAGTTGAGACTCGGCGCCAAAAAAATCTGTGCGTGAGACCCTCATAAGTGTTCTCGATCACACAGTGAGACTTTTATTCCAGTCACCGCACTTGACGCACCCATAAATTTCAGTGTAACTTATACAAATTAAAAGACCACAATAGTTCTTTGTTCTAAATTTTCAACCGACTTCAAAAAGGAACGAGGTTACAAGAAATAATCTTAATTCTGGTCGCCGACAACTTGTGAGCCTTACTTAGCCGTGATAGTTTTCCTATGAAATTCTTTTATATGCTGCTGTGATTTTTTTCCAAACCGGTGGTAGAGTCATGACTTGTCACAGACTTGTAAGAGCCACAGGTTGGCCTACAATTTAGCACTTTAAAATATCATATTTCACTAACGGATCACTGAATCGAAAAATGGTGTTCCCACACCTTCTATATTTTTGCAAGACCTATTCAACGACACCCCACACTATGGGATAGACGAAAAAAAAAAATCATCCCCACTTTACCAGTAGGGGAAGTACCCTAAAAAATTTATTGTCTTTTATTTCATCATTTTGTTGGCGTGATTACTATTTATACCCTTGTCAAATTACAGATTTCTAGTACCAATAGTCTCTGAGCTAAACCAGGAACGGACGGACGCGACGGTCGGACGGATGGACGGACGGACATGGCGAAACTATAAGGGTTCCTTGTTTACTACGGGACCCTAACAAAGTCTTATTTTGATCATAACGTCAAAATGAACACACCTCATCGCTCGCGCCGGCCTCATCTTGGTAAGTGAAAAGGTTCGCGCATCATCCGTATTGAGATTTTCAATATTTTCAAAGATTGTGACAATTTATCTGAAAGGTTTTACTCTGCGGGAGAATCGGGAGTTTTATGTTTAGGGATTTGATACAAAATAGAAACTATTTTTGGTATTTCTATTCCCGTTCGGTAGGTACATTGTTGAAGGCTTCTATCTCGTAGTGAATACTTTATTCAACTGCGGATCATGAGACCTCGGGTTTGAGTCGAGACAGTTTAGCGTATTTTTTCCCAGTAGTTGGTTTGCCTTGGAGAGCATGTATGTAAATTGGTTGTTCCTGCGATCTTCTTCTTCTTTATCAACCAATAGACTTCAGCTGCTGAGCTAAAGTCCCTTGCATGGACTTCCACAGGTCTCGGTCTTGCGTCACCTACGATTCGTCTGATGTCGTCGGTCCACCTAGTGGGGGGTTTGCCAACATTGCGCTGCTCAGTGCGGGGTCGCCACTCCAGCAACTCGGGACCCCAACGTGTCCCGCCCATTTTCACATCAGCTTCACGACTCACTGAGCTCTGTGTTTCTCCAATCCTTTTTAATCACGATAATAAATTCCACTTGAAAAAAGTAAACACTGTATTAAAATAATTTGCGAAAATTAATTCTTGGCTCGCATTAACAATTCAGTCAATATTTTACCAACAGTTTTCCTGCTGCTTCGCCCGGCCGCCCGATTTAAACGAGGTAAATTAATTTACCCGTCAAGCTATATAATTATGTAGTTGACTTTCCCTTCAAAAGCTCGGCCATTAAAATTTTCAAATAAGCGCGAAACGGCAAAAAGTATTTAAAGCCTTTCAAAGATTTGGGGTGAATGTTTGATCATGTAGAAAGTAGTTTCATCATCATTATTAAGTTTGAAACCATCACTATACTGGGCGCAAGTCACTTCTTGAATGAAATTGTAAAAGAGTATTCAAAGGCTTTCAAAGGGACGGGGTGAACGTTTAACTATGAAAAAAAGTTTCATCATCATCATCATCTGAACCCAACGCCAGACTGGGCTCAAGTTACCTTTTAAATGAGAAGATCCACTACGCAGAAATTAACACTCTCTATTCCCTCACTCACACACATGACGGAAAATAAACTATTGAATGCAAGCTGTCTATTTATTTGTAGAACCTCGACTGCCAGGTTATCTGGTGCTGATGATCGAGCTAAGATGAAAGCGGGTTCATCTAGAAAGGGTATAAGCATGGTTTTAGTAAAACTAGATCCTACCACCAACGTTTAAAGACGTCCTTATGTTACTCATCTTAATCATTTCTATGACATTAAAACCACGTTTAATGTCATAGAAATGATATGTCAAAACAATATTGAAATAATAATATTATGATACTACTTTAAGCGTTGGTGGTAGGGCCCCTTTTCCCTAATCTGTTTGTTCATGGCATTCTAGAAGAACGTTTGACGGCAATGATTTTGCGGTAGTTACTAGCCTTGGTCCAAGCTTCCCGCCTATTCTTTCACAACAATATCCATGACGGTATGGCTATTCGCATTTTTAATCACTTGCCGGATAATATGAAAAGTTTTCCTTTAAGTCGATTTAGAAAAGCACTATTTGACATGCTTATAGATAAAATGTATTATAAGAATAATGATTACCTAATTGAAGAGTTTAATTGATTTTCCGTATTGTACTGACATGTTTTCAATTATTAAGGATTGTTTTTTGCACGCCAAGCTTGGCACGATATGTTGACGCTGTATAATTGTAAACTTAACATCTATGTAAATATGTCTATATTTCATGTACCATATTCTTACAAAATAAATTGATTGATTGATTGATTGACGATGGTTTGGAAGTATCGACTCCCATTCCCATTACCTTCTGCCGATAGCTATTTAAAACGGTGATACTATTTAAAAATCACGTCATGTGTCGGAGGTAAATGCCCACGAACAAATTAAAAAATGGAATATTTAAGCAACACTCAGCGCTTAAGAGCTGTAATTGATCAGCTCAGTTATTGAAAGCCGCTTCAATTTCCACGCTGACTGCTTTCAGCTCGAAGCTGTGTGGTATGTAGTTGTGTGATCTCAAGCTAATTTAACTTCTGTAAATATGTTTTAGTATCTCTGTGGTTATGTCGAGTTGTAATTCGTTTGATCACTATGTTAACTATGACATTAGCATCAAAGTAAAATGAACCATATTGGCATTGATTTAAAGTCACAAATTCAATACAGACGATTTTAATTTGGAGCGTTTTCGTTATGTAAATGTATAAGAACACATACACGAAATTGAGCTCCAACTCAATACCGTTATGGTTTATTTTACTTTGATGGTAATGCCATAGTTTACTATGCATAGTTAACTAGCCAATCTTGTACTAACCCTACTGATACTCGCAAGTTCGTTCGCGCGGATTTGGCTTTAAAAATCCCACGGGAACTTCTTAATTTTCTGTGATAAAAAGTAGCCTATGTCACTCTCCAGGTCTTCGATAACTATACCCATGCAAAAAATCACGTCGATCCGTAGCTCTGTTGCGGCGTGATTAAATGAAAAACCAGAAACAAATATAAGTAAGGATTATTAACTTTTGCCCGCACTCGTGGAGTTAGGTAAAAATAAATTTCCATAGGAACCCTTAGTTTCTCAAGCATAAAACAAGTGTAAATTATTGAAAATGTGATTTATGGCCGGACGTTATACGATATACTTGACATGTTGTTACCCGTCAGTATATTCTGCTACATCATCAGATCCTCCTCCTCGATCCTCGATCATCATCTATCTAACGCCTACTCATTGAGACCACTCTGATGAGCCCAAACACAATATATCTGCTGTAAGTTGCTGAGGAGTTCGGTATCCCGCAGACTACTTGGTGCTGCAGCATCAGTTTAAGGTTACCACGACCACATTGTAAGACCCTTTAATCAAGTAGGAAATGAGTTGATGATCTTCAAACGCCTGAGCAGATCTTCATAAATTATAGCTAAGATCCACCTCGATTACGTTAGCTAAACTAACAGAAAAAACCTCATCAAAATCGTTCCATTGGGTAGGCTGTTACGAGGGAATAGACAGACAGGTACACAGATAGACGTTTTTTAACCCCCTACAAAAATAGAGAAGTGTCTTCTCTATTTTTGTTGGGGGTTAAAAAACGTAAATCTTAATCAAAAATAATAATTTAAGGCCGTTCTTTTACCATAAACCAGTACAGTTTCAGAATTAGCTTTTGTGACTCTGTCCCCGTGAAGTTAGTTTTTTAACATCCCTCGGGTTTTCCAGGACAAAAAGTTGCCTCGGTCTTATCCGATGCGTTGCTGCGTGATTGAAGAACAAATCAACAAATAAACCCACTTTTATTTCGCATTTATATTATTAGAAATCATAATCAGAAATAGCCAAAGAATTTAAATATAATAATAAAATCCACCACTATTAGTAATATACCAATCTAACGGTTTATTTTTAAACGAAACAATTTGAGGGAAAGGGTTCTTGTTAAAAAATTTCATTCGATTAACTTATTCATATTATATTTTATTGGAAACTCGAATGTACTTTTCATTAATTTTATTGGAAACTCGAGACTTAAAACATTTCAACTCGAGATTTAGTCAAACAAAAGTTAGGAGATTGAACAATTGATGGATCTGAAAAACTCCTACCTTGAATTTATTTGACTTCATTGGACTTCAAAGCACTTTATTTGAACGAAATATTTTGTATCGTCTTTATTGAAAAAGTTTTTTGATTTTACTATGAAGTGCGGTTTCGTGTGAATTTTAAATGTAATCGATAATTTAATCAAATCTTTTAACCAAGAACAACGAGTTGACCTCAGGCAGATCTATCACATACCTAGTCTAAAATGAAAGCGGGATAACTCCGAAAGAATAAATATCACCGATGTATATTATGTAGTACTTACTAGATTTGTGGTTACGAACACTTTACCATGTTCAACTGAATAGGACTGAATTCTGCACACTACAGTTAGTGTGGCCGTGGCATTCGCGACGTACGGACGCGGGCGCTATTTATGCGATAAAACTTTTTAATTGTGAATTGAAAAGCCAACAAATTAGTAAATAACATAAAAAATATAGCTATTATAGTGAATAATTTCATGACATCATCGTAATTCGTAATCGTAATTCGTAGCAGTGATAGCCTAGTGGTTAGGACTGTGGTCTCCTTTTCGGAGGGTCGCATTTTCACTCGCTATTGGCTAAAATACATTGTTGCAGAAAGAACGCGATAAATCAACCAATCACCACAATGGAGACTGTTGCAATGATTGATGCAGCTTTTACAGAATTGGTATCTAGTGTGCCGATTTTATAACAAGTGTAAATTAAAAATTTAAAACACTCCCGTCATGTGAATCTATGGCCAGACTATGTTTGATTCTGGTTGCAGCATCAGGTCGAAGTTATCAATTAAATTGTCATTTAACGATTATACTGGCACACGTGAAGCACTTAATCGAGTAATCATACTCCAAAAAATGCCTTACATCATTTTGGAAAAGAGCTGATACTCTTACACTGCGGGACGGATATTAACCAAACATAACTAAGAACTACCGCAAAGAAACTGGCTTTCAAATTAAAAAAACCGCATCGAAATCGGTCCATCCGTTTTAGCGCTACGATGCCACAGACAGATACACACAACCACAGACAGACAGACAGACATCGACGTCAAACTTATAACACCCCTCTTTTTGCGTCGGGGGTTAAAAATGATTGCATTAATTAACCATCGCAATGAAATCTGATTGGCTGAATTTATGGATTACTTGCTGCATCAATGCATTTTAATCAATAGTGGGAGAGTACCAACCAAGAGGCCATTGTGATCGTTAGACTGATGCAATCAATTTTAGAGTAAACCACCACTGGTTCAGGATGTGAAAATATGTGTACCAGCTACATACCAAAGTGTCCGCTCGGCCGTCGGAGCAGACATCGAAAGTTTAATTAAAGCGAAACGAATAAGGTGTAATATTTCTCGCTCGCGATACCGCTCCCCGACACTTCCATTGCGAATAAAATATTATACACAGCCTTATTTACTTCGCGCAACAGTAATTTAGAGTTAGAAGCCCTATCAAATTTTAATTTATTTACAGTTGGATAATAATAATTGACTGATATTTTTTTATTAATTTAAAATAACGTCTTTAAATATTATAATACAATGCCATTTCTCTTTTGTAAATATCTTTACTAGTCTCGGAATTATAAGCCGTTTTACAGTGACTGTATCTGTCTCTTTTTAAAACGAAATTTTCTATGGAGTGTGTATGGAGCTGCTGAATTGTGACATCATACTTCACTAGCGCTTTCTCTGTCTAACAGGAAACTTTAAAGCGTTTATAATTTATTTGTTTTTGGACCGATTTATGTTCTATTTTATAAATGTTTTTCTTAATCGTTAAATTTTTGATTATAAATAATGAATATCACATTTTGAATACAGTCAAATTATAGTGACTAGATACATATTTTAATATAATAATTGGATTTGCGTGTTATTCTAATAATGCCTCTTTGTATCTTCGAATCATCATCATCATCAAAAACCCTTATTTAGCTCACTACAGAGCACTCGTCTCCACTTAGAAAAGAGATTTAGGCCTTGTAAACTGGGAGACTTTACACACAATTGAGAGCTCTCAGGCGTGCAGGTTTCCTCACGATGGTTTCCTTTAGCATCTTATACCTATTTGATTTCTTAAACGCACATAAATCCGTAAAGTAAACATGCAACCATGTTTGCGTTTTTAATGCTGGAAGTGTTGACAGTTTACAATAAAAAACAGAACACAATATCCAAAGCCAGGGAATATAATCCAGTCACTATAATCATCATCATCATTATCAACTCATCATCGGCTCACTACTGAGCGAGGTCTCCTCTCAGAGAAGGGTTATAGGCCATAGCCCACCACGCTGGCCCAATGCGATTTGGCGGACTTCACAAACCTTCGAGAACATTATGGAGAACTCTCAGGTGTGCAGGTTTCCTCACGATTTTTTCCTTCACCATTGAAGCATATATTTAATTTCTTAAACGCACTTAAACTTCGAAAAGTCAGAGGTGCGTACCCGGGATCGAACCTGTGACCCTCCGAATAGGAGACCACAGTCGTAACCACTAGGCTATCACTGCTTTGGCAGTTATGATACACATTTGTTACAGCCAGGCATTGTAGTTGGACGCAGACATCTGCGGACGCCATCGTCTAAATTCAGAGCAGTGTCATCGCACAAAAGATTGATGGACACATTGTCGAGAGCGCGCGCTGAATCGTTCATGATTAATGCGTCCCTCGCTATTCAGCGAGTGTGTTCGGGGCATAATAAATAGTTTACTTTGAACTTTATGTTTTGTACAGCTTCAAACGTAACAGAGCGATCATTGAAGAGGCCGACAAAGTTTTTAAACGTTACTTATGCCAGTTTTCACCAACCATACCTGAATCATCCCCTAAGTAGGAGATTATTTACGTGGGTAGCCCCTAAATACAATCCCTTAGCCAAAGTCATTTCCATCTTTAAGAAAGCGTCACATAGCTAACATAGGTAGCCCATAAAGTTAGAGAACGTCGGTGAAAGGTCTTAAATATGCCTCCAGTATGACTCGTCAAATAGAAACTGAATTGTACCTAAATTTCAAAGCAAAGATTAGACAGTGTAACTGGAAATACGGTACCAATCACTTGGACCTTTCCAATGGAATAGACAAGTAAAAACACTATCATCCTCGCTATTGAAGCTGTATAGCCACTATGCAACACCTAACATATTAATTATTTATTATTAAGCGTTCGGGAAGCTCCGAGATGTGTTCTAGTCCAAAATTCCTCAGTGCCTGAAGACTAAGGTCTTCGAACAGTGCGTGTTGCCAGTGATGACTTACGAATCCGAGACATGGTCGCTAACAAAGGGCCTCATAATTAGGCTCAGGACCGCTCAGCGGGCGATGGAGAGAGCTATGCTCGGAGTGTCCCTGCGGGATCGAATCAGAAATGAGGAGATCCGTAGGAGAACCAGAGTCACCGACATAGCTCAGCGAGTCGCGAAACTGAAGTGGAAATGGGCGGGGCACATAGTTCGAAGAGCTGATGGTCGTTGGGGTCCCAAGGTGTTGGAGTGGCGACCCCGCACCGGGAAGCTTAGTGTTGGCAGAACCCCCACCAGGTGGACCGACGACATCAAACGAGTCGCAGGGAGCCGCTGTGGAACCTGCGGAAGTCCATGCAAGAGACCTCCAAGAGTCCAGCAGTGGACGTCTATCGGTTGATAAAGAAGAAGAAGAAGAAGAAGCGTAATCACTATTATTGGTATTCAAGGAAATCTTCTATTGGGTGGTTATCTAATGCAATTTTTTTTCAATATGTTATAGTACAACTTTGTGGGCGTTATTAATATGTATATTGTATAACCTTGTCAAATTACAGTTCTTTAGTACCAATAGTCTCTGTGCTAAGCTGCGGATAGACTACGGACTGACGGACAGTCAGACGGACTTAGCGAAACTCTAAGGTACCTTGTTGTTTTATTACGGAATCCTAAAAAAGGCGTAAAGTGATTTGTCAAGTTGCGCGGTAAGCCGGCAAGTCTGTGAATCTAGTTAGCGGAGAGTTTCAGCGGCGGAGAGTTTTAGCGGCGGAGAGTGTTCGGTCTCGGCGCGTTACACGCTCTTTAGAGAGTTACTAACACGGTTACCGAGTCGTTGAACAACCACTCCGTGTTGCGTCCACCAAACTCCGATGTGGGGATTCCCCTTCACTTTAGCAGCTTATATGTCGCCTGTGTTACCTAATTGAAAGTTTGTCTGTGATTTAATTTCACTTCTGCTTAGTCTTCCCAGCCGTGGGATTGTCTTATATTTTGTATTTATATTTTTTAATCTTGACTATAATCACTTTCATATTATAATTAATATTGTATTTGCACACTATTAATTTAGTTGAATGTTATGGTCTGACAAATATATTTTGATACTACTATCCCACTGTACAAACATTCTGGCAAATAAATAATAATTTGCGACGATGGCAGTATCATTTTCACAGGTATATATAAAAATCCTTACTCGAAAGTTTTCAGTTTAAGAAATTAATCAGAATATCGACTAATTTGTGAGTAACTCACGTCAAACTCGATATTCTGATTAATTTCTTAAACTGGACACTTTCAAGTAAATTTTTTTATATAAACCTGTGAAGCTGATACTGCCATTGGCGCAATTAGAATGCCATAAGCTTACTTTGTCGTATTAGTTTACAAATTGCGAAAAACCAAATTAAATTTGAATTTCGCGGGCAGACCCGTATAATCCACCATAAAACGATTTAAGGTATAACGCAGTCACCTCTGATTGCCTGGTACTCTCTCGCTATTAGTTGAACAGCATTGATGAATCAAGAACGCCAAAAATTTAGCCAGTCAAAGCTGATAATTTTAGTGAAACGTGGCAACGTAAGTTCCTAAAGCAATGCATTGACTTGGTAAACAGCAAGTATTTACAATTCAACATCATTATTTAAAATGAAGACATCCGTCGAAGAATCATCGTTATCGATCAACCTCATAATTTGAGTCTTACTTTTTTTCTTCGGAAGAGTAAATAAGATGAGGAGATTCGTCGAAGCACCAATTCAAGTCAATGACCAACCAATAATGGCAACCAAATCAAACCAAATCAGCAAATGAACCAAAGTCCCCAATGGTTGTCAAAGCATAAGCGACAATGAGCGAGGCACATATTTCGGACCAGCAATGGACTTTTGGATTCGGGTTGATTGAGTGCGTTTCCACATTAGAAAACGCTATGTAGGTAGACCTTATATGGGGGACTGACGACCATAAATGTTACGCAGGTAGCTGTTGGAGTGTAGATAACTTTGTCCAGCAGTGGACAACCGTCAGTTGAGACGATAACAAGTATTTTCGTAACTTAAATAAACTAATAAAGCAAAGTATTAAGTTCACCGACACGTACCTAACGTAGAAGTGTTCCCCAAAGCAAGTAGTTCTCAAATAGAAATACTACAACTCTAAAGTTAGTATTGCTATTCTGAGAAATAGTATTGCTAAGTTATGTTACGAAAGTTTTCATATGAAATTATTGGAAACTAGTTGATGCCAACGACTCCATCTGCATGTTTTAAGGTTTAAGAAAAATTATGCAAAATTTTACCATTACTTTATGCAATGTTAAAAATATCTTTTTAATGAACCCAAGGAATATTACCTGTTTTAGATCCACCATGACCTGGTGAATCTAGAAATGTACGAGGTAATAAGGCTAGATAGAGGCTTTGTGTTTGTCAATCAGTCTGTCTCGGTAAACGGTTCTAAAGGTATTAACAGAAGAAGATGATAATAATATGTATACTGTGCGCTAGTTGTTGGCAAAATAAGTAACTGATTATTTCTAAACGCACGTTAAATTCCCGCAAGCGGTACTTTACACTTAAATTTTTTATACTTGCAACAATTAAAAATGTTATTCATGGTTTTTGAACGTTACTTAATCACGCTTGCGTGATAAAATCCATATATCTCTGAAAACACATCATTTCGCTAGGGAGGTCGTCAAAACCTCAAACTATCTACTTTGCTATCAAGTTGGTAGATATGAGGCGAAGGCTCCGACGCGGTAACTTGTCACAGAGTTAATTATTCGAATAACCGAGTTTGGACGTCGCGGACAAAGTGAGCTCACTGGTATTCTCTGTGTACTTAGGTACATAGGCAATGTTCTCAGAATCAATTCAATGTAGTGGGTAGTCTTGTGGAATTTCTACGAATATGGAGGATTGTATAGCCTAGTTGAGTTTGTGCAAGTTGATCGACTGAGCTCCGTTGACTCAAGACAGTTACTGGATAGGTTTCAATTTTGGAGGCCGTCCATTGTTAAGCCATTGGTCTTGGTTGCCTGGGGCCTATGAATAAAAATCTATTAGGAAGGTCTGAGAACTGACCGTATTAATTATCCCGAGAAAACGCTTCCCATTGTGTGATTAATGGAAAGGTGAAATTCAGCAATGAGATATTATCGTGATTTTTACAACATCAAATAAAGTTGACTCGTCAACTTTAATGGATTATAAGTAAAACTTCACCGAAGTTTTAGCTCCTCAAAAACAGCGGTTTAGGGGAAATTCCTAAACGCTGGATTAGTGGAATTACTTTTGACAGCTCAGTAATATAATATAATATTAAGGACCTATTTCACCACTTGCTGAGAAAGGTCTGATAGCCTATCCACATCTTATCTGACGGATAGCGTTTAAATTTCTGTTTCATAATTATCTGATATGTCAATCTGGCAGTTAAACTCAAAAATATATCACACAGATTTATCCAGCAGATATTTTATCTGTTAGATACATATCAACATACTTAGATATATTATATCAATATACTTGTAGTATAATACAACCACAAAAACGACTTGAGTTATATGAAATCCCAGCCCTAATTTCATTAAAGGCGAAACTTGTGAACCCCGTTTAAAACTGTTTGGAGTAAATTCCCTCGATGCTAACGTACTGAGAGTACACTAAGACGCTCTCAAATGAGACATAGGGGCTGTGACTCGTTAGGAAGGTGCAATTTGCTTGCTAATTTGCATTTTGCTCCGCGTTTAGATGTTTAATAAGCTCGTAAAAGTTAGTTTCAGCACTCTGTAATCTTGGCTCGTAACGAAGGCGACGCGAACTGGTTTGAACCGGATTAAACCGGCTCCAACTAGCTGGAGTTGGGTGTTTTTGTGGCTTCAACCCCAGTGTCTACTTTAAGATTAATTGTTGTTTAAATTTTTTTGTGCCGTGTGGTGACGGCAGATCAGAATACAGCTGTCACCACCCCTCTTCTTCCCGCGGGTGTCGTACGAGGCGACTAAGGCAATATAACGGAGAACGGGCAGCAGCGTCCTCTGTGCTACTACTACCATCTACTGCGATCACCAACCCGTATGCCCCGCGTGGTGATTATGGGCAAACCCTCCCCTTGGGAGAGGCCTTTAGTCCAGCAGTGGACTGTTATAGGCTATTATTATTGATGATGATTGATTGATGAAATTTTTATTTGTCTAATAAAATATTCAAATACTCTTTTAACCAGGAATAAAACTGCTACATACTTAGTTGAAAACAAAAAATAACACATTTTCAACTTAAATAATATCTTGGATCCTAAAACTAAGGGTGGGTCCCCAGTCCCCACGACTGAAATTGTACTGTATTGTACAACACTTCTAAACTTTAATTAATTTGTAAACCATGGGGCTGACCTTGCCGTTATCTTATTACCATGCGTTTCAGCATATTACGAAATGTACAGGAGACTGACAGCTTATAATTCTATTCTGTCTCGAAACGATGGATCTTTTTATAATTAACGGATATTGAATAAAAAGTTTAATGCAAGAATATTGGTGTGTGGTATTTTCAGTAACAAATGAATAAAAATGAAAAATGAATAAAGGGATCCATCGTGGGTGGATGGTATTAAGTAAAAATATAGGAAATTGTATGAAGAAATTTTTTTTGGATCCAAGTTTATGCAAACTTGGTACAGTTTTTGCAATTCACGAAGGCGAGTGAGCTTTACTCGTGGTTACTTCGTGTACATGCACATTGCATAAGTATGCGTGCCTGTCAAAGCCTAGGTTGGGAGCGTGCAGGCGCGAGCATTGCGCTCGCTCACACTTATACAGATACGACACACACACAACCATAAGTCAGTCGCCCTCGTGAATTGTAAGAACTATAAGCAGTTAGTTTAAGTGTTAGATATTTATCGGGTGCGGTGAACCGAACCGTCACAAGATTGAGTTAGCTGAGAGTTGATAGAGACATCTATAACTCGGCAACATATTACCCTCCCTTAGCAAGTTGGTAACTTTATTAGTAAGGTTAAGGGATAACGTCATAGGCTTTTCAGCACACCACATTATCTATAAACACGTATTCAGTTTATATTATAGCTGTATAATACAACTTAACCCCGAAGAAAAGTCTGGAAGAAGTAGGTACGTATGTTAGATGAAGGCTTCTAGGCTTCTAAGGCTATTCATCACAATTGATTTCAGTTGTTTTAGAACCATTTAGTCATTTCTGGTCGCACAATATTAATTATTTCACGAAGTTACCTAAAACCTAATTATAAAGCCGTCCCTTTCCATAAAAAGCATTGTGGAAAGGACAGCAATAACTTTAACTCCTGTCATCTAGTACCTAAGTACAGATACATACATTAATAAAATTGGTACCTACCGGACATCTGGATAAAAACCACAAACATTAAAATTACGTAACTTAACGATACGGCAATTAAAACCATCCCTCTCGACCCGTCGTCCACAAATTGCGCGACCTCCAGCATCGTTCGTAAAAGTTCCATCAACTGCGGATAGATGGCGATAGGCGTACTTTCAGCACATTAGAGAGTTATTTAATGGCTCAAGCACACATAGGCCCAATGTATTTGGCGAGAACGGCCAATGTGTAAGCGTTGCTTGCAATTGACGCCAAGATTCTTTTTAGCTTTTATTACAAGCTTTTATTTTAGCTTGACCAGTTTATTTATTTATTTGTTTGGGTCAAATCTTGCAAGATGAATTAGACCCACTTCCCGGTTTCTGATCGAGCTGAAATTTTGCATTTATGTGTAAATTGGATGACAATGCAATATTATTGTGACATGGAGCTGATCTGATGATGGAGACGGAAAATGGCTATCGGAACTCTGTAATAAAACGACGTAACCCCATCGAGTTACGGCTCGTTTGATTCGTCATAACAAGTACTCTGATCCCAGATGATATCCGGAGTCTAATGATGTAGCTACTAAAAGCTTGCATTTAAAAATAAATTTTTTAATTTATACTTGTTTGTTATAAAAACCAACAAAATGCGGAGTTCCTCATCATCGTCCTTATTTCATTTTTATGAAAAATAGCAGATAATTATATATTTTTTGTATTTAACTAGGGGAAGAAACCCATTTACACCCTGAAACTATGTACGCCTAAGTAAACCGTAAACGTATGTCTATTAGTATCTACTACACGAGCGAATATGGGTCACTTTGACCCTCATTTAAGAAACTGCCCTTAGTATTCGTTTTAGTAGGTAGGTACAAGAATTTTTAAGGCTTTTATTTTATGTATGGTGTTTAAAAGAGTATTTGAGAAGTTGGTATCCGAATTTATTCCGTGAGATGGCAGTATAAGCGTAAATCTACAATTTTTCCTAAGATTGCTTTAAAGATCAACAAATCACGGAAAACTCCGAGAAAAGCGTAAGCAATCTTATATACCGACATGGTGTTCAGACGTTCTAAAGTAAAGTTCTTCACTTGCATCTCGTATTCGTTGTAAGATCACTGTAAGAACGTCGCCTAAGTGTTTGTAAGAGAAGTCACTTAAAAAAATTACGTAAATTTTAGAATATTTTAGAGATATAAAATCTTCACTATCACTGCATTATTATAAAACAAAGTCACCTGCCGCGTGTGTCTGTTCGCGATAAACTCAAAAACTACTGAATGGATTTTCATGCGGTATTCACCAATAGACAGGGTGATTCATGAAGAAGGTTTTAGTGGATAATTTGTTAAAGTTTTGTCTAAATTGGTTGAAATATGACGATAATTGTAAAAAATGTCGGAAAAAGTCAAGCCGCCTGGGAGCTTTCATCGAAAACGCTGCCTAATTCCTTTTAGATAATATAACAAAACAATGTACTTATGGTGGCAGTATGGTGGGATAGGTCTATACATAAAAGTCCGCGAGGGCATACAGCTATCTTTTAAGGATACCTCACTAACCCATTTTAACTTCTAAAAGAATGGTCACGTGTGATAATTGGAAATCTATTAAGACGGATACAGTATAAGTATTAAGCCTTATCAACTTCAATACGTTAGTTACCGTAAGCATTTCATGTACATTATACCATACCATCCTTTACAAGTTTACACCATATACTTTAAATGAATATCTTAGGATTTAAAAACGAACGCGCGCGAAAATAATTCCACATATTCGACGTAACAAGCTGATGCGACCCTACAACAAAAAAAAAGAATATGTAGGCATAATTTATTAGTATGCTCTAATACCTGTGCGAAGCCGGGGCGGGTCGCTAGTATGTAACTAAATAATACCCGATCCATACAAACGAGCATCGATAAGATCCCACCACCAGATTTCAAATTATGTTATTTAAATATTATTACCCAAAGCTCTTAAAGTCAAAACAAAGCAACACTGTAAGAATCTAAAAGCGAAACAAGCTCCCGAAATGAACAGAATCTGCGTTATCTTCGATGAAACAGTAAATCGACCAACTTTTAAAAGAGAAAAACACTCGTTTTCCAACTCAGCCACCATTTACAAGGTCTCCTCAAAACAAGGGCCACCAGCTAAAATTACACGATACGTTCTTGTGAGTTTACTGGTGGATTTTAAATTTATGTTGTAGCTTAATTTTCTATGCTGTGACAGCGAAGCCACTTATTATGACAGGGTTCCAATCCGAGCTAAACGAGCGAGCATTTGTAACTAATTACGACTTTTTCTTTTTTATGTCGGGTTTAACAACTCTGCTGAAGGCTTTTCGGGATGATGTACTGACGTTTATTGGTTTTTAGCGTAGCGGAAAATATTCGCTTTATATCTTCAAGGGAGTATTTTGTATATTTGTGCGTTGAATGATTTATAATTTCTGTAGAACAATTCGTGAACTTATTTATACTACTATAATAAGCGAATTTTGACAAAAATTTTTTTTCGAAGCGCCATATGACATACAAAAATTTTTGTGTTATCAAACTTGTAGGAAATTTAACGTTCCACAAAAAAATATAGAAATGCTTTTGCCGTAAGAGATAAGGGAAAAATTTATTGAGGAAAAATTGGCTGTCTGGAAAGTCGGTTTACGGACGATAGTTTTACGTGATAACGTCATAAAGAAACATTGATAAAAAATTACATATTTTTATGAATTGAATTGAATTATGATCACTGAATTATCATTATTTTGTATAGTAAAAAGAAAGAAGAGTTCATTGAAAATTACAATTTTCTCTAGTCACAAGCCAACGCTTGGACCAATCGTGCCTCTCTATCGCTTGTTCCGCGCTCTCGCTTGCACGCGCAGGCTCATGCGGAACGTGACACTTTTTCGTGCGTGCAGCTGGTGTTCATCGATTTATACCAGAGAAAACCGGAGGAAGGTCGAAAATTTTGCAGCTTTCCCCCCACCCTCCTCTCACACAGGGTCCTCGAGGTCCAAAACTTGAGAAAATGTTAATTAACGATCCTTGAACAATATCCCAAAATTTCATTGACTTCCGACCTTTTTCCAACTATCCCCACTTTTTCCTACCTGTCGACTGGACTATTTTTTCAACGAGCCATATATCGGTAGCTAATTAACATAAAAACATGTTTGTAGAGTCAAAAGTGTAGTAAATTTAACGTTCTACAAAAAAAAAGTATAGAAATGCTTTTGCTGTAGGACGTAAGGATAAAAGTTATTGAGGAAAAACCGGAGGAAGATCGAAAATTTTGCAATTCCCCCCCGTCTTTTAGTACAGGGTTCTCGAGGTCTAAAACTTGAGAAAATGTTAATTAGCCGTCCTTAAACAACATCTCAAAATATCATTAACTTCTGACCTTTTTCCATCTGAACTACCTGTCGACTGGACTAATATGTCCATGTCAGAATTTACTAGATATCTGTAAAAATTTAACAAAAACATTCGACAAAGACAGGCATAAAGAGTAACTTTTGCATGGATGAACTTTATACCTGTTTAACTCAATGTACAGTCGGGAGTTACCCGTTTATACGGTGGAAAAGTACCCGACCAGTGACCCCGTAATCCCACACCAATAGATTTCAGTTAAAAAAAGCCCAACAAAGCCATGGTTGAGTTTACTAGCAATATCAATGTCGTTCGTCTCTATACCACATTGCAAAACAAACATACTAAATACACTTCACGAATCCCACATTGAATCTTAACGCCTAGGTAATAAGGTCGGAAAACTTTATTTGGGTTCAAAAACCCATGGCATTCGCTCCAATAACCGCCTTTTAGAGTGACACATTTGTTTTGAGTGCCCGTTTTATGCATCTAATTGTGTTAGGCGGTAAAATGTATTTTTGGCCCCTCCATTTTAGCGTTTTTGGGCCTGTAAATGGTTTATCTTGCTGAGTGGGCTGATAGTTTTTTGTGGAGAAAAGTTTATAGTTTAAAAAGTGGGCCTTTGTATAGAATAGAATTCACCCAATGCAATTTTTCTAGGGGATTTCAGTTAAATATTTATTAAGGCCGGGTCTACATTAGCTAAGCATTGGCCTGGGTAAGTAGTTAGGGAATGGGATGTTGCCTTTGTCAGAAATAAATTATTTATTACCGATATACTGATCTATAGACCGTACTCTGGCTTTGCTCAAGACTCAAGATAGAGTTAAGATGAGACACAAATATGTCCTGACATAAATCTGTCTCGTTTTAACTCAGTCTAGAGTCTAAGCTGAGTGAGAAAACCATCTATAAAATTCAAAAAAATTCAAAATTATTTATTTCATGTAGGCCAACCTGTGGCTCTTATGACACGTCAAGATTCTACCACTGGTTCGGAAAGCGGATTCTGCTGAGGAGAGCCGGCAAGAAACTCAGCAGTTGCTCTTTTCAAAATAATCATTTTACAATATTTATAAGTAGCTGTTACATTGTAATAAGTTTTTATACTATCTTGTGGGCAGCTGGATGCCAAGCTGATTTAACCCGTGCATCTTTGTTAGAATAGAATATGACATTTCCACAAAACGTACCTCAATTCAATTCATGTCAAAGACGGGCAGACAGAAAGTAGCCCCATTCCCGCCGGCGGAACCCGTTCACGAGCATGACGCATGATCCAGCCATTGCTTGCTTCGCTCGACCATATTTGAGGGAACGTAACAACCTTACCTATAGATCTTACCTTTAAGTTTCAAGTGTGATAAACTATTATAATTAGTAAGGAATGAAACGTAAGTTAATTAAATTTTGTTTCGTTTCAGGATTTCATTCTTATAATAATTAAAACTCACTCAGTGTAGCTGAAGCTTTATTCCGGAGTGTCTGTTTGACTCCTCTCGGCGCAAAGTTTAACCCACTTCGCTCGAGGGTAGTTCGCTAATTCAATAACTATCCGTCGCTCGAAAGAAAATTAACCGACCAACTTAATCCCGACCGGAAGTTGGTTATTTTGTATTCGAATAAATCTTCGACTTCCGACTTCGTTACATCATTAATGCGGAGCGAATTTGTTGTTCAACTGGGGTTTGCTATTTAGTCCTTTGAAAGAGGTATTTTTAAACAATGTCACAGATAGAAGGAGGTAATTCATCGCTTTTTTGTATGGTGCTACTGTATAATCTAAACGTATTTCAATACGAGTATTCAATGTTCCTTCATAATGTAATGCCCAGCTTATGTAAAGAAATTGGTTGTCTGTATAGTCGGTTTACGGACGATAGTTTTACATGAAACATTGACGAGGACTGGCGGGCGGCACAAGCCAACGCTTAGGCCGATCGAGCCTCTCCATCGCTTGTTCCGCGCTCTCGCTTGCACGCTCAGGCTCGTACGGAACGTGACAATTTTTCGTGCGTGCAGCCGGTGTTCATCGATTTATAAGACGTTATCACCTCAAAATCTTTATCGAGAAATCTTTCAAGTATATTAGCCAAGCCGAATTTGACTAATAGGTGTTCTCCTCTCCCCTCCAAATAAGCAGATAGCCTTAGAATAAATACTCCTAGAAACGTAATAGTCGACGCAGTGATAAGCCATTTTTAGGAAGCCGAAAGCATATTCCTACTCAGTACCGTCGCGTTAGTACGACGAGCTCGCAGAAAATTATTAAAAAATAACGATACTGTGCTGTGAAAGGGTGCCATTTAATTCATCACAATAACCATCAAAAACGTAATTAACAGTACCAGTACAGAAAATAATTACCATGGCTCTCACACATTCATTGCTTGTTTTGAGCCTACGTTTGGAGCTTTGTTAGAAACTTCCGATCTATGAGTTATTTATCTAAGTTAATAGCTTAGGCTAGAAATGAATAGAACAGTATTTCAATGGATGGGGATTCAAATTCAAATTCAAAGAATAATGGAATGGGATGGGATAATGGGATATGGGGGCATTTAAATTTAATTATTTAGAGCTTTTTTGGAGATATTTTGAGATTTTGCTCTGTTTACTTTTATGTGACCCATTTTGTCACACCATGATTTGTGAAGTAAGAATAGTAGGTAGAACCGATTTTAATATATTTTAAAGCTCATAGTTAAGCTTGTTTAATTGTAGTCACAATAGCTCAACGGTTAAATATGTCGCTTGAATACTGAAAGGTCGCAGCTTCGTTGCACTATTGTCGTACCCACTCCTAACACAAGCTTTCAGCTTATTTGGAGGGGGAGGAGAACATAAGTCGAGTTCAGTTTGCTCAATATTCTTATACCTAGTGAAGTTCCATCTTGATTGTCCCATCTTCAGCGAAGAGAATTGATGATATTTAAAAAAATATATTTGATACAAAATTATTCAATGCTCACGTATTTAATCAGACTCGCAGTGTTAGAAGCTCGGTTTATCGATAAATCGACACTTTGTGTTAATAATCTAGTTAAAGTCTGCTGCCATCCGGAACACGTCTTAAACTTAATTCGATAACAGTTCAGTCGGTCACCAGTTTCAGTGGACTGCCGACTCGTATTTACAGAATTAACTAGATTTCACGGAAACTTTCTGACGAAAATATAATCTTACCGTTCAAAGTTATTTAACCAGTTCTTTTCGGATGGTTGATGAATTTTGTATACATTGGAAGCGATGGCCGTTGGGGCCGAAAAGTTGTAGAGTGGACCGCGAACAAGTAAGCGTAGTGTGGGGCGCCCTCCAGCGCGTTGGACCGACGATATAAAGCGGGTGGCGGGAAGTGGCTGGATGAGGAAGGCTGAGGACCGGGTGTGGTGGCGTTCTCTGGGAAAGGCCTATGTTCAGCAGTGGACGTTTGCAGGCTGAGATGATGATGATGATGATGATTCATTGGATAGAATGTTATTGTACTACTAACGCCATCAGTTAGAAAACCAAAGAGTTAACATCGCTGCAACAGAACTTATTACCGGTTAGAAAACTACGCGAGCCCTCACAAAGCTCAGCTTTTTGCTAGTAATTTAATAATAATAAAAATCGGCCAAGTGCGAGTCGGGCCTCGCTCTTTTAGGGTTCCGTTAAAAAAAATTATATAAAAATATTTCCATGTACCCATGGTAATATTTTAATTGAATTTTTTTAATTTAATTAAATTTTTATTATTTGTCGTTATAGCGGCAATAGAAATACATAATAATGTGAAAATTACATCTGTCTATGTATTACGGTTTACGAGATACAGCCCGCTGACAGACGGACGGACGGACGGACGGACAGCGTAGGCTTAGTAATAGGGTCCCGTTGGTACCCTTTGGGTACGGAACCCTAAAAATTAACAATAGTTTACACTTGTTCACGCACACCAATAGTTTCACACCTAAAGACACGAGTCGCCTAAAGACTCATGTCTTTAGGAGTGAAACTTATTCTTCAGGACTAGGACTTCAGATTATTATTAGTAGCTTTTATATAACTTGCAATGTACATATGTATGTATGTTTAGGTCAAATCTTGCAAGATGAATTAGAACCACTTCCCGGTTTTCGATTGAGCTGAATTTTTGTATGAATATGTAAATCAGATGATGTTCGCGCCATAATTCCTAGTTCCATGGTCGTGACGCTAGCAACCTCCTTTGGCTCGCAATGAATTTGACAGATGACACTTGAAAGGTAAACTTCCCGCCATTTTGAGGTGTGGTTTGCAAGATCTTTTTCCTTTTGACAGCTAATACGTGTTCATGGAAAATTCCCGGGTCCCTCGCGCCCCGTTTTGCTTTTAAGTGCCTAGATTTTAATTTATTTTACGTTTTTGTTGCGGCGCCAAGCGGTCTGTGTGTCGATCTAACTATTTGTGACAAAAGAAACTTGGGAACCCGCCGGTTTTTGTTCGCTCACGCGCTCGGCGGAAGTGTCTGTGAAAAGTGATTTTAGACCAGCTCATTGGACCTTAACTAGTGACAAGCCAGGTGTGCAGTGCTCCGACAGCCTAGCGTCTTCAGCAGGCCATAGCTGGCGCCTGCCGGCTGCGCCTAGCGGTCTGAGAAGTTCACCCTTTACACCTCACAATACTCACCACATACCACACCACTATCACACTATCTCAGACCCTATACAAGGATTGAACGCTGCAAAGGAAGGTCAGTGCAACCCTACCATTTAAGTCCACACTGCGTTGAGACCAAATCTGACCGCGGAGAAAGGCCCTTAGGGCAGCGACCCTGGACTCAGGTTATAGCTGATGGGCCCCTATATCTCGTGTTCCAGGCCTTGACTCGCTGGCCAAGCCGTAGGCCTCAACATTTGGTAGCAGAGCGTGGTTAAATTGATTCCGCGGACAGATTTGGCATTACTGTGACTTAACTTGGCCGTTCTAGGGTTAACTCATTTATTGTAAATTAATGGACCTTATAACTTATTAATACACAGGCTTATTGAGTTACTAGTACATAGCCTGCCTTGTCACATGTAGGCCTGTATAATGATTGCAATTATTGAGATTTTGTTTTGTTAATTTTGTTGATTAATAATTAATAGTATCTAATTGTTGTTTGTGGCCCGTAACTGGCCAACAGTTAGATGTAGATTGGATGTAATAAATAAACTTAATATTAATATAATTTGATAATTGTAGGTTGTTACCAAGCCAATTTGTAATTTGCAGTGCCTAGTATGACTCTAGTGGCTTAGTACGGGTAATTAAAAACTTAATTTTTCTTTTATCTTAATTTATGTTATTGATTGACTTAGCATAAATTATTGATAGCTTAATTTGTATCTCTTGGTACTTTTAACCAACAAATACTTTGTTTGTTTGCTAGAACCCCTCGTGGTTAGATAACAAAGTAGTTTGTTTGATGTATTTAAAATAAATAATTCTTGTTTTAAAGTTAATAATTCTTGTATTCTTAATAAATAGTATTTAAGTAGTAATTTGTTTGTGTTTGAAGTGGGTAATTCTTGTTTGATTATTAATTTGTTTGGTTGAAGTTGAAACATAACTTGTAACAAATAACTTTGTTTTGATTTTGTTATCTATTTGTTGTAACTACTTTTAGTTAAGTTGTTTTGTACCTACCTAAGATGGCAGCCCATAAAAAATTGAGTGTGCAAATTCAATCAGAGCTGCGTTGGGCTGCTACAGCCAACGCCTTGGTAGGCCGGGAGGACCGGGCATCCGCACTGCTCCAGCGGTGCGAGCAGGTGCGGACCAGGCAGGCAGTCGTCGAAGGTTCCGAGACCTCATGGCATTGGAGCTACCTCCGGAATCGCTGGAGTCCTCAGTGCGGGACTACGAACAGTTTTTTGAGCTGACAGACGGTCTGGTGGAGGAGGCCGCGAGGCTCAAGAAGGAGGCGAGAATGAGCTCTATTCTTGAGTCTCCCACCAGACCCACCACGCAGCCTGCGTTACAGGGCAAGTTGCCAACAATAAACTTGCCCCACTTTTCTGGCAACCTGAGCGAGTGGCTAGGCTTTCTCAGCCTCTTTGATAGCCTGGTGGACGCGAGAAGAGACCTGTCTCCCTGCCAGAAACTGGCCTATCTACTCTCTTCCCTGCAGGGAGAGGCTCTGGGTTTAGTTAGCCACCTAGACCTCTCCGAGGAGAGTTATACCACCGCGCGGGAACTACTGACTCGGCGGTATGCCAACGTGCGCCGGTTAGCAGACACACACGTGGCACAAATTCTAGCGCTGCCACGTGTCTATGGGGTGTCTCATTTAAGAGAATCACTCTTAAATCCACTGATTATAGCCTGCAACGCTCTTAAGCGTTTAGAGCTTCCCGTGGACCAGTGGTCCTTCCTTTTATTACACATTGTGTTGTCCCGCCTACCTCCCGAGTTGAAACTGCGTTTTGAGCAAAGGTATGGTGGGGACGGGGCCAGCTACCTGCCCCCCTTTTCGGACCTTTTAAAGTTCCTTGAGGAAGAGTGCCGGCAGGCTGATAACTCCGGTATTGCTGGTCCTTCAAGGACCCCAGAGCGGCCTGCCCAGCTGAGGAAGGAAAAGGGTCACACTGGCGTCCCTGGTAAAAAGGCCTCCGACCGGAGACCAGTGCCCGTTTACACTGGACTTGCTGCCACTGAACCCGCCCCCTGTAACTATTGCAGGCGTCCAGGCCACCGGGTGCTTTCTTGCCCCCAGTTTCTCTCTAAGCGGATCAAGGATCGGAGGGGCATTGCAAGAGACCGCCACTGGTGCTATAGCTGTCTGGGAGCTCACATGCAACGGGACTGCCAACAGCAACGGCCATGCCCAATCTGTAGGGGTAACCACCTGGAGATTTTGTGCGCCAACAAGAATGGTGTTGGCCGCCAGGTGGAGAGTGAGGGCGCGCCCCGCACGGGCGGGGGCGCTCTTACCGATCGCTCCCCGGATTATTTGCGTCGGTCCCCTGATCAGGGCCATGAATCCCGACGCGTCCGGATTTCGACCCCGCCTATGGGGGCTTCACCCCCCCGTGAGGGGGGCGCCAACCCCCCTCGACGTTCTGATGGGAGATTTGTGGCGGCCCCGTCTACGGTTCGACCTACCCGCTATTCACCTCCGCTTCATGAGTGGCCACGCCTCGAACGCCGCCCACCTCGAGCGGGTCGACAGCCTTACTACGTCCTACCGACCTCAGCCCGTATGACTAGGCCCGTGCTGCCACCACGAGATGACGCATGGGTTTACCCAAATGGAGGTCTGTCCCCCTCACCGTTGGAGGTCCCCCCTGAGTCTCAATATGAGATTCCCCGGTTAGAGGACGGGTTTGATGAGGACGACCACCAATAGGTAGTTGCCGCCCTAGCCCCCACCACAGCAACTTCTCCTGAGACCTTGAATCTCCGGCAGTCTGTCTGTCAGACCATTCTTTTGCCGACTGTCTCAGTGAAGGTATTCAACCCGAAGGGTGAATTTTTAATCGTTCGCGCCCTTTTGGATTCGGGTTCACAGCGCTGTATTGCTTCTTCTCGTTTGGTGGGTGAGCTAGGGCTCCCTTGGAGTCCTCGAACAGGACGGGTGATAGGCATCGGGGGTATAGAGCCCTCGACTCCTACCGGGGAAGCGGAATTAATGTTTGGCCCCGTTACGGGCAATTTTAGGGTATTGGTCAAGGTGTCAGTCCTTGACAATATCTTAGGTCCCCTACCGCAGGTCCGAATAACTGACGCTGCGGTGTCCTGTGCATCAGGCCTAAACCCAGCTGACCCCCACTGGACTGAACCCGGTCCTACGGACCTTTTGCTGGGTTCCGACGTGTTGGGCCTGGTCTTGTCAGGGGAAATTAGGGTTTTGCAGAAGGACGGCCTATGTGCCATGTCCACTATATTCGGTTCTAGCTTTTTTGGACCCGTGCTATGGTCTTCGGACCTACCGGTGCTGGACCAATTGCAAGCAGCCGGCTTGACGCTGTCGGACGTGGTCCAGCGCTTTTGGGAAGTTGAGGAGCCGCCGCATGCCGCACGAGTTGACCCTCTTGACCTTGAATGTGAGTTGTTTTATCAAAACAACACAGGCCGCCGTGTTGATGGGCGATTTGTAACTCGCTTGCCCTTTCTCGCTTCTCGCCCCCCGCTTGGTCAATCGCGGGCCTTGGCGGAAAAGAGGCTCTTGTCCATGGAACGGCGCATGCGGCGCGACCTCACCTTCCGCTCCAAGTACGTTGAATTTATGCGCGAGTACGAGGGCCTGGGGCATATGTCACCATCCAATTTTGATTGGCGCGCACACGAGCACTACTTCTTACCCCACCATGCCGTCTTGAAGACCCCTGGGGGGAAGATTCGAGTGGTTTTTGATGGCTCCGCGGCCACATCCAACGGGGTGACATTGAACCAATGCTTGCACTCCGGTCCTAAGCTGATCAAGGATATCTCCGATATCCTCACGCATTTCCGCCGGCATCAAATTGTTTTCGTAGCTGACATCAAGATGATGTTTAGACAGTCGATGGTACATCGCGATGATCGGAGATACCAAATGATTCTGTGGCGCGAAAATCCTAATGAGCCAATGCGTGTCTTTGAATTGAACACCACGACCTATGGACTCAAGTCAAGCCCCTATATTGCTATCAGGACCTTGTTAGAACTAGCTAACAGGGAGCGACTGAATTACCCTCGCGCATCAGCCACCTTGGAATCGTCAGTCTATATGGACGATATTTGCACGGGAGCCTCGAGCGTTGAGGAAGCTCTGACTCTTCGCGATGAATTGATTGCAATACTGAAGTCCGGAGGTTATGAGTTGGGCAAGTGGCTGTCCAACTCCCCTCACGTCTTGAAGGATCTTCCGGGAAAGGATCAGCAGGATCCTCATATTTTTGAAAATCCCGAAAATCCCAATTTGCTGACGGTCCTTGGAATACAGTACCAGCCCGTCCAAGACGTTTTCACCTACCGGGTCAAATTAGACCCACCTCCTAAGGTCTGGACTAAGCGTTCCGTATTGTCTACGGTTGCTCGCACTTTCGATCCCAATGGATGGATCACTCCCGTAATATTTTTAGCTAAATGTTTCCTCCAGAAACTTTGGATTGCTGAACTCGGTTGGGACGAACCACTCTCTGGGAAGTTATTGAAGGAGTGGAACTCCCTTGTGTCTTCACTTCCTGAAGTTAACCGAATTTCCATGCCTCGACGCTTCCTACCAACAGGAAGGTGTCATGCCAGTCTCCACGGGTTTTGCGACGCCTCCGAACGAGGATACGCCGCCGTGGTATATTTGAGGACTGTCGATGTCGCCGGTGAGGTCGCGACGCATCTCGTCTTGGCAAAAAGCAAGGTGGCCCCTATTCGGTCACGGTTAACTATCCCGAAATTAGAATTGTTTGGCGCCGCCCTTCTGGTACGCCTCTTGAACCACGTCCGCTCCTCTTTGGCATCTGCGGTCGATCTGACCGACGTTTATGCTTGGACGGACAGTGAGATTGTCCTTTGCTGGCTACGATCACGCAGCAACGAAGCAAAAGATTGACGTGATGTTTTGCATAGATATAGATAGTTGAGGTGAAAAGTAATTGTAAACAGTATTTAGTCATCTATCACCTAATCTATACTATCTATACTAATCGACCGAGCGAAGCGAAGGTCTCTGAGTTTACTAGAGCGATTTGCACTTGTCCGTCCGTCCGTCTGTCACAGCCTTATAACTTCTGAATTACTGAACGTAATTACTTCAATTTTAGATATGATATGTAAACCGATGGCCTCCAGCCGAAAATGGCTTAAAAAGTTATAAAAATGTTTATTTCAGGGGGGCTCCCATACGAAATGGGGGGCTTTCAAAGTGGAGATTGTATTCGAGGCTAGATTTCTAAAACCACTTTGTTTTAAAACTTGAAACTTACACATAATTTGAATTATATTCTGTACTTGAACAACAAATACTAAGATTAGATAAATATTATATAGAAACGAAATTATTTGAGTTTTAATGGGCATCAATGTTTTTAACAAAACTTCACTATACTGTTACTAGATGGCGCTGTCTTTAATATTGTAAATATGCATCCCATCCACGAAAGCAGATGACGATTGACGTCATCAGATTCGGCGCGTTTTAATTACAATATAATATAGTTAAAACTACCTTATGGGAATTATGGGATACCGCGAGCTCTCAGTTCGGGGCGAACCACTAGTATTATAAAGAGGAAAGATTTTTGTTTGTTTGTTTTTTAGGGTTCCGTACCCAAAGGGTACCAACGGGACCCTATTACTAAGCCTACGCTGTCCGTCCGTCCGTCCGTCCATCCGTCCGTCCGTCCGTCCGTCTGTCAGCGGGCTGTTTTTCGTAAACCGTAATAGATAGACAGATGAAATTTTCTCCATATTATGTATTTCTATTGCCGCTATAACAACAAATAATAAAAATTAAATTAAATTAAAAAAATTAAATAAAAATATTTCCATGGGTACCTGGAAATATTTTTAATTAATTTTTTTAACGGAACCCTAAAAGAGCGAGGCCCGACTCGCACTTGGCCGATTTTTTTTTTGTTTGTTTGTTTGTACCGAATAGGCTCTGAATCTACTGGACCGATTTTAACCATTTTTTCACCAATAGAAAGCTAAATTATGAGGAAGTAACATAGGCTATAATTTATTTTAAAAAAATTAGAGATCCTTAAGAAAATTGCAATAATGTAACCCAATGTAGCAAAATTTTGCCTATAAAATTTATTATTTGGCGTGCGCTGAGAAAACTATTGATGATACACAAAAATAATGTACTACATGATTAAAGTACTCATTATTATTATTACCTACAAAAAAGTCCGCGAGCGAATATATCTAACTATGATACTTAAGTCCCTTTAGTAGCTTTTGTGTTCAAAATTTTAATTAGATCGACGTTAGGAACAAAAGTTGGTTACATTCGTATCGTAGTATTAATTCTTATTCAAATAAATAGTTTTATCCTCAAGGGTATTTATCTAGCAGTAAAATACTTTTTAATTCATTCGAATCGGACATTTACTTTTGAAGTTATCACGAGTATAAAAAATTGTGAAAGTTTGTTTTAAGTAAGTATGGAGGTACATAATTACGTTTTGTATTCACGCAAAAACTAATGAACCGATTGCGATGAAACTTGATCGGTACACAGCTTTTACAGCAGCGTTACCTATACCTCTGTTACATTTCATCCCGTTCCCGTCATTTAGCGGCATTTGGTAAACTCCGAGAGAAGGTGTTCCGTGTGCATGGAATTAAGCTAAACACAAAAATCAAGGTACATGGCTATTGTATTGCCAAGTCTACTTTAATTCGCCATATGACCAGATGTTACATTGACTCCTTTCGATGGGAAAGTCTCGCTGAAAACCGAGGGGAGTGGAGGCAGGCTGTCACGGATTTTGAAGATAAAAGGAGGCTGGATCTGGATGTTTACCGAGATCAACTGAAAAGTAGACAACCATCCAATATTATCTACTAGCTGTTACCCGCGACTTCATCCGCGTTTGTTTCGTTTTTTTTTAATCCTGCTAGCAAGCATGCAAAATAATGTATCACCTATGTTACTTACTCTCCGGCCCATAAACTATATATATGCAAAAAATTATGTCAAGCCGTTGATCTGTTGCTGCGTGATTGAAGGACAAACGTAAACGTAAGCGTATCTTCTCATAGGAACTGTGCATTTTTTCGGGATAAAAAGTAGCCTTTTCACTCTCCGTTCCATAAACTATCTACATGCAAAATATCATGTAAATCCATTGCTCTGTTGCTGTGTGATTGAAGGACATGCTTCCTAGAGGAAGTCTGATTTTTTTCAGGATAAAAAGTAACCAATGTCACTCTCCGGCCCATAAACTATCTATATGTAAAAAAAACATGTCAATCCATTGCTCTGTTGCTGCGTGATTGAAGGACAAACCAACAAACATACAATCAAACACACTTTCGCATTTATAAAAAAAGAGACGTGTCAAGGGACACCCGGATGGAACGTAGTACCTTAGTAGTAGTATTTTAGTGAAGGAATTGTAATTTGTAATAAACTAGTGGTGTCATCTAGTATTAAATTGATTAACTACGATGAATTATTTTTAGTTTATTTCTATTGCACTGATACAACACCAAAGAGTTACTCTGGTGGAGTTACTGTTTTTTCACAGACGGCGTTATCCAATTTATACAATAAAAAATTAGGGAAAAATTCCACATTTAGAAATTATTTAAAATAAAATTGAAAATAGAAAATTCAGTCTGTCGAGCTGGGATTCGACGTTGAACCTAACCACTAGGCCATGCAGACGCCGAGTTCTAAGGCGAAAATACCGAATACAATGCAAAATTCACATTCAACAAAAAATGACGTTTCAAAAATGTGTCGTGTCGGTTCCGTCTAGCCCCCTTCCGTACCGCGCGATAAGGAACTACGTTCCAATATTAGTAGGGATAATTACGTCGATGGTGCCCTATCAAGTCCTCACTGCGCACGGTTATTTCGTGCAATAATAGGGTAGGTACATCATCCACATCAGGGCACACGAGCGAAGCCCAGAATTCTTCAAAGTGTACAGAGATCCAGTCGCTGTTGCTGAAATCGGCAATGAAGTAATGAAATGGAATGAATGAATTTTCATCCCGATATTCCAACGGAATCGAAACTTACGCGGGTGAAACCGCGGGGTTCAGCTTAATCTTTATTTTATATTTTTATGAATAACTAGCTGATGCCCGCGACTTCGTCTGCGTGGATTTAGTTCATAACATCCCGCGGGTAATCTTTGTCACCCTCCAGGTTCTAAACTATACCTATCCAATAAATCACGTCAATCCGTAGCTTTGTAGCAGGAAACATTTGATCGTCTTGCTCGCGGCATTGTTAATGATGATTCAAAGAGAAAACATATTACTGATGATATTATCAATTACGTTTAGCTATCATTTTTATAATTTTCAAATTTTTTACCACACTTAACCAAAGACAAAATTACGTTTAGCTGTCATTTACGTTTTGTTATTCCACTATCATTTGCGTTTTGTTATTCCATGTCAGATGCGTTTTTGTTATACCATGTTTTATAGTGACTTGACGGAAACGCGGTCGAACGGGATAAAAAGTATCCTATGTCCGTCGCCTCGGTCTAAGCTACCTCTCCACCAATTGTCAGCCAAATCGGTTCATCCGGTTCTTGAGTTAGAAATAGTGTAACTAACACCACTTTCTTTTATATATATAGACTAGTAGGGCGCGTGGGTGCGCGGCCCGCAAGCGGACCGCGGTTTTTCTATCGTCAAGTGGACTTTCAGGTCTTGATCATTTTCTATCAAAAAACCACTCTTCTATCTTTTATACTCTCCGAGATAGACACCGTTGAAGTTTGTATGGCCGCCATCTTGAATCCGCCATTTAGGATTTTTTTCAGCTCACTGCCAATTGGATGAGGTTTCGAGTGACTTTTGTTCGAGCACCCCCACCTATCGTCATTACCATGGCCGTGCTCCTCACCCACCTTCCAAACCCTCGATCATCATATCTCATCATTTGTCAGAATGAGAATTCTTTTATAAAAACAAATTTTGAAAAGAAACCGTATCAAAGTCTTGCATAGTTCTCAGCTTCAAGTCTATTCAATATTCGCCATATATTTTGTATGGAGAAAAAAAAATTCCGCCATGTTGGATTTTTTTCTATTCATCAAATAGATCTTTGGGTCCTGATCATCTTTTGCCAAGAAACCACTCTTCCATCTTTTATACTCGCCGAGATAGATACTGACGAAATTTGTATGGCGGCCATCTTTTTTCCGCCATTTTGAATTTTTTTTCAGCTCATTGCGAATTGGATGAGGTTTCGAGTGACATTTGTTCGAGCACCCTCCACCTATCTTCGATACCCTGACCGTGCTCTTCACCCGTCTCCGAAATCCTCAATCATCAGCTCTCTCCATAATTTTCCTCCGAATGAATTTTTGTCTTCTATACGAAACCATAAGTGAAAAAAAAATTTTTCATACAAAATTTTACAGGAGAGGTGATCAATCAGTCAGTGAATCAGTGAATCAGCACGAGCCACGAACAGCTATATATATATTAATTATTGCCCCCTTTTTACGAGGCTTACAAAAATACGCGAATAAAGTCGCGGGCATCAGCTATTTAACCTTAGTTAAATAGCTGATGCCCGCGTTATTTAACGTGTTTGTTTGTTATGAGAGTTTCTGCTTCTCGGGCGTTTGTATGCTGGGTCGCAACAATGCTTTAGCGCGATGGAATAACGTACAGCGCCATCTATTGCGAACAAAGGATACTAGAAAAAGCTAAATGAATCAACCTAAGAATATTAAATATTCTTTAAATTTTTCTCCAACTTAATTTTGAATAGGTAGTTGAGGACCTGGCGATGGATGCATGAGTTTAGTTGAGAACTTGGAAAGTGAAATACGAGTAGGCTACTTTTGGCATACTTTCGCATGATCTATGTATATTATTCATAATTTTATACACTTACAAAAATAATATGAATCTCATTTTAAATGAAAAATATTATATATTGAACGTAGGTACTGAGTCCTTTTTGTTGTGTCCTTTCCTCATTATTACCTACAAAAAAGTCCGCGAGCGAATATATCTAACTACTAGCTGCGCCCCGCGGTTTCGCCCGCGTAAGTTTCGATTCCGTTGGAATATCGGGATGAAAATTCATTCATTCCATTTCATTACTTCATTGCCGATTTCAGCAACAGCGACTGGATCTCTGTAAGCTTTGAAGAATTCTGGGCTTCGCTCGTGTGCCCTGATGTGGCTGATGTACCTACCCTATTATTGCACGAAATAACCGCGCGCAGTGAGGACTTGATAGGGCACCATCGACGTAATTATCCCTACTAATATTATAAATGCGAAAGTGTGTTTGATTGTGTTTGTTGGTTTGTCCTTCAATCACGCAGCAACAGAGCAATGGATTGACATGATTTTTTGCATATAGATAGTTTATGGGCCGGAGAGTGACATTGGTTACTTTTTATCCTGAAAAAAAATCAGACTTCCTCTAGGAAGCTTGTCCTTCAATCACACAGCAACAGAGCAATGGATTTACATGATATTTTGCATGTAGATAGTTTATGGAACGGAGAGTGAAAAAGGCTACTTTTTATCCCGAAAAATGCACAGTTCCTATGAGAAGATACGCTTACGTTTACGTTTGTCCTTCAATCACGCAGCAACAGAGCAACGGCTTGACATAATTTTTTGCATATATATAGTTTATGGGCTGGAGAGTAAGTAACATAGGTGATACATTATTTTGCATGCTTGCTAGCAGGATTAAAAAAAAACGAAACAAACGCGGACGAAGTCGCGGGTAACGGCTAGTTAGATATATGAGTGACTCATAATGTGGACGGAAGAGCTCAAGCAAATGGATACAGGTGGCACAAGTTCGTCTCTGGCCATCCTTTCAAGAGACCATGTCCAGCAATGGACGTGTATCGGAGATTAGGGTAATGATGAATAATTATTAATCATACTTAATATTATAACGCTAATATTATAAATGCGAAAGTGAGTTTGTTTGTTGGTTTATCCTTCAATCACGCCGCAACAGAGCTACGGATCACGTTATTTTTTGCATGGCTATAGTTGAGGACCTGGAGAGTGACATAGGCTACTTTTTATTCCGGAAAATCAAATAGTTCCCAAAGCATTTTAAAAACTCGGACGAAGTGGCAAGCATCAGCTAGTATTGTAATATTGATTTCAACTTGCTAGAAAGGATCCTTAATTTGATTTCTATTATAATATCACTGTTGATTCAATTACTAATTCAAACGAACTCTTGAGCCGTATTTACTGAACTAACTCAATTCCAGGGCCGATGGTAGAATGAAGGCAGAAATAATTATTGAATCTTACGACTTTTACCCATCGCGTGTTTCCACGTTTAGGTTTATGAATTCCACGCATTTTCCCAAGATTATTCATGAATTAAACATAGCTACATAATCATCTTTAATCATATAACAAGAAGCAGTGGTAGCCTAGTATCTATAGGACTGCGGCCTCCTATTCGGGGGTCACAGGTTCGAGCCCGGACACGCACCTCTGACTTTTCGGAGTTACATGTGATTAAGCAATATAAATATCACATACTTCAACGGTGAAGGAAACCATCGTGAGGAAACCTGCACACCTGAGGGTTCTCCATAATGTTCTTAAAGGTGTGTGAAGTCCGCCAATTCGCATTGTGCCAGCGTGGTGGACATGGGCCTATAACCCTTCTCTGAGAGGAGACCCTGTGCTATGTAGTGAGACCCTAAGGTCTCACCCACCCACCGACCATCATCATTACTAATAATGATGATGGTCGGTGGGGTGTGGAACCAACGCTACGAGGAAGAATATCTTTAATACTTTTGGGCAGCTTCGTAGATATGGTTTAAGTATCTGTCTTGTTAAAGGGACTACTACATTTGCATCACTCTCTCGTATATTCTAGTATTTTCAATGATTGTAAAAATCTCAGATACTTTTAACAAAATGTGGTCAAGTATTATCTTCGACAGTTAAATTACGGATAATTTAGATATAGTTTTATTATGATGTAATTATATTTTGGTAGAGAAAAAAGGCAAAAACTACTATCAACTTTCATCGCTCTTACTGCCGCACTCAGTCATTCATAAAGTTATGATTAATTAATCATTGATTTATGATTAACTGCAGCACTCAGCCGCATGTATTGAATTACTACATGATGCCCGCGACTTCGTCCGCGTAGATTAAGGTTTTAATTCCCACGGGAACTCTGCAATTTCCCGGGATAAATAGTAGCCTATGTGTTAATCCTGGGTATGAGCTATCACTATTCCAAATTTCAGCTAAGTTGGTTCAATCGTTGTGGCGTGAAAGAGTAACAAACATCCCTTTCGCATTTATAATATTAGTAGGATATTATTTAATGATTAATTAATTATTTATCATTAAATGTATTACTGAATTTTCATTAATGTACAAACGAAGCGCTAACTTCTGAGAATGAAACTTTTGAACTATCAAAAACTAGGTGTATGATAATAATTGACCACATTGTGTCAAAAGTATCTGAGATTTTTACAATCATTGAAGATATTAAAATGTGCGAGAGTACCTCTCTCTGTCTCTCTCTCTCTCTCTCTCTCTTCAAAATGACGTAATAGTCCTCTTAAATCCGATTATTATTTATTTAGTCTGAGTTCGATTGTGGTGCGCCAATAAAACGTTATTAGAAACGGTCGTGTACCGCTCACCGAAATGGCTCATTAAAATGAGTAATGCTCATTGTTCGCGCTAATTATGTATTGTCGTATAGCATCCCATCCAATGCTGTTTGCGGAACGTGTTTGAAGCACGTTTTCATTCATAAAGAACGACTACAGAACAAGGATAAAAGTTTAAAATCTGTAAGCCGATTACGAAAAATTGGGTGTAACAACATTGTCTTTTTAGTAGTCTATGCTACCTCGATTATTCAAATTCAAAATTATTTATTTCATGTAGGCCAACCTGTGGCTCTTATGACACGTCAAGATTCTACCACCGGTTCGGAAAGCGGATTCTGCTGAGAAGAGCCGGCAAGAAACTCAGCAGTTGCTCATTTCAAAATAATCGTTTTACAATATTAATAAGTAGCTATTACATTGTAATAAGTTTTTATACTATCTTGTGGGCAGCTGGATGCCAAGCTGATTTAACCCGTGCATCTTTGTTAGAATAGAATGACATTTCCACAAAACGTACTACAATTCAATTCAATTCAATTATCATAAAGAATCGATTGACGCCTCATTCATCAAAATCGGCTTAGTGGTTTATTCGCTACGGTTGATCATTCGTTATTAGTTACATACATACATCTTCTTCTTCTTCTTTATCAACCGATAGACGTACACTGCTGGACAAAGGTCTCTTGCATGGACTTCCACAGGCCTCAGTCTTGCGCCGCCTGGATCCAGCGGCTCCCTGCGACTCGTTTGATGTCGTCGGTCCACCTGGTGGGGTCTGCCAACACTGCGCTTCCCGGTGCGGGGTCGCCACTCCAACACCTTGTCACACACATACATACATAGACTGCTAAAATAATAACCCTTCCTTTTAGCTTCTCGTAGTTGGGTAAAAAACAAGAACAAGCCGTTCTTGCGCAACCATTGCTAGGTACTAAAAATCACTTTTCTGTCATAATAATTATATTGTGGACTTGTTTCAAACACCAATTGTTCCTCAGCTTCTTCATTCGTTTCTGTTCACTCTACTGGAGGTACCCTTACTATGCTTTACTTGTTTGCTGGTCATTACTTCTTTATATGAACCATTTCGTTGGTCGAAGTTGTCTAATAGGTTGATAGACTATCTTGATTAATGATTACTTAAAGAGTTGTTGCTGTTCCAAGAGGTTTCGGAAGTGCTACCTAAGTTTCTGTTATAAAATATGTGACGTCTGGCGTATACAACCTCTTCAAAAGGCTTATAAATAGAAACATGTCATGTCAGCGAAAACTATTTATTCAGAATATTGGAAAACAAATAAATAACTGCGTGAGAAGTCTTCGCGATTAATTCTATACCATCCATCAGGCCGGCCGCTTACAAACTGTGATATTATTATTAGCAATTTAAATATACGAGTATCCAGTGTTTAATTTTCTATCAAATAAAAATACGGAGAGCTAGAGAGCTCCATAGACGTACTCATAAGTAACAATATTTTTCTTGACTTACTTTCACTCATATTTGGGAAGTACCCTGTTTTTTGACTAAGCATACCCATCTTTCTTCTTTGTTACGCTCTTGGATGCTGTGTGCATGCTCAACTATCTGTCTCCATTCTTTTCTGACAGCTGTCTTCCTGTCTTTTTTTAATTTAAAGATATATCCATCACAGCCCTCACTCAGTCGGTATTTCATGCTTATGGGCGATCGAGCAAGTGTGACTACGTTTGTCTTAAGTAGTATAGAATTCACCCTGTATAAACATCGTCATAATAGGAGACCTGTTGAGTCTGTTCTATATATTTTCTTACTCCATTATATATTTTGACAGAGGTGTTTTGTTTAGCTTATTGTGTGCTGTGTGTGTGTTTAGTTACTTATTGGCTATTTATTATATTAATTAGTTAGTGGCTATCTAATATTAAGGTTGCGAATTTATTGATGTTCTTCTTCTTTCTTTCTTCTTTCTTCTGGGCTGGTTTCCACACGTAAACCGTGATGGTCATTTATTTATTTATTGATGTTATTAAATAGCTTTAAATTCATGCGATAAAGTGTAAACGTACTCCGGAATGAAAAATTATATTTACGGATTTAGTTTTCCTATATCATCATTATTATGATTTTATTTCAGAAGTATGATAAATGGGTTCGTTTTTAGGGCAGCAAAATATTAATTTGTACAATTAATAAAATTAATAAATGATTGCAGTTAAATTCTGCTCCATAATGATAAATATTTATTGGAACGTAGTTCCTTATCGCGCGGTGCGGAAGGGGGCTAGACGGATCGACACTTTTTTGAAACCGACACTTTTTTAAGTTATACAAAATTAGGGAAAAATTCCACATGTAGAAATTATTTAAAATAAAATAGAAAATAGAAAATTCAGTCTGTCGAGCTGGGATTCGAACCATCGACTTTAAACTGTTAAACGACTGCCGAAACCACAAGGCTACGGAGAACCAATATTGTACCGCGAAAATACCGAACACAATGCCAAATTTATTAATCGAAAGGAACTGCGTTCCATCCGGGTGTCCCTTGACACCTCTCAAGTTTTTTTATATTTTATTTTCTTGCCAGTTACCTACACAAATATTTATTCTACTATCGAAGGTGGGCAATGTTTTATCAGCAAAAGTTTGACGAATTGGAGCATAAATTATGAGGTTTCAGTAAATACATCTTAAAATTGTGGGAGTAACGTAAAAATGGCGTCTGCAAAATAAATAATTACCAATTGCAACAAAGACTAAGACTGTAAGACTTTGCTGGTTAAGCAACATTTCCCCAAAATTAGGCGTAAGCTTGTATTATGAGTGGGCACGGCCATGTCTGTGACACCAGTGCACGTCTGGTTTGAACCATCGACCTCTTGGATTTCAGTCCCTTGTCCGTTAAGCTATTGAGTAAATAAATAATTAAAAAAAATCTTTGTAGACCAACACCTTAACCTTAAGACTGCAAATTAGTTATCACTAATAAGAGTCTATACGTATAGAGTCACTGCCCTCTGCTATGAGGCAGACGCAGAGAGATTTTATTTCTCATTATCACACATCGGAACCGCGTCATGATTTCTTAATTAACATTAATGTAGGTACGGCATTTCATAATTTCTCATTTACAGCAACAGCCGCTGTAAATCAACAAGTAATCTCGCAAGGTACTATAAATATTGCGTAATACGCTCAAATGCGATGTTTTAATAATGTAGAACTCAGTATTAATGACTAAGTAAGTGGATTTTTTTTATTCGATGACAAGCTAGTCCTTGACTGCGATCTCACCTGATGGCAAGTGAAGATGCAGTCTAAGATGGTAGCGGGATAACTTGGAAGAGGTATGGCAGTGAACATTCAACCCATACCCCAATTGGTTTCTACACGCCATCGTGCCGGAACGCTAAATCGCTTGGCGGTACGTCTTTGACGGTAGGGTGGTAACTAGCCACGGCCAAAGCCGCCCACCAGACCTGATCAGAGACAATTCAGAAATTATAAATTCCCAAATTGACCCCGTCGGGAATCGAACCCGAGACCTCCCAGTTATAAGGCAACAACGCTCACCGCTGAGCCAGGGGGGTCGTCAGAGAGGTGGTACCGCTGCGGCGCCCTACATAGAACCATTTTGTGAATTTTACACGGTGCGCTGCGGAATTTTTATGCGTTGAAACATCGATGCGGTGTCTTTGCGGAGTTCTAGGTGCTAAGCAGCATGCAATTTAAGTTGACACAAGCAGTAAAGCGAATATTTTTAACCACCCCCCACCTTACAATAACCCTGAAATACATCGTTTACCACGAAGCAGTGATATCCAAGTGGTTAGGACTGCGGTCTCCTGTTCGAAGGGTCGAAGGACTTTTCGGAGTTACGAGTATGTGCGTTTAAGCAAACTAAAATCACATGCTTCAATGGTGAAAGAAAACATCGTGAGGAAACCTGCCCCACCTGAGATTCTCCATTGAGAACATCAAAGGTGTTTGAAGTCTACCAATTTGCATTAGCTATCGTGGCGGATAACCCTTCTCTGAGAGGAGGCCTGCACTCAGTAGTGAGACTGTAATGGGTTGCTCATATTGATGATGAAAATGACATCTTTTATGTAACTTTTATGTTATTCTCAGCTCTGAGTCATAGTTTATTTTATTGTGAATTCGAAGTAAGTTAGTGCGCACTGAAAACAAGTATGTCGACGTCGGTTCAATCGCCTCTTATTTAGAGGGAAGAGGGGTATATATTATTAGGTCTTTACCTATGAAATTGCCTTTCTTCAGTACTGGTCATTTCAAATAAAAATAAGTACTTTCACTTATTGCATACAAAACGGCAATTTCATAGCTAAAGACCTATTATTAATCATGTAGAGTTTGGCTATAATACAAGTGTAAATTGAACATTTAAATCACCTCCGACATGTGAATCTACGGCCGGACTACTGTACTGTTACCCACTTTTCTGCTCCATCATCAGATACTTCTCCTCGATCCTCGATGCTCTATCATCTATCTAGCACCTACTCATTGAGACCATTCTAATGAACCCAAACAAACTATATCTGCTGTAAGTTGATGAAGAATTGGGTATCCCGCAAACTAGATACCAGCACCAGGTCAACGTGACTGTATTGCAAGATCATAACCTGCAAAGTACCTACTCATTGAAACTATTCTGTTCAATCCAAATACAATATGTCTGCTGTGAGTTTTCGAAGAGTCGGGTTCTCTGGAGACCATTGTGGTTGCAGCATTAGGTCGAAGTTATCAATCAATTGTCATTTAACGATTATACTGGCATGCGTGAAGCTCTTAATCGAGTAATCATATTCCAAAAGAAAAAAACCGCATCGAAATCGGTCCATGCGTTTGAGAGCTACGATGCCACAGTCAGACACACACACATACACAGACAGACAGACAGACAGACATCGACGTCAAACTTATAACACCCCTCTTTTTGCATCGGGTGTTAAAAATAGATTAATTGTTAATTCAAGATTCTGGCAGAAATACTATTGAATAGCCAAAGACGCCTGGGAAGCCTAGCTTGGCTTGGTCAATTGAATATTTGTACAAAGGTTAGAACGTGTTCTTCAAACTTTCATAGACGCGTGTTGTGGCTAGTAGAAGTTTAATGTTGCTTTTAAAAAGCAATGTTCCTTCTGTGCTACTATTTTGCTACTGGTTTATATAGTAGTATCACACTCGGCAGCACGAGGGCCCATAAACCATTGCTACGTGATCGCTGAAACAATGTACTTGGCGACATTGTACGAAGCTGCTGCTTGTGATTTCGCAAACGTTTTTATGTGTATAATTGTAGAGTATAAGTAATTGTAGAGTGTATATAAAGTAATTACACCTACATACACTAGCGGCACGCTATGATGGCCGGTTTGACGTTTGTCCGCTCATGAAGTTCCGTATTAATTGATAACGACTTTGAAGGAAATAATTGTATTACTTTATTGACGATAGTGATGTGCAGAGATTCATAAATTTTATCGAATGTAGTTTTAGGTTTAGGACTCAAAATTTATTTATTAAATTGATTTCTAAAATGTATACAAGTGTAGAAAAATCAGTTTGCACCATTTAAGGGGTGAATGTACTTGTGAATATGAACAATTTTCACTATGTGGACAAACCTCTGAAATCGCAAAAAAATATCAGCTGTTTCATACAAAAGGTAAAATTTTTATTTTTATATGATATATACCACAACTCGGCATTTGGTTTTCTAAATTGAAAATTTTTAAAAATGGAATCTAATACGATCGTCACATAGGATCGCTGGCTAGCACAACTACTACCTCCGGCAAACTCGCGTCAATGCTCAATGCAAAACAAAGCAGTTTCGAATTGACGTTGCTTCGAAAAGTATAAACTGTCAGTGCAATGCGATTGTGATATAGTTTTGACCTGGCTTTGGATTTCAAATATTGATACTGCATTACTGTTGACCCTTGCTCGTTAATTTGGACTCTGTTCAAGCCCTTTGTTGTGGATTTCGTCGATATGACCGAACGTACGCAGAGAACTGTTCTAAATAGTCAGACACGTGAGTTCGTAATACGCCTTCGTAACTATTTCGATCGTGAAGCTCAAAATGGAGGGCCAATTTTACCTATAACGTCAGTGGTTGAACGCGTAGCTGATGCGCTTAATATTGGACAACGAACTGTTAGACGGATAACTAAAAAAAAATATGGCGAGACTGGCACAGAAGAAAATAAACTTCACACACCAAAAAAGAGAAAACGAGCAAAACCAGTCGTAGGCATCGATAGCTTTGATGCCGATGCTATCCGAAGACATGTTTACGGCTACTATTTACAGAAGGAGTATCCAACAAGAAAAAAGTTAAAGAAGAAGAAGAAGACAAGTGCATTCACTGAAGGAAGCTGGATTATTCTTCGGTGGGGAAAGTTCTTTAACGAAGATTTTGAAGACCATTGGATTTCGATACAAAAAATGTAACAAACGCAAAATATTGATGGAAAGATTTGATATAGCGATGGCAAGGTATACTTTTTTACGGCAAGTGAAAGAAATCAAAAATTGGCAAAATGTTGTGTTCTTGGATGAAACATGGCTTAATGCTAACCATACTGTAGGCCGTTCTTGGAACGATGACACAGCAGCATCTACTTCCAAAGTTCCTGTAGGAAAAGGATCGCGACTTATAATTTGTCACGCCGGAACCATCAACGGGTTTGTCGAAGGTTCTCTCATGGCTTTTGCGTCAAAAACCACTGGAGACTATCATGAAGACATGAATGGAGAAAAGTTTACTGAATGGTTTACCTCAATTTTGTGTAGCCTCCCTGAACCATCTATTATAATTATGGACAACGCCCCATACCACTCGATGCAAATTGACAAGCCACCTGCCCAATCCCAAAAGAAAGCTGATATCGTCGCATGGCTTCGTAAAAATGGCGTAGATGCAAACATGAATATGTTAAAAGCGGAATTAGTACGTCTTTTAAAAGAAAACAAACCAACCAAGATCCGATACGTCATTGACGAAATAGCATTAGAACATGGGCACAGAGTTATACGGTTACCGCCTTACCATTGTGAGTATAATGCGATTGAGTTGGTGTGGGCTCAAATTAAGGGATATGCTGCAAGACACAATACAGAACCCCCATTTACCACAAAAAAATGCTAAAATTATTAGAAGAAGCTTGTGAACATGTGACTAAAGGAGACTGGGAAAAGGTTGTGAATAGAACTGTTAAATTAATAAGGGAAGATTATGAAAGAGATGTGAAAATAGATAATATTATAGAAAACGAACATATAATTATTAATGTAGGTGATGATAGCAGTGACGACAGTGAAAATAGTAGTATGGACGAATCTGATTAATTATGGCCTTTTGTGGCACCTTTTTTGGTATCTTTTGTATTCATATGTTTCTTGTGTGCATATAAAGTATGTATATTCATTTTCATTCAAATATTCAGTTCGTTCAAATAAATTAAATAAACATATACATTTTTGTTTTATTAAACCTATTTAATCAGGTACAAAAACAAAACTTAATTGTTTTTTTTGTTCGAGAATAAATTGACATTCCACATCACTATTGTAATGTGTCAAACCGGCCATCATAGCGTGCCGCTAGTGTAGTAATTTATGGTTTACAATTTTTTTTTATATTAAACGAATAGTCGCCAAGCTAAACTTGACTGGTAGTGATACTACCCTCTTTTCAAGGATTCTCTAATAGAAAAGTCTGTGTTAGGAGTGGGTACGACGATAGTGCAACGGGTGGGGATCGAATCTGTGACCTTTCAGTTTTCAGTGAGCAATTTCGCACCTTTAACCGTTGAGCATTGAGGCTTTTAGCATATTTTTTGCTAAGTATTAAGAAAGCCGAAAAAAAGGGTGTGTGTCAGCTCCGACGCACGACTGGAGTTTACTCCTTACAACGTCGTAATGCATTCGCGGCGCTCGCTGCATCTCGGCGCCGCTCGGACCCGATCGGTACGCGCTCGGCTTCCCGAAGCGAAAGCTCTTTTGCATTCGACAACTCAAGCGAAAACCAACCTTATTTACTCAACGTTAGGGTAGAAATTTGCATCGTTGTGAAAAACGTAACGAGGTCATTCATAAGTAGTCAAGCGAAAACCAACCTTATTTACTCAACGGTAGGGTAGAAATTTGCATCGTTCTGAAAAACGTAACGAGGTCATTCATAAGTAGATTTTACTCCTCGAATTTTTCTCATACCGGGCGCCTAAAATCGATTCTTAAGGAGTAAACTCCAATAAACTCCAAAAATTTTGTTCAGAATCAGTATCTAACCTAATCGATTGCAATATTTTATAAACCGTGTTACATTTTACTACCTGCATAAAGGGGGATATACTCTTCTACTTTCTCACCTTTGATATGATCATTAGATATGAAGAACTCCCCGGCATGCAGTATTTCTCACGAAGTTTTTCTTCACGGTTAAAGTGGATAAGCATCACATAAATCTAAAAGCCTGTGTTCACCAACGTTACCTAATTTTTACGGGCTACCTAATTTCCTTCAATTTCGTTTTGAAGAACCTTTAGGGAACACCTAAAGGTGGAAATGACATTGGGTAAGGAATTGTATTTAGGGCCTAGCTACGAAAAGAGACATAGGGTGCGATTTAGGTATATTAGAGAAAAAATTAAGTGGCACTCGGGGACTGCCGAGGTAAAGTTATTGCATAGCATTTTTTATCAACTTATGCAATTATAATATTTATGCAATATTTTTTTATTTAAAAATAATTAAAAAACAAACAAACAAGAAAAGCGCACTGTCACTACGCGAGTGAGATTCGAACCTGCGACATCATACAAAGAAAGCGGCCGCTCGCCCACTGCGCCAAAGAGAGCTTGTGAATCTCTAAAATGTTGAACGCTTACTGAACGACGGTGTTAGGTTTATTTTCGTTACGGAATTTCTTGATTCGGTCGCCGCGCTCAAACTGTTTGTCCTAGTTCAAAGCCCGCGATAAAAGCTATGCAATAGCTTAAAACTGGCAAGGTGCCTAGGATAGAACCCTGAAAAGGAGGCTAACTTCTTAACCACTAAACTACAACCACTTTAACTGCAACATACTTGCAACAAATTACTCACGTCACGAAACGCGAACACCATAATAAATTATTAATTAGCCCCGCTCTTACATCGGACATGAGAGAAGCGACGGGAATTTTTTACATCCTTTCCTGAGAGCACCAAAATAAATAACTCCGGAACATTTTTCCTACTAATATTTCCAACATAAACTATGCATGCGGACCGTGAAAAATGAAGGTTGTGCAACATAAATTTTTCCTTTTACATCTTACGACAGTCGCGATGGCGTTATTTTGTCATGAGTGGAAATTATTACTGAAACTATATTTCAGAGCCTCGTAACTTCTTGAGATAAGTCTCTCTCACTAGACATTTTGTGCTTCTACATTTTATACAGATTGTAGGTGCATTGTACTCTTAAGTTACCATGAATGTCAAAATTAATAGTGCCGCTAGAGGACTTATAAAATTATCTTGGGTTTTTAGTGATGAATAAAACTTGATACACTTTTATATTGCTTATAACTTACTGTGGTTTTATAATAATTTTTAGGGTAATAGAGGAACTGGGTGCAGCGAGAAATAAGTTCAACCCTGAAGGTTCAGAATCAGAAGGTTGCGTTTTCAGATCACGTCGGGGTCACCACTTTAGGGTAATAGAGGAACTGGGTGCAGAGAGAAATAAGTCCAACCCTGTACATACAATTATATTAGCGTGTTCACCGTGTGTACAGCGCAGTGTACCGATAAATACTCTCTTACAATATCACATACAACTTTCTATATTAATAAAATACGAAAACCGCGGCGGGGCGACTCGCTGAGTCAGCTACAGGAGTTGCGTTGCACGATGCATGTGTCCCTACAAATTAATGTTGCAGTAGAAATAGTTATTTGTGTTATATGGGGCCAAAGGAATTTTTTGCTCCCCGAGGGCGTTATTTTGAATTCAGAGCGAAGTGAATGATTCTATAGTAGACTCCCGAGCGCAGCGAGGGATTCTAAAGTAGAATCCTGGGCGTAGCGAGGAATTCAATATACGCCGCCCGAGAACAAAAAATTTTGGCCCCGAATGACACACACTATTTTTCATCATTACCTATGAGAAAAAGCTAGTATCTATAGAGTATAGACATTACCACTACGTATATTGAAAGTTTAAATAAAACACAAATAAATTTTTATGAAATAATTATGTTGGAAGTATGGGCGTATATATCTAATCGACAAATTTGATCACGTGACTTATCGAAGACAACAGCTTCTCAAACATTTTTGAATTTCGACACATTTTTGAGTTCTCTCTTCTGATTGGTCCGCGTTAGTGCTTTAGTATGCTAAAGCACGAACGCGGACCAATCGGAAGAGAGAAATGAAAAGTCCCATGGGGTTAAAATTAAATTTTGCTCCCGCTATCCTCTGAAGCCAATATTCGTTTTTCGAATAGGTATGATGAAAAATAAATTATATCACCTCGCCAACGAGGACAATGGATAATGAGCAGTAGATCCCGCATCAGTAGAATGTAGAAATAACGCATCCGGCATCACCATTGGCGTGTTGCGTGCGTTGCATGTACGCGCAACGCAACAAGCGGTGTTGCGTTATTCTAATTTTAGAATAGAATAGAAATATTTTTCATTCAAATAAACTTTCTTTTCCAAGTGCTTTTGAATCGTCGATGAGTCTACCACTGGTTCGGAATACCCTTCCTGCCAAGAAGAACCAGCAAGAAACTCGGTGGTTGCTCTTTTCAAAACAAGTTTACAATACAATAGATACTATGCTAGTATGCAGTGTCTCCACAATGAGGGGAAGTTTCACAAAAGCATACCTACATACAATTCAATACATGTAAAGACGGGCAGACAAAAAACAGTCCCATTCCCACCGGTGGCACCCGTTCACGAGCATGACGCATAGCCCATCCGTTGCTTTGCTCAACCATATTTGAGGGAACGTAACAACCCGCATCACTAGCTACATCGGTGCGCATTTAACGTGTGCGCTAACTACCCAGACGTATGCCTGTATGCCAGCCTCATGTTCGCTGGCAATATAGCTCATGTTGGCTGGCACACGTCAGAGCATGGGTAGAGGAATGCTCTATTGTGTGTGTTGCTTCGGCAGCTAACAAAACGCATTCATTTACGCAAGTTGAAACGCACCAGTATACCTAGTTAAACTAATTTTGTTTTATTTTTCTACTATTGGAAGAGCGGCAGTGCACAGCGCGAACGGTACGTTGTACCATACTGCTTTTTTCTGGTATGGCTGATTTTAGCAAAAGTATATTGTTTTACATAATATACCGACATAGCTCAGCGAGTCGTTAACCTGAAGTGAAAATGGACGGGGCACATAGTTCGAAGAGCTATGGTATGGTCGTTGGGGTCCCAAAGTGCGGGAGTGGCAACCTCGAACCGGTAAGCAGCAGTGTTGGTAGACCTCCCACTAGGTAGACCGACGACATCAGTAGGGAGGACGCAGGCAACCGCTGAATTCAGGCGACATAAGATCGAAGCCTGTTGAAGTCCATGCAGCAGACCTTTGTCCAGCAGTGGACATCTCATCATCATCAGCAATCAACGGCTCTCTACTGAGCGCAGGTCTCTTCTCAGAGAAGTGTTATAGGCCATAGTCCACCACGCTGGCCCAATGCGAATTGGTGGACTTCACACACCTTCAAGAACATTATGAAAAACTTTCAGGTGTGCAGGTTTCCTCACGATATTTTCCTTCACCGTTAAAGCAAGTGATATTTAATTGCTTAAACGCACTTGACTCCGAAAAGTCAGAGGTGCGTACCCGGGATTGAACCTGCGACCCCCCGAATAGGAGACCACATTCCTAACCACTAGGCTATCACTGCTTACAATGGACGTCTATCTGTTGATAAAGAAGAAGAAGATATTGTTTTTCCTCGAGTATTAAAGAAGGTCACCGGGAAGAGTTCTTCCCCACGCTCTTACAGTTTTTGCAATTCACGAAGGCGAGTGAGTTTTACTCGTGGTTACTTCGTGTACATGCACATTGCATAAGTGTGCGTGCCTGTCAAAGCCTAGGTGGGAGCGGGCAGGCGCGAGCATTGCGCTCGCTCACACTTATACAGATACGACATACACACAAACATAAGTCAGTCGCCCTCGTGAATTGTAAGAACTATACCAAGATATGGAGAAACATCCTTGAAGTCCGTACTCCCGATTAGCCTGCGGATAATCGGATTAGACCCTGCTCTAGTATCGTGCACTGTAAAACGGTGTGCTTGCTATGATGCAGTGCCAGTGCACGTGGCGCCGACCGCTACGCAGTGATTAATCGTCGAATTACCCGCGACACCTCGCCCTCACTGCACCGAGCACCGCCGGCTTACATTCATATATTTTGCACAACAATTAAACAACACTCATGACAATACTGCACAACACGATCCCGGTGTGTTTTTATATCTGCACGTAAAATATTGTATCGTTAAACGAGTGTAACATGGGTGGGGCACATAGTTCGGAGAGCTGATTGTCGCTGGGGTCCCACGGTGCTGCAGTGGCGACCACGCACCGGGAAGCGCAGTGTTGGCAGACCCTTCACTAGGTGGACCGGCGACATTAAACGAGTCGCAGGGAGCCGCTGGATTCAGGCGGCGCAAGACCGAGACCAGTGGAAGTCCATGCAAGAGACCTTTGTCCAGCCGTGGACGTCTATCGGTTGATAAAGAAGAAGAATAAGAAGGTAAGAGTATTTTAAACTAGCTGATGCCTGCGACTTCGTTCGCGTAATTTATCAGTGGTTGAAGGACAAATAAACAAATCATTTTCGCATTTATAATATCAGTAAGGATAGGCATTGAAATTGTTTTGTGAGTGAATAGCGATCCAATAAAGACAAAAACCAAACTTACAACCACCCTTTGTAACAAATATAAATTGAATAAAAAAGTCACTCACCCCCATCATAATACTATTATGTAATAGTTATTTGTTATACAAGAGTGCAAAGTTGCTTTTTAACCGCGTGCTCAGTTTTGATGACCGAGCAAGCGAAGGATTCTAAAATTGAATCACGAGCGCAGCGAGTGATTCAAAAATTAGAATCCTGAGCGTTAGCGAGGGAATCAAAACTGAGCACGAGGTGAAAAATCTTTGCACTCGAGTGCAACACGTAATTTTTCATCTCCCCATTCAAACAATATGACGTGAAAAGAAAATGGCGCGCGCAAAGCAAATAAAAAAAAAGTACACCAAGAAGGTTCCAAGTCTGAGTTTTTAACAAATTAAAAAAGGTTGTATGATAAATTCGGCACCATGGAGGTAGAAGTAAATAGGTTTAATGATGTTTTGAATTCACAAACTTAGTGCACACGATGTTCTAAATTCAATTTACTTTTTTACACTCCGATATCGAAGAGCAAAAATACTCTTTCCGAGATGGGGAGATGAAAAATGTATGATAAATCGTCGACTGAGAAAAGAGCTCATATTTAAACGGACATAATCTTGTAAAACTTAGCTAAGAACCGTTGAATTCAAACTCGACTTTGAATACGAAAAATTCCATTAAAATTCACGTATTTGAGCGTTACGATATCTCAGACATACATACAGCTACAGATGAAGTGTTCAAACTTTTAATACCACCATAATTATAATAGAATAGAATAGAATAGAATAGAAATGTATTTTATTCAAATAAACTTTTTTACAAGTGCTTTTAAATCGTCGGTGAGTCTACCACTGGTACGGAATGCCCTTCCTGCCGAGAAGAACCAGCAAGAAACTCGGCGGTTGCTCTTTTCAAAACAAGTTTACAATACAATAGATACTATGATTATGTATGCAGTGTTACCACAATGAGTGGAAGTTCCACAAAAGTTTATCTAATTATAATTCAACACATGTTAAGACGGACAGACAGAAAGTAGCCCCATTCCCGCCGGTGGAACCCGTTCACGAGCATGACGCATGACCCAGCCATTAGAATAGAATAGAATAGAATAGAAATATTTTTTATTCAAATAAACTTTTACAAGTGCTTTTGAATAGTCAATGAATCTACCACTGGTTCGGAATGCCTTTCCTGCCGAGAAGAACCAGCAAGAAACTCGGCGGTTGCTTTGCATTGCTCCGCTCAACCATATTTGAGGGAACGTAATGTTTATCGGGAGTCCAAAAATATGTAGTTTCTTTTAACTTTTAGCTTTCTTAAAACTAGTTTGAACCCTATTTTTATCGCCTATTCCCTATGTATTTATAGCTTCGTTTCTTCTAATTGTCAATTTCACGCATGTAATTTCCTTTTCGCTGCAGAGGTAACATGTCTCCCACCTCATCTCCACGTTCCATTATGCGTTATGTGGAGTTTAAAACTTATTATATCTCGAAACAATTTATAAGACATAATCTCCGCGTGCGCTCGGAAAATAATATATTCAAGCTAAGAGTGTTACAGTTGAGAGTGGTTGGATGACTTTAATAAATTTCGAAATCTCGTAAAAACTTCCTTTACTTCCGATATTGCTGCTTATACTGCTGTTAATATAATGTTTATGGAAGTATTATTATACTTCAACTTCACCCAAGTCAATATAAGTCTACCCGTTTTCTCCAACCTTCCTTATCTTTACGGGCTACCTAAGTTAGGTGACGCTTTCTGCCAATAACTTCGTTTTCTCGAACCTTTAGGGAAAACCCTTGGAAACCTAAAGGTGAAAATGATAAAGTATTAAGGGGCTACCAACGTAAGGAACTCCTACTTAGGGGATGATTTAGGTATGATTGGTGAAAACGGGCAGTATTCTCCTGTTTTCTTTATTATAATCCTTATTGTTTGAGATGGTGAGCACATCTGGCAATCATAACAATATGGTGGGGATTTTCTTGGAAATAAAACACGGTGAGCTCCCAGAACCTTTCTTATCCTCTATTCTATTTCTACTATTATTTTTAACTGACTTCAAAAAAGGAGAAGGTTCTCAATTTATCGGAATCTTTTTTTTATGTATGTTCACCGATTACTCAAAGACGCCTGAACCGATTTAAAAAATTCTTCTTTTGTTGCAAAGCGTATACTTTCCGGGTAGTTTCGTTGTAATTTTATTGAAATCGGTCGAGCAGTTTTTAAATAATCAACATTAATTATATACTTTGCAGTGGCGCAATCGTTTGGAGTCGTTTTATTTAAAGAATTTTTTATATTAAATTATATTATTCTATTTTGGTACATCCCTTTCTCCAGAGGAGTCTTGGTTATTGGTACCTATTTGTTTTAGTTACCTTCTATTAAACTACCCGTTACTCGGGTGGTAATAAAAAGGTTACCCACCAAACTGAGGTGGCTGATAGTTTGATCTGGATGGTAGATACAAGCCAGGGCTAATTGAAAGAGTAGGTTGGCCAATCCATTCGAAAAGCGTGAGGTTTCCGTTGGCAAATACCTACCTTCATGCAGCACAATGGCATGCAAGTGAAGAGACCTTGGTCCTGCACTGGACTGCACAAAACTTATAGCTAATCTTATTACTACACATCATGCCCATGCGGGCTGGATTCAAGAATACCTACTGGCTGCATTTCTGCACTGAACAACCAAGCTGGAGGAAAAAATGAGCCAGCCTTTCTGTCACCAGAAGTTAACCTATGCCAATTTACGATAGAAATTATATTCATCACACTAATATTATAAATGTGAAAGTGTGTTTGTTGGTTTGTCCTTCAATCACGCTGCAACAGAGCCTTGGATCAATGTAATTTTTTGCATGGGTATAGTTGAGGACCCGGAGAGTGACATAGACTAACTTTTATCCCGGAAAATCACAGAGTTCCCGAGGGATTTTAAAAACTAAATCAACGCGGATGAAGTCGCGGGCATCAGCTAGTTGTTTATAAGATAAACCTTGAGGAGGAAGTGCATATTGTTATATATTATATATTTATATGTGGCGAGTTGATTGATATCATGTAGTTATAGTGAGAGTAACAACAGGTGTGACGCAGGTGTGACGTGACAAATGCGGCTATATGTCACTGCGCCACTGCGTCTCAGGTCACGACGCGTATTGATGACGCAGCAGGCGGTGGTTGGGTTCACGCCAGTGCAGCTTATTGCACCTGGCAAGCTGTAAACTTCATACAATTCTTTAACAAAGATGTCAAACTTCGGGCAATCCTACTATCACTTGATGATCAGATCAATCATCATCAAAATCGATGACTTTCTTCGTCCTGGCATTGTAGCTAGCAATATAGAAAGTGAATTTTTATAGCAATTACATCAGCGTTAATCCTTATTTTGAAGAGGTATGGTCTTCTTCTTCTTCTTCTTTGTCAACCGATAGATGTCCACTGCTGGACAAAGGTCTCTTGCATGGACTTCTGGACTGAATCCAGTGGCTACCTGTGACTCGTTTGATGTCGTCGGTCCACCTGGTGGGGGGGTCTGCCAACACCGCGCTTCCCGGTGCGGGGTCGCCACTCCAACACTTTGGGACCCCAACGAGATCCGCTCTTCGAACTATGTGCCCCGCCCATTTCCACTTCAGTTTCGCGACTCGCTGAGCTATGTCGGTGACTTTGATTCTCCTACGGATCCCCCCTACCTGATTCGATCCCGCAGGGACACTCCGAGCATAGCTCTCTGCATCACCCGCTGAGCGATCCTGAGCCTACTGATCCGAGACATAGTCGCTAACTAAGGGCCTCATGCCCTTAGTTAGCGACCATGTCTCGGATCCGTAAGTCATCACTGGCAACACGCACTGTTCGAAGACTGTTCGTCTTCAGGCACTGAGGAATTTTGGACGATAAGACATCTCGGAGGATTCGGCGGTTTTGGATTTGAGAATGGTAGAGATTTTCTCTGATTTATCTGGAGGACTCCCAGATTTTTCCACATAGCAATTTTAAAATGATATAAAATATAATGCTTCGAAATGTATGGCAGTAATATTGCAATTCGTAACGGAAACCCAGCAATTTTCAACTTTTAGTGCACACATATATTTCCCGGGCGAGTCCCGCGGGGAGGTCTAGATTAATTACTATATATTATATAATATGCTATATGTTATATAATTTAGTTTGTTGAACTAAATATAAAATGAAATATAGAAATGTAAAACCAATTGTTAAACCAATGAAAACAAAAAAAAAACAGGGGTATTCATGGGAACTGCGACAGAAGTGAAACAACATGACACTTACAAATCAGTGAGGCGAACCCATATGTTTTTCGTTTACCAAAAATAGCTTGACGTGCCACGAAGTTTTCACTTTAAAAGGCATTATCTGCAGGAATCTGCAATGAATAGTAACGAGTAGCTAAACACCTATTTCTTACACTGCGTTTTGAAAAGAACAACTGCCGAATTTATTGCCTTTCCTTTTCAGCATTTTAAGCTATTGCATAGCTTTTATCGCGGGTTTTGAACTAGGACAAGCAGTTTGAGCGCGGCGACCGAATCAAGAAATTCCGTAACGAAAATTAACCTAACACCGTCAGTAAGCGTTCAACATTTTAGAGGTTCACAAGTAGCTCTGTTTGGCGCAGTAGGCGAGCGGCCGCTTTCTTTACCGTATGGTGTATGATGTCGCAGGTTCGAATCTCACTCGCGAAGTAGTGACAGTGCGCTTTTCTTGTTTGTTTGTTTTTTAATTATTTTTTGCATAATCTTTATAATGCAAAAAAAATATTGCATACATATTTTAATTGCATAAGTTGATAAAAATTCTATGCAATAGCTTTACCGCGGCAGTCCCCGAGTGCCACTTAATTTTTTTTTAAATAAAACAGCTGATGTGGCTGATTGTATTACTCAACTAATTGACTCGATATTGTGAACTTCTAGGAAGTAATTATACTTCCTGGTTCCCACTGTAAAATTATTCTGTAATTTTTCGTAACTTGTTATAGGTAGCTTAGAAGTTATTAGTTTACGGGGTAGAATAATTTATAATTTCTAGATATATATGAAGCAATTAATCTAGATAATCCCGCGGGATGCGCTCTGGAATATATGCACGCGGTAAGAGCATTACGAGCACTGCTGGAAATTGTTTCGCGGCTGCCGATGCTGCCACGTGATCATATTTTGCAAAACTTATTTACTAGGTATCCTTGCCGGATCAAAAAAATATTAAGTGGCACTCGGGGACTGCCGCGGTAAAGCTATTGCATAGCATTTTTTATCAACTTATGCAATTATAATATGTATTTATGCAAAATTTATAAAATTAAAAAACAAACAAACAAGAAAAGCGCATTGTCACTACTTCGCGAGTGAGATTCGAACCTGCGACATCATACACCATACGGTAAAGAAAACGGCCGCTCGCCCACTGCGCCAAAAAGAGCTACTTGTGAACCTCTAAAATGTTGAACGCTTACTGAACGACGGTGTTAGGTTTATTTTTGTCACGGAATTTCTTGATTCGGTCGCCGCGCTCAAACTGTTTGTCCTAGTTCTAAGCCCGCGATAAAAGCTATGCAACAGCTTAAAAACAGCTTCAATACTTTGTGTCTATGTTATGCATACGTATGGTTTAACAAGCTTTTGCATGCGGCTTCGCTCACGTTAAGTTTGATATTTCAAACCCCTATTTTACCCCCCTGGGGGTTGAATTTTCAAAAACTCTTTCTGTCGACGTCATAATAGCTATCTGATAAGCCAAACATCCTGATCCGTCCAATGGTTGGAGCTGTGCCAATGGTTTGAGTCAGTCAGTCAATCATGATTTCTTGTAGGTATATAATATTTAGAATTAGATGTACGTTTTCAACGACTTCATGAGAGAATATTCTCAATTCCAATGTACTCATCTTTTTTTCTTGTGTATGTTTCTTAATTTTTTCTCTGTTTTTAAATTTTTTAACCGACTTCAAAAAAGGAGGAGGTTCTCAATTCGTCGGATTATTTTTAGGGTTCCGTACCCAAAGGGTACCAACGGGACCCTATTACTAAGCCTACGCTGTCCGTCCGTCCGTCCGTCCGTCCGTCCGTCTGTCAGCGGGCTGTATCTCGTAAACCGTAATAGATAGACAGATGAAATTTTCACATATTATGTATTTCTATTGCCGCTATAACAACAAATAATAAAAATTAAATTAAATTAAAAAAATTAAATTAAAAGCTTTCCATGGGTACATGGAATTTTTTTTTAACGGAACCCTAAAAGAGCGAGGCCCGACTCGCACTTGGCCGATTTTTTTATGTATGTTCACCGATTACTCGAAGACGCCTGAAAAATTCTTTTTTTATTTCAAAGGGTACCTTATATACTTCCCATATGGTCTCATTGAAATTTTATTGAAATCGGTCGAGCGGTTTTTAAAATATCAACCTAAAATTATATACTTTGTAGTAGCGCGGGCGTTTGAAGTGGATTTTTTAAAAAGAATCTTTTATATTGAAAAATAACATATTCATAGCTACAGAATAATGTACCATTTTTGTTTTAAAATAAAAAGAGAAACTGCTGAGGTTTTCGCCAACTCTTTTCAGCAGAATGTTCTTTTTGAACCGCTGCGCTGCTAGAGTCTTGCTTTGTTGAACCGCAAGTTATATTAGATAGGTATTTGAAATATAAATTATTCTGACTTTTTACTTCACTATAAAAACATAATTTGAGTCGATACATAGCACGTACTTTCGGTTATCCGTTCGAAACGGCTTTTCTACCTTTTAACTCTAAAGAAACGATGTTGATGATGTAACTGTAAAATGAAAATTATTCAATTTGCTTGCTTCAGTAGGTACGTAAAATTCATAAAGAGGTTGTTTTAAATCATTAACGAACTTACCGGTTCCGATTGATGCGTTCGTTTACTGTATCGTAACGAGTATAAAATTGAAAGCTCTTTATTTATAATTCTTTTAATGGCATTAAAGCGAGCGCTCGCTGCTATCTCACTAGTGACAGAAAGTTCCATTCACTCTTATAGAGGGCAGATAACGTCCTGACAAATTGGCGGATTTTTGAGCTTTAGAGTTCCGCTTCGAAATAAATACTGCCGTTAAGTTTCTTTTTAATTTTCGACAAAATAGCACTGGACTGCGATGTCACCTGGTAAGTGACGATTTCAATCAGATTGTAGTGGCTAACTAAGAAAGGGGAAGGGGGGTGCGGCTGTTTTACTTTTTGAGGTTTCCATTTTCCTATAGATCAAGAAATATCAGTGCGACAGTAGAAAATGCATAGATATTTAAAATCATTAAACGACTTTTAGAATTTTTTGAAATTGTTTTTTCATTCAAAAAAAATTTTTCTTTAAAGTGATGATAAATGTGATTTTCATGACTGTTAAGGGTTGTTTAGAATGATGTCCTGAAGTTGCCTTTTGGAGGTTTTGCTATTATGAAATTCACCTGTATAGAGATATAGAAATATATAGAGACTGAGACGCTTATTCTGTAAGTTAGCAAACTTAACTTAAAGCCGTAGGTCTATAACATGGATAATTTGATTTGTTCAGAACCACCGACACACGAGGCGGTACGTGTTCACACACGGATGTATAAATGGGCAATTATTAATATACGTCGAGAGATAGTGGCACGTCCCGAACAAAGTAAATGATGTATCGGCGACTCGTAATTAATCGTGACACTTTTATTACATTCGTTGCTATGTATGCGACTAAAAGTTATTTTCACGAATGATTTATGTATAGAAATCGTAATATAACAACGCAACGCGTCATTTTGATGACTCTCTGGCTCAGTGGTAAGTGCTGTGGTCTTATAACTGGGTGGTCTCGGGTTCGATTCCCGGCGGGGACAATTTTTTAACACCCTACCGTCAAAGACGTGCTGCCAAGCGATTTAGCGTTCCGGCACGTGGCTTGTTGAAACAGATTAGGGGTATGGATTGTACCCTTTCCAAGTTAGCCTGCTACTATCTTAGACTGCATCGTCACTTACCATCAGGTGAGATCGCAGTCAAGGACAATCTTCTCATTGAATAAAAAAAATGTTTGTTAACTGCTCTTTTATCTCGCTGCGAAGAATATGTTTCGCCAAACATCTGCTTTAAATTATCTCAGTTAAACAAACCTTGAGTAACTTTACCAGTTAGTTAGGTAGTTTAATTAATGTTAAGCACGCAATGTTTTTAATCAGTCATTTCATGTAAAAGTCATTGCAGGACAAAAAAAATTTAAATATAATTTATCATACTTCAAACTAATTAATGCGAAAGCGTGTTTGTTTGTTGGTTTGTCCTTCAATCACGCTGCAACAGAGATGCGGATCGACGTGATTTTTACGTGAGGTCTAGTTTTTATTTGGGAAAATCAAAGAGTTCCTGAGAGATTTTAAAAACTAAATCCACGCGAACGAAGTCGCGGGCATCAGTTAGTTTAATTTAACTTATAAAATACTTTCGCATTTAGGTATAATATTAGTAGAGATTTATCTCCTTTACGAATAAATAGAAAATAATAAATTATGTCAATGCAAAGAACAGATGGAAGAGAAAAGAAGACAACCAACTAACTATCACTGGACTGAAAAATTCAGGCTGATAACTAAGTTCCAAGAGCGCCACAGAAATGCATTAAAATTACTTTTCGTACCACTTGCTCAAAAAAGTGACATTCTGTGCCGCAAAAAGCGAACATAACAATAGTCATTTTTAATCTGTTAAAAACAGGGAAAGAAAATTGTACTGAATTTCATTCATCCTCTAGGGGGAGAAATTGATTTAAATTTGGAATACTTACCGATACTGAACTCTTTGAGTAATAAACCAATACTCAAAGACTGAACTACATCTGTGTTTACACCATTGAGTTTGTATATAAAGCATTATACATCTTTTTGAAAAAGGAATACGCATTTATTATGCAGTTATGATTATTCAATAAAATTACGAAAACCGACGAGGCCGTATGAGCTTGATGCCTTTGCTTTTCCGACAAAAAAATATTAGTCTAGGAATTTGCCGCGTTTTTGTTTTCTTCAAATACATAAACGTTAAGTTTATTTTAATTTATTTTTATAAATAAGTAAATGTTCTAAAAATACGTTACGATGTTAAATCAAAGCGACAGTGACAGTGAATTGTCGGATTCCATCAGTGCAAATGCTCAGACGCAAGAACAGAGAAATACTCAAATCAACTCATCAACAATAAATGTACCAAACAAAAATGTAACTCTCTCTTAATCAATAATAATTGGACCAATGTTTCGAATGTTAACTTTTACTTTTAATTGTCATTATTTTTAATAAATGCTTATCTCATATTATTATTGTGTTAATTTTTTCGCAAATGGTACGAAAAGTAGAGTATTTTCCTCGGTGATAAAGCTGTCTTAGTCTTGGGTGAACTTAAATCCCTCGCTACACTCAGGACTCATCTTAAATCCCTCGCTTCGCTCGTGATTTAAGTTTTTAACACCCTCGCTACGCTCGGGAGTAAACCTCGAGTCCTTCGTTACGCTCGCGATTCAAATCTTCACCCGCGACAGAAGACACTGCTTTATCCCCTTGGTTAATAATCTACTATTTGCGCCTGATACCCGCGCGACAGGCGCACTTTTAACTCGTTTCTTTCTTTCTTGTCGCAGCAAAAAAAAGCTCAAAAGGAAAATACTTCATTTGGCACGTTTTATACACGGGTTTATTCATTCAAGATTGTGGGAAACTGAAAACTTTTCATGAAACTAAATTAAACGTCAAGCCAGACAATAAACATGCGCGGCATAATTAAGAATACATACCGACTTAGTGGGCCGAAGCAGACGAGCGTTTAGTGCTCTACTAATAGAAGTTACTAGCGACCCGCCCCGGCTTCGCACGGGCATCATACGCCTATGCTTTGCAAACCTTTTAGAATGTTCGGTAAGTTATACCTTGAGTAGCATATTGAACAGTACGTAGGCTTATAAAAGAAAAAGTAACTCCTAAGATATTCATTTAAATTATATGGTGTATAGGATTATCATATTATGCGTGAAATTCTTATGGTAACTAACGTATTTAAGTTATTAACGATTAATACCGTATCTGTATAAATAGATTTCCAATTACCGCATAGTACGTGACCATTTTTTTTATAAGTTAAAATGGGTATAGTAAACTATTCTTAAATTTGCCATATGCCATTCCGGACTTTTCTGTAGAAAGTTATCCCACCATACTACCAACATACATTGTTTTGTTATATCTCAAAGGGATTAGGCAGCGTTTTCGATAAAAGCTCCCAGGTGGCTTGAATTTTTCCGACATTGTCAACAGTTATCGTCATATTTAAACCAATTTACACAAAATCTTAACAAATTATACATTTAAACCTTGCTCATGAATAATTGCCCTATTGGTGAAAACCGCATCAAAATCCGTTCAGTAGTTTTTGTGTTTATCGCGTACAGACAGACTGACAGACAGACGAGGCGGGGGACTTTGTTTTAAAATATGTAGTGATGTATCATTAAAATCACTACGGATATTACAAATGCGAAAGTGTTTTTTCTTAAATCACGCAGCAACAAAGCAAGCAGAACTTATAGTTGAGGATCTAAGGGAGGAATGACATAGGCTACTCTTTGTTCCTGAAACTATGTTGTTGGGTTCCCTCGGGATTTTTATGAACGTAATTCCACGTGGATAATGTTGCGGGCATGAATGTTGATTGTTTGTGAATACCCACAATTTCACAAGTAGGTATGTAAGGTAATTGACCGAGCGAAGCGAGGTCTCTGAGTTTACTAGAGCGATTTGCACTTGTCCGTCCGTCCGTCCGTCCGTCTGTCAGAGCCTTATAACTTTTGAATTACTGAACGTAATTACTTCAAATTTAGATATAATATGTAAACCGATGGCCTCCAGCCGAAAATGGCTTAAAAAGTTATAAAAATCTTTATTTCAGGGGGGCTCTCATAGAAGCGAATGTGAAGAAATTTTTTTTTATTTGCGATTCATAGGTTTTCTGTATATCATTTTAAAGACAATTTGGAACAGAGTACAACCGTATTTTTTCTAAATTTTTTTCCTAAAATTGACGAAATGGGGGGCTTCCAAAGTGGCGATTTAATACGCTCGCTTGAAGACGCTCTCTGGGAAAATTTTCTATATATTTTCAAGTTGTACTTATTTTCTTACTTCACTTGTATCCTGTACTTGAACAACAAATACTAAAATTATATGAATATTATAAAGAAACGAGACTATTTAATTTTTAATGAGCATCAGTAAATTTCACATAGCTTCACAATCATGCTAATAGATGGCGCAGTCATTAACTATTCCATTGAACTAGGAGTTACGACTACGATTTATCCCAAAAACAGTTTTGCGTCGACCATTATTATTTAGGTACATAATATAATAACATATTATTCAATTAAAATTATTCTTTAGTTAAATATCATTTTGTATATTTTCTATTCGCGTCGATAGATGACGATTTGTACAGATGCCCCTAACCCGTTTTCACTCGTTAGTACCTACATAATAATTCAATGTTTTCACTGACGTTCCCTAACCTTTACGGGCTACCTATGATAAGTTATGTGATGATTACTGTCAACTTCTTTATCACGATCCTGTACGGGACACCTAAAAGGACATTGGGACGGATGTTAGGACTTAGGATTGTGTTTTGGAGCTACTTACGTAAAGAGACTCCTACATAGGGGATGATTTAGGTATGTTTGGTGAAAACGGGCATAATAATAATAATGTCAGTTTTGGTCGTCATGTATCGATTGAATGAATAATCATGGGATACCGTTACCGCGAGGTCTCAGTTCGGGGCGAACCACTAGTAATAAGGAAGTGAAGAAATATTATCTAATAACACGCTAAAATAGAACAAAATCTTCTTTCCAATCCAAAATCTTTCTTCTTTGTTTTTAATGATAACTAAAACGTAACAACTAGACGTCACTTAGAGTGGCTAACTAGTTTAACTAGTAAAATTTACCTATCAGTTGGCATAGATAGGTTAGTGAACTGTGTACCTAACCATGATCCAATAAACACACTCAGGGAGATTTGTCTCAGAGATCAGAGACTGGCAATTCCAAAGAGCTGTGGACTCAAACTCCACCGTTTTTGCAATTTTTAAATGTTTAAAAAAAAATCGGCCAAGTGCGAGTCGGGCCTCGCTCTATTAGGGTTCCGTAGATATAACCAAATTATTTTTTTTTAAACTAGATATTTAGATATCTTAGTTCTTACATAGTACTAAATCAGCATAATATGGGAAAATGAATAAAAATACACAATATGTGAAAATTTCAACTGTCTACCTATTACGGTTACCGAGATACAGCCCGCTGACAGACGGACGGACGGACAGCGGAGGCTTAGTAATAGGGTCCCGTTGGCACCCTTTGGGTACGGAACCCTAATTAAGTAATGCATTACACCGATATTCATAATCAATTTCTTGGTGTTATGGTTTTGCCACGACAGATAGAAACAACCACAGTAAACAGAATTATAGAAAGTAAGGTAAAATAAACGCTTGTCTGCAGAGCTCGCTACATAAACATAATATGCGCTAACTTGGTCAAAGCTCTACTGTTTCATTTTGTAAGATGAATGTATTCTTTTCCATGATGAAAATGAGAATGAAAACCTGTTTTTGTGTTTTATTTCTTAACTAACCCATTACCTGACTAGCAAACTTTGATTATTTTAATACTAGCAGATGCACGATGCTTTTTGATTTCCAGGGGATATAAAGTATCTACCTTCGTTTCTAGAATGTTACCTATTTATGCACCTTATTTCATTAAAATCGATTAAGTTTTGTCTGCCTATGCGGCGGTTATCTATGGCCTTAAGCAGAAGGAAGACGTACCCAGTAGTTGACTGGCGATGGATTAAGATGATGATGACGATGATGAAGGATAGTTTGCCATCAAAGGAATTTTAGAAATAAAATCGATCAAGTGCGAGTTTTAGACCTCCCTGGCTCAGTGGTGTGCGCTGTTGCCTTATAACTGGGAGCTCCCGGGTTCAATTCCCGGCGGGGTCTGTTTGGGAATTTATAATTTCTGAATTGTCTCTGGTCTGGTCTGGTGGGAAGCTTTGGCCGTGGCTAGTTACCACCCTACCGTCAAAGACGTGCCGCCAAGCGATTTAGCGTTCCGGCACGATGGCGTGTAGTAACCAATTAGGGGTATGGGTTGAATGTTCACTGCCATACCCCTTCCAAGTTAGCCCGCACCATCTTAGACTGCATCGTCACTTACCATCAGGTGAGATCGCATTCAAGGACTAGCTTGTCATGGAATGATAAAAAAAAAAGAGTCATACTCGCTTACTGATAGTTCCGAACCTTGTGAAGATTATATTAATTCATCACCAGCATCATCATTATCACATCAGCAACCCATTAACGGCTCACTACTGAGCGCAGGTCTCCTCTCAGAGAAAGGTTATAGGCCATAGTCCACCACGCTGACCCTATGCGAATCGGCGGATTTCACACACCTTTAGAAATTTATGGGGAACACTCAGGCGTGCAGGTTTCCTCACGATGTTTTCCTTCAACGTTGAAGCATATTTAATAGCAAATCGCACATAACTTTGAAAAGTCAGAGGTAAGTATATGGTATATGGTATATGAAAAACCTATGGATGGGGCTAGATGGCGCTATGCTACAAATACCAAACATAAAAATTCAGTTTTGACGTGATAACGTCTTATAAATCGATGAACACCGGCTGCATGCACGATAAAGTGTCACGTTCCGCCTGAGCCTGCGCGTGCAAGCGAAAGCGCGGAACAAGCGATAGAGAGGCACGATCGGCCCAAGCGTTGGCTTGTGTTGTTGTTGTGACACATTTATTCATCAAATGTTTCTTTATGACCTTATCAAGTAAAACTATCGTCCGTAAACCGACTTTACAGACAAAAAATTTTTTTACGTAATATATTTCATCACAGAATTAAACTAGAAACTTGTTCACAGCATTATGAGATCTTTATATTCAGTTTAAATCAACTTAGTACTTCAAGCTGGTGCTGAGAAAAAGGGCCTTGACGCAAGAAAAACAACTGTTACGTTTTTTTTTTCGGAAGCCTAAAAAGTACAGTAGTTTGATTGGACACTAGATTGCGTTAGTGCATAAAACTGTATAAAACTCCGATTTTGAAAGAAATAATATAGTGTCCCTCTAAAAGTAGCGAGTGTAAAGTATGCGAGCTAAATGTGCGCCATAAATCTTGTAGACTGCATCCAGCCGCATTGGCAACGGTTCGAGTTGACACACGGACAGACAGTGAGACGAGTAAGTAGTAAGAAGTATAAAAGTATAAATTAAAATTTCCCTTTTAGTAGCTAGCAACATCATAAGATCCTGGATATCATCGAAGAATAGAATAGAATAGAAATGTTTTTTATTCAAATAAACTTTTACAAGTACTTTTGAATCGTCGATGAGTCTACCACTGGTTCGGAATGCCGTTCCTGCCGAAAAAAACCAGCAAGAAACTCGGCTCTTTTCAAAATACTTTTACAATATACTTAATAGATATTATTCTATGTATGCAGAGTTTCCACAATGAGGGGAAGTTCCACAAAAGCATAGGTAATTATTTCTAATTATAATTCAACACATGTTAAGACGGGCAGACAGAAAGTAGCCCCATTGCCGCTGGTGGCACCCGTACACGAGCATGACGCATGACCCAGCCATTGCTTCGTTCAACCATATTTGAGAGAGAAGAACAGAGTACTTGTCAAGACGCATCAAACGAGCCCAAACTCGATGGGGTTACGTCGTTTTATTACAGTATTGCCAAAGCCACCTTCCAGCTTCATCATCAGACTCTGGATATCAGCTAGGAACAGAGTACTTGTCAAGACGCATCAAACGAGCCCAAACTCGATGGGGTTACGTCGTTTTATTACAGTATTGCCAAAGCCACCTTCCAGCTTCATCATCAGACTCTGGATATCAGCTAGGAACAGAGTACTTGTCAAGACGCATCAAACGAGCCCAAACTTGATGGGGTTACGTCGTTTTATTACAGTATTGCCAAAGCCACCTTCCAGCTTCATCATCAGACTCTGGATATCAGCTAGGAACAGAGTACTTGTCAAGACGCATCAAACGAGCCCAAACTCGATGGGGTTACGTCGTTTTATTACAGTATTGCCAAAGCCACCTTCCAGCTTCATCATCAGACTCTGGATATCAGCTAGGAACAGAGTACTTGTCAAGACGCATCAAACGAGCCCAAACTTGATGGGGTTACGTCGTTTTATTACAGTATTGCCAAAGCCACCTTCCAGCTTCATCATCAAACCCTGGATATCAGCTAGGAACAGAGTACTTGTCAAGACGCATCAAACGAGCCCAAACTCGATGGGGTTACGTCGTTTTATTACAGAGCTGCCAACACCTTCCGGCTTCATCATCAGACCCTGGATATCATCTAGGACCAGATTACTTGCCAAGATGAATCGGACGAGCTCAAATTCGTTGGGATTACGTCGTTTTATTACAGAGTTCCGATAGCCATCTTCCAACTCCATCATCAGATCAGCTCCATGTTACAATAATATTGCATTGTCATCCGATTTACATTTACCGATATGCAAAATTTGAGCTCAATCGAAAACCGGGACGTGTTTATAATTCATCTTCCAAGATTTTACCTAAACATACATACATACGAGTACATACATACGTTATAGTTAAATAAAAGCTTGTAATAACTTACAATCATCCTTATGTGGTTGAAAAACTCTTTAGTTTAAACGTTTCTGAATCGAACCGCTAAGGTCTAGAACGCTCTTCCAGCATCTGTGTTTCCTGCCACGTATAGCTTGGGAACCTTTAAGGTAAAAGTGGAATAGGCATCTTCTAGGCTAGCTCGCTTCAACTCTCATCAGTCCTTTCCATCATTGACTACTGAAGGCGTACATAGACACTAAGGGTAAGATCTAAAGATGGCACTCTCACTCAGCTCAGACTCAAGACTGAGTTAAAACGAGACAGATTTATCTCGGAACATTTTGTGTCTCATTTTAACTCTATCTTGAGTCTTGAGCAAAGCCAGAGTACGATCTATAGATCTCAGTCTTAGTTTAGCAGTTATGCTAAGCTAAAATTAAGCTTAGCTTTGTTTAAAATAGTTTTATATACCCAACAGTACAATTATATTTTTTATAGCTACAGAAAATTATAATATATGGAAATACATTGACCGCCAGCAACTGTAATTCACTTCATTTATTCGCAATGATGATGTTTAAGATATTTATCCAAAAAAGCGAAAAAATATTTCTGCACACAGTCCGACTGTATGTATCATAAGAAATACTACAAAATGTGGATTGTATTGTGGTAATTAATGTAAAACGCTACTGGTTCCGCTACGCCAGAAAAGCGCTCGCTCCTGAAACCTTTTGTTCCGAAAGTTTACTCAGACAACCTATAAATGGCCTTTTATTTCTTTTTTTTGACTTTATAGTTTTCCTACGCCTCCCTTTCCAAGAATATAACTCTAATAAACTCACTTCAACAAAAGAAATAGTAGAATCCACTTTCAACGCGTAGTTTTTAGCGACGTTATTCGCCATTACTTTTCAACTGATTCCGATGTTCCTTTTTCATTCATCCAATCCATAGTTAGAATAGGTTCGTTAGCCAATCATGAAACATTAACATGTCATCATGTTGTGTCAAAAATATATATGTCCACTAATGGACATCGGACTTTTTCAAGAATCACCACAGAACAGTGAGTAAGTAGTTAAAACGCATAATATAAATATACGTAGTGCCCTTCATTCCTTCTGGGTCGAAAGACGACATTTTCAACTCCATCTTGAAAAATACCCATTTCTTCTTCTTCTTCATTAATCGATAGACGTGCTTGGGACCCCAACGACCATCAGCTCTTCGTACTATGTTTCTCTCCCATTTCCACTTCGGCTTCGCAACTATGTCGATGAGCTATGTCGGTAACTTTGGTTCTCCTACGGATCTCCTCATTTCTGATTTGATCTCGCAGGGATACTCCGAGCATAGCTGTCGTACCCGTTTACTATCCTTTCTCCTATCCTACTTCCTACTAATAGTCCGAATAATATTATAAATGCGAAAGTTTTTGAGGATGGATGGATATTTGCTACTCCTCTACGCCACAACGAATCAACTGATTTGGCTATTTGAAAAGTAGATAGCTCATAGCCAGAATTAACTTTACATTTTGTCCCGGTAAATTAAAGAGCGGATTTCAAAAACTTTTATCCACGCGGGCGAAGTCAAGGGCATCATTTAGTATTCTTATCGACCGAGCGAAGCGAAGGTCTTTGAGTCTACTTGAGTGAATTTGCACTTGTCCGTCCGTCCGTCCGTCCGTCCGTCCGTCCGTCTGTCAGAGCCTTATAACTTCTGAATTACTGAACGAAATTACTTCAATTTTAGATATAATATGTAAACCGATGGCCTCCAGCCGAAAATGGCTTAAAAAGTTATAAAAATCTTTATTTCAGGGGGGCTCTCATAGAAGCGAATGCGAAGAAAAAAAAAAATTTTTGCGTTTCATAGGTTTACAGTACCTCATTTTAAAGATAATTTGGAACAGAGTACAAAAGTATTTTTTTTTTAATTTTTTTCCTAAAATTGACGAAATGGGGGGCTTTCAAAGTGGAGATTATATTTGACCTCAGAACGGAATAACCATTGAAAGCTGGGGCTTGAAAGTTTTACAATTTTAGCGTAATATCATGTACTTGAACAACAAATACTAAAATTAGATAAATGTAATAAGGAAACTAAATTATTTAACTTTTAATGAGCAGCAACAACAGAACTTCACAATGATGTCAATAGATGGCGCTCTCATCTCATATAGCAAATGCAGCTTTATGTAACATACCTATTATTCAATTAAGATTACTAGTGGTTCGCCCCGAACTGAGACCTCGCGGTAACGGTTTCCCATAATTACTTATTCATTCAATAGATACATGACGATCAAAATTGACATTATTATTATGCCCGTTTTCACCAACCATACCTAAATCATCCCCTTTGTAGAAGTCTCTTTACGTAGGTAGCCCCTAAATACAATCCTAACATCCCATTGTTATTTTCACCTTTAGTTGTCCCGTAGAGGTTTGTAATAACAAAGTTGACAGAAAGTGTCAACTAACTTAACATTATGTAGCCCGTAAAGGTTAGGGAACTGTTAAAGTGAAATCCTCAAGGCCTCAATCAAACTTAGGTATAGTTTTTTGGAACATTCAAATTAAATTACTTGTACACAGCGTCAACTATCGACACGATCAGAAAACATGTATAAACAAACTGCAACGTGAAGTTTTATTGATGTTTGCTAAATGACTAAATAATAATTTTAATTGAATATATTATGTTACATAAAAGCTGCATTTGCTATATGAGATGAGAGCGCCATCTATTGACATCATTGTGAAGTTCTGTTGTTGCTGCTCATTAAAAGTTAAATAATTTAGTTTCCTTATTACATTTATCTAATTTTAGTATTTGTTGTTCAAGTACATGATATTACGCTAAAATTATAAAACTTTCAAGCCCCAGCTCTCAATGGTTATTCCGTTGTGAGGTCAAATATAATCTCCACTTTGAAAGCCCCCCATTTCGTCAATTTTAGGAAAAAAATTAAAAAAAAAATACTTTTGTACTCTGTTCCAAATTATCTTTAAAATGACGTACTGTAATCCTATGAAAAGCAAAAAATTTTTTTTTTCTTCGCTTTCGCTTCTATGAGAGCCCCCCTGAAATAAAGATTTTTATAACTTTTTAAGCCATTTTCGGCTAGAGGCCATAGGTTTACATATTATATCTAAAATTGAAGTAATTACGTTCAGTAATTCAGAAGTTATAAGGCTCTGACAGACGGACGGACGGACGGACGGACGGACGGACGGACGGACGGACGGACGGACGGACGGACAAGTGCAAATTCACTCAAGTAGACTCAAAGACCTTCGCTTCGCTCGGTCGATTATTTAGTCATTTAGCAAACATCAATAAAACTTCACGTTGCAGTTTGTTTTTACATATTTCTGATCGTGTCAATAGTTGACGCTGTGTACAAGTAATTTAATTTGAATGTTCCAAAAAACTATACCTAAGTTTGATTGAGGCCTTGAGGATTTCACTATAACAGTTCCCTAACCTTTACGGGCTACCTATGTTAAGTTAGTTGACACTTTCTGTCAACTTTGTTATTACGAACCTCTACGGGACAACTAAAGGTGAAAATGACATTGGGATGTTAGAATTGTATTTAGGGGCTACCTATGTAAAGAGACTTCTACAAATGGGATGATTTAGGTATGGTTGGTGAAAACGGGCATAATAATAATGTCAATTTTGATCGTCAATTATGGGAAACCGTTACCGCGAGGTCTCAGTTCGGGGCGAACCACTAGTTATCTTAGAGACAATCGATCAAGTGTTATACACATAAGGGATGTATCTGTGATCTTTAATCAATCACCGGGAGCAGTAAGATCAGATTAAACGAGTAATTACTGATTCTATCAAGTAACTCCACAATCAATAGCAGTATTAAGTCGTAAGACACCACGCTACAAGCCCCTTAACCTGGTCTGAATGGATTTGCAAAGCAAATGAGTGCAGAAATCCTGAGTTGACCGGCTTCAGTAAGGCCCACCTCGCATTCATGTCAATTAATCAATTGAATAATGAAATTGACTTATACTAAAAGAAATTGACCTCCCTGACACAGGGTAAGTCTTATGGCCTTACATTTATTATGTTGATTAAAAACTTAATTCATATTTATTACCTGGAATCAATAGAATAGAATAGAATAGAAATATTTTTTATTCAAATATACTTTTACAAGTGCTTTTGAATAGTCGACGAATCTACCACTGGTTCGAAATGCCTTTCCTGCCGAGAAGAACCAGCAAGAAACTCGGCGGTTGCTCTTTTCAAAACAAAACAATACAGTAAATACTATGCTATATATATTCAGTGTTTCCACAATGAGGGAAGTTCCAAAAATGCATACCGACTAACTTCTATCTTAAGATGGGCAGACATAAAGTAGCCCCATTCCCGCCGGTGGAACCCGTTCACGAGCATGACGCATGACCCAGCTATTGCTTCGCTCAACCATATTTGAGGCTGGTCTCTTTATGTCAACCGCACCGCAAAAGCTTGTTAGTATTTATATTTTAATTTTATTTTTATTGTTCTAGTAGGTACAAAAATAGTATTAAGCATAATAATGTTAAAACGATGGGACAGATTTTCACCAAACAGAGATGAGACTATCCCAGAAAAACCCGCTATCGAAAATAACATTGCTTAATTTCTGCGTGATTAAAGAACAAACCAGCAAACACACACTTTCGTATTTATAGAATACGTAGTACTGGTATATATTCTGTGGTATAGATAAGTTTAATAACCAAGGACCTCTGTTTGGTGGTTGGCCAAGGTCTCCCACTACACATAATAATAATATTATCTATTAAAATGTATTTTAAGCTATTGCATTTATTTATTTGTTATTGCAGCTTTTATCGCGGGTTTTGAACTAGGACAAACAGTTTGAGCGCGGCGACCGAATCAAGAAATTCCGTAACGAAAATAAACCTAACACCGTCGTTCAGTAAACGTTCAACATTTTAGAGGGTAACAAGTAGCTCTGTTTGGCGCAGTGGGCAAGCGGCCGCTTTTTGTATGATGTCGCAGGTTCGAATCTCACTCGCGAAGTAGTGACAGTGCACTTGTTTCTTGTTCACAGTGGTCTTGTTTGTTTGTTTTTTAATTTTTTTTTGCATAATTTTTATCATGCAAAAAAAAATATTGCATAAATATTATAATTGCATAAGTTGATAAAAAATGCTATGCAATAGCTTTACCACGGCAGTCCCCGAGTGCCACTTAATTTTTTAGAGAAGAAATGAAAAACCGTACCAGTTTCTGAGTATATAGTACAGAGCAAATCCGAACAGAGCGCATCGCCGCTAAATAAATTCGCAATCAATTAAATCCACCGCGGCGGGTTAGGGTGCACACATCTTAATCCCATACAATTTGTTTCATCGGAGCAACAAACAAATAAATTCCAATTGAACGATTAAGGTACCTTTCGATCGGCGGGATGTAGACGGATAGTGGGCTTAGGGCGGGCTGACGCGATGGTTTCATTTGCCGAGGAGATTGCCGATCGGGAGGCGCCCGGCATACGTAACGTGGGTTGGCTATCACAGAGTAAAAAATTGTAGTGTAACCAAATTGATGTAGCATTCAGCCGCGGGATTGTCTATACATGTAACGGTCGCAGTCACTACCGATAGTTGTAGCCGTGATATAGCTATAATCCTAGGGATATAGCTATATACCGGAATATAGTTAAACGTTAGCGGTTCATAGCTATCTTTAGGAATATAGGTATAAAGCTACTAAAGTAATCCTACTATCCTATTAATCCTACTTCCTGCTATCCTATTATCCTACCAATAATATTATAAATGCGAAAGTTTGTGAGGATGGATGTACGGATGGATGGATGTTTGTTACTCTTTCAAGCCACAACGAAGGAACCGATTTGGCTGAAATTTTGAATGGAGGTAGCTCATACCCAAGATTAACATATTAGGCATAGACATTTTATCCCGGAAGAATCAAAAACCTTAATCCACGCGGACAAATTGGCGGGCATCATCATCATCGATAGTGATCATACTAATATTATAGAGAGTATAAGAGTAGGCTGCGGCGAAAGATAAGCAATCTTTTATCACGATTTGATGTATGTTGGTCTTATACTCAAGGGTACAGCAGTTACATATAAGTCTAAGAATTGATTAGTATTGGGGAAAACATTTCGGCCACTGCCTTCGATTCACCATGCCTATGATTACATAAGTGCACTTGGAAATACGGAAGATAAATAGTAACGCTTTAGTAAATCTATATAATCTTATTTAGTATTTTATTAAATTAAACCCGTAAACTAAGTTTAATGCTGTATTGAAGCTGTTATACGAGTATAATACTATTTCCTACTATCATATTTTCCATCGTAATAACACTATGTATTTTATAGGTACTTAACTCTTCATGAAAAATAATGTGGTAAGCAGGTACAGTAATTTAGATTTACCTACTATGTATATAACAATTTAGGGTAGGGTATTTACCTGGGGACCCGTGACTACAATTCGTTTACCAAATCGAAATTCGAAATCGTTCGAATTCCAGGCATAATTAAAATCAATTAAGTATCACTCGCTTTAACGGTGAAAGAAAACATCGTGAGGAAACATGTATGCCTGAAAGTTCTCTATAATGTTATTCAAAGGTGTGTAATTGGCTAGTGTTGTGGATAATGATTAAAGCCTTACTGATTTCTAGAGGAGATATGGGTTGGGCCACTGCCCAAATCTATAAGTTTCTGATTGTGCTCAGTGGGGCTAGCTATTCAGTGTGCTATGGAGAGAGCAATGCTCGGAAGTAATTCGCCAAAGAACTAAAGTGACCGACGTAGCTCTCAGGGCTAGGACGTTGTAGTGGCAGTGGGCTGGTCTCATTTGTCGGAGGACCGATGGCCGCTGGGGTCGTAAGGTCCTCGAGTGTAAGCCGCGTTTCTGCAAACGGAGTGTAGGGCGCCCCCCGGCTAGATGGAGCGATGATATCCGGAAAGTGACCGGCATCGATTGAACGCGAATGACCATCTAGGCAACGTTGGCTCTACTTGAAAAAGCCCTATGTCCAACAGTGAATGTCCTCTGGGCTGATGATGATGATGATGTTATGAGTTGAGAGGACAATGATAATGGACTTTTGAGTCTTTTAACAAGCTTTTTCGGCCATTACAACTCAATAATCTCGTTTTCAACTTATCGAAAATACTGTCAGGTGTCATGATTATCCATCTACATGGGTAGGATTCAAAGGCTCCAGTAAATAATAGTACGATCGTGCAGGCGGGCCACGACCGCGCCTGTCCCTCGTTAGGACGCCTTTAGGCGTCACGTGTTACACAGGGCAGCTGGGCACAGAGACTGTACTTTTTATTCTATAACAAGTTAATCCTTGACAGCAATCTCACATGGTGGTAGTATTTGCAGACTCAAATCAAAGAGGGCTAATATGGAACGTAGGATGGCAGTTTATTCAAAAACACCATGTGCCAGCTTGCAACTCTTGATGTGCTAATTGCCCCTGCAAGGAATCTTTATCACTGTCTTTAGACCAGAGCGCCAAGGAGGTTATTATACTCTCTCTAGCGATCACTTTTTCATTCAGTATTCATCCAGTGCATTCCAAATTCTGAATGTGTACGTCGCGTTGTTTACTACGTTAAAGTTAAGTGCCTGATATTAACTGATATTAAGTAAGTACCTACTACATTATAGAGAACATGTAAAGTAATTTATACGAAAATTCTATAGGAATCATTGGTTCAGTATATGAAAGATAATTAATAGATCGACAAAATATGTGAGGTAAAAAATAAAATGTTGACTTATTTAAGCAGTTTTGTGAATAGGTATTAGGTACTCATTATTGAGCTTTGCTTGAGCAGCTTTGGCCTCAGACTTCAACATTCAAATATCTTGAAAGCTTTGTAATTTTGCGCAAGTCTACAAGGGAAGTTTAGTCTTTCTAATTTGTATCGTGTTAAAAGTGACTGAAAACTTTTTATTTAATTTAACAGCTTACAAAATAACTCTGTTGTATAATTAACCTGTGCAACTGAGGTACGAATAAGCCAAGAGAACAAAAACGGTATACGTGCTCCGAGAGCCCCGTTAGGCCAGGTTTTATTGTGATAACCGGAGAATAGTTACGGGTTTTTTATGATACCCTGGTACCTACCTCGTGATATGATTCGTGGTATAAAACTGTAAATCACTCTGTTAACGTAAATGTTTATACCAAAAAACAGAAACAATTGATACAAATGGAATATCGAATCGAATGGAATATAATACCTATATAGTTTTTTAATGATTCCCTGTCTTCGATTCGGACCTATGTACCTATATTATGACCATTTATGATGTCCTAGCAATATTTTAGACCTAATAACCTAAAAAACAATTACTATTGCTGATTCAAATAATTTTTATAAAATGAAATTTAAATAATTCGCACAACATCTATCTTTATGAAATCTATAATATAATAAAACTGTAACAGGTCCAATTCTGTACATTGAAGATATTTTAAAAATTTTTGTTTGAGGGCACTCTATAATCGATACTGAAGCCAAAACAATTTTTTTTTAATTTTTTGTCTGTCTGTCTGTCTGTCTGTCTGTCTGTCTGTCTGTATCTTGGCCGCGCATCACGCCGAAACTACTGGACGGATTTAAATGAAACTTGGCATGATTTAAGTTCATACTACGAGGTATAATATAGGATACTTTTTATCCCGAAATTCAGCACGGTTCCCTTGGGAGAGGGGATGAAAGTCAGAAGGTGTATTTAGCTGTAATTCATTAAGGCGTATTCCGATTTCATTCATTCTTTTTTTGTTAGAAAGGAGATACTTTAAAGATTGTCCTGTAATTATTTCGACGTCGTCGGTTTAGTAGTTCAGAAGTTATAGTCATCACAATCCTCAGTATTAGGTCCAAATAACTTGAACGCCGGAATGCATAGGAAACTTTGAACGTACGGGTCATCTTAAGCTGGCATGTGCACTTTATCGTATAGCGGCTCATGGATAGGTCTATTTTGTCAAAGTTAAACTACTCCAAAGGCGTCGGTAGCCAAACGATGATTATACATAGTAGGTATAGATGTAAATTGTAATACATCATATGGTCGTAATACAGTATTTTTAACCGACTTCCAAAAAGGAGGAGGTTCTCAATTCGGCCGGTATCTTTTTTTTTTTTTTTCTATGTATGTCCACCGATTTCTCCGGGATTACTGGACCGATTCGCGTGATTTTTTTTAATCGACAGAGGATGTTTGCGAAATGGTCCCATAAAAATGTTCACCTTCAACTCCTCAAGCCTGATGCTGCAGGGATATTGCTCACCTAAAATAAAGAGATTTAGGAAATTTCGATTACGAATTATTATTGTAGGTAACAAGTATGGACTACATCATGGAGCTCCAGGTCCTAGCTCCTCAATCCTGATGCTGCAGGGTACTGCCTACCTAAAACTATGGGGATTTAGGAAATTTCGATTACGAATTGATACTGTAGGTAACAAGTATGGACTACATCATGGAGCTCCAGGTCCTAGCTCCTCAATCATAGGATGGATGGATCACTTAAAAGCTTAAAATAAAAGTTCTTTTCAAAAAACCGACTTCTAACGCCACTACAAAGTATAAAAATAATTTTAGTTTGTCCACGTTTGTTGAAGTCGGGCGGGCCTAAAATACAAACTATGAAAACGACTCGCGATGCTCGCTCGACTTCTACAAACGAGTCTCTCATATTGTGTAGCGTCATAGCGTTTCATAGTTTGTATTTAGGCCCGCCCGACTTCAACAAACGTGGACAAACTAAAATTATTTTTATACTTTGTAGTGGCGTTAGAAGTCGGTTTTTTGAAAAGAATTTTTATCCTATGCAATTTAATAGTAATCATACTAATATTATAAATGCGAAAATGTGTTTGTTTGTTGGTTTGTCCTTCAATCACGCCGCAACAAAACCACGGATCGTCGTGATTTTTTGGATGGTTATAGTTGAGGACCTGGAGAGTGACATAGGCTACTTTTATCCCGGAAAATCAAAGTGTTCCTGAGGGATTTTAAAAATTAAATCCACGCGGACGAAGTTGCGGGCATCAGCTAGTACCTAATAAAATATTTTTTACTTGCAAGCGGTGCATTTGATTTTCCTATAAAGTAAGTACCTAATAGATTACGTCAATTCTCTTTTGATTTTTAAAAAGATTTCTTGGTTATCTAGACACGTCATTGTTATAAATTATAAACTTTATTTGTGTTGTTAACATAATTATTAAAAAACCGGCCAAGTGCGTGTCGGGCCACGCGCAGTGTAGGGTTCCGTAGTTGAAAGTCTCAAATATTATTGCTGACCTAGGATAGTGCTTTTGTTTTATTTATGGATATTGAATAAATTTTGAGTTCCATGGTTTAAATACTATAATATTCCACAAAATATGCAACTTACACTACGTGTAATTCCTAACTTAGAAAAAACAGATATAACTCCTTAACTAATGAACCCTACTTAGCCGTGATAGTTTTCCTATAAAATTCATTATATATACTACTGCTGTGAATTTTTTCTTGAATCCTATATACAACCATTTAGCTGGCAGAGGGGGGGGACACTTGACTCTAATAAAATTTAGCACTTTAAAATATCAAACGGATTTCACAAACGGATCCCTGAATTGAAAAATGATGTTCCCACACCCACAATATTTTTGAAAGACCTATTCAACGACACCCCACACTATGGGATAGATGAGGAAAAAAAAATTCATCCCCACTTTACATGTAGGGGAGGTACCCTAAAAAAAAATATTTTTCACAATTTTATTTCACGACTTTGTCGGCGTGATTGATATTTATATCCTTGCCAAATAACAGATTTCTAGTACCAATAGTCTCTGAGCTAAACCGCGGACAGACAGACAGACAGACAGACAGACAGACAGACGGACGGACATGGCGAAACTATAAGGGTTCCTTGTTTACTACGGAACCCTAAAAACATAAATTTTGAAAGGTGTTAAAAACTGTCATCCCTCATATTTAACTTTGTTACATGGAAGTCCATGTATTCACCCTCAATGTATTTAAGCTTCAAAAGGTCAACAGTTGAATTATTATTAATTTGGAGAAGAGTCGGAAATGATATGCTGAACATTATTTTAAAAAAAATTTAGCCAATGGGTCATGATTATTTTGTTACTTATGTAATGAGATAAATAGGTAATTATATTATTAACCATTTCATGACAACCTCACTTTCAAAATAAATAATTTTAGTGAATTCTGGCAACAACATTGAACATTGAGGCAAATTAATTAATTAAATTTAATACTCGTGTGTACAATGTACATATTAAATCCGTACCAATCTGCCGCTGTACTCCATACGTTATGCTGACTTTTTGTTTTATACCTCTAATTAATATGCACAATTCGAAAATTACCTATATTTAATTATATTTTGGTAATGTAATTTTTTTTATATAAGCAGTGATCGCCTAGTGGTTAGGACTGTGGTTTCCTATTTGGGGGGTCGCAGGTTGGACCCGGGTACGCACCTCTGACTTTTCGGAGTCAAGTGCGTTTAAGCAATTAAATATCACTTGCTTCTACGGTGAAGGATAACATCGTGAGGAAACCTGCACACCTGAGAGTTCTTCATAATGTTCTCGAAGGTGTGTGAAGTCCGCCAATTCGCATTGGGCCAGCGTGGTGGACTATGGCCTTTATCCCTTCTCTGAGATGAGACCTGCGCTCAGTAGTGAGAGTTGATGGGTTGCTAATGAATGTAATTTTGGATTTCGGCTTTGAAATAGTGTTATGAAGGTGTATTTATAGGTACATTGTCTTATGTCATTAAGTTCTCACCTGATGGTGAGTGACGATGCAGTATAAGTGGGTGGGCTAAACTGGAACTCTTGGGAACCCGGTCTCGCACTGGAAGCTTATTTGCTTGGCAGCATTCACAGTCTTCCATCAGAACAGACCAGAGTCAATTTAGAAATTAAAAGTAAATTAGTGTGTACAGAAACCGGGAATCGATCGCTGAATCTTTATTTAGCAGGACCACTGAGCTTACCAGTACGCCGGAGCTTACAAAAAATACTGTCGTTGACGGTGGTTGAGGTCCCAAGGTGCTTGAGTGGCGACCCCGCACCGGGAAGCGCAGTGTTGGCAGACTCCCACTAGGTGGACCAACGACATCAAACGAGTTGCAAGGAGCCTCTACGAATAGTTGAAGTGCCTGAGAATGGAAGCCACTCTCAATAGAATAGAATAGAATAGAAATATTTTTTATTCAAATAAACTTTTAAAAGTGCTTTTGAATAGTCGATGAATCTACCACTGGTTCGGAATGCCTTTCCTGCCGAGAAGAATCAGCAAGAAACTCGGCAGTTGCTCTTTTCAAAAAAAAATTACAATAGGTACAGTAAATACTATGCTGTATACGCAGTGTTTCTACAATGAGGGAAGTTCCAAAAATGCATACCGACTAACTTCTATCTTAAGATGGGCAGACATAAAGTAGCCCCATTCCCGCCGGTGGAACCCGTTCACGAGCATGACGCATGACCCAGCCATTGCTTCGCTCAACCATATTTGATTTCAAGCACTAGACCATTGCTTCCTGCAAAATTCCTCGCTTCTTATTTTTTCATATTAGGTATTTTGTTCATTATTAATCATGTAAATAATGCAGTTCTTTAAAAAGTCCATATTTAGAAATATGTAAGCCTTCCGACTCCCTCACGCGTACCGAGTGGGAATCCTTTGAAATTCTAATTAACGTGTGAAAGTCACGTTTGAGCATCGCCGAGTGAAAGCCGAGTGTCGTGGAGTGCGCAATTTACGTCGAAAGCCGTTTAAATCCCCGTCGGCTAAAAACAGTACATTGTTTTGTTATATTATGCAGACGTGCTTCTTCTTCTTCTTCTTCTTTATCAACCTATAGACGTTCACTGCTGGACAAAGGTCTCCTGCATGGACTTCCACCGGCTTCGGTCTTGCGCCGCTTGGATCCAGCGGCTCCCTGCGACTCGTTTGATGTCGTCGGTCCACCTGGTTGTGGGTCTGCCAACACTGCGCTTCCCGGTGCGGGGTCGCCATTCCAGTACCTTGGGACCCCAACGACCATCAGCTCTTCGAACTATGTGCCCCGCCCATTTCCACTTCAGTTTCGCGACTCGCTGAGCTATGTCAGTGACTTTGGTTCTCGTACGGATCTCCTCACTCCTGATTTGGTCTCGCAGGGATATACCGAGCATAGCCCTCTCCATCGCTCGCTGAGTGACCCTGAGCCTTCTTATGAGGCCCACAGTTAGCGACCATGTCTCATGATCCACGACGTGCACGAGGAAGTAAATCAGCTCTTGTTAAAACAAGGTCAGGTTTCATAAGCCAGTTTAATTTCAGTCATCATCAACATCAGCAGCAACCCACCAACGAACGGCTCACTACTGAGCGCAGGTCTCAGAAAAGGTTTATAGGCAAAATTATAGGTTACTTTCAATAGGTGTCCATAAAAATATTACAAAATCCTATAAATTCTACTTAATATTATAAATGCCTAGTGCTTAGCCTAGTGGTTAGGACTGTGGTCTCCTATTCGGAGGGTCGCAGGTTCGATCCCGGGTACGCACCTCTGACTTTTCGGAGTCAAGTGCATTTAAGCAATTAAATATCACTAGCTTCAACGGTGAAGGAAAACATCGTGAGGAAACCTGCGCATCTGAGAGTTCTCTTCATAATGTTCTTGAAGGTGTGTGAAGTCCGCCAATTCGCATTGGGCCAGCGTGGTGGACTATAACCCTTCCTATAACCTATAACCCTTCTCTGAGAGGAGACCCGCGCTCAGTAGTGAGCCGTTGATGGGTTGCCAATGATGATTATAAATGCGAAAGTTTGTGAGGATATTTGGATGGATGTTTGTTACTCTTTCACGCCACAACTCAGGATTAACATAGGTATAGGCTACTTTTTATCCTGGAAATTACAGAGTTCCCGCGGGAATTTAAAAACCTTAATACACGCGGATGAAGTCGCGAACATCATCTAGTCCATTAACAAAAATGAGAGAAACTTGACTTCTTAAAAACTAACAAGAAATATGTAAAGATCCTATCTACAACCAAGTTACGTATATAATTCTTAAACATCAAAGTGTAGCCATATAAACTGCAGTTAAACGCATTCAAGAAACCTTTAATATGTACCTACCTAACTGAAATTAGTACTGGTTCGTTTTCGATTACACAATAATAATGGCATCTGTGTAGTCGAAATTGAAATAGTAGTTTTTCAGGAAATTGTCAATATTTAAAAGAATTTAAAACACGACTGTAGCATTGGTTGCTCTGTTGCGTACGTCATACTTAAGTAATATTACAAATGCGAATGTGTGTTTGTTTGTTGGTTTGTCCTTCAATCTCGCCGCAACAGAGCTACGGATCGACGTGATTTTTTACATGGGTATAGTTGAGGACTTAGAGAGTGACATAGGCTACTTTTTATCCCGGAAAATCAAAAAGTTCCCGAGGGAATTTAAAACCTAAATCCACGCGAATGATTTCGCGGGTATCAGCTAGTTTATATAATATCTGTAAGGGTGAGCATTTCAGATGGTACTGGTCACGAAATCTATTCTACTTAAAGCGAATTTCTAGTTAGCTATTGGGCTAGTGTCCCCGGTCCCCAGGTCACTGCACAATGCTCTCGTGCCAACAGCTTGAAACAATAACTACTCTCCAGACAGATAAACGGCTCGAGCCAGGCTACTCCTAGCTGTACTATGGTAACAGCTTGTAGGTATACAATGACGACATATAGCTAAGAAACCGATCTTTTTTTAACCGATTTTTTTTTAACGAACTCTTAAATCAGCCCCCCGATTGTCTAAAAGCTGCCCATCAAAATCTTATTCATTTCATGGTATTAGCGTCAAAGTAAAATAAATCATAATGGCATTAAATTAATGCTCAATTTCGAATATGCATTCTCATACGTTTAGGTATGTACGATACGCTCCATAACGCTCCATGTTAGAATCGGTTGTACTGAATTTTTGACTTTAAATCAATACAGTCAAGGAATATTTTACTTTGACACTATTGCCATGAAATGAATAAGATTTTGATCGGCAATTTTTAGACAATCGCACCTAAGTTGACAGTCTCTAAGAAGGCCCTCTAAATAGCAAATCTGATAATATTATTATTATATTTAGTGCTTGTTTCACCACCTTCAAGTAAACTTTAACCGACAAATAAAGTTGACGTTTTGACATTTTTTGTAGGGGCAACGTGTCAAAACATCAAGTTTGCATTCGTTTGAAGGTGGTGAAACAGGCCCTTGATCTAAATCACTGCGTTTTGTTACAAGGTATCCTTTCTATCCTTACTAATATTATGAATGCGAAAGTGTCTTTGTTTGTTGGTTTATTGGTTTGTCCTTCAATCACGCAGCAACGGAGCAACGGATTGACGAAGTTTTCGCTTGGGTATAGCTGAAGACCTGGAGAGTGACATAGAGTACTGTTTATCCCGGAACACAAAGAGTTTCCGCGGGATTTTAAAAACTAAATCCAAGCGGACGAAGTCGTGGATATCTAGTTTTGAATAAATTTTAATTTTGACCATACCACGGTAAATGATCATTGTGGGGGTAACTCAGCGTTTATCAAAGCGTGAAGAACTGATACAATTTGGGTAATAAGGTACTTAAGGCCAGGCGCTCATTGTAACTTTTTGTAGCCGTGACATTTTGTCGCTGCCACCTACAGTCGCCACGATACGCCCACTGGTTTAGGCCAGCCGCATGTCGCTGGGAGACAAAACGCGCTCATTCTTGAAATGGATTCCAAGAGTCGTCAGTTGCTGGAACTATTTGTCGCCGTATTGTCTCGTGTCTACAGTGAGCGCACTTCCATATATCTTCATAGCACTCCACTTGGCGATAAAAAGTCACGGCGATAAGTTACAATGAGCGCCTGGCCTAAGTGGCGATCTTGCACCAAAGAAGCAGTTTTGGAAGTCTCACCGCGAGGTCGACGAGCGTTACCAGGTAGGGCCACAAGAGGCGTACACAACATTTTTCATTAGGTACTGTGTACTGTACATTTTCCAACTGAAAATACGTGTGAATTCTGGATTTTTCAAACTGTTGAGAATTTCAATCCCTTAACTTTCATCAACTTAATAAATGAGAAAATCATATTTTTCCATATTTATTTTAAACAATAAAAGGTCAACTTTAGTCATAAGTTGAAATTGAATTAAATTTTCTTGGTTAGACCGTTATGTTTAATTTGTTTTACGGGCTATTCTCTCCTATATAGATAATTTTTAACAGACTTAAAAAAAAAGAAGAGGTTCTCAGTTCGTCGGAATCTTGTATGTATGTTCACCGATTACTCGAAGACGCCTCAACCGATTTGAAAAATTCTTTTCAAATCGGTTAAAGGGCATACTTATATACTTCCCAGGTGGCCCCATTTAAATTTTATTGAAATCGGTTGAGCGGTTTTTCAAATATCAACAATAAATTATATACTTTGTAGAGGCGCGGGCGTTTGAAGTCGGTTTTTTAAAAATATTAAAAATAATTTTTTGTATAAAATTATATTAACTTAGAAGATACTTATTATGTACGTACTACTACCCGTGCTACGTACCCGTAGAACTAGCTTGCCTCATAATACCCGCTTGTAAAATTTTCCCAGTCCAACGTAAATATACGCGTAGAGCGGTTCACACACAACAATGTGTCGCGCTTCAAGCCTCCTTCACACGTGAAACCTGAACGCATATTTATGACACAACAACGTACAATTTCGTAATGAAACAAACTATTTTTTGCGCTAGTGTGTGGGGTGTAATATTTAAAATTAAGCGCGTAACTGGCAGCGGAGTGCGCTCCAACGCAGCGGTGATTACGGTGAAGCGCTCTCGTAGCCTGGTCGTGTTTCCATTGCTTAGGACACGGGTTTTCAAATTCAAGATTATTAAGCTATTGCATAGCTTTTATCGCGGGCTTTGAACTAGGACAAACAGTTTGACCGCGGCGACCGAATCAAGAAATTCCGTAACGAAAATAAACCTAACACCGTCGTTCAGTAAGCGTTCAACATTTTAGAGGTTCACAAGTAGCTCTGTTTGGCGCATTGGGCGAGCGGCCGCTTTCTTTACCGTATGGTGTATGATGTCGCAGGTTCGAATCTCACTCGCGAAGTAGTGACAGTGCGCTTTTCTTGTTTGTTTGTTTTTTAATTTTTTTTGCATAATTTATATTATGCAAAAAAAAATATTGCATAAATATTATAATTGCATAAGTTGATAAAAAATTCTATGCAATAGCTTTACCGCGGCAGTCCTCGAGTGCCACTTAATTTTTTTTTCTGTATTCAACTTGTCACTCGGATGGGTAAGTCAAGACCTGAGTTGGGCATCAATCTATTCGTTACTTGATTTAAAAAGTAATTGCAATTTTTTTTAAATTAATTTTATGTTGCAATTAGGAATATTAATATTCATGAAAAATCACTTGCAACTTTGTTACAGTAAAACTTTTATATATACAGATACACTTGTTTTAGTTTTATTCAAAAATGAGTATGTTTTATTTTCAACGGAGAATACAGAAAGTGAAATTAGTGAACATAGTGCAATTAATTTAGATTAACCAATTGCAAAATAAGATGAAATCAATCACAATTAACTTTTTAATTGTTTATTTGATGCAATTAAAACTTATAATTAAACTACTTAAATATAAACTATTGACTCAAGACTCGAGCTTAACAGACTCACTCACTCGGACTCGTTCGTAAAGCAAATTCTGCAAAAAAACTCAGCAGCTTTACTCTCTACTTATTTGCGGCAAAGATAAAAGGAAGAGTTAAGATTTTAGCGGTCAATGTATGTGTGTCTGTGTCTATTTACGTACTATGTCCCACCGCTTATATTATTGAGCCAATTTTGATGTATAAGGTGTCAATCGATTTATTAAAGTCAGGGCTACATCTATACTATTATACTATACCATAATATTATAAACAGGAAAGATTTTTTTGTTTGTTTGTTTGTACAGAATAGGCTCTGTAACTACTGGACCGATTTTAACCATTTTTCACCAGTAGAAAGTTAAGTTATCCGGAAGTAACATAGGCTATAACTTATTTTCAAAAACTAGAGATCCTTAAGAAAATTGCAATAATGTAACCCAAAGTAGCAAAATTTTGCCTATTAAATGCATTTTTCGGCGTCTTCTGAGAAAATTATTGATCATATATAAAAATTATGTACTACATGATTTACTAAGTACGAATTATACTCTACGTAAAAGTCCCCAAGAGAATATATCTAACTATCATATTTAAGTCACAATAGTAGCTTTTGTGTTCTAAAATTTAATTAGATCGCCTTTATTATCGTAGTGTAATTCTTCCTTGCTAATACATAAAAACTAAATCCACAAAAACTATGTCGCGGGCATCAGCTAGTTTTATACAAACGGAATATGACGGATGTTACATATTAAATTTTCCTTAGAGTTTAAACTTTTATCCGTGTTGTCGTTTGATCACAATGGGAACAGGCACTCATTGTGGAGGCTGTTGACACGCCAGCCAGTTCTGTAATTATGAAATGTTATGGCGTAAACTGCTTTGTTTTAACTTTAGAGCTAGGTGTAATTGTCGCGAACAATGCAGTTTTAAGTGATATTAAATGTGAAAATAAATTGCTGAGCGAAACCGGCACACTGCAAATGCACTTTTGGAATATGATAGATTGAAAATTAAAATTTATTACGTGTGATCTTTTTAAAATTAAAAATCATATTAGTACTCTCCCTGAGCCTTCTTACGAGGCCCATAGTTAGCGACTATGTTTCAGATACGTAAGTCATCACTTGCAACACGCACTGTTGGAAGATTTTAGTCTCGCACCGGGAAGCGCAGTGTTGGCAGATTCGCCCACTAGGTGGACCGACGACATCAAACGAGTCGCAAGGAGCCGCTGTATTCAGGCGGCGCAAGACCGAGACCTGTGGAAGTCCAAGCAAGGGACCTTGGTCCAACAGGGAACGTCTATTGGTTGTTAAATCCTTACTAATATTATAAAGAGTATTGAGCACGATATCATTATTAACATTGCCACGGTTAAAACATTGGTGGTTAAAAATTCACAAAAAAGGTCGAGTGTGAACATACGAGACATGCCTCATTTCTTCACAATTCTTGTCATTCAGAGAATCAAAAAATTGGTTTAAAATACCTCGTATTGAAATAGCTAAATTTGACGGCGCGTGTTTTCGTTGGTTGGAGTTCCGCGATACGTTTGAAAGCTTAATTCATAAAAACTCGTGTCTCTCCGATATACACAAGTTCCACTACCTATATATCTTATGTAGTAGGTGATGCAGCGCGATTTATTTCAAACTTAGAAGTTTCTTCTGTTAATTATTCTGAAGCGTGGAGCTTGCTATGTAGCCGATACAATAATGAAAGGATTTTGATAAATGATCATTTAAAGTCATTGTTTAATTTTAAGCAATTTCCACGTGAATCAGAGAGGTCTTTAAGATTTTTAGTGGATCATGTGACAAAAAAATTTGCGCGCATTGATCAGTTTAACGGACAAGTGGGGCGTACTTATTATTTTTATGCTCTCTGCAAAGTTACACAGCGCCAATTTAGTAAACGAACTCCAAGAACTCCAAGTGGACGAATTCGAATAAGGCATTTAACTCGAGCCACAAGAGGCGAGGTGCCACCCGGGCGTGACACCGCGTGCCACAAACATTAGGAAGTTGTGAACTTCCGAATGCACTGAAGTTCCTAACAGTTTCGTACTGGGAATAAATTCAAATCGAGTGAGAAGTGGTCTTATACAAAGAGTAAATATATAATATATGAACATGAACAACAAATATATTAATTACAAGAAGAGAAAAAAAGTAAATAATCATAAGTCGATTTTATCAACGTAAAATAAGTCATTTCCGAGCGTATATTTTTGAGTTTTTTTCGTAGATTTATTACAAAAACTGTCAGAACGCCCAATTTATTTCTCGGTTAAGTGTCACTCGACGCTGGTGATATCGGAGATATAACTAATATGAAATGAGCGAAATTGTTGGAACTAGGATCCTGCCTCCCGATTGTCTAACTAGTGGTTCGCCCCGAACTGAGACCTCGCGGTAACGGTATCCCATGATTATTCATTCAATCGATACATGATAACCAAAACTGACATTATTATTATGCCCGTTTTCACCAAACATACCTAAATCATCCCCTAAGTAGGAGTCTCTTAACGTAGGTAGCTCCTAAATACAATCCTAAGTCCTAACATCCGTCCCAATATCCTTTTAGGTGTCCCGTACAGGATCGTGATAAATAAGTTGACAGAAAACATCAATCACCTAACTTATAGGTAGCCCGTAAAGGTTAGGGAACGTTAGTGAAAACATTGAATTATTTATCAAACATTGAATTTAACTCGTAGTTCCATGGGAATAGTTACTGACTGCGCCATCTATTAGCATTATTGTGAAGCTATGTTGATGCTATATGAATTACTGACGCCCATTAAAAATTAAATAATCTCGTTTCTTTATAATATTCATATAATTTTAGTATTTGTTGTTCAAGTACAGGATATAAGTGACCTAAAAACATAAAATCAGTTTGAAAATCCATAGCGGATTTTTCTAGAGAGCGTCTTCAAGCGAGCGTATAAAATCGCCACTTTGAAAGCCCCCCATTTCGTCAATTTTAAGGGAAAAATTAAAAAAAAAATATTTTTGTACTCAGTTCAAAATTATCTTTAAAATGATACGTAACAATTTTATGTAACGCGATTTTTTTTTTTTTACTTCGCATTCGCTTCTATGAGAGCCCCCCTGAAATAAAGATTTTTATAACTTTTTAAGCCATTTTCGGCTGGAGGCCATCGGTTTACATATTATATCTAAATTTGAAGTAATTACGTTCAGTAATTCAAAAGTTATAAGGCTCTGACAGACGGACGGACGGACGGACGGACGGACGGACAAGTGCAAATCGCCCTAGTTAACTCAAAGACCTTCGCTTCGCTCGGTCGAAAATTGCCGATCAAATCTTCAAAGTTTGGCGTAAAGTAAAATAAACCATAACTGCATTGAATTAGAGCTCAATTTCGTGTATCCATTCTCGTCCGTTTAGGGTATCGTACATACCTAAACGTATGAGAATGGATACACGAAATTAAGCTTAATGGTTTATTTTACTTTGATGCCGAACTTTGACGATTTGATCGGCAATCTTATACAATCGCACTTCTGAGTATAAAATAAGTCTTATCTGAGTGTAAATTTAATATTTTGGCAGACTTTCAATATAAAAACTGTCATAATACCTACCCAATTTATTCATCTATTAAACGTCATTCGACGTTGGTGATAAATATCATGTTGTACATAAGTACTAAAATACTTCTATCGGGAGCAACGAATTAAACTCTGCGTCATAAAAATTACTGAAGGCTATGATTGTTAAAAGATCCATATTTATTTTATTTCATTTATTAAAAACATGACCTTAACATACGAGTAATAATCTGAAGCGGAGTACTTACATAAGTTATATTTTGGCCATATGCATGGGTGATCGGGTCTGTCACCTAACTAGGGAACCTGTATTTATTTATGTTACATACATCAGGAGTGAAAAATGAACAGGCGGTAGAACTGACAGACAGAGTTATTATCGCATTTAATAATATTATTATGGAAGACAGAAAAAATATCATTTCTACAGTATATTAATATTCTATGCAGCTCACGCAGCACTTTGCACCTGCGCTAAATGGGAAATGAGAAAATTTTATTTGCCACCGTCTCTGGGGGATTGTTTGAGACTTCGCCGATGCTATGGAGTATAGAAGTTTGGTTATTTTACTACCGATAAAACCGTTCACAGTTTTATGAGTTTCAAGCACTATATTTTAATAATAAAACTAGTAAGGTGTGAATTGAAATTTTAAACTCACCCCCAAGCGGTTTTCTGCTCCATCAACAGATCCTATCTAAAACCGAAGTATAGAATAGAATAAAATAGAATAGAATAGAAATGTTTTTTATTCAAATAACCTTTTACAAGCACTTTTGAATCGTCAGTGAGTCTACAACTGGTTCGGAATACCGTTCCTGCCGAGAAGAACCAGCAAGAAACTCAGCAGTTGCTCTTTTCAAAATACTTTTACTTATAATATACTTAATAGATATTATTCTATGTATGCAGAGTTTCCACAATGAGGGGAAGTTCCACAAAAGCATACCACCAATAAAGTAAGGCAATTTAAACAAAATATCGCAGCTGCAATGCCGACGCTTGATGTTGCACAGGGTGGTCCGGATGAAATTTATAGAGAGTTTTTTGATCTATTAAACTCTCAATTTAACTCTGTCTTTAAGGTAATAGAAAAAAGATTATTTAAAAATCTTAAATTTAGTGATTGGGCAACTGTTGGCATCTATAAAAGTAGAAATAGGCTGTTTGACTTGTATGCAGAAAAACAATATAATTATGCCCCCGCGTTTATAGAATATGTAAGAAATTATTCCAAATTGTTTAGAAACGTGTGCATACAAGCAAAGTCTCTTCACATAAAACAAAAAATTGTCAATTCGGATGATAAAATAAAAGCAGTATGGGACATCATTGGTGATGAAATGGGTAAGAATAAGGTACATTATAATAAACTGGAGCTTACTAGTGGTTCGCCCCGAACTGAGACCTCGCGGTAACGGTTTCCCATAATTGACGATCAAAATTGACATTATTATTATGCCCGTTTTCACCAACCATACCTAAATCATCCCATTTGTAGAAGTCTCTTTACATAGGTAGCCCCTAAATACAATTCTAACATCCCAATGTCATTTTCACCTTTAGTTGTCCCGTAGAGGTTCGTAATAACAAAGTTGACAGAAAGTGTCAACTAACTTAACATAGGTAGCCCGTAAAGGTTAGGGAACTGTTATAGTGAAATCCTCAAGGCCTCAATCAAACTTAGGTATAGTTTTTTGGAACATTCAAATTAAATTACTTGTACACAGCGTCAACTATTGACACGATCAGAAATATGTAAAAACAAACTGCAACGTGAAGTTTTATTGATGTTTGCTAAATGACTAAATAATAATCTTAATTGAATAATAGGTATGTTACATAAAGCTGCATTTGCTATATGAGATGAGAGCGCCATCTATTGACATCATTGTGAAGTTCTGTTGTTGCTGCTCATTAAAAGTTAAATAATTTAGTTTCCTTATTACATTTATCTAATTTTAGTATTTGTTGTTCAAGTACATGATATTACGCTAAAATTGTAAAACTTTCAAGCCCCAGCTTTCAATGGTTATTCCGTTCTGAGGTCAAATATAATCTCCACTTTGAAAGCCCCCCATTTCGTCAATTTTAGGAAAAAAATTTAAAAAAAAATACTTTTGTACTCTGTTCCAAATTATCTTTAAAATGATGTACTGTAAACCTATGAAACGCAAAATTTTTTTTTTCTTCGCATTCGCTTCTATGAGAGCCCCCCTGAAATAAAGATTTTTATAACTTTTTAAGCCATTTTCGGCTGGAGGCCATCGGTTTACATACTAGTGGTTCGCCCCGAACTGAGACCTCGCGGTAACGGTATCCCATGATTATTCATTCAATCGATACATGATAACCAAAACTGACATTATTATTATGCCCGTTTTCACCAAACATACCTAAATCATCCCCTAAGTAGGAGTCTCTTAACGTAGGTAGCTCCTAAATACAATCCTAAGTCCTAACATCCGTCCCAATATCCTTTTAGGTGTCCCGTACAGGATCGTGATAAATAAGTTGACAGAAAACATCAATCACCTAACTTATAGGTAGCCCGTAAAGGTTAGGGAACGTTAGTGAAAACATTGAATTATTTATCAAACATTGAATTTAACTCGTAGTTCCATGGGAATAGTTACTGACTGCGCCATCTATTAGCATTATTGTGAAGCTATGTTGATGCTATATGAATTACTGACGCCCATTAAAAATTAAATAATCTCGTTTCTTTATAATATTCATATAATTTTAGTATTTGTTGTTCAAGTATAGGATATAAGTGACCTAAAAACATAAAATCAGTTTGAAAATCCATAGCGGATTTTTCTAGAGAGCGTCTTCAAGCGAGCGTATAAAATCGCCACTTTGAAAGCCCCCCATTTCGTCAATTTTAAGGGAAAAATTAAAAAAAAAATATTTTTGTACTCAGTTCAAAATTATCTTTAAAATGATACGTAACAATTTTATGTAACGCGATTTTTTTTTTTTTACTTCGCATTCGCTTCTATGAGAGCCCCCCTGAAATAAAGATTTTTATAACTTTTTAAGCCATTTTCGGCTGGAGGCCATCGGTTTACATATTATATCTAAATTTGAAGTAATTACGTTCAGTAATTCAAAAGTTATAAGGCTCTGACAGACGGACGGACGGACGGACGGACGGACGGACAAGTGCAAATCGCCCTAGTTAACTCAAAGACCTTCGCTTCGCTCGGTCGAAAATTAACAACCGTGTAATTGACTCCGATATAGAAATTGCAAATACATTTGAGAACTTTTTAAAAAATATACCAGTAACCACGACCAGTTCTCTAAATTCCTCGCCAACAGAAGCCTATAATCTTCTAAGAGGCAATGTCTCTGAGTGCAATAAATTATTTAGGTTTAAACACGTTACCCCATATGATATTATCAAAACATTTAAATCATTGCAAAATAAAAAACAGGAGATCTATGGGGAATATCAGTTAAAATCATTCACATTATCATTGATATTATTGCGCCCTATCTTGCTTTAATTTTTAATAAGTCTGTAGATTCTGGATCTTTTCCAGACCTGATGAAATGTAGTAAATTAATACCTCTTTTTAAATCGGGAAGCAAATGTGACCCGAATAACTACAGACCAATTTCAATTTTGCCAACTCTCAGCAAGATATTTGAAAAAATAATGCTCAACCAGCTGCTTCTACACTTTAATTTAAATAAACTTCTTCACCCTGAGCAGTACGGTTTTACTAAGGGTCGATCAACAACCGATGCAGCCGCAACGCTGTTGCAACACATATTCGATGCATGGAATAACTCACAGAATGCCATTGGTATTTTCTGTGATTTATCAAAAGCATTCGACTGCGTTGATCACGAGACCCTTTTGCTTAAACTGAGCCACTATGGTATTAAAGATTTTGCGCTTAGCCTCATTGCGTCTTATCTTAGTGATCGTGTTCAAAGAGTATGTGTCAATGATGTAAAATCATCCGGATCAGCCTCGGTAATGGGTGTACCCCAGGGTTCTATTCTAGGTCCATTCATGTTTTTGATTTACATAAATGATTTACCACATTTTGTCCAAAATACTTGCGATATTGTACTATTTGCTGATGATACGTCTTTGATTTTCAAAGTCGATAGGAAAAAAGACAATTTTGACGATGTAAATAATGCATTATCTCAAGTTTCTGAATGGTTTATGGCAAATAATCTACTTTTAAATGCTAAAAAAACCAAGTGTGTTGAGTTTTTATTGCCCAACACCAGAACTGTCAGTAAAAATTTAAAGATAAGTAATGAACCCTTGAAAAGTGAGGACTCCACAGTGTTCTTGGGATTAACCCTGGACTCAAAGCTGCAATGGGGCACCCATATAGCAACACTTGCTGGCAAGCTTAGCTCTGCTGCTTACGCTGTTAGGAAGATTCGACAGTTAACTGACATAGAAACTGCAAAAATAGTTTATTTTGCATATTTCCATAGTATTGTCATACGGAGTCTTATTATGGGGTAAAGCAGCCGATATTGGAAAAATTTTTGTATTGCAGAAGAGGGCAATTCGTCAGATTATTTGTCAGACAAAACATCGTGAATTACAAAAAAAAGGGTGATTTACACGATAGGCAAGTTAGAAATCCAAACAGGCTCGTGATTCCTCGATGTCGACTCAAGAGGGTCCGAAAGACATTTGTGGGAATGGGCGTGACGTTTTATAATAAAATTCCACAGTCGATCTTAGACTTGCCTTTACACAAGTTTAAGAAATCAGTTAAAACTAATCTCATGAAAAAAGCATATTATGCAATTGAAGACTATTTAGATGATAAAAAAGCGTGGACATAATTCTTTCCAGCGATTCATGAGACAGCAGGTGGTAATTGAACTGTTTAACTATTCTATTGAATGTAAACTTATTTTGAAAAGAGCAACTGCCGAGTTTCTTGCTGGTTCTTCTCGGCAGGAACGGCATTCCGGACCAGTGGTAGACTCATCGACGATTCAAAAGCACTTGTAAAAAAGTTTATTTGAATAAAAACATTTCTATTCTATTCTATTCTATACGTAATTATTTCTAATTATAATTATAATTCAACACATGTCAAGACGGGCAGACAGAAAGTAGCCCCATTGCGGCTGGTGGAACCCGTTCACGAGCATGACGCATGACCCAGTCATTGCTTCGCTCAACCATATTAGAGGGAACGTAACAACCCGCATACTATATATTCTCATTGAGACTAGGCTAATGAGCCCGAACATACTATAACTTCTGTTACTTGCTGAGGAGTTGAGTACATTGTATATATGCGACTCGCACTTGACCAGTTTTTTAGATAATTCCGCGGCATGTCCCAATCGCTTACAGCAAACCGCGAAACAAGAGTTTAAAATTTCGAGTACAAGTAACAAATGCAGTGAAGAGTGTAATGATCCGCGATGCAGATAAACATGATATTTCGTGTATTAATTAACACTTCGCTTCGTTTCAACGATGATCTTCAGTAATTTATGCGTTCAACAATATTTTCCGGTAATGATTTCGATTAATTTCATGTGAGTCTGTTAAAGTTTTTTAGTAGTTTTGTTTTCATTTTTTTGTGGGAGCAAGACTCACTTCTTCAAATGGATTTAGGGAACCGTTAAAATTTTCAAGCATAGTTAATTACTGAAATTACCTGCTGTGACAGACCAAAAACCATATATTCGAAAAAACGATGGACCAAATTCTCATTTGAAATGGATTTAGGAAACCGTTAAAAATTTTCAAGCATAGTTAGTTACTGAAATTACCTGCTGTGACAGACCATTAGATGGACCAAATTCTCATTTGAAATGGATTTAGGAAACCGTTAAAAATTTTCAATCATAGTTAGTTACTGAAATTACCTGCTGTGACAGACCATTAGATGGACTAAATTCTCATTTGAAATGGATTTAGGGAACCGTTAAAAATTTCAAGCATAGTTACTGAAATTACCTTCTGTGACAGACCATTAGATGGAACAAATTGCACAATTAGGATTTTTCTTTATCATTTTAGTACGGAAAGTTAATATATCAAAAATGTTCTAGACTTCGCAAAATATAAACATAAGCACGCAACATTATAAATTAAAGCAATTTAGCTTATCCGAAAAACGACGACGAAAAGTTCAGGTAGGAGGATATTTGCATAATTGCATTACTCGAGTTGTTTCATAAAAAAAATATTAAGGGACACCTGCCGTGTAACTTTTGCCCCTAAAAATTATTTATTTGAAACTTCTTTCATAAATCTGGCCAAACTTGTTTACGAAGTAATTTTGTAAGCGTCCCGTTTTTCATGCGTACCTACTCGTATTTTTCGCGTCGTATACCGACTTTTAAACTGAACATATGAAATTGGTATCCTTGGTTGCAATTGTTAATGCCAAGAAATTTTTACAGAATATGATCGAAATCTGTAAAAATATACGATTCGATGCAAATCGATTAATGCGAATAGTGCCATATGTGTGAGACGAGAACTTCTCTTACGTTGGCAGCAATGATAAATGTCAAGACGTTACAGTATGTGACCTGACATTTTACTGCCACGCTGTATTTTTCACTGAAGTTGACATTGGCTGAATTTTTGCGGACCAATCCGCAGTATAAAGAGCCATAGAGAAGCAAAGAACACCGCAAATGTACAAATGTCCTTATTTGAAATAATCCGCAGTATAAAGAGCCATAGAGAAGCAAAGAACACCGCAAATGTGCAAATGTCCTTATTTGAAATCTAGCTTATGACTCCAGTCCATATATTATGAATCCAGTCGTTTTAATATACAATGGATCACTTATGTGTGATGCGGGTAGTTACGTTCCCTTAAGTATGGTTGAGCGAAGCAACGGCTGGGTCATGCATCATGGTCGTGAACGGGTGCCACCGAAGGGAATGGGGCTGCTTTCTGCCTGCCCGTCTTAACATGTATTGGCTTGAAAGTAGGTATGCTTTTGTAGAGCTTCCCTTCACTGTGGAGACACTGCATACAAAGCATAGTATCTACTGTATTGTAAGCTTGTTTTGAAAAGAGCAACCGCCGAGTTTCTTGCTGGTTCTTCTCGGCAGGAAGGGCATTCCGAACCAGTGGTAGCCGATCGACGATTCAAAAGCACTTGTAAAAAAGTTTATTTGAATAAAAAATATTTCTATTCTATTCTATTTTATAATTTTACTTTATACTTAATATACTTATTATAATTTTACTTTAATTAATATTAAGGCTCTTTTAGATTGCGAGTTAAGTTATATTGTACTCATCTCTGGAAATGAAAAGTCTATTTTGCGTTTGATGGTGTAAGATCAGGTAAAAGGGAAAAGAGCTAGAAGATGTTCACCTAGATGGACAGATTTATTAAATAGGTACTGAGACTACCGTTGCCGAATGCTCTCAAAACGTTGTCAACTATAACAAACGGAGGAGCATCACCTGGGAGACTGAGGACCTAAAAACAAGGAAACCAACTATGACTAACATTCCTATCACCCCAGCTGCCACGATCGCTCTGTCTAGAGTGATTGATTGAGATGAAAAAATTGATATCAGTTCGTAACAAATATTATTGATTCGTCATAAAAGGTGTTCAAAGTGCGCAGCCAATTTAGATGCCATGCTACTAACATCCCTAATTCCTGTCAATTCCTGTAATCTTTATCAACCTATAGACGTCCACTGCTGGACAAAGGTCTCCTGCATGGACTTCCACAGGCTTCGGTCTTGCGCCGCTTGAATCCAGCGGCTCCCTGCGACTCGTTTGATGTCGCCGGTCCACCTGGTGGGGGGTCTGCCAACACTGCGCTTCCCGGTGCGGGGTCGCCACTCCAACACCTTTGGACCCCAACGACCATCAGTTCTTCGAACCATGTGCCCCGCCCATTTCCACTTCAGTTTCGCGACACGCTGAGCTATGTCGGTGACTTTGGTTCTCCTACGAATCTCCTCATTTCTGATTTGATCTCGCAGAGATATACCGAGCATTGCTCTCTCCATCGCTCGCTGGGTGACCCTGGGCCTTCTTATGAGGCCCGTAGTTAGCGACCATGTCTCGGATCCGTAAGTCATCACTGGCAACACGCACTGTTCGAAGACTTTAGTCTTCAGGCACTGAGGGATTTTGGACGAGAAGACATCTCGGAGCTTCCCGAACGCTGCCCAGCCGAGTTGGACACACACATTTACTGTAACTATTTATCTTTGAAGCCTAAAAGCATGTCACGTCCTCGGGCGTCCATTAGTCATGGAACAATGCACGCCTAAGGGGTCAATTAGACGATACTCATGATAATACTATTCGGCTGATGCAGAAATCGAAACAATATATCGTCAAATAGACTTCTAAGTTTTAAGCTATTGCATAGCTTTTATCGCGGGCTTTGAACTAGGACAAACAGTTTGAGCGCGGCGACCAAATCAAGAAATTCCGTAACGAAAATAAACCTAACACCGTCGTTCAGTAAGCGATCAACATTTTAGAGGTTCACGAGTAGCTCTGTAGGCGCAGTGGGCGAGAGGCCGCTTTCTTTACCGTATGGTGTATGATGTCGCAGGTTCGAATCCCACTCGCGAAGTAGTGACAGTGCGCTTTTCTTGTTTGTTTATTTTTTAATTTTTTTTTTGCATAATTTTTATTATTTTTTATTATGCTATGCAATAGCTTTACCGCGGCAGTCCCCGAGTGCCACTTAATTTTATTTTAAAAACCTGATACTCAACCGCCAAGTTTTTTGCTTGTTCTTCTAGGTTTGAACGGCATTCCAATCCAGTAATAGATTCACTAGACGTTTAGAAAGTTTTTTGTAAATGCTTATCTAAATATATAATAGGAAAAGGTGACTGACTGACTGACTGACTGACTGATCTGTCAACGTACAACTCAAACCACTGGACGGATCGGGCTGAAATTTGGCATACAGATAGCTATTATAACGAAGGCATTTACCAAGGATTTTTTGAAAATTCAACCCCTGAGGGGGTTAAGGGGGTAAGTAAAGCTGCGGCCAAAAGCTCGTTTGCATAAAAATTTTTATCAATATCTACTCTCAGAACAATAGAGCATAGCTATTTTATATGTTGATACTAAATCTCAACGTTATAATCTTGCTATACTAAATGAGATTTAAAAGTTGCATCGGAGCCTTGGTTTGAGATTGAGAGCATTAGAACCACGAACAATTTTTTTTTAGATTTTAAGTTACCTTTTTCAAAAAAAATTAGTGAAACCTGGCGGGGCAGCAAACCTCAAAGCTTTACGTTCCGCAACGGTGCAAACAGACCTAAACAAAAGTGGTCAATGGCACTCGTAATCATTTTAAAATCTCTTTGTAATATGTAAGAGTTTGCTAAACTGAAATATGAATGTAAAATTATGTAATTTTACGTAACTTAACTTTACATACTTTACTATTATAGGTATAAAAACCTATAAAACTGCAATAATAAGCAAAATATAAAAAACAACTGCTTGAAAAATACCAATAAATAGATTAGATATACAGTCGAGAGGTCATATTTGGATACGTAATAATTATCAATAAAATTTACCTTTACAAAATGAACTAGCTGATGCCCGCGACTTCGTCCGCTTGGATTTAGTTTTTAAAGTCCCTCGAGAACTCTTTGTTATAGCCTATGTCACTCTCCAGGTCCTCAAATATACCCATGCAAAATATCACGTCGATCCGTGGCTCTGTTGCGGCGTGATTGAATGACAAACCGACACACCAACAAACACAGTTTCGCATTTATAATATTAAGAATATTAAGTGTGATGCCAGAATGTTTACTATGTCCCATCGGCGTTTATTTAATACAATGTGAAATTAGGAAAATGAATACCTAAAAATTTGTAAAATTATTCATTTTCCCGATGTAACAATGTTATGTACATATATTAATATTGAAATGCAATAAATAAATGAATATGAAAATAGAATAGAATAGTTTATAATTAAAATAAAATGTTAATGTTCGAACTCGAATACTATACTTTGTAATGGCGCGGGCGTTTGAAGTCGTTTTTTTTTTAATATTACAAAAACTGTCAAAACGTAAAATTTATATTCCTCGATTAAATGTCACTCGACGTTAGTGAAATCAACACTAAATGCTAAAATGTGTCAGTTGCAGTCAGCGAATCGTTCTCTCAAGGCCCTTGGGAAACAAAAAGATCTGATGAATCCCATGCGGGCATCGATGTAAGTAATATAATAAGTCTATGCACGCGGGAGTAGTCACTGAACGTATCTAGCTAGTTAGTTCATGAGAAATAACTTCAAAGCACGTATAAAAGACAATTAAAAACGCTTTAATAGCCCCGCGGTGCATAGAGCAAATGCCGAGCCAAAACGGGAAACGTGGAAGGAACCATTCCTCTTTCCAAAGCATGACGCTGGCGTAACTTTACGGCTGCTGCGAGCAAAATACATGAAACTATGCTTCCGGGAATTACTTAATATAATTTTAAAGTTAGCCAAAAATACGGCCGCTACTTCTTTAATTTTTGGCATTATTATTACTAGTTTTAGCTCATGACTTTCCTGCGTATTTAATATTTTTGGAACGTAGTTCCTTATCGCGCGGTACGGAAGGGGGCTAGACGGAAAAAATTGAGGAACCGACACTCGACACATTATTGGAACCGACACTTTTTTTTTGAATGTGAATTTTGCATTGTATTCGGTATTTTCGCCATACAACACGGCGTCTGCATGGCCTAGTGGATCGGGCAGTCGTCTGTAAGTTCAACGCCGATGGTTCGAATCCCAGCTCGACAGACTGAATTTTCTATTTTCAATTTTGTTTTAAATAATTTCTACATGTGGAATTTTTCCCTAATTTTTTATTGTATAAATTAGGTAAAATATTATTGTACTACTAACGCCATCTGTTAAAAAACCAGAGTAACTCTTTGGTTTTGTAACAGAGCTGCAATAGAAATAAACTAAATATAATTTCGTCATCATCGTAGTTAATCAATTTAATACTAGATGACACCACTAGCTTATTACAATTCCTTCACTAAAATTAATCGAAAGGAACTACGTTCAATCCGGGTGTCCCTTGACACCTCTCAAGTTTTTTTTTGTTTCTTCATGTTCTTTGTCAACGTATAGACGTCCACTGCTGGACAAAATTCTCTTGTATGGACTTCCATAGGTCTCGGTCTTGCGCCGCCTGAATCCAGCGGCTCCTTGCGACTCGTTTGATGTCGTCGGTCCACCTGGTGGGGGGTCTGCCAACACTGCGCTTCCCGGTACGCGGTCGCCACTCCAACACCTTGGAAACCCAACGACCATCAGCACTTCGACCTATGTTTTGTTTACATCTTAATAATATTCTGGGTGGAGTAAGAATATCTTAATCTTTCAGATAAAATCTCTGTGCTGGAATTCAAGCAAATTGATTCAGCAGTAAAAGTAGTGAAAATTAATGGACTCTTTCTCATTTTTTATGTAAAGTTAAATAGATCTATTGTTTTCCCATACCATTTGCACTCACCACACTTACGCAATTATTAGTGCAAGATAAAATTTAAATGTCAACGACATAATATTATTTTATCATTGTCCAATGTACAAAATCCACCGAGTCGACCCGTTTAAATAATTTCCCTCCCTAACTCTCAACTTCACTATCCAGAGAGTGAGGCCATATTATTATAACAATAATTCTCAGATAAAACTTCGGTATAAAAATAGTAATTTCATTATGTTAACTGCGATAGCGGGAGGTCATTAGGTCAGTTGTTTCCAAGATATCGCAGAATTCAGTGCAGAACACGATGCGTGAGGACGTATTTATAATAATATTATTATTTTTCATTACGTCTACGTCGGGAGATTTAGATTTATTTTCAAAAACGAGAAAGTTCAGTGTTGAACTTTTATATCATGCCCAGCAAGATACCGATGCAGATGTAATTTTATCACCTTATGTGATTTGGTCTTTACTTGTGAGTTTAGCGTACGAGACATTGGGAGTTACCCGGAAGCAAGTTTCAAACCTTCTGTTATTAACGGAGAACAGAAATGAATTCGTGGAACAGTTCACGAATCAACGGACCTTGTTGCTCGTGAACGAAGGTGTGAACATAACGCTACTAAATTTCCTGTTCTATGAAGAAGATTTACACGTATATCCGGAAAGTATTAGGAGACTAGAAACAGATTTCAGTTTTGTTACTCAGCGTCTTGATTTTAAGAAGCCAACCGGGGCAATGCGGACAGCGTTTGTAACCTTACAGCAATGCGGTATGAGACGATGGTCTTTAGTAAATTTTAACGATTTCGTAGATACAACAATGATTATGTGCAATTGTTTCACATTTGAAGCCAAATGGTTCAAACCGTTCACCATACTTAAAGATGAAATTCATGTGAAAGCGAATTTTCGTTCATCAAATTTTGAGTCATTACACGCTTCCATAACGGAACTGCCGTATGAAAGCGATAAATACTGCTTGCTCATCATTAGACCTCATGATGGGTACAACATCAAACAAGTGTACAAAAATCTCAGGGATGTATCAGTAGAGGGCATACTCGGTAAACTGCAAAATGATGCTGACGAGTTCGGATTAAGAGAAGTTGAAGAGGAGTTACCGAAGAATGAGATCAGTTTGCGAGTTATTTTAAACGAGCCATTATTGAATATGGGACTTTCTTATGTGTTTTATGAGAATTCTTCAAATTTCAACAATTTTGCTGAAGATACGATTTATATCGGTGAAATAGCGCAAAGAGTGTCCATAACGTTTGATCATTTGCAAACGACAGTCTTAGCGACTACACCGTCTTTTGCATTGAGAAAACGTATTCCATTGAGAACTGAAGTCGTAAAAAAGCCGTTCATATTCTTTGTAATGGAGAAATCTACGTATACTTTGCTCTTTGGGGGGTCTTATACTAAAAACGAAATATATGACTGACCGATCATTTATTTCAAACCACGTTCGTGTGAATTTTATAACACGTCAAATGATATCACTTAAGTATTGTTTATTAACAAGGTTTTCTAGAGAGCAGTATTTGAATTAGCTTCGGTGTAAATATGTCTTATTTATGGCGAAGATTTATATGTATATTCAAACAGTAGAAGACTAGATACAATTAAATTATTTCAATGACTGTTTAATTTTAAGAAGCCTCAGGAGCTAAGAATCTTCTGCAGAGACAAATAGACCTGTGAAAGAAATGTGTTGAAGTGCAGCGGTTACAGAGAACTACGTATGTACGTCAATAGAATAGATCGATATAGATTTTATCTATTCCAGCATCGAAAAGTTCCAATTTCGAATTTGACAGCTGAATCGAAATTAACCCTCTTTCGGTTTTGCTTCTCATTTCGATGCAGCTCGTTGTATGGGAGCTGAATCGAAATGGTTATCTTCTTAAAATAGGATACCTAAAGCTAAGGCTCTGAGTTCTGGCACTTTTGTACCGTTCATACGACAGAGGCGCCACAGGCGGCTGGTGGCGGCTTACGGAGTTACTTTTTGTTACTTTATTGAGCCTACGGCGTATTTTGTTAATGATTTTATTTTCCTTGTCGTAGATAAAATCTTGTATGCAACTGAACGTAATTAGTCATTTTAATTCTCGTACTATCCTATTTTGATACTCGGCAAGCCTCGTACCATAAAACAGCACTCGAATTAAAATGACCCTCATTACGATGCAGTTGCATAAATAGCTATTTTTTATTATAACCCGGGAATGAAATAAAATGGAATAGAATTGAAATCAAGACCTCCCACTTATAAGCCAAGGAGATCGTATGTGTCTCTTCACTGTAAACAGTAACCCTAAAGGGTTCCGTGCCCACAGGGAACCAACGAGACCCTCCTCCTACTAAGCCCCCCTGTTCGTCCGTCTGTCAGCGGGCGCTATCTGATAATAAAAAAAGTTAAAAATAAAAGAGTATCTCCATACTTTTATTTTTGCTCGATCCTAGTAATCATAGTTAATAATAGCTAGTTTTAAATCTTTTACGATGTACGGAACCCACCGTGTGCGGGTTCGAGTCGCACTTAGCTGGCTTTTAAATACATTTATTATTGTATAGAAGGTCATTGATATCAATATAACAATACTTAGCTTCGAATTGAACATTTCGGAATAAATTCTCTATTCCCTTACGCCAGCTCTCCATTTCCACAATATTCCGTATTTTGCCGCTACTCGATTTGAATGTACGAGTATTCCCAGAACGGAGCTGTTGGGAAAGTTTGGTGCATTTGGAAGTTCACAGCTCGCAAGTGTTTGTGTACGTTCGCTGTCACCCCCGCACCCCGCAACCCGCACTGAAGATATAGTTTACTTATTTGAATTTCAAATGTAGGTCGCAGCTATATGTATGTATTGCCATCTGATCTTCGGAGTTGGTTTACAGTAAACCAATTCAGGTTTGGAAAATCATATTATATTATTTTTAGTACCCTGCATCATTATTATGCTTCCTTACAATAAAACTTTAGTTCTTTAGTGTATACGCTTATACTCTTTGGGTTGCCTGGAAGAGATCGCTTCTTATCCATAAGGCTATCTATTGTACAGCTTCTTGCCGTTATGTATGTTTTATGTTCTTTTCTTTTGTATCGATTGGTGTGCAATAAAGTTTTTTTGCATTTCATTTCAAAACCCTTCACTTAACTTAATTTTTTTAACTTATCTTGGGTATTATTGCATTACCACACAGCAGCAGTACATTATCAGTTTACTTTGGCAAAAAATTCATTTTGCCATCCAAAGGGTCAGATAATACAAAATTGAAATAGATAACAATAAATTACGAAAAAACAGCAAATGGTGGCCTTTCTTTAGGTATAGTCATTCAACATTCTCTTTAAGATCATATTAATATAATATCGATAGTTGAAGTTATTACAGAATCAACAGATTTTTGAACAACTGCCACTTTGATTATGCGAGGCTGGAAATGGTCGCAGAATTATTCCACTAATCGCTCGCTTGCCCAAAGTATCCAAATTACTATCACATTTGGACATAATATTGCTTGGCATTTCCTGCACTTTACACCTGCAGTGTTGGGAATAATAAAATTTTATTTTCCACCCTCGGATTGGTCGAGACGTGAAATGCAATAAAATTTGGTTACAACTGTCTAGGTAAACGATGAATTAGTATTAGGTGCCACGATATGAAACATAGTCGCAGTGAACCGCTGAATAGAGGCAGCATAAGACTGCGGCATGTGGATGTGTGGAAGTCCCTAAAAGAGATTACAAACGATACTTACATTGATGCGGGTTGTTACGTTCCCTCAAATATGGTTGAGCGAAGCAATGGCTGGAGCGTCATGCTCGTGAACGGGTTCCACCAGCGGGAATTTGGCTGCTTTCTGTCTGCCCGTCTTAACGTGTTGAATTATAATTAGGTATGCTTTTGTGGAACTCATTGTGGAAACACTGCATACATAGCATAGTATCTATTGAATTGTAGACTTGTTTTGAAAAGAGCAACCGTCGAGTCTCTTGCTGGTTCTTCTCGGCAGAAAGGGCATTCCGAACCAGTGGTAGACTCATCGACGATTCAAAAGCACTTAAGTAAAAAAGTTTATTTGAATAAAACACATTTCTATTCTATTCTATTCATTTCTTTAGACACAGCACTATAGCAGCACTATAGCTTCAAGCTGGGTTGGAGGTAGGGGAATTTTAGTTAGTTTAATTTGGACCAGCTTGGTTGGGAAATTTTAGTTATTTTAATTTGGACCAACAAGCGTAATCAAGGGCGGCATCATCTGCAATGCAGATAAGCATCGTATTTCAAATTTTAATTTAATTAACTATTCATTCAATCCCAGCCCGTCTTTTGTGCTATCACGTCATTATGGTAATTATTTACCTCATAACGTACATTTGAAATTCAGTTTTAAAATAATAATAGCTGATGCCCGCAACTTTGGCCGCGGGATTTTTATTCGTTCATGTCAAGAACTGTGATAACCTAGCGGATAAGACTGTGGTCTTCTATTCGGCGGGTTGCAGGTTCGATCGCCTCTGACTTTTTGGGGCTATGTGCGTTTAAGCATTTAAATATCACATGTATCAACGGGGAAGGAAAGCATCGTGAGGAAACCTGCACACCTGAGAGTTCACCATAATTTTCTCAAAGATGTGTGAAGTCCACCAATTCGCATTGTGCCAGCGCGGTGGACTATGGCCTATAACCCTTCTCTGAGAGGAGACCTAATCGAGGCCTAAGACCGAATAAATATCTTATTATAGCAAAAAAACAGAGGTTTGTTAGATAAAATTGCCATTTCAATTTTAAATTTTACACAGCTCGCCGGTGTCAAGGTGTCGTTCGTGACGTCACCTCTATGTTTTGTCACAGTAGTTTGTCAAATGTTAACGATAGATGTGATGTATTGCTCTGATTGGTGTTCAATCCAGCATGGCGGATTGCTGTATTTTATATTTCTACTAGCTGATGCCCGCGACATCATCGGCGTGGATTAAGGTTTAAATTCCCGCGGGAACTCTGTAATTTTTCGGGATAAAAAGTAGTATATGTGTTAATACTAGGTATGAGCTATCAATATTCCAAATTTCAACCAAATTGGTTCATTCCCTGTGGCGTGAAAGATTAACAAACATATATCCATCCATCCATCCATACATTCATCCCTACATCCATCCATACATCCATCCTCACAAACTTTCGCATATATTAGTAGGAAGTAGGATTCGTGGAAATTTTAGATTTTCGTTTACAAACACATACTTTTTGGCAAAAGAATCATAGATTCAGAAAGTTAGCAAGTGGTAACATTTGACCCATCTCCCAGTGAATTGTTCGACTAAACTCCAGTTATTCACGATAAAAGGCGATGCTCATGAGACCCATAACTGAAAATTCTTGTGTAGGTACAACGTACACTGCTGGTAGTAATATTTCATAAATATTATTATTCATCCTACTTCCTACTAATATTATAAATGCGAAAGTTTGTGAGGATGGATGTATGGATGGATGGATTTGGCTTAAATTTGGAAAGGAGATAGCTCATACCACACACACACACAAACTCATACACATGTGGCACATAGGCTACTTTGTATACGGAAAATTACAGAGTTTCCGCGGGAATTAAAAAACCCTTAATCAACGCGGACGAAGTCGCGGGCATCATCTAGTATTTCCATATTTTAAGGATTCCGTAAAAGTGCCAACGGAATCCTATTACTAAGCCTCCGCTATCCGTCCGTCTATCTGTCAGCGGGCTTATCTCATGAACCGTAATAGATATAGAAATAAATAGATACTTACTTGAAATTATCACAGAATGTGTATTTCTATTGCCGCTATAGCAACAATCTTCTTCTTCTTCTTTATTGCTTTAAAAAAGGTATCTTGCATGGCCTTGCAACTTTCACAGGCCATAACAAACAATAAACACTTTTATATATATGTCGACACCTCTCCACTGGCCGAGCAGCTAATAAAGGTGACGGCATCTACTCCTTTGACCGAGCGTCTAATAAGGACAATCACACACTATCTCAGAACAGAACATCATCCTCAGCAATCATCTTCTCTCAATGATAATAATCATCCACAAAGGAGGTACATTATAATCTTTACATAACAAGTATGGAACCCAACATTTCCATGTCTAACTAGGCAAACCCGGCTAACTACTCTAGTCTAGGCGCAGCCTCCTCCATCCCCATAGCTGCCCATCTCCACCATTGAAGACCCTATCTCCACCATTGAAGACCCTAAGCAAATCTCCTGTCTAACTCGCTCATGGCCCATCTCAAGGCAAAGAGACACTATCATATTAATTACCATTGCAACAAACTCACCAAATAACCAATTCATCACTCACTTACTCCACAACGACTGATAAATCTTTACACTACCAATCACTTCAGATCACAAATGCATTGCAACCACAATAAAATGGCACCGCACTAACGCCATGAACAAAAGCCTACGAACATGTCATCGAACCTAGCAACCACTGCATAGCCAGTAACACTTCAACAATAATCGCATAACTACACTATCGCATATTCTTATCAAAATCACTAATCTTTAATCCTCGAATCCTAAATCCGACAAACTGCTAAACAATGCGAGTTGCGACCATCTTTGACAGAATCCCGAATCCATAGACCATGAACATAGACACTAGAATATCTGACCATAGACTACATCGTTACACAGGCACCGAGACTAGCATCCCTGATAAATTCACCATAGACTACAAACATTAAGGAATGCGGCTTGATACAAACCATCCACAGACCACTCGATAACACATAGAACTAGGAATTACGACTACGTCAACAGATGGCACTACACCTCCTACATATAAAAAACCCGGATGGAACGAAGTTCCTTTCGATTAATTAATTTGGCATTGTGTTCAACATTTTCACACTACAATATAAGATCTCCGTAGCCTTGTGGTTTCCACAGTCGCCAAACAGCCAAAGGTCGATGGTTCGAATCCCAGCTCAACAGACCGAATTTTCCAAACAACACAATGCCAAACTCACATTAAATAAAGTGTCGGTTTCAAAAAAGTGTCGATCCGTCTAGCCCTGTAGCTGAACTAAGTACCCTATGAAAATCTCTACCCTATAATTCCTATAAATCTTCCTTCTTTTAAATTATTTCTTTAGAATGGCACGTGAATCGCTAGTGGTAGAAACCTTTATAATGTTGTGTCCGTATTAACCCAAGAACTTTTAGAGCGTCAGAAGTAATGAGTTCGTAAGACCTTGGCGATATATGCAAGAGTTCATGTATTATGTACGAAGGACTAGGGTCGTTACAGCCCCCTTCCGCACCGCGCGATAAGGAACTACGTTCCAATAACATATTTATATTAATATTGAAAAACGAATGTGGTAGCAACACAAATCCGCAGTGCGCAAATACCATCACTCCAGAAACTGGTCTAATGTCTTACTTTTCAAATAATCATAAATTCTTGGGCGGAATTGGCCCTTCTGAATATTATAATACTTAATATCGCAACTTTCTTAGGAGATTACAATTTTTCCGCGACCTATTTTCTTTTGGGCTAATGTATTAAAGGAGGTTCAAACGGCCTTGACGACCGATCGTAAGGACTCAGTGGAAATTGGGATATTTGATTGCATTACAAACAATTTTGTGAGACGTTTGTAACGTGAAACAATTTAGCGTGAAACATTATTACTTTTCAAATTATACTAATATTATAAATGCGAAAGTGTGTTTGTATTTTTGGTTTGATGGTTTTTTCTTCAGTCACGACCTAACAAAGCTACGAATCGACGTGACTTTGCATGGATATAGTTGAGGACCTGGAGAGTGACATAAGGTACTTTTTATCCCGGAAAATCAAAGAATTCCCGAGGGATTTAAAAACTAAATCCGCGCGGACGAAGTCGCGTCCATCAGCTAGTAGACAATAGACACAAATAGGTCACACATACATCTATATATATATATATATATATATATATATATATACCTATATATTTTTCTGCTCTAAGTAATTTAAAAGTAAGCATGCTTGTTAATTGCTTATTTAATTGTTCATTATGTAAAGTAAAATTAAGTAAATAGTATAGGATATAGTTATAAGTGCGTTAGCGTTAAGTATCATAAATTATAAGGTTAAAAGTAACTGTTATTAGTATTGAGCGCCACCTCGCCAACAAACTGGTCCACCAGTTTGGCGAGATAGTACCTATCATAAGATCCATTTTGTTAATTATTAGCATGATTAAATAAATAAAAAAAAATATATATATTATATATAAAAATCTCGTGTCACGATTTATGTTTGGGATAGACTCGAAAACTACTGAACCGATTTTGATCAAACTTCGTAACTATCTGTAATTTGGTCCAACTTAAAAGATAGGATAGTTTTTATTTTAAGATGTTAGATTGCGGTTGTCTAGATTGTGTTATAATTTTGCATTACTGATATTAAATGCGAAAGTGTGTTTGTTTGTTGGTTTGTCCTTCAATCTAGATAGAGAGCTACTTTTTATCTCGGATAATCGTGGAGTTGCCGTAGGATTTTTAAAAACTAAATCCATGTGGACGAAGTCGCGAGCATCAGCTAGTAATTACATAATATATTCATACACACCTACATAGCTCTTCGTTTTGGCTTTGCATTAGTCAGGTTAAAAACTTCAAACCAACAGTACGGAAAGATGAAACATAAGGTACATGTTATACGAACAAAATCTTTGATCATATTGATGAAATGACAAAATATTTCATCATAATATTGATTTTGTTCATGTAACATGTAGTCTATGTTACCCGAAAAATAATAACGAATCGATTCATACCTCATTCATCAAAATTGGCTCGATAATTTAGGCGCTACAGTGGAAAATACGTAAATACAAACAAACATACATACATCATTTCAGTCATTCATTCCATGGGAACCCATCGCTGGCCCACTATATTGGTATTTAGGCCATAGTCACATAAAAATAAATAATCCACACTGGGCAAGTGTGGATTATTTATTTTTATTTACAGACAGACATACAAACATACATACATAGACTGCTAAAATCAAAACATTTCCTTATGGCTTAATCGCAGCCGGTTAAAAAAGGAACTTCAATCAACAGGCAAATCAATTCAAACCATCCGTTCACAAATGAACGGAAGTTAGTACGGAAGCACTGAAACAGAGAAAATCTCTCTAATTTCAGCAACTCCAAAGCTGATAAGGAGAATTGCTCTCCATACATCTGCGGCGCGAAATGAAAAAGGTGCATCGACCGGTCGAAGCTGTTGGCACTGCGCCGATACCCGGAAACACGGATATGCGGATAACATCTGTACCACTGGTTTTCGACAGTGTCTCGAATTAGAGTCGGCGCCACCAAACAAGTCCCGCGGAAATTAATGGAACTAATACATTTCACATACTTCATACTAATATTATAAATGCGAAAGTGTGTTTGTTTGTCCTTCAATCACGCTGCAACACAGCTACGGGTCCAGCTGCCCACAAGATAGTATAAAACTTATTACAATGTAATAGCTTCATAATAATATTGTAAAATGATTATTTTGAAAAGAGCAACTGCTGAGTTTCTTGCCGGCTCTTCTCAGCAGAATCCGCTTTCCGAGCCGGTGGTAGAGTCATGACGTGTCATAAGAGCCACAGGTTTGCCTACGTGAAATAAATAATTTTGAATTTTGATTGATTTTTGCATGCGTATAGTTGAGGACCTGGAGAGGGACATAGGCTACTTTTTATCCCGGAAAATTAAAGAGTTCTTGAGGGATTTTAAAAACTAAATCCACGGGGACAAAGTCGCGTGCATGAGCGAGTAATTGCTTAAACATAATTGATACACATGCGACTACTAGTAGCACCTCTAGGGAACATTTTTATGCGACTAATAGTAGCACCTCTAGGGAACATTTTTGTGGCCTGGACTCTACTAGTGGGTGGTGCAAATTGAGACCTCACCTCCTAGAAGTTTACGTGAGTACGTCGAGTTTTATCCTTACTAATATTATAAATGCGCAAGTGTGTTTTTTTGTTGGTTTGTTGGTTTGTCCTTCAATCACGCCGCAAAAGGGCTACGGATCGATGTAATTTTTTGCATGGGTTTAGCTGAGGACCTAGAAAGTGAAATAGGCTACTTTTTATCGCAGAAAATCAAAGTGTTCCCGAGGGATTTTAAAAACTAAATACACGCGGACGAAGTCGCGGGCATCAGCTAGTCTGTCATATTGATTTTGTTCGTATAAAATGTAGCCTGTGTAACCCGAACTATAAGAGCAAATCGATTGACACCTCATTGATCAAAATCGGCTCAGGAATTTAGGCGCTACAGTGGAACATACGTAAATACACACAAACATACACAGACTGCATTAAACCTTAACTGGTCGGATAGAAATCTATTTCAAACCCTTCTAATCATTTTGCTCGAATAACTGGAGGTTTCGTATTTGAAAACTTTATGAGCCATTGGTAGGAGCAATATAAAGGTTAGGACCGGACGACAGTTTCATTTCCTTCATCAACAGACTGTCCCAGAAGCACCAGCTGAGTATAACCGGGGAAAGTGGAGTGCTCCTTGTGAACTCACTCTATTTATTGTTTTTGAGACGCTGCAATTTGGCAGGTTTACATATCTTTGGCTCTTTTACGGAGTATATGCTTTTTAAGAGCATGCTTTTTTTCGTATACGATATTTGTTTCTGTTTTATAATTGCTGACTTTTTCGATGACCGTATTTCACTATTCAAGGTTTCTTCAAGTTTTCTTTTTTTTGTGTAATATGGACAATGAAATAATGTAGCCTGAAATTATTGGAACGAAGTTCCTTTTCGGACAGTTTGGAGGATGGAGGCAAGCCGATAAAAAGTGTACGAATTTTCCGTCACGACACTTGTTGTCTTCGTTTATTACACACGTTGCATCATAACTTTGATGGCGTAACTGTTTAACGTAGGAGTGATTGATGTGATGCATTGCAACGCAGTAGTTACTTGGGTTTCAAGCCTTATTTGACCAGAGCTTAGTGTAGCTTAGGTGTACGGTAACCTATGGGACACAAGTTATCAATTAACAATACCTAATCATCGGACCTATGATTATTTATCAGAACATGTTCCTAGGAAGGCGGGAAGTTGAATGTATCAACTGGTTAGTCATACTAATTTTATAAATGCGAAAGTGTGTTTGTTTGTTGGTTTGTTGGTTTTTCCTTCAATCACGCCGTAACAGAGCCACGAATCGACTTGATTTTTACCTGGGTATAGTTGAGGACCTGGAGTCACATCTAGGCTACTTTTTATCCGGGAAAATCAAAGATTTCCTGAGGGATTTTAAAAACTAAATCCACGCGGACGAAGTCGCAGGCATCAGCTAGTATTATAAATGCGAAAGTGTGTTTGCTTGTTAGTTTGGATACGGATCGATGTGATTTTTTGCAGGGTGTAGTTCAGGACATAGGCTACTTTTTACTGCTGAGTTTCTTGGTGGTTCTTCTCGGCAGGAAGGGCATTCCGAACCAGTGGTAGACTCATCGACGATTCAAAAGCACTTGTAAAAAAGTTTATTTGAATAAAAAACATTTATTTTCTTTTATTACGAAAAATCAAAGAGTTCCCAAGGGATTTCAAAACTAAATCCACGCGGACGCGACGTCGCGGGCAACAGCTAGTTATAAAATAAAAGGAAGGTGTAAATTACGAGTAGTTAACCTGTTGTTACCGCTTAACGACCCGGCGCATTATCACCGGCCGTCCATAATAATTATCCATTTAAAACCTGTTTATCTCAATCACAGGCTTTTATGGCAAAAATTGCGAAAGCCGGGTTGCTTTATGACAACGTTAAATCATCTCGATTATAAGCTAATCGTTATGTAATAAAAGGTGTTATGTTGGAGTTTACTGGTATCAATTCTATAGAAACCAATTTGTTTTATGGATGATTTTGCGCTTGACTGATCAATAACCTAATGATGGCCTTTAAAAGAGAAATGCTGACTTGATAGAGGTAATATATTATTATTATTCATACAAGTTGCTCTTAACATGTTTCATCATCATGAGCAGCCCATTAACGTCTCACTACTGTGCGCAGATCTCCTCTCATGGAAGGGTAAATAGACCATGGTCCACCACGCTGGTCCAATGCGAATTGGTAGACTTCACAAACATTTGAGAACATTTTTGGAGAACTCTTAGGTGTGCAGGCTTCCTCACGATGTTTTCCTACACCGTTGAAGCATGTGATATTTAAACGCACTTAACTTTGAAAAGTCTAAGGTGCGTGCCCGGGCTCGAACCTGCGTCCCCCCGAATAGGAGAGACCACAGTCCTAACCACTAGGCTATCACTGCTTCAAGATGTTTTTTGATTTGTAAACATCAATGATGTGGCTTACCAAATTAGATCTTGAATCGTCTGTGTGCCAGTATTTCATGCTAGGTATACGAAATCTACAGGGGGTCAATCTTTATCTAAGTAATTAGGCTGAGATCTATAAATGACACTTTTACTCAACTCAGACTCAAGGCTAAGTTAAAACGAGACAGATTTATGTCAGGACATATTTGTGTCTCATTTTAACTCTATTTTGTGTCTTGTGCAGAGCCAGAGTACGATCTATAGATCTCAGGTGTATATTAGTATGACTTGCGACCTCACCCCATCTATCCATTGAATGTTTGCACCAATACTCTGCGACCGTTTTGGTGTGACGACATAGTATTTTTGACTACCGATAATCATCAAAATGCTACACCTATCCAGCCTACCGTAATTTTACGATTATAATTCACGAGGGCGACTGACTTATGGTTGTGTGTGTGTCGTATCTGCATAAGTGTGAGCGAGCGCAATGCTCGCGCCTGCCCGCTCCCACTTAGGCGACGTTTTAGCATAGGCGTGGCGTGGCTTTGCGCGGCGCGAGCGGCGTCGTGTCGCGGCGGGCACCGCGGCGGGCGCCGACGCGGGCACCACCGCGGCGGGCAGCGCGGCGGGCTCCGAGGCGACCCACAGTGGGTCGAAACTGCTATATGAGGTACATAGGATTTTTTGTTACAAATTCCATTTAAAAAAATACTTATCGAAAGACCTTGTCATTCTGATGAATAATTGTTATTAAACGTTTTTCTCTAAAACTGATAGTTTGCCCGGAAAAAAATATTTTCAGTTTTTGTTGTATGGAATGAAACAGAAACTGCTAAAATTTGGCCAAGTCTTGAGAGGTCTTGCTTTAAAACTACTTTATTCTTATTCTTTGGCTTGTTGGCTATAACTCTATGCTATCAGCTTGCACCCAAACTTGCCCGTTTAAAAGTTATAAGAAACCGAAATTTTTTAAAAAAATATGATTTTTATTGATTTTATAATGTCATGGATTATCAAATATTTGACCAAAATAATGTGCTGCATGAAAATTATATGAATAAATATTGAAATTAACTTTAAATCACTATCAGTTTTAGAGAAAAACGTTTAATAACAATCAAAGAAGTCTCTAATAGGTACTAGATGTATTAGAGATTTCTTTCTATTAATCTTGTAACTTAATTTTACCTTATATTATATCAATCTCTAAATCCATATTTCAAACATAAGAGGGTACTTTTCCCTTCTTATGCGAAACTGCTTTACTATCAATATTAAATTTGAAAATAACAAGACCCTTATAGAAATCGCGGCATCTTAAAATTGCCTCGCGGCATTCCGTTGACAGAATTACACAGATTGAAGGCATCAGCCTTAATGGCCCTCCAATATGGCTAACATCTCCGTAAATTGCCTTCGAACGATCAATATTCAACAGGTTGAGGATATTCACGCACGATATGCATATTATAAAGTGATATAATGTCAGGGGCTTTAGGTTCGTGGTGAGGTAGGTTTGCGAGGATAATGGCAGATTTATTATCAACGGACAGTGTTTTGACGCAAAAAGGGACCTTTTAAAGGTAACATTTTAATAATGACTTGTTTATGTACTAAATACTTAAAAGTATGACTTCAATATGACTTGTTTATATACTAAATACTTGAAAGTATGGCCTTTGGCTTATTCGGTAACGGATTGCGAGGACCCAGGTTTGAGACTTTCCCACTTTCATCATCATCATCATTAGCAACCCATCAACGGCTCACTACTGAGCGCAGGTCTTCTCTCAGAGAATGACTATAGAGAGTGTCCATAGTCCACCACGCTGGCCCAACGCGAATTGGCGGATTTCACACACCTTCAAGAACATTATGAAGAACTCTCAGGGGTGCAGGTTTCCTCACTATGTTTTCCTTCACCGTTGAAGCAAGTGATATTTAATTGCTTTAACGCACTTGACTCTGAAAAGTCAGAGGTGCGTAGCCGGGATCGAACCTGCGACCCCCCGAATAGGTGACTACAGTCCCAACCACTAGGCTCTCACTGCTACAACTTTCCCACTTTAATAATAGGTATATCCCCTATGACAAGTCCCTTGACATGACTTCTTTCATGCATGCTGTCAGTCAGACAGTTATACATAAACATACTGCAAAGCTTCTGCAAAATCATTATACACATTTTGTTTTCAATATATCTTTATAAGTGACATTGAAATGAAATGAAATGAAATGAATTGTATTTATTTGCAAGAAACATTGTACGTAAATAGATGTCAACATAATATTCAATGTCCAGTATGTTTCATCAATTGACATGCAAAATATAATTATTTTAGATACTACTAAGATACTTTAGACTAGCTATACTACTACAATTCAGATCCACTAAGCATATTATCACCATTGAATAACCAAGAATATATTTGTTTTATACAATTCTGGTAATTATTATTAGGCTCAAGTTCACATAACAGACATAGAAAATAACATTAGATATCTTATTATTACCTACCATTAGCTTATTTTATAGTACCCAAAATGAAATTCAAAGCAATTAAAATATAAAATTTACAATAAATATAAAAGTATGTACTTAATTTAACAATCTGTATGATCTCAATAAATTATTAAATTCAATGTCAAAAAATGGGCCAAGTGCGAGTCGGGCCTCGCTCTTTTAGGGTTCCGTTAAAAAAAATTTAATAAAAATATTTCCATGTACCCATGGAAATATTTTTATTTAATTTTTTTAATTTAATTTAATTTTTATTATTTGTTGTTATAGCGGCAATAGAAATACATAATATGTGAAAATTTCATCTGTCTATCTATTACGGTTTACGAGATACAGCCCGCTGACAGACGGACGGACGGACGGACGGACGGACAGCGTAGGCTTAGTAATAGGGTCCCGTTGGTACCCTTCGGGTACGGAACCCTAAAAAGAAACTTTGTAACTCATTTTGTATTGAAAAATTCTTTTAAACTGTAAAAGCATTTATTCATTAACCATTGATGCAGTCTCCTTTTAAATACTTTTAATGGTAAATCTTTCAATTTATTAGGCAATTTGTTATATATTTTAACAGATATGCTATAAGAACTTTTGCTAAAAGATGCAGTTCTAGAGGAGGGAAATATGAGTCTTTTAGTATACCTACCTTGTATTGAAATTTACCTGTTGGCTTTTTTTTGGGTAGAAATCAGACATATGTTTCTGAACAAATAGGCTTATCTCAAAAATGTACAGGCATGGCAGCGAGAGAATTTTTAATTTTTGAATAAAGGGCGACAAGTACAGTTGAACAGTATTGAACAGATTATATTTTGTTCAAAAAGTCAGTAGTTACATGGGTTACTTTTCCATTTATTACACCTTTCCACATTAATGTGTGCATAGTTTATTAGCTAGTTTAGTTTTTATCGCGGGCTTTGAGCGCGGCGACCGAATCAAGAAATTCCGTAACGAAAATGAACCTAACACCGTCGTTTCAGTTCGGCAGACTTCGGCACGGTGTTTGTGTGCGTGCGACTAGAAAATGCTTTACCGCGGCAGTCCCCGAGTGCTACACGTATTTTTTACTTTAAATCAGATTTATTTTAATTTTAATTATCAAACTGTTCGATTCATCGATGACTCTTTCTCAACGTTGCTACAACCTATTTTTCAATTTACCCATGTCAACTGACGTATTCAACAGATCCTAGTCGGTTTTTCCAATAGACTTATAATAATACTAGTGGTTCGCCCCGAACTGAGACCTCGCGGTATCCCATAATTCCCATAAGGTAGTTTTAACTATATTATATTGTAATTAAAACGCGCCGAATCTGATGTAACTGAACAGTATAGTGAAGTTTTGTTAAAACATTGATGCCCATTAAAACTTAAATAATTTCGTTTCTTTATAATATTTATCTAATCTTAGTATTTGTTGTTCAAGTACAGAATATAACTGAAATTATGTGTAAGTTTCAAGTTTAAAAAAAAGTGGTTTTAGAGATCTAGCCTCGAATAAAATCTCCACTTTGAAAGCCCCCCCATTTCGTCAATTTTAGGAAAAAAAATAAAAAAAAATACTTTTGTACTCTGTTTCAAATTATCTTTAAAATGAGGTACTGCAACCCTATGAAATGCAAAAAAAAATATTTTACTTCGCATTCGCTTCTATGAGAGCCCCCCTGAAATAAAGATTTTTATAACTTTTTAAACCATTTTCGGCTGGAGGCCATTGGTTTACATATCATATCTAAAATTGAAGTAATTACGTTCAGTAATTCAGAAGTTATAAGGCTCTGACAGACGGACGGACGGACGGACGGACAAGTGCAAATTCACTCAAGTAAACTCAGAGACCTTCGCTTCGCTCGGTCGATTATAATAGAGGTTTGGCAAACCTTTGACTATTAGTAAATACTAATTGTCAAAGATTTTTCCATACCTCTCTCTATTCATCTGGTATCTTCTACTGCCTAACTTTAAATAAAAATTACCACTTGAACTGAAATGTACTTGCTCTAAAACATTTCACACAAAACCCAGGAAATCGGATAACGTCCGATCTTCGCTAATATACGCTCTTATAAGGCCATTATCCTCCACAGTTAGAAGTTGGGAGTGAACTAGTAGAAAAACTTACTTAAACTCCGTCCGAGTGTATGACAACTGATAACAGTCGGAGTTGGCGACACTCTTGAGCAATGGCACAAGTTGCGACAAGCTTTCGTTATTCCACCGATCTAAGAAAAATACTTGGAGTTGGATGTGTCTTTATTCCTTCTACCTTCATTAGACGCTTACCTTGACTTTTCTTGCTTTACCTTTTTAGCCGAGTCAGCACAAGCTTCAGTAATATTATAGGCTTGAGCTAGGCCTATATTCTAAGAAAATAAACAGAGGAAATCAGAGCAAAATGGTGAGATTAAGGGCCTGTATCATCATCACCAAGTAGATACATAAGATGACGAATAATTTTGACGTTAGAGATTGCCGATACAAAATATGTTAATACGTTTGTTGAGGCCAACGGCTTGGCCAACGAGTCAAGGCCTGGAACACGAAGTATAGGGGCCCATCAGCTATAACCTGAGTCCAGGGTCGCTGCCCTAGGGGCCTTTAACCGCGGTCAGATTTGTTCTCAACGTAACTTAATGGTAGGGTTGCACTGACCTTCCTTTGCAGCATTCAATCCTTGTACGGCCTGAGATAGTATGAGAGTGGTGGTGTGGTGTATTGTGGAGTTGAGTGTAATGTGAACTTCTCAGGCCGCTAGCAGTAGCGGGCAGGCTGCCAGCTATGGCCTGCTGAAGACGCTGGGCTGGCGTGGCACTGTACACTCGGCTTGTCACTAGTTTGGTCCAACGAGAGCTGGTCTAAGTCACTTTTTCACACTTGGCGTGGCGCGCAAAAAACCACTTGTTAAGGGTCGCCTTTTGTTACAAATAACACGTTAACAATGATGCTTATAGTTAGGTCGACACATAGACCGCTTAACGGCGCAACAAAACCGTAAAATAAACCAAATCCAGACACTTAAAAGCAGCAAACGGTGCGCGCGCGACCCGGAAATGTTGTGAATACGTGTTGGCTGTCAAAAGGAAAAGGGGCTTGCAAACCACACCCAAAAATCGCGGCAAGTTTTACCTTTTAAGTGTCATCTGTCAATTTCATTGCGAGCCAAAGAGGTTGCTAGCGCCATCGACCATGGAACAAGGAATTATGGCGCGAACAATCCCCCCGCCCGTGGGCGTAAGGATTTACGTCCACTTACTAGTAAATAGGTAAACGTGATAAGGAGCAAACGGCTCGCTGCAAGACAGAGTCTCCAACCATTACCTCGGCAACCCTGGGAACCCCATCAGACCCGTAGATCAGCTTAAGAATGCGCCCACGGCGCCAGTATAAAGGCAACAAATTAGGTTCCTTAATCAGCACTAGGTCACCAACTTTGGGTGGATCAGATTTGTCAGCCCACTTAACCCGCTGCTGTAAAAGATGCAAATACTCTAGTGACCAACGGTGCCAAAAACTCTGAGTCATCTGTTGCAGCAGCTCAAACCGGGACAAACGTGAGACCTTCACGTCCCTGAAGGGGTATTCGGGTAGAGCGTTAAGGGGCTGACCAATCAGAAAATGACCGGGAGTTAAGACCTCCAGGTCATTTGGGTCAGATGAGAGGGGACAGAGTGGCCGAGAATTGAGTACAGCCTCAATTTTGCAAAACACGGTGGCGAGTTCTTCAAAGGTTAAAACAGTTTCGCCTATAACGCGCCGGAGATGAGTCTTGGCCACCTTAACCACAGCTTCGAATATTCCACCCCAATGAGGGCAAGCTGGGGGGTCAAACTTCCAGGTTACCCCCATCTTGGACAATGCTGTACTTAATCTAATCTTATTGCTAGACAGGAAGTCGACAATCTCTTTTAAGTATCTATCAGTGCCCTTATAATTGGTGCCACAATCCGTGCGAATCAGGTCAGGCAATCCTCGACGAGAGACAAATCTACCTACCGTGGCTACAAAAGCTTCAGTGCTTAAAGCACTCACAAGTTCTAAATGTACCGCCTTGGTAGCAAGACATACAAAAACGCAGAGGTAGGCCTTGAGCGATCTGGCGTTGCGGAGGTTAGAGCTCTTGATGGCAAACGGGCCAGCAAAATCAGTGCCAACCCCAGCAAAGGGTCGAGTGGCTAGAACGCGGTCGGAGGGCAGATCACCCATCATCGGCTGTGAAGCATTAGCCTTCAAGCGGTAACACGGAATGCATCTGAAAGTGACGTTCCGGATGGTGCGTCTCCCTGCCAGAATCCAAAACTCGCGCTGTAAAATAGCCGAGAGTGCATTACAACCAGCGTGGGCATTTTCAAGATGGTAGTGTGTCACTAGCAATTTGACAAAGGTGCCGTCCTTAGGTAGCAAAAGGGGGTGGCGAGCACCATAGGGCAGATTGGAATTCTTGAGGCGTCCTCCAACGCGTAGCATTCCGTTATTGTCCAAAAAAGGGCTTAGGCGAGCAAGGGGGCCCTTCAAAACTAAACCTCTCTTTAGAGTGTCAATCACGGATGAAAAATGCTCCACCTGAACCACATGCACCCAGTAGTTCCGGGCGTCTTGGCGTTCAAGAGGGGAAAGCACAGGACTCAAATTTTTATTTTCTGAATTCCGCCCATTATGGATAAAACGTCGAATCCAACCGGTAACACCAATTAGTTTATCAAGGGAACTGTAACGGTTCAAAAGAAAGTTCAAGTCGGGGATCTGTTTATCCTCAACCACTCCGACTCTTAAGCCCGGCAATACTTCGGGAGCGGAAAACCTATTTTGAGGCCAAGTCGTCTCGGATTGGGATAGCCAACTTGGATCCCACCAAAGGTGATGGTGGACCAGTGAAGAGGCCTCACAGCCGCGGGAGGCGCAATCGGCCGGGTTCAGTTCTCCGGGTACGTGTCTCCAAATCACCGGTACTGCAGAGCTCTGAATTTGGGAGACCCGATTCGCAACAAAGACCTCTAAGTTGTGAGGCGCGGCTCGTAGCCAGCAAAGGACAATCTCACTGTCCGTCCAAGCATAAACGTCGGTCAGATCGATCGCAGATGCCAAAGAGGAGCGGACGTGGTTCAAGAGACGTACCAGAAGGGCGGCGCCAGACAATTCTAATTTCGGGATAGTTAACCGTGACCGAATAGGGGCCACCTTGCTTTTTGCCAAGACGAGATGCGTCGCGACCTCACCGGCGACATCGACAGTCCTCAAATATACCACGGCGGCGTATCCTCGTTCGGAGGCGTCGCAAAACCCGTGGAGACTGGCATGACACCTTCCTGTTGGTAGGAAGCGTCGAGGCATGGAAATTCGGTTAACTTCAGGAAGTGAAGACACAAGGGAGTTCCACTCCTTCAATAACTTCCCAGAGAGTGGTTCGTCCCAACCGAGTTCAGCAATCCAAAGCTTCTGGAGGAAACATTTAGCCAAAAATATTACGGGAGTGATCCATCCATTGGGATCGAAGGTGCGAGCAACCGTAGACAATACGGAACGCTTAGTCCAGACCTTAGGAGGTGGGTCTAATTTGACCCGGTAGGTGAAAACGTCTTGGACGGGCTGGTACTGTATTCCAAGGACCGTCAGCAAATTGGGATTTTCGGGATTTTCAAAAATATGAGGATCCTGCTGATCCTTTCCCGGAAGATCCTTCAAGACGTGAGGGGAGTTGGACAGCCACTTGCCCAACTCATAACCTCCGGACTTCAGTATTGCAATCAACTCATCGCGAAGAGTCAGAGCTTCCTCAACGCTCGAGGCTCCCGTGCAAATATCGTCCATATAGACTGACGATTCCAAGGTGGCTGATGCGCGAGGGTAATTCAGTCGCTCCCGGTTAGCTAGTTCTAACAAGGTCCTGATAGCAATATAGGGGCTTGACTTGAGTCCATAGGTCGTGGTGTTCAATTCAAAGACACGCATTGGCTCATTAGGATTTTCGCGCCACAGAATCATTTGGTATCTCCGATCATCGCGATGTACGATCGACTGTCTAAACATCATCTTGATGTCAGCTACGAAAACAATTTGATGCCGGCAGAAATGCGTGAGGATATCGGAGATATCCTTGATCAGCTTAGGACCGGAGTGCAAGCATTGGTTCAATGTCACCCCGTTGGATGTGGCCGCGGAGCCGTCAAAAACCACTCGAATCTTCCCCCCAGGGGTCTTCAAGACGGCATGGTGGGGTAAGAAGTAGTGCTCGTGTGCGCGCCAATCAAAATTGGATGGTGACATATGCCCCAGGCCCTCGTACTCGCGCATAAATTCAACGTACTTGGAGCGGAAGGTGGAGTCGCGCCGCATGCGCCGTTCCATAGACAAGAGCCTCTTTTCCGCCAAGGCCCGCGATTGACCAAGCGGGGGGCGAGAAGCGAGAAAGGGCAAGCGAGTTACAAATCGCCCATCAACACGGCGGCCTGTGTTGTTTTGATAAAACAACTCACATTCAAGGTCAAGAGGGTCAACTCGTGCGGCATGCGGCGGCTCCTCAACTTCCCAAAAGCGCTGGACCACGTCCGACAGTGTCAAGCCGGCTGCTTGCAATTGGTCCAGCACCGGTAGGTCCGAAGACCATAGCACGGGTCCAAAAAAGCTAGAACCGAATATAGTGGACATGGCACATAGGCCGTCCTTCTGCAAAACCCTAATTTCCCCTGACAAGACCAGGCCCAACACGTCGGAACCCAACAAAAGGTCCGTAGGACCGGGTTCAGTCCAGTGGGGGTCAGCTGGGTTTAGGCCTGATGCACAGGACACCGCAGCGTCAGTTATTCGGACCTGCGGTAGGGGACCTAAGATATTGTCAAGGACTGACACCTTGACCAAGACCCTAAGATTGCCCGTAACGGGGCCAAACATTAATTCCGCTTCCCCGTTAGGAGTCGAGGGCTCTATACCCCCGATACCTATCACCCGTCCTGTTCGAGGACTCCACGGGAGCCCTAGCTCACCCACCAAACGAGAAGAAGCAATATAGCGCTGTGAACCCGAATCCAAAAGGGCGCGAACGATTAAAAATTCTCCCTTCGGGTTAAATACCTTCACTGAGACAGTCGGCAAAAGAATGGTCTGACAGACGGACTGCCGGAGATTCAAGGTCTCAGGAGAAGTTGCTGTGGTGGGGGCTAGGGCGGCAACTACCTATTGGTGGTCGTCCTCATCAAACCGGTCCTCTAACCGGGGAATCTCATATTGAGACTCAGGGGGGACCTCCAAAGGTGAGTGGGACGGACCTCCATTTGGGTAAACCCATGCGTCATCTCGTGGCGGCAGCACGGGCCTAGTCATACGGGCTGAGGTCGGTAGGCCGTAGTAAGGCTGTCGACCCGCTCGAGGTGGGCGGCTTTCGAGGCGTGGCCACTCATGAAGCGGAGGTGAATAGCGGGCAGACTGAACCGTAGACAGAGCCGCCACAAAACTCCCATCAGAACGTCGAGGGGGGTTGGCACCCCCCTCACGGGGGGGTGAAGCCCCCATAGGCGGGGTCGAAATCCGGACGCGTCGGGATTCATGGCCCTGATCAGGAGACCGACGCAAGTAATCCGGGGAGCGACCGGTAAGAGCGCCCCCGCCCGTGCGGGGCGCGCCCTCACTCTCCACCCGGCGGCCAACACCATTCTTGTTGGCGCACAAAATCTCCAGGTGGTTACCCCTACAAATTGGGCATGGCCGTTGCTGTTGGCAGTCCCGTTGCATGTGAGCTCCCAGACAGCTATAGCACCAGTGGCGGTCTCTTGCTATGCCCCTCCGATCCTTGATCCGCTTAGAGAGAAACTGGGGGCAAGAAAGCACCCGGTGGCCTGGACGCCTGCAATAGTTACAGGGGGCGGGTTCAGTGGCAGCAAGTCCAGTGTAAACGGGCATTGGTCTCCGGTCGGAGGCCCTTTTACCAGGGACGCCAGTGTGACCCTTTTCCTTCCTCAGCTGGGCAGGCCGCTCTGGGGTCCTTGAAGGACCAGCCATACCAGAGTTATCAGCCTGCCGGTACTCTTCCTCAAGGAACTTTAAAAGGTCCGAAAAGGGGGGCAGGTACCTGGCCCCGTCCCCACCATACCTTTGCTCAAAACGCAGTTTCAACTCGGGAGGTAGGCGGGACAACACAATGTGTAATAAAAGGAAGGACCACTAGTCCACGGGAAGCTCTAAACGCTTAAGAGCGTTGCAGGCTACAATCAGTGGATTTAAGAGCGATTCTCTTAAATGGGACACCCCATAGACACGTGGCAGCGCTAGAATTTGTGCCACGTGTGTGTCTGCTAACCGGCGCACGTTGGCATACCGCCGAGTCAGTAGTTCCCGCGCGGTGGTATAACTCTCCTCGGAGAGGTCTAGGTGGCTAACTAAACCCAGAGCCTCTCCCTGCAGGGAAGAGAGTAGATAGGCCAGTTTCTGGCAGGGAGACAGGTCCCTTCTCGCGTCCACCAGGCTATTCAAAGAGGCTAAGAAAGCCTAGCCACTCGCTCAGGTTGCCAGAAAAGTGGGGCAAGTTTATTGTGGGCAACTTGCCCTGTAACGCAGGCTGCGTGGTGGGTCTGGTGGGAGACTCAAGAATAGAGCTCATTCTCGCCTCCTTCTTGAGCCTCGCGGCTTCCTCCACCAGACCGTCTGTCAGCTCAAAAAACTGTTCGTAGTCCCGCACTGAGGACTCCAGCGATTCCGGAGGTAGCTCCAATGCCATGAGGTCTCGGAAGGCCTCTTCGACGACCGCCTGCCTGGTCCGCACCTGCTCGCACCGCTGGAGCAGTGCGGATGCCCGGTCCACCCGGCCTACCAAGGCGTTGGCTGTAGCAGCCCAACGCAGCTCTGATTGAATTTGCACGCTCAATTTTTTGTGGGCTGCCATCTTAGGTAGGTACAAAACAACTTAAATAAAGGTAGTTACAACAAATAGATAACAAAATCAAAACAAAGTTATTTGTTACAAGTTATGTTTCAACTTCAACCAAACAAATTAATAATCAAACAAGAATTACCCACTTTAAACACAAACAAATTACTACTTAAATACTATTTATTAATTAGACTTATTTACTTTAAAACAAGAATTATTTATTTTAAATACATCAAACAAACAACTCTGTTACCTAACCACGAGGAGTTCTAGTAAACAAACAAAGTATTTGTTGGTTAAAAGTTCCAAAAGATACAAATTAAGCTATCAATAATTTATGTTAAGTCAATCAATAACAGAAATTAAGATAAAAGAAAAATTAAGTTTTTAATTACCCGTACTAAGCCACTAGACTCATACTAGGCACTGCAAATTACAAATTGGCTTGGTAAGAACCTACAATTATCAAATTATACCAATATTAAGTTTATTTATTACAATCTACATCTAACTGTTGGCCAGTTACGGGCCACAAACAAGAATTAGATACTATTAATTATTAATCAACAAAAATTAACAAAACAAAATCTCAATAATTGCAATCATTATACAGGCCTACATGTGACAAGGTAGGCCACGTACTAGCAACTCAATAAGCCTGTGTATTAACAAGTTATAAATCAATAAGTTTACAATTAATGAGTTAACCCTAGAACGGCCAAGTTAAGTCACAGTAATGCCAAATCTGTCCGCGGAATCAATTAAACCACGCTCTTGGTACCAAATGTTGAGGCCAACGGCTTGGCCAACGAGTCAAGGCCTGGAACACGAAGTATAGGGGCCCATCAGCTATAACCTGAGTCCAGGGTCGCTGCCCTAAGGGCCTTTAACCGCGGTCAGATTTGTTCTCAACGTAACTTAATGGTAGGGTTGCACTGACCTTCCTTTGCAGCATTCAATCCTTGTACGGCCTGAGATAGTATGAGAGTGGTGGTGTGGTGTATTGTGGAGTTGAGTGTAATGTGAACTTCTCAGGCCGCTAGCAGTAGCGGGCAGGCTGCCAGCTATGGCCTGCTGAAGACGCTGGGCTGGCGTGGCACTGTACACTCGGCTTGTCACTAGTTTGGTCCAACGAGAGCTGGTCTAAGTCACTTTTTCACACTTGGCGTGGCGCGCAAAAAACCACTTGTTAAGGGTCGCCTTTTGTTACAAATAACACGTTAACAATGATGCTTATAGTTAGGTCGACACATAGACCGCTTAACGGCGCAACAAAACCGTAAAATAAACCAAATCCAGACACTTAAAAGCAGCAAACGGTGCGCGCGCGACCCGGAAATTTTGTGAATACGTGTTGGCTGTCAAAAGGAAAAGGGGCTTGCAAACCACACCCAAAAATCGCGGCAAGTTTTACCTTTCAAGTGTCATCTGTCAATTTCATTGCGAGCCAAAGAGGTTGCTAGCGCCATCGACCATGGAACAAGGAATTATGGCGCGAACAACGTTAAAGGTTTCCCAAAGTCGTTAGTAGAGATCTTGGTAAGAACTTAACTAGGTAGTTAGTTATTATGAATATTTTATGGTCAAGCTTTTTCTTGAGGATTTTTCTAATATTCTGATAATTACAGAATAATAAATCGGGATAAATAGACACTCTTTGTGTTAGTCTAATCAAAAAACTAATCCTACAGATTAACAGATAACGCATATTATATTATGCATACCCAACCTGGTAGACCTATATAATGTATAGTAGGTAATAACCTGTATAATAATATGGGCTTAAAATTGTTTATATCACGCACACCTCCAATAAGAACTTAAGTCGTCAAAAAGAACGTTACAGGCTTTTTCATATTACTCATTAAATATTTACTACAGTATTACAAAACAATTTGAGGCATCGCTTTGTCTTCCACCCTCGACGGCGCGTCGCACAAAACTTTAGATATAACCCCGCCCGCTCGCAGCCTCCTGAATATTTCATTAAGACGAGCATTTTTTTACTTAAAGCACTTGAATTTGCATGTTATGAGTGAACGTCTTATGGAGTTGCTACGTGATCTACGCGACAATTGCAATTTTTTATCAGAAATATGTGTTTTTATTCTTTAGATGATGTTAGTCCCGAATAGTTATTTTGCACCTGTTTTATTCAGAACAGATGATGGGCAATAAAAGTTAATGATACAAATAGTGACATAAGTGAAAAAAATCGGCCAAGTGCGAGTCGGGCCTCGCTCTTTTAGGGTTCCGTAAGCCCCCCGGAGCCCCCTTTATTTTTTAATTTAATTTGAAAAATCTGTGAAAATTTCAACTGTCTATCTATTACGGTTTACGAGATACAACCCGCTGACAGACGAACGGACGGACGGACGGACGGACGGACAGCGGAGGCTTAGTAATAGGGTCCCGTTGGCACCCTTTGGGTACGGAACCCTAAAAACCGTCACTAACTCAGATTATTTTACGCATCTTCTCATTTCGGAGTCGATCACCAGTAGTATCTTTGAGCTTTCTACAAGGCCCATAGTTAGCGACCAGCCATGCAATTCTGTAAGAAATTAATTTAAAATTTACTAACAGAATTTTCATTAAACATCGCTTACGGCCCCGCAGGTCCAATTTCCCGAACGACTATTTTGCCTGCTATCTACTTGTAACGTGTTTCATGTATGAATTGATCAATGAAATATACGTTTTAAGCTACCAAATAAATACAATTTCCTTGCGCAATCGCACGGCAGGTCTCAGAGACATAATTCAAATTCAAATATAAATTCAAAATTATTTAGTTCACGTAGGCCAACCTGTGGCTCTTATGACAAGTCATGACTCTACCACCGGTTCGGAAAGCGGATTCTGCTGAGAAGAGCCGGCAAGAAACTCAGCAGTTGCTCTTTTCAAAATAATCATTTTACAATATTATTATGAAGCTATTGCTTTGTAATAAATTTTTTGTACTATCTTGTGGGCAGTTGCATGCCAAGCCGATTTAACCTATGCAACTTTGTTAGAATAAAATATATTTCCACAATGTTCCAGTTCCAAAAAAAAAATACAATTCAATTCATGTTAAGACGGGCAGACACAAAGTAGCCCCATTCCCGCCGGTGGCACCCGTTCACGAGCATGACGCATGATCCAGCCGTTGCTTCGCATATTCATATGAAATTCATAATTCATATGAAAACACGCCTATTCAAAGACCTGGGTCTTCAGCCATTGAACGAATCTAGCTGGTGCTATTTATTTCTAGCTCTGGTAATCTAGATGAGTAAAAGGAAGCAAGTCTTTTTGCAAATAATTATTACCTATCATTGTAATGCGAAAATCAGAGTGCAGTACCCACCTATCAGAAAACTCATCAAAGCCCGAAAGCAGTAACAAGCCACACCTCGTAAAAATTCGTGGCAAACCTAGATACATCTTAATATTATACGTAGGTAGCTACTTTTCATAATGCTTTTATAAACAAATTTTAAATTCCGAAATCCCCTTGTCCTTTTAAAATAAAACCCCCAAGAACAAATCAAAATAGAATCCGCAAAAAGGCCGCACCAGTGTACCCGTGGATCCGCATTCATTTACAACATAAAGAAAAAGTGGGAAACACAAAAAACAAAATGGCGTCGGTGGATTTGCCGCGCCATTAATTCCCGTTCCATTTTAAAAGGCGAATTAACATTTAATGTGGTTAAGCGTATCTCGGGATCTAGCCTATGAATATTAAAATATATCGATCATTATTAATCGGGGACGACAGATACTTGCCTGCGCCTAAAGTCTTTACACAGTAGCGTAACAAAGTCACCTTGGAAAGAAACTGGAAATAGTTAATTGGTTAAATTATTCGAACACATTCAACGTTTTATTTTCAACTACTCGTAGATGATGCCCGTGTCTTCGTCCGCGTGGATTAAGGTTTTTGACGCGATAACGTCTTATAAATCGATGAACACCGGCTGCACGCACGAAAACGTGTCACGTTCCGACTGTACCTGCACGTGCAAGCGAGAGCGAGGAACAAGCGATAGAGAGGCACGATCGGCCCAAGCGTTGGCTTGTGACTAGAGAAAATTGTAATTTTCAATTAACTCTTTCTTTGTATTATACAAAATAATGATAATTCAATGATAATAATTCAATTCAATTCATAAAAGTATGCAATTATTCATCAATGTTTCTTTATGACGTTATCACGTAAAACTATCGTCCGTAAACCGACTTCACAGACAACCAATTTTTTTAATTTCCACGGGAACTCTGTAATTTTCCGTGATAAAAAGTAGCCTATTTGTTAATCTTGGGTATGAGCTATCTCCATTCCAAATTTCAGCCAAATCGGTTCATTTGTTGTGGCGTGAAAGAGTAACAAACATCTATCCGTCCATCCAAATATCCCCACAAACTTTCACATTAGGTAAGGCGCATACATACAACTTTTACATCGACTAAACTGTTTAGTCGAGTTGTGTACTTTTCGTGAATTCCACACAACTAAACTATAATCAAAAGCAAATCGATACGGCTTTTTGATTTTTTTGTCGAGCTACTATCGTGTTGATAGTTTGCGCACATTCTATGATCGCAGTACATTCTATAAACTTATAAAACACAAATAAATAGTTGTTCATTCAACTAAAAGTTGTATATTTGCGCTAGGCCTTAGGATTACCAATTAATCAGCGGTTACATTTTGAAAATGTTCTCTAAACTAATTTTTCTTTTAAATTAATACACGCCCACTACTAAGCATAAGTTTCTTATGTTCTGGTTACACGCTCCATATTGCCTGCGCAGTTTTAACCGAGAACTGCGCAGTCCAATCTTCCACAAGTCAACGAACTGCGCGGGGTACTGTCTTGCTGTCCTCACGTACGCGCTCAACTGCGCATGCTTGGCTTGTGGAGGTAAGTCGTCAGTTAAGACGGAGCGTGTTGCCGTTACAAGGATTGTCATAGTCCATGGTCTTGTAACGCTTATGTATTGTAATAGAGCAATTTGCAAGAGCGAATTTATAATTGTTGTTGTTACTTCACTGCCGATTTCGGCAACAGCGACTGGATCTCTGCTAACTTTGAAAGGTAAATAAGGGCTTCGCTCGTGTGCCCTGATGTGGCTGATGTACCCTATTTTTGCACGAAATGACCGCGTGCAGTGAGAACATGATAGGGCACCATCGACGTAATTATAGGTTATATTGGAGGGTGGTCTACTTTTCAATTGATCTCGGTAAACCTCCAGATCCACCCTCCTTTTTCTTCAAGATCCGTGACAGCCTGCTGAACCAAGTGCCTCCACTCCCCCCGGTTCCCAGCGAGACTTTCCCAACGAAAGGAGTCGATGTTACAATTGGTCATATGCCTCTTTAGCACATCTTTATACCTAAGGAACTGACCGCCTTGTTTCCGCTTTCCGTCCTTAAGCTCAGAATAAAAGATGCGCTTGGCTATCCTTTCGTTGGGCATCCTGACAATATGTCCGCACCAACCAATAATATTACAGTAACAACAAAGAACTTTACCTCGTATGAGTTTGGCACAACATCGAAAAGAATAGCGTGCACATGAGGAGGCCTATAATCAAAGATGGACGGAATAAATGGAAAAAGAAAAACAGAGTTTTAATGTGCTTTGAACGCTATTCAACTTAGCATAAAAATATTGGTAGGGAGAGTTCTTGATGTGTTTTATGTAAAAGCCACAAGTTGGCCTACATGAAAGACATAATTTTGAATTTTATTACGCTTCGGTGTAATTGCGGTTCTCTTGGCAATAAACTTCCAATCGGAAAGCAAACCGCCCGCAGATAGTGAGCGTACAATTTTTGCTTTATTTATCGTCCGACTACTGAATATCTGAATTAGCGTCAGGGTAATACCGCCTTAATTGCCTGCGAGCGATTATTCGCTCACTTTGAAATATTGTAATTATCTGATCAAGAAGAATGAGTTATTGGCAGTTCGAGTTTAATAAAAGGATATCTCAGACTTACCTACTATCGATTATGAATACAAAGCTTTGTATTCGCTTTGCGAGTGTGTGTCCATCAATTGTGTTAAGTACTTCAACGTCTGATCGGCTTTACCATTAGTTAAGACTCAGCCGATTCTGCTGACAAAAGTGATTTTTTTGATATATTATTATAGATGGCACTTGATGGTAAGTCAAGATGCAGCCTAAGATGGAGCGCGCTTGCTTATAAGGTAGGTATTCAATCTTGATTTAAATGTAACCTAGTTAAAGTTATACCTAAGTGAAACATTTCCGAGTAAAGGCCCACTAATTGTAGATGTTATTACAAGCTAAAATTATACCATTGGTTCAGAAAGCAGAATCTGCTGGGTAAGGCTGGCAAGAAACTCACTAATTAATTAAAATTGCACCAGTAAATGAGCAGTTCAATCATCATGATCATCATCATCAACAGCAACCCATCAACGGCTCACTACTGAGCACAGGTCTTCCCTCAGAGAAGAGTTACATATATGCCATAGTCCACCACGCTGGCCCAATGCGAATTGGCAGACTTCACATACCTTTGAGAACATTATGGAGAACTCTCAGGTGTGCAGGTTTCCTCAAGATGTTTTCCTTTACCGTTGAAGCATATTGTGATGTTTAATTGCTTAATTGCACATTCGTAAAATCAGAGGTGCCCGGGATTGAATAGAATAGAAGAGAATAGAATAGAAATGTTTTTTATTCAAATAAACTTTTACAAGTACTTTTGAATCGTCAATGAGTCTACCAACCTTTAGTGGATTGAACCTGTGACGCCCCTAATAGAAGACCACAGGTTTAACAACTAGGTTATCACAACTTGTTCAGTATAGAATATAGACAGACAGATAGTAGAGCAGTTCAGTACAAATTCAAAATTGTGTAAGGTTTTAAATTTTCAATCTCCCATTTGATGGCAGAGCGCAGCGCCACGCTGGTTGCAGATTGCGTTCATTTGTAATGCGGCGCCTGAGGTCGGCCAATTTATGTAGGCCGGTCTACATGCACGTAGCACGGCCGCTGTATACGGTGCTACGTAGTCGTAGCTTTCTCGTAGCTACTAAGGCCCGATTTCACACACAGACTTACTCGAGGGTAAATAAGTAGTTTTCCAAGAACAAACTATAATATGAATTCACCATAGTTTGAAGAGCTGATGGTCGTTGGGTTCCAAGGTGCTGGAGTGATAACTCCGCACCGGGAGGCGTAGTGTTGTCAGGCTTCCCACTAGGTGGAATAACGACATCAGACGAGTCGCAAGGAGCCTCTGGATACAGGCGGCGCAAGACCGAGAAAGTCAATGCAAAAAGCCTTTGTTCAACAGTGGAGGTCTATCGGTTGATAAAGAAAAAGAAGACGTTTCACCATACACTGATCAAAGATTGATAATCATATTATCATCCCTAATCTTTACGGGCTACCTATGTTAAGTTAGTTGACACTCTCTGTCAACTTTGTTATTACGAACCTCTACGGGACAACTAAAGGTGAAAATGACATTGGGATGTTAGGATTGTATTTAGGGGCTACCTACGTAAAGAGACTTCTACAAAGGGGATGATTTAGGTATGGTTGGTGAAAACGGGCATAATAATAATGTCAATTTTGATCGTCATGTATCTATTGAATGAATAAGTAATTATGGGAAACCGTTACCGCGAGGTCTCAGTTCGGGGCGAAACACTAGTATTATAATTAATGCGAAAGTGTGTTTGTTAGTTTGTCCTTTAATCATGCCTCAGCAAAGCTACGGAACGACGTGATTTTTGGCATGGGTATAGTTGAGGACCTGGATGGTGACAGGCTTAATTTTTATCCTGGAAAATCAAAGAGTTCCCGGGGGATTTTTAAAAACTAAATCCACGCGGACGAAGTCACGGGCATTAATCAGCTAGTCACTAATATTGTCCAGTTGTAAATAAATACCAAGAGGATAAATTTCTTATAATATTCTCAAAATATTAAAAAATATTTTTTTTATAAAGAATATCAGTCAAGTTGAAGTTGACTAATATCCTCTTCTCCCCTCCAAATAAGCGAAAAGCTTGTGTTAGGAGTCGGTACGACAATAGTGCAACGGGTGGGGCACACGCACTTTTAACTGTTGGGCTATTGAGGTTTAATGTGGAGAGTGTAAGAAAGTTTAGTGAAACATAATAAATACTGATACTTTTATCCCTTGATTTTTGTGTTATCTATATGTAGCAGCTCTACGCAGATAAAGTCACGGGCAAAAGGTAGTTAGTAGTAGTAGACCATTCAGCCCAAGTGATCTAAAAATTATTAACTTAAGTCTATACTAAGTACAATATTTTATCTTGAACCGAAGCATGTTATTATGAATTTAAAGAGAAGCGCGGATCAGTGATTTCCTAATTGAAATCCCATTACTAGTGATGAAGACGCGAGGGCTGGGGCGGAGGAATCAGATGGCAAATAAAATGTGAATCGACCTTTTTGTCTTGCCTCCAGCGTGGAAAGATTCAATTTGTCAGAGTATTGGGGTGGGCCGAGTAATAAGCTTTTGGCGGCAGATTTATTTTTTGCGAGGTAGGCTTGAACTTGACGCACGGGACAATCAATGATGGAAAGCACTGATGAGGTCTAAGTTAGAGTGTGCTTGCCTAGAAGATGGCTATTCAATTTTGTGTTGAAGGTACTCAAATTATAAATTTATGACAGAAAACACGGACGCTGGGAGGAAGTTCACAACTTGGCGGTTTGTTTCGTAAACGTTAAACCAAAGTGCTTTGTGCGTTGATAAAATAATAATATCTTAGAAATTACTTTTGTTACCTTATTTTTTACTTCTTATGTTAGGTGTTTGTGTTAAGGTTAAGCGGTCTAAAACTGTTTCTTGTTCTCTTGTGAATAAAAGTGTTTCTGAAGGGTATAAAGGCAAAAAAAAATGAAATATCTTTACTTTTATATTTTACTTTGTCTACCACATACTACACATTAATACAGTTAAAAAATACTGAAATTATGCCAGAAAAGATGATAAGAAGACAAAATAAAACAATAAATTTTTCTTAGCAATTTAACAACTATAGCAGGGCAATAAAATAGACTCTCTCCCTCGCATGGACTTCCACAGGTCTCGGTCTTGCGCCGCCTGAATCCAGCGGCTCCCTGCTACTCAGATGCCGTCGGTCCACCTAGTGGGGGGACTCGCCACTCCAGCACTTTGGGACCCCAACGACCATCAGCTCTTCGAACCATATGCCTTTAGGTGTATAAATAAGTAAAACCTCTTCCGCTTATGCCTTGTGCGCTGAGTATTGCTGACACGCGGACACCCCGGGGAGCCGGGAATTTTCGTCGCACGACACCTGCCAAAAGATCCAGTTTCTTGTTTGCGAGTTCTTATTGAATGCGACGCTAGCATTTAGAGTGCCACCCCTATACATTTATAACTTACTAGCTGTTGCCCGCAAATTCGTCCGCGTGGATTTAGTTTTTAACCAACATCAAAAAAGGAGGAGGTTCTCAATTCGTCGGAATCTTTTATTTTATTTATGTTCACCGATTACTCGAAGACGTGTGGACAGATTTGATAAATTCTTTTTTTGTTTCAAAGAGCATACTTTCCAGGTGGTGCCATATAAATTTTATCGAAATCGGTCCAGCGGTTTTTAAAACAATAAATTAAATACGTATAGTGTGTGTGTGTGTGTGTAATTTAGTAAAGCGGGAGTTTGAAGTTGGTTGTTTAAAAATAATTTTGACTTTGATTTCTGGAATTAAAAGAAGCCTTCGGTTCGGTTCTCTTCGGATGACCGCACTCGGCCACTGTCTACCATAATATCGAGTTACTTTTTTATTTTTATTCGCCTTCTAAGGGTCGTGCCGTGATGTTGTATAGCCTCCTCCTCCTCCTGTTGAATAACCTTCCTCGAAAATTGGGCTATCAATTATTGAAAAAGAATTTTTCCAATCCGCGTTCAAACAAACAGAAAAACAAACGAACTAACAAACAAAAATAGAAATTGGTTTTCTATTTTTGTTACAAACATACAAACAAACAAACTCTTCAGCTTTATTATATTAGAATAGATATCAGCAACCCATCAACGCCTCACTACTGAGCGCAGGTCTCCTCTCAGACTAGCCCAATTCCCGCTGGTGGCACCCGTTCACGAGCATGACGCATGACCCAGCCATTGCTTCGCTCAACCATATTATTTGAGCTGATTTGTATAATTTAATTAGTCACAATTATTAAAATACACACAAATTAAAATATAGAAATCATAATAATATTATATTATTTACGTAAATAATTATTTTAAACTAGCTGATGCCCGCGACTTCGTCCGCATGGAAATAGTGATTTTCCGGGATAAAAAGTAGCCTATGTCACTCTCCAGGTCCTCAACTATACACCTGCAAAAAATCACGTAGATCCGTAGCCCTGTTGCGGCGTGATTGAAGCATCAATCCAAACCAACAAAACAAACAAACCAACAAACAAAAAAACACACTTTCGCATTTATAATATTAAATAAGTAAGGATTTGAAAGTGTGTCTGTTTGCAATTTTCTTACGTCTTAATGGCAGAACTGATATTTTCAACGAAACGACAATATTGCTTACATTATGAAGGTTAAGATCTTTATCCCGTGAAAAGGAAGGTTATTGGATTTTATAAGCATCAACAAAGTCTGGAAAGTTTCTGGAGTCAACATCTCTCTGTCATCAGTTTTTTTTTATACAAAATAGTTGCCAAGCTAAACTTGACTAATATTCTGCTCTCCCCTGGAAATAAGCGGAAAGCCTTAGGCGTGGGTACGCCAATAGTTCAACGGATGGGTTTCGAACGTACGACCTTTCAGTTTTCCAGTCGACACCTTTAATGTTGGGCTATTGAGACTAGAAAGGGTTTTGAAGGGTTTGTACGGTTGTTGCGTGTTGCGTTGTTTTAAACCGAATTCCAAAAAAGAGGAGGTTCTCAATGCGACTGGTATCTTTTTTTTGCATTTCTTCTGCTACTGGAAGAGTGCCAGTGTACAAAGCGAGTGGCACGTTGTACCGTATATAGTTTTTCTGGTTTGGTGGAAAAATTTGTTTTTCCTTGTTTACTTACGAAATTAAAATGAGTTTATAAAACATTGCTTAAAAAAAAATTTAAAACAACCCCCAAAATGCGAATCTATTGCCAGATTATGTAGGTATGACATACCTGACATCCTGTTACCCAGTTTTCTGCTCCATCATCAGATCCTTCTCCTAGATCCTCGATCATCATCTATCTAACACCTAGTTATTGAGACCATTATAATGAGCCCAAATACACTATATAACCACTATATCTGTCGTAAGTTGAGGAGTTGGATATCCCGTAAACTACTTGATTCTGCAGCATCAGCTCAAAGTTACCATGCCTTGGAAATAATCCAAAGTAACGATACACCAAATTTCAAATCAATAGCACCAATGAAAACTTGTAAGACCCTTTCTCTTAATATTTAATCAAGTAGGAAATGAGCTGATGGTCTTCAAACACCTGAGCAGATCATCATAAATTATAGTTAGACCTATCTCTATTACATTAGCTTTCAAACATAAAAAAACCGCATCAAAATAGGTCCATTGGGGAGGCTGCTACGAAGGAAGAAACAGACACACAAACTCATACACATATACACATGTTGTGTTTGTCTGTCGTGTTTGTGGTTAGATTGATTAAATGTGTGGAAAGGGGCCGTTGTAGGGGTGGTGGAGACGGCTATAGGTAGGGTTTTAGCGTTTTAAGAGATGTATTCTCTTGAGGCGTGATTAGTTTTAACCGACTTCCAAAAAGGAGGAGGTTCTCAATTCGGCCGGTATCTTTTTTTTTTTTCTATGTATGTCCACCGATTTCTCAGGGATTACTGGACCGATTCGCGTGATTTTTTTTTAATCGACAGAGGATGTTTGCGAAATGGTCCCATAAAAATTTTAACCTTCAACTCCTCAAGCCTGATGCTGCAGGCTAAAACTATGGCGATTTAGGAAATTTCGATTACGAATTGATATTGTAGGTAACAAGTATGGACTACATCATGGAGCTCCAGGTCCTAGCTCCTCAATCATAGGATACTACACTTAAAAGCTTAAAATAAAAATTCTTTTCAAAAAACCGACTTCTAACGCCACTACAAAGTATAAAAATAATTTTAGTTTGTCCACGTTTGTGGAAGTCGGGCGGGCCTAAAATACAAACTATGAAACCGACTCGCGATGCTCGCTCGACTTCTACAAACGTGTCTATCATATTCTGTAGCGTCGCGCATCGGTTTCATAGTTTGTATATAGGCCCGCCCGACTTCAACAAACGTGGACAAACTAAAATTATTTTTATACTTTGTAGTGGCGTTAGAAGTCGGTTTTTTGAAAAGAATTTTTATTGAGTGATAAGTTCCGCTTCTGAGTCTATATCTAACAGTCTCCGATAACTATATCGGAGGATTAACAGCGAAACGTACAAAAAAAACAATGCTTAAAAATTCAATCACATAGTACAAACCTGATCGTGAAATCTTGTTTTACATGCGTATGCTCATATAAACAAGTAGTAAAACACTCGGGTAATTTTAAAACTACATACACGTCTATCAAAATTGCTTTAAAGCGAACATAAAACCTGAACTTTCATGTCATTAAAAACAATTTCCACCAATAAAAATCCTTACAACTATATTATAAAACTTTAACTTAGGGTAGGTTTGCACTAGCGATAAGTCGCGAGACATGAAATTGTGAGTTTTTAAGAGTCCTAAACGGCTTAATTATGGCGCTTAGGCGTGTTTTTGGTTAGATGTTGTTTAATTTAATATAAGCGATTAAGTCTTCTTCTCAAGGGATTCACGGTTCGAATTGCAGGCAAACTGCAATCCTTTCCGAATTAAATGCGTTTTAAGCAGTTGAAATAGTATTAGATCATTTAGTTTAACGTTGAAGGAAAATATCGTGAGGAAACCTGGCGTAGTGGTGAGCGCTGTGAACTTATAACTGGGAGGTCTCGGGTTCGATTCCCGGCGGGAATTTTGAGATTGTGAGTGGGAGGCTTTGGTCGTGGCTAGTTACCACCCTACCATGAAAGATGTGCCGTCAAGCAATTTAGTGTTCCGGCACGATGGCGTCTAGAAACCGATAAGGGGTGTAGGTTGAATGTACACTGCCAATTCCATCAGGTGAGTCAGTCAATTACCATCAGGTGAGGCAGTCAAGGACCAACTTGTCATCGAATAAAATAAAAAAAACTTCACAAAAAGGCAGAAAAGACTCTCAGAAAAAGATGGCGTAGAAATAATTTTCTCTATCAAGACTAATGAAACAATAAGTCCTCAGTGTGTTGTAACATTAATAAAAGCGTATGCAGGCGGGTTTATATCTTGCTTTATTGGATTTTTTATATGAAATAATTGCAACCGTAGCGCAACAGGATTCGCCGAACCCGTCAAGACTCGTAACTTTTACTGCGGGCATTATAAAACGGTTGAGTTAATTCTACAGGATAGTTATTTCAGTGCCTAGGGGGATTGTTTTATTTGTGCATATATAATAGTGCAAGGGGTTGGGTCCTGATCGTGAAATCTTGTTTTACACCACTGACCTTTCGTTTTCCAGTCTGTGCCTTGAGCCGTTGCGCTATTGGAGCTTTTTTATTTTGAAAACTGGCCAAGTGCGTGTCGGGCCACGCGCAGTGTAGGGTTTCGTAGTTGAAAGTCTCAAACATTATTGCTGACCTGGGATAGTGCTTTTATTTTATTTATGAATATTGAATACATTTTGAGTTCCATGGTTTAAATACTACAATATACTACAAAATATGCAACTTACACTACGTGTAATACCTAACTTAGATAAAACAGATATAACTCCTTAACTAATAAACCCTACTTAGCCGTGATAGCTTTCCTTTAAAATTCATTATATATACTACTGCTGTGAATTTTTTCTTGTATCCTATATACAACCATTTAGCTGGCAGAGGGGGGGGACACTTGACTCTAATAAAATTTAGAACTTTAAAATATCATATTTCACAAACGAATCCTTGAATTGAAAAATGGTGTTCCAACATCCACAACATTTTTGAAAGACCTATTCAACGACACCCCACACTATGGGATAGTCGAGAAAAAAAAATTCATCCCCACTTTACATGTAGGGGAGGTACGCTGAAAAAAATTATTTTTCAAAATTTTATTTCACCACTTTGTCGGCGTGATTGATATTTATACCCTTGTCAAATTACAGATTTCTAGTACCAATAGTCTCTGAGCTAAACCGCGGACAGACAGACAGACAGACAGACAGACAGACAGACGGACGGACATGGCGAAACTATAAGGGTTGTTAACTATTATATATTATACTATATATACTATATATATATATATTATACTATAGGGTTATTAACTATACTTGTTTACTACGGAACCCTAAAAATCGGCCAAGTGCGAGTCGGGCCTCGCTCTTTTAGGGTTCCGTTAAAAAAAAATTAAATTAAAATATTTCCATGTACCCATGGAAATATTTTAATTTAATTTTTTTAATTTAATTTAATTTTTATTATTTGTTGTTATAGCGGCAATAGAAATACATAATATGTGAAAATTTCATCTGTCTATCTATTACGGTTTACGAGATACAGCCCGCTGACAGACGGACGGACGGACAGCGTAGGCTTAGTAATAGGGTTCCGTTGGTACCCTTTGGGTACGGAACCCTAAAAAGGCGAGATTCAATGATTGAAGGCATTCATGTGGTCTAAGTCAGAGCGCGCTTGCCTAGAAGGTGCTCAAAATACACGTAGATTTCAGTAAGCGTTCAACATTTTAGAAGTTCCCAAGCGACCTTGTACAGCGCAGCGGGCAAAAACAAACAGCCACCTTCCTAACTGTTTAATGTATGATGTCGCTGGTTCGAATCTCACTCGCGAAATCGTGACAGTGCGCTTTTCTTATTTGTTTTTGTTGCTTATTTGTTTAAATTATTAGCAAATCTAGTTTTTACTTCTATCGATAGTCCCTATGACTGCCAATTTTTTGTTGTTCTTTTTATACTAAGGCCGATTTTACCAACGTAAAATAAGTCTTTTTCGAGCGTAAATTTGAATTTTGACACTATTTTGAATACAAAACTGTCAGAAAGCACAATTAATTCTTCGGTAAAACGTCATTCGACGTTGGTGAAATCGGCACTAAGGTGGTAGTTATACCATACTCAACTATACTTTTGCTTCATTTAATTATAGATGAAATAAATCTAAAGGTATAGTTTAATAAAGGTGTATTAAAGGTATAGTAGCTATGATATTATATAATAGAAAGCTCAGGGTCACTCAGCGGGCGATTGTGTGGGCTAGGTATGCTCGGAGTATCCCTGCCATATCAAATCAGAAATGAAAAGATCTGCAGGAGAACCAGAGATACCGACATATAGCTCATCGAGTCGCGGAACTGATTAAGTATAGAAACGAGCGGGGCACACAGTTCAAAGAACAAATAAAAAGAAAATAAATAGCTGGTAGTTATATAGATGTAGCTCGTGTGGTAAATTTTCTTAAGTAAAGTGTTTTTAATTCGTAATTCCGGCGGCCATAGCTCAGCGAGATAACCCCCGGAACAATCAATAAAGCAGCGCTTGTCGGAAACGCATGCATTATTCACACAGATAGTGTCGGTGTTAAATTACTCCTTCCGTGTTTCTAGACTTTTCTAAATTCCCAGTGTTTAAATGCATTTGCACAGTGCACTGATACTAGACTGCTTTGTAATAACAAATGCGCCACATGTGCAGACCTCTGCTCTTGATAAAGTATTGTTGCCTTGTTTTGACAACGCCGTTGCTCTAGTGATACCTTTTTAACCCCCGACAAAAAAAGAGAGGTGTTATCAGTTTGACGTTATTTCTGTGTATCTATGTGTCTGTGTCTGTAGAAGCCTACCCAATGGACCGATTTTGATGCGGTTTATTCTGTTAGAATATATGCTCAGACGTTAGGAGATCATTAGCTCATTTCCTATTTTCGATTAAAGGTTCTTACAAGCTTTCACTGCTACAATTGATTTGAAATTTGGTGTACTTTTACTTTGGATTATTTCCAAGGCTTGGTAACATTGAGTCAATGCTGCAGCATCGAATAGACTGCGGGGTACCCAACTCCTCAGCAACTTACAGCTGATATAGTGTGTTTGGGTTCATTAAAATGGTCTCAATGAGTAGTTGTTAGATAGATAGGTAGGATATAGGCTCCTATAGGACCTATCCTCCTCTTTGATCGTCGACCGTCGTATACCTATCCTACTCTTAGGAGAGTAGGATAGGTATACGACGGTCGACGATCAAAGAGGAGGATTTGATGATGGAGCAGAAAATTGGGTGAATGTCGTTACATTTCATAAATTATGCCTAATGAGCTTATTTGGGTGTATCAAAGGGGCTGACATATTTATACTTCAGCTATAAAAGTCCCTTTAAATAATAAGAATAATTAATTAATAACTAGCCTGTCTCCAATAAAAATGCGTTGCGTGAACTGCTTGCGGCTTTGAATAGCTTACAGACCAAATATTAATATGGATTAACAATAAAAGACATGCCCCGGTAAAAGAAAAACAGGGAATAAAAGATATGTCCAAAGATATATGATACACGATAGAATAACCTAAGAAGTGGCTTATAATTTTGAATCCAGCCAACAATAGTGGGCACTTAGCAGTTAGCACGTCATAAATTTGCTGTAAGTGTGTTTTAGTTGTTTTTAACGTCACGAAGCTGTCTTGTCGAAAAAATATGGCCTGTACGTGACGGCTTAATCAGCGACCGCTAAGTGCATTGAGTAAGTAGTTTTACTCGGTTTTGGGGGTGTTTTGTAGTGCAGTTGTGTGCGTTTATAGGGTTCCGTACCCAAAGGGTACCAACGGGACCCTATTACTAAGCCTACGCTGTCCGTCCGTCCGTCCGTCTGTCAGCGGGCTGTATCTCGTAAACCGTAATAGATAGACAGATGAAATTTTCACATATTATGTATTTCTATTGCCGCTATAACAACAAATAATAAAAATTAAATTAATTAAAAAAAAAAATTAAAATATTTCCATGGGTACATGGAAATATTTTTTTTTAACGGAACCCTAAAAGAGCGAGGCCCGACTCGCACTTGGCTGATTTTTTACTAGTTCATCGGTTCCCGGAAGAATACCAGCGCTCAGGTTCTCCATGAACCTGCAGCATTTATACTGAGCCGGCACCTCTTTGCTTATGCTCCAAATGGGTGCAAAAGCACATTTCTAAATTATTTATATGATTAAATGTATATAAGTTATGCATCCATATGTGTGTGTATCCAAATAAATTAATTTTCTTCTTCTCTTCTTCTTCCCTCGTAACCAAACTACTCAGTGTTAATTTGAAAGATATCTCAGCGGTCCAAGTCTCATACGCTATATATTATGACGAAGTTCATGACAAATTCAACATACTTCTAACTAGCTGATACCAGATTTCGGTCGCGTTTCACACTGTTATTAAACTGCAAAACTTTGCACGTATTACAGGTACTGCAAAGTTTTCAGCTAAGTCAGCTAGTTATAAATAATAATATTGAATTTGTCATTAACGTTGTCATAATAAAGCGTATGAGCGTATAGCTATTACAAACTATAAAAAATTTGAAAAAAGTAGAAAATAGCCAAGAAATAAAAGTATCGACTATTCGTTGACGGATTTTGTAAACATAAAATTATCTAAATAGTTTTTGTTCCTTTTTGTAACCGACTACGGCAGCGAAAAAAAGAAGGATAATAAGTTTTGTGAGCCTATAGTGACCAAATAGCTAGGTACTTTAGTCAGTCGATTAAAGGGTTCAATAATATAAATAATGCAAATAGTATTAATAAACTGCAAACCAATTTATAAAACCAATTTATTCATGAAAGGGGTCGATCGAAGGAGATATTCAATGTCCATAAAACTGACATAATCATAAATCTATCCAATAACCAGAGCATTCGAAATTAAAAGGAGCACACCGAATGAAAGGGAATCGAGATTGCAAAAGTTATTGAACCAATAAATGTGTTATTTGATCAATTTTGCGAGTCAAAGAGGTCGTGATTTGTCTGCAGTGAAACGTGATGGCTTCGTGATCGTCCGTTTTTTAACCGAACCTTTCACGAAACATGTACCTACGGGGCATGTTCACGAGGACTTTGTGAATGTGAATGTGGTTCCACTTAATGTCTATAATGGAATTACAAATGCCACTCATCTCATCATCATTAGCAACCCATCAACGGCTCACTACTGAGCGCAGGTCTCCTCTCAGAGAAGGGTTATATAGGCCATAGCCCACCACGCTGGCCCAATGCGAATTGGCGGACTTCACACACCTTCGAGAACATTATGAATAACTGTCAAATGTGCAGTTGCAGGTCAGTGTGCAGGTTTACTCAAGATGTTTTCCTTCACCGTAGAAGCAAGTGATATTTAATGCTTAAACGCACTTGACTCCGAAAAGTCAGAGGTGCGTAGCCGGGATCGAACCTGCGACCCCCCGAATAGGAGACCACAGTCCTAACCACTAGGCTATCACTGCTTTGACTAGGCTATCATTGTTTCACCACTCATCTCGCAAATGATAAATTACCAATAATTATGGTAATTATTGAGGACGCAATGTATCGCGAAGAACGAACGCCGAAAGGTCTCAGTGCTTTGAACTTTTGATAAACCTAGGTGATCGCGCGCATATCGTTCACGGTACATTGCTGTTTTGTGTTAAATACCTAAAAATTGACATTCATTGTTTATTGTGTGCGTGTGTGTGTGTGTATGTGTGTGTGTGTGTGTGTGTGTTTGTTACTCTTTCACGCAAAAACTACTGGACAAATTTGGCTGAAATTTGGAATGGAGATAGATTCCCTACAATAACACAAATGCTACATTTTATCCCCAAGCGAGCCCCCCAATTAGGAGAGATAAGAGAAGAACCATAGCGCGTTGAAAATATTAAATTTTGAATAAAAAAAATTCTATTCGGTCTAACGAATTGGCACGAAGGGCTATAAAATGAGTGTAGGTATTATTAATGAGCATCGCACGTTTCATTCATATTAAAGCGGCACTCCTCATACCTACTAATGAAAGTTCTTTTTAGTCGTGTGTTTTAGAAATGTGGAAACATAAAAAATAACAAAATGTACGTGCAGCGTAACTCTTTTCAGCACTGTGCCCGCACTCGTGTTGTCGCCGCACCTAATTGGCTTTGAGCTATCTCGAAACGAGACGTGGGCGCGATGCGCGCGGTTGTACATTGGTTACGACATAACGTCGAGACACAAGAGCGTCGCCAGCCGATGGCCAAGGGGGGGGCAAGTTGATATTATTACTGTTAGCGACATTGCTTTTACTCAAAGTATAATTTTAAAAGAAATAGATATTATATGAAAAGGTGTTGGAGTGGCGACCCCGCACCGGGAAGCGCAGTGTTGACAGACCCCCCACACGGTGGACCGACAACATCAAACGAGTCGCAGGGAGCCGCTGGATCCAAGCGGCGCAAGACCGAGGCCAGTGGAAGTCCATGCAAGAGACCTTGGTCCAGCAGTGGACGTCTATCGGTTGATAAAGAAGAAGAAGATATGAAAAAGGAGGTTGTGCTGAGAACTCAAGTGGTTTTTGAAAATAGAATCTTGTTTTAAATGGAATAATAAGAAAAAAAGAAGAATGACAGATGAAAAAGACGGGGCTGATGAAAAACGGCTGATGATCACAGAGAGGCTTTTATTGGCTTTGCTGATGGTGTTTAAGGGAGAAGTGTTATTGAGTGCGCGATATTAAATAACAGAACTAACGTGAAGACTATTAGCTGATACAATCTGAATCTGAAGCTGAATACAATCTGAGTTGAGTTTGAGTTCTTATATTATGGAGGACGGGAAAAGTATGAATAAATAAAACTTATGTGTTGAGTTAGTGTGTGTGAAAGTGTGTTTTTTGTCCTTCAATCAAGAAGCAATGGATCGATGTGATTTTTTGGACGGGTACCAATAGTTGCGGACTTGGAGAGCGACATAGGCTACGTTTGAAAAAAAACAGGGTTCCTACTGCATTTTTAAAAACCTTATCCCATGCGGTTGAAGTCGGGGGCAAAAGCTAGTTAAATAGTTACTAGTTAAGTTTTTAGCTTCACAGTTGAAGATTTGGCAGGGGTATCTGGATTTCAATGATGAAGTATCTATTAGTAGGTCTGTACTATATTTTTCAAATGTCTAGGGGGGGGGGGGGGGGGCAGCTACCCCTACTTACCCCCCCTTGGCGACGCCCATGAAAAGACATATCCTCTAGTAGCACTTTCTGTTGGGGTTTTGTAGCCAACGGTAGCCAACGGTTGGGAGATGGTAGTGGTGATGCCGACTAAGTCCCTTCGTAAGGCCAACCACATCCTGCTTTTCTACGGTTGGTACCACGATTTTTAGAGATGATAAGTTGATGTTGGCCAACCAATCTAGAGGCAAACAACTAACAGCCAATGCAATAGCTACTAGGGTTGAAATTGGTTTTATGTTGAAATTTTGTTGGAAGCTAGGACGGCTGGAGTGACTACATTGGCAAGAGTGGTGCATCATACATCACAGACCTCGAGACTTATATTATGTAGAGATCAGCCCAGCATGAAGAAAAAAATAGTAATGTTAAAATTTTATACCTACTCTGCTCTAGGTAGTCAAAATATAAATGGCAAAGATGACAGACTGACTGATATTGCGTCAATAATACAATGGTTTATCTTACAATCACGCAGGAAAGGATTAACGGATCGACGTGATTTTTTGCATGGTTATAGGAGAAGACTTTATGAGTGACATAGACTGTACCTTTTATCCCGGGAAAACAGAAGGTTCTTTTAAAAACCAACTACACGCGAACGAAGTCGTGGGCAAAAACTGGTCCTTACTAATATTATAATGTGAAAGTGTGTCTGTTGGTTTGTTGGTTTGTCCTTCAATCACGCTGCAACAACGGATCGACGTGACTTTTGCATGGGTATATTTGAGGTCCTCAACTATACCCATGCAAAAATTTTTGATTCTCCGGAACTCTTTGATTTTCCGGTATAAAAGTAGCCTATGTCACTACATAGGCTACTTTTTATACCGGAAAATCAAAGAGTTCCCGAGGGATTTTAAAAACTAAATCCACGCGGACGAAGTCGCGGGCATCAGCTAGTGTAAAATAAATTCGCGTGTCAAACATATCCACCCCAAATGGAGAACCGCCGCCACACTTAAGCCCTCATTGACATCTACTACATGAGCCCATTCACGGCGCTCAAAATATTGACAACCCCTTTGAAAGGAGCTTGAAAAGCCTCCAAAGAAAAGAGGAAGCCCGATTTTCCCTTACTTACGCTCCTCGACGCATATGGAGCCCCGAATAACGCTTTGCGCTCGCAGCTCAAGTGTTTTCCTTCTCTCTTTGAGCTCTCAAAATATCTGAGCTGTTATCAAAGATAGGACCGACCCATCTTTTGTGTTGAACAACTATTCAAGCTGGGAATCGTTTCGATTTTTTTTTCTTTGACTTGTTTGCTTTTCATATTTAGCTCGGCGAGTCTGGCTACGTATACGTCTGTTTAATGATGATCCAAATAGATTCAGAGCTTTTCAGATATCTGAGCTGTTATCAGAGGTTGGACCGATCCATCTTTTGAGTTGCACAACTATTCAGTCTGAGAATATCATTTCGATTTTTTCCTTAGACGTTAGGTGTTTGGTTTTGATAAAATAATAATATAATTTTAGTGTGCTAAGCATAGTAAAGGTCTGTTTTACGATATTCCAAATATTGACTAGATAAGTAATACTGCATTGTAAAGTCGACATCTCCTGATGAAACCTGCGTCGAGAGTAGTATAAAAGTCTTATGTGGTGGTGCATGTGAGTGGTGGTGGCATTGCTTGCTTGGGAACTTGGTTTTCTTGCTGGGGGAAGGTGAGCGGTGCTTAGCTTGTAACTGCATGTTTGACCATACAGATTTTTTCTGTTGGCGGATTAAAGCAAAATAATTCTAACCTTTTCTTGCTCTCAAAATAAGCTTTTAATAATAATAATGATTATAATAAACTTTATTTGGAGCATCTGAGGCTCAGTTTGTTAGTAAAACACAATTTTATACTTATAACTAATCTTAGTAAACATGGAAATAATTAATCTTTTTTTTTATAACTGTGGCCTCACCAACACTTGAAGCATTGGCGAGTCTGTCTTACTCGCAAACATGTTCATCACGCCTAGCATGCACGCTCGAGATTGTTATCAGATAATAAACGAGAATAAGGGCCTGTATTACCACCTTCTGTTAAGTGTCGGATAGCCTAACTGTAAATTTTGTCACTTTCTTACTTTATGTCAAGTGACAAAGACAAAATATGCGAATAAGCTATCTGACACTTATCAGAAGGTGGTGAAAATGGCCCTTATAATATCCAAACTAGAAAAGATTTCAACTACAAACAAGCCAGTTGTCGCATATCGCTAGCAAAGTTGCTTCCAAAGTTACACTTGCCTTGTTCTGAAACTTAACATTTTGTAAGTGGTTGTAATATTTCGCAAGTAACGCTCCCCGACGGCAGTTAAGCACGACTCATAAAATTGCGTCACTTACCGCGTAGAGCACTGCAAGTGTGTGTTGAGGAACTCACGTTCTGTCTCTAATGAGACACGAACGGCCGCTAGATCATTAGCGCAAAGTACTCATACTACAAGCCAAAGTATGAGCTTTATACTTGCACTGACTAGAGTTAAGTACCTCTTTGTTGAGTTTACGTTGGCTGGTTTGTTTTGGTGCCGGCTGACTGACCTAAGAATTGTGCTTTGCAGCTGTGAGCGTCACTTTTTAAGTGAAGAATCCACGGTACAATTTTCGGTGCGACGGTTTGGGACATAATATCTGCTTATGATTGCTTATATTTAGACGGAAATCTTCCGGCCATGGTTAGAGTTACTCCTGTCACAGTCAAGTGACTAATTGCAAGTTTTTATCAACCATACCTAAATCGTCTCCTAAGTAGGAGTTCCTTTACGTAGGTAGCAGCTAAATACAATCCCTCTCATCATTAGCAACCCATCAAGGGCACACTACTGAGTGCAGGTCTCCTCTCAGAGAAGGGTTATAGGCCATAGTCCACTACGCTGGCCCAATGCGAATTGGCGGATTTCACACACCTTCAAGAACATTATGAAGAACTCTCAGGTGTGCATGTTTCCTCACGATGTTTTCCTTCACCGTTGAAGCAAGTGATGTTTAATTGCTTAAACGCACTTGACTCCGAAAAGTCAGAGGTAGCCGGGATCGAATAGGAGACCACAGTCCTAATCACTAGGCTATCACTGCTACAAAATTGACAGAAAGCGTCACCTAACTTAGCTTAGGTAGCCCGTAAAAGTTAGGGAACTTTGGTGAAGTCAGACATTAGTCTTTCATAGTACCAAAAAGAAATGAAACATAACATAGTTCGAAGGACCGATAGGTTTCAAGGTACAGGAGTAGCAACTTCACACCTTTAATGGTGCGAAGTTGCCATTCCAGCACCTTGAAACACAAAGCACAGTGTTGGCAGACCTCCACTAGTCTGACTACATCGACGATATCAAAAGAGTAGCAGGGTCCTGCTGAATACAGGCAACGCAAGTCTGAGAGATGTGGAAATCCATAACAGAGACAGACATACACATATGTCCAACAGTGGATTTTTATCGGTAGAATAAAGAAGAATAAGAGAAACGTAACAAATTATATTTATTACTAGATGATGACTGCAAATTCGTCCGCGTGGATAAAGGTTTTTAATTCCCGCGGGACTCTGTAATTTACTGGGATAAAAAGTAGCCTATGTGCTAATTCTGGGTATGAGCTACCTACATCCAAATTTTAGCCAAATCGGTTCATTCGTTGTGGCATGAAAGAGTAACAAACATCCTTCCATATGTCCACCTATCCTCAAAAACTCTCACATTTATAATATTAGTAGGAAGTAAGATTAGAAGGATAGGATTTTTTGGCAATTTGTTATTTCTGAATTGGTCTGGTCTGGTCACTTATGCACAACTTGTTAACAGTGCTTGTCTTTGTAATTTACTATCGTTAGATACTTCCCCAAGATTTTGATCAAAACTCCTCAGGTGTTGTGTATAATAAAACACGAGTTTGACTACAAGGACTTGACCAAGTTCTAAAGTACATTGCTACTATAAACATCCTTATAGTTAAAATGTACAGGGAAATTTAGCATCTCTAGAAAAGTTGCGAAAGCTGGATATTGGTTGCAAATGTTTTGGCAGTTAGGGTTGAAAGGATACCGGGTAAATGAGTAGCGATACCAATATTCGGGAGTCTTGTTAGTTTCAATATGTTCATAGTTTTGAGTGTGTATTAAATTATAGTTTCGGTCTATTCAAGATTAACTTCGGGATAAGTTAGGGAACAGTTTCAGGGTAAGTGTATGCAAATTAGTTTGTGTTGCAACATGTGCTTAATTTGGGTCCATTGTCTTTTGGCCACTATGGTTATAAGTAACTTAATTAATTAGACAAGATAAACCACTCAAGGTAAAAGGTTAAAGTTTTCACTGAAAAGCCTGCACCATGAAAATTCTTTTCAAAAATCGACTTCAAACTCCACGAGAAAGCATAAAAATAATTTTAGTTTGTACTCGTTTGTTGAAGTCGGGCCGCGGGCGGAACTTAATAGTAACGATGAAACCGATGCACGACGCTCACTCTCAGAAAACACTTGAGGGACGCGTTTGTTGAAGTCGGTCGGGATCAAATGAAATCAATGTGCGATGCTCGCCCGACTTCAATAAACGTGTCTCTCATGTGATATCAGAAGGCGAACGTACTCTTGATGCCTCGTCATGAAAGTGGATAAGGTGTTGAAGCATGAGTAATGCAATTATAATATTCTCCTTCTTTTTCAACCGATATACCTTTGCCTGTCGCTTGAAAAAGGCCTCGATCTTGCGTCGCCTGCATCCAGAGGCTGTATTTACTGGAAGATTTTGACCGGGGGATGCTTTATTATCCATACCGAGCCCAAAACTGAGTTTTATTTAATTTTTATCAGTCTGTCTGTCGGTCTGTCTGTCTGTCAGTCTGTCTGTCTGTCTGTGTGTCCTTGCATCACGCGAAAACTACTAAACGGATTTAAATGAAATTTGGTATAGTGGTAGCTGATACTCGTGGTCAACATATAGGATAGTTTTTATCCTGATAAAGAGATATTTGTACCATTGTGTTTACTTTGTAGCCTAAGCCGGGATGGGTCAACTAGTCGATGATAGAATAACATCTAAGCTAAATAAAACACTGTGTACCTTCAATATTATATTAGTTGAATCGAACGTCCGAACGTTTTATATATTATGTACATTTTCGTCCATCCGGTGAACCTTGTGCTGGGCAACTTCCGGTGCGACATTCTCCACCGGAAGCCGGAAGTCGCCGCCCGCCTAATGGATCGAGAGATGATAAATATCAGATATGGGACGAGGCCCCGAAATGTGGACGATATTAATCTTATCCGGTTGATTTCATATCACTCGATCCAATCATAACCGTATCTTTCTTTGCAAGACAAAATCAGCAGAGGTGTTGTCTAAAATAAAACTAACTTCAAAAGAGAATTCATACTTTTACAGATACAGAATAATGATATCCCACCAAAAACATTTTCATGTAAAATATTGCCACGACGAGTGCTCACGCACTGTGAAAAAGTTATCAGATCTCATGTAGAGCCAAGCTTTTAACTCTACACGCCCTAACTCTACAAGCCCTAAATTCACAAACTCTGCACCTTAGTCAAAGTGGCTTGGCCGTTTCGCTACATTCACATGGGCGTAAGGTGAATTTATTCACTGTTCCTTACTTTTATATTATACCTACAATAGTTCTTGTAGTAACGAGACTGTATTTGTACGCAGAGTTAGAAGCTTAGCTCTACATGAGATCTGATAACTTTCTGACAGTGCTTGAGCACTCGTTTGCTAGTCGTGGCAACATTTTACATGAAAATGATTTTGGTGGAATTTCACTTCTTTTTGCAAGTTGCTTATGACAATATTTCTTTATTTTGCTTATTATTTATTAAATACAACATTCGCTCTTATTTTGTATGAGGACGAGTGTCATGACTCGCGTTCTTAAGTCTTCTTTACCTAGTCCGTAATTGGTGTAGTGAGTTGGCTTTCGAAGTGACTTTGTATTTTACTAAATAGCGCTGAACATACTTATTATATCGTTTAAAAAAATTGTGGTTATGGTTTAAAATTGTAATATATAGTTTATCTGACTATCAGCTATTGATTTCATATAACCATAACATTTTCATATATATTACAAACATAATAATTATTGTTGAGTTCATTATATTTAAAATTAATCGGTTACCTTGAACACAGTAAAACCGTCTATGGTTTTTTGTTGCATTAAAATTATATGTCTCTGTATTAATAAATAAACAAAAAAAAATTAAGTGGAACTCGGGGACTGCCGCGGTAAAGGTATTGCATAGCATTTTTTATCAAGTTATGCAATTATAATATTTATGCAATTTTTTTTTTGCATAATAAAAATTATGCAAAGAAATAATTAACAAACAAACAAACAAGAAAAGCGCACTGTCACTACTTCGCGAGTGAAATTCGAACCTGCGACATCATACACCATACGGTAAAGAAAGCGGCCGCTCGCCAACTGCGCCAAACAGAGCTACTTGTGAACCTCTAAAATGTTGAACGCTTACTGAACGACGGTGTTAGGTTTATTTTCGTTACGGAATTTCTTGATTCGGTCGCCGCACTCAAACTAGTTCAAAGCCCGCGATAAAAGCTATGCAATAGCTTAACAATAATTATACCTACGTACCTACTCGTAAGACATGACAATCTTTAAAGTTTAACTTCGCGATTTTTCTTTTTTTTCAGTCATATATTTTTTCAATATCATACCTAATGAAAAGGTTAAGAGCCCCCGATTTAATTGAAATCGCCCCGCTCTCGTCGCCGCCCCCGTCCCGCTCCCCGCTGTCGTCTGCCGCAGCTTTTGAGAATAATATAACATAGCAACGGGTGAGGTACTAATTTAAGGCTATTTCTATTTAATACTAGCTGATGCCCGCGACTTCGTCCGCATGGATTTAGTTTTTAAACATCCCGCGGGAACTCTTTCATTATCCGAGATAAAAAGTAGCTCTCCCGGTCTGACGAACCACTACTACATCCATTACTATACCCATGCAAAAAATCGCATCAACCCGCTGTTCTGTTGCGACGTGATTGAAGGACAAATCAACAAACAAACACACTTTCGCATTTATAATATCAGTAATGCTTTATTATAACGCTTTTTATAATTGTCAAATTTTTTACCATACTTAACCAAAGACAAAATTACGTTTAGCTGTCATTTACGTTTTGTTATTCCACTGTCATTTGCGTTTTGTTATTCCATGTCAGATGCGTTTTTGTTATACCACGTTTTATAGTGACTTGACGAAAACGCGGTCGAACGGGATAAAAAGTATCCTATGTCCGTCTCCTGGTTCTAAACTACCTCTCCACCAATTTTCAGCCAAATCGGTTCATCCGTTCTTGAGTTATAAATAGTGTAACTAACACCACTTTCTTTTATATATATAGAAATATAGATATAATATATTTGTTCTAGTCTTAATTGTATGCTTCGTTATTCTAGTGCTTTAACTTGTTTTGCAGCTACTGACGTAATTAAGGCCGAGATGTCGAAATGATTAGAAAAGTAATTTAATTTAGTTCTTTTCGAGGTACCTACTACATCAGATAATAAATCAAATTAACTAAAGTTAGACAGAGAACTTTCATGTAGTATTTTTTTCTTTTTTGACGTGATAACGTCTTATAAATCGATGAACACCGGCTGCACACACGAAAAAGTGTCACGTTCCGCCTAAGCCTGAGCGTGCAAGTGAGAGCGCGGAACAAGCGATAGAGAAGTACGATCGGCCCAAGCGCTGGCTTGTGACGGCATGCAGCCGCTCGGCGCTCGTCGCCCGCAAGCCATCGCGTGCGCGCTGTGGTTATCGGATGTGTCGCGAGCTAGTTCTAGCAGCACGCTGTTCATCTTTATGACGTTATCACGTAAAACTATCGTCCGTAATTTTTTGCGACAACCAATTTTTTTCTCTTTTAAGGCAGAATAATAATATTCAATTTTAGACTAGCTAATGAGCTAGGGTTTTTGAGTTGAAAGCCTAAATCTTTCCCTGTATAAACAATGAACGATCTAAGGCAAAATAAATTAGTTCTTCAAAATCGGGTTCGTTGTTTCGAAGATTAGCCTGGACAAACAAACTAAAATTTGTATATGCTTTCGTTCAAATAATCATAACATGACCTTAGTAAGAGACAGGTAACCATAAACCATAATAAGAAGAACGTACTTTATTATTGCCCCACTGTACACTTGCTACGCGTAGTATTATTATTACTGCAGAGTAAATTGCTAGTACTAACATTTCCTTTAATAACATCGTGATTGCAAAACTAAAATAATAGCTGGTTACTGAAACTACTTATTAAAATAACATTTTCAATGTTTACAAGTTTCGTAAATAAAGTTAGACGCACATAATTTTGTCTTACATAAAGGAATACAGTTTGCCTTTTAAAAGAAACTGTCCTTTTTCAGAACAATGACTTTGGATCTGTCCATTTCACAGGCGCATTGCATGGGAGAAGTGGCGAATGCTCGTGAGGCGAATCACATCTGCTCCTAAAGACGTTACTTCGTGATGACCACGTCCGCTCTGCTAGTTTTCGCTTTAGAAACTCGAGATCTGGGCAGTAGGTATTATTTGAATAAATTTGTACATAGGTACATAAAAAAATTCCGAGGCCGTCAGAACTCTCGGAATGTATTGATTACACCACGGCCAAATTGAACTAAATGTCAGCAACGAAACTAGTGTGTATCTACTTTTATTTTAACAGTTTATAAGAAATTAGAAAGAAAATTAGTGATAAAATGACTTCAAAAATGTATTAGAATATTTCCTTTCCTAAGTGTAAAAAAAGTCATGTGGTCTCGTTGGACACCAGATAGGAACGAAGTTATTATTATAAAAATTTTAATTTCAAGTTTATTCGAGGTATAAAGAAAATAATTATTCGGGTATACATTTTTTATCATGATTTTTTTATCGATAAAAATCAAAATGACCCCAGGGAAGCCTAAATATCGATTTTATAAAATATTAAAATTAAAATTTTTTTAGGCCATCAAATAAAAGTGTCGTTACAACTTTTGGTCTAAATTTTTAAGACCAAAGTTGTAACGACACTTTTTCCGTCTAGCCCCCTTTCGCAACGCGCGATAAGGAACTTCGTTCCAATAGTATTATCTATTTGAACTTTGAAATCGTTCTGCGCTGGTAGTATAGGCCCTGATGTCGACACTATTCCGCAGTGACCCAGCAGGTAAGCAGATTTCCAAAATGTCGGCATGCGCGCTAACCGCAAAGTACACACGGCGATAAGTCATCGTAATGGGGGGTTTCACTTAAAGGGGGCGTCAGACGTGACGCGACTAATGGGCGCGCGAACTACTCGAGCCCGGGAATTTATCTAGGCCGTGCATCTTGCTCCACTTGGGAGGTCTGAGCCCGTACGATCGGCTTTTAGCTAGTTACAAAGGAAGCAGAAATTACTTATATATATTGACGCACTTTACCAAAAAATACCACAAAAAGGGGTTTGTTTCATCTTGGGCCAGGTACTTGTACGCTATACCAAAAAATAGTATCAAATCAGAAATTGAAATAAAATATGCTTTTTTGTAGTATTACAGTGAATATGAGGTCATCATCATCATCATCATTATCAACCTTTAGATGTCCACTGCTGGACATAGGTCTCCTGCATGGACCTCCACAGGCCTCGGTCTTGCGCCGCCTGAATCCAACGGCTCCCTGCGACTCGTTTGATGTCGTCGGTCCACCTAGTGGGGGGTCTGCCAACACTGCGTTTACCGGTGCGGGGTCGCCACTCCAACACCTTGGGACCCCAACGACCATCAGCTCTTCGAACTATGTGCCCCGCCCATTTCCACTTCAGTTTCGCGACTCGCTGAGCTATGTCGGTGACTTTAGTTCTCCTGCGGATCTCTTCATTTCTGATTTGATCTCGCAGGGATACCCCAAGCATAGCTCTCTCCATCGCTCGCTGAGTGACTCTGAGCCTTCTTATGAGGCCCACAGTTAGCGACCATGTCTCGGATCCATAAGTCATCACTGGCAACACGCACTGTTCGAAGACTTTAGTCTTCAGGCACTGAGGTATTTTGGACGAGAAGACATCTCGGAGCTTCCCGAACGCTGCCCAGCCGAGTTGGATTCGGCGGTTGATCTCTTTCTCGAAATTGGACCTACCTAGCTGGACTGTGTGTCCCAGGTATATATACTCGTCCACAATTTCGAGCGCAGAGTTCTCAACGATTACTGGGTGGAGCGGAGCATGAGCATTGGACATGATTTTCGTCTTGCTCATGTTCATTTTCAGGCCCACCTGTTGAGAAACCCTGCTGAGATCATTGAGCATTGTATTGAGGTCTCTCAGAGTCTCTGCCATGACTACTATGTCATCGGCAAACCGCAGGTGAGTGATGTACTCGCCGTTTATGTTGATGCCAAGTCCGTTCCAATCCAGAAGCTTAAAGACGTCCTCCAACGCAGCGGTAAATAGCTTCGGGGAGATTACATCTCCCTGTCGCACTCCACGCTGCAAGTGGATTGGTCTCGTAGTCTGGTCCTGTATACGTACTGACATAGTGGCGTTTTCGTACAAGCACTTCAACACTTGGATATACCGGTAGTCAATCCGGCATCTCTGCAGCGACCTCAATACAGCCCAAGTTTCCACTGAATCAAAGGCTTTCTCATAGTCCACAAACGCTAAGCAAAGTGGCTGGTTATACTCTTCTGTCTTTTGTATAACCTGCCGCAGCGTATGAATGTGATCTATGGTACCAAAGCCTTTTCGGAATCCGGCTTGTTCGGGAGGCTGGAAGTCGTCAAACCTACGAGCGAGACGATTCGTAATGACTCTCGAGAACAACTTGTAAACATGACTCAGCAGCGAGATGGGTCTATAATTCTTCAGCAAGGTATTATCACCCTTTTTGAAGAACAGGACCACCACGCTAATGTGCCATGCTTCCGGCGTTATACCCTCGTGAATGACGGAATTGAACAATCGCTGAAAGATCTTAAGTACCGGTTTTCCACCCGCTTTCAGGAGTTCCGCAGTGATTCCGTCATCACCTGGCGCCTTGTTGTTCTTGAGCTGTTTGAGAGCCATTCTAATCTCGTATAGGCTGACGTCCGGGATATCTTCGGTATAGTGTCGGGTCAGTTTGGCTCTGGGATCTTTGGCCAAATCTTCAACAGGTTTTTGTGTCGTGATATATAACTGTCCATAGAACTTCTCGACCTCTCTCAAGATCTCAGGTCGAGAAGAGACGAGACGACCGTCACCAGTTTTCAGCCGCGTCAGCTGGCTCTGTCCGATAGACAGATCTCTCGCGAACACTTTTGAGCCTTTGTTCCGCTCGATAGTATCCTTAATACACTTGGTATTAAAGATCCGAAGGTCGCGAGTTTGCGCCTTAGAGATCTGCCTATTAATCTGCCGGTAGGCAGCCGCGTCTGCCGATGACTGCAGCCTCATCTCTCGTCTCTCCTCCATGAGCTTGAGAGTATGGGCAGAGAACTTGTCGGTTCTTTTCCTGCGATGGGTCTTAAAGAATTTAGACCCCACAGTATGGACAGTTTCCACGAACCTGTTGTTAAGATCGTCCACAGAAACGCAGTCTGCGAGGCAATCGAATCGGTTCTGCAGTTCGAGTTGGAAGTTTTCGGGGTTTTGGATATGAGCACGAGAAGGTCGGAGAGTTGACTTCACCAGTCTGGCCCTTTCCAGCTTTACATTAATATTCAATGTGCCTCTTACCATACGGTGATCGCTCCCGGTTTTCACCCTGTTGATCACAGAGACATCATTGAATATATGCCGCCTGGTCGACAAAATGAAGTCAATCTCACTTCTCGTGGAACCATCGGGGCTCATCCATGTCCATTTTCTGTGTGGCGAATATGAGGTACAAATATAAAATTGATAATTGGGTACATCTGTAGAATGGCAACTTCCAAAGTGCATCTATCTGCTTTTGTTTTCTATGTTGGTAACGACGTTACGTCATCTTAATGTCTTTTCAATTGTCAAACGTCAATTGCTGGTATGTCAAACGTCAATTACTGTAAATTATGGTTATTTTTATTTATATGTATATATATTTTATTTATATTTATGTCAAATGTCATCATGACACGTGTAAGTACGTGTCATTATCAAAAAGAACGCCATGTTGTTGCGCTTTTATGTTGCAAAATAATTTCGCATTGTACCTCGTAAAAAGGAGCTTTTAATGAGAAAAACAGAAACAATAATCGCTATTTCATGACCCCAAACATTTTGAAAGACTGTACCAAGACCTGGCCCAGGCTCCATATATATATATATTTGAAACAACCCTTTTGGAATGCTCTTCCGGTTTCCGTTTTACGGCAAAGACAAAAGAAAGGGGTGACTTTAGTCTAGGCGTCAGTTACACAAGAAGATTTTCTCGAATGCTCGCGGTAAGAAATCGTATGGGATAATTCTCAATAAAATTTTCGCTGGCGATTATACGTCATTACATTATTATACAATAAGACAAAATCTCGTATCAGTAAAGTGATGCTCAAATTTGAGGGTCGTAAATGTGGCTCGCATTTGAGATACTCTCCTGGTGTAACTTAGCCTTTAGTATGTATGTCCAACATGTATGTATGCCTTTAGTATTACCCTGGCTTATAGCACACAATTTAAACCAAATAGTTGTTTCTCGTGTACTAATAAGAACATTTTTTTATATTCCTATATGTTGAAAAAAAAACTAACTATAACTTGGGTAGGTATCTTTAAATCGAGAGTGAATAGGCATGCATCTTCTGGGCAAGCGCGCTCCATTTTAGGCTGCATCTTCGCTTACCATCAGATGATATTGCAGTCAAGCGCCAATCTAAAAAAACCTTTGACAAATTAGGGTAGTAAATATCATTCGTCTATGAAAAACCCATGTCTTTTCAGTAAAATGTGTACATAAACCATAATAACGTAGTTTTACTCGCGTAATTATGACGTAAACACTCACCACCGTAGCCATCCATCAACGGCTCACTACTAAGCGCAGCTTTCCGGACTTTACACACCTTTGAGAACATTATGGAGAACTATCAAGCCTGCAGGTTTCCTCACGATGTTTCTAATGATTGGTTGGTTAATAGACAGTTTTTTTATTCGATGACAAGCTCGTCCTTGACTGCGATCTCACCTGATGTTAAGTAACGATGCAGTCTAAGATGGTAGCGGGCTAACTTGGAAGGGGTATGGCAGTGAACATTCAACGCATACCCCTAATTGGTTTCGCGCCATGGTGCCGGAACGCTAAATCGCTTGGCGGTACGTCTTAGTAGGGTGGTAACTAGCCACGGCCAAAGCCTCCCACCAGACCAGACCAGAGACAATTCGTAAGACAACAGCGCTCACCACTGAGCCAGGGAGGACAGTGACCAATTACTACCCGTCCGATTCAAGTTGGCCGTCGTTACAAAATGACTGTTACAAAATGACGTCTGTACCGTTGACATAAAAAATGATAGGTATAAGTTTATGGTAAAAAAAATCCGTGAGCACCTGTCGTCATCGGTTAATGTGTTCTGGTCTAGTCGCATTTGCTTTCTGTTTAACTACGAGAGTGAGGGAATAGCAAGTGTTTGCATAAACATTTGCGCACCATAATATCTCCTCCATAGTTTGTCTCCGTTAAGCTTGGTGATCGTGACCGAAATTCAGTCAGAAGGACTTCAGCGTTGTACTTACTTTTGAAGCAGAGCTGAGATTACTAAAATTATTTCAAAGGGAAATCAGTGAGGAGCTATCTTCTTCTTATTTATCAACCGATAGACGTCCACTGCTGGACAAAGGTCTGTTGCATGGACTTGCACAGGCCTCGGTCTTGCGCCGCCTGAATCCAGCGGCTCCCTGCGACTCGTTTGATGTCATCGGTCCACCTGGGGGGGGGTCTGCCAACACTGCGCTTCCCGGTGCGGGGTCGCCACTCTAGCGCCTTGGGACCCCCAACGACCATCAGCTCTTCGAACTATATGCCCCGCCCATTTCCACAACAGCCTCGCGACTCACTGAGTTATGTCGGTGACTTTGGTTCTCCTACGGATCTCCTCATCTCTGATTCGATCCCGCAGGGACACTCCGAGCGTAGCTCTCTCCATCGCCCGCTGAGCGATCCTGAGCCTACTTATGAGGCCCTTAGTTAGAGGAGCTATACGGGTGCGTAATAAAGAACACATACAAACATAATATGTAAATGGGCATTATTATTAATTCAAGCAATTTGGAACCGTGGAAATTTATCTCTCGTTACGAAAAGAGATCGCGGGCCGTGATACCTATTGGTGCTAGTCTTGAACAAAATTTTGAAATAGATAAGGCCCATATCATTTAAGTCCTTGTTTGAATTGATATTACTTACTTTATTGTGTAAGGAAACCATTGAAGGAAACGCGTTTTGGCCTCAATGCCATCCACACCCCGCGCCTTACATACTACTTATTTACTTACATAAACTGTTTGACGTGATAACGTCTTATAAATCGATAACACCGGCTGCACGCACGAAAAAGTGTCACGTTCCGCCTGAGCCTGAGCGCGCAAGTGAGAGCGCGGAACAAGCGATAGAGAGGCAAGCGTTGGCTTGTGACTAGATTCATCAATGTCTCTTTATGACGAATTAAAAAAAAAGGGTGATTTACACGATAGGCAGGTTAGAGATCCAAACAGGCTCGTAAGAGAAAATTGTAATTTTCAACTAACTCCTTCTTTGTATTAAACAAAATAATGATAATTCAGTGATGATAATTCAATTCAATTCATAAAAGTATGCAATTTTCCATCAATGTTTCTTAATTATGACGTTATCACGTACAACTATCGTCCGTAAACAGACTTTACAGACAACCAATTTTTTTAAGCTATTGCATAGCTTTTATCGCGGACTTTGAATTAGGACAAACAGTTTGAGCGCGGCGACCGAATCAAGAAATTCTGTAACGAAAATAAACCTAACACCGTCGTTCAGTAAGCGTTCAACATTTTAGAGGGTCTAGACAAGTAGCTCTGTTTGGCGCAGTGGGCGAGCGACCGCCTTATGTATGATGTCGCAGGTTCGAATCTCACTCGCGAAGTAGTGACAGTGCGTTTTTCTTGTTTGTTTGTTTTTTAATTTTTTTGAAGTGAAAACTTCTTTAGCGGCGTTGAGCACTTTTTCTGTAATGGGTATAAAATCTTAAACTCGCGTCAGGACACGTGACCTGATCGAAAAAGCGTAAGACGGATGGTTACTATGGTTACTGTTTCTTTATTTGTTTTTAATTATTAGCAAACTAGCTGATGCCCGCGACTTCGTCCGCATGGATTTAGTTTTTAAAATCCCTAGGGAACTCTTTTGATTTTCCGGGATAAAAAATAGCCTATGTCACTCTCCAGGTCCTCGACTATATCCATGCAAAAAATCTCATCGATCCGTAGCTCTGTTGCGGCGTGATTGAAGGACAAACCAACAAACACACTTTCGCATTTTACATTTATACTATAAATGTAAAATGCGAAAGTGTGTTTGTTGGTTTTATAGTGGTTAACCACCACTATAAATGCTTAATTCACGTTGAAGTCCCTGAGCTCTTCATCAATGAAAGATTGATTATATTTTCACTGTATATTTGTTACTTATAATATTACAGAACACTGAGAAAGCAATATCGCGAAACTGAGTTGCGGATTGAACTTTGTGTGATAGACTGAATTAGTTACTCTTGAATGTCAAAGATCAGGAGATGCGTTCGCTTCAAGGTTCGGAGGTTGACTGATGGAAATAATCACTGTAACTTTAGTAACAAGGAGGCCGACCTTTCTTGATAAAATCTAGAATGTAAATGACCAGCGCGCACATTAATCACGTATCAGTCTATCACACGATTTCAAATTACGAGCACGTTCTTTATATAAAAATAACATTCATCGAAGTAGAAATTGTTCGGACAGACGAGCGGCCAGCATCAGGAAAACGGCCAGCTATGAAGTAGGTTGCTCCACCACATCGCTCCCCCACGGAGATTGGAAATGCAAGGAAAGAAAAAGAAAAATGTTAGTAAATTCTATACAGCGAAATGTACCCTTCGACCCGACCGGGTCCTAACGACCGGTCTGTCCAAGTGGTCTAATTCAGTAGTACCTAATATAAAAGCTGGTTTCAGCCTATCCACTGAAAATTAGTTCTGTTCTACCGCTAAAATCTAAACTAAAATACTTATCACCTCTCTCCAATACTTTAAATGGGCCAACATAAGGGGGCTCTAATGCCTTACAGAATGGACCTCTGCGAACGAAAACAAATTCCGAGGATAGAAGATCCTTCGGAAAATGAAAAATTTTCTTACTATTGTGATCAGAAGCGGGTACTGGAGATAGGTCTCTAAAATACGATCTAAGTCTATCTATAAAAGAAGAATAATCAACTACACGATCTACTATAGGGTTAAAAAACTCACTCGGTAATCGCAAGGGCTCACCATACACGAGCTCTGCGCATGATGCTCCGAGGTCCTCCTTCCACGCACTCCTGATGCCCAGGAGTACCCATGGAAGCACCTCGGTCCACCTCGGGCTAGCGTGGCACATGATAGCTGCCTTCAGCTGCCGGTGGAGTCTCTCTACCATCCCATTCGCCTGGGGATGATATGCGGTGGTCGACTGATGCTTGGTGCCAGTCAACTCAAACACCTTCTGAAACAGATGCGAACCAAATTGAGATCCTCGATCAGTTTGAATAGACCTAGCTTGGCCAAAGCGACTCTGCCAACCAGAAATGTAGGTTGATACACAAGTCTCAGCAGTAATGTCTGGCATAGGAAGAACTTCAGGCCAACGAGTGAACCTGTCGATGATAGTTAGACAATACTTCATGCCAGCTGAAATGGGTAACGGGCCTATAATATCCATATGAATATCTGCAAATCTTTCAGAGGGACAGGGAAATTTAGAAAAAGGGGCACTAGTATGACGTACCACCTTAGATGACTGACACGCTTGGCACGCGCGTGTCCAAACACGGCAGTCCTTTCTCATAGACGGCCATACAAAACGTTCCGAAATCAATTTATAACTAGCGCGAGAACCAGGATGACTCAAATTATGAAAACTTTCAAAGACACTTTTTCTGAAAGGCGGAGTTACGTAAGGACGTGGTTTACCTGTCGAAACGTCACATGTAATTCTTACTCTGGTACCAGGAATAGTGATACGGGTTAATTCTAACGACGTCGAATCTCCCAGCGTTTTCAGTTCTTCATCGGATGCTTGCGACTTCGCCAGTGCCAAGAGTATGTCTTCGGCAGTGACGGCCTCGACACGAGAGAACGTGTCGGCAACAATGTTCTCCGCACCCTTGACATGTTGGATGTCCGTAGTGAACTGCGAAATGAAAACTATTTGGTTAAGCTGTACGGGCGGAAGCTTGTCACGTTTTTGTGCAAAAACGTAAAGAAGAGGTTTGTGATCTGTATAGATCGTTGCGTGCTGAGCTTCTAGAATGTGTCTAAAATGTTGGACACTTTCATAAATCGCTAGGAGCTCACGGTAATAAGCCGGCCAAGTCGATTGCTTGGTAGTCAGCTTTTTACTGAAAAATGCGATAGGTTGCCAGCCCTGCTTAATCTCTTGCTGCAGGCATGCACCGACATGAGTGCTCGACGCATCTGTAAATAAGCCTAATCTAGCTGTTGAGACTGGGTGAGCTAAAAGAGTTGCATTAGCTAAGCTATTTTTGCACTCCGAAAAACACTGCTCTAGGTCAGGGGTCCAAGTAAAAGGTTTAGCGCCTTTACCTTGGATCTCCGATAAAGCATCTATTAAAGGAGCTTGGAATCGTGCTATACTGGGGAGAAATTTACGATAAAAATTTACCATACCCAAGAAACGCCTTACACCTTGTACGGTTTTGGGTAGCGGAAAATCCTGCAGACTTTTAATGCGGTCAGCAGGAGGGCAAATCCCCGCAGCGCTTATCTTGTATCCCAGGAAACGAACTTCTGGAACATTAAAATGAAATTTTTTCTCGTTAATAACAATGCCGTATTCTTCCAAGCGTTTGAAAAGAATACGTAAATGCTTTGCATGTTGTTCGCTGTCTTTTGAAAAAATTAAAATATCATCAACATATGCGAAACAGAAATCTAAGCCGCGGACAACCTCGTCGATGAACCTCTGGAACGTCTGACCTGCGTTTCTCAAACCGAAAGCCATAAAAGGGAACTCATATAACCCGAAAGGTGTCGCCACCGCGGTTTTACATATGTCGTCTTTTGCTACTGGGATCTGGTGATATGCTTTTACCAGATCTATGGTGCTGAATACCGATGAACCAACCAAATTTTGGTTAAAATCACCAATATGCTTTACTGGGTAGCGGTCTGGAATTGTCCTCGCGTTTAATGCGCGATAATCACCGCACGGGCGCCAATCCGATTCACCTTTTGGAGCTAAATGCAAAGGGGAAGACCACGGACTATCAGACGGCCTAGCATAACCGCAAGCTATCATGTTGTTGAATTCCTTCTTAGCGATGGCCAACTTGAGCGGACCAAGGCGACGTGGTCGGCAGCACACCGGGGGACCATCAGTAGTCCGAATGTAATGCACGGTGTTATGTTTTATTTCCTTATCCGGACCAGGTGGACGAGTAAGCGCAGGAAATTCCGATAAAATTTCGTTCCTTGAAGCTATAGTTTTAACGCTCACTTGCTCGTGCGAATGAATCAACGCAACACATGTGAGACCAGTGGAATTATCTATAATTCGACCTGATCTGCAATCCGGCAATAAATTAAAATAGGCGAGAAAATCTGCACCAATAATCGCAGTTGTAACATCGCATATAATGAAATTCCAATTTCCACCTGAAATCGCGCCTCAGCCTAAAATCAAGCGATAATAAAACAGTCCCGAACGTTTTGATGTCGCTGCCGTTAGCGGCGCGCATGCAATAATCCGCTACCTTAGGACGATGACTTAACCACGAGACGGGGAAACACGAAACATCAGACCCTGTATCTATTAAAAAACGTTTTCCAGATTTCCAATCACCAACGAATAAGCGACGGCTGCGCGCAGGATGCGCGCTGGGTACCGCCTTTACTTTGTTGCTGTTGTTATCGAATCGTCGCGAATGATGTCGCTGAAAACGATCCGGTTTATTAAAATATTTACAAGGCATCACGCATTTAGCAGCGCGCGATGCAAACCTATGATGATACCAACATAAATTAAAATTGCGACCATCTCTCGGCCTATGTGTATTTCGCGAAAAATTACGCGAACTTCGCTGCACAAATTCTTCGCTCCTTTTGAAGGCTGAGACCTCCTGGCTCAGCTCTTCAATGCGGGCGAGTATTGCTTCCGTCATGCTAAATAAAAATTGCTACAAATGTAAAAAATTTAAAAAATGTAAAAGGTTTTATATATATGTGTTATCTGATGCGGGGAGCGCTGTGTATGTGGATGCGCTAGCCAGCTGAGATCGTAATAACTTATTTTCTTTAAATAAGGGAATAGCTAATCACGACGGGGTCACCAAATTATAGTGGTTAACCACCACTATAAATGCTTAATTCACGTTGAAGTCCCTGAGCTCTTCATCAATGAAAGATTGATTATATTTTCACTGTATATTTGTTACTTATAATATTACAGAACACTGAGAAAGCAATATCGCGAAACTGAGTTGCGGATTGAACTTTGTGTGATAGACTGAATTAGTTACTCTTGAATGTCAAAGATCAGGAGATGCGTTCGCTTCAAGGTTTGGAGGTTGACTGATGGAAATAATCACTGTAACTTTAGTAACAAGGAGGCCGACCTTTCTTGATAAAATCTAGAATGTAAATGACCAGCGCGCACATTAATCACGCATCAGTCTACCACACGATTTCAAATTACGAGCACGTTCTTTATATAAAAATAACATTCATCGAAGTAGAAATTGTTCGGACAGACGAGCGGCCAGCATCAGGAAAACGGCCAGCTATGAAGTAGGTTGCTCCACCACAGTTTGTCCTTCAATCACGCCGCAACAGAGCTACGGATCGATGAGATTTTTTGCATGGATATAGTCGAGGACCTGGAGAGTGACATAGGCTATTTTTTATCCCGGAAAATCAAAAGAGTTCCCTAGGGATTTTAAAACTAAATCCATGCGGACGAAGTCGCGGGCATCAGCTAGTTTGCTAATAATTAAAAACAAATAAAGAAACAGTAGGCCCAGGATTTTATACTTAATATTAGTATGATCTAGTTTTCACTTCTATCGGCAGTCCCTATGACTGCCAATTTTTTTTTTTGCATAATTTTTATTATGCAAAAAAAATATTGCATAAATATTATAATTGCATAAGTTGATAAAAAATGCTATGCAATAGCTTTACCGCGGCAGTCCCCGAGTGCCACTTAATTTTTTTTTTTACATAGGTACATAGGTACCTTTTTCTTCAATAATTTTTCATCGACAAAGCCTTTATTCCAATAGGTATCAGTGTATTTCCGATAATGCCCGTATCAGTTGCACGAAGTCCAGTGATCGATCTTCAAGATTACCCTCAACAAACTCGAGGCGAACTTGTAAACAATCACTAGTAGTTAGACGGATGGTACCAAAGGGATCATTAGGGGCCGTCTCGAATTACCTTAATTGGCCTAATAGATGTCTTTTGGGTGGCTTTGGACGAGACCGGATTAAGTTTATGTGTGTTGTGGAGATCAAGATTGATGGACACGTGTGTTAAATATGCAGGATTAAAAGTTACCCGATCTACGAATACTGTAATGCGTACAAGTGTGCCTTCAACAATTCTTTGCTCCAATCATAGAGTTACCTCATAGATACAACGATAAATATGGTTCAAATATACTTTCTGTCTGCCCGTCTTAATGTGTTGAATTATAATTAGAAATAATTACGTATGCTTTTGTGGAACTTCCCCTCATTGTGGAAACGCTGCATACATAGAATAATATCTATTATTAAGTATATTGTAAAAGTATTTTGAAAAGAGCAACTGCCGAGTTTCTTGCTGGTTCTTCTCGGCAGGAACGGCATTCCGAACCAGTGGTACTCATTGACGATTTAAAAGTACTTGTAAAAGTTTATTTGAATAAAAAACATTTATATTCTATTCTATTCTATAATTCCCTGCCACTAGACCTGGACCATGAGGCTCTTATCCACGAAGGCAGTCTAAACCAACTTAATATTGCTTCCTAAGCAAATAAGCCTGCATTGGTAATAGGTATAGCAACTGGACACAGTTTGCTAAGTAGACATAGACATCTCACAATAATGAGAATTAAAGAAGACCTCACTTCATGGCTGAGTGCCCTGTGTACACATTGGTAAGATGGGAACTGCAAGGTAAGGATAGATTAAGTGAAGAAGACCTTACAAACCTTTCTATAGGGGGCATCGTTAGGTTTACGAAAGCTACTGGTAGGTTTGAGGGGGGTAGGCTGCCTGGGCACCAGTAACCTGTGTCCAAACACGGGGAATTGGGTGGAATAGTTCTGACACAGGACTGATCACCCGCCTGGCATTAGCAGGCGTCCCCTCCGTAAATACAATACAAAAGCAAATAAGCCATGTCTAGGGGTCCGTACCCCCGACTTGGCTAAGGTCAAACGGAGAAGACCCCTGCTTCGAATATAATTCCGCCAGCCTCGCGATTGTTGCCAACAATTGGTATTGGAACAGCTCAGTTTGGTGTTCGGCTAACGTGGAGTAACGGATTCATAGAGTCACTGGTTCAGAATGGCCTTTCTACCAAGAACCAGCATAATATATTCAAATTCAAATTTATTTATTTCACGTAGGACAACCTGTGGCTCTTATAACAAGTCATGACTCTACCACCGGGTCGGAAAGCGGATTCTGCTAAGAAGATCCGGCTAAAAACTCAGCAGTTGCTCTTTTCAAAATAATCATTTTACAATATTATTATGAAGCTATTACATTGTAATAAGTTTTTTATACTATCTTGTGGGCAGCTGGATGCCAAGCCGATTTAACCTATGCAACTTTGTTAGAATAAAATATAACATTTCCACAATGAGGGGAAGTTCCAAAAAAAACTGCAATTCAATTCATGTTAAGACGGGCAGATACAAAGTAGCCCCATTCCCGTCGGCGGTACCCGTTCACGAGCATGACGCATGATCCAGCCAGTGCTTCGCTCGACCATATAGCAACCATCAGTAACCGCATACATCTATAGCGTGGGCTCACATAGCAGCGACTACGACTATTATACACGTTTGACCTTAACGACATTGGTTTAAATATGAAAACGATTGAGATAAAGAACATCTGTAGAAAATTATCGCCCAATCCACATTTAATATCCATGATTCTTTATTAATACGCAATATCGGAATTATAAGGGCTTAATTGGAAAAGAATTGGGACACGATTTCGTATTAATTTATAAAAGGAAAGCGACTTTTCTCTATTTTTTTTGTAGTATCGGTAGTCGGATCAAGAAACGGTAAGATATTTGAGTACAAACAACTTCTAAGCTTTTACTGGACAATAAATAACTACAAAACTTACAAATATTTTTACAAAAAACCCAAGAGTTTTGAATTTTCAACTACCATAAAATTACGTTGGATATTTTTTAGTGTTTCGCAGTAATTAAAAAAAGTTTCGTCCAGTCTGTCTGTTTGTACGTCTGTATCGAAATTATTTTGTACAGGTATCGAGCTTAGTACACACATAAAAGCACACTAATTATAATTCGCTTTCTTTGCACAGCAGCAGGAGAGCAGAGGCTGCTCACTTTCTAAACTATCATTATCAGACATATTTTATTGTTAAAATTATTTATTTAAAGAAAGACACAGGTTACGTGTTACGGAGTAAACAACACTGTTTCGTACTACATACATACATACCACTACATACTTACTGTTGGCGTCGCGACGCGTCTCTACGCCAACAGTCGGCCTGACCCGTCGTTACAGATGTTTCACATCAAAAATTCAGGGTTCGAGTATTATGAGAAAAGAAGCTGCAGTACAAAATAAGCAGTTTAGACGTACATTATGATTTATTTTGCTGTCGCGTTGCTGATTCCAATAAAACATCTAGCCTTTTACGTCTTGGATCACACACCAAAGTGTTTCGAGAGCTAAAAGTAACATCAGGCAATTAGCTGATTAGCTGGGTCCAAATACCCAATTAGGGGATTGGAATTATTATAAAACACTCCTCCACGCGCCACCGACGCCATCTGGTGTTCTTTGATGATCTCTAAACGCGATGTAATTTCAACCACATTTTGACAAATTGGATCAGAATGTTAAGGGAACTTTATGTTTGTTTTTGTTTCGAGAAATTAAACATTATCAATTTATTTTCACATTAAAGCAAGGAAAAATAAGTTAATATTGATTTTTCCTGCACCTCTGAGAGTACTCAGTGTTCTCTAGAGTGCATGAAGTCTATTTACATTGGGCAAGCGTGGTGAGCAATAAACTACCCTTCCCTGAGAAGATCAGACTTGCCGGATCAGTAGTGAGCCGTGGAAGGTTTGTTGATCATGATAATTTAATTTCAGTATTTAACCATGTGTAAAAGGTGATGATGATAATCATCTAGCTAGCTAGATATAGCTAGCTTTATCTATCATCTCAGCTGATTGGCTGAACCTCTTTTCTTCTTCTTCTTTAATAGCCCTTTATTTCGTTCATCGTCAGACATAGATTTCTTCATGTGCTCTCCATTTCTCACCGTGTTGTGCCATTCTCATCAAAAATTCTTTTTTAATTCTCTTTCCTGTACGTGATCTCCATCGTGGTCTAAATCTCTCTTACTGTTGACCAAAAGCTCAGATGCAGCAAGAAAACTACGAATTCAAACAATTACAACAGCTTTACAATGATTGTAATGTGATAAGAAAAACAAGACAGCAGTAATCACAGCTTTTGTGCTTCCTTGGATTCAACCCCAAATGCAACCATTATTGCCAGAAATGCAGCTTATTATTATTTTTTTGCGGTTTAATTTAAGTATGAGAAAGATAAATAATGATAATTGTATTATGTTTTGAAAAGAGCAACCGCCGAGTTTCTTGCTGGTTCTTCTCGGCAGGAAGGGCATTCCGAACCAGTGGTAGAGCCAGACGATTCAAAAGCACTTGTAAAAAGTTTATTTTAATAAAAAATATTTCTATTCTATTCTATTCACATATCACAGTTTTGAAGCGATTAAACGAACATGATTAAAATTGAGTAATTTGCCCTTCCCTCCAATATGACGATAAAACTAAGATTTCGCCTAGCTCTAGAGAGTTGAGCTATTTTTTTTTATAACAACCTTCGCATAAATCCAGCCTTCAGAAAGTCGACGAAAGCTTCTATTTCTTAAGTGAGCGTCTGGAGATGTTAATTTGCCGCAGCCATGTCGACCACAATGAGAGACACAATATCATCCCGAGCCATAAATTCGGGTCTTAGCCGCCACCCTAATGAGGTAATCCGCGTAATTCCGCGCTCAGCATCAGGGACGGTGGATAATGTACGCTATCAGGGAGATTTATTGCTGATACCTGCTGGTTAGCGAGCTAATGGAATACCTCGAAGTGAGAAATGAGGATTCTTTAAAGTATTTATTGAAATTGGAATCGCTTCGCCGATTGCCTTGTTACATTTCATTAAAGCTGAAGGGGAAATAGGCGGCGCACAAAGTCATAACACTATATGGGCGATGCATATACGAAGCAACGGCTGGGTCATGCGTCATGCTCGTGAACGGATGCCACCGGCGGGAATGGGGGCGGGAACTTACTGTCTGCCCATCTTAGGATATAATATTGCATTGCTAGTAGGTATGCATTTTTGGACCTTTCCTCATTGTGGAAATACTGCATACATAGCATAGTATTTATTGTATTATAAACTTGTTTTGAAAAGAGCAACCGCCGAGTTTCTTGCTGGTTCTCTCGGCAGGAAGGGCATTCCGAACCAGTGGTAGAGTCAGATGATTGAAAAGCACTTGTAAAAAGTTTATTTGAATAAAAATATTTCTTTTCTATTCTATATAGTTCGAAGAGCTGATGTTCATTGGGGTCTCAAGGTAGATCTCGCACCAAAAAATGCTTTGTTGGCAGACCCTCCACTAAGTGAACCGACGACATCAGACGAGTCGCAGGAGCCGTTGGATACAGGTGGCGGAAGACCGAGACCCGTGGAAGATTTTTTTCTAAGAAAGGAAGGAAGTTGACCTTTTTTTAGCAGTAGACATCTGTTGCTTGAAAAAGAAGAAGAAGATATGCTTAAAATCTATAGGGTCTCATAGAGGAAAGATTTGCTGCTAGTTTGCTAAAGTCTGGGATAGATACCTACGGGTACTGCGATGGCTAATGCTTACATGATAAATGAAAATTAAAATTTTTCAGTCAATCAGATTCAACTCCCTATTACTACTATAACTCCTCGTTGCACTATTGATGTAAAATTTTTGGGATTAGGTATTTGAAAGGGAAAGGTGCATATTTGGTCGACTAATCTTACCCTTTGCCTAGCAGTGATAACCTAGTGGTTAGGACTGTAGTTTCCTATTCGGGGGGCCGCAGGTTCGATATCGGGCACGCACCTCTGACTTTTCGAAGTTATGTGCGTTTAAGAAATTAAATATCACATGCTTTAACCGTGAAGGAAAATATCGTGATTAAACCTGCACGCCTGAGAGTTCTCCATAATGTGCTCGAAGGTGTGTGGAGTCCGCCAATTCGCATTGGGCCAGCGTGGTAGACTATGACCCTTCTCTGAGAGGAGACCTACGCTCAGTAGTGAGCCGTTGATGGGTTGCTGATGATGATGATGATGACCCTCTGCCTTTCGTTTAGAATTGTCAATATTCTTTAAAAAGTATTGTAATTATGATAGGAACGTGAAAATTCCTGGCACATTTAGCCATTTAGCAGTGACGCACCCCAGTTGAACGGTGTTTTGTAAACACTTTATTTCACCTGCAGAAGTAGGCCGCGTAGTTAGTTAGTTCGTAGCCTCGGGCGCAAAGAAAACGAGGTTAGTGAATAAACCAACAACTTATTTTTCTGCGACATTCAACTTTGTTACATAAAATGCAAGCAATAAAGTCTAAATAAATCCAAAGTAATTTTTAATTTTTACTAATGCAATAAGTTTTGTTGTAAGTCTAATTAGTGAGTCTGCAATAATTAATTGCAGAATTCAGTATTCTTAAGTATCAATGTATACTTAAGAATCCATACCTTTAATAAGGTAGTGACTAAGCAAAAACTGTATAAACTATTTTTGAAAGAATAATAATTTTGATACTTACTTATAATATCTGTATGTATAATTTGCAAAAAAAAAATCTAGCTCCAATTTTCTTCAAAAATTACAAAATGTTACTTTATGACCATACTTCTGGTCGAGCCCTGCTACACACCAAACTTCTTTTTAGGGTTCCGTACCAAAATGGTAAAAATGGAACCCTTATGGTGTGACTTTCTCCGTCCGTCCGCACGTCTGTCACAGTCGATTATTTTAGTAACTATTAAAGCTATCGACATAAAATTTGGAATAGTTGTATATAATAGTGGCCCAACAACGTTGGAATAAAAAAATTTGAAAATTATTTTTAGTTTCATTAAAAAAACCGGCCAAGTGCGTGTCGGGCCACACGCAGTGTAGGGTTCCGTAGTTGCAAGTCACAAATATTATTGCTTACCTAGGATAGTGCTTTTATTTTATTTATGAATATTGAATATATTTTGAGTTCCATGCTTTAAATACTAAAATATACTACAAAATATGCAACTTACACTACGTGTAATACTTAACTTAGAAAAAACAGATATAACTACTTAATTAATGAACCCTACTTAGCCGTGATAGTTTTCCTTTAAAATTCATTATATATGCTACTGCTGTGAATTTTTTTATGAATCCTTTATACAACCATTTAGCTGGCAGAGGGGGGGACACTTGACTCTAATAAAATTTAGCACTTTAAAATATCATATTTCACAAACGGATCCCTGAATCGAAAAATGGTTTTCCTACACCTACAATATTTTGAAAAGACCTATTCAACGACACCCCACACTATGGGATGGACGAGAAAAAAAATTCATCCCACTGTACATGCAGGGGAGGTCCCTAAAAAAATATTTTTCACAATTTTATTTCACCACTTTGTTGGCGTCATTAATATTTATACCCTTGTCAAATTACAGATTTCTAGTACCAATAGTCTCTGAGCTAAACCGCGGACGGACAGACAGACAGACAGACAGACAGACAGATGGACGGACATGGCGAAACTATAAGGGTTCCTTGTTTACTACGGAACCCTAAAAAGGGGGAAAATCGGGGGTTAGAAATTTCAAAGTAAGATAATTATACCGATACATCATAATACTAGTGGTTCGCCCCGAACTGAGACCTCGCGGTATCCCATAATTCCCATAAGGTAGTTTTAACTATATTATATTGTAATTAAAACGCGCCGAATCTGATGACGTCAATCGTCATCTGCTTTCGTGGATGGGATGCGTATTTACAATATTAAAGACAGCGCCATCTATTAACAGTATAGTGAAGTTTTGTTAAAAACATTAATGCCCATTAAAACTTAAATAATTTCGTTTCTTTATAATATTTATCTAATCTTAGTATTTGTTGTTCAAGTGCAGAATATAACTCAAATTATGTGTAAGTTTCAATTTTTGAAATAAAGTGATTTTAGAGATCTAGCCTCGAATAAAATCTCCACTTTGAAAGCCCCCCATTTCGTCAATTTTAGGAAAAAAAATTAAAAAAAAATGCTTTTGTACTCTGTTCCAAATTATCTTTAAAATGAGGTACTCCAACCCTATGAAATGCAAAAAAATTTATTTTACTTCGCATTCGCTTCTATGAGAGCCCCCCTGAAATAAAGATTTTTATAACTTTTTAAGCCATTTTCGGCTGGAGGCCATCGGTTTACATATCATATCTAAAATTGAAGTAATTACGTTCAGTAATTCAGAAGTTATAAGGCTCTGACAGACGGACGGACGGACAGACGGACGGACGGACAAGTGCAAATCGCTCTAGTAAACTCAGAGACCTTCGCTTCGCTCGGTCGATAAAAGAGCTTTACCTGTACATTCTAAAACAGATATTTATTTATTTTTATACAAAATAGTTTTTGATTAATCGTGCAAAATGTCGAAAAAAATACCGCCCCCCCTCCCCCCCCTTATTTATTAATTTATTTATTAGATATAATAAAGATAATACAGAAATAATTTATTATGGTCAATAGAGGTTTACGTATATTTTACGGGAAAAATAAAACCAACGCTCTAACTAGCATAGTTTTTTTGATGTTGAGAATAAACCTCTACAAACAATGTTTACGATTATAATAAAATAAAATTATAATATTATTATCATTTAACTTTACTTCTGGAGTACGGAATCCTCGGTGCGCGAGTTCGACTCGCACTTGACCGGTTTTTAATAAGCTCTTAATATTATGATTACTTATATTTAAGAGTGGTGGGTGTGCGCTCGTTAACAGTAAACAGATTTGATTTTTACAGTAGTAGATCAAGTTTCAAGTATCCGAAAAAGGGACGTGTTTGGGCAAAAACATAAAATGATGAAATTTGTTCGATAATAAATAATCGCGAACTTAGGTCTAATTTTTAACCAATATTCATTTATTTTCAATGTGTTGCATATTACAGAGCCAAAATTTTTACATTAAATTCCGATTGATATTATCAAGAGAGTAGCCTAGTGAATTGAAAAGAAAATGAATATTTCACGAGTTACAAAGTATTTGGCGCTCACTACACTCCTATTCCGCGCAAAACGCTTTCTTTTATCGCGCCTCACATGAGGTTGTGGCTATGTTTTATCTCATCGCGAAATCTGATTTTTTTTGGGGTTACACGCGCTCTTAAGCAATAGCTTAATAAGTACATGTTATAAAAATATGTCTGCCTAGACGGGCTAACTTTCGGACATGCTTAAATAATTTCGACGAAATTTAGTACAGAGGTAGCTTAGTAAAGAAGGACTTATAACTATTTTCTCTCGGGGAATCAAAGTTCCAATGGGATTTTTAAGAGTGGGTGTACGTTCGTTAACAGTAAACAGATTTTATTTTTACAGTAGTAGATCAAGTTTCAACTATCCGAAAAAAAACACGCAAAAATTACATCATACTGCCAAGGGACGTGCTTGGGCAAAAACATAAAATGATGAAATTTGTTCGATAATAAAAAATCGCGAAGTTAGGTCTAATTTTTAACCAATATTCATTTATTTTCAATGTGTTGCATATTACAGAGCCAAAATTTTTACATAAAATTCCGATTGATATTATCAAGAGCTTAGTGAATTTTGAAAAGAAAATGAATATTTTACGAGTAACAAAGTATTTGGCGCTTACTACACTCCTATTCCGCGCAAAACGCTTTCGTTTGTCTCGCCTCACATGAGGTTGCGGCTATGTTTTATTTCATCGCACCGCGCGGGTGAAATCTGTTTTTTTTTTGGTGTTCTACGCGTTCTTAAAACCCCAAATCCATGTCCTTTACTAATATGATAAAAAGTCTAATAATATTAAAAAGCATGACTTAAAAAGACGTCTTTTTAGGCTAAAATGTTAAAAAAAATACTTGGGTGAAGCTAGCAAAACATACATAAAGCAACCTACACGCATTTCACTCATAAGGTGTTTTTAAACACTCAAGTCTTCAAAAGTAGGCCGAGTATATAGTTCGCCAGTTGGCTGGCTCGGGGGCGCAAAGCAAACGGGGCTAACTCCCGCTAAAAGGCTAACAACTTTTCATATTAACTGTGACTGCAACTTTGACTTCAGGTCGAATTTAAATTATACAAACTTTACCTTTAACTTTAAACCTCAGGTAACAATGTGTGACTGCACTATGTAGGTGAAACTGAAAAAGCGAAAAGCTGTGGAGTAGTTTATTCGCGTGGTGAATATGCCTTTCTATAAGTTTACTAACAGAGCTTAATCATTGTAATACAATACTTTCAAATCAAATAGAGAAAATAAAGGAATCAGGCCATTGAGGTATTTATAGACACTATATATGCTGTAAGTTTCTGAGGAGTTGGATGGAGTTCCGCAGACTACTTGATGCTGCAGCATCAGCTCAAGGTTACCGTCTTAGAAATAATCCGAAGTAACAGTACACCAAATTTCAAATCCATCGCACCAGTTAAAGATTGTAAGACCCTTTAATCAAGTAGGAAATGAGCTGATGATCTTTAAACACCTGAGCAGATCTACAAAAATTATAGCAAAGATACGCCTCGATTGCGTAAAAAAATCCCGTCAAAATCTATCCATTCGTTAGGGAGCTACGAGGGAACAGATAGACACACAGATACACACATACAGATGTTAAAAACCCATTGCTTTATTAGTGTAATGGGACTCATAAAAATTGAAGGCAGTGCCAAGGACATAGCACCCGGAAGCACCCCGGACAAACGTCCGGTGCTCGGAAACCGGAAGCAGTTATCCATTCGGAAAAACTACAAAGAAGGACTCTTAAAAGAGAGGAAAGTAAAGAGATTTTCTTTTGTCTGCCTTATTACCAGAGATTTTCGAGATTGCTTCATTTTCAGAGCATGCTTAAAAGCTAGTGCAAATTACAGTAGGCTACAGTTGAAAAGCAAGTAACTACACTGGTGCGATTTTAATTTGCTTAAAAGTATGCGATAAGAAGCGGTGATAGCCTAGTGGCTAGGACTGTGGTCTCCTATTCGGGGGGTCGCAGGTTCGATCCCGGGTACGCACCTCTGACTTTTCGGAGTCAAGTGCGTTTAAGCAATTAACTATCACTTGCTTCAACGGTGAAGGAAAACATCGTGAGGAAACCTGCACATCTGAGAGTTCTTCATAATGTTCTCGAAGGTGTGTGAAGTCCACCAATTTGCATTGGGCCAGCGTGGTGGACTATGGCCTATAACCCTTCTAAGAGAGGAGACCTGCGCTCAGTAGTGAACCGTTAATGGGTTGCTAATGATGATGCGATATGTAAGCTGCCGAAGCAATGCATGCAATAGCAATTGGTCTACCCGTGCGCTGAATTGTGCAAGCCAACATTAAGCTATTGCCATCAAAACTAAGGCATGCGATGTACATAATATTTATGTCTGGGTAGTCAGCGCATGCTTCACGACAGTCACTATATACAGTTCGAGATTTAGGTTGCTAGGCAACCTAGCATCCTGAATCTCGAACGATGTTAGAGCCTCCCACCAGACCAGGCCAGAGACAATTCAGAGATTATAAATTGTCAAATTGCCCCCGCCGGGAACCGAACCCGAGACCTCCCAGTTGTAAGACCACAGCGCTCACCACTGCGCCAGGGAGGTCGTCAAAACCTATGATAGAAAATTTTATGCAAAAACTTTATAGCTACGAAGGATTACTTCTCAGATAAAATCGTAATATATTTTAATCCACCGCCTAGTTGTATCTTAGTATTGAACTAAAAGTTCAATCTATACCTTTGTTGGCACGAAACAAAATAGTAGTCTCAAAGGCTACCACCTTGCGGAATTTCAGCGGTGCTTTGAGCAAAAGGTCGTCTAGAGGGGAGCGCTTCAAAGCGCTTGCGAAATTACTTTTCTATCGCTATAAGTAAATATTAAAAGTATAAGATTCGTTTTACAAGAATCTGTTTAATAAAATTCTTGACAAGCAGCTGAAATTTATTGAACCGTAACTGTTTTCAAGTCTAAACACTTGGTGCGCTAGCAGAAACGTTTTAACCCAGAGTTAGCAGCTAACTCTTGGTTAAAAGGACAGATTTGACAGATTGTGCTTCTATATATTCTATATATACAGCTTCTGTCAAAATTACAAATTTATTCCTGGGTTAACAAACTCGGCGTCTCTGCAAGCGGGCCTAAAGTATGTAAATAGTAGTACTGATGAAGTAGTTAGGTACGTTAAACTTTTCCCAAAGAAAACTTTACTTACTAAGCTAATCCTTACTAATATTATATATGCGAAAGTCTGTTTGTTTGTTTGTTGGTTTGTTGTTTGTTGGTTTGTTGGTTTGTCCTTCAATCACGCCGCAACAGGGCTACAGATCGACGTGATTTTTCGCATGGGTAAAGTTGAGGCCCTGAAGAGTGACATAGGCTACTTTTTATTCCGGAAAATCAAAGAGTTCCCGAGGTATTTTAAAAACTAAATCCACGCGGACGAAGTCGCGGGCATCGGCTAGTTACAATATATTTTCAGCTTTTTTGTGTTGATTTGATTTCAGTTGAAATCAGAACCCGTGAAACAAAAATGAGTTAGTCGGATGGGATGGTCTTTTAGGGAACAATTTCCAAAAAAAAGTGGTAAAAAGTGCAACACTGTGCAGTAATTTAATTCCATATTCAAAAGTTCCTGAATAAAAAATCCTGCAATGTGCGCTAACCCTAATTCAATATTGAACGCCAACATGAAAATGCGGACGAAGGATCTTAAATTACCCTTTAGCTGCAACAAAAATTGCTTGAGGGGAAAAAGGTCGGGAAATCTGCATATTGACAGGATACATCCAATTGTGTACTTGGAAGAAAGGAACTGTCCGAAGTCACTCAACCAGGAACAGAGAGCAAAAACCTCACAAAGCGTGAGTTCAACTCGTCCGCAGAGGGTTCTGTATACTCATTTCTGCAGTTCTTTAAGATAAGCTATTTATACTTATTTCATACAATCACACACTTAGTGAAAAATCCTATTACAATATTAGTCCAGTAAATAAAGCATTTAACCTCGCACTAAATTTCCGATCTAATTTTAATTTATTTTAGGCTAAGGGTCACTTACTGACCACAAAAACAAAATGCTGACAGATCCAGGTGGAGCTTCGATCGCAATCTTAAAAAAAAGTTTTTGGCTGATATCTCTGAAACAATCCACTTTAGGGCAAAAGTTATTTAAACCTTTTTTGTAGAGAATAAAATTTTGCATCTTTTATTTCCTGTAAACTTTTTTGTAAAACTTATCGTTTACGATTTATGGCCCATTAAATGAAACGGTTTTATATATTTTAAGAGTTATTGGCCAAAAACGAAAAACCGGTTCATTAAATGGGCCATAAATCGTAAACGGTAAGTTTCACAAAAAAGTTTACAGGAAATAAAAGATGCAAAATTTTATTCTCTACAAAAAAGGTTTGAATAACTTTTGCCCTAAAGTGGATAGTTTCCGAGATATCGATCAAAAACTTTTCTTTAAGATTGCGATCGAAGCTCCACCTGGATCTGTCAGCATTTTGTGTTTTTATGGTCAGTAAGTAACCCTTAACCTAAAAAAAAATTAAAATTTGATAGGAAATTTAGTGCGAGGTTGACCAAAAAAACGGCTTTATTTACTGGCCTATATCGGGTATTACAAAGTCGTATAATTTTGGAGTAAGGAAACAATACAGTGATGCTTTTTGATGTGATAACGTCTTATAAATCGATGAACACCAGCTGCACGCACGAAAAAGTGTCACGTTCCACCTGAGCCTGTGCGTGCAAGCGAGAGCGCGGAACAAGCGATACAGAGGCACGATCGGCCCAAGGGTTGGCTTGTGACTACAGAAAATTGTAATTTTCAATTAACTCCTTCTTTGTACTATACAAATAATGATAATTCAGTGATAAATAATTCAATTCAATTCATAAAAATAAAAGTATGCAATTTTTCATCAATGTTTCTTTATGACGTTATCACGTAAAACTATCGTCCGTAAACCGACTTTACAGACAACCAATTTTTTTTGTTTAGCAAAATTCTCCGTGGCAGAGGAATACACTGTCACATACTCGTAGTGGTTGTGTAAAAAAAAGATACAGGCTGAAATGAGAACCTCCTCCGTTTTAGAAGTCAGCTAAAACGAAGGTTCGATTCGTTTCATTTCGGAACCCTAAATACGACAGCTAGACACGAAACACGGTCCCCAGTGTAAAGAAAACACCTTCATCAACATCTATCTGTATTTTATTATGTTGTTCAGTATAGATCCATATATTATAAAAATGACTCTAATGCCCGTTTCGCAAGGTGCTATAGTCGTGTAGAAGAAAGGGCAAAGAAACTCCACGACAGCACATCTTTTAAAATATAAAAGTAGATATCGAAAACACTTATGGAGCCACAGTCGGCTCCCACGCTGAACGAGAACTAACTTTAAACTAATTCACATTTCCCTTTTATATTTTTAGACTAACAAAATGGATGAAATGGATGATTACAATTTCCCCTTCCATTTAACCAATCAGCCCACATTTCCGCTTTAATACATTTTCAAGTCAAATTAAATTCTATCCCCAACTACTTTTTTATTTCCCGTTTCATGCTACATAATTTAGGTCAAATATCATCCCATTTAATTGAAAATCATGACACTCGGTCAACAAAAATCAAAACAATATCTTATTAATAAATTAAAATCATGACATTCGGCCATCCGACAATGTGTTGCCTCCTGGCACACACACCCATAAATCATGACATTCTGTTTTTCTTATATTATACAGATTCTAATACTACATTTTTAAATTTTTCAAACAATAAATTAAATTTTTCTGGAACATAAAACAAACCTAATTATAATAACCTGGTTATCCTTACTCAAGCTACTATGACAATTTAAACTAAGAAAAAGAGAGAGAGAGAGCGAGAGAGATAGAGAGAGTGAGAGAGAGAGAGAGAGACACAGAAGAAATTTTACTAACACAATCCAGATCATAGTTCAATCACCCTAAATTAAACAATCATAGTTCCCTAAGTTGAACAATCATAGTTCCCTAAGTTGAACAATCATAGTTCCCTAAGTTGAACAATCATAGTTCCCTAAGTTGAACAATCATAGTTCCCTAAGTTGAACAATCATAGTTCCCTAAGTTGAACAATCATAGTTCCCTAAGTTGAACAATCATAGTTCCCTAAGTTGAACAATCATAGTTCCCTAAGTTGAACAATCATAGTTCCCTAAGTTGAACAATCATAGTTCCCTAAATTGAACAATCATAGTTCACTCACCTTAAATTGAACAGTCATAGTTTACTCACCCTAAATTGAACAATCATAGTTCACTCACCAGGATTTGAACAATCATAGTTCACTAACCTTAAATTAAACAATCATATTTCACTCACCCTAAATTGAACAATCATAGTTTACTCACCCTAAATTGAACAATCATAGTTCACTAACCCTAAATTGAACAATCATAGTTCACTCACCCTAAATTGAACAATCATAGTTCACTCACCCTAAATTGAACAGTCATAGTTTACTCACCCTAAATTGAACAATCATAGTTCACTCACCAGGATTTGAACAATCATAGTTCACTAACCTTAAATTAAACAATCATATTTCACTCACCCTAAATTGAACAATCATAGTTTACTCACCCTAAATTGAACAATCATAGTTCACTAACCCTAAATTAAACAATCATAGTTCACTAACCCTAAATACAATTAAATGCAAGTCAGTATGAATAAAGTTACAAACTTATTTTAAATAGTTTAAATAAATTTACATATATCCGACGACCAGTGACTCACTCAACAACCAGCAGGAAACATACCCACTGAAAAATCCAGTGAGGTCACATAGTATGCACTTTAACAAAATCCATTGAACAATCATAGTTCACTCATCATCATCATCTCCATCGTCATCATCATCGTCACCATCAACATCGTCATTATCATCGTCATCGTCGTCGTCATCGTCGTCATCATCGTCGTCATCATCGCCATCATCATCGCCATCATCATCGCCATCATCATCGTCATCATCATCGCCATCATCATCGCCATCATCATCGCCATCATCATCGCCATCATCATCGCCATCATCATCGTCATCATCATCGTCATCGTCATCGTCATCATTATCATCATCATTATAATCATCCTCATCGTCATCGTCATCGTCATTGAAAAAAAACCCCGTTAGAGCACAGCAACGTTATATAAATTAGATACATTTGTAATATTGGGCAATTCAATTCAATTCCTTAACCGCGCATAATAAATATTATGCGGGTGCAGAAAAAGTCTCAAAAACAAATACTTCATTTCACCACTTATGGCCATACAACAGCGTGCAAATCTAATAAAAACATACAAAACCAGTTCCCGACTTAAATACGTCAAGAAAATACAAATCATGTCAAAAATCAAAAAGTCAAATACCATATACGTTAGAATTACAAATTAAATCAATCTATAATCATTACTATACTATAAAGGTCTTATAATAATAATAAATGTCAAAAGGCCATTTATTTCTATGCACTTAAAATTCTTTAAGTTTAATGATTTAGTCAGGAGCCACCCTCTCAAAGAAGACCCAAATTTCCTTAAAGGCAGCAACTGCATCTCCGTTTGTAATAAATCAAAACCTTTATGTACATTACACAACAGTCCCTTAGATAAGTAGCTGTTTTTGCAGGTGTATGCAAAACCAATAGTTCGAAGATATACATGCATTGCGATGCTAGCACCTCTAAAGGTGTTGTCCAAAATTGGTTGTATAAATTTGAATCTAATGAACTAGGATATTTTAATGTAGTTGGATAGAGATCCAAAAAGGCTTCAATCAAAGTAATTTACAGATTTTTAAGGATTCAAATAATAAGTAAAACATTTTTGTTTTGACTCATTTATCGTCCTTTTCTAGTGATTAAACACCTGTTTAACAAAAAACTTGAAAATATCATGTGTCTATGTAAGTTGTCAATATCAGGTGATTGTCAGGAATTTCATTTTCGACAATTTTCGTTAACTAATATGTAGCATCGAAAGTCGATTAAAATTATCAAAAGAAAAATAGACGCAATTCCCAGTTCCACGGTTCAAAATGACATTTACGTGACAGTAACAAGAGACAGTAAAAGGTGCCAGATTTGATAGATGGAATCAACATGGGCTATCCAATCGCCGTTTTTATCAATTTTTATTCCGAGAAAAGCAACATCACTAGCTTGGTTTATAATTATTAAGTTTTAAGTCATTTAACCCCCCCCCCCCCCCCCGTAATTATAATAACCAAACTGTATGCAGTTTGCCTTCGTCAAATCATCACAAAGACTACTATCCCCGTTGCCATTAGTCCCATCGCATCATCTAGGTCATTCTCGTTATTTTTTTTGAGTCATTTTTACATGTTTCCATGACTGAAATATCATCAGCGTAAAGTCAACTGTTACTCCAAAGTAGCATTTCTTTATTGATTCTTTAACCATTCCTAAAGCCACAGCATTCCGTATCGAAGATCAATAATTATATGTAACAAACTACCTACAGAACTCAAAGAAGAGAGAGGAGAGATGAACTCTAAAAACAAACTAAAAGAATGGTTAGTTCAAAAGTGCCTTTCCTATTAGTCATGGCTAAAAAAACCTAAATTTCACCTGCAAGCCAGAAAGAATAATCGAAGACCTTCAGAACAAGGGATTTAAGGTCGAAAATGCCTTTAACAAGCCGAGATGGAAAACCAAGGAACTTCTTAACATGTTCCTGCTTAGTTTTGAAAATGGAGAAATATAAACAAAATTTATGGAATCATCTCGATTCTTAGATGTAAAGTGGAGATTCATCCTCTCAGATCATCAACGCTCATACCGCAGTGCAAAAGATATCAAACATATGCACACCCAGAAGTATTGCTCCAGAGAGCCAAGATGTGTCAAATGCGCTGGAAAACATCTTAGTATTGAATGCAAAAGCCAGCTGAACAGAAACCTAAATGAGTACGCTGTGGGGAGGCTCGTCCGGCTAATTATAGAGGCTGCATAGTAACCAAAGAAATGCAATCCATCAGAAACGAGACATGCAAAAAAAACTTAAAACTTCTTAAAACACCCAGGTAACTGGCATTAATGCAAAAAAAACTCCAGTGGTCAAGAATATGAGACTTTCCGGAACCATTAAAGAAAATCCGAATTAAAGGTAACATATTATGCCCAAGTAGCATCAAATAAAGTACCCAACAGTAACAAATCGAGCGATTCTACTCTAAATAAATTAGACGTGATTCTAAAACTCATGTCGTCATTCGATGATCACTCGCGAAAACTTGAAAATATCAGAAAGAAATAACGGATAAGGAATTGAAGATAATGGCATGGAATTCTAATGGGCTACTACAACATCAACATGAGTTACAAGTAGTCCTAGATACCGAAAATATCGACGTATGTTTGACCTCCGGAACACATTTCACAAAAGGATCTTATATCAAATTCAAAGGGTATAAAGTTTACCACGCTCTACATCCCATAATTCAGCAAGAGGATGTAGTACTGTACATTAAAAGAGAATATTTACAACTACGAAGAAAGAAAATACGAGGAGTTAGAAATCCAAGCAGTGGCAGTAAATATCAAAATAGAACAATACCCTATCACAATTGTAGTCATATACTACCCACCACGGTATTCTCAAAAAAAGATTCTTGGAACAATATGGTCACAGATTTATAATTGGTAGAGACTTTAACGCCAAAAATATTTTCTGGGGCTACAACAACAAGACTACTAACAACTACAAAAGGAGAAGAACTGCTAAGTGCGATCAAAGAAATGAGATGCGATGTAGTCAGTACCGGGATGCCAACGTATTGGCCTACCGGTTCTCGACAAATTCCAGATATTATAGATTTCTTTATATCTAAGAACATCTCACCAAAATACCTTAATATTGAAGAAAAATATGACATGAATTCGGACCATTCACCGGTAATGTTAATAATTAAAATACACTATGGCAGTCAAAGAAACTAAGCTTACTCCAGTGAATAAGAATACAGACTGGGAGGGCTTTAAGATAGAATTAGACAGTATTATAAACCTACAGGTCCCCTTAAAAATCCAGATCAACTCAATATGGAACTAGCTAAATTTATAACAGACATGCAAAAGTCGGCCTGGCATAATACGCCTCCGATAAAAAGAAATGGAGTCAGGGTCACCACCATCCTAAGGAAATTATCGACACCATTAAAATAAAGAGAAAGCAAAGAAAAAAAATCGGCACGCTTCTAGGTCACCACAAGCTAAAAGAATACTAAATAAACTCACCAAGACAAAACTAAATGATTACTTACAAACTTGACTGGTGCTGGAGAAACTTACTATTCACATAACACATTTCACACATATACCACCTATTAAAGAGCAAAATGGAACATGGGCCATCAACAATATTCAAAAAGCTAATAGATTTGCTCAACACCTAGAGGATGTATTCCAAACAAATGAAGGTCATCCAATTGATTTCACTCATGACCGACTCCGCACACTCGCACATCACACAGTCTTGGAAGCAACTCTTGGTGGGACACTCCGTCGAGGTAATTTCTTGGTTTTGGATTTGCAGTGTGATGTTGCACTTGCTTCTCTCTTTTGTTTGTAATTTCGTTTGAGTTTCCACATTGTTTTATTTGTTTTATATAGTTTAGTTTATCGCAGGTCTTAATACATTTATTTGATGTCATTTAGATTGATAAATCCTCATAATTCTCAAAGTTATCATCTCTTGATAAGTTTCATAACAGTGGGCGTTTAGGAATCTTGTTTAAACGCTTTTTTCCTTGGTTCTTGTCACTTCTGATATGTAAAGAAAACACCTTCATCAACATCTATCTGTATTTTATTATGTTGTTCAGTATAGATCCATATATTATAAAAATGACTCTAATGCCCGTTTCGCAAGGTGCTATAGTCGTGTAGAAGAAAGGGCAAAGAAACTCCACGACAGCACATCTTTTAAAATATAAAAGTAGATATCGAAAACACTTATGGAGCCACAGTCGGCTCCCACGCTGAACGAGAACTAACTTTAAACTAATTCACATTTCCCTTTTATATTTTTAGACTAACAAAATGGATGAAATGGATGATTACAATTTCCCCTTCCATTTAACCAATCAGCCCACATTTCCGCTTTAATACATTTTCAAGTCAAATTAAATTCTATCCCCAACTACTTTTTTATTTCCCGTTTCATGCTACATAATTTAGGTCAAATATCATCCCATTTAATTGAAAATCATGACACTCGGTCAACAAAAATCAAAACAATATCTTATTAATAAATTAAAATCATGACACCAGGTGGTAGTGGACCAACTGAACGAATGACTGGACTGATGGAGGGACGAATGAATGGGCGGGAGCGACTAATGACCCACGTCAGGACGGCTCAGTGCGAGACACGCACACTAGCAATATATGTCGCGATACAAATGTCTTGTACGGAAACGGCAAATTGCGCTCGAACAGTAACGCACATGGAGGGAACTTTGCAAAATCTAATGAGTAGCTGAGGAGATACAATGAATTTACAGATTGCGTTAGCGTCAAGTATATTAATATTATTAAGTAAATATAATTTGTAAGAGCGCCACCTCGCAAACAAACTGGCCCACCAGTTTGGCGAGATAATATGTTAAAAACTCCTTTTGTTATCTGTATTATTAATAAAAAATCGGCCAAGTGCGAGTCGGGCCTCGCTCTTTTAGGGTTCCGTTAAAAAAATTAAATTAAAAAATTTCCATCTACCCACCTACCCATTTTAATTTAATTTTTTTAATTTAATTTAATTTTTATTATTTGTTGTTATAGCGGCAATAAAAATACATAATATGTGAAAATTTCATCTGTCTATCTATTACGGTTTACGAGATACAGCCCGCTGACAGACGGACGGACGGACGGACAGCGTAGGCTTAGTAATAGGGTCCCGTTGGTACCCTTTGGGTACGGAACCCTAAAAAAAATAAGATAAAGTCTTGGTGGCCGCATCTTTATCGTTACTCTTTGGTGCCATAAATAGTAATCGCTGTTGACGAAAACTAGTCCTCCAGTGAAGATAAGCTGTACAAAGCTTGAATGGACTTAATATGAAACAAAAATAGTAGCTTTCCAATAGCGCTATTCGAAAAGATCTGGTTTTTTCTTATAAGGCTCAGCTACATAGTTGAACAGCGTAAAATATAAGCAGTAATACTTCAGATTACAACTATCTTTTCTTTCTCAACTTGATAGATTTTTTTTTCAGCAAGGAAATTAATAATACTGTTAGGCTGGGTAGGTAGCTTTTGATAAATTGAGTCACGTCTTCTCATCGTCAATACATCTATTTCAACAATGTTTCCTTCTCATCTTATTATTTTGGTTCTAAAACATGAAAAAGCTACCTAATTCATAGTATCTCAGCGAGTTATGGAGAGAAAAGTAAAATAAAATTACTCTAAAGCTACCAATATAATCCAACAGATTGCAAGCTGAAGTGGCAGTTAGCTATACTTATTGTATGAACGAAGGCGCTTTTGTCGAAGCTTTTTTAAGTCGAATTTCTGAATTGAAAGAAAAAGTGGAGACTGCGCTGACTGACTGAGTGGAGAATGACTGTCAAAGAAATACTTATAAAGAAGATGACGTGACAAACTGAGGATATGGTTTGGAACTATATAAGTCCATGTTCACCAAGGGACGTCGATAGGCTGATATGAATAGAATAGAATAGAAATAGAATAGAATAGAAATATTTTTTATTCAAATAAACTTTTACAAGTGCTTTTGAATAGTCGATGAATCTACCACTGGTTCGGAATGCCCTTCCTGCCGAGAAGAACCAGCAAGAAACTCGGCGGTTGCTCTTTTCAAAACAAATTTACAATACAGTAAATACTATGCTATATATGCAGTGTTTCCACAATGAGGGAAGTTCCAAAAATGCATACCGACTAACTTCTAACTTAAGATGGGCAGACATAAAGCAGCCCCATTCCCGCCGGTGGCACCCGTTCACGAGCATGACGCATGACCCAGCCATTGCTTCGCTCAACCATATTTGAGGACACCACCACAGAAATGTTTAAAGAGTGCGTGACATACTTATGCTACCCATGTTAAGGCATCGAATTAAAAACTAATATTCAAATACTCATTATAAGACGATGATGATGATGAGTGTGCTACAGGACAAAAGTTGCACAACAAAAAGTCCCTCGTGTGTTCCCACCGAAACAAAAGACGGACATTACTGCCCCGCGTATTAATCATGGACCCTTTTCTTGGCTACGTTTCTTTTATCCGCCAAATTGGAATGCTTTATACCCTAATGTAAAGATAGCGCAGAAAGGACCGGCAGTAATGTACTGTTATTGTTTTTGGGAATGTATCGCCATAAACAATGTTTGTTTACACAGAACAAACTGTAGTTAATCAAGACTTTTACCGACTTCAAAAATGGAGGAGTTTCCCGACGCATATATTTGTACGACTCCAAGTATATTCATTATTATTTTCAAAGAGTATACCGCTTTATTGATCCCATTTAAAAAGCATTTAAACTAACTGAAGAACTTTGGAAAAAAGAACTCTTTCTTTAGTAAAAATCGCTTACAACAATTGCAATCTTTACTAATGTTAAAAATCGGCCAAGTGCGAGTCGGGCCTCACTCTTTTAGGGTTCCGTTAAAAAAAATTAAATAAAAATATTTCCATGTACCCATGACAGACGGACGGACGGACGGACGGACGGACGGACAGCGTAGGCTTAGTAATAGGGTCCTGTTGGTACCCTTTGGGTACGGAACCCTAAAAAGTGAGCTTGAGTGTCAGTTTGTCGGTTTGTTCTTAAATCATGCCGTAATAGTGCTACGGATTGATATGATTTTCACATATAAGTATGGTTGAGGACCTGGATAGTGATCCAGGTCCTAAGCCTATGTCACTACATAGGATACCTTTTATCCCGGAAAATCAAAGAGATCCCAAGGATTTTTTTTAAAATTAAGTTGTAAGTAGTTAAATAAACAGTAGCTTTTAAAGAATCTGTTAATGTGAACGGAGCCCCTTTGCCTATATCTGTGAAAGAATCAAGAAAATGCTAAATCTACTTGCACAAATAAAATCTTTTCTTACCAAAAAGTTGTTCAAAATTCAAAGAAGTGAGGGTAATGAAATTCTACAAGAGGAATTACATTCCCTCTTTAATTAGTCCAAGTGTGTCCCTCGACACTGCCCAAGTTTTTACATTCAGAATTGCGCGGCTGACTGTACTTTAATTTTGCTTTGATTGGACCCGAGGGAATATTTGATTGGGTCATTGCTTGCTTGAACATGTTTTTCCTTTGATCCTGTTTAATTCGACATTAGGTCAGAATTTTAAGGATATTGCTGGATATTCCCTGGAGCCTTATAAGGTAGTCTATATTACCAGTTTGGTCACCATCAAGAATAATTCGGTTCGCCTAGTAACTACCTCTTATTCTTTGGAATGTAACGGAATCACTATCTCAGACGAGTCGTAGGAAGCCGTTGGATACAGGCTGTGCAAGGTAGATGCCTTTGGAATTCCATGCAGACATCCACTACTGAACAAAGGTTTGTTCAGTAGTGGATGTCTATCGGAACTCACTAACACGAATTACATCGGAGTCAACCTAGCCTATGTTCACCGTTCCGTGTGGTCGTCCAATACTGAACTGATGCTAGGTATTGGACGTATTAATAAACTAGTACGCATCTTTTCTCATGTGCTGGATGAATCTACCCGGCACCGGGCTGACTAGGTTTTATATCCAATACCTCATAAGTTATCCAATACTGGATGAATTGACACACGTTTGCAAAGCTAAGCCTTGTGAAGGCATTGAGATTATGACAAAACTAGCTGATGCTCGCGACTTCGTCCGCATGGATTTAAAATTCCTCGGAATCCACCGGGCTGACTAGTTTTTATAACCAATACCTCATAAGTTATCCAATACTGGATGAGTTGACACACGTTTGCAAGTCTAAGGCTTGTGAAGGCATTGAGATTATGACAAAACTAGCTGATGCCCGTGACTTCGAATGGGATAAATCAGGTTGGCACAAGATAATATAAAAACTTATGACAATGTAAATAAAATAATAGTAATATAATAATAATATAATAATATAATAGCTACACAATAATTTTGTAAAATGATTATTTTGAAAAAAGCAACTGCTGAGTTTCTTGCCGGCTCTTCTCAGCAGAATCCGCTTTCCGAACCGGTGGTATAGTCGTGACGCGTCATAAGAGCCACAGGTTAGCCTACGTGAAATAAATAATTTTGAATTTTGATTTTTTTTCAATGGTATAAAAAAGTAGCCTATGTCACTCTCCAGGTCCTCCACTATTCCGACGCGAAAAATCGTCGATCCGTAGCTCTGTTGTGGCGTGATTGAAGGTTCAACAAACACACTTTCACATTTATAATATTAACTAGCTGATGCCCACGACTTCGTCCGCGTGGATTTAGTTTTTAAAATCCGTCGTGAACACTTTCCGGGATAAAAAGTAGCCTATGTCCTCAACTATAGTACCCATGCAAAAAATCACGTCGATCCGTTGCTCTGTTGTGGCGTGATTGAAGGACAAACCAACAAACAAACACACTTTCGCATTTATAATATTAGTATGATTAGAATATTAAATTGCATAGAAAAACACTGTAGCATTAAGTCCATACGATGTATTACATCCATGCTTACTTTGTAGTATGTAGGTATAATTATCGTTTGGCAAAATCTGACGCCTTTGGAGTAGTTTGACTTTGACAAAATAGGGCTATCCACGATGGCTATATACGATAAAGTACGCTTGCCAGCTTAAGATGAGCCGTTCATTCAAAGTATCTTGTAGATTCCGGGGTTCAAGTTATTTGGACTTTATACTGAAGATCGTGATGTCTATAATTTCTGAACTACGAAATTGACGACCTTGAAATAATTACACGACAATCTCTAAAGAACCTGCTTTCTAACAAAAAAAGAATGGATTAAATCGGAATACGCCTTAATGAATTACAGCGAAATACCCATTTGGACTTTCAGCCCCTCTCCCAAGGGAACCGTGCTGAATTTCGGGATAAAAAGTATCCTATATTATACCTCGTAGTATTAACTTAAATCGTGCCAAGTTTCATTTAAATCCGTCCAGTAGTTTCGGCGTGATGCGCGGCCCAGATACAGACAGACAGACAGACAGACAGACAGACAGACAGACAGACAGACAGACAAAAAATTTAAAAAAAATTGTTTTGGCTTCAGTATCGATTATAGAGTGCCCTCAAACAAAAATTTTCAAAATATCTTCAATGTACAGAATTGGACCTGTTACAGTTTTATTATATTATAGATATAAAGTATGATTATTATTTGTCAAAATTAAGTATAAGCTTATTAACAACCAATAAGAAGATTAACAAGGAATTTGTATAAAGAAATAACAAAAATTCTATAGGTTACCGAGAGAATTTAATAATGGAATAATCAAATTAATAATGGAAGTTAACAACAAAAGATAAACATCCGAAATGAAGAAAGAATAACTACCCGAGAAAACACCCGCATAAAACAAAAGAGGAGGAGCCGCGAACCAGCGATACACCAAATAATGCCGGAAGTGCTCTCCGCTCCCGCCAAATGGGAGAATTCACATCCGGTGCGCCGGAAGTTTACTTAGCCGCCACGATGCCGCCCCGTTAGGTTGTGTGTAGACGGATCCTATATCAATTTTCAGTAAGCACACACTACAATAGGTAGACCTAATTAATACCCAGTGCTGGACAAAGGTTAAAGAAAAAGAAGAATCAAAGACCGTTTATAGGAGCGACCCATTAGAGACTCTGCTGTAACTTTTCCAATACTTAATGTAAACTGTTCGTAAATCTTTCATTGAACTTACGTATTAAATAAATTAACTTTTTAGAAAACGTCAATTGAATAGAAATATTTTTACTAGCTGATGCCCGCGACTTCGTCCGCGTGGATTTAGTTTTTAAAATCCCTCAGGCGTAGCTTATGTCACTCTCCAGGTCCTCAACTATACCCATGCAAAAAATCACGTCGATCCATAGCTCTGTTGCGGCGTGATTGAAGGACAAACCAAAAACCAACAAACACACTTTCGCATTTATAATATTAGTATGATTCAAATAAACTTTTTTACAAGGTGCCTATGAATCGTCGATGAGTCTACCACTGGTTCGGAATGCCCTCCTGCAGACATTTCTCCTGATCACAGATTCCAGACCACAGATTTTCCTGTCACTGTTATGATTTGAAATCTATTTTGGTACTTAACACTTTTCACGAATAACACAAGAGCAAGTAATTTTTAAGGAGTCGTAAATAAAATTATCGTCATGCTCACATCCAAGTTCTTCGCAAATCAAACATTAATTTTTAGAGCATTTATATAGCTATATTAATATGTAATAATGAGTAATAACTTACTACTAGAGTACTTAATTTAAAATAGTTAGACTTCGTCCTCGTGGAATAGTATTAACTTCGCCTTCGCCACCTTAAAAACACCTTCGCAAATAGTGAATTATTTTAGAACAAATTTGGTTAGCGTATAAAAGGTTATAGTGAGAAACCATAAAAGATAGACATATGCTGTCGCGGACTTTTTTTTTGAACTTTTAAAGGGAAACAATTCTGTCATACATAATTTTTGCGAAACTAACCGTTTACGCAGCGCACGCAGTGGAAGCTCTCATAAGTAAAAAAAACCCCCGATTTCGAAACATTCTTCGATGGTGCTCCGCTTCTATTAGTCTTAGCGTGATGATATATAGCCTATAGCCTTTCTCGATAAATGGGCTATCTAACACGAGAAGATTTTTTCTAATCGGGCCAGTAGTTTTTGAGATTAGCGCGTTCAAGCAAACAAACAAACAAACAAACTATTCAGCTTTATATTTTAGTATAGATACCTACCAACCTCATCTCTTTTAGATAGATGAGATTGAATAATTTTATTTTTACTTAAGATAAGCTTTTATTACCTGAATAACTCTTATTCCCTTATCCAGATATTGATAAAAAATCGGCCAAGTGCGAGTCGGGCCTCGCTCTTTTAGGGTTCCGTTAATTTAATTTTTATTATTTGTTGTTATAGCGGCAATAGAAATACATAATATGTGAAAATTTCATCTGTCTATCTATTAAGGTTTACGAGATACAGCCCGCTGACAGACGGACGGACGGACGGACGGACGGACGGACGGACAGCGTAGGCTTAGTATTACTAAGCCTACGCTGTCCCGTTGGTACCCTTTGGGTACGGAACCCTAAAAATAACTAATTTTCGGTCCAATTGCCGTAGGTAGGCGTTTCGTGACGTAAACACCCCCCACTTAAACGCTGCGGCACCGGAAACATTACGCAAGGGTCGAAATGTAGCGAAATGCAAATTATTGTGTTTAAGCACCCTATTTAGGCACACCAATGCTTATTAATGCGTTCAGAAAATTTCGGAATCGACTGAAAATTCAACAAAAATACATTGATTAACTTACTTTAAAATCTGAAAGCTTGGGTGTTTCCATTGAAGATATTTTAATGTACTGTTAGTTTTAGTGCCAATTTCACCAACTTCGAGTGACGTTTAACTCATTAATAAATTGGGCGTTCTGACAGTTTTCGTATTGAAATTCTGCCAAAATATCAAAACGCTCGGATAAAACCTATTTTACGTTGGTGAAATCGGCCCTTATTAGATATGATTTGTAAGATAATTGTAGTTTTTTAAATATTAGTATGTAGAGCATGTTTAAGTTATAATTTTTCTAAGTGCGGCTCGCCTACATAATGCATGTGCAGTTCGGCGGAAGGAATTTTATTTTGCACTAGCTGACACGGCGAACTTCGTACCACCAACTTATCTATTATAAGTTTTTTTGTTTGTTGGAACGTAGTTCCTTATCGCGCGGTACGGAAGGGGGGCTAGACGGAAAAAATTAAGGAAACCGACACGACACATTTTTGAAACGTCATTTTTTGTTGAATGTGAATTTTGCATTGTATTCGGTATTTTCGCCTTAGAACTCGGCGTCTGCATGGCCTAGTGGTTAGGAGAGTCGCCTATAAATTCAACGTCGATGGTTCGAATCCCATCTCGACAGACTGAACTTTCTATTTTCAATTTTATTTTAAATAATTTCTAAATGTGGCATTTTTCCCTAATTTTTTATTGTATAAATTGGATAACGCCATCTGTGAAAAAACAGTAACTCCACCAGAGTAACTCTTTGGTGTTGTATCAGTGCAATAGAAATAAACTAAAAATAATTCATCGTAGTTAATCAATTTAATACTAGATGACACCACTAGTTTATTACAATTCCTTCACTAAAATACTACTAATAAGGTACTACGTTCCATCCGGGTGTCCCTTGACACGTCTCTTTTTTTTGTATTAAAACCTTCCGTGGACCTTAAGGAACATACAAAAAAATAAATTAACCGAATTGGTCCATCCATTCTTGAGTTATGCGCTTACCAACATTCATTTTTATTTATATAATAATAATAAATAAATAATATATAAAGATAGATTTATTGATATAAAGGCCTAAATTACAACGAAATTGAATTAATTGAATATAACGAAAAGAGTCTGCAATTTGGCAACGTCAAACAAAATGTATTTCGCGTGTACAGCCAGAATTAGATTAGATTTATTTTCCTTATCGACTAAGGAACAGAAATGATGTTTTCATCTCATCTTTTGTTGCTGATGTTTAATGCGTTGTCTTTAATCTTAATAAATCTTTCGTCATTAATCTTTAGACGTTCACGCATATTCCCATAATGATATTTTTACACTTGTATGTAGTGGCTTCCTGTAAATTCTTTTATGTTGTTTGTCTGTCTAAGAAGGTTCTGCCAGCACTTTGCTTTCCGATTCAAGATATTTATCAGGCGTATTCCCTTAATGATATTTTTACACTTGTATGCAGTGGCTTCCTGTAAATTCTTTTATGTTGTTTATCTGTCTAAGAGGGGTCTGCCAGCACTGTGCTTTCCGATTCAAGATATTTATCAGTTCTTCTAAATTTGTGCCCCACCCTTTGCCACTTTAGCTACGCGAGCCTTCGCTGAGCTACATCAGTGATCACGTTGGAAAATTTCGAGTTGTTCCTACACACATCATTGATACTGAGGCTGAGATCTTTAGATCGTACTCTGGCTCTGCAAGACTCAAGATAGAGTTAAAATGTGACACAAATATGAAAAGGTTATGACAATAGTCCAATAGCTATTAATACACTATTGAGCTACTTCCATTATTGCGTTATTTTGTTTATCCATCATCATCATCAACCCATCAACGGCGCAGGTCTCCTTTCAGAGAAGGGTTATAGGCCATATAGACCACCACGCTGGCCCAATGCGAATTGGCGGACTTCACACACCTTCGAGAATATTATGGAAACTCTCAGCTATTCAGGTTTCCTCACGATGTTTTCCTTCACCATTAAATCATGTGATTTTCAATTTCCTAAATGCACATAAATCATAAAGTCAGAGGTGCGTATCCTGGTTCGAACCTACGTGACCTAGCACATAACTCTGAAAAGTCAGAGGTGTGTACCCGGGATCGAACCTGCGACAAATCGAATAGGAGACCATAACCACTAGGCTATCACAGCTTCTAATTTGTTTATTATTCCAAACCAATTACAGTGACTCGCTACTAGCTGATATTTGGAGCGATTTAAATAACTAATCATGTTTGTGGGCAGCCTTACGCGCTATATCGCGTGTGGCTGATACTTAGGGCTAAGTGGAGCACTCATGTTGCACGATAGCATTGACCTTTGCTTTACTCCACATTGGATCTGTGCTACAATTCTTTTTTACCCGAACGCAAAGAAGGGTCACCTTTGTTTTTCGCACATGTTGTCTGTATATTCATCATCATGAGCAACCCATTAACGTCTCACTACTAAGCGCAGGTCTCCTCTCAGAGAAGGGTCATAGTCCACCACGCTGGCCCAATTTGAATTTGTAGACTCCACAAACTTTGAGAACACTATGGAGAACTCTCAGGCGTGCAGTTTACTCACAATGTTTTCCTTTACCGTTGAAGCATGTGATATAATTTAATTGGTTAAACGCACATAACTCCGAAATATCAGAGGTGCGTGTCCGGGATCGAACCTGCGACCCCCGAATAGGAGACCACAGTCCTAACCCCTAGTCACCTGTCACTGCTTACATAGCTAAGGATTGCGAGTAAGTATTTGATGTATGTATATTATTTTCTCTGTGACAATTAGTACCTATCGTAAAAAGAGAAGAACAATTAAATGATGGAGAAGGAAACGCTTTTTCTATTAGAGAATTTAGGCAAATCCTGTAAGATAAAAAGAACAGAACAAGAGTCAGTATATAACGATTGAAGGTCAGATTCGTGACAAAATAATGAATGAGTATGTACTACACATACTTAGAACCTTAAATATGCATGCCTGAGAGTTCTCCATAATTTTCACAACGGTATGTGATGTCTGGCCAATCCACACTTGGCCAGCGTGGTTTGCCAGCCTCTAGTCATTTTGAGAGGACACCTGCAGGCCTAGCATGACGCGCGAGAAAATATTGTCTAACCCTTTTCTCGTATTATCTCTATATCTCTATCGAAACTAACATGGTTGCACACCATGATTCTTCTTGTTACGTCGTTACGTCAAAAGTAGAGATAAAATCATTTTCTCTATTTTTCTCTACGAACTCTAACATGACGAGTGGCAACGTCATTTTCTCGAATTGTGAAGTATAAAAGAGTAAACGCGAAATCAGTCTACATCGACAAAATATCTCTCTATTTCTTTTCGCGAGATAAGTATCACTACGACGTGCATGCTAGGCCTGCTGAGATGATAGTGATTATGACAATTGACTGAAATATGAAACGATAATACACTGCTTAGTACATAATTATGTAGTTTGTACGTAGCTATGTATGTATGATATACAAAATATAATTTGTTGATATAACATTCCTCTTAGCATTTAACTGGTTGGACATAGTTTTACGTTGGTACATACTCGTAGGTACCTACTCAGTACACAATGAATCCTAGTCCTAATTAGGTGAAAGCTATTGACTACGACATAACCATAGATTGGTAGTCGCTTCGCACCTACGAGATACCGTCGGCGTACTAGTAATATGCGGTAATTCGTAGTGTGGTATTCTCTGGACCACAAGATGCTTGACTCCTTAAGGTCTATCAACGGTTCTCCTATCTTTTCAAATTAAACACATCGTACTTTGCACTGTGTATTGACTTAATATATTATTTCACAATTACATCAGAACGTCACTGGAAAGCTGTGAGATGTTTACGTGATGGAGACTTGAATTATAATACCACTGATAATAATAAATAACGTAACTTGGAGGTCTTTCCGAGTTGATCACAATAATAGCAGTCATAGATCGCAAATACAGTCAACAATACCTCTGACAGCTTTCCTACAAAATTAGATTCTTAATTTAAATTCAAACAACGAAGTTTTCTTCACGAGCATAGTGGCCAGGAACAAGGAAATGGCCTGCTACGAAGTAGGCTGGTTGCCACAGTAGTACGCCTGAACTGGCGTACCCACATAGTCACATAGCAACCAATGTTTGACATTATCAAAAAAACTACGATATTACGTTGCCCCATTTAAGGGGCTTTACGTTGCCCCATTTAAGGGGCTTTTATTTGTAGGAAGAGCGATATCTAGTAGCGACTAAGCTACCAAGCCTAAATCGATGGATATAACTATCTCAATGCGCAATAAAAAGGTCAGCAGTTCGGGGTGCATAAAATAATAATCCCACTCAAGGGGGAAAGTTTCAGATAAATCGAGAGGAAACTATGAATTTTTATGTATCTAGTTGTATGATAAATGATTTTTTGTCGATCCATTAATTTTGTCGGCTTCGAGATTTGTTACCAATAGTATAACAAACTGTCAGATGTTTAGTTTTGGGAAAATAATGCTTTGTCTTTAGCTTTTCTCTGGAGTCGTTCGAATAATTTATTTATGGGTAACCCTTGCCCGTGGCATCGCTCGCGCTAAGGTCGATTTTTGAACCACTATTTTATCCCTTTAGGGGTTGAATTTTTAAAAATACTTTTTTAGCGGATGACTTCGTTATAATAGCTTCGTTATAATAACAAGTTGATACACGTAACACAACTTATAAAGTAGCTTGAAAGTTTCAAATAAGAACTTGTGTTAATTAACAGGGGTCGATTTTTACACCTCGTCGACCCCCAAAATCAGTTTTCGTTTATGTCGAGCCCTGGGAAACCGATTTCAACCCCAAGGGGTCGATATCGTCCACTTTGGGAATCCCTGGTCTAAATGCTTTCGCATTGCGAACATCTGTCAACATAACATTAAACCTTTCACTTGATATGGACTTTTTGTAGGTCTCACGTCTTCTCGATATTATAATAATACATAATTCCACCTAATTTGCTACGATCCATATTTCTATATCACATAATATTCCCTAGGCTATAAAGAACATGTAAACATAGTTCGCGAGTTGATGGCATTTCGATCGATAGTACGCGATCATAACTTCTGATATGGTTCGGCGGTTTTGATCGGGATTTACGTAATTTTGCTCTATAGCGGTAGTAAAGTAAAGTAATGGGCTGTTAATGTTCAGCAGCTGTTAAGGTCTGCTATTTATTTATTGGGAGACGGAATAATCAAAGTTTAGACTTCACCCTGCGCAAAATGACTTTATGTATGAATCGAATTTTAGCAAATCACTTTAAGATGCTATCATTGAATGATTTATAAATATATATTTAAGTGTTCAATAATTTGAATAATATTTAGATTTTGATCAATAAAGCTTTTTATGACTAAATACCTCCCGATACCTATCGATGGACAAATAATCAATTAGATTATAGAACAACTTTAAAAAAAACTATACTTAGTGTATTTAACTAGCTTTTGTACACGGCTTCGCCTGCGTGGAGTTTTAAAGTCCGACGGAAACCCCTAACCTTGCTTTCTTTGTACAAAAAAAAATTAGTTGTCTGTAAAATCAGTTTACGGACGATAGTTTTACGTGATAACATCATAAAGAAACAAGCCACAAGCCAACGCTTTGGCCGATCGTGCCTCTCTATCGCTTGTTCCGCGCTCTCGCTTGCACGCTCGGTCTCAGACGGAACGTGACACTTTTTCGTGCGTTCAGCCGGTGTTCATCGGTTTATATGACGTTATCACGTCAAAAGTAATCTTTGTTTATAACTCACCAAGACCTCAATTATACCCATAACCCATCCCAAAAAATCACGTGGATCCGTGCTTCGTTACTGCATCATCAGGAGAAACCAACAAACCCAAAAACAAACTCACTTTCGCATCACACTAATATTAAAGTGTTCCTCCCGGAAAATTAAAGAGTTCCCGCGGGAATTAAAATCATAACCCACGCGGACCAATTCGCGGGTATCGTCTACTTTATAATTTTATTAAGAATTTACACTCATTATTAGTGAATTGTCATTATTTTTAAGCTATTGCATAGCTTTTATCGCGGGCTTTGAGCGCGGCGACCGAATCAAGAAATTCCGTAACGAAAATAAACCTAACACAACCACTCTGACCGGCACAGCGGCGCGGCGTTGAAAGTCGTGCATAGTCTAACGTCGTTTCAGTTCGGCAGACTTCGGCACGGTGTTTGAGTGCGTGCGACTAGAAAATGCTATGCAATAGCTTTACCGCGGCAGTCCCCGAGTGCCACACGTATTTTTTGTTTCTATCTCTCCTACTATGCGTAGTTTAAACATAAAAGCACACACGTTAAACTGGCAGGCTGGATATCCGTCAGGTACGATCTCGGTAATTATTCCCGCGAGCCTCGCCAGCTAATGTTACGAGAATTACCATATTATCGACACCGAGAAAAAGGGTGAGGAATTGAAAAAAGAGACGATTTAAGGCTGTTTCTTAGTATTACCGATAAGGTTAATAAATCATTTGTTTTACTTGGATGGCGTGTATTTTTTGAATATATAGTAGGTTTTTTATTTTTCCCATGATTTTTATTTTTACCGTGAAAACTGTTAATTAAATCAATTGTCATTACTGTTTGCTTGAATAACGACACTTAAATTTTTGTGTAATTATTATTTCTAAATATATAAAAAGAAAAGGTCTGACTGACTGATCATAGATCAACCACTGGACGGACCGGGCTAAAATTTGGCATACAGATACAGACCTAGCTATTATGGCGAAGACATCCGCTAAGAAAGGATTTTTTGAAATAGGGATTGAAAAAATCGTGATTATCGTGATACGTAACCGTTTAGCATAAATTATTATCCTAACCATCCTTACTAATATTATAAATGCGAAAATGTGTTTGTTTGCTGGTTTATTGGTTTGTCCTTCAATCACGCCACAACAGAGCTACGGATTGACGTGATTTTTAGCATGGGTATACCGTATAGTTAAAAACCTGGAGAGTGCCATAGGCGGGAAAATAAATAAGTTTCCGTGGGATTTTTAAAAATTTAATCCACGCGAACTAAATCACGGGCATCAGCTAGTAATACCTGATAAAAATCTACTCAGTCCAAGGTCTCTTTTGAAGTATACACTTCACTCCTGCTTTTCAAATGAAATGCAATTTTAAGATAAAAATTTTGCAAAGTATTTATTTTCACATGTTTAAACGTGTTTTAATAAAGCGAAAATTAACCATCAAAAAACACCTCATTCCACACTTAATGAAATGCAAAATTCAGAGCGGAGAGAAAAGTCGTGTAATGCAGCTTGTCCCAAGTTTTAGGCAAAGTCGACGTCAAACGGTAGTTTTGCAATGACTGCATCAACTATAGAAATAGAAATATTTTTTATTCAAATAAACTTTTTACAAGTGCTTTTGAATAGTCGATGAGTCTACCACTGGTTCGAAATGCCCTTCCTGCCCAGAAGAACCAGGAAGAAACTTGGCGGTTGCTCTTTTCAAAACAAGTTTACAATACAATATATATATGCTATGCTGCGTAGGCAGTGTTTCCACAATGAGGGAAGTTCCAAAAATGCATACCCATTAACAATGCAATATATCTTAAGATGGGCAGACATAAAGTAGCCCCAAAGCAGCCCCATTCCGCCGGCGGCCCCCGTTCACGAGCATGACGCATGACCCAGCCGTTGCTTCCAACATATTTGAGGGAACGTAACGTTACGTAACGTAACTATGCTTTATGCAGTTTGCTTTATTAGTGTTATTACACTCGAGTGGGTTTATACAATAATTAGCCGAGGATTTAGCTTGTAATTAAATTAATTACCACAGTAATCCGATGAAATCTACACACATACACAAATATAATTACCAAGCACATCTATGAACATAAATCTACTCATGCAGATTTTGATTATTTCATTACTAAACGATTTTGTATGATACTAGCAGATATCCGCGACTTTGCTCCCGTGAATTTAGGCTATCATCATCATAATTATCATCAAAACCCATCAACGGCTCACTGCTGAGCGCAGGTCTCCATTCAGAGAAGGGTTAAAGGCCCTATTCCACCATGCTGGCCCAATGCGAATTGGCGGACTTCACATATCTTCGGGAACATTATGATGAACTCTCAGATGTGCAGGTTTCCTCACGATGTTTTCCTTCACCGTTGAAGCATGTGATATTTAATTGCTTAAACGCACATAATTCCGAAAAGTCAGAGGTATGCAAGAGGTATGTATGGAACGTTGAATCGAACCTGCAACCCCTTGAATAGACCACAGTCCTAATCCTTGTTTTTTAGGGTTATAGTAGGGTCAAATCCGTTGGGAAATCTTTGATTCTCAAGGATAACAAGTAGCATTGATTACTTCTTCTATTAATCTTTACCCGTCTAGAAAGTCTTGCCAAAAACGATTCTTTCGTTCCGGAGATTTCATACAAACTTTGCTACCACGAGAAGGTGAACTCTTGAGGAGATAAATCAAAGAAAAAATGAAACAAATGTTTTTTATTTCATTTAAAAAGTGCCTTCATTACATTACATCATTTTTGACGACCTCCCTGGCTCAGTGGTGAGCGCTGTTGTCTTATAACTGGGAGGTCCCGGGTTCGATTCCCGGCAGGGTCAATTTGGGAATTTTTAATTTCTGAATTTTCTCTGGTCTGGTCTGGTGGGAGGCTTTGGCCGTGGCTAGTTACCACCCTACCGTCAAAGACGTGCCGCCAAGCGATTTAGCGTTCCGGCACGATGACGTGTAGAAACCAATAAGGAGTATGGGTTGAATGTTCACTGCCATACCCCTTCCAAGTTAGTCCGCTACCATCTTAGACTGCATCGTCACTTACCATCAGGTGAGATCGCAGTCAAGGACTAGCTTGTCATCGAATAAAAAAAAAAAAAAAAAAAAAAAAACATCTTATTTTGTAGTAATTACTTCTAAAATTAAAATATTTATATACACTAACTAACATTGAAAGTTAAAAACTAGATCGCGCCCGATGAACAGCGTGCTGCTAGAACTAGCTCGCGACACATCCACAGCGCGCAGTCACAAGCCAACGCTTGGGTCGATCGTGCCTCTCTATCGCTTGTTCCGCGCTTTCGCTCGCACGCTCAGGCTCAGGTGGAACGTGACACTTTTGACGTGTTCATCGATTTATAAATGTTATCACGTCAAAAAGATTTCAGTTAAGTTCTATTGTTTTAAGCTTGGCCCTATTTAAAAAATGATGCGTGCGAAATAAATCGCCGGAATCCTGATCCTTCCGAATTTCGGCGCCAAATTCGGTATTCGACAAATCGTGTGGAAACACTGTGACGGCTATTGGGCGACCCGGGATGTGGTATCTACTACTTACATCTATTTGGTTGAGAGAAGATTTTAAACTACTAAGTAAATTCACAGAGCGTTGAAAATGACAGCAAGCGAACTGCCAATAGCCAGTTTTCTTTTTAAAGAATATCAGCCAAGTTAAAGTTGACTAATATCCTCCTCCTTTAATTTTTCCTAATTTTTTATAACTTATTTAAGTTATAAAAAATTAGGGAAAGGTTCCACATGTAGAAAATGTTTAAAATAAAATTGAAAATGGAAAATTCGGTCTGTCGAGCTGGGATTCGAACCATCGACCTTTGGCTGTTAGGCGACTGTGGAAACCACAAGGCTACGGAGATCTAATATTGTAGTGTGAAAATGTTTAACACAATGCCAAATTAATAAATCGAAAGGAACTTCGTTCCATCCAGGTGTCCCTTGACACCTCTCAAGTTTTCGCGCGGTGCGGAAGGGGGCTAGACGGAAAAAATTAAGGAACCGACACTCGACACATTTTTGAAACCGACACTTTTTGTTGAATGTGAATTTTGCATTGTATTCGGTATTTTCGCGATACAATATTGGGTCTCCGTAGCCTAGTGGCTTCGGCAGTCGCGTAACAGTTACAAGTCGATGGTTCGAATCCCAGCTCGACAGACTGAATTTTCTATTTTCAATTTTATTTTAAATAATTTCTACATGTGGAATTTTTCTCTAATTTTTTATTGTATAAATTGGATAAAATGTTATTGTACTACTAACGCCATCTGTTAAAAAACCAGAGTAACTCTTTGGTTTCATAACGTTGCTGCAATAGAAATAAACTAAATATAATTCATCGTAGTTAATCAATTTAATAATAAATGACACAACTAGTTTATTACAATTCCTTCACTAATTAATCGAAAGAAACTTCGTTCCATCCGGGTGTCCCTTGACACCACTCAAGTTTTTTTATTATACAATTTTGATTTAGCAGTCTTTAAATGTTTATTTATTTTATAATAAACTAGTAGGGCGCGTGGGTGCGCGGCCCGCAAGCGGACCGCGGTTTTTCTATCGTCAAGTGGACTTTCAGGTCCTGATCATTTTCTATCAAATAACCACTCTTCCATCTTTTATACTCTCCGAGATAGATGCCTATGAAATTGGTATCCGCCATCTTGAATCCGCCATTTTGAAATTTTTTTCAGCTCACTGCCAATTGGATGAGGTTTCGAGTATTTTTTGTTTGAGCACCTCCCACCTATCTTCAATACCCTGGCCGTGCCCCTCACCCACCTTCCAAGCCCTCGATCATCATATCTCACCATTTCTCAGAATGAGATTTCTTTTATAAAAACAAATTTTCAAAAGGAACCGTATCAAAGTCTTGTATAGTTCCCAACTTCTAGTCTCTTCAATATTCGCCATATATTTTGTATGAAGAAAAAAAAATCCGCCATATTGGATTTTTTTTCTATTCATCAAATAGACCTTTGGGTCCTGATCATCATTTGTCAAGAAACCACTCTTCCATCTTTTATACTCCCCGAGATAGACACCGACGAAATTTGTATGGCGGCCATCTTTTTTCCGCCATTTTGAATTTATTTTCAGCTCACTGCGAATTGGATGAGGTTTCGAGTGACATTTGTTCGAGCACACCCCACCTATCTTCAATACCCTGGCCGTGCTCTTCACCCGTCTCCAAAATCCTCAATCATCAGCTCTCTCCATAATTTTCCTCCGAATGAATTTTTGTCTTCTATACGAAACCATTAGTGAAAAAAAAATTTTTCATACAAAATTTTACAGGAGAGGTGATCAATCAGTCAGTGAATCAGTGAATCAGCACGAGCAGCTATATATATATTAACTAGCGTTTGCTCGGTGCGCGAGCTGCTAAAGCAGCTCGCGGGAAGTGTTATTGCTACAAGTAGGGCGCGTGGGTGCGCGGCCCGCTAAAGCGGACCGCGATTGTTCGGCTTTATTTAATTCGCTCGGTGCGCGAGCTGCTAAAGCAGCTCGCGGGAAGGGTTATTACTACAAGTAAGGCGCGTGGGTGCGCGGCCCGCTAAAGCGGACCGCGATTTTTTTTACTCATCAAGTAGACCTTCGGATTCTGGTCATCTTTTGCCAAAAAATTTGTTCGAGCCCACCCCACCTATCTGCAATAACCTGGCCGTGCTCCTCATTCACAAAAGAAAAAGAAAAAAAAGAAAAAAAAAATGAAAAAAAAAAGAAAAAAAAACAAATGTAAAATGAAAAAAAGAAAAAGAAAAAAAGCCCTATGAACCTATCAAAATCAATGTCTTGCATAGTTCCCAACTTCTAGTCCCTTCAATATTCCCCATACATTTAGTATGGAAAAAAAAAATCCGCCATCTTGAATTTTTTTCCTACTCACCAGGTAGACCTCCGGGTTTTGATCATCTTTTGTCGAGAAACCGCTCCTCCATCTCTTATAGTCTCCGAGAGAGAGACGGACAAAATTTGCCGCCATTTTTTTTCCGCCATTTTGGAATTTTTTTTTAACTCACTGGCAACTGCTCGAGGTTTCGAATGACATTTGGTCGAGCACCCTCCACCTATCTTCTATACCCTGGCCGTGCCCCTCGCCCGTCTCCGAACTCCTCACTCATCAGCTCTCTCCACCTTTCTCCGAGTCACATTCTTTGAGCTCTATACGACACCATGGGTGAAAAAAATTTTTTTCATACAAAATTTTACAGGAGAGGGGTCGGAAATTTGAGACGTCACAGCTCGGCCGCCATCTTGTTTTTTTAATTTTTTTCACTTTTTCTGTTAATCGTTTACTAATTTCTACAATAATCCAAAATTTCAAAGAAATCGGTTAGAAAACAAAAGAGTTGCAAGATTCACGTCGGCCGCCATCTTGTTTTTCCGAAATGTCATAATTTTCCCCAACTCGAATCCCCCACCTGGACATATCTCCCCTACATCATTATATCGATTTCCGTCTCCTTCTAGGAGAACAACCCTGTCAATGAGTGAGTGAGTGAGTGAGTGTGTCAGTGGTAATCGAGCTATATATATTATAACTAGCATTTGCTCGGTGCGCGAGCTGCTAAAGCAGCTCGCGGGAAGTGTTTTACTAAAAGTAAGGCGCGTGGGTGCGCGGCCCGCTAAAGCGGACCGCGATTGTTCGGCTTTATTTATTTCGCTCGGTGCGGGAGCTGCTAAAGCAGCTCGCGGGAAGTGTTATTGCTACAAGTAGGGCGCGTGGGTGCGCGGCCCGCTAAAGCGGACCGCGATTGTTCGGCTTTATTTATTTCGCTCGGTGCGCGAGCTGCTAAAGCAGCTCGCGGGAAGTATTATTACTACAAGTAGGGCGCGTGGGTGCGCGGCCCGCTAAAGCGGACCGCGATTTTTTTACTCATCAAGTAGACCTTCGGATTCTGGTCATCTTTTGCCAAAAAATTTGTTCGAGCACACCCCACCTATCTGCAATAACCTGGCCGTGCTCCTCATTCACAAAAGAAAAAGAAAAAAAAAGAAAAAAAAAAAAGAAAAAAAAGAAAAAAAGCAAATGTAAAATGAAAAAAAAAGAAAAAGAAAAAAAGCCCTATGAACCTATCAAAATCAATGTCTTGCATTGTTCCCAACTTCTAGTCCCTTCAATATTCCCCATACATTTTGTATGGAAAAAAAAAATCCGCCATCTTGAATTTTTTTCCTACTCACCAGGTAGACCTCCGGGTTTTGATCATCTTTTGTCGAGAAACCGCTCCTCCATCTTTTATAGTCTCCGAGAGAGAGACGGACAAAATTTGCCGCCATTTTTTTCCGCCATTTTGGAATTTTTTTTCAACTCACTGGCAACTGCTCGAGGTTTCGAATGACATTTGGTCGAGCACCCTCCACCTATCTTCTATACCCTGGCCGTGCCCCTCGCCCGTCTCCGAACTCCTCACTCATCAGCTCTCTCGGGAAAAACGAAAAAGAAAAGAAAAAAGTAAAAGCAAAAGAAAAAGAAAAAAAAAAAAGAGAAAAAAGAAAAAAAAAAGAAAAATGAAGAAAAAGAAAAAAGAAACAAAAAGAAGAAAAAAAAAGAAAAATCAATATTCGCCATATATTTCGCATGGAAAAAAAATCCGCCATCTTGTTTTTTTCCTGATCATCAAGTAGACCTTTGGGTCTTGATCATCTGTTGCCAAGAAACTACTCTTCCATCTTTTATACTCTCCGAGATAGACACCAGAGAAAGTTCCTATGGCCGCCATCTTGAATCCGCCATTTTGGAGTTTTTTTTCAACTCCCTGCTAATTAGATGTGGTTTCGAGTAATTTTTGTTGGAGCACACCCCACCTAGTTGGTCGCGTGGATAGTTGGCAAAAAAACCACTCTTTCACCTTTTTTAACCCATTTCCAAAAAGGAGGAGGTTCTCAATTCGGCCAGTATATTTTTCTTTTTTAATTCTCCGAGATCTAAGACACCTATGAACCTATCAAAATCAATGTCTTGCATAGTTCCCAATTTCTAGTCCCTTCAATATTCCCCATACATTTTGTATGGAAAAAAAAAATTCCGCCATCTTGAATTTTTTTCCTACTCACCAGGTAGACCTCCGGGTTTTGATCATCTTTTGTCGAGAAACCGCTCCTCCATCTTTTATAGTCTCCGAGAGAGAGACGGACAAAATTTGCCGCCATTTTTTTTCCGCCATTTTGGAATTTTTTTTCAACTCACTGGCAACTGATCGAGGTTTCGAATGACATTTGGTCGAGCACCCTCCACCTATCTTTTATACCCTGGCCGTGCCCCTCGCCCGTCTCCGAACTCCTCACTCATCAGCTCTCTCCACCTTTCTCCCAGTCACATTCTTTGAGCTCTATACGACACCATGGGTGAAAAAAATTTTTTTCATACAAAATTTTACAGGAGAGGGGTCGGAAATTTGAGACGTCACAGCTCGGCCGCCATCTTGTTTTTTTAATTTTTTTCACTTTTTCTGTTAATATTTTACTAATTTCTATAATAATCCAAAATTTCAAAGAAATCGGTTGGAAAACAAAAGAGTTGCAAGAATCACGTCGGCCGCCATCTTGTTTTTCCGAAATGTCATAATTTTTCCCCACTCGAATCCCCCACCCGAACATATCTCCCCTACATCATTGTATCGTTTTTTGTCTCTTTCTAGGAGAACAATTATGTCAATGAGTCAGTGGTAATCGAGCTATATATATTATAATAACTAGCGTTTGCTCGGTGCGCGAGCTGCTAAAGCAGCTCGCGGGAAGTGTTATTGCTCCAAGTAGGGCGTGTGGGTGCGCGGCCCGCTAAAGCGGACCGCGATTGTTCGGCTTTATTTATTTCGCTCGGTGCGCGAGCTGCTAAAGCAGCTCGCGGGAAGTGTTCTTACTACAAGTAGGGCGCGTGGGTGCGCGGCCCGCTAAAGCGGACCGCGATTTTTTTACTCATCAAGTAGACCTTCGGATTCTGGTCATCTTTTGCCAAAAAATTTGTTCGAGCACACCCCACCTATCTGCAATAACCTGGCCGTGCTCCTCATTCACAAAAGAAAAAGAAAAAAAAAGAAAAAAAAAAAGAAAAAAAGCAAATGTAAAATGAAAAAAAAGAAAAAGAAAAAAAGCCCTATGAACCTATCAAAATCAATTTCTTGCATAGTTCCCAACTTCTAGTCCCTTCAATATTCCCCATACATTTTGTATGGAAAAAAAAATCCGCCATCTTGAATTTTTTTCCTACTCACCAGGTAGACCTCCGGGTTTTGATCATCTTTTGTCGAGAAACCGCTCCTCCATCTTTTGTAGTCTCCGAGAGAGAGACGGACAAAATTTGCCGCCATTTTTTTTCCGCCATTTTGGAATTTTTTTTCAACTCACTGGCAACTGCTCGAGGTTTCAAATGACATTTGGTCGAGCACCCTCCACCTATCTACTATACCCTGGCCGTGCCCCTCGCCCGTCTCCGAACTCCTCACTCATCAGCTCTCTCCACCTTTCTCCGAGTCACATTCTTTGAGCTCTATACGACACCATGGGTGAAAAAAATTTTTTTCATACAAAATTTTACAGGAGAGGGTCGGAAATTTGAGACGTCACAGCTCGGCCGCCATCTTGTTTTTTTAATTTTTTTCACTTTTTCTGTTAATCGTTTACTAATTTCTACAATAATCCAAAACTTCAAAGAAATCGGTTGGAAAACAAAAGAGTTGCAAGATTCACGTCGGCCGCCATCTTGTTTTTCCGAAATGTCATAATTTTCCCCAACTCGAATCCCCCCCCCAAACACATCTCCCGAACATCATTGTATCGATTTCCGTCTCCTTCTAGGAGAACAATTATGTCAATGAGTCAGTGAGTGAGTCAGTGGTAATCGAGCTATATATATTATAATTATACCAGTACTTAAGAAAATTTCATATATACAATACTATATTAAACCTAAATTTAATTCTAAAATTAAAACTAAAATAAAAACTAATTAAAATCTAAAACCCCATCCAAGGCACCGCAGTGTGGCATAGTACCCAAGACGCTGGCAGCATTACCTCTTTGAATGGCCAAGCTAATCCTTTGGCCAAGGTAGCTGCCAGCTCTTGGATCCCCGGTAGACTCGATCACTCTTTTTGATATCTCTAAAAAAAGTGCGCGAGCCTCCGGGCCCCACGGCCCCAGGGTCTCTACACCAAAAGGCGCAAATATGAAACCACTGTCAAGTTTTTCATATTTGCGCCTCTTAGCCTGTTCGGCGCTAGTAGCCGCTGCACCCGCCACAGAGGAGGTCGCATGGATGTGGGAAGCAGCTAGAGTATCTACACAGGTGGCATCCCACACAAGCGACCTCCCTGTCCTCCGAGGAACAAGCGTCATACCATCAGGTCTCTTGCCATCACTACGTGCCAAACCAATAGGTTCTAATACAGCTGGCACGTGAGCAGTAGCAAGAGACCTGCGGATGATGTCGTTGAGGGCATTGTGGCGGGAGAAACGACCAGCGCTCTTCGAACAGGAGAGTCCGTGATGACCGTAAGCGTCGACGTGGTCACCGCAGTGGCAACGGTGAGGCTGGGTTATTTTGGCGCTAAGCCTAAGACCAACTACCACTGCAAGAGTGGCGTGGTTTAAAAGAGTGCCCAGATTAGCAGAAGGGATAGCATGGAGCCAGTGTCCGGATTCTTTCGCAGAGACAGCGAGAAGACGAGCACGGTCTTTAGCAGTCAGATGTAAACTTACAATTTTACGTTTTATTCTAAATCTACCCTCAAAAATTTGTCATAACCCCGGTTGAGGAATGGAGCAAAATCGTTGCCACAGTTTAGTTTATAGCAGTAAGTTAATTAAATTTGTGATAATACAACATACATACATATACATTTCATACAGGTACATTTCATAGTCTACAATAACTTCTGTGCTCAGAGCACCTTTGCGGGTTGATTACTTTTTTGAGTCCGAAAAAAATATTTTATTGTTGTAGACAAATCTGTAGGTCTTATGATAAGTCAATACTAACTACCACTGGTTCGGAAAGCCTTTGCCGAGAAGAGTCTGCAAGGGTGTCCGCAAATCGGGAAGCTGAAGTGAAACATACTCATAGCTCGAAGAACCGCAATAGGCGTTAGAGTCTCAACATTCTTGAATCACCATTTAAGTATGATTAAGTAAGTCACACACTCTTTAAACATTTCTGTGGTGGTATCGTGTGATGCGGGTTGTTACGTTCCCTCAGATATGGCTGAGCGAAGCAACGGCTGGGTCATGCGTCATGCCCGTGAACGGGTGACGCCGGCGGGAATGAGGCTGCTTTCTGTCTGCCCATCTTAATATGTATTGAATAATTGTAAGTAGTATGCATTTTTGGAACTAACCCTCATTGTGGAAACACTGGATACATAGCATAGTATCTATTGTATTACAAAATTGTGTAAAAGGAGCAACCGCCGAGTTTCTTGCTGGTTCTTCTCGGCAGGAAAGGCATTCCGAACCAGTGGTAGACTCATCGACGATTCAAAAGCACTTGTAAAAAGTTTATTTGAATAAAAAATATTTTTATTCTATTCTATTCTATTCTAACAATCAACTTCAAAGCAGAAAATAGAGTGTACCTAAAAGAAATTCGCTAGCAACAACTGGATACAAGCGTTTCGGTCGCAATCCTTGTAAGAGACCTACATATATCTAGAAGTGGACGTCGACGATAAGAATATTGTATCAATTCCACTCTTCGATCAATACATAAACAATGATGCGTAGAAAATAAATCGCCGGAATTCGGAGCCATCTAGATTTGGGCGCCAAATTCAGCATTTGGCAAATCGTGTGGAAACACAGCGACTGTTATTGGGCGATCCGGTAAATTAGACCGGCCGGTATCCGGGGCTTATACCGTTTGACCGTACATTTCAAACGTGACCGAATTTGAATATCGTTTATTCATAAAACGGTGTTATGGAGAACATGCGGCTTTCAACCGGAAGCTATAAAGTTTGAGTAACAACAGGGCAAATTATTATTTAACTAACGGAAATAATTTAGCTGACATACGGATCCAAGAAACAGTCAAACGAGGTTCCTTAGAAGGTTGAGAGTCACTCGGTACTCAAAAAATAGAAACCTGCTCTCTGTTCAATACATACATTAGGGGAGATTGAGATCAAAATCAAAGTTACCGATATAGCTAATAGAGTCGTGAAGCTGAAATGACAGCGTATAAGACAAATAGCTCAAAAGGCACCGAGATGCACAAAAATTGCAACCACGCATCTCTTAGTGCATGGTTGCATTTATGGAAATAGAAACACAGTAGAAGAAAACACAGTATATCCGTTTTCACCAGCTATACCCAAATCATGCTAGAAGTAGGAGTTTCTTTACGTAGGTAGCCTCTAAATAAAATCCCTTATCCAATGCTATTTCCACCTTTGGATGTTCCCTAAAAGTTCGTGAAAACGAAAATGATAGAAAAATCGTCCAAGTGCGAGTTGGGCCTCGCTCTTTTAGGGTTCCGTACATAATTATGACCAAATCACTTTTTTAAAACTAGATACATAATTATTTAGATATTATTTTAGTTCTTAGATAGTACTAAATTACCATATGCGGAAAAAATGCTCGTTTGTTTTGTTCACAACTTTGAAGGCCCCCATTTCTTCATTTTTGAAGCTAAAAAATAAAAAATATATATATTTGAACTCCACTTAATGAGCTCTAGACAATGACACCCCATATGCCAGGGTAAAAAAACTAAAATTTTAATTCGACTCCTTTTTCATGTATGGGAGCCCCCTTTATTTTTAATTTAATTTAATTTTTATTATTTGTTGTTATAGTGGCAATAGAAATACATACTGTGTGAAAATTTCAACTGTAAACCTGTTACGGTTTACGAGATACAGCTCCCTGACAGACGGACGCACCGACGGACAGACGGACAGCGGAGGCTTAGTAATAGGGTCCCGTTGGCACCCTTTGGGTACGGAACCCTTAAAATAAGAAAGCATCACCTAACTTAGCTTAGGTAGCCCGTAGAAGTTAGGGAATGTTGATGAAAACGGGCATAAGTCTCCCCACTAGATGGATGGACGATATCTAGTAAATCGGTAGGGGTCGTTTTATCTAAAACCCAAAATTGCAAAAAGATAGGTAATGCAGTACGATAATGAATGATTAAATTGGAAATAAATCTTGGGAGAAAAAGTAAAACTGTAGGAGTTTTGAAAAGTTTGTTTGTAGAAACAAAACTAACACAGCCAGTCTCTAAAGATACAAGTTAAACAGCTTATTAGGGAGCTAAAGCAACTTTTTTCCCGTCTCGAGTGTAAAAGGCACCCGTTTTTACATCTAGGAAGTAATTATCTTTGAAAGTTACGCAGAATCAAGAGTTCTGAAGATGGGATGCGTAACACCGAAGTAGAGTAACTTAAAATTTTAAGAAACTTAAGTAAGGTCTAAGGTAAGATCTATAGATGACACTCAGCTCAGACTCAAGACTGAGTACCTGACGGACTGAGACGAGACAGATTTATGTCGAAAAAAGGTCAGAACATATTAGATCTCAACCTTAGTTTCTTCTTTTCACAAGCTTTAAATTGTATGTATGTATGTTTGTATGTTTAGGTCAATTCTTGCAAGATGAATTGAAACCACATCCCGGTGCAAATCGTGATAAATAACCTGAAAATCGGACATCCCTTTTTTATGATACTAATCGAAACTTTAGGATTTTTGGAATACTAGAGTAGAACACCCAGAAGTTAATTCAGTTTAGAACCGGAGTTACAATTTTTTTAAGAAATATATGGATTTTCAGAAAAAGATGAAAATAAAAGAGGTGTATAACATATTTGTACAATTATTTATAGAGGAAAGTGGCATTATCTTCAGGGCTTTTTATAAGCTAAACAAAATAATTTTAGTGATAACAATAGAGTTAATATGCTTAATTTTGTGATTTTTACATTTTTAAGTAGGACATGAGCTGATGATCTTCGAACACCTGAGATCTTCATAAATTATAACTAAGATCCACCTCGATTACGTTGGCTTTCAAATAGGGAAAACCCCATCAAAATAGGTCCATTCGTTAGGCAGCTACGAGGGAACAGACAGACACACAGACGCACTCATAGTTCCCTCCATACCGAATCCGGTCACGGTGGCATACCTCGACCCATACGGTGGATCTTATAGTGCACAAGTGTGTGCGCAAACACAGGTGCACTATTCCCTCACTCTCATAGTCCGATGGAACGGAAAATCCGACACGACCGAAGAGAGATCAGGCGGCTTTACGTGCTCTCCGAGGCACGGGGGTGACTCACGGCCAACTTCCTAACTCCAGGCTACTATACTGAGAATTTCTTGACAGAAAAACTCAATAAGTATATCAAATTATGGCGCGACCCGGAAATCGAACCGGAGACCTCGTCATGCGTAGTTGAACATGCTAGCCACTAGACCAACGAGGCAGTTAAATGTATACATACACACTCATACACATATACACACGTCAAACTTGTAACACTCTGTTTTTGACGGAGGTTAAAAAAAGGCTTCGACTGTACGCCGCCGAGCCCGGTCAGCGAACGAATGATCATTTGAACAACTTTTTTCATTATCTCTGGCAACTCGAATACTTTCATAGCGCACTCCTATTTCGTTTTAGTTGTGATCGTGTTTTTGCTTCAAAATTTGCACAATTGAAAAAATGCCTGACATTTTTATAATAATGCTTTTATAGCCAACTTTGTGCTGCGTACGGACGATGGTTTTCATTTTAAACTTGCTACTTCATCCGTTAAGTTCAACATACCGGAACCTTTTCTCGTAGAACTTTGGAATAAAATAGAATAGAAATATTTTTTATTCAAATAAACTTTTACAAGTGCTTTTGAATAGTCGATGAATCTACCACTGGTTCGGAATGCCCTTCCTGTCGAGAAGAACCAGCAAGAAACTCGGCGGTTGCTCTTTTCAAAACAAATTTACAATACAGTAAATAATATGCTATATATGCAGTGTTTCCACAATGAGGGAAGTTCCAAAAATGCATACCGACTAACTTCTATCCCAAGATGGGCAGACATAAAGTAGCCCTATTCCCGCCGGTGGAACCTGTTCACGAGCATGAGACATGACCCAGCCATTGCTTCGCTCAACCATATTTGAGGGAACGTAACAACCCGCAGATACAATAACAACCGTTAGATAGGAAGTTTGATAATAATTGTGTAATGCTACTATTTTTAAATTCAAATTCAAATGATTTATTTCCAAGATTGAGTACATAATATGATCTTATGCAAGTATCAAACTTCAATCTGCCACGGGTAGCATGCAAAAGAACAGTCATACAAAATTTAATACTGTATTGGTAAATAATAGGTATAGCTAACCCGCACTAAACTTTCGCATCTATAATATTAGAAGACACGAATACGCCTAGATATTTTTGCAGAATCAAGCCATCCATTAATGAAAACCAGATGAAAAACCCTATAGTAGTTTTTGAGCGCACCCATAACTCGCCAAGGGAAAGTTTTATAATGTAGTTGTGTCTAAAGTGCCTAACAGTTAAGATTAGGCCCGTTTCTAGTGCAAGCTTTTTGCCAAAAATTTGCCAAAAATGACTGCGGTCATAGCTTAGTTGATAAAAATTTAGAACATTTTTTAAGAGAGTACCGAGGTTCAAAAACAGGCACCTGTGATATTTCGGAGTTCCTTTTAAGATAATAAATATTACTCGCTTTATCGGTGAAACAAAACATCGTGAGAAAACCTGTCTGAGAGTCCTCATAATATTCCCAATGTTGCGTGAAGTCTATCAATTAGCATTAGGCCAGCGCAGCGTGGTGAACTATGGTCTATAACCCTTCTCTGAGAGCAGAGCTGCGCTCAGTAGTGTGACGTTAATGGGTTGCTGATGATGATGATTATTATGATTGAGCAAAAAAAAAAATACGTGTGGCACTCGGGGACTGCCGCGGTAAAGCTATTGCATAGCATTTTCTAGTCGCACGCACACAAACACCGTGCGGAAGTCTGCCGAACTGAAACGACTTTAGACGATGCACGGCTTTCAACGCCGCACCGCTGTGCCGGTCGGAGTGGGGGGTGTTAGGTTTATTTTCGTTACGGAATTTCTTGATTCGGTCGCCGCGCTCAAAGCTCGCGATAAAAGCTATGCAATAGCTTAAAAGTTCATTGTACTCTCAATGGTGTGTTAAGTCTGCCAATCTTCAAATGGCCAGTATGACAGACTATGGCTTATAAGTCCTTCTTATTCTGAGAAGAGACCCGTACTCAGTAGTGGACCGGCGATTAACTCAGATGACGAATAACGACAAGCCGTTAAACAGTGACATAATCCCTTGACCCGACTCGCGCTTGACCAATTCCACATTCCGCTCCGAGTCAGTACAGATCGTTACGTTTTACCGGCCATTCGGCCCCTTCTTTACAAACGACCCAAGTTACTTAGACCGAGGCTGTTTTCCGTATATAAATGTTACAGTTTATAACGGGTTATAACTAAATAGAAAGGCTAATTGCCCGGCTTTGCGCGAAATGGAAACAAAGCGTAGATAAGTACGTAAAGTGCCTATTATATTTTACTAATTTACGTGCGGTAAAATCGCAAATAGGTAATAATGATAATCTATTGTTACGAGTATTTTAAATTTTACCTCGTTCAAACAACTTTTTCTCTCATTCAATTAGGTTTCTTCGTCCATCCAAAAGAGAGTGTTATGAGGACTCGGCCCAGGAGCAATCGGGTGCGGGAAGCGGAGCGGAGCGATGAAATTGGCAAGAAGACGCGCGGACATGTTCTAATCGAAGGCGGGTGACGAGCGGCATGAACGCTAGGAGGACGCGCCCGCTACCCGCTCCGCTGCCCGCACCAGCTCGCACCTGGGTTGAGCGCTTAAAGTGTAATAGTCATATATTCATGCAACACCGGAACACGTACTGCTTAAATGCAGAGGTGTATCCGACCAACGTCATGAATACATTGGCTCTCCAGCTACACTTCCGGAAGTACTCGCCGACCTGGGTGGCCTGCTCGGATTCTGGAGGGAGCTCGGCTGGCTGGAGTGATCCGGCGGGGAGCCGCACCAGAGGAATCACGCAAACCGGGCGAACATCGCCTACTTGCGGAGACAATTCCCAGGAAGAAGAGAAGAAGAAGAAGAAGATATTCATGCAAGTTTCCTCACTATTATTAAGCTATTGCATAGCTTTTATCGCGGGCTTTGAGCACGGCGACCGAATCAAGAAATTCCGTAACGAAAATAAACCTAACACCGTCGTTTCAGTTCGGCAGACTTCGGCACGGTGTTTGTGTGCGTGCAAGTAGAAAATGCTATGCAATAGTTTTACCGCGGCAGTCCCCGAGTGCCACACGTATTTTTTATATTATTTTCTTCCACCCTGCAGTGCAAATTGAAAATTTAAAACACCCCCGACATGTGAATCAATGGCCGGACTAAGTACGATATACATGTCATACGTTTACTCAATTTTCTGCTCCATCATCAGATCCTCCTCCTCGATCATTATCTAACTAACACCTACTTACTCACTCACCTATCTGGCTTAGGTACTTTTTAGGGTACCGTAGTAAACAAGGAACCCTTATAGTTTCGCCATGTCCGTCTGTCTATCTGTCTGTCTGTCTGTCTGTCCGTCCGCGGTTTAGCACAGAGACAATTGATACTAGAAATCTATGAATACATATATGTCTAGAAGGAGTATCGCGCTACTAAAGAACGAAAAAAAACAGGCCAATGAGAATATGCTAGTGTGCGTGACGTGAGTGCCGCGCATGCGCGGCGTGGATTACTGAGCGTGCGTAATGATACCAGGTACGCAGGTGATTCCAATAAAATGGGGAGAATTATGTCATTAAAATTTTTAAACTTTAAAAATAAAATTAATATCTACTTTTTAAAATTTTTATCATAAAACAATAATTTTTCTAATACCTTTAACTATAGTGAGTTATTGTATTTAGTATTTTATTTTAGATAAATGGTTTCCAAAATTTTAAAAAGTCAGTTCCATACTGAAATTCTTTGTTATTGCACCGATGTCGTTCAAAATCGATATTTAGGGTCCCCTAGCGTCAAATGAGAGGAAATGGTTGCCAGTATTTTTTTTAAAGTCAGCGCCATATTGAAATTCTTTGTTATTGCACCGATGTCGTTCAAAATCGATATTTAGGGTTCCCTGGGGTCAAGAAAGACGAATTGGTGGCCAAAATTTTAAAAAGTCAGCGCCATATTGAAATTCTTTGTTATTGCACCGATGTCGTTCAAAATCGATATTTAGGGTTCCCTGAGGTCAAGAAAGACGAATTGGTTGCCAAAATTTTAAAAAGTCAGCGCCATATTGAAATTCTTTGTTATTGCACCGATGTCGTTCAAAATCGATATTTAGGGTTCCCTGGGGTCAAAAAAGACGAATTGGTTGCCAAAATTTTAAAAAGTCAGCGCAATACTGATAATCTATATTTAGGGTCCCCAAGCGTCAATAACAAAAAATTTCAACATGGCGCTGACTTTTCAACATTTTGGCAACTATTCCCTCTCTTTTGACGCTAGGGGACCCTACATATCGATTTTGAACTACATCGGTGCAATAACAAAGAATTTCAATATGGCGCTGACTTTTTAAAATTTTGGCAACGAATTCGTCTCTCTTGACCCCAGTGAACCCTAAATATCGATTTTGAACGACATCGGTACAATAACAAAGAATTTCAATATGGCGCTGACTTTTTAAAATTGTGGTGACCAATTCGTCTTTCTTGACCCCAGGGAACCCTAAATATCGATTTTGAACGACATCGGTGCAATAACAAAGAATTTCAATATGGCGCTGACTTTTTAAAATTTTGGCCACCAATTCGTTTTTCTTGACCCCAGGGAACCCTAAATATCGATTTTGAACGACATCGGTGCAATAACAAAGAATTTCAATATGGCGCTGACTTTTTAAAATTTTGGCAACGAATTCGTCTCTCTTGACCCCAGTGAACCCTAAATATCGATTTTGAACGACATCGGTACAATAACAAAGAATTTCAATATGGCGCTGACTTTTTAAAATTGTGGTGACCAATTCGTCTTTCTTGACCCCAGGGAACCCTAAATATCGATTTTGAACGACATCGGTGCAATAACAAAGAATTTCAATATGGCGCTGACTTTTTAAAATTTTGGCCACCAATTCGTTTTTCTTGACCCCAGGGAACCCTAAATATCGATTTTGAACGACATCGGTGCAATAACAAAGAATTTCAATATGGCGCTGACTTTTTAAAATTTTGGCCACCCATTCGTCTTTCTTGACCCCAGGGAACCCTAAATATCGATTTTGAACGACATCGGTGCAATAACAAAGAATTTCAATATGGCGCTGACTTTTAAAAATTTTGGCAACCATTTCCTATTTTTGATCCAAGGTAACCCTAAATATCGATTTTGAACGACATCGGTGCAATAACAAAAAATTTCAATATGGCGCTGACTTAAAAATTTTGGCAACCATTTCCTATTTTTGATCCAAGGTAACCCTAAGCCCTATTTCCAACTCGATCGGTGAATCGCTTAATCGCTAAAGTCATAAAAACTCTCTCCCGGTAAAATATTCGTTTAAAAAAATAAAAAAAAAAATTAAAATGAATATAAGTAAAAGAAAATCAGAAACGAAAAAGTTAAAAAAAAATGAGAGGGGAATTCTTGAGTTCAATTATCGATGGAGACAATTTCGAAATTTATAATTTCTGAAATATCTCAGATCTGGTCTGGTGGGAGGCTTCGGCCGTGGCTAGTTACCATTCTACCATCAAAGACGTATCGCTAAGCTATTTAGCGTTCCGGCTCGATAGCGTGTAAAAATTTAATAAATCCTAGCTTATCCCCTTCCAAGTTATCCCGTTACGATCTAAACTGCATCGTCACTTACCATCAGGTGAGATCGTAGAACAAGGATTGTCTTGGAAAGAAAATTAAAAAATGACATTATCTGCAATCGCTTTTCGAATATTATCGGTATCTACATTCTAAGGTTTCATTATTTATTAGGGAAATTTTGGGTTCGTAAACTGGCAACACACATTAAATGGCGAACTCTAATTTAATTATTTTCTACAAATTTCAATTTCTTATTTTGCAGGAACTGATGTGCTTGAATGTTATTTACTGATGGTAGGTGATGTTATTGGTTATTTTAGATCGTCCTGTTAAGTTTTTTTCACATTTTATTTACCAAAAACCGCCATTTAAAAAAAATAATATTGGCTCGCGAGCTCCATATCTGGTGATGACCTAATTCAAACTGAGCACGGGAAAAGGGCGTGAACCACATGTGGCAGCACAAATTTTCGACGCATTCACAGCCTTTAGGCTCCATCTTGTAAATCTTTGCTAGAAATCTGTTATTTGACAAGGGTATAAATATCAATCACGCCGACAAAGTGGTGAAATAAAATTGTGAAAAATAATTTTTTTTAGGGTACCTCCCCTACATGTAAAGTGGAGATGAATTTTTTTTTCTCGACTATCCCATAGTGTGGGGTGTTGTTGAATAGGTCTTTCAAAAATATTGTGGGTGTGGGAACACCATTTTTCAATTCAGGGATCCGTTTGTGGAATATGATATTTTAAAGTGCTAAATTTTATTATAGTCAAGTGTCCCCCCCCTCTGCCAGCTAAATGGTTGTATATAGGATACAAGAAAAAATTCACAGCAGTAGTATATATAATGAATTTTAAAGGAAAACTATCTCGGCTAAGTAGGGTTCATTAGTTAAGGAGTTATATCTGTTTTTCCTAGTTTAGGTATTACACGTAGTGTTAGTTGCATATTTGGTAGTATATTACAGTATTTAAACCATGGAACTCAAATTGTACTCAATATTCATAAATAAAATAAAAGCACTAATCCTAGGTCAGCAATAATATTTGAGACTTACAACTACGGAACCCTACACTGCGCGTGGCCCGACACGCGCTTGGCCGGTTTTTTAAATATAGTTTTTAAAAGCGATTTAATGCTTTCAGATTAATTGGTTTTTAAATGTAATGCGATAGCTTACGTGTCAACCTGATTATTTTGGGGTTGTGATAAATAAAACATGGCGTGACCGGAGCGGAGCGGAGCGGAGCGCTGGTGAATTCAATCAGATTATCCAATTAATTTTGCGGTTTTAAGTTACGAAACGTTTTACAAGATGAGCCCGTGCCGGATTATTATTTTAATATTATTTTGCGAAAACATTAATTATATCAAAATAATATCTGAAATTGTATTTTTTTTGATTAATATTTTGACAGACCCTTTATTAGGTGGACCGACGACATCAGAGGTGCGATTGTTTAAAAATTGCGATCAAAATCTTATTCATTTCATGGCATTAGCGTCAAAGTAAAATATTCCTTGACTGCATTGATTTAAAGTCACAAATTCAGTACAAACGATTCTAACATGGAGCATATCGTACATACCTAAACGTATGAGAATGCATACACGAAGTTGAGCTCTAATTTAATGCTGTTATGTTTGTATTTTCGAATAATGCAACTCATATAATAACGATCGAACCTCACAAGTTCGATTGATCTTTTACGATTGATTTACTTTGACGCTACCATGAAATGAATAAGATTTTGATCGGCAATTTTTAGACAATCGGGGGGCAGGTAGCTACTGGATACAGACGGCGCAAGACCGAGACCTGTGTAAGTCCATGCAAGAGACCTACGTTCAGAAGTGAACATCTATCGGCTGATTAGGAAGAAGAAGAACTGTTTTTGTAAGTAATGTGCTCCTGATTTCCATTTTTAAGTTATTTAATTCTAATTACTTTTCACAAATGTTTGCTATGATACAGTATTGTGTAGGTACTGATAGAAATTAAGATTTTTTTTTTGCAGGATATTCCATACAAAAACTGTCAGATCATCAAAATTCTTCGGTTAAACGTGTGATGGTTAAGTTGGCACTTAGATAGAGATTAAGGGCCTCTTTCACGACCTTCAAGTAAAGTCTCGAGTAGGCTAATTGCCGGTTAATGTCAAAAGTAACGTGAAAGTGGATTTAACAATTGCTGAGTAGCACTAATCGACGGTTAAAGTAGCCTGCAACTTACTTCCAGCTTCATGTGCCAATTAAGGGCCTCTTTCACGACCTTCAAGTAAAGTCTAGAGTAGGCTAATTGCCGGTTAAAGTCACGAGTAACGTGAAAGTGGATTTCACAATTGCTGAGTAGCACTAATCGACGGTTAAAGTAGCCTGCAACTTACTTCCAGCTTCATGTGCCAATTAAGGGCCTCTTTCACGACCTTCAAGTAAAGTCTCGAGTAGGCTAATTGCCGGTTAAAGTCACGAATAACGTGAAAGTGGATTTCACAATTGCTGAGTAGCACTAATCGACGGTTAAAGTAACCTGCAACTTACTTCCAGCTTCATGTGCCAATTAAGGGCCTCTTTCACGACCTTCAAGTAAAGTCTCGAGTAGGCTAATTGCCGGTTAAAGTCACGAGTAACGTGAAAGTGGATTTCACAATTGCTGAGTAGCACTAATCGACGGTTAAAGTAGCCTGCAACTTACTTCCAGCTTCATGTGCCAATTAAGCTTGTTTAATTGACGAGTAAAGTTATTCGAACGAACTTGACAGTTGATATCCAAGTATTTAAATCGAAATTATTGTTTTAAATGGATTTCTTTGAATTGGTGCATCTGCAGCATCAGGATTGAGGAGTTAGAACCCGAATTTTTTATAGGACCATCTCGCAAAGTTTTTCAATGGATAATTTCAATGGAAAATATTTGCGCAAATTAGTTAAGAAATCTCGGAGATCAATATCTCCGTGTTTATTTTTTGTACCTACGGACATCGATATGTCTGTAGGTAAAAAAACACAAATCCTGATACGTTGACATTACAAACAGACACTTCAATTTTATTTATTTGTATAGAAAGGATACCAGAAAATACCGAACAAAACAATCAAAATCACCACGATAAACAAAGGACGCATTACAAAAAAACTGACATAATTTATTGAGTGCCAGATGACAGCGTTCAAAGTAGCCGAATGCATTTTAAAGATCATTCAATTATCCACTGAATTATTACTCGGGACATTGTTTTGTAATGTGAAACTGATAAAAACTTGTAACTTTTACGTGCTGATTAACGCTAATTAGGAAGTAACTAATGAAAACTTTACTTGAAGGTCGTGAAAGAGGCCCTAAGTTTATGTAAACACTTACAAGTATGGGACTATTCTCACTAGAAATCCCGCAGTTCATCGTTCGAGCTCACCCTAACAGTTATTGCAATTCAAACGCGGATACAACTTTTAATGACCAACTGCAAGCACCAAGCATATTATTGACATTTACGGCTAGTACTGTATGCAACTCGACAGATTACTTCTGAAAGTAAACATGACGTATCTTGATCAAGCTTTTACAGCTTTTACTATGGTTTTATTTAAGTTATAGTTCTGATTTTGCATTCCGAACCGTGTACGGTGGTAGAGTCTGGACGTGTCATAACAGCCACAGGTTGGTCCACATAAAATAAAAAAATCGGCCAAGTGCGAGTCGGGCCTCGCTCTTTTAGGGTTCCGTTAAAAAAAATTAAATAAAAATATTTCCATCTACCCATGGAAATATTTTAATTTAATTTTTTTAATTTAATTTAATTTTTATTATTTGTTGTTATAGCGGCAATAGAAATACATAATATGTGAAAATTTCATCTGTCTATCTATTACGGTTTACGAGATACAGCCCGCTGACAGACGGACGGACGGACGGACGGACGGACGGACGGATGGACGGACGGACAGCGTAGGCTTAGTAATAGGGTCCCGTTGGTACCCTTTGGGTACGGAACCCTAAAAAATTAATTGTCACTCGGGGACTGCCGCGGTAAAGCTATTGCATAGCATTTTTTATCAACTTATGCAATTATAATATTTATGCAATATTTTTTTTGCATATTAAAAATTATGCAAAAAAATAATTAAAAAAAGTTGTGTGAAGTTCACCAATTCGCATTGGGCCAGCACAGCATGATGGACCTTTTTATGATGGAGCAAAAACAAAAGTTTATTGTGTATACTCGTAGTTTCTCATTTTTAAGTCCTCTTTAATGTTTTAACTTTTTTATTATTTGTTGTTAGAATGGCAATAAAAATACAGATTCTGTAAAAATTTCTAGTATCTACCTATTTCGGTACTTACCTAATACGGTTCTTGAGATACAGTACAGCCCTCTGACAGATGGACGGACGGACAGCGGAGGCTTAGTAATAGGCTTAGGGTCCCGTTGGCACCTTTTTCATACAGAACCCTAAAAAAGACAGCTATCTTACAGATGATATAATTTTTTACTTTCTGGTACCTACTGGACGATCGAGCTGAAGAGAAAGGGCTTTATTCCTTGAGTCGTTAGGTTATTTACCGATGAAGCTTTTCATGAATATTTTTCCTTCTTCCAAGAAAAAATAGGTAAACCATAGCTTTTTGAGAGACAATATACTCACTTATGCATATTTATATATATATATATATATATTATGTACTTTGCTTTATCAACCTGCGTATTTTTAAATAGGAAATTCTTTGATATAAAAAAGGAATCCTCTAAAGCTAAAAACCTTTTGTGACTTTAATATCTTAATAAGCCCGTGATATTTGACCGTATACACACAAAAGTACCCATTCTATGAAAAAGGTCGGCACAAATTGAAAAATTTTCACAAAGACAAGATTAAACTTTTTTACTGGAGAAGGTCTTTTGAATTCCGATCACGTGAGAGATGTTTTTAAATTCCCTGACAATTTAATTTCATTTTCCCCTCAGCCTTAATCTTGACAGTTGGAACCGAAAGACCTAAAGTGGAGACGTAGTAGAATAGAATAGAATAGAAATGTTTTTTATTCAAATAAACTTTTTTACAAGTGCTTTTGAATCGTCAATGAGTCTACCACTGGTTCGGAATGCCCTTCCTGCCGAGAAGAACCAGCAAGAAACTCGGCGGTTGCTCGTTTCAAAACAAGTTTACAATTCAATAGATACTATGCTATGTATGCAGTGTTTCCACAATGAGTTCCACCAAAGCATACCTAATTATAATTCAACACATGTTAAGACGGGCAGACAGAAAGTAGCCCAATTCCCGCTGGTGGAACACGTTCACGAGCATGACGCATGATCCAGCCATTGCTTCGCTCGACCATATTTGAGGGAACGTAACAACCCGCATCACACGACACCACCACAGAAATATTTTAAGAGAGCGTGACATACTTAGGCTACCCACGTTAAGGCATCGAATTGATACTAATATTCAAAATACTCATTTTAAGACATAACTTGGACACAAATTAAGTGGAAACACTGAATAGAATAGAATTATTAATTTGTTGTGTTAAGTAGTAGCTAGGGACTTGTGCACAGGGTAGCAGGAATTGACAGGATGAGGAGTTTGAGGTGTGGTGGCACTCATTGAGAGAGCTGTATTCAGCAGTGGAGGTCCGCAGGCTAAAATAGTGATAATTATGTACCTTAGCTTCTGGTTACGATCTCAACAGATGTTTGTGACGATGCAGTCTTTTAAATAGAAGACACAAGATAGCTTTATGCGATCTCGTAGTAAGTGACGATGCAGCTAAATATGGAAGCGAGCTAAATTGGGTATGACAGTTTTAATTGCCATGCTTCTGATCAGTTTCCACACGCTATTGTGCCAGAACGATAAATCGCATGCATTTGTGGCAGACAAAACTAACAGTAACTATTTTACTTTTATTGAACCCATAACCTTAATTGTTTTCTACGTAGCTTGGTACGGGCACGCCAAGGCGCAAGGCCCAGTAATAAATAAAGCTGTACGCTTCAGCGCTACTGGCTCTAAGTCGCTCGGCAGCGCGGCTTTGCTGGTAGCGTATTTTCTAACAAATTAAAAGGAGAAACTTATTAAAGTTCGATATAATATAATTCATCCTTAATTCTGTAAGGCCGAAATTAGACGGTGCCCCGTTCATCGTTCATTTTTGCGAACTTTTTTGCGAAAATGCACCCTAAGGCCCTTGCCCTAAGGGCTTTAGACGGTTCATTTTCGATGACTCTCGATGAAGCCTAGAAAATGAAAGCAAAATCTCGAAAGCTAAATTCGCCCTTAGGGCGAATTAAGACGGTTCATTTTCGCAAAAATTTTCGCAACGCTGAACGATGAACGAGGACCGTCTAAATTCCGCCTAAGGGTCGGAGTCCGGGGCTTGTTAGCGCAGAGTCGAAGCACATCGAAGCGTCAGTTAAAAAATTAGCAAGACTTTGACACAAAAACTATCCAGACAAGAAAAAAAACGCGAGGCTGATTGGTCTTCTTCTTATCTCGATAGTTAGTGCAGTTGTAAAGATATAGGTGTCAATACGTCATGTAATTTTTTGTTTTACGCCTCGATGCACTTCGACTCTTCGCTAGTAGGTACGCCCCGAGCTTTAGCGAGGCAACATTTTCGTAATAAAATATCGTATTTGTTAACTCCGTACGAAAATCCAGCTGCGGATTTTTTGTGACGAGGGTTGAAAAGGCGGATCTTGGCTAATTGAAAATGGACCAACTGAATGCTCCGCTGTTACCCGAGTATAATTGTGACAGCGTTTACAGTTCAACTCGTATACAACTGGTCAAATACAACTATTATCAAACTGTAAATAATCTTCAAATTGTTGAAAACTTTGAAGTGTCTATTTGCGACTTCGAAATAATCTAAATAACTAATATCTTTAAACGAGCAATTCTTGTATATATATTTATGATCTGAATCTCGGAAACGTCTCCAACGATTTTCATGAAATTTGGTATGCAGGGGGTTTCGGGGGCGATAAATCGATCTAGTTAGGTTTCATTTTTAGAAAAGGTCGTTTTATCCGTGTTTTCAGGCAATGAAAACCCCCTTACAGTATCATTAGAATACGAAGGTAAATTTCGCCAACATCTATAAAGTCAAAATAGCTCGGGAAATCAGGCAGTTCCGAAACCAGAAGACCCCGGTTCGAGTCCAGACGATTATATTTTCCCCTATGAATTTTATTATTATGTTGGTATATATTTTGACTCTCACACCCGCGTACAAAATAAATACATATTAAGCCAAACAGAAATATAATAAACATAAATATATATACATATAATAAACTTACATATAGATTACATAAATAAATACTTGTAGCGGGCGGAGGATTACGCCCCGGCAGGGGAGACCAGACGGCCGGGGGTCAGGGCGACTGGCTGAGAAACCGACGGACTATCCTAGCCGAGTCTAGCAACACCGCTTTCTGCATCTTGGCCGCGAGCGAACTGCCACGGAACCCCAGTCGCCTCAGATGGTGAGCGAGGCTGACTGGGATCAACCCATTCGCAGAAATGACGATTGGGATGGTTTCAGTGGACTCCACATGCCACATGCCAGTAACCTCATGAGCCAGATCTAGATACTTTCGTTTTTTTCTGTCTCCGCTCTCACGAGGTTCTCGTCATGTGGGATGGTGATGTCCACTAAAAACACCCTCGACTGTGCCCGGTCCATCAGCACGATGTCAGGCTTATTCGCCAGAATCGTCTTGTCCGTGATGATGGACCGGTCCCAATAGAGCCGGACTCCGCCACGCTCAAGTACTGGCACCGGTGTGTACCTATAGTACGGCACTCTCTCATCCAGGAGACCGTACTTCAGAGCAAGCTCTTGGTGAAGGATTTTGGCCGCTTGGTTGTGTCTGTGCAGATACTCAGTGTTAGCAAGAGCTGAACATCCCGAGAGCACATGCCTGAGTGACTAACCGGGAAGGCGACACGCTCGACAGATGTCGTGAGTGCCACCCTTCGGGATGTACTTTCAGTAGTTCCGCGTCTTAACCACCTGATCTTGTATTGCACACACAAAACCTTCGGTTTCCCCAAAGAGGTCACCGAAGCGCAGCCATTGCACGGACGCTTTTTTATCTACGTGAGGCTCATTAAGAGCTTTAAAAAAGCGTCCATGCAACTCCCTCTCCTTCCATACGGTCTCCCGGTCAGAGGTGCTTAGTACCACCGGTTTCTGCCACTCGAGTTTGGCCAAAGATAGGGGAGTGAGTCCTTTGTCACATTCTATGACATCTCTGTGCATTGGACACTCCCTCTTCGTCTATTATTATTATTATTTTTTTTTAATTATATAATTTCCAAAAAACACGATTTACTTACCAAAAAAAATAACCGAGCAAAGCTCACCCAGATATTAGCCTATTACTATAATGTTTCGTCCCCACTTTATAAAGCCAAAGTTGGTCTTACTTACTAATTTATAATAATAATAATTGTCTTATATTATGGTCTTTTACTGACGATATATTTTGTTACTACTATCCTACTGCTGTACAAACATTCTGGCAAATAAATAATTATTTATTTGTTTAAGTAATTTTATTTTATAGCTTAATCTTTTCTTTTATTAACCCCCGACGCAAAAAGAGAGGGGTGTTATAAGTTTAACGTGTCTGTGTATCTGTGTTTCTGTGTATCTGTGTATCTGTGTATCTGTCTGTGGTAGCGTAGCGGCCAAACGGATGAACCGATTTTCGTTTAATTTTTTTGTATCATAGATAATTTTATCCCGAGTGTTCTTAGCCATGTTTCATGAAAATCTGTTCAGCCGTTTGAAGATTATCAGCTCTTTTCTAGTTGATGAGGGGATCTGACTAACTTCCTTATGTCCGATCGATTCGAAATTTGGTACCGTGTTACTTCAATGATATTGAAAGTATATGGTAAGGTAACCATGACCTGATCAGCCGTTTGAAGATCATCAACTCTTTAATAGTTGATGAGGGGACCTGACTACCTTCCCTATGTCCTATCGATTCGAAATTTGGTACCGTGTTACTTCAATGATATTGAAAGTATATGGTAAGGTAACCATGACCTGATCAGCCGTTTGAAGATCATAAACTCTTTAATAGTTGATGAGGGGATCTGACTACCTTCCATATGTCCTATCGATTCGAAATTTGGTACCTTGTTACTTCAATGATATTGAAAGTATATTATGGTAAGGTAACCATGACCTGATCAGCCGTTTGAAGATCATCAGCTCTTTTCTAGTTGATGAGGGGATCTGACTAACTTCCTTATGTCCGATCGATTCAAAATTTGGTACCGTGTTACTTCAATGATATTGAAAGTATATGGTAAGGTAACCATGACCTGATCAGCCGTTTGAAGATCATCAACTCTTTAATAGTTGATGAGGGGACCTGACTACCTTCCATATGTCCTATCGATTCGAAATTTGGTACCGTGTTACTTCAATGATATTGAAAGTATATGGTAAGGTAACCATGACCTGATCAGCCGTTTGAAGATCATAAACTCTTTAATAGTTGATGAGGGGATCTGACTACCTTCCGTATGTCCTATCGATTCGAAATTTGGTACCTTGTTACTTCAATGATATTGAAAGTATATTATGGTAAGGTAACCATGACCTGATCAGCCGTTTGAAGATCATCAGCTCTTTTCTAGTTGATGAGGGGATCTGACTAACTTCCTTATGTCCGATCGATTCGAAATTTGGTACCGTGTTACTTCAATGATATTGAAAGTATATGGTAAGGTAACCATGACCTGATCAGCCGTTTGAAGATCATCAACTCTTTAATAGTTGATGAAGGGACCTGACTACCTTCCATATGTCCTATCGATTCGAAATTTGGTACCGTGTTACTTCAATGATATTGAAAGTATATGGTAAGGTAACCATGACCTGATCAGCCGTTTGAAGATCATCAGCTCTTTGATAGTTGATGAGGGGATCTGACTACCTTCCATATGTCCTATCGATTCGATAGGTACCGTATTACATGGTAAGGTAACATGGCATGTTAGAGTAAGGTTTAGATTACGTGGGTAATTAAATGGGATCAACTATGCTCAATTACCACTGCGCTAACTAATCACTATAAATACCTTCCTAATATTTATACCTACTTTAAAAAGGACTAAATAAAAGTAAAATTAAAAATTTTAAAAACCCCCGACACAAAAAATAAACTCTAAAAACTAACAAATAATATTTTAAACCTATATATAATTTTATACCTATACCTATATAATTATTATCGTCACATATATTATATAAGTTCAAATATTTTTGTTTTCCAAGCGTCGTCGTCGCGTCGGGGGACCGCTAAGTGAGAAAAGCAGCGCAGATTGCAACAAAAGAATTAAATTTACTCCGAAAAATTCGCAAAATTGACACAACCGTCAAATTTCGCGGTCCCCCGACGCGACGACGACGTTTGGAAAATAAAAATATTTGAACTTATATAATATATGTGACGATAATAATTATATAGGTATAGGTATAAAATTATATATAGGTTTAAAATATTATTTGTTAGTTTTTAGAGTTTATTTTTTGTGTCGGGGGTTTTTAAAATTTTTAATTTTACTCTTTAAGCAATGCTTTACCTACAAACTTAGCTGTTCATTGAACGCGTAAGGTACAAGAATATCAGCCATGTATAATATTAGTGCGAGATCTCTAAATGAAACGTCAGTTCGTTTTAATTTACTGGTTATACGTCTCGCAAAGCGCGAATGGCGGTTTTTGTTAATTAACTTTGCGGTGAAGTGCTAACTTTTTGTTAATTCCACATCCACGGAAGGCTATAAAGGTCGGATCGATACTATGCTGGAGCTTTCCTTCCACAATAATTCAAACAAAAAAAGTACAACAATGAAAGTATACTTTTGGAAAATTAAAAAAAAAATATTTTTGTACTCGGTTCAAAATTATCTTTAAAATGATTTGTAACAATTTTATGTAACGCGATAAAAAATTTTTTACTTCGCATTCACTTCTATGAGAGCCCCCCTGAAATAAAGGTTTTTATAATTTTTTATCCAATATTCGGCTGAAGGTCATCAGTTTACATATTATATCTAAATTTGAAGTAATTACGTTCAGTAATTCAAAAGTTATAAGGCTCTGACAGACGGACGGACGGACGGACGGACGGACGGACGGACAAGTGCAAATTCACTCAAGTAAACTCAGAGACCTTCGCTTCGCTCGGTCGATTATTAGAATTATGTATTTGCAATTGGTACTAACATAGTTTTTACGTCAACGTGAATCATAGTTCCGGTACTGAAAGGACTGATGGTTGAATTATTGTTTTAATTATACATGGAAAGTATACTTTTCAAACAAAAAAAGAATTTTCCAAATCGGTTCAGGCGTCTTTGAGTAATCGGTGGACATACATAAAAAAAAAATTAAGTCGCACTCGGGGACTGCCGCTTTAAAGCTATTGCATAGCATTTTTTATCAACTTATGCAATTATAATATTTATGCAATATTTTTTTTTTTGCATGATAAAAATTATGCAAAAAAATAATTTAAAAAACAAACAAACAAGAAAAGCGCACTGTAACTACTTCGCGAGTGAGATTCGAACCTGCGACATCATACACCATACGGTAAAGAAAGCGGCCGCTCGCCCACTGCGCCAAACAGAGCTACTTGTGAACCTCTAAAATGTTGAACGCTTACTGAACGACGGTGTTAGGTTTATTTTCGTTACGGTATTTCTTGATTCGGTCGCCGCGCTCAAACTGTTTGTCCTAGTTCAAAGCCTGCAATAAAAGCTATGCAATAGTTTAAAAAGAATCCGACGAATCGATAACGTCCTCCTTTTTTGAAGTCGGTTAAAAAGCAATCGTCATTTGGACCGCAGCTATCTAGTAGTGGTGTTCCGAGTGGTTGGTGGTCGATAATCCCCACGAAATTGGTTTACAGAGCCGCAATATTTCCAACGGATAAACACGCCTATTGCGGTCCCGATGGCGACAAATAGGCTTAGAGGAAAGGTCTACGTACTTCCAAATACTTTGATGTTTCTTTCTTTTGTGGGGTCCCGCAGTAAAATAGAACCCATTTTCACCGCCTTCTGATAAGTGTCAGATAGCTTATTCGCATATTTTGTCTTTGTCACTTGAAATAAAGTAAGAAAGTGACAAAATTTACGGTTAGGCTATCCGACACTTATCAGAAGGTCCTCAGTTTCATGCAATAGGTACTTCTGCTTGATACAGTTAATGTAGATCCAAAACTGCAAAATTAAAATTTGGCACACTTAAAAACTTGATACCGCAAGTGCCGCAACCAAGTTGTTCTCTACAATATAAAGAATATATTAATAATACAGCACATAAGAGTGAAATTTAAAAATATAACGTCCCCTCTAGAGTAGGACTTTGTTGGATAGGAATTTATGGAATAATGAGCGCCAAAGTAGTAATTTTAAAATATGATACATAACGATAGATGACTTCTCCCGTTTCTCAGAATTTATTTTATTGTTTAATCTGACTAGAGCATTCATAACACACACATATACTCACACGTAATATGAAATTATAACCAAAATAGTTATCACATCTATCATTAATGTGGCTATGAATGTTCTAATGAGATATTTAAAGTGAACCAAGATAACATGTAGTTTCATGCGATGTTTACGGGAGCAAATATTATAGTGTTGGAGGTATCATTAAAAAAAAAATTACTACATAATTGCATCTTTGTTTCCTAGAACTCTTAGTTTATTTATATTATTAACTAGCATTGCTACTTGCAGCAAAAAAGCAGTGATAGCCTAGTAGCCCTAGTAGGTTAGGACTGTGGTCTCCTATTCGAGGGGTCGCAGTATCGATCCCGACCTCTTACTTTTCGGAGTCAAGTTCGTTTAAACACATGTTAAACGAACTTGCTTCAACGGTGAAGGAAAACATCGTGAGGAAACCTGCACATCTGAGAGTTCTTCATAATGTTCTCGAAGATGTGTGAAGTCCGCCAATTCGCATTGGGCCAGCGTGGTGGACTATGGCCTATAACCCTTCTCTGAAATGAGACCTACGCTCAGTACTGTAGTTAGCCGTTGATGGGTTGTTAATGATGATGATGATGATTGCTACTTACGGAACCCTGCCTTATTCATCTTTTTATTTATGTCCTTGACTAGTTATTTGTTTCTAATTCAATTTTGAGATATTGGTGCCAATTTTGTTATCTTTTCTTTAAGAGCATCGAAAGGAAATTTTCTTTCAATAATTTGGGACTTGATAGTAAAGTATTTTTTTGTTTATTTCGGGTAATTTTCAATTAACAAAGACCTACCTATTCAACCCTCGTCACGGGTAAAGCCACAGCAGCTGGTTTTTCCGCGGTAATATAATAAATATCAAAAGATTAAATTCTCCTATAAAATACTGCATTGCGTTTCAAAATTATATTCAACTGAAGCCTTTTGCTTCTGCTGATGCCCGCGACTACGTTTGTTGTTTGTTTATTTTTATTCACCCCTTCAGAAATCATCATCAGCAACCTTCAGCAACCCATTAACGGCTCAATACTAAGTGCAGGTCTCCTCTCAGAGACGGATTATTATAGGCCATAGTCAACACACTTACCCAAACACCTGTAGGGTGCTTACTTAAGTACCCTTAGCTCATAATTTCTCCTTTAAAATCTTTTGGTCTAACTAACTTAGTACCTACTCGTACGATTTGTCTTGGATAGTTTGTAAATGGTTGAAGTCTGATGATGAAATAGAAACCTGGTGTATAATAGTAAGTTGGGTATAATATAATTTTTATTATAATTTTTATTGAAACTAAAAACGCTAACTAAATTAAGTAAAATTATGCATTAAACATTATGCTATCAAACTGTAAAACAGTTTATCTACACTAATGTTATAACATTCTACTTATGTTTCCAATACTTGACTTATAATTACTACTGTTATAGCGCAGATAACAAAACACTCAATTTAAGCAATTTCACATGATGGTATAATATCCACATCGATATCGTAAAATCTCATTATAACATCAATAAAACGCGACCAATTAACCTGGCGAGCCTTATGTCAAAATCCTCATACAAGTTGTATAAAATTTTGATATTAGGCTGGCTTTTGAAAACAGTTGGGTTATACGTGAAAACTTCGTCGAAACTACTAAACTTACATACACAAAACTCTTTGGTAAGATCTTGTGCCAATTAAATAAAAAACGAACAGCGCGCGCTCGCTCCTGATTGGCCCTGCGCGCGCAGCTGCGCTCTCATTGGTTAGATTTTAATGGCAGCAAATTCACTGTGACAATACACGTACGCGTGAATTTAATGTTTCGCAATGTGTTTTGTTTTTAAAATACAATGTGGCTGAAAGCTACATTGATGAGTCTTTAATGAATAAAATTCAAGTCTCAAATACGATCTTGAACAGTATAGAAAACAAGACGAATGAAGTAATTATAAATATTCCGACTCCGTCTACGAGCTCTACTGCTTGCCCCGCGGCCGCTACAGCTGCTGGATCAATAATTAACATTAACAATTTTGAAAATTGTACCATCCAAAATTTGAACAATTATTATAAATAAACTATTGTCAGCTTTTACTCTTGTTGTTTGATAAATTGCATTAGTGAAGATAAAGTAGTGTATGCAACTGCATATAACACGGGTATTATATGACAGTTGCATAAACTACTATTGTTCACGGCCCCATTGATGTAACCCGAACTGATTCCACTCATCGGTAGTCATATATGTTTCTAATTCACCTTGTATACTATGTGTATACCTAAACCTTAATGTGTAGATATATATTACAGAATTATTATATCTGATTCTTTTATTCAAAATTTCATATGACCTACCCTATCCATATATGAACCTAAAGGGCTAAAATTCTGAGCACGTGCCAACAAAAATTTAATGTATAGATTGAAAAATATTTCACAAGAGATAATTGAAAATAGGCTAAGCTTTTTCGTGCCCCAAATATTGATAGGACCTTTTCGTAATTAAAATTTTAATCCTGACTTTGTGCGAAGTTTTAATTTATGAACCCTTTAGGATTTTTGTGTGCCTGCGAAGTATCACTCACCTACATACCTACCTATAGCCGTAAAAATCTTCTTCTGTATCAACCGATAGACGTCAACTGTTGGACAAAGTAGGCTTCTTGCATGGACTCCCACAGGTCTCGGTCTTGCGCCACCTGTATCCAGCGCCAGACATCCGTCCACAATCCGTAAAAATACTAGAGAATCAAAATGCGGCTGTTATTTTTGTTAAAGAATATTAGCAAGCCAGAATAGAATAGAACAGAAATATTTTTTATTCAAATACACTTTGTACAAGTACTTTTGAATCGTCGATGAGTCTGCCACTGACTGGTCTGGAATGCCCTTCCTGCCGAAAAGAACCAGCAAGAAACTCGGCGGCTGCTCTTTTAAAACAAGTTTACAATACAATAGATACTATGCTATGTATGCAGTGTTTCCACAATGAGGGGAAGTTCCAAGAATACATACTACATACAATAAAATTATTCAATACATATTTAAATGGGCAGACAGAAAGTAGCTCCATTTCCGCCAGCGGAACCCGTTCACGAGCATGACGCATGACCCAGCCGTTGCTTCGCTCAACCATATTTGAGGGAATGTCATTACCTGCATCACACGACACCACCACAGAAATATTTAAAGAGTGCGTGACATACTTAGGCTACCCATGTTAAGGCATCGAATTGAATACTAATAATATTCAAATACTCATTTTAAGACATGACCTGAACTTGACTTATATAATTCTCCCCTCCAAATAAGTTGAAAACTTGTGCTAAGAGTGGGTACGATAATTAGTGCAACGGATGGGGATCTTTTTTTGTTGGGGATTAAAAATGTATTTTCGCGTTCCGCTCGTCAAGCTTAGATGCCACTTAACGCAAAAAGCATTACAATATCGTAGAGCAAGGTCAAATTCAAATCTGTCATACTAAGCATTGTATGTCTATGAGAAAGATATCTTTTTATATCATGTTGCCATTCTGAAAATCAGTTCAAAGGAAGGCAACAAAGGAGCCCGTATAATTGACAGGCGAGTGACATGTAACGTCCTTAGGTCTCGGGATAAAAGCGTGTAGAATCTGCAATATACGTACACCTTTCTTCCTACGCTTTGCTACAAAGAAGGTAGAGTAGAATATAATAATATTTTTCCTTAGGTGACCTAAGCCCAGTTCTTATGTAGAATCTTTCTGTAATCTTCAGTCCATTCGCAAATTCTCAGTCAATAGCTATTTTGTCATCTAATTAAAAAAAAACTGTCGATTAAGCACTTGCTGTTCATCAAAAATTGTATAGAATTTTATATACAATCTCTTGACTGAAGATTCATTTAGAGTGTATTTTTAGCGAGGGATATGATTATTCTTTTAGGAATATATAGCGTAATGTGGTAGGTATCATAAATGCCTTGCTAGAATAGTTCAACGTGCACAGTGTTGGAATAAAAATCGACGGCTCGAACCCCAAGACGAGTTTTAGGCTTAATTTGAAACAAAAATAGAATTTAAAACCTAACAGTACGTGGTTAACATAGCAAATATCCTATGTCTGAGAAAAATTGCGTTAAATGTTTTTTTCTATAATGTCTAGGAAATAACAAGTCGTCGGCGTGATCAATCATCAGATGAGAGTTAATAACTTTGTCTCGGTTCGAGATGGTTCAAGGTTTGACGGTGACAAATTATACAATCGTTTACTGTCATCTTTAGCTTTGTAAATTGTTCCGATTTGTATTTCAAGCTTCTAGCTGATGCACACAACTTCATCCAAGTTGATTCAGGTTTAAATAAAAGGCCGGCCAAGTGCGAGTCAGACTCGCGCACCGAGGGTTCCGTACTCCAAAAGTAAAAGTAAAACGATAATATTATATTAATTATAATGTAATGTAATTATAATGTAATGGGGGGTAAGGGAGCGCACCTCCATCTAGCGCTCCAAACGTCAACCTCACCTGCCCGCGGTGCCCCCTGCTAGTCTACTGACGAGGCTATGACGACCGACAAATGGCGGTATAACCATTTCATACTGGCTAAACTGAGCAAATGGCACAGGCCTGTGTCGGGCAGCAGCGACACGGGTGCGATCAGTTTAGCCCTGCGATGACCAACACGCCTGCCCAGCGTGGTCATTATGGGCAAAACCTTGTATGGATATTCGCACAAGACCATGGCCCCTAGTTCCCGGCGGCCTCGCTATTCCTGACCCTGGCAGCGGTCACGGTAATGGCGGGGCAGGGGGTGCTAAGAATCTCCGGACGAGATTCCGCTGCCAACCCCGACGACTGGACCTGGTGACGTATAACGCACGCACTTTGAGGACCGACGAAAAGATCATCGAGCTGAAAGAAGCAGTGAGCAAGTTGCGCTGGAACATTATAGGATTGTCTGAAGTCCGACGAGAGGGGGAGGACTCGATAATCCTTAATTCCGGCAACTTGTTTTACTACCGGGAGGGCGATCAACAGTCCCAGGGTGGTGTCGGGTTCATCGTCCACAAGTCCCTCGTCAACAACATTGTACAAGTCAAGAGTGTGTCGAGTAGGGTAGCGTACCTTATACTCAGAATCACCAAACGGTATTCGCTGAAGGTTATACAGGTCTACGCACCGACATCGACACATTCTGACGAGGAGGTGGAGGCGCTGTATGAGGATATATCAAAAGCCATACACGCCTCTACCACTCATTACAGTGTTGTGATGGGGGATTTCAATGCAAGGCTGGGCGAACGAAGCGGTGCAGAGACGAGAGTGGGGCATTTTGGGTATGGGCGAAGGAACCAAAGGGGCCAAATGTTGGCCGACTTCATGGAGAAGGAGGGCCTCTTTATGATGAACTCCTTCTTCAGGAAGCGGCCACACAGAAAATGGACATGGTTGAGTCCCGATGGTTCCACGAGAAATGAGATCGACTTCATTATGTCGACCAAGCGGCATATATTCAATGATGTCTCTGTGATCAATAGGGTGAAAACCGGTAGCGATCACCGGATGGTAAGAGGCACGTTGAATATTAATGTGAAGCTGGAAAGGGCCAGACTGGTGAAGTCCACTCTCCGACCTTCTCGTGCTCATATCCAAAATCCCGAAAACTTCCAACTCGAACTGCAGAACCGATTCGAGTGCCTAGCAGACTGCGTTTCTGTGGACGATCTAAACAACAGGTTCGTGGAAACTGTTCATACTGTGGGGTCTAAATTCTTTAAGACCCACCGCAGGAAAAGAACCGAAAAGTTCTCTGACCATACTCTCAAGCTAATGAAGGAGAGACAAGAGATGAGGCTGCAGTCATCGGCAGATGCGGCTGCCTACCGGCGGATTAATAGGCAGATCTCTAAAGCACAAACTCGCGACCTCCGTGTCTTTAATACCAAGTGTATTAAAGATACCATTGAGCGGAACAAAGGCTCAAAAGTGTTCGCGAGAGATCTGTCTATCGGACAGAGCCAGTTGACGCGGCTGAAAACTGATGACGGCCGTCTCGTCTCTTCTCGAGCTGAGGTTTTGGGAGAGGTTGAGAAGTTCTATGGACAGTTATATACCACGACACAAAAACCTATTGAAGATCTGGCGAAAGATCCCAGAGCCAAACTGACCCGACACTATACCGAAGATATCCCGGACGTCAGCCTATACGAGATTAGAATGGCTCTCAAACAGCTTAAGGACAACAAGGCGCCAGGTGATGACGGAATCACTGCGGAACTCCTGAAAGCGGGTGGAAAACCGGTACTTAAGATCCTTCAGCGATTGTTCAATTCCGTCATCCACGAGGGCACAACGCCGGAAGCATGGCACAGGAGCGTGGTGGTTCTGTTCTTCAAAAAGGGTGATAATACCTTGTTGAAGAATTATAGACCCGTCTCGTTGTTGAGTCATGTTTATAAGTTGTTCTCGAGAGTCATTACGAATCGTCTCGCTCGTAGGTTTGACGACTTCCAGCCTCCCGAACAAGCCGGATTCCGAAAAGGCTTTGGTACCATAGATCACATTCATACGCTGCGGCAGGTTATACAAAAGACAGAAGAGTATAACCGGCCACTTTGCTTAGCGTTTGTGGACTATGAGAAAGCCTTCGATTCGGTGGAAACTTGGGCTGTGTTGAGGTCGCTGCAGAGATGCCGGATTGACTACCGGTATATCCAAGTGTTGAAGTGCTTGTATGAAAACGCCACAATGTCAGTACGTATACAGGACCAGACTACGAGGCCAATCCACTTGCAGCGTGGAGTGCGAAAGGGAGACGTTATCTCCCCGAAGCTCTTTACCGCTGCGTTGGAGGACGTCTTTAAGCTTCTGGATTGGAACGGGCTTGGCATCAACATAAACGGCGAGTACATCACTCACCTGCGATTTGCCGATGACATAGTAGTCATGGCAGAGACTCTGAGAGACCTCAATACAATGCTCAACGATCTCAGCAGGGTTTCTCAACAGGTGGGCCTGAAAATGAACATGAGCAAGACGAAAATCATGTCCAATGCTCATGCACCGCTCCACCCAGTAATTGTTGAGAACTCTGCACTCGAAATTGTCGACGAGTATATTTACCTGGGACACACAGTCCAGCTAGGTAGGTCCAATTTCGAGAAAGAGATCAACCGCCGAATCCAACTCGGCTGGGCAGCGTTCGGGAAGCTCCGAGATGTCTTCTCGTCCAAAATTCCTCAGTGCCTGAAGACTAAAGTCTTCGAACAGTGCGTGTTGCCAGTGATGACTTACGGATCCGAGACATGGTCGCTAACTAAGGGCCTCATAAGTAGGCTCAGGACCGCTCAGCGGGCGATGGAGAGAGCTATGCTCGGAGTGTCCCTGCGGGATCGAATCAGAAATGAGGAGATCCGTAGGAGAACCAGAGTCACCGACATAGCTAAGCGAGTCGCGATACTGAAGTGGAAATGGGCGGGGCACATAGTTCGAAGAGCTGATGGTCGTTGGGGTCCCAAGGTGCTGGAGTGGCGACCCCGCACCGGGAAGCGCAGTGTTGGCAGACCCCCCACCAGGTGGACCGACGACATCAAACGAGTCGCAGGGAGCCGCTGGATTCAGGCGGCGCAAGACCGAGGCCTGTGGAAGTCCATGCAAGAGACCTTTGTCCAGCAGTGGACGTCTATCGGTTGATAAAGAAGAAGAAGAAGATTATATTAATTTGCTTATTTATCGTTAACTTGGTTTGTAGAGGTTTATTGTTAATATAAAAAAAATCGATCAAGTGCAAGTCGGGCCTCGCTCTTTTAGAGTTCCGTTAAAAAAAATTAAATAAAATTTATTATAAATAAAATTTATTATAAATATAATAAAAATATTTCCATGTACCCATGGAAATATTTTAATTTAATTTTTTATAAGCAGTGATAGCCTAGTGGTTAGGACTGTGGTCTCCTATTCGGGGGGTCGCAGGTTCGATCCCGGGCACGCACCTCTGACTTTTCGGAGTCAAGTGCGTTTAAGCAATTAAATATCACTTGCTTCAACGGTGAAGGAAAACATCGTGAGGAAACCTGCACACCTGAGAGTTCTTCATAATGTTCTCGAAGGTGTGTGAAGTCCGCCAATTCGCATTGGGCCAGCGTGGTGGACCATGGCCTATAACCCTTCTCTGAGAGGAGACCTGCGCTCAGTAGTGAGCCGTTGATGGGTTGCTAATGATGATGATGATGAATTTTTATTATTTGTTGTTATAGCGGCAATAGAAATACATAATATGTGAAAATTTCATCTGTCTATCTATTACGGTTTACGAGATACAGCCCGCTGACAGACGGACGGACGGACGGACGGACGGACAGCGTAGGCTTAGTAATAGGGTTCCGTTGGTACCCTTTGGGTACGGAACCCTAAAAACTATGCTAGTTAGAGCGTTGGTTTTATTTTTCCTGTAAAATATACATAAACCTCTATTGACCATAATTATTTCAGATTTTTCGATTGGTAAACTTCGGAGATAAGGGGGGGGGGGAACGGAATTTTTTTCGACATTTTGGCCGATTACTCAAAAACTATTATAATATAGAAATAAATAAAAAACTGTTTTAGAATGCACAGGTAAAGGCCTTTCATATGATACCCCACTCGGTATAATTATCTTACTTTGAAATTTCAAACCCCTGATTTTCCCCCTTTTTTAATTAAACTAAAATAATTTTCGCGTTGATTTTATTTTTCCTGTAAAATATACATAAACCTCTACTGACCATAATTATTTCAGATTTTTCGATTGGTAAACTTCGGAGATAAAGGGGGGGGAACGGTATTTTTTTCGACATTTTGGCCGATTAATCAAAAACTATTATACATATAAATAAATAAAAAACTGTTTTAGAATGCACAAGTAAAGGCCTTTCATATGATACCCCACTCGGTATAGTTATTTTACTTTGAAATTTCAAACCCCCGATTTTCCCCCTTTTTTAATAAAACTAAAAATAATTTTCAATTTTTCTTTATTCCAGTGATGTTGGGCCACTATTATACACAACTATACCAAATTTCATGTCGATAGCTTTAATAGTTACTGAAATAATCAACTGTGACAGACGGACGGACGGACGGAGAAAGTCTCACCATAAGGGTTCCATTTTTACCATTTTGGTACGGAACCCTAAAAATATGTTTCTTCATTGAAATTGTAAACCACCCCTTTTCATCCCTTAAAACATAGAATTTAAACAAAAAATCTTAACCTCCAGGGCCATCGATGATACAGGGCACTCAAGGAATATTCTTCCAACCATCATGGTTAGTCAAAAAATGGTTACCTACTCAATGACGATACTGTCCTATAAATACTCAGGTATAATAAAGAAGATATGACCAAAGAAAAACGCTTACCAAAAGCATTTTGCTTCGATGAGGAAGACAAGGAATGTTGTGTAATTTTTAAGGCGAGGAGGCAGACAAAGTTTAGGTATTTGAGGGGGTGAAAAGCAGGGGAAGGAGCGGAGTCGTAGTCCCGCCCAACGCGGGGCGCCCCTTGCGAAGCGCAGAAATGGCGCGAAGCAACTCTGGCGGGAAACAACTCCCGACTGACAAAACTGGTTATTTTATGTAAACTTAATAGGTACTGTAACTTATTTTCGTCAATCCTACTATACTTTATTTGGCTCAGTTAGCATGGTTCCAGTTCATGTTCATAGCTAATCAAAAAAAATTTATACAGGTTCAATTCCTAACCAAATACAATAACATGCTTTTTTTAATTTTTTTTTTTAATTTTTTTTTTTTGGTTAGTCTACCGAGATCGTTCAAAATCGATATTTGGGCTTCCCTGGGGTCGAGAAAGAGAAAATGAATGCCTGCCATAATTTTAAAAAGTCCCCGCCATATTGAAATTCTATGTTATTGGGCCGATTACGTTCAAAATCGATATTTAGGCTTCCCTGGGGTCAAGAAAGAGGAAATGGGTGCCAAAATTTTAAAAAGTCACCGCCATATTGAAATTATTTGTTATTCGACCGATTTCATTATAAATCGATATTTGGGCTTGCCTGGGGTCAAGAAAGAGGAAATGGATGCCAAAATTTTAAAAGTCACCGCCATATTGAAATTCTTTGTTATTGGACCGATTTCGTTCAAATTCGATATTTAGGCTTCTCTGGGGTCAAGAAAGAGGAAATGGGTGCCAAAATTTTAAAAAGTCACCGCCATATTGAAATTCTTTGTTATTGGACCGATTTCGATCAAATTCGATATTTAGGCTTCTCTCGGGTCAAGAAAGAGGGAATGGATGCCAAAATTTTAAAAAGTGGACCGATTACGTTCCAAATCGATATTTAGGCTTCCCTGGGAAGAAAGAGGAAATGGGTGCCAAAATTTAAAAAAGTTACCGCCATATTGAAATTCTTTGTTACTGAACAGATTTCGTTCAAAATCGATATTTAGGATTCCCTAGGGTCAAGAAAGAGGAAATGGGTGCCAAAATTTTAAAAAGTCACCGCCATATTGAAATTCGCTGTTATTGGACCGATTTCGTTCAAATTCGATATTTAGGCTTCTCTCGGGTCAAGAAAGAGGAAATGGGTGCCAAAATTTAAAAAAGTTACCGCCATATTGAAATTCTTTGTTACTGGACAGATTTCGTTCAAAATCGATATTTAGGATTCCCTAGGGTCAAGAAAGAGGAAATGGGTGCCAAAATTTTAAAAAGTCACCGCCATATTGAAATTCGCTGTTATTGGACCGATTACGTTCCAAATCGATATTTAGGCTTCCCTGGGGTCAAGAAAGAGGAAATGGGTGCCAAAATTTAAAAAAGTTACCGCCATATTGAAATTCTTTGTTACTGGACCGATTTCGTTCAAAATATATATTTAGGCTTCCCTGGAGTCAAGAAAGAGGGAATGGGTGCCAGAATTTTAAAGAGGGAATGGGTGCCAGAATTTTAAAAAGTCCCCGCCATATTGAAATTCTTTGTTATTCGACCGATTTCGTTCGAAATCGAAATTTGGGCTTCCCTGGGGTCAAGAGAGAGGAAATAGATTTAAAATCGATATTTAGGCTTCCCTGGGGTCAAGAAAGAGTAAATGGGTGCCAAAATTTTAAAAAGTCACCGCCATAATGAAATTCTTGTTTACTGGACCGATTTCGTTCAAAATCGATATTTAGGCTTCCCTGGGGTCAAGAAAGAGTAAATGGGTGCCAAAATTTTAAAAAGTCACCGCCATATTGAAATTCTTGTTTACTGGACCGATTTCATTCAAAATATATATTTAGGCTTCCCTAGGGTCCAGAAAGAGGAAATGGGTGCCAAAATTTTCAAAAGTCACCGCCATATTGAAATTCTTTGTTACTAGACCGATTTCGTTCCAAATCGATATTTGTTCTTCCCTGGGGTCAAGAAAGAGGAAATCGGTGGCAAAATTTAAAAAAACACCGCCATATTGAAATTCTTTGTTATTGGACCGATTTCGTTCAAATTCGATATTTAGGCTTCTCTGGGGTCGAGAAAGAGGAAATGGGTGCCAAAATTTTAAAAAAGTCACCGCCATTTTGAAATTCTTTGTTATTGGACCGATTTCGTTCAAATTCGATATTTAGGCTTCTCTCGGGTCAAGAAAGAGGGAATGGATGCCAAAATTTTAAAAAGTCACCGCCATATTGAAATTCTTTGTTATTCGACCGATTTCGTTCGAAATCGAAATTTGGGCTTCCCTGGGGTCAAGAGAGAGGAAATAGATGCGAAAATTTTAAAAAGTCACCGCCATATTAAAATTCTTTGTTACTGGACCGATTTCGTTCAAAATCGATATTTAGGCTTCCCTGGGGTCAAGAAAGAGTAAATGGGTGCCAAAATTTTAAAAAGTCACCGCCATATTGAAATTCTTGTTTACTGGACCGATTTCGTTCAAAATCGATATTTAGGCTTCCCTGGGGTCAAGAAAGAGTAAATGGGTGCCAAAATTTTAAAAAGTCACCGCCATATTGAAATTCTTGTTTACTGGACCGATTTCGTTCAAAATATATATTTAGGCTTCCCTGGGGTCCAAAAAGAGAAAATGGGTGCCAAAATTTTCAAAAGTCACCGCCATATTGAAATTCTTTGTTACTAGACCGATTTCGTTCCAAATCGATATTTGTTCTTCCCTGGGGTCAAGAAAGAGGAAATCGGTGGCAAAATTTAAAAAAACACCGCCATATTGAAATTCTTTGTTACTGGACCGATTTCGTTCAAAATATATATTTAGGCTTGCCTGAGGTCAAGAAAGAGGGAATGGGTGATAAAATTTTAAAAAGTCCCCGCCATAACAAAGAATTTCAATATGGCGGGGACTTTTTAAAAGTCTGGCACCCATTCCCTCTTTAAAATTCTGGCACCCATTTCCTCTTTCTTGACCCCAGGGAAGCCTAAACATCGATTTTGAACAAAATTGTTCGAATGACAAAGAATTTCAATATGGCGGTGACTTTTTAAAATTTTCGCATTCAATTCCTCTTTCTTGACCCCAGGGAAGCCTAAATATCGATTTGGAACGAAATCGGTTCAGTAACAAAGAATTTCAATATGGCGGTGACTTTTTAAAATTTTGGCATTCATTTCCTCTTTCTCGACGCCAGGAAAGCCCAAATTTCGATTTTGAACGAAATCGGTCGAATAACAAAGAATTTCAATATGGCGGTGACTTTGTAAAATTTTCGCATCCTTTTTCTCTTTCTTGACCCCAGAGAAGCCTTAATATCAATTTTGAACGTAATCGGTCCAATAACATATAATTCCAATATGGCGGGGACTTTTTTATATTTTAGCATCCATTTCCTCTTTCTTGACCCCAGAGAAGCCTAAATATCGATTTAGAACGAAATCGGTCGAATAACAAAGAATTTCAATATGGCGGGGACATTTTTAAATTTTGGCACCCATTTCCTCTTTCTTGACCCCAGGGAAGCCTAAATATCGATTTGAAACGTAATCGGTCCAATAAAAAACGAATTTCAATATGGCGGTGACTTTTTTATATTTGCGCATCCATTTCCTCTTTCCTGACCCCAGAGAAGCCTGAATATCGATTTTGAATGAAATCGGTCGAATAACAAAGAATTTCAATATGGCGGTGACTTTTTAATTTTGGCATCCATTTCTTCTTTTTGACCCTAGGGAAGCCTAAATATCGATTTTGAACGTAATCCGTCCATTATCAAAGAATTCCAACATGGCGGAAAAGTGCACCTGTGTTTGCACACATACTTGAGATAGAAACTAATTTCATCGATTCGATATATCGATACTTTTTGGCACTTCATGCATTGCCCTAGTTGCCAAAGACGCTTTCGCACGCGTAAGGATCTGGAAGGATCCGTGCGCATCCTTACGGAACCAAGGATGCGAAAGGATCCTTTCGCATGCGAATCGTGATCTACACTTGTAATTTTAGGCACTTTTAGGTACAAAAAAATTGTGAGCCGTCGTGGGACGCCTGGCAGATGTGAAACATCGACATTATTTTGTAAAAGTAATATGCAGAAAAGGACAGATTGTGATAGGAACTAAATATGTCACCAAGTATACATATAATAATACTACTACTACCACTACCCCTACCCCGACCCCTACCCCGACCCCTACCCCTACCCCTACCCCAACCCCTACCCCTACCTCTACCCCTACCTCTGCCCCGACCCCTACCCCTACCCCTACCCCTACCCCGACCCCTACCTCTACCCCTACCTCTACAGACCCCTACTCCTACCCATACCCATACCCCTACCCCTACTTCTACCCCGACCCCTACCCCTACCCCTACCCCTACCTCTACCCCTACCCTACCCCTACCCCTACCCCTACCCCGACCCCGACCCCGACCCCTACCTCTACCCCGACCCCTACCCCTACCCCTACCCCTACCTCTACCCCTACCTCTACCCCGACCCCTACCCCTACCCCTACCCCTACCCCGACCCCTACCCCTACCTCTACCCCTATCCCTACCTCAACCCCTACTCCTACCCATACCCATACCCCTACCCCTACTTCTACCCCGACCTCTACCCCTACTCCTACCCCTACCCTACCTCAACCCTACCCCTACCCCTACCCCAACCCCTACCCCTACCTCTACCCCGACCCCTACCCCTACCTCTACCCCGACCCCTACCCCTACCCCAACCCCTACCCCTACCGCTACCCCGACCCCTACCCTGACCCCTACCCCTACCCCGACCCCTACCCCTACCCCTACCCCTACCCCGACCCCGACCTCTACCCCTACCCCTACACCCCTACCCCTACCCCTACCCCTACCCCTACCCCGACCCCTACCCCTACCCCTACCCCTACCTCTACCCCTACCTCTACCCCTACCTCTACCCCGACCCCTACTCCTACCCATACCCATAAAGTACCTAACTACCGCACCTACCTACCTTTTTTTTTTTTTTTTATTCGAAGACAAGCTAGTCCTTGACTGCGATCTCACCTGATGGTAAGTGACGATGCAGTCTAAGATGGTAGCGGGCTAACTTGGAAGGGATATGGCAGTGAACATTCAACCCATACCCCTAATTGGTTTCTACACGCCATCGTGCCGGAACGCTAAATCGCTTGGCGGCACGTCTTTGACGGTAGCGTGATAACTAGCCACGGCCAAAGCCTCCCACCAGACCAGACCAGAGACAATTCAGAAATTATAAATTCCCAAATTGACCCCGCCGGGAATCGAACCCGAGACCTCCCAGTTATAAGACAACAGCGCTCACCACTGAGCCAGGGAGGTCGTCAATTTGACCTCAATTTGATTAGCCAAACTGTACGATGTACCTATATGATGTACTTACTTTGCATGATGCATCCCACCATTATTAGATACCTTACTTGATGATGAAATTGATATTTCATGATCCACTACATTACATGTTACACAAATCATCCTTTACAAAATATTGAAATAGGTACCTACTTACTTTACAACTTCCATCATCTGCTTTTGTTATTTTTAGGGTTCCGTACCCAAAGGTTACCAACGGGACCCTATTACTAAGCGCACGCTGTCCGTCCGTCCGTCCGTCTGTCAGCGGGCTGTATCTCGTAAACCGTAACAGATAGACAAATGAAATTTTCACATAATTATTATGTATTTCTATTGCTGCTATAACAACAAATAATAAAAATTAAATTAAATTAAAAAAATTAAATTAAAATGTTTCCATGGGTACATGGAAATATTTTAATTTAATTTTTTTAACGGAACCCTAAAAGAGCGAAGCCTGACTCGCACTTGGCCGATTTTTTTATACTGTACATTCTTAGATTTTGCTTTTTTTCGGACCCATTTTCAAAATTAGTCTACTCAGTCCCTACTTATTTACAACTTTTTTGATGGATAAATTATTTACAATATTAATTTATACAAACTTATAATTAGGTACACTCTATTTGACTTCTCTAAAGTCTAAAATATACAAAATAATAGTTTTCAGTATAAACATAAACAATTTTCAATTATTACAATTTACGATAATATTTGATAGCCGAGCGAGCGCAGCGCGACGCAGGTCCACCTAGCAGCACGCCTCGGCGATCACTGTCTAATTGAGTAGGAGAGACAAAGAAGTCGCTTCTGCGAATAGAAGGGCCAAGTGACAAATTGTAATGGATAATATTAAAATTATAACAGTTGCAATAAATAAAATCTAAAACAGCCATTTGTTGTATTAAAATATGAAAAACAATTGTAAATAATTTTACCAAAATAAATGTATGCATAACAGAGAACGATGGGAGTTTATGTATTTGCAGAGTCAACTTTGCAATTTTTTTCTATCGAGAAAAGTTTGCGTCATCGTGTTTAGGAAACAGCCATCAGGCCAGAAATACGATCAATTATAACTACTTTTTTTTTCATAATATTATGACCCATAGATTTTAAATTGGACGATCTTCATTCGGCTTGTGATATGAAGATCGTGACTGACTACAGCGCCTTAAACGGCTACAATTTGTTTTTGATAGAGAAACCAAAGTTATAAAGAAATATTATGACAGAATTAGGTTCTGAAAACCCACAAAAAAATACATATAATTATCATTACCTTCGTTTAAGTTCTGTTACATTGATTGTGTGTCATAATTGTCAACTTTCCTGGAAAGCATAATTATGAAAAATGTCTTTAATAATATTATGTATGTCTAGTTGTGTCGTATTTTCTATGGAAAAATATTGAGTAAATAATTGTTCTTGGTCACGTATTTTTGCCTTAATTCAGATAAGGTAAAATAGGTTTGCTACGACGAAATAAAGACTTCCCATCGTGAAGGTGTATTGGGACGATTAGTAAACGGGGCAAGTCCGGATTCGGATCACGTGAGCGGGCAATCGGTCAACATCGGCTCTTCGCTGAATTCAGAAGCAATCGGCGAATCGAATCAACAGATCATTTACCACACGCGTCTCAAATGCGCAATGAGAGGCTTTCATAATCAAGGTAGGTCGTTGTCTAATTCTTTGAATAACTTACTAGTTAAGGCGACGCATTGATTAACTATTGTTTCAAAAAATCGAGTACCGCTCTCTCTCTCGCACTCCCCGCTCACCCTGACTTGTTTTACGCGTCGCACTCGACCGGACCGTGCCAGCGGGTGACTTTGACTAGATTTTTATTTAATTACTCATAACATAAGCATAAAATAAAATAACTTCTCGATCTATGAAATAGAATAGCGGTCTGGCTATTTTATTCGTAAAAAATAATAGGATGTTGTCGCTGATAATTCCAAGCATTTGAACTTTTTTGGTGTGAAGTTTGTACTTTTTTTTTTTTAAATAAGTCAGACTATTTTTAAAAATTGTGTCCGATTTAAGAAATTATACAGGTTTTCCCCTTTTTTACGATATTTTTAAAATTCTAATTATATCATTCGTTGCACTCATACTACGCATTCAAAAGTACTCGTTTTCGTGTTTTTTGGTCCAAGGCGTCATCTTAATGACCACGACTTTTTCCGCGTGGATGTAGTTTTTAAAATCCCATGGAAACTTTTTGATTTTCCGGGATAAATAGTAGCCTATGACACTCTCCGGGTCCTCAACTATACCCATGCAAAAAACACGTCGATCCTTAGCACTTTTTATCCCGAAAAATCAAAGAGTTCCCGAGGGACATTAAAAACTAAATCCGCGCGTACGAAGTCGCGGGCATCAGCTAGTAAGATATATTGGCAAATTTCCTGGATATGTAAAACCAAAGGCATTGGCCGTCACCATCGTTTGTATATCCGTACCGAAAAACAAAAAAGTCGTGTGGTGTCGTGGGACACCAGATAGGAACGAAGTTCCTTATTATAAAAATATTAATTTCAAGTTCTTTATACCTCGAATATTTTCTTTAGGTATACCTTATACCTAAAGAAAATAATTATTCGGGTATACATTTTTTATCATGATTTTTTTATCGGTAAAAATCAAAATGACCCCAGGGAAGCCTAACTATCAATTTTATAAAATATTAAAATAAAAATAATTTTATAAAATAAAAAATGAAAATAAAATTGCGCGCCCCGGGTGGGATCGAACGACTAACGTTGCGGGTTAACAGCCGCACGCAAGCCGATTGCGCTACGGGAGCGATGCACAACACGTTGAAATTATTATATAAGATTTTTTAGGCCATCCAAAAAAAGTGTCGTTACAACTTTTGGTCTTAATTTTTTCCGTCTAGCCCCCTTTCGCAACGCGCGATAAGGAACTTCGTTCCAAAAAAATCGCCATAGAATAACATAGAATTATGATTTAAAACATCAATAACAGATCAATAAAATACTAACAAAGGTAAAAAGGCGCCATTAAGGTAACTGCGCGTTTCTCAGCGCGCGGCCGGCAGACTGCAGACACAATGCCTTGGAGTAATCGTAGCTTTATGGAACTGGTTTAGAAAGCGTCTCGCGTCACTATTCTGAGACCCTATCCTGTAACTCATCAAAAAATGACCCTGACATTTTTTTTTATCCATTGAAGATTTGCTGGGAAAATGTTTTTTTTTTTTCATAACAATATAGAATGGATAATGATGATAATGAACTTCAATGGATAGAAAATACCAAAATAAATTTAAACATATGTATATCAAAAATTCCAAAACAGTTGCTTAAACTGAAAAAGTAGATACACATCACTAATTTCGATGCTGACGTGTAGTTCGACCGTGGCTATAGTGTAAGTGGCTAAGACACACTGGCGCGATTCCCAAAAGATGTGGGTTCGAATCCCGCTGGCCTCGGATTTTTTGATACGTGTTATAAATTCATTCTGATATTTCCTTAAGTGTAGGTTAACACTTTAATAAAAAATAAAGATAGAAAATATGTCATTCTTGGATAGGCACTGAGTTACAGATAAATAATCGGGGCCCTGGTCTCGAGTAATCGAGATTTTTTTGGATTTATATACCTACTTAAAATACTTAATATACTTTTTAGGCGAATGAAGGCGAATCGTCTAAAAAGGAAAATTTAATAAATGCTAAACTTAAAATCTTTATGCAAACCAGACGAGAGACGTAAGTATGTCTATCTGTGGGAATCTATTAGCGCAAAGATAGTAAAATTAGATCAGGAATTAAAATCTTTAACCTCTGCTTGACTAATTTAGTGTCAATTTTGTCATAGAATCTTTGACTTATCATGACACATTCAGAATAAGTGCGCGCCGCCGTGGGCAGCGATCATATTATTCTTTCTCACAAAATATCTTCGACGGTAATGATAAACGGATAAATCACTGTAATCGTATACATTATAATAAAATAAAACGTTAATCGCACCTTTTTTATTTATACACGTAATAACTGTTTAATGTGGGAGTCGGTCTGAGGTGGGATAAAATATAGTTGATCGTAAACAAGCGCGATTTTTTTGAATGGCGCCAATGCAGTCAACTGGGAAGCTATTTGTTTTGTTTATTGATGGAAAGTGTTGGTTTTTATACAATGACGTAGAACCTTCGTAGAACGATTCGGAGATAGAATAGAATAGAATAGAAATGTTTTTTATTCAAATAAAATTTTTCACAAGTGCTTTTGAATCGTCGATGAGTCTACCATCACTACTATTATGCAATGCAAGTTTAACTTACAAAATGATATTCCCATAGAATATTTCAAATTTTTAATCAGAAATTTTGGTCTTTTGCTATTCGTTCTTTATACGTAGCCTTTTATTCAAGACTTAGTTATACAGTGCAATATTATCAAAGATACGAGGTTCATTTACCCGCATCATCTTTGAGTCCAATTAGCGATTTGCTATCCCTTGAAAGGGTTTTTCATTTTGTTTTCTTCTTAATATTTTGAATCTTACTTCTAGTTCTATGCTGCCCATTTGAGTGAATGAGGCAGAGTACCTACAAGAAAAAGAAAATTCAGAGAAAGTTTAGTACGCGTTGTCTGTTGCATTTTCTTGCTCCCTTAGTCGCCTATATGAGTGAGTGAGACAAGCGCTGTGAAAAAGAGTTTCTTGTTTATTCGAAAACAAGATAGTCTTTGACTGCGATCTCACCTGACGGTAAAGGACGATGCAGTCTAAAACGTTTGTGGGATAACTTGGAAGGGGCATGGCAGTTTACTTTCCATCGTGCCGGAACGCTAAATCGCTTGGCGGTTTTCTTTAGTCGTAGTGTTGTAACTAGCCTCGGTCAAAGACCTCCACCAGAACAGAGACAATTCATAAATTATAAATAAGTTTCCAAATTGTCCCCGCCGGGAATAGAACCCCAGACCTCCCAGTTATAACACCACAGCGCTTACCAGACCACTGGGATAGGGAGGTCCTCAATAAAGAAGTTTAAGGGCCATTTTCACAACCTTCTGATAAGTGTCGGATAGCTTATTCGCATATTTTGTCTTTGTCACTTGACATAAAGTGAGAAAGTGACAAAATTTATGGTTAGGCTATCCGACACTTATCAGAAGGTCCTCAGTTTCATACAATAGGTACTTTTCCTTGATAACTGTATCAAGGAAAACTGTAATGCAGATCCAAAACTGCAAGGCACACTCATAAAACTTGATACCGCAATTGAGTTGTTCTCTACAATATGAAGAAAATATTAATAATACAGCACATGAAGAGTGAAATTTAAAAAAATAACGTCCCCTCTAGAGTAGGGCTTTGTTGGATAGGAATTTAGGGAATAATGAGCGCCAAAGTAGTAATTTTAAAATGATACATAACGATACATGGTAATACAGGCCCTAATTGAAATTAAACCAAAAAAACTTGAGAGGTGTCAAGGGACACCCGTGTGGAACGTTGTTCCTTTCGATTAATTTTAGTGAAGGAATTGTAATAAACTAGTGGTGTCATCTAGTATTAAATTGATTAACTACGATGATGACGATGATGATGAATTATATTTAGTTTATTTCTATTGCAGCTCTGTTACAAAACCAAGGAGTTACTCTGGTTTTTTAACAGATGGCGTTAGTAGTACAATAACATTTTATCCAATTTATACAATAAAAAATTAGGGAAAAATTCCACATGTAGAAATTATTTAAAATAAAATTGAAAATAGAAAATTCAGTCTGTCGACCTGGGATTCGAACCATCGGCGTTGAACTTTTAGGGTACTGCCCGATCCACTAGGCCATGCAGACGCCGTGTTGTATGGCGAAAATATCGAACACAATGCAAAATTCACATTCAACAAAAAAGTGTCGGTTTCAAAAATGTATCGAGTGTCGGTTCCTTAATTTTTTCCGTCTAGCCCCCTTCCATACCGCGCGATAAGGAACTACGTTCCAATAAAAACAAGTTTTTAAAAATCCTGGCACCAATTAACGACCATCGAATACTCGTATAAGTGCCTGTTTCAAAGATCGGGACTTAGTCTTTAATCAAGAACTACTTTAGTGAAAAAAAATAGACCGCCCACAGCTCGTTACGTCGAGAGCTTCACCCGCATCTCTAGTGTTTGATCAGAATTAGACGGCTCTCGACACACTTATCGATCTCATTCCTGTTTGTACGGGAAAAACACGGGCTTGCGTTGCTAGGCTGAACTCGATCTGATCCCTATTACGTGTTAATTAAAATTTAAATCACCTCTGCCATTAGGTATGTGGAATTTTCTGGTTGCCCTAAGTAGTAATTTGCGTTGGCTGTTAGTTGGGCCTTTGTCCCTAGTTTGGTTGGCCAACAGTAAGACTTGTCATCCCTAAAAATCGTGATGCCAACCGTAGGAAAGAAGGATATATGGTTGGTCTGACGAAGGGACTTAGTCAGCAACATTACTACCATCTCCCAAGTCCCAACCGTTGGCTACAAAACTCCAACGGGAATGACTTGGGAATCTTTAAATAAAATAGAATAGGCACCTTCTAGGCAAGCGCGCACTGTCTTAGGCTGGATCTTCACTAACCATCAAATGCAAAATGAAATTGCAGTCAAGCGCTAGTCCTTCTCATTATGAGAAACTACCCGGCCGACAATAGGTTATGATGTCGATGATAATCATACTAATATTATAAATACTCAAGTGTTTGTTTGTTGGTTTTTCCTTCAATCACGCCGCATAAGAGCTATAGATCGACGTGATTTTTTGCATGAGTTTTAGTTTAGGATCTGCAGTGACATAGGCCACTGCTTATCACGGAAAATCAAAGAGTTCCCGAGGAATTTTATAAACTAAATCCACGCGGACGAAGTCGCGGGCATCAGTTAGTAACAGATAAAATACATAGATATAAAAACTTAAACAGTTTGAGATACTGTATTATCGTATTGAGGCTTCAACGATAACAATAAAATGTTTAATTGTAAAACATTATACCAATACAGTACGGATGTTTCCCAACATATCACCAGTAATGCGAGTACCCCACATGAAGGCGCAATAAAATTTGTCATTAATCCCATTAAAATACATGCATAAATAACAATAACACCCACCGCCTATTGAGGTTCAAGCATTTTATTTGAAACTTGATTAGTTCAGTTCCGAGTGATGCGGCTTTCGTTTACACAACGCGACTTTACTGGTTACAACTTTCATCCAAACTTAACGCCCGCCTCTGAAATATAAAACTACAGTACCCGGCGATATATATTGCACATCGGCCTTTGGCATAAAACGCTATTCTATTCTATTCACAGTTCGGCTGCATTTTTTTTTATATATGTTACGTGATGTGCTCGCCGATTGTGAAGAGATTTCAGTAATTACTACGTGAATTTCTGGCTAGCTTTCCTTGCAATAGAATAGAAATAGCGTTTTATTCCAAAGGCCGTTGTGCAATATATATCGCCGGGTACTGTATACAGAGTTCCAAAACAGAACAAAATAATTTTGTAAAAAAGAATGTGATCAATAATAAAATTAACAATACACATGCATTATACAACACTAAAATAATAGGGGCAAGTGCTGTTCCTATGGACGCTTGTACCTGTGGACACAATCGATTCCGTCGAAACTAGCAACCCTGAAATTATAATTTGAACTCTCGGTGAACTGTCAACCACAGTCAAAGCTTTACGATCGCCGGTCGCATCTATCGAAGCAATGGCTGGATCATGCGTCATGCTCGTGAACGGGTTCAACCAGCGGGAATGGGGCTAATTTTTGGCTGCCCGTCTTAACTTGTTGAATTATAATTAGGTATGCTTTTGTGGAACTCATTGTGGAAACACTGCATACATAGCATAGTATCTATTGAATTGTAGACTTGTTTTGAAAAGAGCAACCGCCGAGTTTCTTGCTGGTTCTGCTCGGCAGAAAGGGCATTCCGAACCAGTGGTAGACTCATCGACGATTCAAAAGCACTTGTAAAAAAGATTATTTGAATAAAAACATTTCTATTCCATTCTATTCTATCGGTTCTTCTACGTTTCGTATCAGTTGCAACTGCAACTTTACAACTATTTAATTTTTTTTTTATTTAATTCATTACAAAACAAGGGTAGTCTACCACTATGGATCTCACAATACGATTTTTCAATTTTCAGATATGTCGTATCGCCTAAAAGTCCCTTCCAAGTAATAAAACCTCGAACTGACTTGTGCCCATCAAACTACGAAACACATTGTGATCGGTAATGTCTCGCTTCTATAAAGATAAGTACAAAATAAAAAAGGAACTAGTAAATACAATTAAAATGATCATCTGATTTGAAAAATCAGGAAAATGCGAGTGACATACGTGGTGCGGACGCGTTTAAAGCTACAGACGTAATATTTCTTCGTTGCGCCTGATGGGAACGAATTCTGCTGCTTTCTTCTTTATTCTTTCTTGTAAATGCAGCTAGTTATACAGACCCAAAGTAAGCAGTGATAGCCTAGTGGTTAGGACTGTGGTCTCCTATTCGGAGGATCGCAGGTTCGATCCCGGGTACGCACCTTTCACTTTTCGGAGTCAATTGCGTTTAAGCAATTAAATGTCACTTGCTTCAACGGCGAAGGAAAACATCGTGAGGAAACCTGCACACCTGAGAGTTTTTCATAATGTTCTTGAAGGTATGTGAAGTCCGCCTATTCGCATTGGGCCAGCGTGGTGGACTATGGCCTATAACCCTTCTCTGAGAGGAGAACTGCGCTCAGTAGTGAGCCGTTGATAGGTTGCAGACAGACCCAAAGTCCATCTAACACATTGACCGTGTATCGTGCTGCCTACGAAAATGCCTACGTAATACACACGTCATTTAAAACTTCATCTCTGATAGGCCGGCGCTTTCGCATTATTGGGTAAAATGCACAGTTGTAGCAAGGATGCCACGAACTCAATCAAATACGACACGCAAAATAATTATCGCAAGTAAACAAACAAACATACACAAACAAACTACCAGATACTAGGGCCCGCTTCCAGAGACGCCGGGTTAGGCTTAACCCAGGAATAAATTTGTAATTTTGACATAAGCTTTATACGAAATCTGTCAAAGAAGCAGCTAACTCTGGGTTAAAAGGATAACCCGGCGTTTTTGCAAGCGGACCTATTATATATCCAATTTTGACATGCATACTATTTTAGTTTAAGCTTACGATAATTAATAATAATACGCCAAGTTTTACGTAGGTATGTAATTAACATGCTAATTTCTTAATTGAATGTGTTAGGGAAAAAATAAATAGTTTTACTTTTTAGGTAGGTACCTATATCTCTCCTACATTCTAGTAAATAATAAAATTTAAAAACTACAACCCGACTATGCAAAAATTATTAACATCCGTAAAATTGATTGTGTAATGTAGCCCATCTCACCCGGACCACCATAATATCAGTTCACACCTCATTCATCAAAATCGACTCAGTAGTTTATTCGCTATGGTGGTACATTCATAAAAAGCCACATACAATTATACGTACATAGACAGCGAAAATCATAATAAATAATAATAAATTTTTATTCAGATAAACTTTACAAAGTGCTTTTTTACAATACGTGTGTGTGTGTGTGTGTGTGTGTGAGTGAGTGTGTGTGTGTGTGTGTGTGTGTGTGTGTGTGTGTGTGTGTGTGTGTGTGTGTGTGTGTGTGTGTGTGTGTGTGTGTGTGTGTGTGTGTGTGTGTGTGTGTGTTGCGGGCGTGTGAATGCATGTACCTTTATTATGTATGCTGAGTGTGAATGTAAATGGTACTTAAAAACATTTGCTTAGTATCTTTTCAGTTTGCTCGTAATTCATTTGCATTAGCCACAAATATATTATTCCTGATTTAGGTGAATGTTTGGTCGTTGGGTATATATTAAGTTGCTTGTTGATCTTATTGTATAAAAAGGTAGACAAATATGAATGTTGGTGTTTGAAGAAATCATCATCATCTTCCTTTTGGCTCTGTCGTAATCAGCTAAAAATCTACATCTACGTGGGTAAAAACGCGCGCACCAGCTGCTAAAATATAAATTCGTGATAAAAAGTAGTGTGTCGAAACTTTTATGAAAATAGTTTGTGGATCACTTTTCTCAGTAAACGGCTGAACTGGGGCGCGTAGGTGCCTGCCGGGGCGGGGTTCTTTGTTGAGATGAAAAAATTCAGTTACTTGTGCTTCGAATTGTTATGTATTGTGTGAGATTCAGTTTTATCATTTTTCCTGATAATTTTATAGAAAAATCTCTTTTCTTCTTTTTCTTCATAGAATATGGCTGACCTTTGAGAATTGAATCCATATTTGAATCGGGAAACAAGTTTTCAGTAATCACAAATAACTCTATTATTTTATCATCAATTAACAGCAGTGATAGCCTAGTGGCACAGAATATATAATAGTACTACCTAGTGGTTAGGACTGTGGTCTCCGCAGTCCTATTTGGGGGTCGTAGCGTTCGGGGTCACTTGGTGGTTATATCATTGGGTAGTAACTAGCCACGGCCAAAGCCTCCCACCAAATCAGATCAGAGACAATTCAGAAATTATAATTTCAGAAAATTGCCCCCGCTGGGAATCGAACTCGAGACCTCCCAGTTATAAGACCACAGCACTTACCAATCTGCCACGGACCTTGTCAAAAGTTCGCGCTTCTAATATCTTCTGCCTTGTGGAAGATAATATTATGAGATCAAACTACGAGTAAATGATCGTCCTCGTCCTATCAAATTTATTTTTAACTTTTAGCATTTAGAATGAAGTTATATTTATATTGACATTTACTTATTTCTTATATCAGGAGACAATTTTGATTTTAATTACAGATCAAATATCGGGGCCTGGAAATGTTTAAACGAACTGCTAGCCGGGGGAATTGGGCCACGGTCCAATGTACAAGATAGAGAGATAAAAATTAAAATATGAAATAAAATTATGGTGGTAGAGTCATGACTTGACAGGTTGGCCTACGTGAAATAAATAATTTTGATTTTTTGAATTTTATTATCCAAATTCTTATTGTTTTAGAGAGTTTATTATATCTAACTGTTTTTAGGTTTAAACAAACTTCAATATATTAAGTATAGGATTTAAGTCAACTAATTTGTGCCAAATTCACCATCGCCAAGTAACTTTTAACTGTAGAATAGACGTTAAAGCAGATTTTCAAAACAAAAAATGTCAGAGCCTCTTATTATTACCATGGATTAATCAGGTTAGTTCTTATTGATTAATCATCATTCAAGGTATAGATAGAGCCGCTCAAACTCAATAAGATGCAGAGCATCTTATGTAAGTAAACTGAATTTTTCGTTTTCGCATAATATTTTCAGTGTTAATTATTGAGTGTAGAACAAATTCACTCTTCATTAATCTAAGTTCTCTAACTGATATTACCACTTACCACCATTTTAGTTCTGCGTAGTGTTAAGAAAAAGTCTCTATGACCGAAATTAAGAACAGAACCAGCTTAATACGTTGTATCACGTATCTAATTAGCTATAACGATTAATTCATCAGCATCGCCCCATGGGTTCATTACTGTGTGTTTTGAAAGAGCACAATCGTTTAATTTCTTTGTCCTATCCACCAGAGGCTCCTAAACTTTTTCTCATAAACTCCCGTCATGGTCATGCCAACGTTGACCCCCGTCGAGTCTCCCGTGGACCTTTGGGGGTCCACCTGAACTACTTTGGAATAGAATAGAAATGTTTTTTATTCAAATAAACTTTATTACAAGTGCTTTTGAATCGTCGATGAGTCTACCACTGGTAAGTAGTCAAGAAACTCGGCAGTTGCTCTTTTCAAAACAAGTTTACAATATTACAATAGATACTATGCTATGTATGCAGTGTTTCCACAATGAGGGGAAATTCCACAAAAGCATACCTAATTATAATTCAACACATGTTAAGACGAGCAGACAGTAAGTAAGTTCCCGCCGGTGGCACCCGTTCACGAGCATGACGCATGATCCAGCCATTGCTTCGCTCAACCATATTCGAGGGAACGTAACAACCCGCATCACACGACACCACCACAGAAATGTTTAAAGAGAGCGTGACATACTTAGGCTACATGTATGAAATATTATGAATTATACTTTGGGTACGTATGTTACATTGGGAATCACTGCCCTACACCTTGCTCTATGTCGTCCCTAAGCAGAATTTAAAATTACATATATCATAGAAATATCGTTACCTCCTACAACTTGACCCAAGTTCAAATAACAGAACTAGAGCATCTGCTCTCGGAGCTCTCGATTCTCGAGATGTTTTTTAAACATTTTCCGTTGCGATATCCAGAGTGCCGACAGCTCAATCGATTGTTCGAACAAAGAATATTTTTGCAGAATTGCTCGACTTTAATGTACGTGAGTTAAATATTGCCTCCGCATTTTCTGAAGATTATTATTATAATCTTCTTGCACTATTGTGCAAGACTTCATTCGTTGGTTTAATGCCTTCAAACAGTATGATTGTACAAGAAAATGAAGTTGTTAGATTAGTAACATGATTAGGTAAGTATGCATATTTTACCTTAAATAGTTAGGTAGTTCCTGTTTTATGAATCATATAGATGCCAGGTAAATATTATAAGGTGCTATTTGAAATTAAAATAAAAACTAATTAAAATCTAAAACCCCATCCAAGCCACCGCAGTGTGGCATAGTACCCAAGATGCTGGCAGCATTACCTCTTTGAATGGCCAAGCTAATCCTTTGGCCAAGGTAGCTGCCAGCTCTTGGATCCCCGGTAGACTCGATCACTCTTTTTGATATCTCTAAAAAACGTGCGCGAGCCTCCGGGCCCCACGGCCCCAGGGTCTCTACACCAAAAGGCGCAAATATGAAACCACTGTCAAGTTTTTCATATTTGTATTTGTTTTTCATATTATAATCAGTCTTCGTACAATTGATTGCTGCCATTTTTTTTGTAGAAGTATTCTAATAGTACTCGAAATTACTATGTTGATACCTACACGTTTTCATCATACTACTAGCTGATGCCCGCGACTTCGTCCGCGTGTATTCAGTTTTTAAAATCGCGAGGGTACTCTTTGATTTTCCGGGATGCTTTACACTCTACGGGTTCTCAACTATACCTATCCAAAAAAATCAAGTCAATCCGTAGGTTTTTTGCAGCGTGATTGACGGGCAAACCAACAAAGACAAAATTACGTTTAGCTGTTATTTACGTTTTGTTATTCCACTGTCATTTGCGTTTTGTTATTCCAGGTCAGATGCGTTTTTGTTATACCACGTTTTATAGGAACTTGACGGAAACGCGGTCGAACGGGATAAAAAGTATCCTATGTCCGTCTCCTGGTTCTAAGCTACCTCTCCACCAATTTTCAGCCAAATCGGTTCATCCGTTCTTGAGTTATAAATAGTGTAAGTAACACCACTTTCTTTTATATATATATATATATATATATATATATATATATATAGATATATAGAGATATAGATATATAGATGAGTAAATTCTGTTTATGTAAATATACACAAAAACCTTTTTACTATTTTTACAAAACGTAATGGAAATACAAACTTAGAAGGTATTTTAATTGCATATTTAACTTCCGTGGCTCCCTACACTTTGAGTACAAATGCATTATACGCGTAACATCAGTAACTTATCCCCACGTGTTGTGAAGGGTAAAGTATTGTCCTAAATAATAATATGTTCCTACTAAAATGGATCAAATCTGTTTTGATGATCAGTTTCCTTAGTCATCTATATTATGATCTATATTATGTAGAAATGAAAAACAAAAAACATTTTCAAAATACAATTCGTCGAGTCTGAATTTTATTCTTTGTCAACAAAAGATGAAGTCTAAGGAGAGTCATCTTAGAAGCAAGTGTCCCTAATATAAACTTTCGATTTAACAGTTTTATTTTCAGAATTGCTTACGAGCTAACAGCTAACATTTTCTTTGGAAATGGCATAAAAGTTTTTGTTGTGAAAATTGCTGCTATTTCGAAAATGGTTCTTATTTCGTTCATTGTGCATTATTTGAACATTTTCAATGTAAACGTGTTAAAAGTATTTGATTTTTGATTCTGTATCTTTAGCGGCAGATGTGATTCGCCTCACGAGCATTCGCCAATTCTCCCTGCTGGCCGATATACCTAAGTAGATTTTGTTTAAATTAAGTCAGTTGATATAGGTAAATTGAAAAATAGGTTGTAGCAAAATTGTAAAAGTGTAATCGATGAATCAAACAGTTTGATAATTTAAATCAAAATTAAGATTAATTTTGATTTAAATTAGCTTTTAATTAAAAATAAACCATGCACACATTAATGTGGAAAGGTGGACTAAATGGAAAAACTCTGGACGCTTAAAACTCATGGCTTATTGAACAGACTATACTTACCACTTACTTATTACTCACTCACGTACTTATGTAGGATTTATTAAGACTTACGTACCACCAAATCTCGCCCTTATAAAGCTAAAGACAATACTACAAGTTGACAATGAAGTCACGGGAAAGATCTAGTAAGTACACAACTCACATTAAAAATCTGAGAGAATTATAGGCGTCCGCAAGTTATAAAATATGTAAAATTTACAAAGAAAATGGCCGCTCGAAAGAACTAATTTTCGAGAGGAACTTTTTGAAAATTCATGACGTAGAGGAGAGAAATTACTGCGCAATTTTCACGAGAACAAGCTCTAGACCACCGTAGCTACCTACAACTTCCATAAATCATTAAGATAACATCTAGTGCTAACTTGTAGATGCATTTCAACACTTTGACGTTTTTAATCTTCAAACATACGAAAAGGCCCTTACCAGCTCTTCTCAGCAGAATCCGCTTATCCGAACTGGTGGTAGAGTTATGACGTGTCATAAGAGCCACAGGTTGGCCTACGTGAAATAAATAATTTTCAATTTTGAATGTTTTGAATTTTACTCTAAAGGCACAATGGCTGTAAAATTACATTGCTCCGTTGCTTCGTGATTGTAGGACAGACCTACAAGATAGCCGACGATGGTGATGATTCTTATTCATTAAGCCTCAATAGCGTAACGGTTAGAGCGGACTGAAAACTGGAAGGTTGGTGCGACGACGGTTCAATCCTCGCTCATTGCTCTATTGTCGTACCCACTCCTATCACAAACTTTGTGCTTACTTAGAAGGGTGAGGGCTATAACGGGCAAGTATAGTGCCATTTTTTATCAACTTATGCAATTATAATATTTATGCAATATTCTTTTTGCATAATAAAAATTATGCGAAAAAATAATTAAAAAACAAACAAACAAGAAAAGCGCACTGTCACTACTTCGCGAGTGAGATTCGAACCTGCGACATCATACACCATACAGTAATGAAAGCGGCCGCTCGCTCACTGCGACAAACAGAGCTACTTGTGAACCTCTAAAATGTTGAACGCTTACTGAACGACGGTGTTAGGCTTATTTTCGTTACGGAATTTCTTGATTCGGTCGCCGCGCTCAAACTGTTTGTCCTAGTTCAAAGCCCGCGATAAAAGCTATGCAATAGCTTAATAAACCGATTAGTATACGAGCTAATCGTATGTTAATTTTTACAAGTGGTACATCTTTAAGTAAACATAATATAGTATTTCTGAGCCTAAAACCTTATTCATCAAAAGGCGCGTTAAATCCGTTCCCTTCCAGTATAAAAAGGAAGCACAATAAAAGTATTGAAGTTCGCTTTTACCAACTTTTCTTTCCTACTGAGGCTCTTGCGAAATCACATTATCTTCTCGTTTTTGTTTACAAAGACTTTCGTAACTCGCGAAATGACAATGGACTCGGGCCTTGGCTGACTTTTTTTTGGGTTCTTTGTTTTAATTTTAGTTTCTATTTGTATTTACTGAACGCTCTGCTACTTGACCCACCCCGGATTCGCACGGGTAGGCTACAAAACATCTGGGGTCTGGAGGTCTATGCTTAGGGCTAAAACCTTCATATAAATATGGTATGCATTTATTCGAACGTTGTCCTTTATGCGAGTTACTGCTATGCGTGAAGAGTAATGTCCTCTGTCTCCGATAATATTTATCAAATCTTCATCAAAATAAGAGAAAACATGCCTGATCGTATGCACTTTCAAACAAAAAAAGAATTATCAAAATCTATTTAAATTTCACGGAGTTATGGAGTAAAATCCACACATACTTTCATCCCCTATCCTAGAGAAAGTTTATGTTTTATCGGGATGAATACTATCCTATATTATATTATATCCTAAATATCAGCTAACACTACACTCAATTTAATTAAAATCCGTTCAGTAGTTTCACGTGATTCGTGGACACACAGACATACAGACAGACAAAAATTTTAAAAAAAGTCTGTTTTGAGCTAAGTATCGATAATAAAGTATAAAATTTTCAAAATATATGTACAAAAATCTTCCAGTTGCAGTTTTATTGTGGGTATAGAAGTACAGATAGATTATAGATTTCTTTCAGACTGGTGTATGATCTTTGGTCTGACAAAAGTTTCTTCTTCTTTATCAACCTTTAGACGCCCACTGCTGGGCAAAGGTCTCCTGCATGGACCTCTACAGGCTTCGATCATGCGCCGCCTGAATCCAGCGGCTCCCTGCGACTCTTTTGATGTCGTCGGTCCACCTAGTTGGGGGTCGGCCAACACTGCGCTTCCCGGTGGGTGTCACCACTCCAGCACTTTGAAGAAAGTTTAATATGCCATATCACGTCTTCAAGCTGCGAAAACATAGCAGTAGCAGAAACCTCCAGCAATACAGCACCCATAGTGACCTTATCAGTGTCAGAAAAAATGTCTAAATAAAGATGTCTAATCATTACAAATGTTGTTAATTAACTAGTAAGTAACAATTTATGGCAAAGTTGTTGGATAGATGCTCCCATAGATAGGCACCTACTGAATAAATTAACCGGCTTTGATTTACATAAATCTTACATTTTTCAGTAAGAACTGCGTTGCGAGACTATCATTTTTGTACATAAGTAAGATTATAATATGTTACATATTATGTTTTTGATAGGATAAACTTGTCAAAAAGTGACCTAAGTTAGGGTCAAATTGGCCTTAGAATCTAGGTAGCTTAGACAATCGTTCAATTGCTCCAAGCATTTTCGCAACGCAAACTGTTTCCTTTTTTGTTAATATTTTAATAAATAATTTATTGATGGCAACTTTTGTAAAAGTTAGAACGAAGGCAAGGAATTATCCGCACTCCCTTTCGTAAAGTTTCCGTAGATACTTATAAAAGCTCTTGCTTAATCACATTATTCTGTTTTCTCTCTCTTCACTTGGTGAAATGACAATGGCCTTCCGCCCTTCTTTCTATCATAACCGGGTGCGCTTTAACAACGGAGTTTAACAGTACATACTTAATTAAGTATCTTGGTTGAATTCTTACGAAGGCATATTTATCAATTATTAATCAAGTTTTCTATAACTAATTACATAAGCAGTGGTAGCCAAGTGGTTAGGACTGTGGTCTCCTGATCGGGGGCTTGCAAGTTCGATCCCGGGCATGCACCTCTAACTTTTCGGAGTCAAGTGCGTTAATTAAATATTATCACTTGCTTCAACGGTGAAGGAAAACATCGTGAGGAAACCTGCACACCTGAGAGTTCTTCATAATGTTCTTGGGGTGTGTGAAGTCCGCCAATTCCCATTGGGCCAGCGTGGTGGACTATGGCCTTATAACCCTTCTCTGAGAGGAGACCTGCGCTCAGTAGTGAGCCGTTGATGGGTTGCTAATGATGATGAGACTAGGCTTGACTGCAATCAGATCTAATGGTAAGTAAGTGCAGATGAAGCCTAAGATACAGCGCGCTTGCCCAGAAGATGCCTAATGCCTCTTAATTCTATAAAGAAAATTCGGCGTCAGGACGTAGTTAATACAGGTGAAATGTAAATAGAGAGAATACTATTTATTAAGGTATAACGCTTCTCTCTACTTCGTTAATATCCTATTGCAATATAACTAGTAACCTAATCATAATTAGTCTTTGATTTCAGAATGAAGCGCTAAAAAAGCAATATTAACAAGTTATTATCGTTCAAAAATAAATACAAATAAATAATAATTCAACATAGAAAAAAAAAGTAAAAGGAACAATAAATTTTGGTTAACCTTATCCGGCGGGTGATTGTAATTTAACGAAATGTTTATTTTCCGAACCTTGGTCTTGTAAACGTATCGAGTTGTTTAATTTGGTTACCTTTTACTTTTTAAGCAATTTTTAATTTAACGAAATCTAATCGTCGAAAAGTATCGTAAAAAAATTATTAAACCATTGAAAAAGTTGACTCTGGCCTCCTTCTCCTTTTTCCTTCCTTGTCATTGGTGAGGAGACCAGTAACTAGTAATGAGCCTTATCATCCTATCCTACTATCCTACTTCCTACTATCCTATCCTACTTGCTACTACTAATATTATAAATGTGAAAGTTTGTGAGGATGTATGGATGGATGTTTGTTACTCTTTCACGCCACAACGAATGAACCAATTTGGCTGAAATATGGAATGGAGATAGCTCATACCCAGGATTAACATAAAGGCTACTTTTTATCCCACAAAACTCCAAAGTTCCCGCGAGAATTAAAAAAACCTTAATCCCACGAAGTCGCGGGCATCATCTAGTTTATAATAAACTGAGGTTAGTTGTGTGAATACAACAATATTCCTTTCGTTACGCGTGTTACTACCAGCCTTACTTCGAAGTACCAGTAGTAACACGGGTATTTTTGTGCCCAAATTGCCCCATGACGATTACGCCTTTGTTACTTTGTTTTTATACTATTTACAGAAGATATGAGAATTAGTCCAAACAAAAGCATTCGGAGCCTCCCGTTGAGTTGTTAGCCGATAAATTCGGTTCGGCTTCCCTAATTAAGTCCACAGGAAGTATCCATCCGGAATATACAACTTCCGTGCCGATAAAATGCTAATTCCGTATTCAGTTCGGACCGCTTTTCAGAAATGAAATTCCATTATTTTCCTTTCTCCTTTTCTTGAACTATTGTTGTCCATTATTCCTTTTTTTTTGTCGTTCATTCCTTTTCGATAGCGTACATTTGTCTCAATTATTGGCTACATGAAATACGTAACAAGTTCTTATTTATTTCTACCCGATGGCTGAGATTTCGTCCGTGGGAATTGTGTGATTTCCTGGGATAGAATGTCATCTATATCCGTCTCAGGGATGACAGCTAACTTGTGTCATATTAAATCAAAATCGGTCAATACGACTTAATATCAACAGTTTCCATTTTTTACGGAGAATATTATTTCAGGCATAAAAGGCCTAAGTAACTTTCTGTATGATCCTTTAAGTGCTTGTGAAAATCTTGTTATAATCAGACGGAATTTAAAAAAAAATTTAAAACGTATAGTATGCTATCTTGCAATTAATATTCATATTATTATTAGCTTAATAAGACGTAGTTCTTTCAGAATGCCAGACAGAAATGGCTATGATTTTGAAATAATATTATGCACGTACTCTTTTTTATTCGATGACAAGATAGTCCTTGACTGCGATCTCACCTGATGGTAAGTGACGATGCAGTCTAAGATGGTAGCGGACTAACTTGGCAGGGGATGTGAAAATTCAACCCATACCCCTAATCGGTTTCTACACGCCATCGTGCCGGAACGCTAAATCGCTTGGCGGCACGTCTTTGACGGTATTGTACGGTAGGGTGGTAACTAGCCACGGCCAACCTCCCACCAGACCAGACCAGAGACAATTCAGAAATTATAAATTCCCAAATTGTCCCCGCCGGGAATCGAACCCGAGACCTCCCAGTTATAAGACCACAGCGCTCACCACTGCGCCAGGGAGGTCGTCAAAAACTCGTACTCGTCACGTACTCGCTGGGAATTTGTTTCACATAAAATGAAATGTATATACTTACGTAACAAGGTAGAGTTTCGAGTAATGTCTAGTCTACGTTCAACCATTCCAAAGACGCTTCATGGAGATTCAAGTATGCACCAATATTGTATGAGCACTTTTTTCTTTTACAAGTTGGCCCTTGACTACTTTCTTACGTGGTGGTAAGGTCTTACGGGTGCAATAAATTAACGTGGTAACTGGTTATAATGTAAAAACTAGTACGTAACGTACTCGTATAATACAATAAACCACGAAATAAGTCTAAAATCTTTAGTGGTGACTGGTGTTATAAATTTCGTGCGATTTAGGAACATGTACCTAGTATCCCGCTACTTTCTATCAATAAAACATGCATAATATAATTATTATATTACCTATGTATTATACACAGTAGCTAACACGCCCGACTTCATTCGAGTGTAATTTATGAAAATCAGTTAGGGCGAAACCACAACACTGAGCCACGGTGCGACATCGAATCATAAAAACGGCTATACGATAGAAGTATAGATGCGACGTCGCACCACAGTGTTCTGTTTTCGCCCTTAGGGGTGAAACCAAAAAAACTGAAACACGTGTTTCTTAATTGTTACCCGACTATGGCAAAACCAAAAGAAAGGGTTCTGATTTTAGCTGTCCATGACAATTTGCGAATGTTCCGCTGCACCGTAGAGAATAAACTACTGAGCCGATTTTGATGAATGAGGTGTCAATCGATCCGTTATGATAGTCCACGTGACGTAGGCTACATTTTATACGAATAAAACCAATATGGCGTATGTTACATCCAATTTTCCTTAGTCGGGTTACAGTTTTTAAACTTCAACCTTATAATTAACTGATTAACTAATTCAGAGCTCACGGAAATAATAAATGGCAAAATTGTCCAATTTTTGAGTTTCCAAAACTTCTTTCATAATGCTTACGTAATAAAAGGAACCTACTCTGATTTCTAAGTCCAGTGGTTTAGGATGAGCTTTAGATAGGACAGTCAGTCGGTCAGCCAGGAAAAATCAAAATTTTCCTGGCAGTTTCTCCAATTTTTTTCCCTTCCGTGAGCGTGGTCATTACCTCGTAGTGGACGAGGTCCCTTATTTTGCTGATAGCTGACATCATACTAATATTATAAATGCGAAAGTGTGTTTGTTTGTTGGTTTGTCCTTCAATCACGCCGCAACAGAACTACGGATCGACGTGATTTTTTGCATGGGTATATTTGAGGACGTGGAGAGTGACATAAGCTACTATTTATCCCGGGAAATCAAATATTTCCCGCGGGATTTTATAAACTAAATCCATGCGAATGAAGTCGCGGGCATCAGTTAGTTCAAAACTAAAGCTGGTGTTGCACTTGATATAGGTAGAATTTATCAATTTAACGAGATCGTAAAAGGTCTCAATATATTCCACACTGTCTCGTACGTCATAAAATCAAGCCACAGGATATCAACGGGGGGTATTATAAAACTTGACGTCATTCTGATCAAATAACCTGCGAAGCCAGACCTTATGGATTACAACATAGAGTTTAAATCTAAGTGTACAAGACTTAAGTAACTAAGTGAAATGAAGCGTATACGATAGTAAAGAATAAAATGCTACGCAATTATAGTGCTTGTGTAGCTGAAATATGGATTATAGATTTTTAGGATTCGTTGGAAAATAACAACATTATATACATATAAGCCTTCTAACTGAACCACGAAATAATGTCTGTATGTCTTTTACATAAGCAACAAAAATAAGTAAGTATGTCATGAGAAAAAACTGAGACAAAATTAATGATGTGATTGTGATAAAATCACAAAATTTACCAGAAACGGAGTTTCTGAGAAAAAGAAAAAAAAAGAAAGATTAATGCACACTGCACATGTCTTTTTTTTCAGCGCTCATTGGCGCCAAAACGTAACGTTTTAGCAATGAGCGCTGAAAAAAAATCACGAACGTTACGTAAAGTTAAAAAAACGTTACGTTACGACCAGTAGCTTCTTCATACATTTATGCGTTCGACCTCTTTGGTTAAGAGTGGGTGTGCGCTCGTTAACAGTAAACAGATTTGATTTTTACAGTAGTAGATCAAGTTTCAATTATCCGAAAAAAAAAAACACGCAAGAATCACATCATACTGCCAAGGGACGTGTTTGGGCAAAAACATAAAATGATGAAATTTGTTCGATAATAAAAAATCGCAAAGTTAGGTCTAATTTTTAACCAATATTCATTTATTTTCAATGTGTTGCATATTACAGAGCCAAAATTTTTACATTAAATTCCGATTGATATTATCAAGAGAGTAGTCTAGCGAATTGAAAAGAAAATGAATATTTTACGAGTTACAAAGTATTTTGGCGCTTACTACACTCCTATTCCGCGCAAAACGCTTTCTTTTGTCGCGCCTCACATGAGGTTGTGGCTATGTTTTATCTCATCGCGAAATTTGATTTTTTTTGGGGTTACACGCGCTCTTAACTAGTAATAAACACATACTAAAGCACGAAAGCGGACCAATCAGAAGAGAGAAAGCTCAAACCCCCATTAGGCTGGAACCACATCTGTGCGGATCGATTCGCATTTTGTCGTTGTTGAAAAGTCGAATTGATGCGTAGCTACACGACTCTTTGAAAAATGACGGTTTTGTATGGACAAAATGCGAATCCATGAGCACAGATGTGGTTCCAGCCTAAGAACAACATTGAATTTGGCTCTCGCTATCCTCTATAGCCAATTTTCGTTTTGCGAATTGGTACTATGAAAATACTTACATAGAAATTTTTAAACAAGGTGTGCGTTAAACCATGCTCTTTCAGGCTTAATGCTAGTTATATTTTGCTGCGGAACCCTTGACAAATAAGTGGATCGCACTTTAATCAATTTAGTTTTGTTCCGCCGAGAACGAATACAATTTTATGTGGATTCTGTAACGATAACTCACGTTTGAAATTGAATTGTAATCGTAGACATGTTTCCGTTTTGTGTTTACTTTTGTTTATTGTATTATGTGTGTTTAGTGCCGTACCACGTGGTGAGATGGCGCCACATGTGACATGTACCTATCACAGAGGATATAACCTCGTGTACAACCCATTGGTCCGCCAATTCGCAGGTCCGCCAATTCGCATTGGGCCAGCGTGGTGGACTATGGCCTATAACCCTTCTCTGAGAGGAGACCTGCGCTCAGTAGTGAGCCGTTGATGGGTTGATAATGAATGCTGATGACAACCCATTAACGTCTCACTACCGAGCACAAGTCTTCTATCAGAGAAGGTTATAGGCCATAGTCTACCACGCTGGCCCAATGCGAATTGGCAGACTTTACACGCCTTTGTGAAGATGGTGAACTCTCAGGCGTGCAGGTTTCCTCACGATGTTTGCCTTCACTATTGAAGCATGTGATATTTAATTGCTTAAACGAAGTTAACTTCGAAAAGTCAGAGGCGAGCCCGGGATCGAACCTGCGACTCTGCGACGACTATCACTGCTTATAAACTAACAGACACATTTTTTTTTTATAAAAGGATTACCCTATAAAAAATATAATTACAATAACTTATTACCCACTTATCTTCTTGCACCTGCAAGGGATGTAGTACGTCCAAAGGTAGACAAGAAGAAAATGCACTCTTTTGTACTACGTTGAGCAAAAAGGTGAAAAAAAAAGAAGTATAATACCTAGCCATGTTCTTCTTCTTCTTCTTTATCAACCTATAGACGTCCACTGCTGGACAAAGGTCTCCTGCATGGACTTCCACAGGCTTCGGTCTTGCGCCGCTTGAATCCAGCGGCTCCCTGCGACTCGTTTGATGTCGTCGGTCCACCTGGTGGAGGGTCTGCCAACACTGCGCTTCCCGGTGCGCGGTCGCCACTCCAACACCTTGAGACCCCAACGACCATCAGTTCTTCGAACTATGTGCTAGCCATGTTCATTGTTCATTATTTAATACATTAGTTCGTTTGTGTGTGGTGTGGTCGTGGAATTGGTATAGCTAGTGGTCAGCGGTTATGCGACTGTTTGTTTAGTTGGTATATAATTATTTAGGACTCAACGAACCAAATACTAACGGAAGTGATTTCAATTGTATTTGGTGGAAAATATCATATATAATATTCCAAATGTGTCAATTCATGCAAGTCAAAATTATAATCTTAGAGCAGCAACACTGATAAGACGAAGACTTTATCCAGTGTGTCCCATACAAATGAAGATTGGATCTCATAATATCATAATCTTAAATAGTTTAATGAGTTTCTGTAGCTGTAGAAATTTTTGGAGAGCTCTGTTGAGGAATTTAGCTTACCTCTCTGTACCTTTACATCAAATCCAACGCAGTCGAATGAAAGAGATAGTTGCATAGTAAAATGTCTGCGTTAGAACAGGCAGTTTCACTATGGTAATATGGTTCTTCTTCTTCTTTCTTCTTGGGAGTAGTGAAAAGCATGGAAGTAAGATTGTCTATGTAGTTTGTCACTAAAATTACAAGTAAGTAAATATTATGCGACAAAATTAAGTATAGTTCTTGCAATTCACGAGGGCACGGTAATATTAGGGCGACTGACTTATGGTTGTGTGTGTGTCGTATCTGTACAAGTGTGAGCGAGCGCAATGCTCGCGCCTGCCCGCTCCCACCTAGGCTTTGACAGGCACGCACACTTATGCAAATGTGCATGTACACGAATTAACCACAAGTAAAGCTCACTCGCCTTCGTGAATTGCAAAAACTGTATATGGAACGACACGTGTAGTTTAACCAGGAATATGGTATTTTAAATTTAACCAATCATATAAGAATCGGTGTCATTTGACAATTTGAACTTAGTGACCAGTGGACAATCGAATAAACACAAACAGCGATGTTTTGTTTCACTCACACTTACGTGATGGTAATGACCATAAATTGGATAAAATATAGGTGTACTTAGTTTTATTTTAGTCCTACTTCCATGCCTGCTATTCCTACGAGTACTTCAAAATTCAAAATTATTTATTTCATGTAGGCCAATCTGTGGCTCATATGACACGTCAAGATTCTACCACCGGTTCGGAAAGCGGATTCTGCTGAGAAGAGCCGGCAAGAAACTCAGCAGTTGCTCTTTTCAAAATAATCATTTTACAATATTAATAAGTAGCTATTACATTGTAATAATTTTTTATACTATCTTGTGGGCAGCTGGATGCCAAGCTGATTTAACCCGTGCATCTTTGTTAGAATAGAATATGACATTTCCACAAAACGTACTTCCATGGTAACTTCCATGGTTCTGGCTGTCCCTGTATCACGTTGACCGTAGCCGATCTATTGCGTCTATTGCGATCACCATGATTTCGCTCTTCTTTCGCTGCCAATGTCATTTTGTAGATATCACTAACCTCTATATTTAGTCTATGATTAACACTGGACTGACATGGGACTGACTGTCACTGTACAAATGACAGCTTAAATTGTGGATCAATTTGAAGCGCCACATCTGACATACGAGTGTCTCTGGAACTAATACTATAGGGATGCTGAAAGTACCAAAAAGTAGCAACTATCAGTTGTCAATGAGTGCCCTCACTAATTTTAGTTAGAATTAATTAATATATAACTATTTATTATTAATTAATAATAAATAGTAATTTTAGTTTTGACGAACTCCTTGGCTCAGTGGTGAGCGCTGTTGCCTTATAATGGGGAGGTCTCGGGTTCGATTCCCGGCGGGGTCAATTTAGGAATTTATAATTTCTGAATTGTCTGGGTTGGTCTGGTGGGAGGTTGTGGCCGTGGCTACAGTTTCCACCCTACATTACAGTTACCACCCTACCGTCAGACGTGCCGCCAAGCGATTTAGTGTTCCGGCACGATGGCGTGTAGAAACCAATTAGGGGTATGGGTTGAATGTTCACTGCCATACCCCTTCCAAGTTAGCTCGCTACCATCTTAGACTGCATCGTCACTTACCATCAGGTGAAATCGCAGTCAAGGACTAGCTTGTCATCGAATAAAAAAAAAAGTTCCTTGGACACACACTGTTTACAGCGCCAAAATGGCGTCAATCAAGTACGTCTAAAAAAAAGGATGATAGCAGCTTATCCAGTCATCAGCTTACAGATTAATTATAGAGGGTAGTGTTTTGTATCCTTTTTACATCTTTTTGTCTTCAGTAAGCAGTGTCATAGCCTATTGGTTAGGACTGTAGTCTCCTATTCGGGGGTCGCAGGTTCGATCCCGGGTTCCACCTCGGACTTTTCGGAGTCAAGTGCGTTTAAGCAATTAAATATCACTTGCTTCAACGGTGAACGAAAACATCCTGAGGAAACCTGCACACCTGAGAGTTCTTCATAATGTTCTTGAAGGTGTGTGAAGTCCGCCAATTCGCATTGGGCCAGCGTGGTGGACTATGGCGTATAACCCTTCTCCGAGAGGAGACCTGCGCTCAGTAGTGAGCCGTTGATGGGTTGCTGATGAATCCTTTTTACTTTTTGTGATGGAGATAAAAATTAATGGTTTTTATGGGGGTCGTAAAATGAAACACAGGCAACCATGTATGCTCGACATTGTATTTTAGAAACATTTACAAGAAACAATTGCTTATCGAACTTCTTTCAACAAGTCCGCACCAGGTGCGGCACGCCGGGCAATTGACGCTAGGCTAAAGACCTGTTATCCACTGGAGCCACAAAACTAAATGTCTATATTTTTAGTTTCGTAGGTACCCTAAGACTGGGTTTTAAGCTATTGCATAGCGTTTATCGCGGGCTTTGAGCGCGGCGACCGAATCAAGAAATTCCGTAACGAAAATAAATCTAACACCGTTGTTTCAGTTCGGCAGACTTCGGCACGGTGTTTGTGTGCGTGCGACTAGAAAATGCTATGCAATAGCTATACCGCGGCAGTCCCCGAGTGCCACACGTATTTTTTTGTTTTGGTTGGGTTAGGGACCGCAGCGGTTGCGGTACCGCTAGTACTGCGCCCGCCGCGGGCGCAAACCGCGCCGTGGAAATTGAAACTTCATTTTCCATACAAATCTGCATTCTACGGAGGCCGCGGGCCCGCAACCGCTGCGGGCGCGGGCCGCGAACCGCGCCGTGGAAACTCAATCAAAGAGTGAAAACACCCTATTACTAAGCCTCCACTGTCCGTCCGTCCTTCTGTCAGCGGTACAGTATGTGTATTTCCACTGCCGGTGTAACAAGTTAAAACAAAAATAATAAAGTTCAAAATTAAAGAGTACAATGTGATAAACTTTAGTTTTTGCTCGATCTTAACAATATTATCTGTGTGGCTAGTCCGAGTTTTAATTCATTTGATCTTAATAGTTAACTATGACATAAGTAAAATGAAAAAAGTAGTAAAATGAACCATAGTAAAATGTAAAAAAAAGTAAAATGAACCATAACAGTATCGATTTAGAGTCACATATTCAATACAGACGATTTTAATTTGGAGCGTTTTCGTTACGTAAAAGTTATACTTTTACAGTTTTACATAAGAATACATAAACGAAATTGAGCTCTAAGTCAATACGGTTATGGTTTATTTTACTTTGATGGTAATGTCTACTACTATTCATAGTTAACTATCCAAAGTTGTACTAACCCTACTGGTGTTAAATCTTGTACGATGATACGGAACCCTTCGAATGCGATTCCGACTCACACTTGGCCGGCTTTAATTTTTTATTTGATGACAGCCCTTGAATCTCACCTTTAAGTGATGTTGCAAACTAAACGGTAGTGGGCTAACTTGGAATGGGTATACGGCAGTGTAAATACTCAATAACAAAGTTGCATGGAAACAATTGGCTTTGCTTCCGCTGGCCACAATATTATAGTTTAATAACTTAGTGCATTGTAATTTCTAGCTAATGACAATATTGTAATATTTTGTTTTGAAAAGAGCAATTGCTGAGTTACTTGCCGGCTCTTTTCCGGTGGTAGATTCTTGATTGATTCCGTGATAAAAGTATTCTTCAACCATCACTCTCTAGGTTTCACGTCTATAATATTTCGCCCCCTTGCTGCGTCATTTAAGGATTTTCCGACAAAAAACACATTTTCGAATTTTCAATAACAAATAGGTACTCGACTTTCTATCTCAAGTGTGATTTATTTTAGAGGAACTTATTTATCCTATTGAGTAAAATCCTAATAAATCAGGTATACAATCTAGATTAATCTAATCTAGTTAAACCATGCCTGGTATTTTTTTTTTAATTTTTTTAAGGGAGATTGGCAAACTTCATAGAGTTTCTGACCCAGATGAACGAAACTGAACACTGAATGCCCATGTTCACGAATCAAACTCCTCATACTTGTTCTAGTAAACCAGACTAACAAAAAATTTATCAAAGTTTTAAATAAAGTTGGGAGAAAAAAGATATTCACTTGTATTGCCATGTAACGGTTATTTATCATGTGTACTTCTGATTAAATTGTAGTAAAATAATACTCGATTCTCATAAAGAATTACAATCGTATAATATACAAATAATTATAATTATGCTTCAGTGGTAACAAGCCTTACATTAATATACAACTCTTAGCACCGTTAGAACTAAATTAGACTAGATTTCATAATTTCAATATAGAATTCTGTATTTACAAATGTACATTTTATTTACAGGTTTTACTAGCTAATACCAGGAATAGAAATAAAATACAAACAGTTCATGTCCAAATCCACACATTCATTGATTTATAATACTTACATAATTATTCAAATTCAAAATTATTTATTTCATGTGTATATTCATTACTTGTGGCTCTTATGACAAGTCAAGAATCTCAAAAAAAATTCCTGATGTGTAAGATGTCAAGTGTAACATTTAACGGGCATGATATTAACATAAATTATCTAATCCAAAACATAAATAGAACTGAACCTAGGTAGAATATTTTATCAAAATCATCAAGAGTGTCAGTAAACAATCCTGCATACAAGATTGCAATGTATTTTACCAATAATATAATAGGATAAACACTTTATTAATTACTATAATATAGATTTCGAATGAGATAGAGTTATTATTTTAACTGATATTCCCCATAGATCTCCTGTTTTTTTATTTTGCAATGATTTAAATGTTTTGATAATATCATATGGGGTAACGTGTTTAAACCTAAATAATTTATTGCACTCAGAGACGGGTAATACCAGCTGTTAGCAATAAGCTCGGTATCCACGAAAACGGAGAATAGCGGTGTAGCGGGCAGAGAGTTTCAACCAACGCGGAGAGAGAGTGTGATTTGTGTGCTACGAGTAGATAAAGCAGACTGCGCGCAAGAAGTTGCGAGCAAGTGGTCTCACCAAGCGTGATCGACTACTATACGCATTATTCTTCTTTATCAACCGATAGACGTCCACTGCTGGACAAACGTCTCTTGCATGGACTTCCACAGGCCTCGGTCTTGCGCCGCCTGGATCCAGCGGCTCTCTGCGACTCGTTTGATGTCGTCGGTCCACCTGGTGGGGGGGTCTGCCAACACTGCGCTTCCCGGTGCGGGGCCGCCACTCCAGCACCTTGGGACCGCAGCGACCATCAGCTCTTCGAACTATGTGACCCGCCCATTTCCACTTCAGTTTCGCGACTCGCTGAGCTATGTCGGTGACTTTGGTTCTCCTACGGATCTCCTCATTTCTGATTCGATCCCGCAGGGACACTCCGAGCATAGCTCTCTCCATCGCCCGCTGAGCGGTCCTGAGCCTACTTATGAGGCCCTTAGTTAGTGACTATTATTTATTATACGCCTTACGCGTTCAAATCTCTCGTGTCCGTTGCTTTCGCCTCAAAGGAAAATGAGAAATCTCTCTATCTATCTCTCTATAAGCATGAACTGTGTCTACTAAAGCTAAGCCAAGAAATGTGGGAATAACGATATCCTTATGATTTTACGAACTATCTCCTCACCACTCTGTTCTTCTCCGCTTTGATGGATACTAGGTCTAAACCTATCGTTAAGGTTAGCCCGAAAAATTTACTCAACACATTCTGCATATAGGTTTTTAAACTGAAACAATTTTATTGGTAGGTTCCTACCTACCTACTATGAATTTGAAATAAGAAAAATATACAGACTATAGTTTGGACTTTTGGTTGCTGTAGAGTTTTAAATTATATCTATTAGACAATGTCTTTTTTACGCCCACATTCAAATCGATTAGCGTATATTATAACAAACGGGTCACACACAAACATACACATATATTATCTATGAGTGTAAGTCAGGTTATAGGTACGATTTGATACAAAGTCACATTATCATGAAAACTTATCTGTACCAGCATAAATGCAAATAAAGAATTGATTGATTGAAAAATGGTTTTTCATTTTATTTAAGTATTAAGGTTCAAGAAAAATTTGAAATTTGATCAGTAGGTACAAGTATTTTTAATCCATTTTAAAACCTTTACAGTTTAGGAATGAAATACAATACTAAGATATTAAGTTAAAATCAACACAGTGAAAATATTTTTAACAGTTTATATTTTAACAACCTTTCAAACTTTGAGCGAAACGATTTAGCAAATACATTTTAACATTTTTAATAGGCGTATCTCGTACATACCTGAAGTGATAACTGTTTAAAGTATAATTACGGACTTAAACAAGTTCTATATATGAATTTTTTCCCTTTATTTTTTCCTTTTAATAAAATTGATCCGAGGTTTCTTAATTTCAATAGCACACCTGAAAGCCTCTTAACTTAGGACCTCTCATGAGCTAGAGATTTGTTTTCGCAAGAAAGCCGAGCCAGATCGGAGTATACTCTGCAGGGTTATTCACTAAAATACCAATAATTTCGAAAAAAAAAACTCAATTCACCTTGGTTTACCAATTAAGTCAAATTATCCTTTATTTATAATGTTTTAATGCAAACTCATCGCGACTTCATATTTTGTCAAATTTAAATTACAAAATGGCTTTACAGAATAGCCCTGCGAGACACCAATAATAATATGTCCTGATATTAATCTATCTCGTTTTAACTCTGTCTTAAGTCTAAGCAGTGCAGAGTGAGAATGTGATTTATAAAATAAAAAAGAGACGTGTCAAGGGACACCCGGATGGAACGTAGTACCTTAGTAGTAGTATTTTAGTGAAGGAATTGTAATAAACTAGTGGTGTCATCTAGTATTAAATTGATTAACTACGATGAATTATTTTTAGTTTATTTCTATTGCACTGATACAACACCAAAGAGTTACTCTGGTGGAGTTACTGTTTTTTCACAGATGGCGTTATCCAATTTATACAATAAAAAATTAGGGAAAAATTCCACATTTAGAAATTAATTAAAATAAAATTGAAAATAGAAAATTCAGTCTGTCGAGCTGGGATTCGAACCATCGACGTTGAATTTATAGGCGACTGCCCTAACAACTAGGCCATGCAAACGCCGTGTTCTAAGGCGAAAATACCGAATACAATGCAAAATTCACATTCAACAAAAAGTGTTGGTTTCAAAAATGTGTCGAGGTCGAGTGTCGGTTCCTTAATTTTTTCCGTCTAGCCCCCTTCCGTACTGCGCGATAAGGAACTATGTTCCAATAAATAGGCTTAAGTAGCTCATAATATAAGTGAGCGACGCTCAAATCCTGCTCATTTTGATTGGCTTTAAATTGAAGCAATTTAGAACGAGCCACGTAGAAGAACTATCGCGGCGCTAACTGTGGATAAATGTTGTCGTTCTATTTAACGACACTCTCAGTTGAATCCACGAAATATGCGGTCAAAAAGACGCATCTACTGATAAAAGAGCGAGCGACAAAAAACAGTAGGTATGATTTGAAAATGATTGTTTATTTATACATGAAAGCGAAAAAAATTACAAGTATACTTAATACTTTTAATTATATTTTAGAAGTAAGTTTTAATCGTTTGAAGAAACAATGGTAAAAAGATTCACTAATTTATGATAAAAAACTTTTGGAAATCAATCGTTTAAGAAAATTGACTCTTGATATTATGCTGTAAAATTACCTAAAATGACTCAGAAATAACATAAAGTTATATTATGTAAATAGTAATAGTAATTTTAGTTTGTAGACGTTCGTTGAAGTCGGGTGGGTGGGAATAGAAACGATGATACCGATGCGAGATGCTCGCTTGACTTCAACTCAATTATCACGCTTCGATCACAGAAAAAAATCCTTACACGTACCATCTACTCCTAGCTGATGCCCGCAACTTCGTTCGAAACTCTATGATTTTCCGGGATAAGATTTAACCTTTCTCACTCTCCACTTCCACAAATACACCCATGCAAAGATCACGTCAATCCATAGCTCTGTTGCAGCGTGATTAAAAGACAAACAAACACACTTTCGCATTTGCAATTTTAGTAAATAAATGAAGATAGTAGTTGCTCGTGAAGTATTCTATCAAGGACGGAAAATAAAACTTAAGCTAGCGGTTTGCGTGGCCCTATTAAGTTCCTCTCAGACTGAACGACAAATGGGCGCTTGCATCCACCCATTCCCAGTATTAATCACGAGTCAATATTTATTCGACGCGTTACACAGAAGTGGTGACTCTAGCCGCTAAATTTCGAGGAAACCAATAATTGTTACTGCGCTGTCACAATCGCATTGTAGTGTCAGTTTGCTTGTAAGTTCCCACGATGTTAGTTCAGACAATTGCTTCGTAAAGTCTCACTGTAATAGTTTGATATAAGATTTTAAGGGTTTGGGTGGCAAATAAGTTACACTAACATAATTATTATTGAGTCCGCAATTAATACGCCTAGATTTAGGTATTCAAAATCTCGTGAGAACTCCTTGATAAGCTGGAATCAATAGTAGGTACTTAATGCCCTTCCTCAAAATAAATTAAATAAAAATATGAGCATCTGAATCTAATTAATATCAGAAACTTCTAGGCTAACAATACAGTAATTTTATTGGCAGCTGTGTAGATTTTTATAACAAACTACTAGACTAATCTACCTTTTTAAAGATCGAAGTTTCCACAAGTTCAACGTTTCAATAAAAAGCAACAATTTTTCAATTAATATTAATTGATATTTTGCGTCATAGTGACAGTAAAACTTAGTATAACTATAACTCGCTGAATTTATAGTGGTTTTCTTCTCAGGCTTTCTTCTAAAAATAATAATAATAATTGTCGTCAAACTCTTCTTAAATATCAGTTTAGTCAACGTTGAATAAAGAATTTTGACAGATTTTGAATTTGCCGATTTCACCACCAACGTCGTGTGATGTTAAAGTTTAAAAGTTAAACCGAAGAATAAATTGGGCGTTCTGACATTTTTTTTAATTCTGCCAAAATATCAAGCGTTGGTGAAATATGCCCTTAAAGACCAAAAATTAAACTGTATCTTATTTACCTTTTATGCTAAAAGATAATGTTTTTGAGAGCCTTATTAAACTCATAATAATTATTTATTATTAATATTAATTTTCAACGCCGTACAAAGGTCGGTTAAGCAGAGATTTTTAATTAAATCCGAAGTTTTAATGTAATACATTAATTAAATTTCAATTTTCTTCGCCGTCAAACAGGGCAAACAATTTTTTGCCTAATGTCTGAATTTATTTTCATTATTGTGTATTGTTATCTCATTATTTTATACTGTAGTGTTGGAATTAAAACTTAAGTATTTTTAACTTAATTTATCTCGCAGAATTCACAGACAATGGTACCGTTGTTAATGGTTTCTTTTGTACTTTTAAGAGTGTATTTCATAATAAATAGAAGAAGAAAAGAAAAGTTTCGCTACATTAAACTAAAAATTATTATTAAGTGAATAAGTAATCGATTCAAATACACTACAATCATCATCACATACATCACAATCCTTACTTATGCAAGGGGTCGCAGGTTTGATCTCGGGGCACGCACCTCTGACTTTTCGGAGTTATGTGCGATTAAGCAATTACATATCACATGCTTCAACTGTGAAGGAAAACATCGTGAAGAAAACTGCACACCCGAGAGTTCTCCATAATGTTCTCAAAGGTGTGTGAAGTCTGCCAATTGGCATTGGGCCAGCGTGGTGGACTATGGCCTTCTCCGAAAGGAGACCTGTGCACGGTAGTGAGCCGTTGATGGGTTGCTGATAATGATAAATCCTCAGTTAGGTTTCAGGTGTGAAATTAGTATGGAATAACTTGTTTAAGCAAATAAATACATCATTCAACATTGAAAAATACAAAGAGTACTGTGTACATATCATCATATACCTTTTGATTATAACCTAGTTCATCTTTTAGATAAGTACATAAACCTTTTAAAAATAAACAAATAATATTATTTCATTAAAATCTATACAACAAACACACTTACCGTTTGCAAGCAAAGTTGATTACTAACAAGTGTTTACCCTTACGTTAAATTCGTACACAAATAGTAAAAAGGTTAATTTACAGAGGTTAAACTATTGAAAGGAACACAGTCAGTACTTACACTATTGATAATATTTACATCGGAGGGTTTACAGAGCATTGAAACGATATTTATAGTCATTAAATAACTGAATTGATAGTGCAATAGTGAATAGGCATTTTCTAGGCAAGCGCGCTCCAACCTAGACCTCATCAGTGCTTTCCAGTATTGATTGTCGTCAAGCGTAAGCCTATCTCCAAATAAAAAAAAAAAAAAGCAATATAAAAAAATATTTTTGAAAACCCCACTTCAAACGCCCGCGCCATTACAAGTAATTTACTGTTGATATTTTAATAACCTCTCGGCCGATTTCGATAAAATTTCAATGGGACCACCTGGAAAGTATATCCTTCGAAACAAAAAAGAATTTTCCAAATCGGTTCCGGCGTCTTCGTGTAATCGGTGAACATACATAAAAAAAGTTTCCGAGGAATTGAGAATGCGCAGCTTTGGCAGACCCCCCACTAGGTAGACTGACGACATCAGACGCGACACCTAGGGAGCCGCTGTAAACAAGCGGCGCAAGACCACATGTCTCAGTCTTGCGCCTCTTGTATCCAGTGGCTCTATGCGACTCATCTGATGTCATCGCGGCACCTTGTGGGGAGAAGCCCACACTGCGCTGGTTACTAAGAGCAGTGTTACTTGAAAAGGTCTTAACTGAATTATATGGTACGGGAACTGAAAATATGGATGGGTAATGGGAAGTGGCATGTGTATGGTCTCCATAGAAAGGTAGATAAGCCAACATGGAAAAAGTTGGCTTAACATTGAAATGAAAGAAATCATCGCAATGCCCGCTACTGTACTAAGTACGTCTTATATACAACTCTCTTGCACCCGATGCGATGTCGTGACGACCTCTGGTCGTAGCCGGTGCGCCGTCAGCGATGACGTCACTCCGCCGCTGGGGCTGCAAGCGTTCACCCCCTTGTTCACGCGGTTTAAACTGTGGTACGACTGAAACAATAGGAACAAGTAAATACCCCTCTTAAAAGAATAAGAGTTCATTCTGTTTCCTCTTTTGGAACGAAGTTCCTTATTGGACTTGGCAGATGGGGGATAACCGGAAAAAGTATAAGAATTTTTTCGTCTCGACCCTTGTGTTGCCTTCGTTTATAACACATATTCCGTGTTATCTTTGATGGCGTAGCGGCTAAACGAAGGAGTGAAACTATCGGTTCAGAGGTTCGAATCCTGACTTCAGATTATTATTTTTTATTTATTTTTATTATTAATTTATTATTAAAAGGAATTTCGTTCTAACAGAGTGTTCCACGACATTCACGCATTTTTTTATTTATCAGCCGATAGACATCCACTGCTGGGCAATAGTCTCTTGTATAAACTTCCACAGGCCTCAGGCTTGCGCCACATGTAACCACCAGAATCTTGAAACTCGTCTGACGTCATCGGTGCACCTAGGGGAGGGACTGCAAACACCAATTCTAAAGCATTTCCTTGTGCCCTTAAATGATTTAGATAACAGAACCTGCTCTTAGGTGAAACCTGTGTAACTAACGTAAAAATTCGCAATATGCTCAATAGCTATTATCAGCAAAATGGTAATATATGGAAAACTTCACAACACCATTGCCCTAAAGGTTTATCATTAAGCCATAAACACATATCTAAGAATCTTATAAAGCGGCCGAGTTAGATGATTTTCAGGAAAATGGTGAAAACACAATCTCCACCAAACACTATACCGTCCCCATTGTTTGTAGGCAAAGTGACCTAACACTACAATGCATCCGGGTTGCCGGGTGCCACCGGCGGGAAGGGGGCTACTTTATGTCTGCCCATCTTAAGATAGAAATTAGTCGGTATGCATTTTTGGACCTTCCCTCATTGTGGAAACACTGCATATATATCATAGTATTTACTGTATTGTAAATTTGTTTTGAAAAGAGCAACCGCCGAGTTTCTTGCTGGTTCTTCTCGGCAGGAAGGGCATTCCGAACCAGTGGTAGATTCATCGGCTATTCAAAAGCACTTGTAAAAGTTTATTTGAATAAAAAATATTTCTATTCTATTATATTCTATTTTATTACATAATGACTGATTATGGAGCAAAGTGAGCTTGCACGAAAATTAATTTACGGAAATAATTCTGCGAAATGAGAAAGAGGTATTTTAATTTGGAATTCCAACAGAATAACGAATGAGTTCTTCAAAATGGTAGCGTCCGCAGTTTAACAGAGTGCAATTATATGAGTACTATTATACAGTCCGTGGAGCGAGATTTTCATCTGCAATGAAGTGATCTTTGTGTTGACACAATGGGGCGCAAACTAGGCGCAAACCGGGCGCAAATACAATATATTCTGTGCTCACTTATCCAGAACGAGAGTAGGTCAACATTCATTTCCCCACCACAATTAGTGTTATGTGGGACGGCGTTTAAATGACTTCCGACTTTTTTTTCTGGAACAGTTTTTTTTTGAAAGTGCAACTTTGCTTAATGATGCGGTAACACCACTTTGAAATAACGATGGTGTTTTATGTACCTATGCATTCCCAAGAGGCCACATCGTATAGTTCAAGTATCCTGCTTTGAATGCGCTTGCTTCTACATGTTTTCTGAATTTGATAGCACAAAGGACAGACATGTTTTTGAGCTGGAACTGCGTACCAGTAAGCGCCATGTGGGTAGACTTTTAGCCTGCTAGACCATGAATAGGACAGGGAGTTGGTTGATTGAGAAAGGCCATGCCTTGTGTTCTATTTAAAAACGCCGCAAAAGGCTATTATAATGGTGGTGGTTTAAGGCATCAATTTTGTAATGTTTTTTTTTAATTATAATTATGCATGGCCCTTGGATGTTAACCATTAAGCTGTTGTGAAGTGATAATGCAGCCTAAGGCGGAACAATTCACTTATAGAGGCGCCTATATACTTTGATGTTTTGCACGAAACACACGCGGAAGCAAATCCACGTGACAAGAAGAGACTGTCTATAATCGACTATGCAGACCTTAGTATATAGTGTACAGATTGTATATTTTTAGGTAATGAGATAAGTTCTTGAAACCAACAAAATCAAAGAGCAGTTAAGTATACAAGTGTAAATTCAAAATTTAAAACACCCCCCGAAATGTAAATATCTGACATCCTGTTACCCAGTTTTGTGCTCAATCATCAAATTCACCTCCTCGATCCTCAAGGATCGAGGAGGTGAATTTGAGTTGATGATCAATCATCATCTATCTAATCCCATGATCTAATTAGCCCAAACCCACTATCTGCTGTAAGTTGCTGAGGGTTTGGTATCCCGCAGACTACTTCATGCTGCAGCATCAGCTTAAGGTAATAATGCCTTGGAAATAATTCGACCACCAGCGAAAGCTTGGAAGACCCAATATCGAGTAGGAAATGATCTGATGATCTTCAAACGCCTGAGCCTTCATAAATTATAGCTAAGATCCACCTTGATTACGTTAGCTTTCAAACAAAAATAACCACGTCAAAATCGGTCCATTCGTTAAGGAGCTACGAGGGAATAGGCTGACGCACAGATATACACGTGAAACTTATAACAACCCTCTTTTTTTCGAGGGTTAAAAACTATGTTATTCGTAACTCACGCTAGTCAAAGGTAATCTATAGTCCTTCTTCCTGAAGTCAGCGTAGTACCCGCCGCCGTCGGGCTCAGAGCGCGCGTCCTCGTTGGGCTCGCGGACCTTGGCGCCCGACGTCGGCCGCTGCAGGCTCATGTAGCCGTTGGACACCGGCCTCCTTTCTGATACAAAACAAACAATATTAAATTGTATAATTTAATATACAAAAATCTTTTTAAACAACCGCCTTCAAACTCCCGCTTTACTAAATTACACACACACACTATCATCAGCAACCCATCAACGGCTCACTACTGAGCGCAGGTCTCCTTTGAGAGAAGGGTTATAGGCCATAGTCCACCACGCTAGCCCAATGCGAATTGGAGGACTTCACACACCTTCGAGAACATTATGACGAACTCTTAGATGTGCAGGTTTCCTCACGATGTTTTCCTTCACCGTTGAAGCAAGTGATATTTAATTGCTTAAACGCACTTGACTCCGAAAAGTCAGAGGTGCGTACCCGGGATCGAACCTGCGACCCCCCAAATAGTACTAACCACAGTCCTAACCACTAGGCTATCACTGCTTCAACACACACTATACAAAGTATTTAATTTATTGTTGATATTTTAAAAACCGATAAAATTTATATGGGACCACCTGGGGAGTATACCCTTTCAAACAAAAAAAGAATTTTCCAAATCGGTTCAGGCGTCTTCGTGTAAACCGTGGACATAAATAAAAAAAAAGCTTCCGACGAATTGATAACCTCCTCCTTTTTTGAAGTCAGTTAAAAATCACATTTAATAAGTAGAGGGTATTATACAGTTAGTGAATTTCTCAATAACAAAGTTGCTTCTTTCAATTAAATATCACATACTTTAACGGTGAAGGAAAACATCGTGAGGAAACCTGCACGCCTGAGAGTTCTCCATAATACTCTGAAAGGTGTGTGAAGTCTGCCAATTCGCATCGGGCCAGTGTGGTGGACTTACGGCCTATAACCCTTCTCTGAGAGATCTGCGCTCTGAAGTGAGCCGTTGATGGGTTGCTGATGATGAAGTATTTAATCTTGTCAATAATGCTAGAAGTAATACGACTATAGTAAAGCCGGTTTGGACTGGTTTGGACCGGTTTGGACCGGTTTGGGCCGGTTTGAACCGGTTTGAACCGGATTGAACCGGTTTTCAGTCCACCGCCCTGACCAAACGTTCACGTAATAGCGCAACCGCTATTGATACTACAGTTTAGAGATTATCATTTATAGTCACCATATAAATTAGGTATTATATCCGGATCGGCGTCGTCCGCCGGGTCCGGATCGGGTACGGTCCGCACCTCTGCTTTGACCGGCGTGCTGCATTGCGCATTCCGCTCTGCATACATTGCTTCACTGTGGGATTGTAATAAAATTAGTCAAAGGTGCTATAGTGTTTTATTTTCGCAAAAAATATTCTCAAAAATGAACTAGCCTGCTAGCTAGTTCAATTTTTGCGAATATTTTTTGCGAAAATAAACCCTAAGGCACTTTGCCCTAAGGGCGAATTTAGACGGATAGCTCACCGATGACCTTCGAAAATGAAAGTGAAAATCTCGAAAAATTAACCGTAGAAATTCACCCTTAGGGCGAATTAAGACGGCTCATTTTCGTAAAAATGTTCGCAACGATGAACGAGGCTCTGTCTAATTTGGGCCTAATGGTTAGGACTATTCTTAGGGCCTATTCTTAGGGTCGCGAGTTCAATCCGGGCCGGCCTTTAACTTTTCGGAATTCGGTTTAAAGATTTATTTCTCAAGAAGAACATACTGACAGAGCCAGAGACGTAAAAAGCCAACATACCAAGTTTCAGGTTATACCTAAGTTGAAAAACGACAGACTTAATAACAATCATTCACCCTCTATTTAACTCCATCGGGAGTTGAACATTTAAAAACTGGCAAACGCGTACTTCTTTATTTTCAATTGAAAGGCAAAATACCAAGTTTGATGGATATTACTTGAAAATTAACTTAAAAATCTAGACTTTTATACAAATTTTCCTCTATTTGAAGTCTTTGGGGGTGGAATTTTCAAATTTGCGAAACACGTATATCTTATTCTTTTATCAAAAGCCCAAAAATCAAAGTTTCGTGGATATTACATGAAAAATAATTTGATAAATGACGGACTTTTATACAAACTTTCAACCCCCATTTAACCCTCTTGCAGTTGGAATTTTCAAAAATCCTTTCATAGCGGACGTCTACGTCATAATAACTATCTGTGTGCAAAATTTCAGCCCGATCCGTCCAGTGGTTAGAGCTGTGCGTTGATAGACCAGTCAGTCAGTCAGTCAGTCACCTTTGCCTTTTATATATTTAGAAGATTACCTCACCATTTGGTAAATTTGATAAATACTATGAATTTCATCACTTTTATCGGTTATTATTAATAATTCACTGTTGTCTTTGGTAAAAGTGATAAAACAAACGAGAATTAGTCTGACAACCCCTCTAAACCCCACCCGACTCCTTTCTCCACCTCACCAACAGTAAGGATTTTCGGGTGCAAGTATTTCCTACGTTGTCATAAAAAAAAATAACAACGAAAGCTGTGATGAACCTAACTTACAGTAAGGATTTCCGGGTAACAGCATTTGTCGTTATAAAAGTGGCCAACCGAACCAACAGTAAGGATTTCCAGATGCAAGTATATAGGGGTGGTCCTAGTGGTGCCGCCCAAAAGTAATATTTTGATTCCTCGTACCTAGACCTATTAGAAACTACCAGCGATATTTCGGATAAGAACCGAGCCACTAAGCATAGACTACATCTTGGAGCTCTAGGTAATAGCTCCTCAATCCTGATGCTGCAGGGTACTGCCGACCCAAACTGCGGGGATTTAGGAATTGTCGATTACGAATTGATAATGTAGCCACGAAGCATTAACCACATCATGGAGCTCTAGAATTAAGTGCATTTAAGTAATTTAATATCACACACTTCAACGATGAAGGAAATCATGAGGAAACCTGCACGCCTGAGAGCTCTCCATAAAGTTCTCGAAGATATGTGAAGTCTACCAATGCATTGGGCCAGCGTGGATTCGATGGCCTATAACCCTTCTCTGAGAGGAGACCTGCGCTCAGTAGTGAGCTGCCTCCGTTGCCTCCTTACGTTCCCTCAAATATGGTCGAGGGAAGCAACGGCTGGATCATGCGTCATGCTCGTGAACGGGTGTCACCGGCGGAAATGGGGCTACTTTCTGCCTGCCCATCTTAACATGAATTGAATTCAGTACCTACCCTTTTTTGGGAACTTCATCTCATTGTGGAAATATTATATTCGAAGAAATATTCGTAAATAAATATTCGTATAAATATTCGTAAAAAGAAATATTCGTATTCTAAGAAAGTTGTATAGGTTGAGAATCGGCATGGCATCCGGCTGCCCACAAGATAGTATAAAAAACTTATTACAATGTAATAGCTGTATAATAATATTGTAAAATGATTATTTTGAAAACAATCGGCCAAGTGCGAGTCGGGCCTCGCTCTTTTAGGGTTCCGTTAAAAAAAATTAAATAAAAATATTTCCATGTACCCATTGAAATATTTTAATTTAATTTTTTTTATTATTTGTTGTTATAGCGGCAATAGAAATACATAATATGTGAAAATTTCATCTGTCTATCTATTACGGTTTACGAGATACAGCCCGCTGACAGACGGACGGACGGACGGACGGACGGACGGACGGACAGCGTAGGCTTAGTAATAGGGTCCCGTTGGTACCCTTTGGGTACGGAACCCTAAAAAGCAACTGCTGAGTTTCTTGCCGGCTCTTCTCAGCAGAATCCGCTTTCCGAACCGGTGGTAGATTCATGACGTGTCATAAGTAGGTAGAGATTTAGGTAGAGATTTTGGCTCATATATTAGCAATTACGTACAACACTCTGTGATTAATAGATGTTCACCGGGTGCTAGCTTGGACTATCTACTTAATACCTTAAGTGAAGAAAGTTTAGATTGTAATAAAAATGTTATCATTTTGTTTGGGGACAGTCTGAAAGTAAAAAGGTCCCAGATAATTAAATATATAGAAAAGTTAATATTATTAAATAACAAAACCAAATATATGTGTGCCTTTACTTATTCCAGCACACTTACTCAAAAACAAAACCAGCATATACATATGTTAAACCTGACTATGTACAACTTGACATACCATCATAGCGATGCTATTTTTTATTTTGACATAAATAAATTTACATCTAAGTTTACATTGACCAGTGAGAGTATGTATCTTCCGAAAAGATGCAAGCTGCTCATAGCTTCTCTATTAGCATATAATATACATGATTCAGTTACAAGTGTTGTAACAAAGTCTTTTGACTCATATACAAACAGTACTTTAAGTACTAATAATATTACTATTGTTGACTCAAGTAATAGCAAACCTATTGCTTGTTTAAACTAGATAATAAGACAACAGAGAGGCCCTGTGAATTGAACATTGTACATCAAAATATACAGAGCCTCACTGGCAAAGAACTGGAAATTGAACTATTTCTAGAAAAATGTGATACACATGTTCTATGTTTCACCGAACACTGGCTTGCTAGTCAACAGTTACCAGTGTTAATAAAAAAATTTAAACTGTCAAGTGCGTTCACTAGAAGGTCTGCAATCCATGGCGGATCTTTAATTATGGTACATGAAAGTTTAATTAGTAAAGAACGTAAGGATATAGCTGGCCTCTCTGTTGAACGCACTATTGAACTTTCTTGTGTGGAGCTGGAGCGTTTTAATATAGTCTGTGTGTACCGGCCCCCCTCAGGTGATTATAAACAATTTGAAGATATAATGGAGGACGTACTGAAGCGATTGTGTGTGTCCACAAGAAAGGTTATAGTCTGCGGTGATTTCAATATAAATATTCTAGTGGAGAACTCGATCACTGTCAGTTTTCTAAACTTATTTAAATGTTTTAATCTAAATAACGCTTTTTGTGAACCAACTAGGATCACAGAAGTTTCGGCCACTTGTTTGGATAACATTTTTTGCAGCAGTGATATCGTTACGGATAAATCAATAATTAACAATTTGAGGTCAGATCACTGCGGGCAACAAATTACAATTTCAAACAATGTAAGCAACGACAAAAGAATTGTTAAGTGTAGACCAATAACAGAAAGTAAATTGGCGCGGTTTAAATGTCACATTTCTGACAAACTTCGAACTCTTAGGTATGTAAATGGTAACCCAGATAAACTTTTTACTGGTCTCTTCAAGACAATAGACACTGAATTTAATAAAATATTTAATTTTAAACAAATAAATGTAAATGGTAAATTAAAATTCAGTGAGTGGGCTACCGTAGGTATTTACAAAAGTAGAGATAGACTGTATGAGTTATATGAAGAAAAACAATTTAAGCGGTCTTCAAGTTTTCTTGAAAGCGTGAAAACATACTCTAAGATATTTAAAAACGTATGCATTCACGCAAAAGCAATACATATTAAAGAGAGAATCGTGAAATCCGATAATAAAATAAAAACCACGTGGAATATAGTTAATGAAGAAACGGGTAAAAGTAAATCACGTGATGTTAACTTTGAAATTATTCTTAATAATGATAAAATAACTTCTGACGTGGAGGTTGCAAATACTTTCGAGAATTTCAGAGAGTCAGTCAGCATTCCTGTTCTGCTGACTGACTCTCTGAATTGCTCACCTACTGCAGCTCAGAGTTTATTGAGAGGCAACGTCAATGAGTGCAATGATTTATTTGAATTCAAATTTATCACTGCAGCTGAGGTAATAAAAAATTTTAAGATGTTGAAAATAAAAAAAAACTGGTGATTTATGGGGTATGTCTGTAAAAATTATATCTGACATAATAAATGACATTGCTCCTTATTTAGCCGTAATTTTTAATGAATGTGTTGCTATGGGTATCTTTCCAAATTTGATGAAACATAGCAAACTCATCCCCCTGTTTAAATCAGGCAACAGAACTGACCTCAATAATTACAGACCTGTATCAATCCTTCCAACACTTAGTAAGATATTTGAAAAAATTATACTTGATCAACTAATGAAGCATTTTAATTTTAATAACTTGCTACACCCCGAACAGTACGGCTTCACGAAGGGTCGAAGCACGACTGATGCTGGTGCAAAGCTACTTGAACATATTTTCGATGCCTGGAAGCGTTCGCAGAATGCTATTGGGGTTTTTGTGACCTATCTAAGGCGTTTGATTGCGTTGATCACCAAACTCTTTTACTCAAACTTAGTCATTATGGCATAAGAAGCGTTGCACTTGATCTCATTGCCTCTTACCTTAGTGATCGAACACAAATTGTATGCGTAGGTGACGTGAAGTCGCGGGGTTCATCTACTCTGTTGGGTGTCCCACAGGGCTCTATCCTGGGTCCTTTTCTATTTTTGGTGTATATTAATGACTTACCATATCATGTCCGCGATGCTTGCAATATTGTGTTGTTTGCAGATGATACATCTCTAATATTCAAAACTGACAGAAACAAAGTAAATTTTGACGATGTAAACAATACCTTATCTCAGATATCGCGTTGGTTTACTGTTAATAATTTGCTCTTGAACGCTAAAAAAACTAAGTGTTTAAAATTTATTGTACCAAATGTTAAGAAAATTGACAAAACAATAAAAATAAACGGGGAAAACCTTATAATTGAGAACTCCACAGTTTTTCTGGGGGTGACCTTGGACGCTCAGTGGGACGCTCACATAGAGACATTAGCGGGTAAACTCAGCTCAGCTGCATATGCTGTCAGAAAAACCAAACAGTTTACCGATGTAGAAACGGCTAGGCTGGTCTACTTTGCCTACTTCCATAGTGTAATGTCCTATGGAATCTTATTGTGGGGCGGAGCAGCTCATATTGAAACTATTTTTATATTACAGAAAAGAGCCATTCGATTTATCTATAAACTCGGTTCGCGCGTATCTCTTCGTGAAAAGTTTAGAGATTGGTATTCTTACGGTAGCTTCACAGTACATTTATAATAATATAGTCTTTGTGAGACAAAATATTCATCTGCATAAACAAAGAGGCAATACACACAATCGACTCATTAGAAATCGTCATAAACTAGAAATTCCATCATGTCGCCTGCGCAAAGTGCAAAAATCCTTTGTGGGGTTGAGCGTACGCTTATATAATATGATTCCGAAAGAATTGCTAGATTTGCCACTGCACAAATTTAAACAATGCGTAAAAACTCACTTACTGAGTCGCGCTTATTACAAAGTTAATGACTTTCTTAATGACAAAGTTGCATGGGATCTTAAAATTAGTGTTTGAATAATATTATTCAATTCGATGCTTTGATATGGGTAGACTAAGTATGTCACGCTCTCTTTAAACATTTCTGTGGTGGTGTCGTGTGGTGCGGGTTGTTACGTTCCCTCAAATATGGTCGAGCGAAGCAATGGCTGGATCATGCGTCATGCTCGTGAACGGGTGCCGCCGGCGGGAATGGGGCTACTTTCTGTCTGCCCGTCTTTGACATGAATTGAATTGTAGTACGTTTTGTGGAAATGTCATATTCTATTCTAACAAAGATGCACGGGTTAAATCAGCTTGCCATCCAGCTGCCCACAGGATAGTATAAAAAACTTATTACAATGTAATAGCTACTTATTAATATTGTAAAATGATTATTTTGAAAAGAGCAACTGCTGAGTTTCTTGCCGTCTCTTCTCAGCAGAATCCGCTTTCCGAACCGGTGGTAGAATCTTGACGTGTCATAAGAGCCACAGGTTGGCCTACATGAAATAAATAATTTTGAATTTAATTTTGAATTTTTTTGAATTTTAAGAGCCACAGGTTGGCATACGTGAAATAAATAATTTTGAATTTTGATTTTATTTTTGAATTCATTAGTCTAGTGGCTAGCTAATTTGGCTGCAGATCATGCAACCCTAGTTTGACTCTAGGTTCGTGCATAAAAAAAGTTATTGAGTTTTTAACTGACTTCAAAAAACGGAGGTTATTTCGTAAGAAGTTCTCAGTGACAACCCGGCGTTGAGAAGTTGATGTTGTGATTTAATATTAGAACCAAGTAAATCCTCATGCTTAAAAGAGCATAATGAATGAATTCAATAATAAATGAATAACTGATCCTCTCTGGTCAGTTCTAATTGTTATCGCGTCGGACTACGAGAGTGAAGGAATACATAAGTGCACAAGTCTGCGCTCACACTTGTGCGTCATACCCAATATCCCCTGAGTAATTGGCTCGTGTCCACCACCGTAATCCAAATTCAGGTGGGAGGAATCAGATTTATACATCTGACATATTATAATACTAGTGGTTCGCCCCGAACTGAGACCTTGCGGTAACGGTTTCCCGTAATTACTTATTCATTCAATAGATACATGACGATCAAAATTGACATTATTATTATGCCCGTTTTCACCAACCATACCTAAATCATCCCCTTTGTAGAAGTCTCTTTACGTAGGTAGCCCCTAAATACAATCCTAACATCCCAATGTCATTTTCACCTGTAGTTGTCCCGTAGAGGTTCGTAATAACAAAGTTGACAGAAAGTGTAAACTAACTTAACATAGGTAGCCCGTAAAGGTTAGAGAACTGTAGTAAAATCCTCAAGGCCTCAATAAAACTTAGGTATAGTTTTTTGGAACATTCAAATAAAATTATTTGTACACAGCGTCATCTATCGACACTATCAGAAAACATGTAAAAACAAACTGCAACGTGAAGTTTTATTGATGTTTGTTATATGACTAAATAATAATTTTAATTGAATAATATGTTATTATATGTATTAGTACTTGTCATACAAAATAATAATGATTTACATATAGCTGCATTTGCTATATGAGATAAGAGCGCCATCTATTGACATCATTGTGAAGTTCTGTTAAAAATACTGCTGCTCATTAAAAGTTAAATAATTTAGTTTCCTTATTACATTTATCTAATTTTAGTATTTGTTGTTCAAGTACATGATATTACGCTAATAATTATAAAACTTTCAAGCCGGGACTTCGAATGGTTAATCCGTTGTGAGGTCAAATATAATCTCCACTTTGAAAGCCCCTCCATTTCGTCAATTTTAGGAAAAAATATTTTAAAAAATACTTTTGTACTCTGTTCCAAATTTTCTTTAAAATGATATACTCCAACTCTAAGAAACGCAAAAAAAAATATTTTATTTCGCATTCGCTTCTATGAGAGCCCCCCTGAAATAAAGATTTTTATAACTTTTTAAGCCATTTTCGGCTGGAGGCCATGGGTTTACATATTATATCTAAAATTGAAGTAATTACGTTCAGTAATGCAGAAGTTATAAGGCTCTGACAGACGGACGGACGGACAAGTGCAAATTCACTGAAGTAGACTCGGAGACCTTCGCTTCGCTCGGTCAATTATGTACCTACATGTGTTTTCACACACAATAAGATGTATTTTTAATGCAATGGTAAAACCTATTGGACAACTCAATCGGAACAAGAAGCGGACTAAAACAAGTTGCCGGGAAGCCTAAGCCGATTAAAAGATTTGTTATCCGGCTCGCTTAGCCCTCGCCGAGTTGTTTCGCGTCTGTTTTATGCTGTTCATTTTACGTGTGCATTAAAAGTAGGTACTTACAGAAAAATATGATGTAATCTGTAAGGTTCTATACCCAAAGGGTTACAAAAGGGAATCTATTACTAAACCTACACTGTCTGTTCCTCTATCACAAGGATCTTTAATACATTACATACAGCAGTGATAGCCTAATGGTTAGGACTGTGGTCTCCTATTCAGGAGGTCGCAGGTTCGAACCTCTGACTTTTCGGAGTCAAGTGCGTTTAAGCAATTAAATATCACTTGCTTCAACGGTGAAGGAAAATCATCGTGAGGAAACCTGCCCACCTGAGAGTTCTCTTCATAATGTTCTCGAAGGTGTGTGAAGTCCGCCAATTCACCTTGGGCCAGCGTGGTGGACTATGGCCTAACTCTTCTCTGGGAGGAGACCTGCGCTCTGTAGTGAGCCGTTGATGGGATGCTTATGACGATGAAAAATGACCTTAATACATTTACTACCGTAAGTAGCCCCCCCTGACAGCCGCAAGACGCGTAACCGATTTTGATTTATCAATGAGTGCAACTTCTAGTGACTTCTTATTTTGGCGTGACCGTGTCGAATTGTGACGAATTCTCTTTTGAAATCTGGTCATAGCGATATCAGATTCGCTTTCCTTTTCTATCTCAAGGTATTGCCGTAAGGGATCTTTTCACTCCTCCCTCTTTTGTATGTCTTCTTACGGTAGTAAATGTATAAAGTCGATGGTTACAGCCATAATAGATAGCCAGCTGAGTTTTAATTCAGGTAACCAATCAACACTGAGCTATGTTGCGCAGTGCTGTGCGGAGGCGCAATTTACACGGTGCCTCGTTCATCGTTGCGAAAATTTTTGCCAAAATGAACCGTCTTAATTAGTCTTAAGGGCGAATTTAGCTTTCGAGATTTTTGCTTTCATTTTCAAGGCTTAATCGAGAGTCATCGAAAATGAACCGTCTAATGCCCTTAGGGCAAAGGTCATTAGGGTGCATTTTCGCAAAACATGTTCGCAAAAATGAACGATGAACAGGGCACCGTCTAATTTCGGCCTAAAAGCGTGAATATAACTACACTAGCGGCACGCTATGATGGCCGGTTTGACACATTACAATAGTGATGTGGAATGTCAATTTATTCTCGAACAAAAAACAATTAAGTTTTGTTTTTGTACCTGATTAAATAGGTTTAATAAAACAAAAATGTATATGTTTATTTAATTTATTTGAACGAACTGAATATTTGAATGAAAATGAATATACATACTTTATATGCACACAAGAAACATATGAATACTTTTCGAAGCAACGTCAATTCGAAACTGCTTTGTTTTGCATTGAGCATTGACGCGAGTTTGCCGGAGGTAGTAGTTGTGCTAGCCAGCGATCCTATGTGACGATCGTATTAGATTCCATTTTTAAAAATTTTCAATTTAGAAAACCAAATGCCGAGTTGTGGTATATATCATATAAAAATAAAAATTTTACCTTTTGTATGAAACAGCTGATATTTTTTTGCGATTTCAGAGGTTTGTCCACATAGTGAAAATTGTTCATATTCACAAGTACATTCACCCCTTAAATGGTGCAAACTGATTTTTCTACACTTGTATACATTTTAGAAATCAATTTAATAAATAAATTTTGAGTCCTAAACCTAAAACTACATTCGATAAAATTTATGAATCTCTGCACATCACTATCGTCAATAAAGTAATACAATTATTTCCTTCAAAGTCGTTATCAATTAATACGGAACTTCATGAGCGGACAAACGTCAAACCGGCCATCATAGCGTGCCGCTAGTGTAACTCCAGCAATTCATGAGACAACAGCAACATGACATTTTAAAAAGAGAATGGAATGGCATTCCGAACCAGTGGTAGATCCACTTGACGATTCGAAAGCACTTTGTAAAAATTTATTTGAACAAAAAATTATTCTATTCTATTCCATGCTCTATTTAGTCGAATCGCTTCTCTTAGATTAGTCTGTGGTTAATCGTGAAATGGTAAGAAACAGACATACCGAAAAATACACCGACAAACAATAAGTAACACCTTAGTTTTATAAGGTCCTCCCGACCGAATCTGGTCACGGCAGCCAACCTCGCTCAGAGATTAACCATCTGCGCGGGAGATGTTATAGTGCACAAGTGAGTGCGCAAACACAGGTGCACTCTCTACTCCCTCACTCTCTTAGTCCGATGGGAATTGGGATGGAAAATCCGACACGAATAGAATAGAATAAAATAGAAATATTTTTTATTCAAATAAACTATTTTACAAGTGCTTTTCAATCATCGATGAGTCTACCACTGGTTCGGAATGCCCTTCCTGCCGAGAAGAACCAGCAAGAAACTCGGCGGTTGCTCTTTTAAGAACAAGTTTACAATATAATAGCTATTATGCTATGTATCCAGTGTTTCCGCAATGAGTGGAAGTTCCGAAAATGCGTACTACTTACAATTATTCAATACATATTAAGATGGGTAGACAGAAAGTAGGCCCCATTCCTGCCGGCGGAACCCGTTCACGAGCATGACGCATGACCCAGCCGCTGCTTCGCTCAACCACATTTGAGGGAACGTAACAACCCGCATCACACGACACCACCACAGAAATGTTTAAGTGCGTGACATACTTAGGCTACCCACGACCGGAGAGAGATCAGGCGTACGGCTCTACGTGCTCTCCGAGGCACGAGGATGACACACGGCCAACCTCATAACTCCAGGCTAGTACCTACTGAGAATTTCTTGACAGAAAAACACAAAAAAGTTTTTCTTGGCCCGACCCAGGAATCGAACCCGGCACCTCGTCACCAACAGTCGAACATGCTAACCACGAGACCGACGAGGCAGTAAGGCACAAAGGAACGAGTCAAATTAAATCAAATCAAATCATTTATTTCATATACAGTGTTGCATAGTAATGGGTTTGATCTTTGTTGGAGACTTCGCCACTGCGCCTCCAACCGGTTTACCAGCGCGGGGGTGCGGGCGCGGGGCGGCGCCCCCAAGTGACAACTCCGTTACCAGTGACGACCAAGTGACATGCTTCGTCGCAACCTTTTTGTATACTGAAATATTAATGATACTAATACTAATAAAACCATACCAGTGATAAAACACGTTTCAATAATCAACACATCAGTTCACTGCTCCAACAATCTTAATACAATACAATACAAATGGCTTAAATGGTATTTAATGCGATAGGTACTTGAGATCAAAAACTGGTCTTCCTTGCTAGATTTTATCAATCCGTGCTAAGGACGACCAGCCCTAATTAATAACTGCCGTAGTTTCCTAACAAACAATCGCAGTAGTTGCACAAACCCCAATACATTATTGTTTCTACGCAAATTGTACTCGGCCAAATTAGAGCGGGGATGATAACCGTACTGTAACGACTTGCCTGAAAGCCTGAAACGATTAAAGGATTTGTTGTTTGCAGCCCAACCCGCAGAGAGCTGCACGTGTGTTCTGTTTTATTTAGTTCATTTTCTACTAACTATCACTCGGAGAGTGTGTTGCCTGATTTATTAATAATTTTTAGATTATTCTCCAATGAGTTAAATGGCTTCTTAAATTAAAGGAAAAGGTGACTGACTGATCTATCAACGCACAGCTCAAATCACTGGACGGACCGAGCTGAAAATTGGCATACAGATATCTATTATGACGTAGGCATCCACTACGATAGGATTTCTGATAGTTCAACCCATAAGGGTGTAAAATAGGGGTTCGAAAAATTGAACTCAACTCAAGCGAAGACGCACCACCTCAAAGTAACCTATAAACCTTAAACGATACCTATTAGAAAACCTGCTCTGAAGTAATGACTGCGTAAAATGTAAAAAACCGCCTCAAAATTGCTCCAATAGTTTTTCAGAAACATGATAATATAAAAGGCAGAAACCACCTGTTATCTTAAACGCTTAATATAATATTATCGTTTTGTTTCGTCGTAGGGAAAACTTCCCAAATGATAGGTACTTACCTCAACGGAGCATGTTTCGCAGGCAGATGCCTGTGCCGGTTTGCATGACGTTTGTACAGAACTGCCAGCACACCGCACACGGCTGCCGCCAGAAGCGCTGACATTGCTGCTATCGACGCCAACACTGGCGACATTCCTAAAGAGTTGCTTTCACCTGTGCAAAGAAAATATTATGGGAGATTTTGACAGTCTGTCAGTTTAAAGAGAGGGGCAACGGTCAAATTCGGGGAAAGAGACAAAATTGATTGCGATTTGAAAGACTATAAATAAAGTTTAACTACAAATATCTTTTCAAAATCCTGTTCTGTCTGCCCGTCTTAACATGACTGTGTTGAATTATAATTAGGTATGCTTTTGTGGAACTCATTGTGGAAACACTGCATACATAGCATAGTATCAATTGCATACATAGCATAGTATCAATTGAATTGTAAACCTGTTTTGAAAAGAGCAACCGCCGAGTTTCTTGCTGGTTCTTCTCGGCAGGAAGGGCATTCCGAACCAGTGGTAGACTCATAGACGATTCAAATAAAAACATTTCTATTCTATTCTATTCAAGATATTTAGACTATTTATCTATATATCTACTATCTAGACTCCGAACAATAATAATCCGACCGTTTGTGCGCTTATTGTTCAAATTGTATACAATAGCTCTATAGAGGCTACTTAATTAGGCACTATTTGTATTATGTACCCGATGTTACCAACAAATATTGTGTGACTTATAATCTAGATTCTAGGTTACCTTAGTCACGCCATATTGCTGAATAAAAAACAGCTTAATTCAGACTCGGGATTTGTACATAGAAATGAGACGTTTTTTTCACTAGTGTTAGAATGTTGTACATAGCAATGAGAGGTTTTCTTTTCACTAGTATTTAGAATGGTAATATTATTGCCGAGAATTTTATTCAATGGCAAAGGTATAGAGGTATTTTGTTATAGAGAATCAGCCACCATAAGAAATTAAGTACTTGATACTAACTTAAGTATTTACTGAAGAGACGCGGTCGAATTCAAAAACAAACGTACTTACTTAATAAAGTATTATAACTAACTTAAAAATTTAGGTTCATGTAAGCTTTTTAATAATAGCGTACTAAATAATAAATTAGTTATGTTACTAATCAGCAAAGCAAAATATTACTGTGTTTATTGGATAGATACAATACGTACTGTACTTAAATCCTTACTAATATTATAAATGCGAAAGTGTGTTTGTTTGTTGGTTTGTCCTTCAATCACGCTGCAACAGAGCTACGGATCGACGTCATTTCTTGCATGGGTATAGTTGAGGACCTGGAGAGTGATATAGGCTACTTTTTATCCCGGAAAATCAAAGAGTTCCCAGGGGATTTTAAAAACTAAATTCACGCGGACGAAGTCGCGGGCATCAGCTAGTTTTAAATATTTTCAAAATGCTTACTCGTTAAAAACTAGTTACGATATCATTTCGTTTGCGCAAATCACAGAAATCCCTTGTGGGATAGATTCGTTTTTATAAAATTGATGTTTATTACATCATACACATTTATTATTAACTCGAGGTTATTACACAATTTACGAATTTCTTAATGACAAGGTTGCGTGGGAACATTATGTTTTGCATTCAGCCGCCCACAAGATGGTGTCATAATAATTAATTTGCCTGTGGTAGAATCTTGATTTGTCATAAATAAGACTTACACACACACACACACACACACACACACACACACACACACATACACACAGGTGTAACGATCGATCATGATCGTACTCTGGCGCTGCTCAAGACTCAAGATAGAGTTAAAATGAGACACAAATACGTCCTGACATAAATCTGTCTCGTTCTTAAGTCAGTCTTGAGTCTGAGCTGAGGGTTAGTGCCAGCTATAGATTTCAACCTGAGAGCGTTCAAGCAGAAGCGTTTGCGTTGAACACGGCGGGCACCGCGGACACGCGGCGCGTTGCGCGGTTAACACAAACATATGGCCAAGTATAAGAGCGTTCATCCAGAATCGTTTGCGTTGAACGCGGCAGGCACCGAGGTCACGCGGCACGTTGCGCGTCGCGTCGCGCGGGTAACACAAACATATGGCCAAGTATGAGAGCGTTCATCCAGAATCGTTTGCGTTGAACGCGGCAGGCACCGAGGTCACGCGGCACGTTGCGCGTCGCGTCGCGCGGGTAACACAAACATTATGGCCAAGTATGAGAGCGTTCATCCAGAATCGTTTGCGTTGAACGCGGCAGGCACCGAGGTCACGCGGCACGTTGCGCGTCGCGTCGCGCGGGTAACACATACATATGGCCAAGTATGAGAGCGTTCATGCAGAAGCGTTTGCGTTGAACGAGGCGGCACCGAGGTCACGCGGCGCGTTGTGCGTCGCGTCGCGCGGGTAACACAAACATATGGCCAAGTATGAGAGCGTTCATGCAGAAGCGTTTGCGTTGAACGAGGCGGCACCGAGGTCACGCGGCGCGTTGCGCGTCGCGTCGCGCGGGTAGCACAAACATATGGCCAAGTATGAGAGCGTTCATGCAGAAGCGTTTGCGTTGAACGAGGCGGCACCGAGGTCACGCGGCGCGTTGCGCGTCGCGTCGCGCGGGTACACAAACATATTATGGCCAAGTATGAGAGCGTTCATCCAGAATCGTTTGCGTTGAACGCGGCAGGCACCGAGGTCACGCGGCACGTTGCGCGTCGCGTCGTGCGGGTAACACATACATATGGCCAAGTATGAGAGCGTTCATGCAGAAGCGTTTGCGTTGAACGAGGCGGCACCGAGGTCACGCGGCGCGTTGCACGTTGCGTCGCGCGGGTAACACAAACATATGGCCAAGTATGAGAGCGTTCATGCAGAAGCGTTTGCGTCAAACGCGGTGGCGGCTCACGCGGCGGGCGCCGTACAACGCGCCGCGTGTGCATAAACGTACCCTTTTAGAACTCTTACTCGAAAAAGTGTTAACGAAATTATAATTATGGTACGGGAACTCTCTTGAGTAGAGCCAGAGTACGATCTATACGAGTAGATCTCAGGCTGAGTTTCTAAATCTTACCATTGAATTTAGCCTGTAAAATCTTACCAGTGAATTTAGCCTGTCCAATCTTACGAGTGAATTTAGCCAGTCCAATCTTACGAGTGAATTTAGCCTGTCCAATCTTACGAGTGAATTTAGCCTGTCCAATCTTACTAGTGAATTTAGCCTGTCCAATCTTACCAGTGAATTTAGCCTGTCCAATCTTACCAGTGAATTTAGCCTGTCCAATCTTACCAGTGAATTTAGCCTGTCCAATCTTACGAGTGAATTTAGCCTGTCCAATCTTACGAGTGAATTTAGCCTGTCCAATCTTACGAGTGAATTTAGCCTGTCCAAGCTTACCAGTGAATTTAGCCTGTCCAATCTTACGAGTGAATTTAGCCTGTCCAATCTTACTAGTGAATTTAGCCTGTCCAATCTTACCAATGAATTTAGCCTGTCCAATCTTACCAGAGAATTTAGCCTGTCCAATCTTACCAGTGAATTTAGCCTGTCCAATCTTACCAGTGAATTTAGCCTGTCCAATCTTACCAGTGAATTTAGTCTGTCCAATCTTACCAGTGAATTTAGCCTGCCCAATCTTACGAGTGAATTTAGCCTGTCCAATCTTACGAGTGAATTTAGTCTGTCCAATCTTACGAGTGAATTAAGCCTGTCCAATCTTACGAGTGAATTTAGCCTGTCCAATCTTACGAGTGAATTTAGCCTGTCCAATCTTACCAGTGAATTTAGCCTGCCCAATCTTACCAGTGAATTTAGCCTGTCCAATCTTACCAGTGAATTTAGCCTGTCCAATCTTACCAATGAATTTAGCCTGTCCAATCTTACCAGTGAATTTAACCTGTCCAATCTACCAGTGAATTTAGCCTGTCCAAGCTTACCAGTGAATTTAGCCTGTCCAATCTTACCAGTGAATTTAGCCTGTCCAATCTTACCAGTGAATTTAGCCTGTTCAATCTTTTTTTTTTATTCGATGACAAGCTAGTCCTTGGCTGCGATCTCACCTGATGGTAAGTGACGATGCAGTCTAAGATGGTAGCGGGCTAACTTGGAAGGGGTATTAAAGTATTAAGGGCAGTGAAAATTCAACCCATACCTACCCCTAATTGGTTTCTACACGCCATCGTGCCGGAACGCTAAATCGCTTGGCGGCACATTTTTGACGGTAGGGTGGTAACTAACCACGGCCAAAGCCTTCCACCAGACCAGACCAGAAACATTTCAGCAATTATATATTCCCAAATTGACCCCGCCGGGAATCGAGCCCGAGACCTCCCAGTTATAAGGCATCAGCGCTCACCACTGAGCCAGAGAGGTCGTCGTCTTACCAGTGAATTTAGCCTGTCCCTTCAAGGTGACGGTCTCGATGGTGGACACGTCGCTCCGGCCCTTGGCGTTGACGGCGTACAGGTCGATCCTGTAGCTGACGCCCGGCGGGAGGCCGCGCACCTCGAAGTAGGGGGGCGTCCGGTTGGTGGACACGTTGTAGCGGACCTGGCGAGTGTCAACACTGTAGCTTGCAGACCATAACTTGTATTGAGAATCTTAGTAGGCTTGACAGTAACCAAGAATCCATGAAATTATTAATTTATCTAATGGTATAGGATTCATGGATTATAAAAAACGTATTTATTTTGCTCATAAGTAGGCTCAGGACCGCTCAGCGGGCGATGGAGTGAGCTATGCTCGGAGTGTCCCTGCGGGATCGAATCAGAAATGAAGAGATCCGTAGGAGAACTAGAGTAACCGACATAGCTCAGCGAGTCGCGAAACTGAAGTGGAAATGGGCGGGGCACATAGTTCGAAGAGCTGATGGTCGTTGGGGTCCCAAGGTGCTGGAGTGGCGACCCCGCACCGGGAAGCGCAGTGTTGGCAGACCCCCCCACCAGGTGGACCGACGACATCAAACGAGTCGCAGGGAGCCGCTGGATCCAGGCGGCGCAAGACCGAGGCCTGTGGAAGTACATGCAAGAGACCTTTGTCCAGCAGTGGACGTCAATCGGTTGATGAAGAAGAAGACGAAGAAGATTTATTTTGCTATTTTGAGCGAGGTTGCCAAAACGAGATGCCAAGCCATGGCACCGACGTTCGTTTTAGGATGAATTTTAAAATTTAAAATTGAAGTGGCAGTTTTAACTACCAAACTTTTTTATTTTAAGAACGACTAGTGACTTCTGAGAGAAAATTCCTTTTGATTTCGTACATGATCAAATTCCCCTTTACCTAAAAACCACTAAAGCATAAGTGCGTAACCACTTTGTGGCTTGCACTTTACCACCACTTAGTAGAACTTTCACATACAAATGTGCTTTACATGTTACAAGGAATAAAATAGTAGATAGCAATATTCAAAAAAATATTATACATTAAATATGAAGCAGTTAATAGTAACACGGGCAAATAAAATTACTCTGGTAGTATTACGGGTATCGAATGCACAGAATGATTTTAAGAGTAAAAGCGTAAGATTTTTTCGTCACAGTCCTTGTCTTCGTTTATTTTACACATTCCATCAATGCTTCGATGGCGCAGCAGTAAAAGAAGGAGTGATACTATCGGTTCAGAGGTTTGAATCATGACTTCAGATAATTATTATTGATTTTATTTTTATTATTAATTTATTATTATTTATAATTTTATAATTTATAATATTTGGTAAAAAATTAAAAACAAATTACACTTGTATATATTTTTTAATTTTGTAAAGTAGTTTTTTGATTTTTATCGATAAAAAAATCATGATAAAAAATGTATACCCGAATAATTAGTTTCTTTATACCTCGAATAGAACTTGAAATTAATATTTATATAATATGGAACTTCGTTCCTATCTGGTGTCCCACGACACCACACGACTTTTTTTCGGAATCCATCAGAAAAATAATGACGGTTCCGTTTTTTTCGGAACCCATCAGAAAAATAAAGGTTCCGTTTTTTCGGAACCCATCAGAATTTTTTCGGAATCCTTAAAAGAAATGGTGATATTTACTGTGAGTGAAGGCAATTCCAGCAGCTCCATCAGGAAGGTCTGCGGAAGTCCTCCGTCGAAGTTCTCGACGCACTCCACGTACAGCGAGTCCAGGCTTTGGTTCGCCACCGTGCAGTTTTGTAGGTGGAATGGACGACCTGAACAAAAATACACTATCTTAGATATAACTTGTTTCAGCGCTTACTTATAATCGATGTAATTTATAGTTATAACAAGTGTAAATTAAAAAATTTATTTTTAAAAACAAGCTTTTAGTAACTTTATACCTACATCATCAGGCCCTGCATATCATCTAGAAGCAGAGTACTAGTTAATACGAATCAAACGAGCCCAAACTCGATGGGGTTACGTAGTTTTATTAGGGTTTGCATAGGCTCCTTCCGGCTATACCATCAAACTCTGGATATCATCTAAGACCAGAGTACTTGTCAAATCGGATCAAACGAGCCCAAACTCGACGGGGTTACGTAGTTTTATTAGAGTTTCCATAGGCTCCTTCCGGCTATACAATCAGACTCTGGATATCATCTAAGACCAGAGTATTTGTCAAGTCAAATCAAACGAGCCCAAACTCGATGGAGTTACGTCATTTTATGACAGAGTTCCCATAACCACCTTCCGGCTTCATCATCAGACCCTGTATATCATCTAGGAATAGAGAACCTATCAAGATGAATCAAACGAGCCCAAATTCGATGAGGTTAAGTCGTTTTATTACAGAGTTCCGATAGCCATTTTCCGGTTCCATCATCAGATCAGCTCCATGTCACAATAATATTGCGTTGTCATCTAATTAACAGTAACTTAGTATGAACATTTACATCCACTAAATTAAAGAAGTATCCGCACAAAGATCTTCCGTTGTGCATTAACAAAGAATGCAAGGAAATACATTCTTTTCAAATAAATATCCTGGTATTCCGGGTGTAGAAAAAGGTCTGAAAGATCTCGAGCCCGGGTAAATTCTAAGTCCGGGTAATCCTTGCCCGAAAGCGTGGTGGGCTAAGCTCCTTACCAGTCCGTCTATAAAGGCTCGAGCATACACAATGCGTGACCGCCAACCTTTTATAGGTCGTAATAAAATGAACTGAATGAATAGACTTTCACAATGAGGAGCTACACATCACATCGTGACTCTGTTCAGTATGATGTGCTTTTAATGCATTCATTATTTGATAAAGATTGATGTCGAATGCCAGCCACTGAGTGTGACCAACGCATAAACCTACCCCGTCTAATACAGTGACTATCTTTGCTATTAACAACTATTTGGATAATTCTCTGCTTGCTCGGTCATTAAGCCCTTATGATTGACGTGTTTTGATTATCTATTGATGCTAGGAGCTTATCGTCTTATCAGCCCAAGCTAAGCCAAACTGTGACTGACGTTAACTTAACATCTTAATTCTTAGGAGTAAGTGATATGAATGGTCAAAAATCATTGATAAATTATTTATTTATTCATGCTCCATTAGTAATTCATCACTTTTCATGAACGAAATTCACTGTTACAGTTTGACTGATGATAAACCTTTTGTATAATGGACCCTTTACATTTCCTTGTATTGGACTGTAAGTACTGGACTAATTGTGATGAAATTAAGACCAGTAGCCGTCGCATGCAACTGAAGCTGCGCTGTCTATGTGTCCATGCCTTAGCCTCCTCAATAGGACGCGTATAAAGAAGGATTTGTCCAACTGTACGATATTAGTACGGTTTTCTTCGTTCCATTTAAAAGTTTACGATTGATTTCATTTGAAATGAATACCTACTTTTGACATAAGTGATGTTTAAATAATCGCGATTGCTATTCTCCAACGACGACACGACAGCAGTAGTAGGACTAGTAGTTAGGACTGCGGTCTCCTATTCGTGGGGTTGCCGATTCGATCCCGGGCTTAAATTAAATATCACATGCTTTAACGGTAAAGGAATACAGCATGAGGAAACCTGCAAGTCTGAGAATTCTCCATAATTTTATCAAAGGTGTGTAAAGTCTATGCATTGGGCCAGCGAGGTGGATTTAGAATAGAATAGAATAGAAATATTTTTTATTCAAATAAACTTTTTACAAGTCCTTTTGAATCGTCTGACTCTACCATTGTTTTTTGCCTATATCCCTTCTTTGGGAGGAGATTTGCGCTCAGTATAGAGGTAGTTGATGCATGTATTATAGATACATGATATTGTAATTGCTTAAAATCACATAGCTTCGACAAATCATAGAGGAACCCTCGACCCCCAAATAGGAGACCACAGTCTTAACCTATCTCAATGCTCTTACTAGGCTATCATTGCATTTTGTAGTGTAAGGGCATAGTCATAGTATATAGCAGAAAGTAGTGGGTAGAAGCGGGTAGAAGCAAAAAACATAAATACCTACAGGCACTACAGGCCACAATGCGTTGTGTGGGCAGTCAGTCGTGTTTAGACCGCGGATAGAGCTGCACGAGAGCGAAGTGTAGTGCGAGTAGTGTTTGAGTGTGTGTGTGTGTTATAAAGAAAAAATTAAGTGGCACTCGGGGACTGCCGCGTTAAAGCTATGGCATAGCATTTTTTATCAACTTACGCAATTATAATATTTATGCAATATTTTTTTTTTTGCATAAAAAAAATTATGCAAAAAAATAATTAAAAAACAAACAAGAAAAGCGCACTGTCACTACTTGGCGAGTGAGATTCGAACCTGCGACATCTGAAGAAAGCGGCCGCTCGCCCACTGCGCCAAACAGAGCTAAATGTGAACCTCTAAAATGTTGAGCGCTTACTGAACGACGGTGTTAGGTTTTTTCGTTACGGAATTTCTTGATTCGGTCGCCGCGCTCAAACTGTTTGTCCTAGTTCAGAGCCCGCGATAAAAGCTATGCAATAGCTTAAAATCAAAACTTACCCGCAGCCACTAACTGGAATAAGCACGGGACCTTCTGTTGGCCCACCGCGTTCTCGCCAAAGCACGCCAGGGTCCCGTACTCCATATCCGTGGTGGGGGTGTAGTTCAGTGTAGACGTGTGGCCGTGACTGCTGTATAATCTACAAGTTAAGAAAAATATTGAAAACCTGACTCGAACTGACAGAGAGCTAGCACAAACTGCTAAAATTAGATAAACTTATTTTGGTCAAAAGATTTCCAACACACCTTAAACGATTTAAAAATAATTACACTTGAAACTTACACGATGCTACAGCCGGATTGATTTATTTACATATTTTTAATTACTTGAAATTATATAGAAGTTTCCATTCTCTTTTTATGTTTTCCCTATTATTTTCTTAAATCAGACCTCCATCGAAAACTACATAATCACAGAAACAAGACTATCTTCAATATTATGGTATGATATTAACCTCGGTATGGTTATCATACCCTTTGATTATAGTACTCTCTACGAATACGATATAATAATATAAAAAATATTTTTAAAAAATCGGCCAAGTGCGAGTCGGGCCTCGCTCTTTTAGGGTTCCGTTAAAAAATTTAAATAAAAATATTTCCATGTACCCATGGAAATATTTTAATTTAATTTTTTTAATTTAATTTAATTTTTATTATTTGTTGTTATAGCGGCAATAGAAATACATAATATGTGAAAATTTCATCTGTCTACGGTTTACGAGATACAGCCCGCTGACAGACGGACGGACGGACGGACAGCGTAGGCTTAGTAATAGGGTCCCGTTGGTACCCTTTGGGTACGGAACCCTAAAAACCGATTTCAAACGTGACTTCAAGTAATAATTTTAGTATTGAAGATAATTTGGGAACCTCCTCCTTTTTTGAAGTCGGTTAAAAATCCTTAAATGGTTGTCAGATGTTGTCGAGTGAAATAGAACTTTACCTTGGAGGTATTTCAGTCTGTTCTCCTGAATTATTGAAGGTCCAGTGAAAGGAGACCAAAGCAGGATTAGCGTCGACAGAACAGTGTAGCGATACGGTCTCGTGTTTGAGGGCGCCAAATAGTTCGTTATCTCTTCGCTCAGCGCAAACTGGAGCATCTGTAGAAAAAATGAAAATACTGGTTTTGATAAATTTATCAAAAGTTTTCGAAGACCTCCCTGACGCAGTCGTTAGCGCTGATGTCTTATAATTGGGAGGTGCTGGGTTTGCTTCCTAGTGAGAACAAATTGGGACTTCATAATTTATTGCCACCGGCGGGAATGGGGGGGGGCTACTTTTTGTCTGCCCGTCTTAACATGTGTTGAAGTATAATAGGTATGCTTTTGTGGAACTCATTGTGGAAACATGCATACATAGCATAGTATATTGAATTGTAAACTTGTTTTGAAAAGAGCAACAGCCGAGTGTCTTGCTGGTTCTTCTCGGCACGAAGGGCATTCCGAACCAGTGGTAGACTCATCGACGATTCAAAAGCACTTATTTGAATAAAAAAATTTCTTCATTGCCTGTGATCTAGGAGGCTTTGGCCGTGGCTAGTTACTACCCTACCGTAAAAGATTTGCCGCCAAGTGACGATACAGTCTAATATGGCAGCAGGTTAAGTGGAATGGCAAAGAACATTAAACCCTTAATCATTTTCTACACGACATCGTGCCAGAACGCTAAATCACTTAGTGCCACGTCTCTGATGGTACGGTGGTAACTAGCCATTAGACCAGACTCGCTTGGACTTTGCATATTCAAATAAATCGGATAGAGAAATCCAATTTACTTCAATTCTTATAAATTAAATGAACAGATAAACGAAAAAGTTATATTTCAAAAAGATTCGTCAGAAGCGAAAATTAGAAAATGATGAAACGCAACTCTCCGTACATCTTTGAGGAATGAAGGAGGAATGTCAATTACGCAAGGTCGTAAATCTAATAACTGACTAACGCAAACAAAGTTGTAGAAGCGGCTGACTAGCTGACACGATCTCAATTTACATTTCATTAAAACTTGCCAAGTTACATAGACGGGATCATATTTTTCTTCTGTTAAAATTCACAACTTTGTAGAAGAAATCGTTATAAAGCGAGATCGCGAGATCGCAGTTTTAATAGAAGGACGAAAGTTTCCCGATGAAACAACAGTGAACTATCGAGTTGAGATAAAGGTTGAGATTGATAACTAAGTACTTGTTTATATTCTTAAGTTACAGCGAGGTCAGGATATTGAGGAATTTTTAACGAGAGCTTTTGTAAATACAAACGATATCGCCAAATCAGAAGCCTTAAATAGTGTTACATAACTAAAAATAAACAAATAAAATAGATTTTATTTCTAAACTTTGAACTAATCAAATAAATAGAAGTAAGAAAATAACTTAAAATTCATTGAACATTTATATAACAACAAAAGCCAAATTGAAAAAACATGATAACATGAAACATTCAAAGATGAGAAAAAGAAAAATTTAATAAAATTGAACTAATAAATAAATAAAAAGATTCATGAAATAAAAAAGTGACAAACAAATGCTGAAAATAAAAAAAACGAGAAGAAACCAATTACAATTCATATAATCCAATCACAGTTCGGCATTAGTAATAAAACTGTTGTTTTGGACTTTGTATTTGCCTTGTCCGTAATAACACCAAATGTAAAGGCAGACGTTTGAAGGGTCGGAACATCAGGAATGCTCTCGATTTTGGATTTAATACCGCCGCGCCGGCCGGTGACATATTACAAAAGTTAATCGGAAAGATTTGTTTTGAATTGAAGCGTTATGAATTTTTTGCTGTTTAACCTCTTGTTATTTACTGTATTAAATGATCCAAATGATAATGCGTACTGAAATGCATTATAAAAGCAAAAGTGCAATGCAAGTTATTGTCCTTAAATAACGCAGCAACAGAACATTGGATCGACGTTGTTATTGATTGGGTATAATTGAGGGCTTGGAGAGTGACATAGGCGACCTTTTTATCCCGGGAAAAGCAAAACTTTCTAGCGGCATATTTTAAATGTATGCTAACGCAGTCACTGTCAAAGGCTAGTAAATTATACGTTGTATCCCGTAAACACAAAAGTGCATTCTTAGCTTATCACACTTTATCCAAGACCTATTATCACCTTCTATGCAAGATCTAATATATCGTTATACATTTGTCACTATATTCATGCACTAGTGGCATTGTAAAGCATTATTGAGGAGCAAGTATTGTGCAGTACTTGTTTAACAATAAGAGGTCAGAGATATGTTACAATCATCGACCAATGTTACAACTACCGTTCAATTTGAGTCATAGCAATGGATTTGTTATTATGTTGCAACCAAGCTCAAACAAATTCATAGTAATTGACATATGGTTAAGCACGTTTCAGCAATTAAATTTCACATGCTTCAGCAAAACATCGTAAGGAAATCTGCACACCTGAGAGTTATCCACAATGTTCTCAAAGGTGTGTGAACTCTATCAATTTGCATTGGGCCAGCTTGGTGGAATATGTGCTATCACCCTTCTTTAAGAGGTCGAGACCTGCACTGAGCCGTTGAAGGGTTGCTGATGATGACGATGATGATAACATGGATAAAATTACATGGAACGTTAACTAGCGTACACTATCTTAATTATTTAACTAACTTACAGGCTAAGTTGCGCCTATTAAAATTTTTATGCAGAAGACTGAAGAGCTGATACGTGATTACATGATTATGATGATGATGATTATGACAAGAAAAACGTAAAAAATGGAAATCAAAAGTTTATATTTTGCATTTTCACTTGCAAAACAAATTCCTTTTGATTTCCATTGTATTAAAAAAATGTGTGAAAATAACTGTTCAAGATTGGGCGACAATAAAAATTTTATTCATAGTTATTTCAATAGCGGCAATTCGGATACAGAATACGAGTATGATTCGTAATATCGATTCGCACAAGATGGCTCCTGTTCATAATATTTCGCAATAATCGTTTTAGGTCGCTCTCCTAAAGGGCGCTGTAAAATTTTACAACCGATATATCTGGGACGCTAAAAGCCGGTAATATAATGCTCTGTGCGGAAGATCAGGGGACCCAAACAATCCCCACTGAAAATGGTTTGAAATATTTGCATATATCCGTCCCGAATGATGTTTATTTGTACGAGTTATACCGTCGGAATTGTGGTATTTTGCAACGTCAAGTATGAATTGATGTCTTTTAATACTAGAATTTCATAATATTATAATATCTTGACCACTTTACCAGGGGTAAAATATTATATGTATAAAAAATATGAAACTATCAATGGACGCCCGTCTGGCGGAGAGGATGCATAACGCATGCCATTTGCAGTCATTGAAGTAGGTCTCACCCAAGGCGCATCAAATGTTTCACATCAAAAAATCACTTGCTAAGAAAGTCCTATCTAATTTAGACTAGGTAAATCAATTTCGATGGTACATTAGTTCACGGTTCCTTGGGTAAGAAGAGGTGAAGTTAAGTCGGTTATTCATGTCGCACCAAGTACCTACCTCAGGAACTAGCTCAGTTAAAAGGAAAGTCGAACCCATGAATCACAATATCCTTATTATCCTTCATCATCATCATCATCAACGGCTCATGACTGAGCGCTGGTCTCCTCTCAGAGGAAGGTTATAGGCCATAGTCCACCACGCTGGCCCAATGCGAATTGGTGAACTATTATCCTTACTAAATTATTATCCAGCTTGCTTAAGTGCTAGCTCAAGTATGATTTTCGGTTGCCTTCAATTACGCCAAAATAGAGCAACGGATCAACGCGATTTTTGCAACTTTATAGTAATTCGGGATCTGGAGAGCGACATAAGTCTTTTATTCCAATAAACTAATCCCGTGGAATTTTCAACAAACCTAATACCACGCATATGATGGGTAATGTTTACTGTGCAAAAGCTAGTTGAGAAATATAAGCTTGATTCAGAGAATTTGTAACGGAACGTGTAAAACATTTTTTTTCAATAAAGAATATCAGCCAAGTTGAAATTGACTCATATCCTCCTCTCCCCTCCAAATAAGCGGAAAGTTTGTGTTAGGAGTGGGTACGACAATAGTGCAACGGGTGGGATTCGAACCTGCGACCTTTTAGTTTTCAGTCCGCGCCTTTATCCGTTGGGCTATTGAGGATTCTATTTGTATTTCTATTTGTATGTTGTTTAGTCAATTACAGAGCAGATTGTAAAGAGAATTACGCGGCAAAGATTCGAAAGCTATTTATTTATCAGAGCATCTGGCTGCGCTAGTCAAGTGCGGCACTGAATGCATAGGAATAATCTCACAATGGCCCGCCTTTTGTTGGAGGCTCGCCAATGGCGGAATTACACGTCCGTGACGCTGCGCTTTCCTATTATACGTGTATAAATGACACCCGTGCTGATATACTCTACAGTTACTAGGTTTCATATTCGTTTTATCATTTTATGGTACTGTCATTGCACAGACTCAGATTTTGAATTGATATGATGAGCTATTTTCACTCATTTAGTTCTATTGCATTACTATCTTTCCTATGAACCTACATAATAGTATGTCTAACTACACATCAACGATGTAAATACATAGTTGTATCACATTTTGAGTTTAGTTTGCAATCTTTCTTTTCAAATTAACATAGGTACAACAAATACTTATTTTATATAGATAAAGTTTTATCAACTTACATTTTGTTATCTAGTAGAATTTGAGTGTAGTTATTTATGCTTTAGTTGTAGTCCAACCTATTACAAAGAAATTAACCGACCAATTATAAGTAAGTATAATTAACTATTAAGTTCCACTCTTTATAGACTATGCTTATTCAATTAACTATTAGGTATTACTCATACTATATAATTATTTTGATCCAAAATATTTTCTTTTAAATAAGGCAGGACACATTGGCAACTTTAATTTAACTGTCTAACCACACTGAAAAGTGGGTCTTTTTTTGCAACTTTTTGAAGTGAAAACTTCATAAAGCAAGTTGAGCGATTTTCGGTAGGGGAAAATCTTATGGGATCACGTTAACGACAAGTTAATATTAACAGTAGGAATATCTGTAGCTATAAGTATGAGGTATTTTAGCTTCAGTCGGTAATATCCAAGACACACTTTTTTTTTAATTTCAGTTTGAACTTCTCCAGCTCTTCATTTTCTTAACATAAACGAAAATCATATGTTTGGGTTGTTGCATTGTTAATTTTTTAATGGGTATTTGTGTTTAACGGAATCGGCTTATAGCACACAATTTAAACTTAAGTGGTTTTTTGTGTGCATAGAAATTTTTTTTATATTTTTGTATGTTGTTAATAAAAAAAATGTTGAAAATTATATTTCATGTAGCATCTACCATGATGAGACACGCAAACGTCTCTAAAACTATAAACATACTTACATCGTACTAACAGAGACACAGGGTTGCTAGTGCCTTTTCCTTCGCTGTTTGCAGCCATACAAGTGTAGTCCCCTGCTGCAGCCCTGGTCACGCTCTGCAGAACCAGACTCTGAGCGCTCAGGATGATTCCTGCCGCTTCGTTGTGGTAGATCTCTGTATTCTGGACAAAGCAATAACCTAAGATTATATCTATACATTGTAATACTATCTTTTTTTATTAAAGAATATCAGCCAAGTTGAAGTTGCCTTATATTCTCCTCACCCCTCCAAATAAGCGGAAAGCTTGTGTCAGGAGCGGGTACGACAATAGTGCAACGGGTGGGATTCGAACCTGCGACCTTTCAGTTTTCAGTCCTTGTTGTCAGTCCAGTTGGGCTATTGAGGCTTCAAATTAATTTATTTAATTCGAATTTATTATTATTATATTAGAAGTCCGCCAATTCGCATTGGGCCAGCGTGGACTATGGCCTATAACCCTTCTCTGAGAGGAGACCTGCGCTCAGTAGTGAGCCGTTGATGGGTTGCCGATGATGATGATGATGATGATTAAATTAATCTATTTATTATTATAACCATCTTATACCGTCCGTCTTGTACCAGAGAGACCGTATTATACCGTGTCTGTGATGAGAGATCAAAATATTAGTTTATGCATCTATTTGAACGTCGGGTCAGGAGCAAGCACACAATCAACTTCATATAATTTGATCATGAAATTAACTTAGCATGTGCGGTAAATAATTAATTTAAGCTAGGTTACTTATCACTTAGGTCACTTCTAGGGATTCCAGAAGTAATTTCTATACTAACGTTTTAAATTTAAATGTAAACGTTTGGTGGACCATTATCGCTCTCACTATAAACAAGTCCAACCAGAGTCGCTTAATTGTTACTTCAGCATCTCCTTAGATTCAATAATGTTCAATATTTTTATAACTGGATCCGAGAAACTCTTGAAGTCGGTTAAAAGTACGCCAATTTTTAAAAGGATCAGAGACCCAGTCAGACGAATTTCAATGGAAAATCGTCTTTCCTCGTAAAAAGCCAAAAATAAGCTAATGATCTCCATAATGCCAAAATAATTATGATAGTGTCAAAAGGAATTATTATCCTACAAAAGTTTTTTAAGTCGCTCGTGTAATAAGTCTTCAGCAGTCTGACTCTGTCTAATTATAGATATTTGGAATTAAAAACTTATTTGTCAACGAGACCAACTGGGATAACATTTCGTGACAAGAATATTAAAACTTTTAATTGGTAAACTCTAACGTATTAATTAGTACCAAGAACGGAGATGCGACTTTGCAAATGGAAATTGTATTTATTTGTTAGAATAACAAATCTTTCCGTCTACTGTGAGATATTTTAAAGCATAAACATTTATTTTTTTAATTAACCGACTTCCAAAAAAAGAGGAGGTTCTCAAAACTGATCTGGAAGCGATCGATTTCATGATTTCTATTAATTAGACCCACCCGACTTCAACATAATAATTATGTGCACAAAAGATAATTGTTAAGTAGGTACATAATTATATACTTTACAGTGTTGTTTGAAGCCGGTTGTTGGAAAAAATAAATTATTAATCATTATTTTTCGAGGCTCTTTTTTTATTGGATCCATCGTACCAAAATACAAAATGAATCTAAAATTTTAATCTTATAATAATTGTCCCAATAATAATTACTATGTACGTGGTATCTTTTCGTCCTATGCTCCAATTGTTAAGTAGGTACATAATTATATACTTTACAGTGTTGTTTGAAGCCGGTTGTTGGAAAAAATAAATTATTAATCATTATTTTTCGAGGCTCTTTTTTTATTGGATCCATCGTACCAAAATACAAAATGAATCTAAAATTTTAATCTTATAATAATTGTCCCAATAATAATTACTATGTACGTGGTATCTTTTCGTCCTATGCTCCTCATCATTATACACCTATAGTTAACAGTCCAGCCACACTATAAGAACTAAATTAATATACTATTCTTATGTACCTACTTACGTACTGATAGCCTAGTGCTTAAGACTGCGGTCTCCTATTCGGGGGTCGCAGGTTCGACATCGGGCAAGCACCTCTGACTTTTCAGTGTTATGTGTGTTTTAACAATTAAATATCACAGTCATGCTTAAATGGTGAAGGAAAACATCGTGAGGAAACCTGCACGCCTGAGAGTTCTCCATAATGTTCTTAGAGGTGTGTGAAATCTGTCAATTCGCATTGGGTTAGCGTGGTGGACTGTGGCCTATAACCCTACTCTTTAAAAGGAGACCTGCGCTCAGAAGTGAGACGTTAATTGGTTGCTCATGATGATGATGCTGATATATCTACTTACATCGTGAAACCAAACAAGTCGATGAGTCTTCGGGTTGGCTTTGACCGTGCATTCGAAGTAAACGTCATCTCCTTCCTTTATTTCGTCAGGGTTCAGATTGGAGCCCATTTTGAGATCCACGATCGGAACGTCTGTAACAAAAACTAGATTTTACTTAATCCATCTTACGAGTATGTCTTCCTGGTAGTTCATAACCTTTGGAGGCCGTGACCGCAAGCGCACCGCATTTGAAAATCGGCCAAGTGCGAGTCGGGCCTCGCTCTTTTAGGATTCCGTACATATGATCAAATCACTTTTTTTAAAACTAGATACATACCTATTTAGATATCTTAGTACTTCGATAGTACAAAATTAGCATATTATGGGGAAAAAACGCTCGTTTGCTTTGGTCACAATTTTGATGACCCCCCGTTTCTTCATTTTTGAAGTTAAAAATAATAAAAAATTTCAAGCGGAGGCTTAGTAATAACGTCACATTAGCACCCTCTGGGTACGGAACCCTAAAAATTATGATTTATTTTATTATTTGATTGTTTTATGTAACGTGAGATATTTCTTTTCATTCGTATTTTATTTAGTTAAAGATCAATTTTTTTCTAATATCAATTTTACTTCCGAATGCTTAATTCAAACCATCATCATCATCATTTTCATAATTTCAAGCGATAGCCGTCCACTGTTGAACGTGTGATGTGGCGATCATTTCAAGAGATCTATCTAGGTATATCACAGGATCCTTCACCGCCTGGATCCAGAGATTGCCAGGGACTAGTACAAGATCATCCGCCCACCTATAGGGGGTCTACTAACACTTCACCTTTCGATAAATTTAACAAAAAATTATATTTTATAGATCTATTAATATTTAGTGAAGTGGAAATGGGTGGGTAGTTCGAAGAGCTGATGGTCGTTGGGGTCCGCAACTGGGAAGCGCAGTATTGGCCCACCCCCCACCAGGTGGACCGACGACATCAAACGAGTCGCAGGGAGCCGCTGGATTCAGGCGGCGCAAGACCGAGGCCTTTAGAAGTCCATGCAAGAGACCTTTGTCCAGCTGTGGACGTATGTCGGTTGATAAAGAAGAAGAAGATTGATCTATCCAGCCGTTGGGTATTTTCAAGGTTATTAAGAATACCTTATATCCAGATAGATGTGAGAAACAGCTCAGTTTTTGATACTGCGAAATCGGATAGCAATGTGACCGTTTTTGTAGGAAAAGCAAATAAGAGGAAGATTAAACGTCAAAAATAAGCCTTTTTCGGTACAATTCTAGGACAAGATTAATTAAAGTGCTTTTAAAGTTATGTGAGGTTTATTTAAAGTTTCGTTGTTAAAAATTGCAGAGGTCGTAATATCGTTTTATGGAGAGCTCTATCTAATTGGGACTAATTAGACTAAATAAGGGTATCTCGGCTAGTATCGAATTGTCTAATGAGAAGAACGATGCTTTGTATTTCAGTTTCAAGTAATATCTTTGACGTCAGTTTTATAGAGGTTGACTTAAATAAGATTATAAAATACACAGAAATAATGATAATATTTAATAATTTGATCTACAAAGGTATTAGAACTTGAAACTAAAACAATTGAACTGGTTCTGTAATAGGTACTAAATTAAACTAAATTAACAGGTATAGAAATATTGCTATACTTTTCATTGCATTTGGTAAAAAATATTCCCCTTTCCCCTCCAAATTAAGAGCAAAGCTTGTGTTAGGAGTGGACACGACAATGTAAGTAAAGCGTAGGGTTTGAACCGTTGACTTTGCGGGTTTCAATCCGGCCCGTTATCCGTTGAAATTTCGAGACTTTTTATTACTAGAATAATTTTATAAACACATATCAAAAATTCCGAGGCCAGCGAGATTCGAACCCACATCTCTTGGGAATCGCGCCCGAGTGTGTTAGCCTTTTACACTATAGCCACGGTCGAACTACACGTCAGCAAATTAGTGATATGTATCTACTTTCTCAGTTTAAGCAACTGTTTTTATTACTAGTGGACTTCTTTGGTCCAAAAAATTTAAGCCAGGATATCCGATACTCTAAAATTGATTGCCATTGTGGACGATGACAATCGCCTCTTTTTGGTCCATACTCTCTCGCTATTAGCTTATGAGGACTATTATATTTCGCATCCCTTTCTCTCGCATATTCAATAAATTCAATTCAATATTTTCAATTATTGTAAAAATACAATACATTATTTATTTAAAGTTCTATATATCCGAGACTAGTTGAGATATTTAAAAAAAAACTTGAGAGGTGTCAAGGGACACCCGGATGGAACGAAGTTCCTTTCGATTAATTAATTTGGCATTGTGTTCAACATTTTCACACTACAATATTGGATCTCCGTAGCCTTGTGGTTTCGACAGTCGCCTAACAGCCAAAGGTCGATGGTTCGAATCCCAGCTCGACAGACCGAATTTTCCATTTTCAATTCTATTTTAAAAAATTTCTACATGTGGAAACCTTTCCCTAATTTTTTATAACTTATAAGTTATAAAAAATTAGGGAAACATTCCACGTGTAGAAATTATTTAAAATAAAATTGAAAATAGAAAATTCAGTCTGTCGAGCTGGGATTCGAACCATCGACTTTTAACTGTTAAGCGACTGCAGAAACCACAAGGCCACGGAGACCCAATATTGTACCGCGAAAATACCGAACACAATGCCAAATTCACATTCAAAAAAGTGTCGGTTTCAAAAAAGTGTCGATCAGTGTCGAGTGTCGGTTCAATTTTGTCTTAATTTTTTCCGTCTAGCCCCCTTCCGCACCGCGCGATAAGGAACTATGTTCCAAAAATGGCATTGTGTTATAATATTTAAAAACGTTATTTTAAACAAATAAAAAAATATTAGTCAAATACCCAAATTTACGCAGCTGTTACCATAATTGGCCAGCAGATATACATTGAGACATTTGGTATGGCTATTCCAAACAAAAGGGAGACAGAAATTGTCCGGGAGCAAATAAAATAATAATGTTATACTCACAATGCACGTTGAGCCGCCACTTGTCCTCTATCGCCGAGTCTGGTATGTGCTTGTTCTCCGCGCGGCAAGTCAAATATTTGCCGTCGTCTTCCACACTCGGCACCAGGCTCAGCACGCTGAGAGTCTCGTTGTTCTCAGAGAACTGTGTGAATACAATGTACGGCAAACTTGACAAATGTTGGCCTAAGAGCTAAAGCCAATTAATGTAAAATGAAGGTAAAATGATATCTTAATAAATGGTATTATGGCGGCGCGAGGTGCGAGTGACACACAAGTGAACGGTCAGCCAAGCCGAGCGGACGTGAGCCACCACCATTACAGAATGACAAGACAGTGTTTAATTATACCTGTGACGTGTGGACGTCACAGTTGGCCCAAGAGCTAAAGCCAATTTGACACTCCATTATGGTCTACTAGCTAATAATAATAATAATAATTCATTTATTTGCTTCAAACATGGGTTACAGACAAATAAAATAAAATTATTTTGATGATCCAAACATGTTTTGCCATATGATGGCGTGCAAACCTAATGCCAGCGACTTCATCCGCGTGGATTTAGTTTTTAAAATCCCTCGAACTCATTGATTTTCCGGGATAAAAAGTAACCTATGTCACAGTCTCCAGGTACTCAAATATACCTAACCATGCAAAAAATTACGTCGATCCGTAGCTCTGTTGCGGCATGATTGAAGGAAAAACCAAAAACAAACACACTTTCGCATTTATAATATTAGTATGATGCGATAGTCAGACCTGGTGCTCTAATATTTTCATTTTAAGAGACCAGATAACCATAATATTTTTATTATATTGCGGAATAAATGGTGCGCATTAAGCTTGTTTTGCAAAAGAAACCTTAACGTTGGTGAAATCGACCCTTAATTAAAGAAATTTTTCCACAATTTTAAAGCCTACAAAAAGGAAATGAAATAATATACAAAAAATAAAATTCTCTTTGGTTCGAATAAAAGTGTAATTTGGATGATAATAATATAATTAGTCAGTTATGAAATTACTTTTCAACAGATTTCTTTACGCTGTAAAACAAATAAGGTATAATTGGAATAAAAGACAATTATTTCTTGCTTGTTACGAAAGTAGAACGAGAAATAACTTTTCCTGGAGATAATTAGAAATAAGAGGATAACAAAAATATGTATTGTCGTCTATCGAGTTCGATGAATTGATAATCTTTATCATGATTATCAATTTCTTTCTCTGTATATAACTTTTATGAACACTACATACTCAACTTAGCATTTTACTTCAAAATAAACAAAATCCTTTTAATATGAAAAATTCTCAAATCTATTTACCTCTTTGAGTATTAAACCATTTAATACTCAAAGATTTACCTACATAAAAATGAATTGACGTTTGTTAGTCTCACAAAAACTCGAGAACGGCTAAACCGATTTGCCTAATTTTAGTTTTGAAATATTTGTAGAAGTCCAAGGAAGGTAAAAAAAAGTAATCTCGGGAACGGCTAGACCGATGTTGATGGGATTTTCATTGACAGATAGCTGATGTTATAAGGAGTAACATTTCAAAAAAAAATCTTTTCAAAAAACCGACTTCGAACGCCACTACAAAGTATAAAAATAATTTTAGTTTGTCCACGTTTGTTGAAGTCGGGCGGGCCTAAATACAAACTATGAAACAGATGCGCGAAGCTCGCCTTGTGATAACACAATAATGAGAGACTCGTTTGTAGAAGTCGAGCGAGCATCGCGAGTCGGTTTCATAGTTTCTATTTAGGCCCGCCCGACTTATCATAAGATCAAATAATTTACAATAGAAATTTCTTAGGTCCCAAGGCTTTCAAGATTCCCAACCAGTATTAGTATGGGATCCTCCCAACTCCAAATCATCAATCAATCAATCCGAATATCAATTCGTAATCGACATTTCCTTAATCTCCATAGTTTAGGTGGGCAATACCCCTGCAGCATCAGGCTTGAGGAGTTGAACGTGAACATTTTTATGGGACCATTTCGCAAACATCCTTTGTTGATTAAAAAAATCACGCGAATCGGCCCAAAAATCCCAGAGAAATCAGTGGACATGCATAGAAAAAAAATTATTAAAAAGAAGAATTAAGAACGTCCTCCTTATTGGAACTCGGTTAAAAAGGAGTTGTGTTTTTTACTTATGTACTCGTATATCGATAATTTCCTTGATTTCTAAACCGATTTTCGTGAATCTTTTCATAATCGATTAAGAAACTTTGCGAGATGGTCTCATAAAAATCTCTTCAATCCTGGTGCTGGGTAGGTACTGCCCACCCAAACTGTAGTGATTTATTAATTGTTGATTATTATTAACAGATGTTGTAAATACCAAATAGTAAAGATTACATCGTTGAACATCAGGATCTAACTCCTTAAGCCTGATGCTGCAAGAAACTGCACTCCTAACCCGTGGTGGTCATGAACTATTGTGGTATTGGAATTGATCTTAAAGGTCGAATAAAGTAAAGGATCTTAAAAGCCGGGATGGACTGCATTATTGAATTCCAGATACCGCTCTCAACTTTCAACCCTTTAAACCTTGACGCGAAAAGCTTTAGCGAAGTGAAGTGAAGCAACGGCTGGATCATGCGTCATGCTCGTGAACGGGTGCCGCCGGCGGGAATGGGGCTACTTTCTGTCTGCCCGTCTGAACATGAATTGAATTGTAGTACCTACGTTTTTTTCTTGGAACTTCCCCTCATTGTGGAAATATTATATTCTATTCTAACAAAGATGCATGGGTTAAATCAGCTTGGCATTCAGCTGCCCACAAGATAGTACAAAAACTTATTACAATGTAATAGCTACTTATTAATATTGTAAAATGATTATTTTGAAAAGAGCAACTGCTGATTTTCTTGCCGGCTCTTCTCAGCAGAATTCGCTTTTCTGAACCGGCGGTAGAGTCATGACGTGTCATAAGAGCCACAGGTTGGCCTACTTGAAATAAATAATTTTGAATTTTTTTGAATTTTTAAAAATATTTTTATTTAAATAAAAATCCACGCGGATGAAGTCGCGGGCAACAGCTAGTCAGAAATAAACAAGGACCAAACCTTATAAGAACTTGTCAAACAAATCTTTAGGGCTTTCCTGTTACCAAGTTTCAATAACATTTTCCCAAACACAAAAACCAGCCCATTCAGAGAATCAAACAAAATTAAGAAACATTATTATTATTAAATAAACCGGCCAAGTGCATGTCGGGCCACGCGCAGTGTAGGGTTCCGTAGCTGAAAGTCTCAAATATTATTGCTGACCTAGGATAGTGCTTTTGTTTTATTTATGAATATTGAATAAATTTTGAGTTCCATGGTTTAAATACTATATTCTACAAAATATGCAACTTACACTACGTGTAATACCTAACTTAGAAAAAACAGATATAACTCCTTAACTAATGAACCCTACTTACTTAGCCGTGATAGTTTTCCTTTAAAATTCATTATACATACTACTGCTGTGAATTTTTTTTTGTATCCTATATATAACCATTTAGCTGGCAGAGGGGGGGGACACTTGACTCTAATAAAATTTAGCACTTTAAAATATCATATTTCACAAACGGATCCCTAAATTGAAAAATGGTGTTCCCACACCCACAATATTTTTGAAAGACCTATTCAATGACGCCCCACACTATGGGATAGACGAGAAAAAAAAATTCATCTCCACTTTACATTTAGGGGAGGTACCCAAAAAAAAAATATTTTTAACAATTTTATTTCACGACTTTGTCGGCGTGATTGATATTTATACCCTTGTCAAATTACAGATTTCTAGTACCAATAGTCTCTGAGCTAAACCGCGGACAGACAGACAGACAGACAGACAGACAGACAGACGGACGGACATGGCGAAACTATAAGGGTTCCTTGTTTACTACGGAACCCTAAAAACAAATTATAGATAAGTATACGAAATACGAAATGTCTTACAAAAAAATGCTACAAACGAGACAATGGTGGACACAGTCATTATGGAAGAGAAAAAATTGAAAAGAATCTATTAATTAAAGGACAAAGAGATCATGGGGGGACAAAGGACGTACGTTTTTCGCCATCCGCTTGAGTTGTCTATTGTTCTTCCACCAAGTGACAGTCGCCTCGGGTCGCGACCCAGTGGTCTTACATTCGACCTCGTACCGTTTATCCGCTGATACTTGCTTCTCCTTAGTCAATATGCTCACGGTTATCGGTTTCACTGTGAAAGAAATGAGATTTATTGTTCCGGCTTCCCTGTTTTGTATCACTTCGTACACAATCGCATTGTGTGGGCTGGGAATAAAAACACCCAATGTTTGCGTATTGAATTTATAGAAACTTTCCGATAGTACTTATTCTACTTTAATGGTATATTACTTTGCTTGGTATAAAGTAAATGGGACATTCACAGTTTATCGAGAGTACACATATTTTTGTATTTGTCAGTCGACGAATATGTTTAGTTTTACTTTTCATTAATGCCGGAGCCGGCGCATTATTAATATGGTATGGCTTTTGTTCAAGCGATATTCTCTTTGCCATACAAAGGTTTCAACATTCACTGTTGGAGGAAATATTAAAAAATGTTAAAAAATATTGTATTCATCAAGCCAGCTTTATTATTCCATTTTATCCTTCTAGGTATTGTATTTTGGGAAATGCTTAAATACACGTTTGACTACTTGCTTCTTTTCCACGTAATATCACTGTTTTTAAATTTTATCGTGTCAGCAATAATAATTTACTCTGGGGAATACCCCAGAGTAAAACGAAAGTCTGCCAGCCGTTCTCGCTTAAATAGGCTCTGTACCTACTACTTAGTGGATATCAATACGGTTTTCTTAATCATCGACGACCTCCCTGGCATAGAGGTGCAGGTGAACATTCTGGTCTTAAAAGTTGGAGGTCACGGGTTCGATTTCCAGTTGAGGCAATGTCTTATTGTCTCTAGTCTGGTGAGGTGCCGCTAATCGATTTAGCGTTCTAGTATGATGGGATCTAGAAACCGATTAGGGGTATGGAATTAATTTACACTGCCACACTTCTTCCAAGTTAGCCCGCTTCCATCTTAGGTGAGATCGTAGTAAGAGCATCCTACAAAATTAGGATACTTAGTTCACGAGGAAAGTTTAAATGTACCCAGTTTTCAACTCAGCCACATTTAGTTTTACCCATCCAAAATTAGGTCGTCAGTTCGTTAGGTAGAATTCGTAGATACTTACAATTTATATCTAAGATGAGCACTTTCGTTTCTGGCGTTGCTAAATTTGTATTGGACGCTTGGCATACAAGTCGGGCGTTGAGGTGCTGCCTCCCTACATTAGGAAATGTGAGTGTGTTGACTGTAAGCCCGTCTTCTCGTTGGTCGTACGAGTCATCTATTACTACATTTTCTAGGTACCACGTGACTCTTGGCCTTGGTATACCTGTTAAAAGAAAAACCAAAACGTTATACACTCCCTGCCTAAAATTCTAAATTTCAAATATTTTTTTATAATTTTAAACTACGAAATTCGCTCAGATCTTGTCTGGTGTGAAGTTCTAGCAAAAGCTAATTACCATAATTACAACCTGCCAGTAAAGATGTACCGTCTAGCAATAAACCATTCCAGTAAGATGCCTCATAGAAACCTGTAGGTACAGGTAGTATCGGTTTGATAAACTGGCTGAAAATCTCAGAAAATCTTTCTGTATGGAATCTTTCGATCTTCTTTATCGATGCAAAATTAACATTATTGGTTTCATCTAATTTGTCTATATAAAAAATTTAAAATATGTAATAAAGTCGTAAAAAGTAACTGATTAAAAAATATACATTTTATAAAGTACCTAACTGCTATAAAATATTTATAAGTACTTGTTCCTAATGCAACTTTTTGTTTTAGCATTTAAACTGTCGTGAGTGATATTCAGATTAAAACAAAGTTCTAAACTTTTCATTCTTTTTACTTTGATGGTATATAAGCATCTCTTTTGTATAACTTACTAAAGTACGAATGCTTTGAAAATTTTATAACGAACGAATTTTAACTTTCATTTAAATATTATATTTGGACACAAAAATGGCAAAGCAGTTATAAGTTGAAGCGCCTCTTAACTTTTTGACGATGCTCAAAGTTTCAATAACATTGGCTCATGGAAATAAAAATATTTTACGTATTTTCAATCGACGATGGTATATTTGAACGAGGACCACTTGTAAGTACAGTAATTAAAGATAACCCACTTCAAGGTAGGGGCACGAAGCTTATAGACTAACATTTTTACGTAGAAGTTATATAATATTATACCCTAAAATTATAATATTTATTATAATATTAATTATATAATATTATCCGCAAAATTTCTAGTGTCTCACTGCCAGCATTTCTTTCCTCTGTTTATAGTACACACACTCTGTTTGAAAAAATTATATCCCAGTCTTTGGGATCAATTGAGGTGTCGTACTTGGCACAGGCAAGAAATGAATGGTCAGCGATTAGCCCAAATCAGTTGCCGGTTTCTCTTCTTTCCCAGAGACAGTGGGATGACATTATTTGTAAAAAAACTTTTGACGCAATGTTAATGGAAGCAAATTCTAAAGACCGTGCTCGTCTTCTCGCTGTCTCTGCGAAAGAATCCGGCCACTGGCTCCATGCTCTCCCTTCTGCTAATCTAGGCACTCTTTTAAACCACGCCACTCTTGCAGTGGTAGTTGGCCTTATGCTCGGCGCCAAAATAACCCAGCCTCACCGTTGCCACTGCGGTGACCACGTCGACGCTTACGGTCATCACGGACTCTCCTGTTCGAAGAGCGCTGGTCGTTACTGCGCCACAATGCCCTCAACGACATCATCCGCAGGTCTCTTGCTACTGCTCACGTGCCAGCTGTATTAGAACCTATTGGTTTGGCACGTAGTGATGGCAGGAGACCTGATGGTATGACGCTTGTTCCTCGGAGGACAGGGAGGTCGCTTGTGTGGGATGCCACCTGTGTAGATACTCTAGCTGCATCCCACATCCATGCGACCTCCTCTGTGGCGGGTGCAGCGGCTACTAGCGCCGAACAGGCTAAGAGGCGCAAATATGAAAAACTTGACAGTGGTTTCATATTTGTACCTTTTGGTGTAGAGACCCTGGGGCCGTGGGGCCCGGAGGCTCGAGCGCTTTTTGTAGAGCTAACAAAAAAGGTGATGGAGTCTACCGGGGATCCAAGTGCTGGCAGCTACCTTGCCCAAAGGATTAGCTTGGCCATCCAAAGGGGTAATGCTGCCAGCATCTTGGGTACCATGCCACACTGCAGTGACTTCGATGGGGTTTTAGATTTTATTTAATTTTTATTTTAGTTTTAATTTTAGAATAAATTTAATTTTAATGTCGTATGTAGTTTCAATTTTAGAGTAAATTTAGGTTTAATGTAGTATACTGTATAAAGTCAAATTGTCATAATAAATTAATATATTATACCCTTACTAATATGATAAATGCAAAATTGTTTTTATTCGTTTGTCCTTCAATCACGCAGCAACAAAGTAACGGATTTATTTATTTATTTATTTATTTATTTATTTATTTACCATTTACAAATTTGTTAAACACATTTACATAATAATTGCACATCGAAAAAACCACAGAGGTTTGTCCTCGATGCCACTCTGCAACATAGCATTTAAAGTGAGTATGTACAAAACAATATATAACTACACAACGGTCTCATTCATTAAAATAGGTAGGTATTAAACATTTGCTAATACTTTTCATTACATTAGAAGAAGTTAAGAGACAGGTTAATAAATATGAGTAGGTAGGTAAGTATATAAAGAGATGGGTTTAGGAATTAGGCAAGTAGGTACGTACAAAACATAAGTAAATAATGAGCATCAATCAACCATCTAATTTTGTTAAGAAGTAATCTTTTAGTTTCCGCTTAATATTCTTGTTATTTATTTTTTGTATTGATTGATTGACGTGTATGTTTGCCTGCTTTTTGAAGTTGAACGATATCCACATCGCTCGAAATGTTTTAAAACTCGTACAAAGCATGCCATGTACTAAGCATCGAATTATCGTAGATAATAAGCGCTACAAGCCTACAACCGAACTATAAAAAAATTTCATCTTTGTGGCTTATCTTGTAGAGGACAGTTAAGATTGAAGACTTCACTTATTTATCAGTGACATAACAATAATAACGCAGACGACATCAATATTTTAAACAATAGAAACTCAAACGTAATTGAAAGCTGAAGCAATTGATTTTAAATGAAAATCAAACACCGTAATGGTGGTAAGCACGGGTGGTCGTAACATACACTTCAAAAAGATAGAGATCATATTCAGCCCACGCTATCTGTAGATCGTGATATCCAGTTAATGTTTAGAGATTGTATCGATAACGGTGGTGGTGTTAAAAAATATATATCTTCACTTGATTTATGATTTGATGAACACAAATTGAGATGTTCTAAGCTGTTAGAGATATTCTTATCGATATAATAATAATATAGTTCATGTTTCAGTAAGTTCACACTCTATTATAATATTATGTCAGTAGTCTACGATCTGATCATGATGGGATGAATCTGAGATGGGAGAATCTTTAAATTATTAATATTCTGTTTATTGAATAAAATTTCCTTTGACGTGATAAATAATTAATAGCTAAATTATTATTAATTATATTATTATTAATAACTGATGCGAACAAAGTCGAGCTTCGCCCGCGTGGAATTAGTTGTGTTGTGTCATTTTCCAGGTAATAAACTATAGACACACAAAAATTCAAGTCGAGCAGAAGCTCTATTGCGGCGTAATTGAAGGACAAACCAACAAACTAACACACTTTCACATTTATGATACTAATAGAAAGGATTTGAAAACACTCATTTTCATCTATTATCTATTATATATATAAAAGAAAGTGGTGTTAGTTACACTATTTATAACTCAAGAACGGATGAACCGATTTGGCTGAAAATTGGTGGAGAGGTAGCTTAGAACCAGGAGACGAACATAGGATACTTTTTATCCCGTTCGACCGCGTTTCCATCAAGTCACTATAAAACGTGGTATAACAAAAACGCATCTGACATGGAATAACAAAACGCAAATGACAGTGGAATAACAAAACGTAAATGGCAGCTAAACGTAATTTTGTCTTTGGTTAGGTATGGTAAAAAATTTGACAATTCTAAAAAGTGTTATAATTAAGCATTACTGATATTATAAATGCGAAAGTGTGTTTGTTTGTTGGTTTGTCCTTCAATCACGTCGCAACAGAACAGCGGATTGATGCGATTTTTTGCATGGGTATAGTAAATATGGATGTAGTAGTGGTTCCTCAGACCGGGAGAGCTACTTTTATCTCGGATAATGAAAGAGTTCCCGCGGGATTTTTAAAAACTAAATCCATGCGGACGAAGTCGCGGGCATCAGCTAGTATTGAATATTTTATTAGGCTAATAAGCTTATTAAAAATAGCCGATATGAAAAACACAGTGCAACATAATGACAACTTGTCAACATGATTGATGATGGTGTTAAGGTTAATCACATTAATTGCGATGCCGCAGAGTCCAACAACACTTTTGATTTGTAAGAAACTCCAGTTGACACAATTAAGTCTAGAAATATTTCTTCGTCAATAAGGCTTTTGCAATAGCTGTAATTTATGCAATTACGAATACTAAAAATATGAATAGTAAAAGATAATATTAAAATAATAGATGAGTAATGTATATAATACAAAGTTAAATGAAATCTTAACAATATCAACACAAAATCTTAAGAAAAACAAGTAAAACAATAAAAAATTGTAAGAGGATGACAAAGTATATCATGTGTCATGAGAAATGCTATTTCGGCACATGAAAGACTGCTAGTAACTTTAAGATTTCTTGCAACAGGTAGATCATAATATTATGAGTGTCTAAAATTATTTTCAGCCATCATCTCCATAAATTAATTAAGTCGCCGAGGAATTCTCTATAGCGCGCATTATTCTGCGACATGACGCTCATCATGCGCGTGCGTACGTCGTCACCTGCCGATGCCGACTAACGTCATGCATACTTGATCAAGTCGGCAGAATGAAAATTCGATTTTTGCTTCAAGTAGACTTGTCATGCATACTTGTCATAGTTAACAGCCATACACCGTCAAGTTCACTAGATGTAGCATCAAGTCCGCTGCAAACTTGACGATAAACTTGATAGTGTATGGCCTGCGTTACTCACTTTCAAGGGAAACTGGAAGAAATCTCTACTTAGAGATAAGTTTCACCTTTGTCCTAAGTGGACATTCTATTATTATTTTAACACTGTTTGTATGTACAGAATAATTAAAATAAAATAAAAATAAAAGTTTCATGATATAGAAAGAGACTATAGAAGTCCAGAATATCAAATTATTAATTTGATAACTAAGCAGTGATAGCCTAGTGGTTAGGCCTGTGGTCTCTTATTCGGGGGATCGCAGGTTTGATCGCAGGTACGCACCTCTGACTTTTCGGAATCAAGTGCGTTTAAGCAATTAAATATCACTTGCTTCAGCGGTGAAGGAAAACATCCTGCACACCTGAGAGTTCTTCATAATGTTCTTGAAGGTGTGTGTCAAGTCCGCCAATTCGCATTGGGCCAGCGTGGTAGACTATGGCCTATAACCCTTCTCTGAGGGGAGACCTGCGCTCAGTAGTGAGCCGTTGATGGGTTGCTGATGATGATGGTGATCATGAATTTGATATTAAAAATATAATATGATTTGAATAATAAAAATAAAATAAAAATAAAAGTTTCATGATTCAGAAAGAGACTATAGATGTCCAAAATATCAAATTAATATTCTAGTTTCGCTTTAAAACATTGCAACTAAATGACAAGTTGTCAACGAGATTGATGATGACGTAAACGCAAATGACATTAATTGCGACGTTGAGCGCGGCGACATTATTGATTCGTGTAAAACTCCAGTCGACAGTTTCAAAGGTGTGAAATACTGTTTCCATGATGGAAATTAATATTTTGTAATTTCGTTAATTGCCATCTCGCAATTTAAACCAAGTTCAATGTTCCTTAAAAATCACGTAGATTTCCTATCGAGTGATTTTCTTGTGTACTAATTAATTTATTAAAGAAAAGAGCGAATGAATTCGGCTTTCACTACGTGTATAGTATAGGTCTAAAATTAGAGAGATTATGAAAATTTACTTTACTATTCATTACGCTCTAAGTATGTTACGCTCTCTTTAAACATTTCTGCGGTGGTGTCGTGTGTATCGTTGTTACGATCCCTCAAATATGGTTGAGCGAACCAATGGCTGGATCATGCGTCATGTTCGTGAACGGGTTCCACCAGCGGGAATGGGGCTACTTTCTGTCTGCCCGTCTTAAAAGGTGTTGAATTATAATTAGGTATGTTTTTTTGGAACTCATTGTGGAAACCCTGCATACATAACAGTATTTATTCTATTGAATTGTAAATTTGTTTTGAAAAGAGCAACCGCCGAGTTTCTTGCTGGTTCTTCTCGGCAGGAAGGGCATTCCGAACCAGTGGTAGACTCATCGACGATTCAAAAGCACTTGTAAAAAGTTTATTTGAATAAAAAACATTTCTATTCTATTCTTTTCTATTATAGAAAATAAAAATTCTAATGCACTGCCATTATTATTTATCAAACTATTCGTACCTAGTCGTTCTTTACTCGCCATCGCTATGCTATGCTCGTCATGTTGGCTAAATAATTGTGTTCTTGATTTTGCTTTAATCCAATTATCATGTACTAGCTGATGCCCGCGACTTCGTCCGCGTGAATTAAGTTTTTGAAAATGCCAAAAGAACTTTTTGATTTTCTGTGATAAAACCTATGCCTAGCCTGTGTAGCCCATGTCACTTTCCAGGTCCTCAACTATCTACTATATAACTACCTATGCAAAAATCACGTCGATCTGTTGCTCCGTTGCTGCGTGATTGAAGGACAAACCAACAAACAAACACACTTTCGCATTTATATTGTTAGTAAGAATTAGGAGGCCAAACAAACAATACTTTTTTGGGAATGGTGTAGCCATTCCATTAACTTGATACCCCGACCCTCCAGTCCTTTGAGTTATATTTAATATTCTTGATTAGTCTGGTTATCTAGTATCTACCCACCTGTATTATAAGATTTAACGTCTCGACTTACCTCCTTCCACTTCGCAAATAAGTAATACATTAGATCCCTCATTATAAGGCTCCACTAATTTCGTTCGATCTCTTCTCTTCGCGTCGTATATCGTTGGCCGGTTCGGTGGTACTAAAATAACAGAAAACGCAACCTCTTAGTGGAAAACTCCTTAATAGAATTTCGAAGTTATCTTAGTAAATGTGGTAAGTCAAACACAAAAGCAAATGAAATCTCTTGAAGGACTAATAAGTAACTGCTTTTGGAATAAAACCTAGATGCCTCGCAAATAAAACCAATTACATTTTGTTTCTCTAAAAGTTTTTGATCAAAATTGATTTAGGTTGTTTGTACTAACAAGAATCTCTTTTAAGTAATAACATTTAGGGCCGATTTCACCAACCTAAAATAAGTTTTATCCGAGGGTAAATTTCATAATTAGACAAATAATTATTTTCAATACAAAAACTGTCAGAACGCCCAATTTATTTCTCGGTTAAATGTCACTCAACGTTGGTGAAATCGGCCATAAAACAAGTAATATCTACGTATATTATGGTTGAACGAAGCAACGGCTGGGTCATGCGTCATGCTCGTGAACGGGTTCCACCGGCGGGAATGGGGCTACTTTATGTCTGCCCATCTTAAGATAGAAGTTAGTCGGTATGCATTTTTGGAACTTCCTTCATTGTGGAAACACTGCATACATAGCATAGTATTTATTGTATATTAAACTTGTTTTGAAAAGAGCAACCGCCGAGTTTCTTGCTGGTTCTTCTCGGCAGGAAGGGCGTTCCGAACCAGTTGTAGAGTCAGACGATTCAAAAGCACTTGTAAAAAGTTTATTTGAATAAAAAATATTCTATTCTGAGAAATTTCACTTGCATTTATATTTTTTTAAGATTCACAATCAATTACGTCTAAATTTCTATAATACCATATCATTAAAATTAAAATATTATTATGCCTAAATTATATACAACTAACAAAATTAAAACTAAAATAAAAATTAAATATAATCTAAAACCCCATCGAAGTCACTGCAGTGTGGCATAGTACCCAAGATGCTGGCAGCATTACCTCTTTGGATGGCCAAGCTAATCCTTTGGCCAAGGTAGCTGCCAGCTCTTGGATCCCCGGTAGACTCGATCACCTTTTTAGATAGCTCTATAAAAAGTGCGCGAGCCTCCGGGCCCCACGGCCCCAGGGTCTCTACACCAAAAGGCACAAATATGAAACCACTGTCAAGGTTTTCATATTTGCGCCTCTTAGCCCGTTTCTGAGAAATTAAAATTATATTGTACAAACTGGACTTACTTATAACCGTAAAGTTGACTTTCAAATTCCTAGTGGGCGAGTTCTTAAAGTCTACTCTACATCTGTACACGCCCGCGTCTGTTGCAATCACGTTGTCCACCATGAGCACCGCGGGCGTGGCGCCTCCGCGGAAGTAAGCACGGTTGCCGAATACTGTTGGGGACGACCACAGCTTGGGCTGGTTGTAGGAGCGACCCCGGATGTCGTAGCTGTAGACAAAAGAAGATTGGCGAATTTGGACCCAGGACTTTTAAAAACCGTTCAGATTCAGAAATCATTTCATTTTAATTAATATTTTTCAAAGTATTTTGTATATTTTATATTATATATATATATATTTTATATTATATATATATTATATTTTGGTCGTTGGGGTCCCAAGGTGTTGGAGTGGCGACCCCGCACCGGGAAACGCAGTGTTGGCAGACCCCCCACCAGGTAGACCGACGACATCAAACGAGTCGCAGGGAGCCGCTGGATTCAAGCGGCGCAAGACCGAAGCCTGTGGAAGTCCATGCAGGAGACCTTTGTCCAGCAGTGGACGTCTATAGGTTGATAAAGAAGAAGAAGAAAGTATTTTTCTGTGTAAACCCCATACTTTTAGAAGATGGGGATCAAAAATGTAATTATTCACAATTACACAATATAATTAACCGTTCTAATGGCAATACTTAACATTTTACGGAGTAAAGAGTAAAAACTTGTCAAATTATTTATGTCAATGTCAATTGTCAACTCCTTATAAATAGGAAGACTATAGTCGCAATTCCTAGTTCCATGGTCAACTCACTCAAATGTCCACGGAACTAGGAAGATGAGTTGTAATTCCTCATCATCATCATCATTAGCAACCCATCAACGGCTCACTACTGAGCGCAGGTCTCCTCTCAGAGAAGGGTTATAGGCCATAACCCACGCTGGCCCAATGCGATTTGGCGGACCTCACACACCTTTGAGAACATTATGAAGAACTCTCAGATGTGCAGGTTTCCTCACGATTCCTCCCTTCACCGTTGAAGCAAGTGATATTGAATTGCTTAAACGCACTTGACTCCGAAATGTCAGAGGTGCGTACCCGGGATCGAACCTGCGACCCTCCGAATAGGAGACAGTCCTAACCACTAGGCTATCACTCAAAGACAAAATTTATATAATCTACTATTTAGATGATGCCTTCTTCCGCGTGGATTAAGGGTTTTTAATTCCCGCGGGAACTCTGTAATTTTCCGGAATAAAAAGTAATAAGTAAAATGTGTTAATCCTGGGTATGAGCTATCTTCATTCTAATTTTAGCCAAATCGGGTCATTCGTTGTCGCGTTAAAGAGTAACAAACATCCATCCATCCTTCCATCCATCCATCCATACATCCATCCATACATCAAAACATCCATCCATCCATCCATCCATCCATACATCCATCCTCACAAACTATCGCATTTATAATATTAGTAGGATTTTCTAAATTATTCTCAAACTAATGTTTGCCAGTGATTTCATCCGCGTGGATTTAGTTTTACAGCAATCCCGTAGAAACTCTTGATTTTCCGCGATAAAAAGTGGCCTATATTACTCTCCAGGTCCTCAACTATATCCAAGCAAAACACTCGTATATCACGTCGATCCATTGCTCCTTTGATGCTTGATTCAAGGTTAAACAATTAAATATAGTTATTTCACCAAGGTTTCATAAATAATATGATTAATATGTCCAAATGTTTATAAAGTAATACAAATAAGAAAAAAATGTAGATCGCGCTCACACAATCATTCCCTTTTCTTAATAACGACATCTAATAACCCTATGAGTTTTGAATCTGTCTATTTGTACGAGCTTAACTTCGGAACTTTAGATCCAAAAACTTCAGAAATACATGGAATTTCGAAAATGGATATTGAATCTTCCCCAGCACGCCTTGCACGTCCGATGTTGGCACTGGAACAACATTACCTGTAAAGCGGCTCTCCATCCGACTCCTTGAACCAGAGCACCATGACCACGGCGTCGTCGGAGTGCAGCGGCTGGATGTCGCAGGGGAGGGACGCCTTCTTCCCCAGCACGCCTTGCACGTCCGATGTTGGCACTGGAACAACATTACCTGTAAAGCGGCTCTCCATCCGACTCCTTGAACCAGAGCACCATGACCACGGCGTCGTCGGAGTGCAGCGGCTGGATGTCGCAGGGGAGGGACGCCTTCTTCCCCAGCACGCCTTGCACGTCCGATGTTGGCACTGGAACAACATTACCTGTAAAGCGGCTCTCCATCCGACTCCTTGAACCAGAGCACCATGACCACGGCGTCGTCGGAGTGCAGCGGCTGGATGTCGCAGGGGAGGGACGCCTTCTTCCCCAGCACGCCTTGCACGTCCGATGTTGGCACTGGAACAACATTACCTGTAAAGCGGCTCTCCATCCGACTCCTTGAACCAGAGCACCATGACCACGGCGTCGTCGGAGTGCAGCGGCTGGATGTCGCAGGGGAGGGACGCCTTCTTCCCCAGCACGCCTTGCACGTCCGATGTTGGCACTGGAACAACATTACCATATTTAGAGTCTTAGAAAAATATATGTTTATCTAATCGCTTGAAGATCTTCGTTATCAACCCATCATCGGCTCACTACTGAGCGCAGGTATCCTCTCAGAGAAAGGTTAAAGGCCATAGTCCATCACGCTGGCCCAATGCGAATTCAAACACCTTTATTACAGAACTATATAATAGAACATTATGAAGAATTCTCAAATGTGCAGGTTTCTTCACGATGTTTTCCTTCACCGTTGAAGCAAGTGATATTTAATTGCTTAAACGCACTTGACTCCCAAAAGTCAAAGGTGCCCGGGATCGAACCTGCGACCCCCCGAATAGGAGACCACACCCACACAGCCTCCCACCAGACCAGACCAGAGACAATTCAGAAATTATAAATTCCCAAATTGACCCCGCTGGGAATCGAACCAGAAACCTCCCAGTTGTAAGACCACAGCGCTCCCCACTGTCAGGGAGGTCATAAAAATAAGTAATGCTGACCCTAAGAGAAGTAACATAAGGACGTCATTGTATGAAATGTTAAAACGACAATTAAATAATTGACCGAGCGAAGCGAGGTCTCTGAGTCTAGTAGAGTGAATTTGCACTTGTCCGTCCGTCTGTCCGTCTGTCAGAGCCTTACAACTTTTGAATTACTGAACGTAATTACTTCAAATTTAGATATTATAATATGTAAACTGATGGCCTTCAGCCGAATATTGGATAAAAAATTATAAAAACCTTTATTTCAGGGGGGCTCTCATAGAAGTGAATGCGAAGTAAAAAAAATTTATCGCGTTACATAAAATTGTTACATATCATTTTAAAGATAATTTTGAACCGAGTACAAAAATATTTTTTTTTTAATTTTTCCCTTAAAATTGACGAAATGGGGGGCTTTCAAAGTGGCGATTTTATACGCTCGCTTGAAGACGCTCTCTAGGAAAATCCGCTATGTATTTTCAAGCTGATTTTATTTTTTTAGGTCACTTATATCCTGTACTTGAATAACAAATACTAAAAATGTTAAGAAAATTGACAAAACAATAAAAATAAACGGGGAAAACCTTATAATTGAGAACTCCACAGTTTTTCTGGGGGTGACCTTGGATAGTAAGCTTCAGTGGGACGCTCACATAGAGACATTAGCGGGTAAACTCAGCTCAGCTGCCTATGCTGTCAGAAAAATCAGACAGTTTACCGATGTAGACACGGCTAGGCTGGTCTACTTTGCCTACTTCCATAGTGTAATGTCCTATGGAATCTTATTGTGGGGCGGAGCAGCTCATATTGAAACTATTTTTATATTACAGAAAAGAGCCATTCGATTTATCTATAAACTCGGTTCGCGCGTATCTCTTCGTGAAAAGTTTAAAGAGATTGGTATTCTTACGGTAGCTTCACAGTACATTTATAATAATATAGTCTTTGTGAGACAAAATATTCATCTGCATAAACAAAGAGGCAATACACACAATCGACTCATTAGAAATCGTCATAAACTAGAAATTCCATCATGTCGCCTGCGCAAAGTGCAAAAATCCTTTGTGGGGTTGAGCGTACGCTTATATAATATGATTCCGAAGGAATTGCTAGATTTGCCACTGCACAAATTTAAACAATGCGTAAAAACTCACTTACTGAGTCGCGCTTATTACAAAGTTAATGACTTTCTTAATGACAAAGTTGCATGGGATCTTAAAATTAGTGTTTGAATAATATTATTCAATTCGATGCTTTGATACGGGTAGACTAAGTGTGTCACGCTCTCTTTAAACATTTCTGTGGTGGTGTCGTGTGGTGCGGGTTGTTACGTTCCCTCAAATATGGTCGAGCGAAGCAATGGCTGGATCATGCGTCATGCTCGTGAACGGGTTCCGCCGGCGGGAATGGGGCTACTTTCTGTCTGCCCGTCTTTGACATGAATTGAATTGTAGTACGTTTTGTGGAAATGTCATATTCTATTCTAACAAAGATGCACGGGTTAAATCAGCTTGCCATCCAGCTGCCCACAAGATAGTATAAAAACTTATTACAATGTAATAGCTACTTATTAATAATGTAAAATGATTATTTTGAAAAGAGCAACTGCTGAGTTTCTTGCCGGCTCTTCTCAGCAGAATCCGCTTTCCGAACCGGTGGTAGAATCTTGACGTGTCATAAGAGCCACAGGTTGGCCTACATGAAATAAATAATTTTGAATTTGAATTTGAATAAAATTATATGAATATTATAAAGAAACAAGATTATTTAATTTTTAATGGGCATCAGTAATTCATATAGCATCAACATAGCTTCACAATAATGCTAATAGATGGCGCAGTCAGTAACTATTCCATGGAACTACGATTTACGACTATGACCTATCCCAAAAACAGTTTTGCGTCGACCATTATTATTTAGTTACATAATATAATACAATAATTGTATTGTAATTTTTTTTGTACCATATTATTCAATTAAAATTATTTTTTAGTTAAATATTGTATATTTGCTATTCGCGTCGATAGATGACGATTTGTACAGATGCCCGTAACCTGGTTTCACTCGTTAGTACCTACATAATAATTCAATGTTTTCACTAACGTTCCCTAACCTTTACGGGGTACCTATGATAAGTTAGGTGATGTTTTCTGTCAACTTATTTATCACGATCCTGTACGGTACACCTAAAAGGACATTGGGACGGATGTTAGGACTTAGGATTGTATTTAGGAGCTACCTACGTTAAGAGACTCCTACTTAGGGGATGATTTAGGTATGTTTGGTGAAAACGGGCATAATAATAATGTCAGTTTTGGTTATCATGTATCGATTGAATGAATAATCATGGGATACCGTTACCGCGAGGTCTCAGTTCGGGGCGAACCACTAGTACTACTTTAAGCGATGGTGGTAAGGCCTCTGGGCCTAGTGACTTGAATCTAAGAACATATAATTAATGAACGGCTAAGTGCGTATCAAGTTATGCTCAGTGTAATAGAAAAGAGACAGTGTATAAGCCTTTTAAGCACTGTCGTAAGTAAATCATACAACACTCATAAGTCATAAGAAACTTATAACTAATTTTCTTTTTTCAACTTTTTCTAAGAGATTCAATTTCAATCCTAAAACAACGTTTCTACTGAAATCAAATACTATTGTGACATTGAAATCAAAGATAAACATCAGTACTGTTTCAATAAAAATAGGTTCACAGAAAATTGATTAGGAAACGCTAGGGGGCACTAGGTTTCCAACCGAGAAATAGAATCAAGCCGTAGTTGGTAAAGAAAATTGTGGCAGTGTGCCCCAAATCGCGGCCAGCTTAAACTCCAGATCCGTCTTTTGACAAATATAGAAGCTTTAACAGGGATTGCAGACGCCTTAATGCGACAACCAAAGGACATTGCAATTCGAAGAATAGCAGCCTTCTAAATATTTGAGCAGCGTGAAATCTGGCCACTTGTTTATGAAATCCACTACGGGTAAATAAATATTTGAGTTCTTCTTTAGTCTCTCTTCCTAAGATAGACTCTTTAAGTAGTTCGTTAGTAAAACTATTAACTACTGTTTCATTGGAAATAAAACTGTTTTTATCTATGTTTATGGCTTTGTTTCGCTCTAAAGAATTTTGTTACTCATGTTCTTAGGATTTGATTCAGGAATAAGATTCATTCATAAATTTTAGATTTCATTTCAGATAAAAAGTTATAATTTTAGTAGGCTATGTATGTATGTATGTATGTATCTTATATGTTCCACCGTAGCACCTAAACTATTGAGACAATTCTGATGAATGAGGTGACAATTGATTCGTTATCACATACTCGTAGTCCAGATGACATAAAGTACATTTTTAACCGACTTCAAAAAAGGAGGAGGTTATCAATTCGTCGGAATCTTTTTTTTACGTATGCTCACCGATTACTCGAAGTCGCCTGAATCTGAAGGTGGTATGAGGTCCCATATAAATTTCATCTAAATCGGTCGAGCGGTTTTTAAAATATCACCAATAAATTATATATTTTGTATAGAGGTGCGGGAGTTTGAAGTCAGTTTTTTAAAAAGAATTTTTTATATTAAATTATATTATATACGAAAAAGATCGTTATGATGGATATTACATCTCCCTAGTCGGGTAACGGGTTACAGTTTTCAAACATTTTTCTTATAAACTGAATACACGTAGGCTAACTAGCTAAGTCGTAAGCAACAGCATGTATTTTATAATTAAGAGTTGTATAATCGATATGGCTTTGTACTGTGGTGCGCCGTACACCGAAACGCCCGTAGCTAATATCACGATTTACAATAGTAAATCACGAACTACGGGCACAAGCAAGCACTAGCTTGTATAACCCAATTAGAAGAGTCAACAGAAGCCTTACATAATCCACAACCCTTACAAATTAATAACGTTATAAACAAAATTAGCACTACAAAATTAACAAGCCAAGTTAACAAGGTTTTGCGACTAATACCGAACGAAGATTTTCGAATAAAGTAAGCCTACATCAAACAACTGACGGGACCTTATTAGATTAGATTTTATAAGAGCAACTGCTGAGTTTCTTGTCGGCTCTTGTCAGCAGAATCCGCTTTCCGAACCGGTGGTAGAGTCATGACTTGTCATAAGAGCCACAGGTTGGCCTACGTGAAATAAATAATTTTGAATTTTTTAACATTATTCCGAAAGAATTCTTAGATCTGACAGGTGCTATTACAGAAATTTGAGGCTATAACACAATTACAAGCTTCGATAGCTCAATGGGCAGCTGGAATTCGAAAGCTTGACGCAGAGCCAGTTCAAACCCCGGTTAATACAAACTACGCTTGATTCAGAGGAGAAACGGAAATATTCATTCAATAGGTCCTGTTAAACTAGGCAAATATTCAATATTCTGAATTTCTTATAATGACAAAGTCGTATTTTGCGACAAAGCTGTTATTTTGTCGCAGTAGTTCAACTCCTAAAAAATTGAGAGGTAGTTGAACTGCTGGAACATAAAGACTTATAGTAGTTCAACATTTGAACTTATCAGTTGTACTAGCGGGAATGAGCCGTCTGGTTTGCATTGAACCGTCAATGATCGTGTAAGAATTTGTTCCATTGCTTAACAAATCTTGGGCCAAAACTATAGTTTACAAAAAGAGGAAAGGTGACCAACCTTATTTTTTTAGGAAAGAGAAAGGAAAAAGCATCGCCCATAAATTCCAAGTTACAGACAAGTTTACGCTAAGCTGTCAAGGCGTGCCTACACCGCCGTGGAATTACTTCAGTTTCAACGGGCGATCAAAAGTGGCGGGACACGGAATGGCCCGTTACTTCGCCGTAACGAACTTAGTCACGTCACGACACGTTTTATTGGAATCCATGTTTCGGAATGAATATTGGATCCTATCACGTTAAAGCTGTTTAAAATTTTGCTACGTGTCATGGGAGTTTTTGAGAAGTGCTAGCTGAAATTGAATATTTTGTAAGGAAAAAGCAATACAAGTGTAAATCTAAAAAAATTTGATCAACCCCAACATGTGGTCTATAAGGCCAATCTATGTATAAAATATAAATATAACTGACATGCTACTGACGCTTGACGTATTGAAACTTTCATAACTTTCATAATCTAATAAATATTATATGCAAAACAGCTGATGACCTTGAAACGGTTGAACTGATTTTAATAAAACATGTCTAAAAATCACCGCTAGAAAACCTGCTTTTAAATTAAAAACCGCACCAAAATTGGTTCACTCGTTTAAGAGCTACGGTGCCGGAGACCAAAACCAAAACTTCAAGTGAAAACTATCGTAGAAAGAGAATAGACACAACGAAGTGTTACTTGGCTACAGGGGCTGTCACCTTAGAGCTAACTACATGAACCCTTTGACGTAGTAAATATCATTCGTCTATGCATGAACCAGAATGATAATATTTAAAAAAAAACCATGCATGTCAAAACGAGCCTGTCCAGTTATAAAAGAGTTATAACAATTACCCATGCTGTAATCGTCGAAGTTGGAATGAGGTAAAGAAGTTTTATCATAAAATCCGAGCGTTATAGAGTTTTCTATTAGTGCGATAACACCATGAGGATACGGTGCGTATATGAGAATAGTACATTGTTCAACGAGGGGTGAAAGTGACCGATTACATACGAGGGTGTCATTTGAGGCCCGAGGCGCAGCCGAGGGCCTTAATACACCCGAGTAAGGAATCGCACTTTCTCCCGAGTGATACATAGTGCTTTATACTACACCTACGAGGAAAATAATAGACAAATCACATAATTGAAATTCATATATCTATTAATTTACAATTCTCAAACTCAACTCAACTCTAAAAAACTCATGGTAGAAATTTTTCTCGCTTTTCCACTGTAGTAAATCTTCATAAAATGCTTTGTTGTATTTATCGATTTCTAGATTTCTCGGGACATTCATTTTTCACTATACACAGACATTTTGAATTCACACTGCTATCACCAATAGACATTTTGAGTTCTTAATATAGAGTTAAGTTTATGGTTTCTACTAAAAGCTTGTAAGTAATTTTATAAATTCAAAATTTAGATATAACAAAATAATGCGACTCGCGCGAAATTATTCATTTTTTTTTAAATACGTAGGTATGACTTACAGAAAACGCAAGTGGCCAGTAACCACAGACCAGGAACAATAAGATAACAATTTGTTTTTTTTTTTTAACTTTGCAATCAGTTTTATTTTATTTCATAGAATAAGTATGTAATAGAATATGGAACCTCGTTTACTTATATAGTATATATATAGAATCCTCTTTATAAAGATTATTATTAGTTATAATTTAGTCACTATTTTATATATTTTTCTATTTATTTATTTATTAGATACTTACTATGAAAATAAAGAGTCTTGTTTGTTGAAACAGATTTCAATTTTTTTTGTATATAATTTTTTTAAGTATTGGTATTACTGAACTGATTTTATCAAAAATTAAAAAAAAAAACCAAGTGTGTAATGGATTTTCATACAACTTTTCAGCCCGCTAAAGCACGTGAGTAATGAAATTTCATACATTTTTTCAGCCCGCTGATTTGTCTCCACGTAAAGACGTATTTTCTTTCTCGCTCTTTTTCGATATGACACAAATCAGAAGGTACTTTCCGAGCAGGTGTAGTATAATAGTACATTGTTCAACGAGGGGTGAAAGTGACCGATTACATACGTGGGTGTCATTTGAGCCTTAATACACCCGAGTAAGGAATCGCACTTTCTCCCGAGTGATACATAGTGCTATATACTACACCTACGAGGAAAATAATAGACAAATCACATAATTGAAATTCATATCTATTAAATTTTTTACAATTCTCAAACTCAATTCAACTCTAAAAAACTCATGGTAGAATTTTTTCTCGCTTTTCCACTGTAGTTTATCTTCATAAAATGCTTTGTTGTATTTATCGATTTCTAGATTTCTCGGGACATTCATTTTTCACTATACACAGACATTTTGAATTCACACTGCTATCACCAATAGACATTTTGAGTTCTTAATATAGAGTATAGTTTATGGTTTCTACTAAAAGCTTGTAAGTAATTTTATAAATTCAAAATTTAGATAAAACAAAATAATGCGACTCGCGCGAAATTTTTCATTTTTTTTAAATACGTAGGTATGACTTACAGAAAACGCAAGTGGCCAGTAACCACAGACCAGGAACAACAAGATAACAATTTGTTTTTTTTTTTAACTTTGTAATCAGTTTTATTTACGGTAGTAAATATCATTCGTCTATGGTTTTATTTTATTTCATAGAATAAGTATTTAATAGAATATGGAACCTCGTTTACTTATATAGTATATAGAATCCTCTTTATAAAGATTATTATTAGTTATAATTTAGTCTCTATTTTATATATTTTTCTAAGTATTTATTAGATACTTACTATGAAAATAAAGAGTCTTGTTTGTTGAAACATATTTCTATTTTTTTTTATATAATTTTTTTAAGTATTGGTATTACTGAACTGATTTTATCAAAAATTAAAAAAAAAAACACATGTGTAATGGATTTTCATACAACTTTTCAGCCCGCTAAAGCACGTAAGTAATGAAATTTCATACATTTTTTCAGCCCGCTGATTTGCCTCCACGTAAAGACGTATTTTCTTTCTCGCTCTTTTTCGATATGACACAAATCAGAAGGTACTTTCCGAGCAGGTGTAGTATAAAAGATATTTACAAGTATTTACCCCATACTTCACCTGCATCAATCATCACGATAAAACGTTTTCGTCGTACAATCATCAAAATAAAACGTCTCTTCAGAAATTGTTCTGAAAAGACAACTTCTTGTGTGTTTAAGCAATTAAATGTTACAAATGCTTCAACGGTAAAACGGTGAAACCTGCACGCATGAGAGCTCTCCATAATGTTCTCAAAGGTTTTCAAAATCTGCCAACATTGCATTTAATCAGCATGGTGGAATATAGCCTATAACCCTACTCCGAGGGAACTTACGCTCAGTAGTGAACCGTTGATGGGTTGCTGATGATAATGATGATGATTCTAATGACGAAATACGAACATTAAATCCCGTCATCAAATAAAACGAGGTCCTCAAAAACCGAAATCCACGCAGTTGAAGTCGCAACATCAGCTAGTTTTATATAAAACCCCGGCATATATACATCGGAAATTGGATAACATTACGTGACATTCGGCTTCAAATGAAACCGCGATCGTTTTCGTTTGTAAATCTGCTCACGTCTACCAAATGTTTGATGATGGCATTTCTGTATTTGAGAGTGTTTGGATGCTTGACTTTTTTAGTTTAGAGTTTTGATTTTTTGTGAAAAATGTATCATGCTCATTTTATTTAATGAATGAATTTATTTGGATAAATTTTTCGTTTGAACACTTAAAAATCTATACACGCACTCTTGATTTTGATATGATACACGCACATTAATTGGAACACATCGTTGTTTTTTTTTTATTCGATGACAAGCTAGTCCTTGACTGCGATCTTACCTGATGGTAAGTGACGATTCAGTCTAAGATGGTAGCGGGCTAACTTGGAAGGAGTATGGCAGTGAACATTCAACCCATACCCCTAATTGGTTTCTACACGCCACCGTGCCGGAACGCTAAATCGCTTGGCGCTTTTACGGTAGGGTGGTAACTAGTCGCGGCCAAAGCCTCCCACCAGACCAGACCAGAGACAATTCAGAAATTATAAATTCTCAAATTGACCCCGCCGGGAATCGAACCGAGACCTCCCAGTTATAAGGCAACAGCGCTCACCACTGAGTCAGGGAGGTCGACAAAAAACTATAATGGCTGTTATACATTATACCAGCCAACATCCTTACTAATACTAATACTATAAATGCGAAAGTGTGTTTGTATATTGGTATGTCGTTATGTTGGTTTGCAAGCAGTAACTGAGTGGCAGCGATGACAACATCAACGTAATATAGTTATGGACCTGCAGAGTGACATAGGTTATTTTTTCATTGTTATTTGAGATTTTCAAAAACCTAACATCACTTGGAGGAACTCATTGTCAAAAGCTTGTGCTGAAATACTATAGGCGTTTTAAATCCAATTGTTAGAATGCATTCTGCAAATAAACCACTACAAGCCTAGAATTGATGGCATCATTTACACTTATCGCTGCAGCACTGGATTAAATTGATCTAGAAATTAGAATAATGTGAACCGGCTTTATAAATTATTCCGCTCTTCTCGGCAGTTGATTAAAAACAACAAAAGGAGGGGAAAAAATAATTCTAAAAGCAAAAAACTTTTAAGAAGGCTTTATCAAGCAAGACATTAATTTGGTTCGTGTTTACTTTCTTACTTCTGGGAGATTACTCTAATCTTTTGAAATACAATTATGATGAGATTTATTATGTCTGTCTGAATTTTCACCCAAATCATATTTTGAGAGGGACGTTAGAAGATGAAAATATTTTGATAGTCTAAAAAGTTTTAAAATAACGTACCGATACCTACGACTTTGTCCGAGTAATATACTCGTTTTAAAAAGTTTTAAACACAAGCTTTTGCACTCTTGAATTTTGAAATTCAAGGAATTTTTCCTTCATATAATTCTCTTCCAATGCGAATTGCCAGACTTCACACACCTTGGAAAACAAAATGGAGAACTCTCAGGTTTCCCCGTGATATTTTCCTTTACTTTTGAAGCAAGTGATATTTAATTGCTTCAACGCGAATAACAATTTATTAATTCATAATTCATTTATTAATTTGTGAATATGGTACAGTCAAGATGTTATAATATACAATTTAGAATGCGCATATCCTACCAAAGTGTGGTGTACAAATATAGGAATGTTATTATTAGATGTCAAAAAAATTAAATAAATGTCAAAAAAATAATATACAACAGTTAAAATTTTTCCATAAAGTAATCACAGATTGTACAATATGTCTTATCTATCAAAAAAAATTTCAACTTTTTTTTAAACATAGGGATCTCCTGCGTTTCAATAATTTCTCTGGGTAAGTGATTATATAAACGAGGCCCAGTGCAGAAGAAGCCTTTTGTAAAATGGTCACATCTACTGGGTGGCTGTCGCAGCTCAATGGCATGTCTTTTGCTGTTGCGATTTTGAAATAAATTTAAATTACTTTTAACAAATAAAATAGTTTCTTAAATATACAGACATGGTTATATATGGACATATATTATTGGTATAGATTGTTTCAAAATGACAATGTTATCGTCAAATCGCATTATCCCGTTTCTTCACTGCTGTTTTATTGTCCTCAATCAATAAACAAACAAACAAACTTTCCTTTTTAACATTAATAGGGATAAGGAGGTCAGGAACCGAAAACTTTAAGAATTTTCTGTGAATTTTCAAATCCATGATTTATACACAGAAAGCTTATAAGTAACATTTTGACGTGATAACGTCTTATAAATCGATGAACACCGGCTGCACGCACGAAAAAGTGTCACGTTCCGCCTGATCCTGAGCGTGCAAGCGAGAGCGCGGAACAAGCGATAGAGAGGCACGATCGGCCCAGGCGTTGGCTTGTGACCGCCGCCACCCGGCACCCGCCAGTCATCGCGTCCGCGCTGTGGTTAGCGGATGTGTCGCGCGCTAGTTCTAGCAGCATGCTGTTCATCTTTATGATGTTATCACGTAAAACTATCGTCCGTAAACCGACTTTACAGACAACCAATTTTTTTTTGTGATCCAGGAATCATACCCAGGAATTCAAGAACCGCAGCCTATAAAGTAGTCTGCTATAGTGCAGCCAAGTAAGCAATCAGTAAGTGGAAACATAAATTACCAGCAACAAACTAGCACCGCTATCATGTCATACCACCACAAAATGGCGGCCGTTTCAACGTGAGCGCTGAAACGTGGCGGGTCACGAGAGGTCTTGTTATATTCGTAAAAGAAGCAGTCACGGATGGTGCTATTGGAATTCCTTTACCGAACGAGTATTGGATTTGGACATGCTAAGTTGTGTTGGGCTTTCAGTTGATAAGGAATAACTAAAAGGTTCAGACTTTACAGTTTTGTTCACAGAAGTAATTTTAACTCAACAGCAATCGTGTAATTTACGCGTAATCGAATAGTGGTGACGGCTATGGACTTATAGATGGGAGGTTTTGATTCGATTCCCGCTAAGTCAGATTTGCGAGTTTAAATTTTTTAAATTGTCTCTGGTCTGGTCTGGTGAGAGTCTTTGGCCGTGCCTAGCTTACCAAAATAGACATACCGCCAAGTGATTCGGCGTTTAACCACGATGGTTTAGAAAGCGATAAGGGGTATGGGATCTAATTAATACGGCCATACATCTTACAAGTTAGCCCGTTACCATGTTAGACTGCATAGTCACTTACCAGCAGGTGAAATCGAAGTGAAGGGTTATTTTGTCATCGAATAAAAAAATTCAGGTATGTTTTTAGGGTTCCGTACCAAAATGGTAAAAATGGAACCCTTATGGTGACACTTTCTCCGTCCGTCCGTCCGTCCGTCTGTCACAGTCGATTATTTCAGTAACTATTAAAGCTATCGACATGGGCATAGTTGTGTATAATAGTGGCCCAACATCATTGGAATAAAGAAAAATCGAAAACTATTTTTAATTTTATTAAAAAAGGGGGAAAATCGGGGGTTTGAAATTTCAAAGTAAAATAACTATACCGAGTGGGGTATCATATGAAAGGCCTTTACTTGTGCATTCTAAAACAGTTTTTTTATTTATTTCTATATATAATAGTTTTTGAGTAATCGGCCAAAATGTCGAAAAAAATACCGTTCCCCCCCCCCCCCCCCCTCTTATCTCCGAAGTTTACCAATCGAAAAATCTGAAATAATTATGGTCAATAGAGGTTTATGTATATTTTACAGGAAAAATAAAAGCAACGCGAAAATTATTTTAGTTTGATTAAAAAAAGGGGGAAAATCGGGGGTTTGAAATTTCAAAGTAAGATAACTATACCAAGTGGGGCATGATATGAAAGGCCTTTACTTGTGCATTCTAAAACAGTTTTTTATTTATTTCTATATTTAATAGTTTTTGATTAATCGGCCAAAATGTCGAAAAAAATACCATTCCCCTCCCCCCCCCCCCCCCCCTTATCTCCGAAGTTTACCAATCGAAAAACCTGAAATAATTATGGTCAATAGAGGTTTATGTATATTTTACAGGAAAAATAAAATGAATGCGAAAATTATTTTAGTTTAATTAAAAAGGGGGAAAAATCAGGGGTTTGAAATTTCAAAGTAAGATAATTATACCGAGTGGGGCATGATATGAAAGGCCTTTACTTGTGCATTCTAAAACAGTTTTTTATTTATTTCTATATTTAATAGTTTTTGATTAATCGGCCAAAATGTCGAAAAAAATACCGTTCCCCCCCCCCCCCCCCCCTTATCTCCGAAGTTTACCACTCGAAAATTCTGAAATAATTATGGTCAATAGAGGTTTATGTATATTTTACAGGAAAAATAAAACCAACGCTCTTACTAGCATAGTTTTTTATATTAACAATAAACCTCTACAAACAAAGTTAACGATAAATAAGCAAATTAATATAATATTATCGTTTTACTTTTACTTTTGGAGTACGGAACCCTCGGTGCGCGAGTCCGACTCGCACTTGGCCGGTTTTTTTAATTACATTTACATTCATATGTCTCCCCTCCCCTAATCTGTTTCAACACGCCATCGTGTCGGAACGCTAACTCGCTTGGCGGCACGTCTTTGACGTTAGGGTGGTAACTAGCCACGGCCAATGCCTCCCACCAGACCAGGATCAGAGACAATTCAGAAATTATAAATTCCCAAACTGCCCCACGGGAATCGAATTTGAGACCTCCCAGTTATGAGACCCAGAGCTCACCACTGCATCAGGGAGGTCATCAAAATGTATATTGATTAGACGATCTGCGTACCTACAAACATTAAAACTCTTGAAATTGTAGGTATGTGAAAAAAAGATGAGATAGTTTAAATTTTATATCCAAGAGTTATCACGTTCGTAGAATTTATCGGTAATTTTTACTCCCCGGGCACTCATTTAAACTGATGCTTCTGGGAGCGAGTGCGGAAATCGGCTTTTATTGCAACATATTTGTGACACTTTTATCAATTCATATTGCGAACTTTTCGAAATCAGACCAATGTATTTTAATGGATATCTAGTGCGTGAATATTGATACCTACTATTTTATTAGGTGTAGGTAATATATGTATTTTTTTGCTAACTTAATTTTAAGAGATTCTGAAGTTCTCACTCTTTTATCAATTAGATAACAGTTCTGGAAATACCACCAACATTTTATAAAGGTATGCTCATTGGGCCAGCGTGGTGGACTATGGACTATAACCCTTCTCTGAGAGGAGACCTCACACAGTAGTGAGTCGATGATGGGTTGATAATGATGATGATGATGATGATTATAATGACTTCATATATTCAGGACTAAAGATTGTTACTTCAAAAACTTCTTAGACAAGAGACATCAAAATATCTAAACAAAAAATAATAATATTGTTACTCGCGTAACTTATTACGTGCCAAAAGTTACGCGTGGTAATTACAAAACTTGAGTGCGCTAGTTCATCTGGAGTTTACGTAACTTTATGGTCATTGCCAAGTTTCTCATTCTCGCCGGCCGATCCTTTGGGGCCACGCTGCCAGCCTAAATACCTACCTACCTATTCCTAATGATTACATACGTCACTCTTACTTTAGTCTTATTTAGTACATTGTTTTTAGGGTTCCACACCCGCCTCCACTGTCCATCTAGATTTGATTTTGATTTTTTTTTAATCGATGACAAGCTAGTCCTTGACTGGCGATCTCACCTGATGGTAAGTGACGATGCAGTCTAAGATCGTAGCGGGCTAACTTGGAAGGGGTATGGCAGTGAACAGTCAACCCATACCCCTAATCGGTTTCTACACGCCATCATGCCGGAACGCTAAATCGCTTGGCAGCACGTGACGATAGGGTGGTAACTAGCCACGGCCAAAGCCTCCCACCAGACCAGACCAGAGACAATTCAGAAATTATAAATTCCCAAATTGACCCCGCCGGGAATCGAACCCGGGACCTCCCAGTTATAAGACAACAGCGCTCACCACTGAGCCAGGGAGGTCGTCAAATTTAGAGATTAGATTATTAGAAATATCAGCCTGTAAAGATGTAAGTTTTACTGAACCCTGTTATTATTTAGTCTTTAACTTGATACAACTTCAGGATTTGAAATTGAATTTAGTTTAGTGTTCACCGATCTTACTGACCTTTCGCTCGTCAACAAAAAGCTTATAACGAATAGATGATTAAAACAACCCACATAATACTTATTGAAAAACATTGAGTTATAAATCAAATGTAATGAAATGTAAAAATTGCTCCTACGCAAGATAGATGTTCATAAAAAAATGATTGATCCGGTGATTAATTATGATTGAAAAAAACAAACGTCCTCATAATGTTATGGCTAGTTCTCATTATTCCATTAGAATTTTAGGTTGCTTATAAACTGAACTTGTAAAAACTCAACCAAAATTACCCCAAGGCATGCCTCGCAAGATATTTGGGGTGAGGAGTATCCTTAAATATAAATAATATAAATATTTGTAATATTATAAATGTTGATTTTTGTTTATGTGTTCATTGTATTACTTTATCTCTTGACATTCGACGGAAGTCTTCAGTAAATTAAGTTTCCAATTTGGTTGGAATTTCGTTTGCTGGCATTTAATGTTTCATTCGGTTAGTAACGAACCGAACCAAACAGAACTAAACCGAATTACGGTTAGGTTATACGCAATGGCATTGGTCGTTTTAAATTTTGAAATAAATGCCTTTAAGCTTTAATTAAGCACAAGATTATATTTTGAACGATAGCAGAGCCCAAACCCAAATTTTTGTCTCTGCCTATTTATATAGCGATAATCTTTGGAAAGACTGGACTGATTTTAACAAGACTTTCATAAATAAAGCATGTTCATTTTCTCGTAGGCTCTAAATATTTAGGGTTCCTCGTTAAAAATGAAAAACAGTTATTATTAGGGACAACAAAGGTACTATTGTTTCTTCAAAGTTAGGTACTTATGTATGTTATATATTTATTTATGTATGTATGAAGATATATAATTTATATATTATGTATATATGTAGGTAGTTATGTATGGTATGTATGCATATGTTAAGTATGTGTTTATATTCATTATTTGTGTATTTAGGTATCTGAATGTTGTTGTTTTTTTCTCTCTTTTTTTTTCCTCATAAACTTGCGTGCACCCTCACTTTATATTTGATCATTATATCCTTTGCAACGTGGTTGCCTGGTAGAGATCGCTTTTTAGCGATAAGGCCGCCATATTTTGTACTACCATGTGTTATTATTTATTTTTAAGTTTATTTTTAGTTTTTGTTTATTTTTAATGTGGTGTGCAATAAAGTGTTTTTCATTCATTCATTCATTATGTTATTTTCTTCTTTTCTTTTGGTGTACATTATAGGATATTTCATTTCATTCTCATTTCAAGGTCTTACCACTGCACCGATCTTGACCAGTGAAATTTGGCACAGAGATGGAGGGAATAAGGAATTTGGCTTTTTTTTTATCTCAGAATATCAGAGCGTTCTCACAAGATTCTTTTAAAACCGCAGGCATCAACTAGTGCTACAATATTTTCTGAGTTAAATCTATGACTCAGTGTGGTGACTCTATAAACCCGAATGTCAAGGTTCTTAATATTATACATGATAATTTAGATAGATATCCATCTGACACAAATATGCTCATAGAAAAAGAAGTTTTTGTCCATGATCTCATAGGTTAACTCATAGACATAATCATAGTCTGACGATCCATGCTGACGATGGTCTGACGGGATGGGAATCCGACACGAATAAAAAAACCCGAACAAGTGCGTGTCAGGACCATAAAGGTGTAAGTAATATTAGGTTTATGGTCAGAGTAATGTTATTTAAAAACTTCATCATCCTAATTAATTTTCCAAACGCAAAAGTGTATTTTTTGTTGATTTGTTCTATTTCTTCTTCTTCTTTATCAACCGATAGAGGACATGCTGAACAAAGATCTCTTGCAGACTTCCACAGGCCTCGGTCTAGCACCACCTGTATCTAACACCCAGCATTCGTCTATCGTCGGTCTACATTGTCTCTCAACAATGCGCTTTCTGGTACGGGGTCGTGTTGGAAACCAACGACAATCAGTTCTTCGACCTATGTACCCCGCCCATTTCTACTTTGTAGCTTCGCTACTAGGTGAGCTATGTCGGTAACTTTGGTTCTCCTGTTTTCTAATTTGAACTCGAAGGGATACACCGAGGATAGCTCTCTCCATCATTATACATTTCTAGAGAAATCAAGTCTCACTATTATTGGTCATGATTGCGTCTATTAGGTTATCGATCTTTTTTTTAAATATATTGACTTGACTGCAATCTCACCTGATGGTAAGTGAAGATGCAGCCTAGGGAGATAAGCCTAAGATCATTTAATAATCGGACGGATGGCATCATGTTCGGACTTTATTTCCATAGAACGGGTGCCACCAGCGGGAATGGGGCTACTTTCTATCTGCCCGTCTTAACATGTGTTGAATTATAATTAGGTATGCTTTTGAGGAACTTATTGTGGAAACACTACATACATAGCATAGTATCTATTGAATTGTGAACTTGTTTTGAAAAGAGCAACCGCCGAGTTTCTTGCTGGTTCTTCTCGGCAGGAAGGGCATTCCGAAACAGTGATAAGACTCATCGACGATTCAAAAGCACTTGTAAAAAAGTTTATTTGAATAAAAAACATTTCTATTCTATTCTATTCTATACAATAGTCACCGCATTGAGGCTTTATCAAATACAATCGGATTTTTTTAAACAAGAGCGAATATGCATCTTCTATACAAACGCATTCTATATTAGGCCACATCATTATTTTTCATCAATGCCATCGTGACCAAGCGTTTGTCTATAATATTTTGAAAAACGTTACAAATAGAGATAGTCCAGTCGTTGCGAAAGGTGCCATATAAAAAAGCATAGTAAAAGGGTCCGGACGACAATCGGGCTTATCCGAAAGGCCATTGTGACGTGGATATGTGACCACCCGCGGAGAAGGGATATTTATAGTGTGGACCATTCAATCTATGGTCTGTTCGATTAGAAATTGCCAACAACCTAAACCAGTGTTTCAGTAGTCTGCGGCAGTAGTAGATAACTATGGCCCTCAAAAAAAAATTAAATTTAAAATTAAATTTAAAAAAATATATTCTCATGTGCCTGCCAAGTAATCGTACAGTATACACGCGATCAAAATTATTTACAGGCACAAAAAAAAATCAGTTTTTTTTCATTATTTATAAATTTGTTTATTTGCTAGTTGAAAACTTTAAAAATTCTTCTTTTTTTGTATTTATAGTTACACTTACTTACTGTCAAATACGTGCCGCCAAGCGATTTAGCGTTCCGGCACGATGGTGAGCAGAAACCGATTAAGGGTTGAATGTTCACTGCCATACCCCTTACAAGTTAGCCCGCGACCATCTTAGACTGCATCGTCACTTACCATCTGGTGAGATCAAATAAAAAAAAAGTTACACTGACAAAACTACTAAACAAAAACTGCAGCTGGTCCATGGCAAAACAAAACGGTTAAGAACCCCTGATGTAAAACAAAGAGCAGTTTATTGAATTTTTATGCTACTGTAAATAAGTAAATCGCTGGGAGATACAATACTCTAGTGATATTACATCGTGTTATCTGGAAATCTTTGTAAGATGTCTATTTCGACAGGTAAGTGTAGAAAAGTAAGTAACTAAGAAAAATCGGCCAAGTGCTGGTCGAGCCTCGCTATTTTAAGGTTCCGTACATATGAACGAATCACTTTTTTCAAAACTAGATACATATGTAGATATCTTAGTTCTTAAATAGTACTAAATTAGCATATGGGGAAAAATCCGCGTTGGGTATGGTCACAACTTTGAAGGTCCCATTTCTTCATTTTTGAAGCTAAAAAAAATAATAAAAATTATACTTATTTGAACTCCACTTAATGAGCTCTAGACAATGACACCCCACATGCTAGGGTAAAGAAATAAAATTTGATTTTAACTCCTTTTTCATGTATGGGAGCCCCTTTATTTTTTAATTTAATTTTATTTTTAGTAGTTGTTGTTATAGCGGCAATAGAAATACACACTCTGTGTAAATTTCAACTGTCTACCTGTTACAGTTTACGAGATACAGCCCAATGACATACGGACGGACGGATAGATGGACAGCGGCGGCTTAGTAATTGGGTCCCGTTGGCACCCTATGTGTACGGAACCCTAAAAAGGGAGTTTTCTACATCTTTTTTAATGACGTGTGCAACAGGATTTGGCCGCAGTGGATACACTGAAGAATTGTGGCTGACATCTACAGTAAAGGTCGGCCGACTGATGCAGAAGACCTATTAAATAAAAATTAAGTGGCACTCGGGGACTGCCGCGGTAAAGCTATTGCATAGCATTTTTTATCAACTTATGCAATTATAATATTTATGTAATATTTTTTTGCATAATAAAAATTATGCAAAAAATAATTAAAAAACAAACAAACAAGAAAAGCGCACTGTCACTACTTCGCGAGTGAGATTCGAACGTGCGACATCATACACCATACGGTAAAGAAAGCGGCCGCTCGCCCGCTGCGCCAAACAGAGCTACTTGTGAACCTCTTAAATGTTGAACGCTTACTGAACGACGGTGTTAAGTTTATTTTTGTTACGGAATTTCTTGATTCGGTCGCCGCGCTCAAACTGTTTGTCCTAGTTCAAAGCCCGCGATAAAAGCTATGCAATAGCTTAATAAATAATTATACAATTTTCTAAGTTGACCCTACTGGAAATCAAACTTAGAACCTCACACGATTGATCATCGTAACAATTGGACATTTCTAAGTGGTCAAGGCTTACACCTTACAATACCATAGTTTATATTATATTTTTTTTGTGTTTCCGGTGACTGTATTTGGATTGTAATGGCTTCTGTGGGTTTTGTGTTTTTGGTTTATCAGTTGGTTGAATTTTTTTTTACACACACACACACACACACACACACACACACACACACACACACACACACACACACACACACACACACACACACACACACGCATGCATGCACGAATCACGCACGCACGCTGCGTTTCCTGGTACGGGGTTTCCTTTCAAGTCCTTTGTAAACCTCACTGTCCTCTGAATACTTTATGTGGCCACAGGTTTTTCGGAAAGAGAGAGATTGCTTTTTAGAAATAAGACTCATTATTACATAAATATTTATAAATAACGAAAGTTTGTGAGGATGGATGTTTGTTACTCCTTCACACCACAACCAAATGAATGAACCGATTTCACTGAAATTTGGTATGGAGATAGCTCATACCTAGTACTAAGTCATAATATGCTACATTTTTATCTCGGAAAATTAAAAGATTCTCCGCGGGAATTTAAGTAAACCATAATCGCGGACATCAACTAGTCGGTTTATAAATGGTTTACAGTGCATATTATAAAAATAAAAACCAAATGGAAAAGAACGTAAGTATTTTATATTTAATTCGTATTCAAAAAAATGATCGACAAAATCCAAAGTGGAGAGTGACAATGCTTGGCTGTAAAATATCCAGGATTCAGGGAATATGCCTAAATTGAAATGAAAATAGTTTTATTTAACAAAACAATACGTAAACACCGGTGTTATTCCGTATCGGAATTCGTATTTTTTTACATTTATTTTACTTTACCTATTGAATCCTTTACCCTTTGAATCATCCAATAAAATCAAAGGCATTTCCAAATAATATTTGTATTTCAGTAGTATTGCATCACGCGATTTTGGAAAATTTTAATTTATCAATACCGATGCAATATCGCACTTCGAGAAATACGAGATTTTACGAGCATATTGAGAGAAACTGGATGCTGTGACCGCAGATACAAGAACAAAAAAGATATTCAGTCACTCAGAAAGGTAATTCAAATTGTTCTTTAGTACAAAAAAATAATATCAGGAAGTTGTAAGTTACATACAAATTTAAGTTCCGTTTTTTTCTAAGCCTCTCATTGGCCATGAAAAAATGATGTGCGATACTAAAATATAAAAAATCGGCCAAGTGCGAGTCGGGCCCCGCTCTTTTAGGGTTCCGTTAAAAAAAATTAAATAAAAATATTTCCATGTACTCATGGTAATATTTTAATTTAATTTTTTTAATTAAATTAAATTTTTATTATTTGTTGTTAGAGCGGCAACAGAAATCCTATTAAATTATTATTATAATATTATAAATGCGAAAGTTTGTGAGGATGGATGTTTGGATGTTTGGATGGATGGATGGATGGATGGATGGATGGATGGATGTTTGTTCCTCTTTAACGCGACAACGAATGAACCGATTTTGCTGAAATTTGGCACAGACATAGATTATAGTCTGGAATAGCACATAGGCTACTTTTTATCCCGGAAAAGCAAACAGTTCCTGCGGGATAGCATCGCTATTTTTTACACATTTGTCCTTCAAAATACGCGCAATGGAGTTTTAGATTAACGTGATTTTTTGCACAGGTAAAGTTAAGAGCCTGAAAAATGAAAAAGGCTACTTTTTATCTCGGGAAAACAAACGGTTCCTGCGGGATATTATAATACTACTTTTCACACATTTATCTTTCAATTTTGCGCCAACGGAGTTACAGATTGACGTGTTTTTTTGGATAGGCATAGTTGATGACTGGAAAAGTGAGAAAGGCTACTTTTTATCCTGGGAAAGCAAACAGTTCCCGCGGGATATTAGTGTTCTCTTTTTCACATATTTATCCTTAAATTAGGCGCCAACGGAGTTACATATTGACGTGGTTTATTGGATAGGCATAGTTGAGGAATTGAAAAGTGACAAAGGCTACTTTTAATCCCGGGAAAACAAACAGTTCCCTCGGGATATTCGTATATTGCTTTTCACATACTTATCCTTCAATTATGCGCCAACGGAGTTTTAGATTATTTTTTAGCACAGGTAAAGTTAAGGGCCTGAAAAGTGACAAAGGCTACTTTTTATCCCTGGAAAATAAACGGTTCCTGCGGGATATACGTATGCTTCTTTTCACATATGCATGTATGCATGTATGCATGCATGTATGTATGTATGCATGTATGTATGCATGTATGTATGTATGCATGTATGTATGCATGTATGTATGTATGCATGTATGTATGTATGCATGTATGTATGTATGTATGTATGCATGTATGTATGTATGTATGTATGTATGTATGTATGTATGTATGTATGTATGTATGTATGTATGTATGTATGTATGTATGTATGTATGTATGTATGTATGTATGTATGTATGTATGTATGTATGTATGTATGTATGTATGTATGTATGTATGTATGTATGTATGTATGTATGTATGTATGTATGTATGTATGTATGTATGTATGTATGTATGTATGTATGTATGTATGTATGTATGTATGTATGTATGTATGTATGTATGTATGTATGTATGTATGTATGTATGTATGTATGTATGTACGTACGTACGTACGTACGTATGTACGTATGTACGTATGTATGTATGTATGTATGTACGTACGTACGTACGTACGTACGTACGTACGTACGTATGTACGTATGTACGTATGTACGTATGTATGTATGTATGTATGTATGTATGTATGTATGTTTGTATGTATGTATGTATGTATGTATGTATGTATGTATGTATGTATGTATGTATGTATGTATGTATGTATGTATGTATGTATGCATGTATGTATGCATGTATGTATGCATGTATGCATGTATGCATGTATGTATGCATGCATGCATGCATGCATGCATGCATATATGTATGTATGTATGCTTGCATGCATGGCATGTATGTATATATGTATGTGTGTATGCATGTATTTATGTATGTTTGTATCCTCCTCCTACTAACAATAAAATAATAAATACATTAACTATATCCTATCCTACTTATTATTACTCATATTATCCCACTAATATTATTAATGTGAAAGTTTGTGAGGATGGATGTATACGGATGTATGTTTGTATAGATGTCGTATACGGATGGATGGATGTATGTTCTCTGAGATAGGGGTTGAACTATTTTGACTGTTATACTCCATAACTTCGTTAAATTTGAACTAATTTTTATTATTACTTTAACCGACTTCAAAAAAGGAGGAGGATCTCAATTCAACGGAATCTTTTTTTATGTATGTTCACCGATTACTCGAAGACGCCTGAACCGATTTGGAAAATTCTTTTTTTGTTTCAAAGGGTATACTTCCCAGGTGGTCCCATTTAAATTTTATAGAAATCAGTCGAGCGTTTTTTACAAAATCTACAATAAATTACATACTTTGTAGTGGCGCGGGCGTTTAATGCTCCCGGGACTAAAAGTAGCCTGTGTTATTTTCCAGGTCCTCAACTTTACCTGTGTAAAAAAATCAGCAAAGTGCGAGTCGGTCCTCGCTCTTTTAGGGTTCCGTTAAAAAAAATTAAATAAAAATATTTCCATGTACCCATGGTAATATTTTAATTTAATTTTTTTAATTTAATTTAATGTTTATTATTTGTTGTTATAGCGGCAATAGAAATACAAAATATGTGAAAATTTCAACTGTCTATCTACTAGTGGTTCGCCCCGAACTGAGACCTCGCGGTAACGGTTTCCCATAATTACTTATTCATTCAATAGATACATGACGATCAAAATTGACATTATTATTATGCCCGTTTTCACCAACCATACCTAAATCATCCCCTTTGTAGAAGTCTCTTTACGTAGGTAGCCCCTAAATACAATCCTAACATCCCAATGTCATTTTCACCTTTAGTTGTCCCGTAGAGGTTCGTAATAACAAAGTTGACAGAAAGTGTCAAATAACTACAAAAACATAGGTAGCCCGTAAAGGTTAGGGAACTGTTATAGTGAAATCCTCAAGGCCTCAATCAAACTTAGGTATAGTTTTTTGGAACATTCAAATTAAATTACTTGTACTGTGTACACAGCGTCAACTATCGACACGATCAGAAAACATGTAAAAACAAACTGCAACGTGAAGTTTTATTGATGTTTGCTAAATGACTAAATAATAATTTTAATTGAATAATATGTTACATATAGCTGCATTTGCTATATAAGATGAGAGCGCCATCTATTGACATCATTGTGAAGTTCTGTTGTTGCTGCTCATTAAAAATTAAATAATTTAGTTTCCTTATTACATTTATCTAATTTTAGTATTTGTTGTTCAAGTACATTATATTACGCTAAAATTATAAAACTTTCAAGCCCCAGCTTTCAATGGTTATTCCGTTGTGAGGTCAAATATAATCCCCACTTTGAAAGCCCCCCATTTCGTCAATTTTAGGAAAAAAATTAAAAAAAAAATACTTTTGTACTCTGTTCCAAATTATCTTTAAAATGAGGTACTGTAACTCTATGAAAAGCAAAAAAATTTTTTTTTCTTCGCATTCGCTTCTATGAGAGCCCCCCTGAAATAAAGATTTTTATAACTTTTTAAGCCATTTTCGGCTGGAGGCCATCGGTTTACATATTATATCTAAAATTGAAGTAATTACGTTCAGTAATTCAGAAGTTATAAGGCTCTGACAGACGGACGGACGGACGGACGGACGGACGGACGGACAAGTGCAAATTCACTCAAGTAGACTCAAAGACCTTCGCTTCGCTCGGTCGATTACGGTTTACGAGATACAGGCCGCTGACAGACGGACGGACGGACAGCGGAGGCTTAGTAATAGGGTCCCGTTGGCACCTTTTGGGTACGAAACCCTAAATACCACGTTGACTATATGCACTTACACTTTATATGGTGAAATATTATAACTGCGAAAGTGCGTTGGTTTGTCCTTCAATCACGCCCAAACAGAGCTACGGATAGACGTGATTTTTTGCAGGGGTACCCATAGTTGAGGACCTGGAGAGTGACAGGCTACTTTTTATCCCGCAAAGTCAGAGTTCCCAAGGCATTTTAAAGGCTAAGTTCACGCAGACGAAGTCACGGGCATCAGCTAGTACATAATATGCGAAAATTTCATCTGTCTATGTATTACGGTTTACGAGATACAGCCCGCTGACAGACGGACGGACGGACGGACGGACAGCGTAGGCTAAGTAATAGGGTCCCGTTGGTACCCTTTGGGTACGGAACCCTAAAAACTTAAGTCAGGGAAACGAATTATGTTTCCACTATGACTTTAAAAAAATTTTTTAAACAACTTATAGGTAAACTTGTTAAGTAACACAATGGTAGATGAAAAAATCGGCCAAGTGCGAGTCGGGCCTCGCTCTTTTAGGGTTCCGTTAAAAAAATTAAAAAAAATATTACCATGTACACATGGAAATATTTTAATTTAATTTTTTCAAATTAATTTAATTTTTATTATTTGTTGTTATAGCGGCAATAGAAATACATAATATGTGAAAATTTCATCTGTCTATCTATTACGGTTTACGAGATACAGCCCGCTGACAGACGGACGGACGGTCGGACGGACGGACGGACGGACGGACGGACGGACGGACGGGCGGACGGACGGTAGGACAGCGTAGGCTTAGTAATAGGGTTCCGTTGGTACCTTTTGGGTACGGAACCCTAAAAACTATAATAAGATGCATTATGGGAGTATAATCTTCGTCTTCTTCTCGCGGCGGTTACCCAGCTTTGAGGATCGTGGCTCCGTGGAGATGTCACTCTCTTCATGATGAAGCGAAATCTCTCTTTGTCCAACAGAGAGACCTTTAACCGTTGGGCTATTGAGGCTTAAATACTATTGATACTAACTGCCTCGTTGGTCTAGTGGCTAGCAAGTTCGAATCCGGAAGACGAGGTTTCGTGTTCGATTTCCGCGTCGGGCCAAAAATTCAGGTACTTATTGAGTTTTTCTGTCAAGAAATTTGCAGTACCAGCCCGGAGTTAGAAAGTTGGCGGTGAATCACCCCCCTGCCTCGGAGAGCACGTAAAACCATCGGACCTGCGCCTGATCTCTCTGGTCGTGTCGGAATTCCGTCCCATCGGACTATGAGTCTGTGTTTGCGCACTTGTGCATTATAATATCTCCTGCGCAGATGGCTAATCTCTGAAGAGTTTGGCCGCCCAGACCGGGTCGGTCGGCTATTATTATTACTATTGATACTATTGTTGTTACTCGTCAGCATAATATTTGTCTTTCAATACACCTTTCTCTGTATCTCGGTACAGCATGTATCAAGGACCGGAACGCAATACGATCTAGTTCTTCGGTTTGGGGCAAAATTGGAAACATAACTTTTGTTATTCGAGTCGCAGGCGGCACACAATCTATTAAAATACGAGGTTGTCTGTCAAACTACGCTTTGGAGAAACAGGAGCGAGCTCCAAATAATATGTATTGAATAATTTTTACAAATGCAAAATAATATCATTTACGGGCCCCTAAAGCCCGCTTTCATCAATTTTGAAGACCTCCTTCGCGCAGTGGTGAGCGCTGTGGTCCTATTGGGAGGTTTGAGGTTCGATTCCCGGGAATTTATAATTAATGAATTTTCTCATGGTCTGGTCTGGTGGGAGGCTTTGGCCGTGGCTGGTTACCCTACCGTCAAAGACTTGCCGCCAAGCGGTTTAGCGTTCCGACACAATGGCGTGTAGAAACCGATTAGGGGTTTGGGTTGAATGAAGGTACATTGACATACCCATGCAAGTTAGCCCGCTCGCGCTACCATCTTAGACTGCATCGTCACTTAACATCAGGTGAGTTCGCAGTCATGGACTATTTTGTCGTCGAATAAAAAGAAACATACCTAAAAAATCCCCTAAGTAGGAGTCTCTTTACGTAGGTAGTCCCTAAATATAATCCCTTACCCAATGTCATTTCTACCTTTAGGTTTTCCCTAAAGATTCGTGAAAATCGAAAGATGAAAATGAAACTGACACAAAGCGTCCCCTAACTTTGCTAAGGTAGCCTGAAAAGTTGGGGAAAACGGAAATAAGTATATCGCAGTTCATTAGACGAGAAGTTCTGAATCATTTCCTGGAGCATGAAGCTGTAGATCGAAAAAAAAATTGGCCTTGGAAAGAAGAATTGGCCTTGGAAAGAAGAATTGGCCTTGGAAATGGAAAATGCCAGCGTGGCACGCAGAAACGCTCAACGGTATCATGGCATTCTTCGTGACGTCACCTCTATTTTTTTTCACAGTACTTTGTCAAAGTTTGAAGATATAATGTGACGTATTGCTGTGATTGGTGTTCAATCAAATATAGCGGATTGCTGTAAAGTTTCATTTTATCAAAATAAATATTAATCTCGCTCAGAATAGAAAAATAAATACGTTTTTTAATCTATGAAACCCATTTCATTAGATAAATTCATAAATTCATTGATTGTTAGTTACTGTCAACTTGTCTATTAATGGACGCCTTAAGTGCCAAACGCTAAAAGGGTCGCTTTAATAATATATTATCAACATAATATAGAACTAATTACAACGGATGATATCAAAAGATTCCTTCCCACGCTATCCCATACTTCACCACCTAAACATCCAAGGCTTATAAAGATTCTTTTAGGCGTGCCACGACCACGGCAGAAATTGCGGCCTTAATATTATAATAATATGAAAACGTGTAGTTCCGCTTACACGACAGAAAAACAGTCTCATTTAAAGGCTGTCGCTATGGTTGTGTATCTGCCCGTCTTAACATGTGTTGAATTATTATTAGGTATGCTTTTGTGGAACTTCCCCTCATTGTGGAAACAACATAGCGTAGTCAATCTCAATATCGTCAGCGTCTCTAAAGTATCTTTTGATTTCATAATTTAGGACAAAAAACACTGCAATTTGTAGTATCTTTAACCAACATCTTTTCTTTCTTTTTTACTGCCTAAAATAAGAAAAATTCTAGAAATTTGTGACTGTATAACTTCGGGTAGTTGTAAAGACCAATGCTTGTTTTTGCAGGGTATGGTTGTTGCGTGTGTTCCGTCGAAACGGAGTCTATTATAATCCCAGACAAACTGAAATTTTCCAAACTTTGACGTAGTTAATGGTCTAATTTCATATCGGTCGCCCACCAGTTTCATTATACGTGTTTTATCGTATCGCTCAGACGATTTTGGCATCCAATATCTTTGATACATGTACGAGTCTTGAGATATTAGCGATTAACATTACTTGTTACTGTGCCGGTTCGATTATTGCGCAAAATTTTAGAACGGAAGTACTATACAGTAAATCGTTGATTTTAGTGTAAACAACGTCCAAAAATTATTGTAAATTAAAAAGATAAATGTTTGAAACTTTAACTTTACTGTCTGACTTTGACTTTATGTCTGCCCATCTTAAGATATTATATTGCATTGTTAGTAGGTATGCATTTTTGGAAATTCCCTCATTGTGGAAACACTGCATACATGGCACAGTATTAATTGTTTTGTAAACTTGTTTTGAAAAGAGCAACCGCCGAGTTTCTTACTGGTTCTTCTCGACCGGAAGGTCATTCCGAACCAGTGATAGAGTCTGACGATTCAAAAGAACTTGTAAAAAGTTGATTTGAATAAAAAATATTATAATATACTATTCTATTCTAACCCGATAATAGGATATAACATGCGTCATAATGATTTTGTTAGTAATTAAAGTTATTCATCAAAATTGGCTCAGTAGTTTAGGGGCTACTGAGTAACATTCGTGAATAGTCACATACATGTACTTAGACTTCTAAAATTATAACCCTTCCCTGGCCGTAGTCGGTTAAAAATAGAGTTATCAGCTTAATAAGTTTGTATGACAAATCGTGCGAGTTGCATACACTCTAAAGTACTTTACGCAATACAAACTGGATCATCATCATCCTCACCATCATCAGCAAATCATCAATGGCTCACTACTGACTGCAGGTCTCCTCTCAGCGAAGGGTTATAGGCCATAGTCTACCACGCTGTCCTAATAGATAGGCTTCACACACTTTTGAGAACAATTCTCAGGTGTGCAGTTTTCTTTACGATGTTTTCCTTCACCGTTTAAGCATGTGATTTTTAATTGCTTAAACGCACATAGCTTCAAAAAGTCAGAGATGCGTGCCCGAAATCGAACCTGCGACCCCCGAATAGGAGACCGTAGTTCTAAGCACTAGGTTATCACTGCTTTTTATAAAATCAATCTTTACCAAGACTTCCCATAAAAATTAGAACCATCAAGAACCAAAATCAACTTTCTTATTATCTCGAAACTAATCTAGTTATTTTATTTATTACCTCAACTTTATAATAATATTTCATTATCTAATCACCTCAAGTTGAACAAACGACGTCTCCCTAATATATAGCTGAGAATAAATTAAAACTTATCTTATTAACAGGCTTTGCTGACACTTTGACGTACCTTGTTTATTAATTCATCTAATAGCTTATTACAAAAGGCAATGGTCCATTCCTCACCAGGGGAGAAGATACCCAATGTTCTACTCTACCAAAGAACCGGACCACTGGGTCAAAAATAATAGCTATAAAATAATAATAGTAAGCAAAAAATCTTGAAAAATAATCAGTAATAATTTCGTTTTACTATTATAATATTTTGCATTAAATAGACTAGCTCTAATTGTTATTTTTTTTTAGAAAACGCACTTAAACAAAACAAATTCATAGGCAATTTGTATTCTTAGAACTTTTTTGCACTAAATGCATTGTCCCTTTGTATTAAAAAAGAGTAGCATTTTCATAAGATAAAAAGTTCACTTTGCGCAAAGACGGAATATTTCGGAAACTCTGGTGCTCCTGTCACGCATCACAGGCAAGGAAGCTTTATACCAATGACCTTATACCCAGGAGATGCCTAATATAGGGCGAACGCTTTCAGACAACACATTACGCAACATGAACTTATATAATTAAATTCATCACGCCCACGTTAATCAACGACCGTGGCTGGACAAATAAGAATAACCCTGACTGGACCTATGGACCAATAAGACTTCAGTTCCCTCAGCTAGTTGACTGAATTGTTTGTATAGCGAATGAATAGGTATTAAGCGTCTACTGAGTATAAGGTAGTTGCTTCATACTATAGCACGCATGGCCTAACTATGGGCCTCATAAGAAGGCTTAGGGTCACTCAGCGAGCGATGGAGAGAGCTATGCTCGGTATGTCCCTGCGAGATCAAATCAGAAATGAGGAGATCCGTAGGAGAAACAAAGTCACCCACATAGCTCAGCGAGTCGCGAAACTGAAGTGGAAATGGGCGGGACACATAGTTCGAAGAGCTGATGGTCGTTGGGATCCCAAGGTGCTAGAGTGGCGACCCCACACCGGGAAACGCAGTGTTGGCAGACCCCCCCCACTAGGTGGACCGACGATATCAAACGAGTCGCAGGGAGCCGCTGGATCCAAGCGGCGCAAGACCGAAGCCTGTGGAAGTACATGCAGGAGACTTTTGTCCAGCAGTGGACATCTATAAGTTGATAAAGAAGAAGATAGCACTCATAACCCGGGAACACGCCTAAGTCAACTCCTAAGTGTATTGCTTCATGGACCTATTAGAACCCGCTGTACTCTCGTAAATTAGGCCAGCGTCCAAGACTATTGCCTGTCACTGTACAAGAAGAATAGCTTTATATAAATTCTCGGATGCAATTAATTCCTGTTATATCAAGGGTATCGGAGTTTAATTAACCTTTGGGGCTTTGATCGGGTAGCTTCGAGGAATTTATTTAGGTATTCGTACGTGCTAGTTATTAATTTATATCCAGTGGTTTCTGTGAAATTGTTTGAAATTCACTGAAAATCAAAAGTTTGTTATTAAGTTAAAATTACACTAATATTATGAAGGCGAAAGTTTGTGTGTGTGTATGTTTGTTACTCTTTCACGCAAAAACTTCTGAACGGATTAGGCTAAAATTAGGAATGGAGATAGATTGTACCCTGAATTAACATTTATCCCGGAAAATTAAAGGGTTCCCGCGGGAATCCAAAAACCTTAATCCACGTGGAAGAAGTTGCGGGCATCATCTAGTTATCTGCAATATTTTTAAAAGAAAAAAGTTTAAAAACTGCAACCCGATATACGGATAATTCCAATTTCATCCCTTATATTGATTTTATTTATGTTCGAATAAAATGTACCTTATGTCAACCGGACCATAATAACGCTTCGATTGACACCTCAATCATCAAAATGAACTCAGAACTTACTTAGATAACATACACACATATTATACATATCATATCATCATTATCATCATCATCATTATCATCATCATCATTATCATCATCATCATTATCAACTCATCATCGGCTCACTACTGAGCGAGGTCTCCTCTCAGAGAAGGGTTATAGGCCATAGTCCACCACGCTGGCCCAATGCGAATGTTTGGAAATAATTAAAGACTTATTTTAATCACTCCAATCAAATAATTTAATAGTGAAAATTAAGAGCACAAAAAATACAACGTATGTCTATAATGTTTGACAGCCAAAGAGAAAGAGGATGGTGGCAGTGTTGCCACCTTACATTATGCAGATTATAATATTTTTATGAACATAAATCTGGCCCCAGCGACCAGTGTTACACAAGTTACAAAATGCTGAGGAAAATTTTATATTGTACTGGTACACTATATTAAATCTAAGCTTACAAATTGATGAATTTAACTAATTGTTTGTATTGCAAGATAGAGTACAAAATGAAAGTATAAAATTAATACAAGTTTGGCCTAGAAATAAGATAAACATTGCATTTGTTAAAAGATTGTAAATAGCCTGCATATATTTCTATGTAATAAAGTGAGAGTAAAGAATAAAGATTGTACATTTATGGTAAGTATATAACCCCTACACAATATCAAAAAACAAAGGTACTTAAATAAATTAATAGTTACTTGTATGATACTAGAAAAAGGTATAAATTGTGATGCAAAATATACAATATGAATTATTCATAAATAGGTAAAACTGCTATTTTATTGACAGCCCTATTGTGACAATGACCATTACTTTTCATCACTTTGACAACCCTAATATTGCCATCATTACCATGATACACTTTTACCACCCTGGCAACGGGCCAGTGAAGAGGAGGCGAGTTATCACCAACCAACAAAACTAAAACACCTTCTTTAATGTTAGAACTTAACTTGTGCCATTTAGGCCTATTTATAATCTGTGACATATAAGACTTGTGCCATACCTGCCAGAAACTTTGTTGGACTGCGGTACACTTTTTCCAAAACCGTATTGTGCTTATGTTTTCATCAGCTAAGCTAGGCTCAGGGAGTGCTGTCAATGGCCGGTTAACTAAAAAGTGACCCGGCGTCAAAAAATTAAAATCTGACATGTCATTTGAGAGTTGAGTAATGGGTCTTGAATTTAGTACAGCTTCCACTTGTATGATGACTGTATTGAACTGCTCATAAGTTAATAATAATTTCCCAACAACTCTTTTAAAGTGGTACTTAAAGGATTTCACACCCGCCTCAGAAATTCCATTAAAGGACGGGGAATAACTTGGAACAAACTTAAATTCTATGCCTTTTTGTGAACAAAAGTTGGTAACTGAATCTTTATGTTCTTTGGATTTACTAAGCTTATATAGTTCGTGCAATTTGGTACTAGCACTTCTGAACGTAGAAGCGTTGTCACATATCACCGTAGACGGGTAATTTCTACGGCTACAAAACCTTTTAAAGGCTGATAAAAAGTTATCTGTGGTTAGGTCAGAGACCAATTCTAGATGCACAGCCTTGGTTACCAAACACACTATCACGCAAACATAGCCTTTGGTAATGACAGACCGTCTTAAACTTGACTGTTTTATACTAAATGGGCCACAGAAGTCAATGCCGACCTTGTTAAATGGTTTGTCCTGCACTACTCTGTCTTGAGGCAACGCTGCCATTAACTGTTTAGCGCTCTTAGCTCTAAATCTAAAGCATTGCATACACTTGTTTATAATGTTTTTCACAAGTATAGTAGCACTTATAATGTAATACCTTTGAGCCAAACTGGACAAAGTCAACCTTAACCCTGCATGTAATAATCCTATATGCTCATTTCTAATGATTAATTTAGTTAGATTGCAATTTTTTGGCATTATGATAGGGTATTTTTGATTGTAGGGAATGTTGGCATTATCCAGCCTGCCTCCAACGCTCATTAGCCCTTCCTTGTCAATAAATGGGCACAATTTGTGCAAATTAGACTTGATGGGTTTTCCTAACCTCAAACTATTAATGTCATCAAGAAAATGTAAGGATTGTACATACCTAGTCAAGACAAACATAGCCTGCCGATATTCGGAGGCTGAAAGCTGCTCGAAATTGGCACAGTTAGTCCTTTTTACTTTACAATTGTTTATGAACCTCATTACATAGCACATAACCCTTTGTAGTTTATGTAAGGATGAAAATTTTGACACTGGAATTAGCTCAACATCTAATATATTACAATTCACATTTGGCTCAATAAACATGGGTTTTTCTTTTGTCACATTGATTGCTGATGAATTGAATGGTACGTAATTTTGATGCACTTTTCCTAAATCTATAGGACCGTTCCACCATAAAACATTCGGCGCCAATTCCGATGGCATGATTCCGCGAGACAAGCAATCCGCTGGGTTACACAAACCACTCACATGGGACCACACACAATCCTTAGTTAATTCGTTAATTTTTAGGACCCTGGAATGCACGTAGCTTTCTTTTTAGGGTTCCGTAGTAAACAAGGAACCCTTATAGTTTCGCCATGTCCGTCCGTCTGTCTGTCTGTCTGTCTGTCTGTCTGTCTGTCTGTCCGTGGTTTAGCTCAGAGACTATTGGTACTAGAAATCTGTAATTTGACAAGGGTATAAATATCAATCACGCCGACAAAGTCGTGAAATAAAATTGTGAAAAATATTTTTTTTTAGGGTACCTCCCCTACATGTAAAGTAGGGATGAATTTTTTTTTCCTCGTCTATCCCATAGTGTGGGGTGTCGTTGAATAGGTCTTTCAAAAATATTGTGGGTGTGGGAACATCATTTTTCAATTCAGGGATCCGTTTGTGAAATATGATATTTTAAAGTGCTAAATTTTATTAGAGTCAAGTGTCCCCCCCCTCTGCCAACTAAATGGTTGTATATAGGATACAAAAAAAAATTCACAGCAGTAGTATATATAATGAATTTTAAAGGAAAACTATCACGGCTAAGTAGGGTTCATTAGTTAAGGAGTTATATCTGTTTTTTCTAAGTTAGGTATTACACGTAGTGTAAGTTGCATATTTTGTAGAATATTATAGGATTTAAACCATGGAACTCAAAATTTATTCAATATTCATAAATAAAACAAAAGCACTATCCTAGGTCAGCAATAATATTTGAGACTTTCAACTACAGAACCCTACACTGCGCGTGGCCCGATACGCACTTGGCCGGTTTTATTTAAGTGAGTGCAATTTGCGAGTCACTGAATAAAACTTTATTGTCAAAGTGACATTGACATTTGTCCAATATAGGTTGTATTTTTGCATACAATTGGGCCAGTAATAAACATGAGTTCAATTCTAATTTAGGCATTGTAGGCTTGGATTTTAAGGGCGCAATTCTTGATTTGCTACACAATAAGGTTACGTTCACATTGTTACCATGTAAAGTTCTTAGATAAATACAAGCGCCGTATCCTACACTGGAGGCGTCACAGTAGCCTAGCAAGTCAATTTTGTCAGCGTTTGTTAACATCAAATCACGTTTAACGTGTATAGGGGTCATGTTCATTAAATCGGTAACAAATGAATTCCAAGAATCAATTAAGTTAGTTGATAAGGGTGTGTCCCAATCCAAATTTTCTAGCCAAATTGTTTGTAAGAATACCTTAGCACGCATTACTATAGGTCCAGCCAAACCCAATGGGTCGAAAAAGGAACCAATAAAGCTGAGAACTGTGCGCTTGGTCCACTGTTGGGGCAGCTGCCCTTTAGGGTTTGATATAATAAAATGGTCACCTATCATATTGAACAATAGACCAAGGGCTTTCACTGTCTGTTCAGAGTTATCGAGGTTAGTTAAATTTTGTAAATGCAATTTAGTTTGTGGCAAATCTTTTAAGACAGCTGGGTCATTAGCACACCACTTATGTAACTCAAAGCTACCTAGACTAGTCAACTTTATTAATTCATCTCGCACCTGTATCACTTGTTCAATGGAAGACCCACCAAAAAGACAGTCATCTACATACATATTATTGGATATAGCTGATGCTGCTAATGGATATTGTTCATGATATTTGTAGGCCAGCTCTGCTACACACCGTGTGGCTAAAAAACTAGAACATGTAAGCCCATAGGTAACTGTTAACAGTTGCAAACACATTAATGGCTGGTTTAGGTGTTCTTTCCACAGAATGAGTTGTAAGTGTGCCTGTGAAGGGTCTATAAGAACCTGCCTGAACATAGCTTTAATATCTGTCATAGCTACATATTTATAGGTGCGAAACAAGACAAGAATATCAAATAGGTCTTTTTGAATTACCGGACCAGTATGTAATATATTATTTAGGCTCTGATCCCCCGCTGGATGAGCACTTGCATCAAATACTACCCTAAGACGGGTTGTTGAGCTACCTTCTTTTAAAACTGCATGGTGAGGCAAAAAGTAACACTAGTGGAGAGGTTTTTCAAGTTTAAATAAATCAATAATTTTTGCATGACCTTGTTCGAGATATTCTTGTATGAAATTGGAATAATCCTGTTTTAAATCTGGATTTTTTAAGAATTTTCTACAAAGTGTATTTAATCTATTGAGAGTTATAGAAAAAGAATCTCCTAGATTTATTTCTTCTATTGGAATTTTGAGTGGAAGTTTGACCTGAAACCTGTTGTTGGTGAGCTGAACAGTGGTTTGAAATTCAATCTCACAAGGATCAGTATGAGCTGCAGCCATGGACTCTGGCAGCTTTTGCTCCTCCCAAAACCTTTGTAGTATGTTATCTACACTGTTATTATCAGTGACATTTGCATGTAAAAACACTTGGTCATTGCTATCTTTACACTGAAGACAGATGTTTTCACTTTGTATGTTGCCAGACAAAATGTAGCCAAATTTTGTTGATAATAATACTAAATCACCCCGTGTTAACTCTATTTTGTCTGGCAACAGAATTTGGAAAAATATGTCTGCTGAAACCAGAAAGTCTATCTCACCAGGGGTATTATAGTCGTTGTCGGCTAATTTGATTGTGTCTGGAATTTTGACATCTTTTAAATCAAACCTTGCTTGTGGCAGAAGACCTGTAATATTGTCTACCACAGAGAATAATGAGTTACAGCTATAATTGTTGTGTATTGAATGTAATGATAGATTGACAGCCCTGGTGACAGGTTTTCTGTTTAGACCAAGAGCTGTTACATTGACACAGTGGTTGAATGTTTGGTAACCCAATTTGTTAATTAAACTTGTTTTGGCAAAAGATATTTGACTGCCACTATCGACAATACCTCTTGCAGTAATAAATGAATTATTGTTAGCTTTAATTCTGACTTTAATTGTAGGCAATATCACCATCTTTTTTGGTATTGAAATGATGCTAGTTTTGGCCATGTTACATGTCATGCCGTCTTCTAAATGTAGTAGTGAATTGTGTAACTTACTTTTGCAAAAATTACATCTAAAATGAAAGCGGCACTTATTAGTATGTAGATTGAGGCAGACTTTGCATAATTTAGCATTGTCTATAAAGTCTATGCGCTCTTGTGTGCTCAAGGCTTGAAATTTTTTACATGTGTGTATTTTGTGCTCTTCTTTACAGTATCTGCAACAAAGTGTGTTTGTATCATTGCCCTTTGCTACTAAATTGGCAGATTTTGGAATTTTATTAAAGGATGCAGTCTTACCATTACATAATTGCGACTCTTCAAAGCTAGTAGCTCTTTTTTCTAAAAATATTAGGAATTCTTCCAACGTAGGAAGTTGGGTTTGATCTCTATCTGCATGATATGCCCTGCAAGAATACACATCTAGCTTACGTAACAAAATTGGTATAACTATCATGTCCCAATGTTCGATGCTTTGATTAAGACCCTTGAGAGCACCTAAGTTTTGCCTCGCAACAGAGACTAAATGTCTGAGATCCCTAGCAGTACCTTTTGAGATTGGCTGGATATCCAGCAATGCGTGTACATGATGACTTATCAGTAAACATTTATTGTCATACCTTTTGTTTAATAAATCTAAAGCAATTTTATATGAGTCGTTAACTAATGGTAAACTTTCAATCAATGTTAACGCATCACCTTTCAAATATTTTCTTAAATAACATAGTTTTTCCACTGGCATTATTTTAGAATCACTGTCGACGATCGCGTTAAAAATGTCTCTGAAGGAAGCATATTGTGTAATTTCCTTACCGTCGAACACTGGTAATTCGAAGTGAGGGAGCCTTTTGTTGTGACAATCACTAAGCCCAGGCTGGAAATGAGCTTTCGGCGTCGCAGGGGTTGAGTCGGTAGCGTTATGTGATATGTTGCGAAGCTCTGCCATGAGGGTTAGGCACCTGTCCTCGACCACGTCCTCAGCGAAATATTGTTCCGCGTCCTGGCCCAGGAGCAGTTGTAATTCCAGGGCGAGTTGTTTGTAGTCTCGTAGTGATGTCTGCAACATCTCTAGACGCAGCTGTATTCCTTCTGTGTCTAGTAGTACTTGGCCACGTTGCTCATTCGCAAATTTTGTTGTGCGAGTGAGAAGGCCTTTAATTTGGGAGATTTTTGCCTTAATGCGCCGTATTTCGACTCTGGTGTCCTTGATGCTGGATTCGTCGGAAGACATTTTGCAGTTGCTGAAAGTAAGTTACCAGTTCTTGTGCAGAAAATGCGCACCCGCCCGAGATCGCCACAAGATGGACGCCACGCGTCACGCCGTGCTTCTAACACCTCAGGTGTAATCGTCGACTGCTTGCCGCCCGGGTATATTTTTAATTGAAATTGGGTTTCGGCACCAATGTTTGGAAATAATTAAAGACTTATTTTAATCACTCCAATCAAATAATTTAATAGTGAAAATTAAGAGCACAAAAAATACAACGTATGTCTATAATGTTTGACAGCCAAAGAGAAAGAGGATGGTGGCAGTGTTGCCACCTTACATTATGCAGATTATAATTGACCGAGCGAAGCGAGGTCTCTGAGTTAACTAGAGCGATTTGCACTTGTCCGTCCGTCCGTCCGTCCGTCTGTCAGAGCCTTATAACTTTTGAATTACTGAACGTAATTACTTCAAATTTAGATATAATATGTAAACCAATGGCCTCCAGCCGAAAATGGCTTAAAAAGTTATAAAAATCTTTATTTCAGGGGGGCTCTCATAGAAGCGAATGCGAAGTAAAAAAAAAATATCGCGTTACATAAAATTGTTACGTATCATTTTAAAGATAATTTTGAACTGAGTACAAAAATATTTTTTTTTAATTTTTCCCTTAAAATTGACGAAATGGGGGGCTTTCAAAGTGGCGATTTTATACGCTCGCTTGAAGACGCTCTCTAGGAAAATCCGCTATGGATTTTCAAACTGATTTTATGTTTTTAGGTCACTTATATCCTGTACTTGAACAACAAATACTAAAATTATATGAATATTATAAAGAAACGAGATTATTTAATTTTTAATGTACATCAGTAATTCATATCGCATCAACATAGCTTCACAATAATGCTAATAGATGGCGCAGTCAGTAACTATTCCCATGGAACTACGAGTTACGACTAACGACCTATCCCAAAAACAGTTTTGCGTCGACCATTATTATTTAGTTACTTATTATAATACAATAATTGTATTGAATTTTTTTTTGTACCATATTATTCAATTAAAATTATTTTTTAGTTAAATTTTAGTTAAATATTGTATATTTTCTATTCGCGTCGATAGATGACGATTTGTACAGATGCCCGTAACCCGGTTTCACTCGTTAGTACCTACATAATAATTCAATGTTTTCACTAACGTTCCCTAACCTTTACGACTACTTACTTTCCCTATAAGTTAGGTGATTGATGTTTTCTGTCAACTTATTTATCACGATCCTGTACGGGACACCTAAAAGGATATTGGGACGGATGTTAGGACTTAGGATTGTATTTAGGAGCTACCTACGTTAAGAGACTCCTACTTAGGGGATGATTTAGGTATGTTTGGTGAAAACGGGCATAATAATAATGTCAGTTTTGGTTATCATGTATCGATTGAATGAATAATCATGGGATACCGTTACCGCGAGGTCTCAGTTCGGGGCGAACCACTAGTATTTTTATGAACAGCGAATAGGCGGACTTCACACACCTTCGAGAACATTATGAAGAACTCACAGCTGTGCAGGTCTCCTCACAATGCTTTCCTTCACCGTTGAAGCAAGTGATATTTAATTGCTTAGCGCACTTGACTCCGAAAAGTCAGAGGTGCGTACCCGGGATCGAACCTGCGACCCCCCGAATAGGATACCAACAGTCCTAAACACTAGGCTATCACTGCTGCTGCATATTATGTATGTATGCTGAAATACTTGGTTTAGAAACCCTAGAACTTAATTGGCCTATGTTTCTAAAGCAGGCTGCAACCGTTGTTGTTGTAATTCCAGCGCAACTCGATACGTCTAAAAGCAGCGATTTCCTGTAACTGTGGATTAATCAGTAATTGGGGTGCGCTGAAAGGCATTATATAGTCGCCGGAGAGGCAAAACTTAACAAGTGACATTCACGAATCGAAGTGATTGCATGACATTAAGAACGCGCAAGATTTGAGCGAGTAAGAGAGAGAGAGAGAGAGAGAGAAATAGTATTTTTTGCTCGAACATAGGTATAAAATAGATATATTAAATTAAGGCCGACTTGCAAGTTGCAACAAACCGCTTAATCATGTTTAGCTAAATTTTCTATACCTGTCCTTCTCATGTCAACTCGGAAATAGTATTGTCATAATGTGACAGCATTACAAAATTTAACCAAACATGATAAAGCAGTTTGGTGCAAGTCGGCCTTAATTTACGAGGTCAGTTTCATTTGGCAGTAAATATTGCACGTATCGAGCTTTGGAAAGGAAAAAAGGGCGTTGCCTCTATCCTACGAAGTGTAAAATGTCATCTTAGTGTGAGTGAGAGTAACGACTCGCTTTGAAGCCAGAAATTTGTTATATTCACTGCCGAGTACTCTAATTATGTTTCCTTATATATTTTAAATTTTTGACCCCTAATTAAATAAGTTATTATATTTACCTTTGCCTCCTAATATCCAGAATGTAGGTAATAAAAATTATTTTATGTATACAAAGTTATAAAACAAAAGCTTTCAAAACATCAACTGTATTCGTCGGTTAAATACTGTGCGGTGATTGTGAAATAGGTCCTAAGGAGTCTTGGATCAAAACGGGCCTTACAATAGAGCTATCGCTTTATTTTTTAAGACTATTGTGAGAAAGCTATTTTCCGCATTAAGAGCGCGTGTAACACCAAAAAAAAATCAGATTTCGCGATGAGATAAAACATAGCCACAACCTCATGTGAGGCGCGACAAAAGAAAGCGTTTTGCGCGGAATAGGAGTGTAGTAAGCGCCAAATACTTTGTTACTCGTAAAATATTCATTTTCTTTTCAATTCACTAGGCTACTCTCTTGATAATATCAATCGGAATTTAATGTAAAAATTTTGGCTCTGTAATATGCAACACATTGAAAATAAATGAATATTGGTTAAAAATTAGACCTAACTTCGCGATTTTTTATTATCGAACAAATTTCATCATTTTATGTTTTTGCCCAAGCACGTCCCTTGGCAGTATGATGTAATTTTTGCGTGTTTTTTTTTTCGGATAATTGAAACTTGATCTACTACTGTAAAAATCAAATCTGTTTACTGTTAACGAGCGCACACCCACTCTTAAGTAGTAAGTACAGTTATTAGGTATACCTTGAAGCTAGAGTGTCATTATGCGCCAGTTATTGCGTACCTAATCAGTGACGTGGTTATAATTAACGAGCAATAGCAACCGATTTCAACCGTGCAAATCCATAACTACATAATCTCTATGTATATTAAACTTGCTAGAAGATTCCGGAAGATCTCAAGCTAGTGAATACAGGAGGCACCACCGCACCAATGGCTAGTAATTTTGTACTATGGTAAAAACACATTTATTAAATCGAGGTTATTACACAATTTTGAAAATTCGGATTCAGTTTCAGAAAATTCATTCAGAAAGTTAAATCGGATTGCATTTAGCTGCTCAAAAGACAATGTGAAGTGTGATAATTTATATTTTTAACCGACTTCCAAAAAGGAGGAGGTTCTCAATTCGGCCGGTATCTTTTTTTTTTTCTATGTATGTCCACCGATTTCTCCGGGATTACTGGACCGATTCGCGTGATTTTTTTTTAATCGACAAAGGATGTTTGCGAAATGGTCCCATAAAAATGTTCACCTTCAACTCCTCAAGCCTGATGCTGCAGGGATATTGCTCACCTAAAATAAAGAGATTTAGGAAATGTCGATTACGAATTATTAATGTAAAGGCCTAAAATACAAACTATGAAACCGACTCGCGATGCTCGCTCGACTTCTACAAACGAGTCTCTCATATTGTGTAGCGTCACACATCGGTTTCATAGTTTGTATTTAGGCCCGCCCGACTTCAACAAACGTGGACAAACTAAAATTATTTTTATACTTTGTAGTGGCGTTAGAAGTCGGTTTTTTGAAAAGATTTTTTGTTACATTGGTTTATTTCTACTTGTAAGTACATTATTGTATCTAAGTATGTGTTTAGAAAAGAGAAACTGATATCCGAACTGGTAGTAGCGTCTTGACTTACCTATCGTAAGAAACAACTGAGGTAGAGTCTTGACATATGACTGGCCTACATAAAATAAATAAATTAGTTTTTAGAGTTCCGTACCCAAAGGTCCCTAGCCACTAGACTAATGAATACAAAAAAAAATCAAAATTCAAAATTATTTATTTCACGTAGGCCAACCTGTGGCTCTTATGACACGTCATGAATCTACCACCGGTCCGGAAAGCGGATTCTGCTGAGAAGAGCCGGCAAGAAACTCAGCAGTTGCTTTTTAGGGTTCCGTACCCAAAGGGTACCAACGGGACCTTATTACTAAGCCTTCACTGTTCGTCCGTCCGTCCCTCTGCCAGCGGGCTGTATCTCAGGACTGTAATAGCAAGTTGAAATTTTCACAGAGTATGTAACACTATTGCCGCTATAACAACAAATAATAAGAATTTAAAAAGTTAAATCTTGCATGATGGTACGGAACCCTTCGTGTGCAGGTCCGACTGGCACTTAACTGGTTTTTTAGGGTTCCGTAGCCAAAGGGTGCTAACGGGACCCTATTACTAAGCCTCCGCTGTGCGTCTGTCGGTCCGTCCATCCGTCTGTCAGCGGGATGTATCTCGTAAACCGTAATAGGTATACAGTTGAAATTTTCAGTGTGTGTATTTCTATTGCCGCTATAACAACAAATAATTAAAATAAAATAAAATTAAAAATACAATATGAAAAATTTTATTTTTTACCCTGGCATGTGGCGTGTCATTTTCTAGATTGTCATTAATTGGAGTTCAAATTAATATATTTTTTATTTTTTTTTTTTAACAAAGATCCTTTTTTCTAAATAGAATGTAATATCAAAGTCGCAATCTGCGTCTCTGTGTTCTCATAGTCAAATACGAAGTTTTCACTATGTTTAGAACGAACATTTCACGAATTTCTTCATTTATAGCTATCGTAATCAAAACTGGATATCTTGGGGTTATATCTTACGAATGTTTGTGCATCGATGACATTCAATGAGAAAGTCGAATGCGAGTCTCGTTTCGCCGAACCGTATCTTATTTGGAATCAAAACGTTGTTGAGACGCCATCGTTGCATACAATACCAGCGAAGGTATGTTGCGCAAGCGAATTTTACTAATGTCGCACGAAAATAAGTTAGATCACGAAATCTTGAGAAACAATCTCTCGATATGACTGCTATTGTTTAGAAATAATGTTATGCTCGACTTTTGTTCTCTGTGCCGTTTTTATATGAATTTAGTGTGAATAATGATGTACACCATAGACATCATCATCAATAGCCTATAACAGTCCACTGCTGGACTAAAGGCCTCTCCCAAGGGGAGGGTTTGCCCATAATCACCACGCGGGGCAGACGGGTTGGTGATCGCAGTAGATGGTAGTAGTAGCACAGAGGACGCTGCTGCCCGTTCTCCGTTACATTCCCTTAGTCGCCTCGTACGACACCCGCGGGAAGAGGAGGGGTGGTGACAACTGTATTCTGATCTGCCGTCACCACACGGCAACACCATACACCACACATACACCATAGACAACATCAAATAAATGACATCACATCACATCACTTTAATATTATAACATAAAGGGAAAAGTTTGTATGTTTGTTACTCTTTCACGTAAAAACTACTGCACGGGTTTGGTTGAAAGAAATGAAGATAGCTTATCCCCGAAAATTACAGAGTTCTCGCGGGAATTAAAAATAATAATCCACGCGGACGAAGACACGGGCATCATCTAGTTAATAATGAAAATCAGGTTTAAGGTAAAATGCAGCGGACTTATTGCGACATAGCGGTCTTTTGCGGTACACAAGGCGTAAAGAATAGCTATTAGCTACAAAATGGGTATACAATGAAGTTTCATTTATTAACATATCTATATAGGTACGTAATACGTAACTACGTATATCGTTTCATGCTCTTCAACGCCATGGTGATTAAACCAGCTACTTAGAAGGTTTAAAAGACAGCCGACTTGAGTGCGATACGGGAAAAGCCGCCTGCCTTCATTTCCGCTTCAAGAGACAGCTTCCACGTTGCTATTACATGCCACACTTTCGCCACTTGTCTGCCAAATGAAAGCTTTAAGAACGCATGCATTATTCTACAAATACGAGATAAGAAATATTTTTTTCTCACCTCCGGGCGGAAAGCGTCAATTTTCCTCCCGCTGCGCTAAACGAAAATGTCGCTTTCCGCCTCCGTCGAGGAGAAAAATAGTATACACACCACGGGCAGTAAATAAGAAAGCCTCAGATCACATGTTTATTGACCTCGGCTTCGCCTCGGACAACAATTACATGTGATCTGAGACATTTCTTATTTTACTGCCCTAGATGTGTAATGTACTATTTGCCTAAATGGTGTAGGAAAACATCGTGAGGAAACCAGCAGGCCTGAGAGTTCTCCATAATGATCTGAAAACTTCAATAGCACGCGGACTGAAAACTGAAGTCAGTGATTCGATCCCCATCCCTTTGCACTATAGTCCTACCGACTTCTAACATAAACTTTCTGCTTATTTGGAAATCTCTGCTTATTTTCTTTTTGACGTGATAACGTCTTATAAATCGATAAACACCGGCACGAAAAAGTGTCACGTTCCGCCTGCGCCTGACCGTGCGAGCTAGAGCGCGGAACAAGCGATAGAGAGGCACGATCGGCCCAAGCGTTGGCTTGTGTTAAGTAAAAAAACATTTGAATTAACGAGGGTGAATGTTAATTTAACGAAAAATTGTAATTTTTAATTAACTCCTTCTTTGTATTATACAAAATAATGATAATTCAGTGATAATAATTCAATTTAATTCATAAAAGTATGCAATTTTTCAACAATGTTTTTTTATGACGTTATCACGTAAAACTATCGTCCGTAAACCGACTTTTCAGACAACCAATTTTTTTGTTAAGACGTGTGTAAATTCTGTCAAATTTCATTGGCCAGCGTGGTGGACTATAATCCTCGACTCGTACTCAGAAGTAGGCCCGTTGATGGGTTGAGATGGTGACATAATCACATGAGTGGTGAACAAATGAACTCAAGAAACATCGTGGAAGTATTTTAGCGTGAGCAAATAGTAGCAGACTTTCAGGTGTGCTTAAGAAACGCAAACATGTGTCCGCGACTCGTCGCACACTCACTATACCATGCAGAGCACACGTACACTCATCTCGCAGAAATTTGTTGCTGCAGTAAACATTTAAACTTTATTTTGTATGCAAACAGCTTTACTGTCTACTGGTGACTTCTGTTGACACATTTATTGCAGTAAATTGGAGGTTTAAAGTACTCTCTTAAATGCTATGTAAATATACTTTTGATGAGGAACGAAATTAGTTTTTTTATTTATGTTTCTGGACGTATCTCGGCGGGTGATGGAAAGAGCTATTGGTGACTCAGGTAGACGAACCATAGATCAACTAGTTGCGAAACTTAAGTGGCAATTGGTAAGAATAGCGAATCCAAACAAGAAAGCGTAATTTATTAGGGTTCTGTACCCAAAGGGTGCCAACGGGACCCTATTACTAAGCCTCCGCTGTCCGTCCGTTCGTCCGTCCGTCTGTCAGCGGGCTGTATCTCGTAAACCGTAATAGATAGACAGTTGAAATTTTCACATATTGTGTATTTCTATTGCCGCTATAACAACAAATAATAAAAATTAAATTAAATTTAAAAATAAAGGGGGCTCCCATACATGGAAAAGGAGTCGAAATAAAATTTTATTTTTTTACCCTGGCATGTGGGGTGTCATTGTCTATAGCTCATTAAGTGGAGTTCAAATATATATTTTTTTTATTTTTTAGCTACAAAAATGAAGAAATGGGGGGCCGTCAAATTTGTCGGTTTTAGACCAATTTTGTTAGGGGGTCTATCTCAAAAATTAAACTAGCTAGGAATTTGAAATTTTGGTATATTATGTTCTATATAGTGTATTTAAACAACAAATACTGAAAACACCGATTTATAATGCGGTTTGTAAGTTGTGACCAAAACAAACGAGCATTTTTTCCCATATATGCTAATTTAGCATTTTCTAAGGACTAAGATATCTAAATATGTATCTAGTTTTAAAAAAATGATTTGGTCATATGAACCTACGGAACCCTAAAAGAGTGAGGCCCGACTCGCACTTGGCCGATTTTTTTTGGTTCTCAACTTGCCAACGCAAGTCTACCAGGTTATGCTCAAAGCTTATTGTGGGCTCTTCTTAGACCAGAGAATGTTTGAAACCCTCGTAGGTGTAGTTTCAAGTTTTTGTCACATCACAAATACTTCACTTCCATAACGAGTGTAAAAATTTATACCATTCAAAAAGTTTGTACACTGTACCAATTGAAAAAAATAAAAATTTCTGAAATCTAAATAATCAGGCTATTATTTCGAAATAACAAACAGATAATTCATTTCATCATTTCGTCTTAATTATTAGTTCGGTTCGATCTAGTTTTTGCGTGTCGGGACATAATAATACTAGTGGTTCGCCCCGAACTGAGACCTCGCGGTAACGGTTTCCCATAATTACTTATTCATTCAATAGATACATGACGATCAAAATTGACATTATTATTATGCCCGTTTTCACCAACCATACCTAAATCATCCCCTTTGTAGAAGTCTCTTTACGTAGGTAGCCCCTAAATACAATGCTAACATCCCAATGTCATTTTCACCTTTAGTTGTCCCGTAGAGGTTCGTAATAACAAAGTTGACAGAAAGTGTCAACTAACTTAACATAGGTAGCCCGTAAAGGTTAGGGAACTGTTATAGTGAAATCCTCAAGGCCTCAATTAAACTTAGGTATAGTTTTTTGGAGCATTCAAATTAAATTATTCGTCATCTATCGACACGATCAGAAAACATGTAAAAGCAAACTGCAACGTGAAGCAAAAAATTTCAGTTGTAATAATAGATAGGTAGTCGTATACAGGAGGCGGGTACCCGCATGTGACATAAGAGTTCTTCTCCGTATATTTTATTTGTAATCAATTATAAAAGTGATTGTTTAGGACGAAAAAGTGAATAAATTAGTATATAAAAGATCGATCTAAAAGCAGGAGTGTTATCCAGTCCCAAGATTCACAAATTTGCTCGAAAATCGTCCAAATACGAGTGGTAACGGCTGGACAAACTTTTTGAAAATTAGAGGACAACATAAAGATATTCGGCCCGAAAGAACACATTTCTTATGAAGACTGAACAGGAAATTAGTGCTCGTGAATGAAATTTGGGAATTGCTTGTGAATTGTTGTTTTCGTTGAAAAATATTATATGACTTGGTTTTACTGCAGCACTCAGCGCCATCTGCCATACAATAGCAGAGTCTTAGAGCGCCATCTATTGTCAAATAGCTTCTTGACAGATTTTCACTCAGCTACTCCTCACTAGAGGGCGCCTTCTACATACTAAAGACCAACTAAGCGCAATGGAGGAACTAAGAGACATTTTAAAACAAATTCAGAAAGACATGACAGATCAAAAACAGAATATGGACATAATGAGAGACAATATAATTGACCAAATACAACAAACTAACAAAATAATTTATGAAAAATTTGGAAAAATTGAAACAAAAACTTTAGAACTAGAAAATCGATTAGAAGAACAGCAATTTATAATAGAAAAATTAAAGCAACAATTAAGACGAAAAAATGTAATATTTTTTGGAGTCGAAGAAACGGAGAGGAATTATAAAGAATTAGAAAAAAAAATTTTGACTATAATGCATGATGACATGAATCTTTCCTTTACTGAAACTGACATAGACTCATTAAGAAGACTGGGGAAAAGAGGCTCCAAGACCAGACCAGTGGTTGTAACTATGTCGACACTGGGTAAAAAAATAGAGCTTCTAAAAAATAAAATTAAACTTACAGAGACGCAAATGTATATCAAAGAAGAATTTTCCCAGAAAACGCTACAGAAGAGAAAAGAACTTCAGGAAGAACTAAAATCTAGAAGAGAGCGAGGAGAAAAAGTGACACTCAGATATGATAAAATAATAACATTGAATGATAAGAAAAGTAGAGTGTCTCCCAAGAAAAAATGTGAGACCAAAATGCAAGAGAACGACTTTCGTGCCACGGATTGTAATCGCTACAATAAGAGGAAACCGGAGTCGCCTCCAACAACTTTACATACGCATTACGATAGAGCAAGCACTTCGCTATCGGCAAAGAAAAACAAAGGTTCTATAGATTCATATTATAACAAAAAGCAGACGGATATGACCCGTAGCTTAAAACATGACGCAGAAAAAAACAAATAGGAAATGTCGCCCCCTCTCTTTGTCCCACCACGGCCGGTCACCGCGGGACTTACCGACCAACACCCTTTAGCTAGAAGAGATACAAGAATATCATACAAGGGGAAAAGTAAAACGGAATCAATACGATATAACTTTTACATAGCCACACTGAACACTCGAACTCTACGTACAGAAGAGAGTCTCACTGAACTTGAATCAGCTCTACAATCGCTTAAGTGGGACATATTGGGTATTAGTGAGATGCGCAGGCTGGGAGAATCAATAGAAGATCGCCATGACTATATCATGTACTATAAAGGAGAAATAGCAGGACATAGAGGAGTAGGATTCCTAGTAAAATCTCACCTACAGAAAAACATTCTCGAGTTCATTGGTATATCAGATAGGGTATCAGTTCTTAATATTAATCTGCCACATTACAAGAAGGATTGGACTATTATTCAGGCATATGCACCAACTGAAAAAGCGACATTACATGAAGTAGAGACTTTTTATTCTAGTATTACAGATACCATAAGAAACTATGCACATAAAAATCTTATTGTAATGGGAGATTTTAATGCTCAACTTGGAATAAAAATCAATGACGATGAGAAACCTATAGGAAAATTCGGCTACGGAAAAAGAAGTAAAAATGGCCAAATTTTTTTAGAGTTCTTACTGGAAAATAACCTCTATGTACTTAATTCCTTATTTAAGAAAAATACTAAAAGTAAATGGACGTGGATATCCCCGGACGGCAAGTACAAGAATGAAATTGACTACATAACGACTAATCATCCTAATGCATTCACAGATACCGGAATAGTGCAGAACCTAAACTTTAACACCAATCATCGCATGGTCCGTAGTTGTCTTCGTTCTCATGCTCCAAAAAAATCTAGAAAATTTATCAGGTCTCATAAGCCCACTCATATAAGCGATGAAAGCCTAAAAGAATTAAACGCTGCTCTTGCATTAACTTATAGGAAGGACGGGGATATTATTGACATGTATGCAAAACTAGAGCACATCTTGATCCATGTAGAGCAAAATATGGAAAGCAACAGGAAAAAGTACATCATGAGTGAAACTACCCATCAATTAATCCAGGAAAGAAGACTTCTTTTAAGCAAGGACAAAAAAAGTTCTCAGAAAGAAATAACCGAATTAAGCAAAAAAATAAAGGAGAATGTTCGAAAAGACCGGAAACACACTAGATTAAAAACGATAGAGCATCACATAATAAAAACCGGTGGAGTTCGGAAAGCGCTCATTGAACTGAAAGATACGAAGAAAGAATGGATTCCAAAAATGAAGAGAAAAAACAGGACACTTACCAAAAGAGCTGATATCAAGAGCCTAGCTACTAAATATTTTAATGAACTCTATAGCAGCTCTACAACCGGAAACAACCTTTACTCGGAACAAAATTTCAAACTAGGAAATGTAATGGTAAGTGAGGAAAAAGAACCAGCATTTCTGGTATCTGAAGTCAGGAGGGCTATAAAAAGCCAAAAATTGGATAAAGCCCCAGGACCTGATAAAATAAAAAACGAATTGCTACACAGTTGCATAGACAAGTTGAGTCCTTTGCTTGCCAAGATCTTTGACTGTATTCTCTACACTGGTGAAATTCCAGAGACATGGACTATCTCTCATATTATACTTCTATACAAAAAAGGAGAGAAAGACGACATAGGTAATTATAGACCAATAAGCCTGATGTCAAACATCTACAAAGTCTTTTCCAAGGTAATATTAGGGCGAATTACCAGGCAACTAGACGAGAATCAACCGAGGGAACAGGCTGGCTTTAGAAGAAATTTTTCAACCATTGACCACATCCACACGGTCAAACAAGTATTAGAAAAATATAGAGAATACAATAAACCACTCTACTTGGCATTTATTGACTACAGCAAAGCGTTTGATTCTTTGAAACATGATAAAATATGGGCTAGCTTAGAAAGACAAGGTACTAACAAAGTCTATATAAATATCCTAAGAAAAATATATAAAAACAGCAAAGCTAAAATACAACTAGAGAGCTTAGGAGATGAATTTCCGATTGAAAGAGGAGTTCGACAGGGCGACCCAGTCTCTCCAAAGATTTTTTCAGCAGTACTCGAAGACGTGTTCAGAGAATTAAACTGGACAAATTATGGTTTAAATATTAATGGAATCAACCTCAACCACCTTAGGTTTGCTGACGACCTGGTACTTTTTGAGGAGAGTCCAGAAAAATTGGAAATAATGGTCAACCAGCTATCTCAGGAAAGTGCAAGCGCAGGCCTGTCTATGAATGCTAGTAAGACAAAGGTAATGACAAACTCTACAAAAGTAAACATCACGGTAGATGGGAAACTTCTAGACTATGTTGACGAATATATATATTTAGGGCAAATTATATCACCTACTGATTTAATGACGAAAGAAATTGACAGAAGGATTGCAAATGGATGGAAAAAATACTGGACGCTAAAAGAAATTTTAAAAAGTAAAGACCTTAGTTTGTCAATAAAGAGTAGAGTTTTTAACACTTGTGTCTTAGCTTGTCTAACTTACGGCTGCGAAACCTGGGCTCTAACTGTATACCACAGATCAAAGATAGCAAAGTGCCAAAGAGCAATGGAAAGGAGCATGGTAGGAGTTAAGCTCAAAGATCGATGCAACAGTCAGGAAATCAGGAAAAAAACAAAAGTGGTAGACATTCTTAGAAAGATAGACTCGCAAAAATGGAGATGGGCCGGACATTCACAAAGAGATAATCAAGAAAAATGGAGCACAATCATAACAAATTGGTACCCACGGGATGGAAAAAGAACCAGAGGTAGACCGTACAGAAGGTGGGAGGATGAAATAAAACAGACCGCGGGACCGAACTGGCGTCGAGTAGCACACGACAGACAACAGTGGCGACAGCTAGAGGAGGCCTTTGCCAACAGGCAATTCGAAACGCGCGACATCCTTTAAGATAATTTTTAATTTTTGACGTTTTAATAATAATAATTCAATGTAATGTAATTAATGGAAAAAAAAAATCTGACTAATTTTATGTAATGAATTGTTTCGAAAATAAAGGCTATTTTTATTTTATTTTATTTATTTAGTCGTATACAATATACATAGAAGAAAGGATATACTTAGAAAAGCAAAATAATAAAGACAAAATATTCTGAGAAACGCCCCCGTGTGCGTTCAATTGTGATTATTTCGATGAGGAAATGTGAGTTCACATGTCTCGCGCAAGCGGGCGGGGTGCGACAAGCAACGATTACACGACATGTTCCTTCGATTTCTCTTCCGCACGCTCCATTTGACACATCCTGTATCTATGAGGAAATAGACTGTTTTCCAAGTATTGTTCAAAGAATACGACAGATGTATTTGTATTTATTTACTGTGACCCGAAGGCGACGAAATCGAAGTTCATAGCAAATTCGTTTTGCGCTGCAAGCGTTAGAATGAGTTTTAAGCTATTGCATAGCTTTTATCGCGGGCTTTGAGCGCGGCGACCGAATCAAGAAATTCCGTAACGAAAACAAACCTAACACCCCGTCGTTTCAGTTTGGCAGACTTCGGCACGGTGTTTGTGTGCGTGCCACTAGAAAATGATATGCAATTACCGCTTTACCGCGGCAGTCCCCGAGTGCCACACGTATTTTTTTTGTGGCTAAATTATGAACAACAATAATTCGTCAATTCATTGAATTCTGTTTTTCAAGGATTCCTTAATACAGAGCGCTTCACTGAACTGGACAGCTACATTACAACTCAAGATTTTACTTGAGGTCCCTACAATTATTTTTTTGAGATGATGAGAATATAAACCAAAAAAAAAGCAGTACGTATATAATATTTTATTTCGATCATCTATCGGATCATAGAGGATCATAGTGACACCGATTTATCTTGGTACCTACATTAACAATTCGTAATCGACAGTACCTACCTAAATTCCCACAATTTAGGTGGAAAGTACCCCTGCAGCATCAACCTTTTTCAATTAAAATTTATTAAAATTAATTTAAAAAAAAATTATTTATTTCACGTAGGCCAACCTGTGGCTCTTATGACAAGTCATGATTCTACCACCAGTTCGGAAAGCGGATTCTGCTGAGAAGAGCAGGCAAGAAACTAAGCAGTTGCTCTTTTCAAAATAATCATTGACGACCTCCCTGGCGCAGTGGTGAGCGCTGTGGTCTTATAACTGGGAGGTCTCGGGTTCGATTCCCGGCGGGGTCAATTTGGGAATTTATAATTTCTGAATTGTCTCTGGTCTGGTCTGGTGGGAGGCCTTGGCCGTGGCTAGTTACCACCCTACCGTCAAAAACGTGCCGCCAAGCGATTTTAGCGTTCCGGCACGATGGCGTGCAGAAACCGAATAGGGGTATGGGTTGAATTTTCACTGCCATACCCCTTCCAAGTTAGTCCGCTACCATCTTAGACTGCATCGTCACTTACCATCAGGTGAGATCGCAGTCAAGGACAATCTTGTCATCAAATAAAAAAAAAAAAAAAAAAAAAAAAAAAAAAATCATTTTACAATATTATTATGAAGCTATTACATTGTAATAAGTTTTTTATACTATCTTGTGGGCAGCTGGATGCCAAGCCGATTTAACCTATGCAACTTTGTTAGAATAAAATATAATATTTCCACAATGAGGGGAAGTTCATGTTTAGACGGGCAGACACAAAAAAGAGAACCTTGAGGAGTTGAAGGTAGAAAATTTTATGGGACTACTTCGTAAGCTTTATATGTCGATTTAAAAAAATCACGTAAATCGATCCAGACACCCCGGAGAATTCGGTGGATATAATATTATGTAAATAGAAAAAATGCTGCGGGCCGAATTGAGAACCTCCTCCTCCTTTTTCTGGAAGTCGATTAAAAACTTGAACCTATTTGATAATAGATAAAACCTACGACGGGACTGATCCGGCAGCATATGAAGCATACAACAGTGATTCAAATACAGTCGAACTTGACAGCAAATGCCCTTGCAGGACCTTAGCTGTTGCCAACTTCACTGTCGGGGATTAAGTTTTAAGGAAATATTTCTTTAAATCAATTTTATCTCCCCTTTAAACTACTCCTTTAGGAATGGAATTTAAATAAGACCCTTTCTTAATATATGCCTACTGTTTTATGATTGTTTTATCATTGAAGCAGTGATAGCCTAGTGGTTAGGACTATGGTCTCCTATTCGGAGGGTCGCAGGTTCGATCCCGGTTACGCACCTCTGAATTTTCGGAGTCAAGTGCGTTTAAGCAATTAAATATCACTTGCTTCAACGGTGAAGGAAAACATCGTGAGGAAACTTGCACACCTGACAGTTCTTCATAATGTCCTTGAAGGTGTGTGAAGTCCGCCAATTCGCATTGGGCCAGCGTGGTGGACTATGGCCTATAACCCTTCTCTGAGAGGAGACCTGCGCTCAGTAGTGAGCCGTTGATGGGTTGCTAATGATGATTATGATGACTGTTTTATGAAATGGTAGCAATCATATTATCTACTCTATCACACACCTGCTTATCGATTAATAATCGTTAATGTAAAGCACCTATTCTCAATCCAATGCAAATTGATCTCAGATCGATAGACGCGATAGACGAGAGATCTTCCTTTGATCACACAAAAAACCGGAAGATCCCTGACCTCTCAAAGAGCAAGATTATAGCTTAAGAATGCACTCGGCGCTCTGGTCTCTAATCAAGATGCGGTACCTCGTTATGCGAGTGGCCGGGTGTAACTCGATTGGTGCACTCTATCGGCAAATTGAACGGTAATGCTGATTTACCTCAATTTTCTACTGCATTATCTACGGTAATTTGATACGCTTGTTAAAGTTGAACGCAGGGACATACCTACTACCGGTACAAGATTACTGTAATCTCGTGTTATATAATCCGTCTTGGATGTATGTAACCTTTACCAATTGTAAAAGTTGTAGTTAGTTGTTAAAGGTTACAGTGTCACAGAGTTTGTTACTATAGCAGTGGTCACGAAGGACTAACGATTACTAGTTTACTATCATTGTTTACATTGCTGCTTACGAATTTTATAAGTAAGCATGAATAACTAGTGGTTCGCCCCGAACTGAGACCTCGCGGTAACGGTTTCCCATAATTACTTATTCATTCAATAGATACATGACGATCAAAATTATTGACATTATTATCATGCCCGTTTTCACCAACCATACCTAAGTCATCCTCTTTGTAGAAGTCTCTTTACGTTCTTCATTCGTTTTTATATATCTTTAGTATTGATTTAAATAAACTAACCTTCAGGTTACGCATATACCTGAATAACAGTTAATGAAAAAGAGGCATCAGTGTGGGCCGGCGATGAATGAATGCAAAATATGTGGCGAATTAAATTGCATATATTTTTTTTAAATAAGAAAGGCAGTTTTATTGTAAAAAGTGGAGGTCTCGCATTAAGATTTAAGACACCGTTCGCATGCTGAATTATTTGAGGTTAAGCTTTTTTGGGGCCTATTTCGTTTTTATATTTTGGCTGATTTTCAATACAAAAACTAAAATATTAAAACGCTCGGATAAGATAAGTCTTACCACCAACGTAAAATAAGTTTTACTTTGGCGAAATCGTCCCTTACTGTATTTCATTGGTACATTGTAATGTACGTGCCAAGAATTCAATAAATATTATGCAGGAAAGATAAATAATGAATCCACCATTCTAATTCTAAAGGTTTTGAAAGAAACACCAGAATTACCATCAGAATTATCAGAACATGAGCTTCACGTCAGAGTCGAAACAAGTTAAGTTTATTATTTCCCCTATTCCTACTGTTGTAGTATGTTATGTAAATGTAAATGTTATCGCGTAGAATTTTATATCCATGTACATGGATGTATGTATGGATGTACATAGATTTACATACATACAGATAAGAATAGCTGATGTTTGATTGCAAAAACTATAACCGGACTGTATTGAAAATATGAAATGGAAGAATGTTATTATTTTCTAGATAAATTATATACAAATTGACTACCTGCGTTTGACATCTCATGTGATACCTACCTTTGAGCTACCTACTCGTAAATTCGACCCATTTTGTTGGTTTAATTCTCAACAATTATGCCATATTTTTTTGGATCGTATTTAAACGTGCGAATTCAAAGTCAAATTAAAGATTTCAAAAAAATCGAATACCAACTTCTGAATTAATAAATGGGGGACAGTGCGTGGGCGACTACAAATATTAAAAACGTTAAACTTGAAAATACTTTGAGTAACTAGCTATTCAAAACGATCGGTAGGTACATTATATTATAATTCTTAAGCGAAATCTCAGCTCTCACGAAGTTCTCGTCATAGGGATTAATAGGGATTAGGGAGTAGTGATTCACCGCTCCACCCAGTAATTGTTGAGAACTCTGCACTCGAAATTGTCGACGAGTATATTTACCTGGGACACACAGTCCAGCTAGGTAGGTCCAATTTCGAGAAAGAGATCAGCCGCCGAATCCAACTCGGCTGGGCTGCGTTCGGGAAGCTCCGAGATGTCTTCTCGTCCAAAATTCCTCAGTGCCTGAAGACTCAAGTCTTCGAACAGTGCGTGTTGCCAGTGATGACTTACGGATCCGAGACATGGTCGCTAACTAAGGGCCTCATAAGTAGGCTCAGGACCGCTCAGCGGGCGATGGAGAGAGCTATGCTCGGAGTGTCCCTGCGGGATCGAATCAGAAATGAGGAGATCCGTAGGAGAACCAGAGTCACCGACATAGCTAAGCGAGTCGCGATACAGAAGTGGAAATGGGCGGGGCACATAGTTCGAAGAGCTGATGGTCGTTGGGGTCCCAAGGTGCTGGAGTGGCGACCCCGCACCGGGAAGCGCAGTGTTGGCAGACCCCCCACCAGGTGGACCGACGACATCAAACGAGTCGCAGGGAGCCGCTGGATTCAGGCGGCGCAAGACCGAGGCCTGTGGAAGTCCATGCAAGAGACCTTTGTCCAGCAGTGGACGTCTATCGGTTGATAAAGAAGAAGAAGAAGAAGTAGTGATTCTCTATATTATTATTATTGATGTTATTATTTTTTTTAACTTAAGTTAGGTATATTAACCCAATAGAACCTATGTGCCCAAACCCCCCCCGAACTTCAAGAAATCTCAAGTAATATAACAGTACCTAACAATATTAATACCGCAGCTCATTTAAAAGCAATGAATGTATTCACCACTCAATCCGATTATATAGTCGATTACATAATATAGTAGTCGCCCACCCATTATTTTACTGAACAATTTATATTATTTCTTTTTTCAACTAGTTTTACCCATCTACTTTTGCTGTTATGAATTTTTTACTACATCATATCGACATTATAATATTAGATTATAATATTGCTATGATGAACCCAAAGACCTAAAATTAAAGTTTAAAATTTTGATGAACAGATAAACGATCAAACATACACACATTTTAGTTAATTAAAACCTTTCAGCGTCGAGTTAAAAGCAGATTTAAGTTTTGAGAGATCCTAACCCACTAAAGATGGTATCGAAATAATCGACCTTTGCACTAAATAGATCGGATGTAAAGATTACGGTTTTAAGATGGAAGTAGATAGTACTTGCCAGTTTAAGTAAAGTGCATTTTACGTTCATTACTATCTAACTAAAGATCTTACGGACAACATACGGATTACGAACGGTTTAGGTGACTGGTAGAGAACTTGTTGTATCATATCACATCACACTAATCACACTGTCACACTAATATTATTAAGGCGAAAGTTTGTATGTGTGTGTGTATGTTTGTTACTCTTTCACGCAAAAACTACTAAACGGATTTGGCTGGAACTTGGAATGGAGATAGATTATACCCTGAATTAACACATAGGCTTCATTTTATCCCGGAAAATTAAAGGGTTCCCGCAGGAATCAAAAAAACCTTAATCCACGCGGACGAAGTCGCGGGCATCATTTTATACAATGATAAGGAAAATAATGTAAATATTACCATAAGTAGTCATAAACCGCTTTTCCGGAACAAACTTTTTTATAAAATCGCAAGGCAAATCAGTTATTTTTGCAGAACGCAGATAAGAAGCGAACCTTCTAAAAAAAATTCAAAATTCAAAATAATTTTTAATGTAGGCCAACTTGTGGCTCTCAAGACACGTCATGACTCTACCACCAGTTCGGAATACAGAATCAAGAACGAACTAAGAGCGATTTACTGCATCAGACAGAGGCACAGACAGACGCACTTTCGTATTTATTTATGAGAAACACAATGGAGATTCAAAATTATACTTCCAACTTCACAAGCAATAAAATTATACGTGTACATTGTGAAAGTTTTTAAAGAAACCGAACAAAACGTCTTTGTATTCAGATATTTAAATTAGCTATTAAACAATACAAGCAAACTAAAGCAGTGCACAGTCATATTTCCCAAAACCGGATAAGGAAGCTGACAATTATCTCGTTCGCGCGCTATACAACGACTAAATGTGAGGGGCCATTTACCGGTTTATCTTAGCTTTTAAACAATGAGACCGCGGTAAATATTCTCGTGGAATGAATACATCAGAAAATGAAAAAAATCGGCCAAGTGCGAGTCGGGCCTCGCTCTTTTAGGGTTCCGTTAAAAAAAATTAAATTAAAAGATTTCCATCTACCCACCTACCCATTTTAATTTAATTTAATTTTTATTATTTGTTGTTATAGCGGCAATAGAAATACATAATATGTGAAAATTTCATCTGTCTATCTATTACGGTTTACGAGATACAGCCCGCTGACAGACGGACGGACGGACGGACGGACGGACGGACGGACAGCGTAGGCTTAGTAATAGGGTCCCGTTGGTACCCTTTGGGTACGGAACCCTAAAAATACAATTTGTAAGACAAAATTATAATCAGTACGTTTAAAACGATACCACGACTGACTTGACTGACGGACAACTCAGTCAAGGTTTTATTGTTATAAATAATTTGGTGTGAATATGGTGGTAATACAATAAAATTAAACTAGAGCTAGTGCACTGTGAAGGGGTTTATTTGAAATTCCATCTCTAAAGGAATAAAAATGAAAAATAATTTTTAAAGTTAATATCAATGTGCAGAAAGTCGAGGACATCAGCTAGTCAATAGAACAAAACTGTGTCATGGTTTATTTTATTTTATTTTATTTAGGAAAAAAACTAAGAAAATGTGAAAACTTTATCGATTATATATTTATTAACAATTTTGCATATAATATATTTTACCAAACATAGTTGCCTATTATAATTACGATAAAAGGACCGTTTAACTGGAGATTAAATAGTATTATTTGAGCTTTAACCTTTATCTTAATGATTATGCTAACGACCTGTCAGATTATCTATGTCACATGTTACATTAAGTACAAGTACAATTGATATCAAACTCAACAAGATTATATTATGGATACATAATTATAATTATTTCAAAACTACTTATTTTATGGTTACAGTAAATTATATTTTCTTATCGCTTCATACAAAATCTTACGGCTATCTCTCAGACAATTCTGTATTGCATTAATTAGGAAACTTGGTTTTAAGTCGCTGCAAGTCTTGTACCTGCGTAAGATATGAAAATTACAAAGTGAATGGGAAATTTTCGCAAATTCTAGTGCAATTTTGTCCGAAAGTTCAGTAACTGTACTTGGCTCAGCCTTCTTTGTTAGTTTTGGTTGTTTTAAATATTTTGCTATAATTAATACAAGTTCTTTCAAAGTTGTTAAAGTTATATAAACACTAACAAAAACTTACAGTTATTTAAAGGTCTGATTACTTTTATTACAATATATTATTATTATTTAATTTATATTATTTTCTTTTCTTAAACATTCTTACTAATATTATAAATGCGAAAGTGTGTTTGTTTGTTGGTTAGATGGTTTTTCCTTCAATCATGCCGCAACAGGGTTACGGATCGACGTGAATGGGTATAGTTGAGGACCTGGAGAGTGACTTAAGCTACTTTTTATCCCGGAAAATCAAAGAGTTCTCGAGGAATTTTAAAAACTAAATCCACGCGGACGAAGTCGCGGGCATCACCTAGGTGTCTGATATTTTACTGGCGTAAAAACTGATAGATGTAATTTTACACCTCTATTCTGTATTGGTATAATTATCTTGGTATGATTGATCTAGAGACCATGTAATAGGTATATAGATTGATTGATTAAATTATTGAGTAGGATTACAAAATACCGAGTAGTTTTGATTTTTGGCATCAGTGACTGTTTCAACGGCGTTATATTTTGATATTATCGATGCATCTATCCTTGTCGTTCCACTGATAGATACATGTACGCTTCGTGTGATAACGGCATAAAAAAGGCTTTAAAACGTATGAAATAATCTCACAGGCTTATACGCGTCAACACGAGCGTCATGATGAATATGGAAGGAGAGTTTTTCCATTTATTTTAATGCATGCAATCCCGAGTTTGGTAACAGTTGTAAAAGTGCCATTGCAGATATAACTCCTTTAAACTTTTTTATTTCGCCGACAAATTGGCATTATTCTTCATAAAACCGCTTCCCGACTGGCGCTAATTCCGCAAACTTCAAGGCACCGGCTGCGACACCTGGCGGCCATTTTCAGAACTTCACTGCCAAAGTAAAGTTTTCCACTAACAACAACTAACCGATATATTTATCGTTTTTTTTTTTTAATTCCTTAACAAGATATTCCTTGACTGCGATCTCACCTGATGGTAAGTGACGATGCAGTCTAAGATGGTAGCGGACTTACTTGGAAGGGGTATGGCAGTGAAAATTCAACCCATACTCCTTATCGGTTTCTACACGCCATCGTGCCGGAACGCTAAATCGCTTGGCGGCACGTCTTTGAATTGGATTGAATTTGAATGGATGGAATTTCAATAATATACGTGGTCAACAACCCTTCTCTTAAAGGAGATCTGTGCTCAGTAGTGAGCCGTTGATGGGTTTCTATTGAGATAAGAGCTGACGATGGTTTGATGATGTTTGATGATGACCTAATCATCAGATTAGGCAAGAGTCTCTGAAGAATGATAAGGGTTTAGGCCATAGTCCACCAAACTGGCTATACAGGGATCGGCAGACTTCACACATATTTATGTACATTATGTAGATTTCTCAAGCATGAAGGCTACCTTCCTATGTTTCCCTTTACAGTTAAAGCAAATGATATTTAATTGGTTAAGTTTATGTAGGGTAAGTTCGGGGGAGATTGCCGTAGTTTTGATAGTTTTTACATACTTTTAGGGTTCCGTACCCAAAGGGTGCCAACGGGACCCTGACTAAGCCTCCGCTGTCCGTCCGTCCGTCCGTCCGTCTGTCAGCGGGCTGTATCTCGTAAACCGTAATAAATAGACAGTTGAAATTTTCACATATTTTGTATTTCTATTGCCGCTATAACAACAAATAATAAAAATAAAATTAAAAAATAAAGGTGGCTCCCATACATGGAAAAGGAATCCAAATAAAATTTTATTTTTTCACCCTAGCATGTGGGGGTCATTGTCTAGAGCTCATCAAGTGGAGTTCAAATATATATTTTTTATTTTTTTTTAGCTACAAAAATGAGGAAATGGGGGGCCGTCAAAGTTGTAGGTTTTAGACCAATTTTGTTAGGGGGGTCTATCACAAAAACTAAACTAGTTAGGAATTTGAAATTCTGGTATATTATGTACTATGTAGTGTATTTAAACAATAAATACTGAAATTACCGATTTATAATGCGGTTTGTAAGTTGTGACCGAAACAAACGAGCATTTTTTCCCCATATGCTAATTTAGTACTTTCTAAGAACTATAAATATCTAAATATTATGTATCTAGTTTAAAAAAAATGATTTGGTCACATGAACGGAACCATAAAAGAGCGAGGCCCGACTCGCACTTGGCCGATTTTTTGATTTAATTTCACTATCGCTTTGCGCGTGCTGTTAGTGGCCTCCACTGAACTGGGCGTAAAGAAACTTTATCTAGCTCTCAATGGCTCCGAAATATAAGTTAACTGGCCATCTCTCCCGTGTGGCCCCCGAACTTACCCAATAAAACTTCAATAAGCATTTCAGTCAAGAAAAACAAAAGAAAAATACACGAAGAAAACAGCATAGTTTAAAAGGCAACAGCAATCAATGCAAAATACAAACGAACAATGCAAGAAGACAAAAGTTAAACAACAGCAACTTTGGTGGTATCGGAAACGTTTTGTTCCTCTCTGCCAATCGTCGCCGAACAATGGGAACAGTGGCTAATTTTACAACCTTTTGAATCGTTTGTCTCGCGGTGCTTAGGGACTAGTGTATTTGAAACTTCGGTGATTGGATGCCTTGTTTTTCTTTTTTAAACTTCGTCGATAGCTCTCAAAGTTTCAGCTTAATCTTGCTTCATCGGATTCGGATTTGCTGTTTTCTGGAACGAAATGGGCTTTTTCGACAGGCTCATTTAGATTTTCTCTTTGCTCACTTCAAAATAGAAAAGTTATTTGATTTATATTGTAAGCACTTCTTTGTTTAGTAAACTCAAAATGGGGTAAAAACAATATTTTATGTATGTAGTTACGAGTCTACGCCCACCATTCACATGCCTACTTACAGTTCGTGACATCGTTTTTGCTTGTATAATAAGTAATAAGACAAACATCATTTTGCTGTGACGAACTCCACGTTTCAAATCCCTAGATCACTTTGAGTACTAAGATCTATCTCTAAAGTATTAAACGGTCTGGGTATGTTTGACAATCAATCAGTCAGTCAAGTTCAAATTGTCTTTGTATCATCATCATCTCCTGGCCCTTGTCCCACGCTATGTGGGATCGGTACAACATGTCTTGTTAGCCATGTTGTAAGTGGTTCGGCATGATATTTTACGACCAGCTGCCTGTCTAACCTCAACCCTCTTTGCTGAACCCTGAATGCTTTTGTTGGTGGAAAGGATAGAACCCCCCCCCCCCACCTTGCGGTTCAATAGGGTACTGTTGGAATCCCTCTTTTTTTAATCTCCAGATTCGAGTGCCAGGCCTCAAACTCTAGACTGTACGCGAGCACTATGACGTATGTGGCGTGTTGGAGAGCTTTCAGTTCTTTTTTATACGTGGATATCAAGGTGGTGTACACTGAAGACAGAATTACTTCAGTATCATCTTCGTCATTAGGTTCTGGGTTCAAAACTGTGCTCATTTGACCTATAAAGGTGCTGAAATTTTTCTTTATAATATTAGCACTGATTCCGAACTGTCAAACTTCAGCGTTTATCGAATGACATTAGAAGTAGAGCTAAAAACATGACTGGCCTCACTTTTTACAGCGGCGACACGTATTGCATCAAGATCCTTCTTCACCATTGTGTACACTTCGGCTGACTTAAATTTTCTTTGTAAATACAATAAAAAGGACAGTATAAGTTGCTAGGACATCAACAGTTTTAATTTCTTATATTATTTTAAAAACGGTGTTGGGGATACTCCATAAATGACAGTGAAGAAGTTGACTTATAAAAACTACCAGCACAGGATTGTAGAGTGTGGGCATCCTTACAAGAGACACATGTCCAGCGGTGGACGTCTTTATGTTAAAGACGATAACTCAAACTCAAAATAAACAAAAAAAATTATGGAACCTGTTTGAAAGAATCAAAAATCTGTCAGTACTCGACTCTAGACTTAATGGGAGTTTTTAGGAGTTTTCATAATAGCTCTGTGTCTTCTAAATTGAAATATCTGGATCCTAGCCAATTTGTATATTACTATTTTGTTTATCTTAATTGATCTTTTATCTAAAATCACACGTGTAGTTTCTAAACATATTCAACTTAGATATTAAAACGTTAACACTATCTTCATGCCTTTAACTTGCTTCAGCAGAGAGTTGCCATGCAAAAAGAAGTAACTACGTCCCGTAAATTATGTACATCGTGTCGTTATAATTGACTCTTCCGAGAAAACCAAAAGTGCAAGAAGAAAAAGGAGGGTAGTTGGTAAATAAAATTAAGAAACATGAAATATTAAAAACTAATTCACTTGAGTAGTAGTAATTCACACACTAAAGCACTTTGTAAAAGTTTATTTGAATAAAAAATTAAGTGGCACTCGGGGACTGCTGCGGTAAAGCTATTGCATAGCATTTTTTATCAACTTATGCAATTATAATATTTATGCAATATTTTTTTCGCATAATAAAAATTATGCAAAAAAAAAATTAAAAAACAAACAAACAAGAAAAGCGAACTGTCACTACTTCGCGAGTGAGATTCGAACCTGCGACATCATACACCATGTGGTAAAGAAAGCGGCCGCTCGCCCACTGCGCCAAACAGAGCTACTTGTGAACCTCTAAAATGTTGAACGCTTAACGTCGTCGTTGTTGTTAACTGAACGACGGTGTTAGGTTTATTTTCGTTACGGAATTTCTTGATTCGGTCGCCGCGCTCAAACTGTTTGTCCTAGTTCAAAGCCCGCGGTAAAAGCTATGCAATAGCTTAAAAATTATTCTGTTCTATGATCGATAGCTCTATGGCTTTTAACCTGTTACGGCATTAGATTTTAGTTGCGCGAGATAAGCGTTAATCGTCTTAAGTATCTGTGGAAACAATTAGCATTGTAAATGCGTGTCGTTGTGTTGTTACTCGTATGACAAGTGACAGCCGTGACAAATGTAAGTAGTGTGACAGGCGCGGCTTAAGTGCCTTGTTAACATAGAAATGGACACCGGACAGTCACTGTCCATGACTTTCCAGTTTGGTAAATATTTGTCGCAATTTATTGTTTGTTTAAGAACTTTCATATTGAGTATAAGTTACCGACCTGTATTTTATTTGGTCCGGTTGATTCAATTCTTACTACTTACGTTAGTTAAATCTAATCCATACGTAGGCTCTTACGTCTGTGTAATTTACTGGCGACAAACATTCCGTCAATGTATTAAGTCGCTTCATCCACTAAAGTTCTTGCAATTCACGAGGGCGACTGACTTATGGTTGTGTGTGTGGTATCTGTATAAGTGTGAGCGAGCGCAATTCTCGCGCCTGCCCGCTTCCACCTAGGCTTTGACAGGCACGCACACTTATGCAATGTGCATGTACACGAAGTACCTAACCACAAGTAAAGCTCACTCGCCTTGGTGAATTGCAAAAACTTTACCATAGAAATTCTTATTATGATATTGATTACTATTACTAGACAAAATTGTGAAACCAAAATTTAACGATGAAATAAGTTATTCCAAAATCATAGACGAACATTTCAACTTATTTTTATACCTAACTAGCTGATGCCCGCGACTTCGTCCGCGTGGATTTAGTTTGTTCCTAGTTTTCCTGAATTTTCTTTGCTATAAACCTCACGGAGCCCGATACCTTTCCAACGAATGCAAAACCGTGGAAATCGGTTCGTGCGTTCTGGAGTTATAGCGTCAGGAAGGAAAACCCGACTTATTTTTATATAGTAGATAGCTAATAGCTAAAATTATTATTAATAGCTAAAATATTTATAACTTATAGCTTCTTTCTTTTATTTGCCATCACGTGATTCCGCAAGTAGGCGACGTCCACCCAATTTGTATAAAAAAAATATACCTATATATTAATGTTAAAAAAAACAGTAAAAAAACAGCTCATTATACTCTACTGTTAAAAAAATCTTGACACTGAAATATGTTTGCTTTTGAAATTGTCAAACAAAAAGAAATCATTCCAATGACAATGAAAGCCGTGATGGCTTCGTTTTCCCATTTCAATTATAGTTCCTAGAGTGCAGATAGACTGTCTGTTTGTCGGGAGATCAATTAGTGTGCGGATTACTGCGGAGAATATAATGCCGACAGGAAATAAAACGCCGGCACCGATGTTCAATTGTCAGCCACGTTCCAATTCCATCGCCGCATCAGCATTTTCCATTATCATAAGTTTTTATCTATTCTTATATTATGGATTCCATTACTTTGTTTGCTCTTTTAATATAGAACGAATGATTCTTCTTCTTCCTTCTGCGTTTCCTGGGAATCGTTTCCGCAACTAGGCGATAACCGCCTGTTTTGCGTGAATTATAATTTTTACGAATCAGAAGTGCGATTGTGTAAGAATTGCCGATCAAATCGTCAAAGTTCGGCGTCAAAGTAAACTAAACCATAACACTTTGACATTAGAGCTCACTTTCGTGTATCCATTCACAACCGTTTAGGGTATCGTACATACCTAAACGTATGAGAATGGATACACAATATTGAGCTTTAATTCTATGACATTATGGTTTATTTTACTTAGACGATTTGATCTGCAACTTTTAAACAATCGGGGGGGCAGATCATCAGAATTTTTGAAAGAAAATTTTGTTAACGCTAGCAGCTCTATCAATGTTTTAAAAATTATTAGATCAGTGTGATGATTGTAGTCACCTCTCATTCTCTTGCTATTAGTTAAAATGTATTGGTGCAGCAAGAAAAACATAAATTCAGCTAGTCAGACGTGATTGTGACACTGATGCAATCGTTTTTAGACAATCGTTCAGAAGATCTTACAGTAGATAGATCGATAACATACGGCGCCTTGCGACGTGTTGCTACGTTTGTACTTTGTACTACATTTAGACAGACATAAAATAAATCCGACGCAAAGGTCGTAAGTTCAAAATCCAATATTAAAAACTAAACTACGCTGTAGGCGTCACCACAGGCGAAAGTTAGTTGTTATAAAGTTCCAACGTTAACAATAGCGTAGGTCGTACATGTATGGAAATTTCAATAATACTATGTTATTTTATATGCATCATAAATGTATTAGCATTTAGTTACAATAGCAGAAGAGGTGATAAAAAATAATAATAATCGTTGTCTACCCACACCCACATAAACAAGCTTTTGCCCGCGGCTTTGCTCACGTTAAATTCGATTTCTCAAACCCCTATTTTACTTACTAGGTACTGGGTTGAATTTTCAAAAATCCTTTCTTAATGATCTCTCTGCTCATTTTAAAGATTTTCTCAGTGATCAAAGAACGCAACGAAATATAGACTACTTCACTTAAGCGTACGCTCAGAGTACGGAGAGATAAGGTAAATTGCCTCTTAAACTTACACTTTGTAGTTGGTGTTCAGCAACATTATTGTTCACTTCCTTATCCGGCTACGGGAACTATGAGTACTGAGTATGAGGCTTTAAATTCAGCTTAACGGCTTCATAGTTTTGCTGGTGCATTGCAAAGAAATTTTTAACATGAATATAATAAAAAATAAGTAGTTAAAAAACACGTTAAATATGTATTTATACCATGTGTGACGTATTTTTATGCTTGTATATTTTTATATCAGTTTTTCATTTTATCTCAAAATAATCATTTAATAATTATTCATTTGTTTTGTGTGTAGTTTTATGTGGGTCAGTTACCTAAAATAATATTTTTTAGTATTTTATTCAAGAGTCAAGACAGATACTACTTAAATTTTACTTTTATTTGTAGTCTAATAATTATACTTAGTAGCTGTAAATGTTGGACTCTAGACCAAATTTGATCACTGTCCAAGCGGTTATATACATCTAAGATCAATGCAACAACCATCGTTTTTATTGAAATTCTTTATTACTCATAATTATAATAATAATCACTCAAGAATCCGGTCAAAGTGATAAATATAACTTACCACCTGTTACCATATTACCAGACCAGTTGCAGTAGTACGAAACACAAATATCTGTAAAGCTCCTACAGCCACATCAAAAGGCAAAAAAGCCACATTATAGTAAACAGTGGTCATAAAGAAATCTATTAAAAAATATATCGTCCAATTGATGGGGAAAAGCATCAATATACAAAACCTACCGACCTCATTTAACATCAAAAAAGAATTCTTTCACCGCGGGACACTTAAAGGTATCTGTCCATCGTCTTAAAGAGATGTGTGAGATATACGATGCGATGGAATGGAGGTAGCTCCAAATGGTACAGCCACGATTTCACGCAGCTAGAATTAATTTGACCAAATAATATACTACGTAACTTTGTGAAGAGTGTTTCTAGTGACAGTATAGGTTCTAACTTCTAGTTGATACGTTTTTTCGTCAATTTGATCCTTGACTGCTGACTAATGACGGGTGCCGCCGGCGGGAATGGGGCTACTTTCTGTCTGCCCGTCTTTGACATGAATTGAATTGTAGTACGTTTTGTGGAAATGTCATATTCTATTCTAACAAAGATGCACGGGTTAAATCAGCTTGCCATCCAGCTGCCCACAAGATAGTATAAAAACTTATTCCAATGTAATAGCTACTTATTAATATTGTAAAATGATTATTTTGAAAAGAGCAACTGCTGAGTTTCTTGCCGGCTCTTCTCAGCAGAATCCGCTTTCCGAACCGGTGGTAGAATCTTGACGTGTCATAAGAGCCACAGGTTGGCCTACATGAAATAAATAATTTTGAATTTGAATTTAATGTCATTGAAGATTGTCGCGAAATAACTTGAAAGGAGTGCAAGCAATTTAAATAAAGCCATGTCCCTGATTAGTTTGTGACAGAAAGCTAAATCGTTATAGTGACAACATGTCTGTGCCGGTAGAATAGTAACTGGCCACATCTGAGGCTTCCCACAATAGACCAGAAACAATTGCTTATTATAGATTCCAATGTTCGCAGTTTCTCTTTTTAGGGTTCCGTACCCAAAGGGTGCCAACGGGACCCTATTACTAAGCCTCCGCTGTCCGTCCGTCCGTCCGTCCGTCCGTAGGTCAGCGGGCTGTATCTCGGTAACCGTAATAGGTAGACAGTTGAAATTTTCACAGATTGTGTATTTTTATTGCCGCTACAAAAACAAATAATAAAAATTAAGTTAAATTAAAAATCGGCCAAGTGCGAGTCGGGCCTCGCTCTTTTAGGGTTCCGTTAAAAAATTAAATTAAAATATTTCCATCTACCCACCTACCCATTTTAATTTATTTTTTTTAATTTAATTTAATTTTTATTATTTGTTGTTATAGCGGCAATAGAAATACATAATATGTGAAAATTTCATCTGTCTATCTATTACGGTTTACGAGATACAGCCCGCTGACAGACGGACGGACGGACGGACGGACGGACGGACGGACAGCGTAGGCTTAGTAATAGGGTCCCGTTGGTACCCTTTGGGTACGGAACCCTAAAAAATAAAGGGGGCTCCCATACATGAAAAAGGAGTCGAAATAAAATTTTATTTTTTCACCCTAGCATGTGGGATGTCATTGTCTAGAGCTCATTAAGTGGAGTACAAATATATTTTTCATAATTTTTTAGCTTCAAAAATGAAGAAATGGGGGGCCATCAAAGTTGTCGCTATTAGACCAATTTTGTTACGGGGTCTATCTCAAAAACTAAACTAGTTAGGAATTTGAAATTTCGATATATTATGTACTATATAGTGTATTTAAACAACAAATACTGAAAACACGGATTTATAATGCGTTTTGTAAGCTGTGACCAAAACAAACGAGCATTTTTTCCCATATTATGCTGATTTAGTACTATGTAAGAACTAAGATATCTAAATATCTAGTTTAAAAAAAAGTAATTTGGTCATATGTACGGAACCCTAAAAGAGCGAGGCCCGGCTCGCACTTGGCCGATTTTTTATTTTTGTTTTTAAATCACCGTATAAAGGCGAAAAAAAACAAAAATTCCCAAATCGGTCAAGCCGTCTTTTCAGTTTTACCCAGACTAACGAACAGCAATTAATTTTTATATAATACTAGACGATGCCTGCGACTTCGTTCGCGTGGATTAAGGTTTTACTTATTCCCGTAGGAACTGTGTAATTTCCAAGATAAAAAGTAGCATATGTGTTAATCCTGTGAGCTATATGTATTCCAAATTTCAGCAAAATCGGCATATTCGTAGTGGCGTGAAAGAATAGAATAGAATAGAAATGTTTTTTATTCAAATAAACTGTTACAAGTAATTTTGAATCGTCAATGAGTCTACCACTTCGGAATGCCGTTCCTGCCGAGAAGAACCAGCAAGAAACACGGCAGTTGCTCTTTTCAAAATACTTTTACAATATACTTAATAGATATTATTCTATGTATGCAGAGTTTCCACAATGAGGGGAAGTTCCACAAAAGCATACGTAATTATTTCTAATTATAATTCAACACATGTCAAGACGGGCAGACAGAAAGTAGCCCCATTGCCGCTGGTAAAGAGTAACAAACATCCATAAATCAATCCTCACAAACTTTCGCATTTATAATATTAAAGTAGGATAAACATACATACAAAAAATATTATTTTAAATAGCTTACTATTCGTACACCTCGGGTGGGCAACCACCTTAAGAATAAGTATTAGAGAAAAAAATCAAAAGGATTTCTGAGTTACTACTTGCTCCTCAATTTGATCTCACGCGGCTGCGCCGGCGCGGCGGCGCACCCGCCACGTGAAACAATGATCTGTTTATTTTATCGTAACATATGCGGCTTGTTATTGTAATGTTCCACTCAACGTTTTCCTTTTTTGTGAAATCTTTATCTGTGTTTGCAACATCAACTACTGTAAATAAAACATTTTATTTTAGTAGCTACATCAGACTCTGGATATCATCTAGGACAAGAGTACTTGTGAAGACGAATAAAAGAGCCCTAACTCGATGGGGTTACGTTGTTTTATTACAGAGTTTTCGTAGCCACCTTCAGACTCCATCATCAGATCAGCTCTATGTCACAATAATATTGTATAGTCATCCAATTTACATATCCATGCAAAACTTCAGCTTAATCGGAAACTGGGAAACGGTTCTAATTCATCTTGCAAGATTTGTTCGAAACATACCTACACAGTTAACGACTTTAAACAAATCAGACATACAAGTTAAATAAAAGCTTGTGAAAACATTGTTTAGTTTTCAAGTAAACATTTCATGTGAATATTTATGTTCCTTGCTTAAATATCAGAAGTCATTGACCCCATCGCTTAAACAGAACGCAGAAATAAAAGTATCAGTTACAATTACAAAAATTGGGAAAAAGATGTTAAATAACAAAAAAGTATCATTCTTTTACACGAGCTTAACTGCTATTTCATAATCTACCTAATTCAAAAAATTTCATGAAAGTTGTTTTACTGAGTAAATCTATATTTAATATTATCATCAAGTTCAAAAAGTATAATTTTTGAAATATTTTATGACCAAATGAATCCGCGATCCTAGAAATCTAGGTATTGAAAGGTAAAAGGCCTAATATAGGAAGGAATCTTGTTGGGATATTTTTATTTATTTTCTTCTTTGTAGCTGTTGTACTCTTTCAGTATCAATACAGTGGTGGCTCAACCCGCCGCGACGCGTCATCGCTTGCTTGAGAGTTGTGATAAACATAAAGTATAGCAGAGGTCAATCCTACAGCCTATATGCCTGCTGACAGACTAATAAATGTTTCACTATGACGCAATACATCTCTAGTCCCTACTAATATTGGAACGTAAGTTCCTTATCGTACGTAACAAACGTAAGTACGGAAGGGGGCTAGGCGGAAAAATTAAGGAACCGACACTCGACATAATTTTGAAACCGACACTTTTTTGTTGAATGTGAATTTTGCATTGTATTCGGTATTTTCGCGATACAACATTAGGTCTCGGTAGCCTAGTGGCTCCGACAGTCGCCTAAAAGTTCAACGTCGATGGTTCGAATCCCAGCGTGGAATTTTTCCCTAATTTTTTAAAACTTATAAGTTATAAAAAATTAGGGAAATGTTCCACATGTAGAAATTGTTTAAAATAAAATTGAAAATGGAAAATTCGGTCTGTCGAGCTGGGATTCGAACCCCATCGACTTTGAACTGTTATGCGACTGCCGGAGCTACTAGGCTACGGAGACACAATGTTGTATCGCGAAATAACACAATGTAATCGAAAGGAACTACGTTCCATCCGGGTATCCCTTGACACCTCTCAAGTTTTTATAAATGCGAAACTGTTTGTGGGTTTGACAAATTCAATGACGCTGCAATAGAGCTACGAATCGCTATGATTTTTGGCATGGGTAAAATTGAGGACCTGGAGAGTTACACAGGTAATCCTATGGGAACTCTTTAATTTACCGGGATAGATTACTTTTTAAAAAGTTTCCATGGGATATATAAGAACTAAATCTACGCCAACGAAGTTGCGCGAATCAGCTAGAAGACAATATGTGTCAAGGGACACCAGCAAATTCACAAATGTTCGAATTCATCATTTGATAATTTTTTCACTGTAGAGAACGATCGCGGCGGTCTACGGTTTTTTTTTTATTCGATGACAAGCTAGTCCTTGACTGCGATTTCACCTGATGGTAAGTGAAGATGCAGTCTAAGATGGTAGTGGGCTAGCTTGGAAGGGGTATGGCAGTGAACATTCAACCCATACCCCTAATCGGTTTCTACACGCCACCGTGCCGGAACGCTAAATCGCTTGGCGGCATGTCTTTGACGGTAGGGTGGTCTAGTTACCACCCTACCGTCTTTACCCACGGCCAAAGCCTTCCACCAGACCAGACCAGAGACAATTCAGAAATTATAAATCCCCAAATAGACCCCGCCGGGAATCGAACCCGAGACCTCCCAGTTATAAGGCAACAGCGCTCACCACTTAGCTAGGGAGATCGTCAAAAGGTCGTACCTATCCTACCTATCGTCGATAGGTTGTACCTATCTAATACGTACAAAGGATTTCCCTGTTCCTATTATTCCCAATGCGACCTCTACCGAAATTTCATCAGCTCCCGAATGTTTCCAAGGAAACAGACGGCCTCCGGGGAGCCATTTTGTTGACTTTTTTCTGTTACTTTTTTTATTTTTATTAAAATACTTAAAAGTTATTTGAGCCTTTCAGAAATATTATCATTTACACTTTGAGATTTTTGTGAAAATGAATTTATTTTTTATTTATTATCTTCTTCAAACCCAAGTTGTTCCGTGTAAAATGGACATTACTAAAAACTCATAGTGTCAAAACGACATAATGACGTTCAACAAGTAATCTGTGTTAAAAAGTGACAGTTCATTCTCTGTGGTGCATCAATTTTATATAACACAATGATTTTGCAATTTTGTTACAATACGAATACGAACTAACGATCAGTAATTAAATAATTATTATCAACGCTAACTTATTATTTAAGAAAACCACGGTGTTCGCATCAAGAACCTAAAGACAAGTTTTGGATTGCAAACCCAAGTTTTGGATTGCAAACCAGTTTCGCTCGGTTTAACATTGCTACAGACTTGTCATTATATTATGAATAAATAACTGAACATAAAACCGAGACAATTTCATACAACTTTTTATTTATATTATTTATTCTTGACAAGATAGCACTTGACTGCTGTCTTACCTGATTGTAAGTAAAGATGCAGTCTAAGATGGTAGGCAATTTTTTGATTAAACCCATACCAATCATTGATTTCCTCACGCCATCATGCTGGATCACTAAGCAGCACGTATTTAACAGTAGTGTAGTCACTAGTCACGACCAACTACTACGAAAATCTAGTCCTACCAGACAAACATTAGTATTTACCGACCGAGCGAAGCGAAGGTCTTTGAGTCTACTTGAGTGAATTTGCACTTGTCCGTCCGTCCGTCCGTCCGTCCGTCTGTCAGAGCCTTATAACTTCTGAATTACTGAACGTAATTACTTCAATTGTAGATATAATATGTAAACCGATGGCCTTCAGCCGAAAATGGCTTAAAAAGTTATAAAAATCTTTATTTCAGGGGGGCTCTCATAGAAGCGAATGCGAAGAAAAAAAAATTTTTTGCGTTTCATAGGATTACAGTACCTCATTTTAAAGATAATTTGGAACAGAGCACAAAAGTTTTTTTTTTTTAATTTTTTTCCTAAAATTGACGAAATGGGGGGCTTTCAAAGTGGAGATTATATTTGACCTCACAACGGAATAACCATCGAAAGCTGGGGCTTGAAAGTTTTATAATTTTAGCGTAATATTATGTACTTGAACAACAAATACTAAAATTAGATAAATGTAATAAGGAAACTAAATTATTTAACTTTTAATGAGCAGCAACAACAGAACTTCACAATGATGTCAATAGATGGCGCTCTCATCTCATATAGCAAATGCAGCTATATGTAACATATTATTCAATTAAAATTATTATTTAGTCATTTAGCAAACATCAATAAAACTTCACGTTGCAGTTTGTTTTTACATGTTTTCTGATCGTGTCGATAGATGACGCTGTGTACAAGTAATTTAATTTGAATGTTCCAAAAAACTATACCTAAGTTTGTTTGATTGAGATTTCACTATAACAGTTCCCTAACCTTTACGGGTGAAAATGACATTGGGATGTTAGGATTGTATTTAGGGGCTACCTACGTAAAGAGACTTCTATACAAAGGGGATGATTCAGGTATGGTTGGTGAAAACGGGCATAATAATAATGTCAATTTTGATCGTCATGTATCTATTGAATGAATAAGTAATTATGGGAAGCCGTTACCGCGAGGTCTCAGTTCGGGGCGAACCACTAGTAATAGATGAAATAGTAATACACTACTACAAGTATGCGGCACTCGCGGCTGCGTCGAATACGTACTGAGAGTTAATAATACTGGTTTATGCTGACTCGGCCAGTTAACAAGCTCATCTCAACCGGTAAATGTCCACAGGTCCCTCCTTCCTCTGCGTACAGCTTCTCCAAGCCAATCAACCACTCAACTCAAGCTCACTCATTGCCACTTCAACCCGGCGACTCGATACTTAAGCTTTGTCGGTAACTCTGGTTCTCCTACGGATCCCGCAAGTATATTCCAAATACGACTCTTTCCATCACCCGCTGAGTGACCCTGAGCTTTCTAATCAGGCCATTGTGTTACGAAATGTATGCATTATCAATCTACATTTTATTGTACTAATTCAGAGATACGTACACATGATTTACAGTTTCCACAATGATTTATACCACAATCCAGTAATAAAAATTCCATTCGGTACAACTCGTCGGTTGCAAGTGAAACAAACGCCAGCTGTACAATGTCTTTCACCGTGTATGTGTGTTTATACGTTTCCGAGGAAGCTCGTTTGCGTTGTTTAAAAGTAATGGCCGCCTGTCGATGTCAGGGATTTGTTCGGGTTTCCGATCGCGATCTTGCATCCCCTTTCCCATCCTCTTTGGATTTATTTACACAGTCTGCTCGGGATCAGATTTCAGAATAAAGGATAGAATAGACACTAAACGGGGCTTGAAAAGATGAAGCCGTTCCAAAGAAGCTGATTTTAAAAGGTTAACAGAAGATTAGCCAAACCCGCAGACAAAACTTTTTATCTGATGATAGACGTCGGTGCTACACGCTTAATATTTATGACCTCTACATCTGGCAGATGGGTGAGATAGACATCTGAATCAATATGGCTGACCGGCTCAGTTATTCAGTGCATTAGGTACTGCTATCACACCTGAAGCAGTGATAGCCTAGTGGTTACGACTGTGGTCTCCTATTCGGGGGGTCGCAGGTTCGATCCCGGGTACGCACTTTTGACTTTATGTGTGATGAAGTTAAGTGCGTTTAAGAAATTAAATATCACATGCTTTAACGGTGAAGGAAAACATCGTGTAGAAACCTGCACACCTGAGAGTTCTCCTTAATGTTCTCGAAGGTGTGTAAAGTCCGCCAATTCGCTAGCGCAATTGGGCTAGCGTGGTGGACTCTGGCCTATAACCCTTCTCTGAGAGGAGACCTCGCTCAGTAGTGAGGCAATGATAATGATGATGATGACGATGATGATCACACCTGATGGTTATGTGATGATAGAGCCTTAGTTGGAACATGCCTTTTAGATTTCTTATTCACTCCATTACTCATTCAGGGAGAAGAATGAGTAAATAGCAGGAAAAATTTAGTGTTAATGTTCACAGTTATATACTTAAACTATTGGTGAATCGAAGTCAGTTTATTTAGAGTATGATTTATGTCTAAAATCTATATAGTTTGAGAAGCCTCCGTCAATCTATTTTCATACCAAGTCTGTGGTCAGAGAATAAAAAGTTTGTTCTCAGTAATCCGTTGTATCCCTGTAAACAAGCGGTCCTGTTCACCGTATGATAACACGATACGGGTTAGGTTTGTATTTGGACTAATTGAGAACACTTAAAATGAATTCGGGGAGTTTGTTCAGCGACGCAGCTGTTGAGTGTTCTTGGTAATTAATTAATCTGAGGTCCGCTATTTACCGAACCGTCATAGTCTAATGTTTAGATCGCGTGGATGCAGAGGGTAGAAGATTCCACTCAAGTTAGTGACTTTTTTTTTAATAAAGAATATCAACCCAGTTGAACTTGACTAATATTCTCCTCTCCCCTCCAAAAAAGCGGAAAGCTTGTGCCAGGAGTGGGTACGACAATAGTGCAACGGTCGGGATTCGAACCTGCGACCTTTCAGTTTTCAGTCCGCATCTTTAACCGTTGGGCTATTGAGGCTTTATTTGAAAACGCATGTGCTTGCAGTTTAATTTGTTTTAATCATTCAAATAATATTAAGTACACTATAACCCTTCAGTGCTGAAGCAGTGATAGCCTAGTGGTTAGAACTACGATCTCCTTTTCGGGGGGTCGCAGGTTCGATCCTGGATTTTCTAAGTTATGTGCGTTTAAGAAATTAATATCACAAGTTTCAACGGTGAAGGAAAACATCATGGGGAAACCTCAGAGCTCTTCTTATTCTAAGGCAATTGCGTTTTGTCTTCGGTATCAAACCTAAGAGTTAAACAAAAAGCTTCAGGATTAAATAAAAAGGTAGCTATAGCATTTTGTACTTTGTCGGTTAAAGCCAATGCCAAACCAACTCCGGGTATCGGGTTAAAACTCTGACTATAGTAAAAATCCAGCAATTTTGTTTCCATCAACAACTTTAATTTTGTTTCCATGGATTTTCGAGCCTCGCTTTTATTATTGCATTGTTGCTCTTTTGTGTATGTATACTATAAAACGCGTGGCAAAAGCGCGGTGTTAGCGTATTAGGACTCGTTTCTGGACACGCGGTGCGTTTCGCGGCGCGTGGTGCGTTGCGTCGCACGGTAAAATCAAATATAAATGGCCAAGTATGAGAGCGTTCTTGCAGACGCGTTCTGGCGTAGTACTCGGCGACGGCCCGCGCGACGCGACGCACCAGTCACCACGCGCCTCGCAACGCACCGCGAATCCAGAAACGAGCCCTTAGGCATGCTACACACTTATAAGGGTCAACACATACGATTCGGTAGTATTCGTTGAACAACAAGGCGACCCGAAATACATAATATTCGATTTTAGAGCCTGACTATGCTAATTAACGCTGACCGCCGACCGACTAAGCGTGTAGTACGCCTTATACTCGGTTTTTAATGGATGAATGAATGGATGAATGAATGGGTGACTGAATGGATGAATTAATGGAAATGTTTATTCGCGAAGCGAATGAAGCGTTACACTGAGACAAACAACGCAACGCTTTGCATGACGCCCTTTCTTGTAGTCAGCAACGTGTTGTGTTTGTCCAAACCTTTAACGCCGCTGTTTATAAACGGGGACAAATCCGGCCTATTTTCGTTACTGGCCACTGAACAACGACGTTTGGACTCTGGTGCACGCTTTTGTTTCCCTATTTTTTTTTTTGAGGATTCAATTTTTTGCGGACACACTAACGTTCGAGCCCTCCCTTTTACTATCAATGTTTTGATTGGTCAATGAAATGCCATTGGCACAAATAGAACTGAAATTGCTCTGCTTTTCACATACGTGCCCTCTGGGCAAATTTTTGTGTCAATGTTATATTGTTGCATCAACGATAGTTAATGTTATGTGGATATTTGTACAGCAGTAGTAACCAATTAAAATTCTTTTGGGTGCTTACATATCATCATATGAAGATATTTCAAGAACAAGTGTTATCACAATATACTCTGCTGTCGGTCCACACTCTAGCTAGAATTAATTAATCAAATCGCTTGCGGATCTTGCGGCAGTGTGGAATCTCCATAAGCGATTACTCAAGCAAATACAGTTTCTTTTAAGTTTGTACGGTCTCCTCGACGAAATCACATTACTCTTCATAAAGCCGTCTCCCGAGTGACGCTAATTCCGTAAACTTCACGGAATTAGCTGTGACACGGACGGCCATCTTGAAAAGTGACTCTTTCCCCATTTGTAACACTTTTTCTTGCTTTTATCTCTGGACAGTATACATAAAGCAACGTAACTGACCATTAATTGACTGATGAATTGACACTAACAAACAGACACGTATAGCGACTTTGGTTTGTACCATTTAGAAATAAAAATATAAATAGAAGAGTTTTTATTAAAATAAACTTTTTACAAGTGCTTTTGAATCGTCTGACTCTACCACTGGTTCGGAACGCCCTTCCTGCCGAGAAGAACCAGCAAGAAACTCGGCGGTTGCTCTTTTCAAAACAAGTTTACAATACAATAAATACTATGCTATGTATGCAGTGTTTCCACAATGAGGGAAGTTCCAAAAATGCATACCTACCAAGTACTTACAATGCAATATCTTAAGATGATAGAGATTAAGCCAACCGGGAATCAAAGTATTTTGCCAAGCTGTTACACAAAGGTTGTCAAAGATGAAATTTTAAACAAGTAGGTAGATAATATTAAATCCTCTTCAATTCGCAATGGAGCAATTGAGAAAGATAAACACTAACTTTTCGGCAAGTCTGTTACGATTTGAAACATTCTAGGGCTTGGACACACAAAACGCTGTTTCCCGCTCCATTGAAACACAGAGTGGACATTCCATGGTGATTTCACCTGTAGTTTAAGATGGAAGCAGATTACCTTGGAAAAATCATGAGATTTACTCAGATCCATAAAACGCGGCATCTTATCTTATTACCTAATGTATTAGTGATAAGCTAGTAGCCAAATCTGCTCGCCAGACTAGAAAAGAGACTATATACGCGATAAATGCGAAAGTGTGTTTTTATGTTACTTTATTGGTCCTCTAACCGTGCAAAGGCGACGTAATGACGTAATTTTCTGCATGAATATTGTTGAGTATGTATTTCGAGAATGATACCTTTTATCTCGGAATAATACAGGGATTCAGGCGGCACAAAACCGAGGCCTGTGGAAGTCCATGCAAGAGACCTTTGTCCAGCAGTGGACGTCTATCGGTTGATAAAGAAGAAGAAGAATACAGGGTCAACACGGGTTTTTTGAAAAAACCCCAACCTCACGCAAACAGAGTAGGTACCGGGCAAATGGTTATTTAGATACATTATAAATTCTTGTATTGTCACTAAAATGATAGCGCCAGGTTGTTCGTCAAAAACTTTATAATTATAAGTGCCGATTTCACCAACGTCGAGTGACGTTTATCCGAGGGATAAATTGGGCGTTTTGACAGTTATTGTATTGAAAACTCTGTCAAAATATAAAATTTACTCTCGGATAAGACTTATTTTACGTTGGTGAAATCGACCCTAAGAGTATCACAAGCTCTACACGCGTTCAGTTTAAAGTCCTGACTTGATGAAGCGGAATCGCATCGCTAGCGTAACGCGTCTTATCTATTCAAGCCTTAAATAATATATTCAAAAAACAATTGCCGTCAAACAATGGGAACAGTCTCTAATTTTACAACCTTCTGAATCGTTTGTCTCAACGGTGCTTAGGCACAAGTGTATTTGAAACTTCGTCGATTGGTCGTGCCCTGTTTTTCTTTTTTTAAACTTTGCCAATCGCTCTCAAAGTTCAGCTTTATCGAATTCAGATTCTTGCTTTTTTTGGATGAAATGAGGCTTTTTTCAATGGTTCATTGGCGAAGTTATTTTTCACGCTCCAGAAAAATGTATTTCTTTTTGTTTCGCTCTTTTTAACCGAGGAAAGTTCAGGGTTGTTTTCTCACCCTTTTTGTTCTGACAGGTGAAAAGGTGTTCTTTTCTGTAGCTCCATAGCTATATCTTATACTTAGTCCTGGGCTTTCCTTTTTTTAAGCCAAGGCTGTTTGTTGGTAGTGCCTATAATCAGTTCGGAATGGGGATTGTTTTAAGATATAATACAGAGACTGCTCTCTGTAGGCATAATGGGGCAATGGTAATTTTAGCGCGGTTAACTAAGTAAACCAACCAATTTGGGCCTAATTAATTCCAATTTCGGCGTTGGGTATGAGATTATTGAAAAAAATTTTTTTTTCTTTAGCACCAAAATCGACATTATGTATGGACCGGAAAGATTAGCTGTTTCTATCCTTTTTCCGCCCATTTTACTATCATAGATTACGTAAGCTTGAAAAGTTACACTACTTATTTACTTATTATCATCTTTAAACTGATTGAAAATATCCGACTCCGAATCGCTTACTAACTGCCGATTTCTGAATGCACAAAAACGTCGTTTTACAACAGAGTTCCCATAGCCATCTTCCGTCTCCATCATCAGATCAGCTGCATATCACTATTGCAAGTTAAATTAATATGTAATTATTAATAACAAATGCTTACTACCTACTGAAATACAACTTGGTAAGTTGTATTTCAGTATTTTTAGTACGTTGTATTAAAGTAAAAATTGGTTGTCTGTAAAGTTGGTTTACCGACGATAGTTTTACGTGATAACGTCATAAAGAAACATGGATGAAAAATTGCATACTTTTATGAATTGAATTGAATTATTATCATCTGAATTATCATTATTTTGTATGATATAAAGAAGGAGTTAATTGAAAATTACAATTTTCTCTAGTCAAAAGCCAACGCTTCGGCCGATCGTGCCTCTCTATCGCTTGTTCCGCGCTCTCGCTTGCACGCGTAGGCTCAGGCGGAACGTGACACTTTTTTGTGCGTGCAGCCGGTGTTCATCGATTTATAAGACGTTGTCACGTCAAATCCAGATTGTATTCAAGCACAGCAGATAGCATTTATAAATTCTGCTGCAGTTTTAAAATGTTATAAATACCTAAAGTCCCGACACAGATGACCTGCACTCAGACGCGCGGATCCAGGTCAGCGCGCCTCTTCGTGTCACCCGCACGATGTTACAACAGTCGATTTTTGAATATGATTTTTTTTCAATGATATAATATAATGAGAGATAAGGCGCAGGAGTGATGGCTTTATGTGCTCTCCGAAGCATGTTACACCGCCAACTTCCTAACTCTGTGCTAGTTCTGAGAATTCCTTGACAGAAAAAATCCAATATTTATTTTTATTTTATTTTATTTACAATAATTTATACATATTATTTTCTTTATTTCTTTATAGCGCCCGGCGTTGCCGGCTTGTCTGGGCGCTGCACATTCTTCTAAGAACTGTATTGTATTCTATCTATACTATAAACTATTCGTTATACTACGTAGTACTATTATATATTCTGTGGTTATACGTTTATTAACCCGACCCAGGAATCGAACACGACGCCCTAAATTACTATTCTCAACCTGAGAGCAGACCCGTGCCCTGGTACAGTATTGGGAGTAGAGGAATATTAAAGTTATACATCTTCACAAGAATTAATTATTCCAAGCATAATAATTTTAACGACGGCTTTTAAAAATCTTCATTTCAAAATTAAAAATTTTAAACACGTGTTTAAAGTGGATCACTGGTGGATCGCTATAATATTTCAATTTCATTCGGGAATCCTGTTTTATAATGAGCGTATAACCCTGTATTTTATGTAAAGAGGACGGCACACAGTGGGACATTGATTACTTTCGGGGTCAAACAGACCGATCCACAAAATTGTAATTTATCACTCAACCCCATTTGTTTGACCTGCCAAAGACCAAACGGACGTTTTTAATCTTCAAAGGATTAGAAATGATGAAACATGTAAGATAATTCCTTTTTATTAAGACTTATAAAATGTTGGACTTTATATTTTACACGACAGATTTTAGTGACAGTTCTGCTGTAATTAATGCAAGGTTTTCATTGATCCGATGACTATTGATGTGACGCTAAAATTCTCAAGGCATGGAAGGTGGGCCCTGTAGATTAGCACTTCCTGCAAGTCAAAACGAAGGTATAAAATGTGTCACGTACATAAACAACATGAAGAAGTGACAGTGAGCTAGCGACTTTGACTGTCCATAGCCTTAAAAAATTGTTTGTCTGTAAAGTTAGTTTACGGACGATAGTTTTACGTGATAACGTCATAAAGAAACATTGACGATGACTGGCGGGCGGCACAAGCCAACACTTGGGCCGATCGTGCCTCTCTGTAGCTTGTTCCGCGCTCTCACTTGCACGCACAGGCTCACTCGGAACGTGACACTTTTTCGTGCGTGCAGCCGGTGTTCATCGATTAATAAGACGTTATCACGTCAAAAATTGTCACTGGATTAGTAAAGACCTAACTTTTATGATGATATACCGTGTAATTTGATGACTAATAATAATTACCAACATGAGTCATCACTCATCATTGACGAAATTAAATAAATGAAGAAGAAAAGAATAAATAAATGAAGAAGACAAAAATGGCTAAATAAGATGCATGTAGGTACCACTTATATTAGTTAATTCAGAATTTCGTTGTCAATGTCAAGTAATGATTCTACCCCGTCTAAGTGCAGGTTCTACAGAGAAGAGGCTGACATAACTTAGTAGTTGGAAAAATCGAACTCTGAACTTCCATTGCACATTGATTTGCAAGCTGAGCCATCACACCGATGTGCCAGTGAGTAGTCATACATTTTGGAATCCAATATTTATCGAAAGTAAATTTCAATTTTAGTTATTAATTACTTTCGATTGCAATTTGATGTACAAACACCAAAAGTTTCACCACTGCATATTTTATTAATTGCTTTTGAAATGAAAAAAAAAAATGATTAAACATTTGAATAAATATTGAAAGTAAAGTATTTTAGCGCAATGACGTAATATACGAGGTCTGTCTCTCGTTAAGTACTCCGTAGCCTTAGTACAAGATTGGATAGTTAACTATAACGGACCTCTGTTTGCGAGCTTCTTCATACATCTACAGCCAACGCCCCAAGCGGAAACATTGGGAACTAAAAGTGTCCGAGTAGTTCCCAGTATGAGCGTGTATAGTTAAAACGCATGACGTCACTATCGTGAATTAAAAACGTCTTCGTACAAAAATACGGATAGTATCGCTATTTGGCAGTATGAGTAATATGTTTGACAACTCACAACCCGTAAATGACGTCATTTACGATTGTAAACGTGATACGATAGGTGAGTTTCAATTCACCGAAAATATTCCGTGAGAGCTTGGTGATATACAATCGAAATGTTGAAAAATAATTATTTGAGGAGTTCCCTGACCCACGGAAGCGTGTAGAATGATCACGGAGGCTCTGCAAGATAGCCTCTGAGACGAGGAGGAGTAACAACTGTCTCAGAGGCAATATTTGTGTTGTGCATCTCGGATGAAATATTAATTTGTCCAGGAACTCCTAACCGGTCTCTGAGTGCTTGAAATTGTGCTTCAAATAAACCTTTACAAAGTGATAGTCAAGTAATCGTCCACTGTTAAGAAAGAGTAAGTATACTCTAATAAGCAACCTCATATTATGTTCACAAAAAGTACCTATCATTATTCACTGGAGAGTTGGAGACTGAGTGTTCGAAGGTTGGTTTATTCAAAGACTGGAGACGAAGGTAGGTAACCCGTAGGTTACATTTGGCATAAGTGTTGGTACACAAATACGTCAGATACCTAGGTCGGTACCTATTCTATATTGTATTATTTTGGCCTCAAGGACTACGGGCCTAGGTAGGTAGGTAAACAGCTATGTTTTGTTACAATTTCTATGATGATTTGATGAAATTTTGCTAGTTACATGTCCTTGAAAGTAAGGGCATTTTATCCCTAACTACATATCCAGTAGAGATAAGGAAAAGTCACTCTTGCAATATTCTTGCTTATTTAGCCTTTTGGGGTAAAATGTTCAAGGAAGGTGTAACACCCTACTTAAGTATTTATTTATTCAAGAGACAAAATACTAAGTTTCATATACATAACTTGAAAAATGAAACATTGTCATAAGCATTTTCATCCCCTATTTATCTTCTTTGGGGGAACAATCTTTAAACACTTATTTCTTCAATTTCAATTATTGAAAGGCCAAATACCATGTTTCATGGATATAACTTAAAAGATAACAGACTTTCATACAAACTTTCAGCCCCTATTTGACACCATTGGGGGTGAAATTTCAAAAAATCCTTTCTTGATGGGTGTCTACTTCATAAAAGGAACCCACTGTCAAAATTTCAAGTTTCTAACTCCTATGGTTTGGTAAGGCTGTGTGTTATAGCTCAGTCAGTCAATCAGTGCTGTTAATGTTGGTTATCATCATCATCATAATTAGCAACCCATCAACGGCTCAATACTGAGCGCAGGTCTCCTTCTCAGAGAGGGGTTATAGGCCATAGTCCACCACGCTGGCCCAATGCAAATTGGCAGACTTCACATACCTTCGAGAACATTATTAAAGAATTCTTAGGTGTGCCGGTTTCCTCACGATGTTTTCCTATACCATTGAAGCAGGTGGTATTTAATTAAACACACATGACTCCGAAAAGTCAGAGGTGCGTACCCGGGATCAAACCTGCGACCCCCCGAATAGGAGACCACAGTCCAAACCACTAGGCTATCACTGCGTATGTTGGTTATACTTATTGTCATTTTGCACATTTTATCAATAAAATTTATGCTTACTTAACCTACATATTACCTATGTACAAAAACTAACAACATCCACATTTAACTTCAAAAATATGCATCAACAATATGCATGTGTGTAGGTAAAACAATTGCAAAAAGTAACTACTCCCATTCATAAAATATGTGCAAATAGAATAATTTATTAGTAGGTAAATTACACCTATGATATTAAAAACAATCAAACCACAAACCTAACTCTAATGAATAAGTTTCTATTTAATATAAGTATCATATTTTTACAGGTTGCAGATCACCTCAGAGCATAATAAAAGCTGTCACCTAAACAATATGTACCTACCTACCAAGTATGCAGGTGTTGCTTAACATCTGCAAGTGGCTGTCACATCATAGTGATCATACTTGAATAATATACTTAATTAGATTTTAATATAGGTACCTACATAAAAGAATAAATACCCAAACCAATTGTATAAAATGCAATTAGTTTTTATAAATAAACAAATTGAATCCTTAATTGTTTTAGTTTTCTTATTTTACTTACCTTATTCCATCCTAATTCATATTATTGCAAAGTTTATTAATCTTTTCAAAAGAAAACTTTAGTATGTATCTATTAAAAAGAAAGATAGTTATTTTGAATTGTTCTCAGTAATAAATAATTAACATTACACATTAAATTCATATTGTACTTGACTTCGTCCGTGTGGATTTAGATTTTAAAATCCCTCGGGAATTCTTTGATTTTCCGGGATAAAAAGTAGCCTATGTCACTCTCCAGGTCCTCAACTATACCTACCCATGCAAAAAATCACGTCGATCCATAGCCTTGTTGCAGCGTGATTGAAGGACAAACCAACAAACAAACACACTTTCGCATTTATAATAAGGATTTACTTTGTCCTATACATATATACTTGTATTAAGTTGCCGTGTTGTAATATTTCTATAGTTATTAAGGTAACTTTCAGGAATAAAAAGTAACCTAGATAACTCATTGCATAGTCTTTGTATCTGGATAAATGGTCAGCATTTGCAATAGAAATATAACATCCACACTGCAATATTGCAGTCAGCTTGCAGTGCATCTACTAAACAGAAGGTAAAAGTTCATCAAAATCGGTTCAGCCTTTTAACTTTTATTGACTGGGACAAACAGACAAACAAATTTAAAAAAGACAGTTTAAACATTATAGACATAATGCCATTTGAAAATACCTTTGTTCTGCATCAATTTACTACTTATACTAAACATAATATATAGGTATACATTTTGAAAAGAGCAACTGCCGAGTTTCTTGCTGGTTCTTCTCGGCAGAAACGGCATTCCGAACCAGTGGTAGACTCATTGACGATTCAAAAGTACTTGTAAAAGTTTATTTGAATAAAAAACATTTCTATTCTATTCTATTCTATTGTATTCTATACCAATAAAAGGAAAATATTATTTTGACAAGACTAAAAATAATGGTGTGTAGGTAAATAAAAATAGGTAAGTAAATAAAGAAATGCTGATGAAAGATAAAGTAAAAATATTTATTTATTTATTTATTTATGTAGACTTATGGAATATACACAATTTTATTTTATTTATTCAGCAACAATATTATCAAATTACAATGTTTCTCAAACATGATTTCTCAAAGTACAATTTAATTCCATCCCGTTATGACCCTGGATGCTTGCACTGGAAAATGCAATGATTATAATATGAGCGGTGTAAGTGCAGAGGGCCTGGTGACTAAAGGCTGAATACAGAGATGCAAATGTGCACCCATTCTTCTGGTGTAAATTTGTAAGTACTAGCCTCTAATTATGTAGGTTTCACTGAAAAAAAAGAAAAAAACACATTTCCCATAAGCTTATTATATAGCTATACTTACAGAGGATGGTATTACAATTAATAAAATGTCAACATAATTAATACATTATAATATTATGCTTGGTGACAGAAATCTTAATATGTAGTAATAGTTTTCTATAACAAATTCAATAGTTTAGACATTTTGAAAGAAAAATAAAAAAGAAACTTCTTTTGCATCAACACTATTACATAACAAGCAAAGTATACCTAATTTAGAAAAAAATTAAACCAACTTCAATAAAGTACCAAAATAAAGAATAACTGAAAAGGGAAAAGTGTTCATATCTTGAAAACTACTGAATCGATTTTGATGAAAGGTTTACTGTTCCTGTTGAAGTAAATGTAAGCAAATAAAAAATGAAAGGTCATAATCTGATGAATAGTTTCAGAGAAATGTATGGACAAACATACATACATACACCTATAAAATTTGTTTGGAAACCCTAATATAATATCATATGAAAATATTTTGAAGTTCCAATAATCTTACATACATACAGGTCGAATTTGATAACCTCCTTTTTTAAAATCTATTACAAAGAAAACAAAACTTAATCTACGGGGCCTAAACTAAAAACAATTTTATTATGATTAATTAATATAAGTAAGTCTCTTGCTGCAGCACTGGTTTTCATTTGCAATTTCATATATCATTTCAACAATAATATATTATGTACTAGCTAATGCCCCCGAATTCGTCCGTGTGGATTTAGTTTTTGAAATCCAGCAGGAGCTCTTTGATTTTCTGAGATAAAAGTAGCCTAGCTGTCACTCTCCAGGTCCTTAACAATATCCATGCAAAAATCACGTCAATCCGATGCTCTATTGCATCGTGATTGAAGGACAACCCAACAAACAAACACACATTCGCATTTATTTTAGTAAGGATTTATTTCTCAAATCATCATGATAAATCAAACCTGGCATAATAATATACTTATATACCTACCTACTTTGAATATAAAGAATTCATGTTTTAGGTACCTTTCCTCACTATTCTATGTATCCAATTCAGTTGGCCAGTTAGTGATAATCCAGGCAGTTTTAGATAAGGATAATGAGCTGGTTGGTGTAATATACAGAATTCTTCTTCATCATCCTTATCAAGCCAACATAACACTGCACATCTAGGTCCGGGGTCGCCACTCCAGCACCTTGGGACCCCAATGAAAATAATATACCTCCGTACAGGATTCTGAATCTTGAATTAAAGGTTATACTCGTAAGTAGGTACTAACTAGGTATAGTTTGTTTTACGTTTCATATCCTATATTTGGTTTGTTTTATGTTTTATATCTACTATTTCACATTTTTCTTTTTTGAGAAGTCTGAATCGTAAATTAAGATCTATTATAAATAATTTGATTTGATAATTTGTTTGTTTGTTATGACAGTTTGACTTTTACGGATGACCACAGAGTATAGAATCACTCAATTTTACCACAGACTTGCCACAGACTCATTCTCATTGTATTAACCTTCGTAGTGGTCATAGAACTCACTATAGTTAGCTCGTTTACGGATACGTGACCGACTCGTGGTACCAATTTGACAAAAATGATATTTACTATGAATAGTTCGTGAGAGAACGATACTATAGTCGTAGCTGCCATAGTAAATCTTGTACTAGCCACGATAATCTAAAGTATGACAACTTACGGTAGTAAATATAATAAGTCTATGTATGACAACGATATTGAAGGCTTTATTATAGTGGCTACTTCCGCTTGTGCGTTTAAAATAATGCAAGTAGAAGAACAGAAGAAGAAGGAAAACGCAATAAAGAAAATGAAGAAGAGCAGAAGATCTCACTCGAGTCTAAACAATTATAAAATACTATCTTTTTTCCGCGGCTTCGCTCACGTTAAGCTAAATTTTTCAAACCCCAATTTTACCCACTTAGAGGTTAATTTTTTAAAAACCTATCTTAGCGGATTGCCTACGTCATAATAGCTACTTGTGTGCCTTTAGTGCGTTTAAAACCAGTGGTTTGAACTGTGCCAATAGATCAGTCAGTCGGTCAGTCACCTTTTTCTTTTATATAGAAGATAGATGACAAAACTAGTATACGGATTGTGCCAGCATCCCTTGATCGCATATCCCTTGATGCTGGCTGGCCAAAGTTTACTGTTGGTCCATTGGTATACCCGTTGGCTCACTGGCCAGATAGACCAATAGCGGTTGTTTATAACAGAATTCGTATTTTGGTCCTTGGTAAACACCAAGGAACAAAATAGTTATTTATCAACAGCACGAAAACTGGCGACTGAAGTTTCAAATTAATCTTTATTTACACTAAGAATTACTAAATACTAAAATATTAAACTTGCCGAAACTTGAACAAAAAGCGTTCATTTACGAGAAACTTAAATATTAATTACTAGCTGATGCCCGCGACTTCGTCCGCGTGGATTTAGTTTTTAAAATCCCTCGTGAACACTTTGATTTTCCGGGATAAAAAGTAGCCTATGTCCTCAACTATAGTACCCATGCAAAAAATCACGTCGATCCGTGGCTCTGTTGTGGCGTGATTGAAGGACAAACCAACAAACAAACACACTTTCGCATTTATAATATTAGTATGATTAGAATATTAAATTGCATAGGAAAACACTGTAGCATTAAGTCCATACGATGTATTACATCCATACCTACTATGTAGTATGTAGGTATAATGATCGTTTGGCAAAATCTGACACCTTTGGAGTAGTTTGACTTTGACAAAATAGGGCTATCCACGATGGCTATGTACGATAAAGTATGAATGCCAGCTTAAGATGAGCCGTACATTCAAAGTATCCTGTAGATTCCGGGGTTCAAGTTATTTGGACCATATACTGAAGATTGCGATGTCTATAATTTCTGAACTACTAAATTGACGACCTTGAAATAATTACAGGACAATCTCTAAAGTACCTGCTTTCTAACAAAAAAAGAATGAATGAAATAGGAATACGCGTTAATGAATTACAGCTTAATACACATTTTGACTTTCATCCCTCTCCCAAGGGAACCGTGCTGAATTTCGGGATAAAAAGTATCCTATATTATACCTCGTAGTATGAACTTAAATCATGCCAAGTTTCATTTAAATCCGTCCAGTAGTTTCGGCGTGATGCGCGGCCAAGATACAGACAGACAGACAGACAGACAGACAGACAGACAGACAGACAGACAGACAAAAAATTAAAAAAAAATGGTTTTGGCTTCAGTATCGATTATAGAGTGCCCTCAAACAAAAATTTTCAAAATATCTTCAATGTACAGAATTGGACCTGTTACAGTTTTATTATATTATAGATTAAAGCACTAATTAATCATGTCTGCCCGAAAACTATTTTCCAAGTAAAACAATGAAACAATATTATTATACAAATGTAGATTAAAAATTTTAAACACCCCCAACAATGTGAATATATGGCCGGACTATGTATGATATATCTAACATCCTGTTACCCAGTTTCTGCTCTATCTATATCCATAGTTTTCTAACACTTACATCATTGAGACCATTCTAATGAGTCCAAACACACTATATTATCTGCTATAAGTTATTGAGGAGTTGGGATCCCACAGACCACTTGATGCTGCAGCATTAGCTCAAGGTTATGTATGGTCAAAGGTATGACTTGGAAATATTAGGAAGTCAAATCAATCGCTCTTGTGCAAACATATATTTCACTGTGTTAAGTTTCCAGGGCTTGACCAAAATATTATGATAACTTATTATGACTTGTTAACACCAACACCTGAGTAACTAACCAAGCAATAACCGTCAATGTAATCTACTACACCAATAAATCAGTCTAACACATCGAGCGGATGGATTGGGGGTGTCTGCGGGTTCATACAATGTGCCGATATATTCTTGGAACTCTTGGGCAATTCCCTATCCATTGCAGTTTAATAACAACAACTTCTGCATTCAGATAGACAATAACTGTCAATGTAAATTACAATAGCACCAATTTCGTCTAAGTTATTTGAAGCGATGTATTTCAATACTGCATGTTTTACATTTCACTACTTTAAAAGCTTCCACGTTTCCATTACGGATTTTTAAGTAAGTAACATCATTATCTACTTATGTAATCAAAAAAAAATGGCAGTCATAGGGACTGCCGATAAAAGTGAAAACTAGATTTGCTAATAATTAAAAACTTATAAGAAAAGCCGCACTGTCACGATTTCGTGAGTGAGATTCGAACCCGCGACATCATACATTAAACGATAAGAAAGGCGGCTGCTTGCCCGCTGCGCTGTACAAGGTTGTTTGGGAACTTCTAAAATGTTGAACGCTTACTGAAATCTCCAGGTGACGATTGTGAAGGTGACGACGACGCGAAATCCATGTTTTTTGCTCACCCAAAAAAGTGCTCAACGCGCCTAAAGAAGTTTTCACATCAAAAACTTACTTAACGTGAACTAGTGCATCCATCTTAGGCTGCATCATCGCTTGCCACTAGTGAGATCGCAATCAAGGGCTTACTTGTAGCAAATAAAATCAAATTCTGTTTATAGGTCACATTGCAGGTCGATAAATAAGTTTATTTAGCCATGTACTCGCAAGATCCACTGCCGTGCTGCGTCCTACACCTGTGGATCCGGCCAGGCTATAACCGTCAATGTAATTTACGATGCAGCAATAAATCCTTCCGTGAACCATCACTTTGATAAAGCGTATGGGGGTGTGTTGGGGTAAAAACACTTTTCCAAAAGACCCATTTTTATAAGGCAGGTTTTTATACGTGATGACAATATGTTCTGATAAATGTGGGAGCTATGTGGGACATTCTTATACTATAAATGTGAAAGTAACTGTCTGTTTGTTTGTTTAAATTCAAAACATAATCCACAAGACCATGAAATGAATTAATTATGAAAAACTTAATATTATTACAGCAGATTTTGCTTTCTGAATCTGTAATAGAATTTGGACTTTGTCATAAAAGCCAATATTTGGCCTACATGAAATAAATAATACTGAATAATTAATGTACCTATTAATTTTGAGCTAGTCGATACGAAAAGCACAGATAACTAGGTATAGTAAGAATTTGAAATGAAATCATCATTAGCAACCCCTCAACGGTTCACTACTGAGCGCAGGTCTCCTCTCAGAGAAGGGTTTAGGCCATAGTCCACCACGCTGGCCCAATGCGAATTGGCGGACTTCACACACCTTCAAGAACATTATGAAGAACTCTCAGGTGTGCAGGTTTCCTCACGATGTTTTCCTTCACCGTTGGAGCAAGTGATATTTAATTGCTTAAACGCACTTGACTCCGAAAAGTCAGAGGTGCATACCTGGGATCGAACTTGCGACCTCCCGAATAGGAGACCACAGTCCTAACCACTAGGCTATCACTGCTTATTATATCTAGGCTATCACTAGGCTATTTAATAGCATTTGAATACAGACAGCTATACTTTGTCGCCCGAAAATAAAAGAATTCTCACAAGTTACTCGAAAAATTTAAATCGATGCGGACGAAGTCGCAGGCATCTTCTCTTCTTCTTATTTATCAACCGATAGACCTCCACTCTTGGACAAAGGTCTCTGGCATGGACTTCCACATGCCTCATTTAGGGCATCATTTAGTAATAAATATAGGTAAGTAAGCATCCTCATCAGCGATTATGCCTGGTTAAGGTAGTGCCGCTAATTTATTCTGATCAATGTGTTGGGCACTTTTTAAACGTGAGGGTACGTTTTTGCACACGCGACGCGTTTTGTATCGCGTGTTCGTGGCGCCTGCCGATGTGCCCGCCGCGTTCAACGCAAATGCTTCTGAATGGACGCTCACATAGTAGGCCATATGTTTGAGTTTACCACGCTACGTGACGCACCACGCGACGCGCAACGTGCCACGTGACCTCGGTGCCCGCCGCGTACTCCTCCGCGTACAACGCAAAGGCTTCTGCAAGAACGCTCTCATACTTGGTCATATGTTTGAATTAACCGCGCAACGCGACGCACCACGCGACGAGCAACGCGCCGCATGTGCAGAAGCGTGCCCTAAATGTTACACACATGATTCAAAATTCAAATTCAAATTCAAATTCAAAATTATTTATTTCTTAAGATTCTACCACCGGTTCGGAAAGCGGATTCTGCTGAGAAGAGCCGGCAAGAAACTCAGTAGTTGCTCTTTTCAAAATAATCATTTTACAATATTAATAAGTAGCTATTACATTGTAATAAGTTTTTATACTATCTTGTGGGCAGCTGGATGCCAAGCTGATTTAACCCGTGCATCTTTGTTAGAATAGAATATGACATTTCCACAAAACGTACTACAATTCAATTCATGTCAAAGACGGGCAGACAGAAAGTAGCCCCATTCCCGCCGGCGGCACCCGTTCACGAGCATGACGCATGATCCAGCCATTGCTTCGCGTTGCATGGAACAAGGAATTACGACTACGTCTAGTTCCATGGTTACACACTTCCCAAAAATGCCATGAACGTATGTCAACCCCTTTCATTCCAGATACAAAGCAAAATTCCTTTCAAAACATTCACACATTACATGGGAAACTCCAATCTAACTCTAGTTAATCAAGATTCATCGCTCAACATCCAACGAGTGCATCTCAACAATGCAGTGTCGCAATTTGGGCCTTCCCGAGCCCGCCTTTTATGCGGCCACCGGCAAAAATGGGCTGCGAGGAAACTTTTTATATCTAGTCACAGACCTTATAATACTGACGTACAGATACTCCATCAGGAACAAAAAAACGAAACACTGTTAAATTGCTCGGGTGGACCACCCGATGGCTAAAACGGGAATTAATGGCGCTGTTGTAGCGAGCAGCTTCATAACAGTTAATATGATTACAATTAGATGGCGCTCTAGGGAACAGTTTGATCGAGCCCCGATAGATGACGTTCTTTTGTTGTCGTTGCAGTTATGAAAACGCTAATAGATGGCGTATGCAAGTACCTACAATAGAATATTCGGAAGTGTTTGTATTTTTTTCACAGCGATATCGTTCTAACATGAATGGAAATAGTGTCTATTTTCGTATACGATATACCTAGAACGTATTGCGAGGTTGCCAGCTCGGACAATATCACAATTATTTCGTTTTTCGCAATTTCGCAAGATAGTAAGAAAATAGGCAAAATAGGATTAGCGCAGATGTGGCGCAGATAATATATGGCGCAGTATTCAACTTTTTAGGTCAATGTACCTACTTATCACTACATAGTATAAAACAAAGTCGCTTCCCGCTGTCTGTCTGTCGGTCTGTCTGTCTGTCCCTATGTATGCTTAGATCTTCAAAACTACGCAACGGATTTTGATGCGGGTTTTTTTAATAGATAGAGTGTTTCAAGAGGAAGGTTTTTATGTTTATAACATGCATAATATAGTAGAGAAACACTGATAATTTTAGAGGTTTTTAATGTGATGTCGTAAATAAACACATTTTTTTGCGCTTACATTGCAAACGCTGGCTGAACCCTACCCTACCCTAGATAGATCAAAATAATGTACTACAGCAGTATTATAAGGTCTGTGACTACAGTATTGTACACCTTAAAAAGGTCTACAAAAAAGTCCGCGAAGTTATATAACTATGTCTATCTCTTAGGGATAACTCACAATAACCATTTTTTAGCCTTTAGGTACTTTTTACGAGAAATAATGGCTTATTTACGAAGCGATTTTAAGCAATACAGTATTAATCCTTATTCCATTATGTACCTTAAATAAATTGTGCATTTAATATAGATCAATATGGCCCTTTAGAGCATGTAGCATGTTTATATAGGATTTGACTGAAATTTGGAATGGAGATAGCCTGCTAAATTATATCCTGACTTAACACATACTTAGCCTACATTTTATCCCATTTACCTATTTAAACATCGCGGACGAAGTCGCGGGCGTCAGCTAGTTAAATTATAAAAACTACGTGAAATGCAAGTTAGCGACGACATTTGGTAGTTTACGAGTTACGACCGACCCCTTGTCTAGTCGGCGACCACTTGATTTAATACGAAAAACTAATAATACTTAAAATAATTTAATTATTGAAAATAACAAAACGTTCATATTTAATATAGTTTTTAGTGCCATAATATTATTCATCATATACCTACCAATCATACATTTACGAATTATACATAAAATCAGCCATTTTTTTTTCATGATGTGAAAAAAAAAACATTATTGAACTTAACCTGCAATCACAATAATAATAAAACTTCTATGTAAGTACCTAATTTTAGCAGACATGTATTATAACTATAATTTTCAATTAAGGGTCCGGCGAACATAGTTCGCAACTCCAATTATTCAAGGCGCGTGCAAAAATCGGCCGGTATATTGCTATCTCTATTTGGCTGAGAAAGGCGGCTCCATGCTTGGTGCGACAGCAATATTTAGCGTCCGAATTTGTTAAACATTTGGTCTTTTTCCGTAAATACCAAAAATGATGAATGAAAATTTGTTGTGTTTTTCACTTCGTGTTGTTATTTTGTAACTTAACAATATAAGCTATGTTCCTGAGCTAAGATATCGTTGGTTTTATTATGAAACAAATAAGAAGAAAACATGCCATTTACGTCGTAAAAATATGCAAAACGCAATTCGTTTACATTTATCTCATCAAAAAACCATTTCGACTTACCCCCACTCACCTTACTTATTATATTATTTAATTACCTACTCTTATATTATATAACTATACCTACGTATTTCCACATATTATAAACATTACCTCTATACCTGCCGACTGCGCGCCCAAAAATTTAGGGGGTTGCGTGGTTGGCGCGGGGAGAACATCTCGCTCCGCCCAGAACCTCAAGGCCGTTGGGAAATATAGGAGCCTTAAATGTTTTCTACACCGCGCCGCCCGCCACCCGCCCGCCACCTCTCACCGCGCCGCCTCGCGCGTTCATTTTCATGATTCATCATTACAACTTACAAGTAGAGCCGTCGTAAACCATCGTTCGATTCGATAATAATCGTAATTAATAAATTCATCACACTGTCTTTCTTCACCGAGCCCCGAAAAGGCCGATAACAATGATTGTGAAGAATTTCGACATAACGCCCAAAAGTGGTCAGATTCGGAAGATGGAAATGATTCTAGTAAGGTTACGGGCTGTACAGTTAAATTAGCATTGCAGAAAACATCCAATGACGTCGGTATAATGGTATCATTCAACAATGAAAATTTTGAAAACATAAAGATGGGTAACACGCTTATTGGTCAGTTTGTTGCAAAAGAGCTAGAAAAATATGAAGGCGGTAAGCGCTATGAAAAAATAAAAGATATAATTGAGGTCTTTCAGAAATAAAACAATGCGTAGATAAACTGTTAAATTAAAAGTTTAATTAACAAAATAATTCAAGTGTTTTCTTCAACTGTGTTAATGTTTAGAAATTATTTTAAGTAGATTTTTTAAGTAGAAATGTCATAAATCATAAATAATCAATGCTTGATGTTGTTTAGGCATAATTATAATAATCAATCAAAATTTGTGGTATAGTGGGCAAATAAACTGTCCTGAAAATATAATTTAAGCTTACGAACTATTTATTAAGAATACAGGTACCAATGAGGACTGACTGAATTAAAATAATTAATAAATATTATTTGATAATAAACAGTAGTTTTCTTTATACAATCACGTACAATTTTGAACTTTTAATCCGGTAAGGCCTACCTCAGTGAAAAGTGAAAACAGAAGGTTTTTTTTAACCGACTTCAAAAAAAAACAAGGTTTACTGATTAATTTGATTTAACTAAATCTACACTGGTTCGGAATTGCCACTTAACCTAGCCAGAAAGAACCAGCAAGAAAACTGGGTGGCATCTACCCTTTAGTTTAAACTACCCATAAGGCCCATATTACAGTGGTTTATCATCAAAGGGCACAACTATGTCTCTAATTTGATTTGTAAATTCTCAAATGACTTTAATCAGACGTTAAACCAGTGAGCTTTTACGACAGTAACATATTAAATCATTGCGTTAAACAACACATTAGGACTTCCATCCTATTCTAGTCTTCCTCGGCATGTCCTCGGCTTCCAATCTCGATCGTCTGTCTAAATCTAAACCATCTAAACGGTGTGAACTACGTCGCAAATTTCTGAAACTCATAATATTGTGTTTTAATGTGTACTAATAACTTATAATAGCTTCTTATATTTTAAACTAGATGATGCCCGCGGCGCCGCCTGTGTGGATTGAGGTTACTTGGTTCCCGCGGGAACCGAGGATTTTTCCGGGATAAAAAGTAGCCTATGTCCTATTCCAGGGTATAATCTATCTCCATTCCAAATTTCAGCCAAATCGGTTCAGTAGTTACGGCGTGAAAGCGGAACAAACATACAAACAAACTCACTTTCCCATTTGAATCGATGATTTCTAAAACAACATAAGTACAAGAAATGAAAATGTGCAGGAGACACAAAAAACTGAATATTACTTTATGAATGGAAACAATCGATAAAATTTTATAGTTTATTTAAATATTACCGTAATTAGCATCTAATAATAAATTTTATTGGAATCTAGACTGTTTAAAATAGTAATAAATAAGTTCTAAAATTTTTGCACTTTTGTGGTTTTGACACTCAACCTGTAACTTATGTTGTTATGATACTCAATCAGGCTATCAGTGTAGGTATGTGTAGTGATTAGGAAAGTAAATAAGACTCAATATATATATTATATTAATTTTTTATTAGTGTATTATTAATCTTACATATATAAATACCTATATCTTATTCATCATCTCCCACTTCATCCACACTCTCAACACTTGTGGTAGGCCATTCTAAAATTTCATTATAAAAATATTTGTGTGTGTCTGGGATGTAAGAAATTAACTTCTTGATATCTTCAATCTTTTTTACATTTATTGGTTTTTTTGATGAATATGCCAATTCTGTTGGGAAAACTATTCTTGACAAGCTACTTTGCTTTGAAATTCGCAAAGTAAAAAAATACCTGTTTACTTCATTATTAATGAACTCTCCTGCTTGCACCTTTCCAATATTTTCCACAGAGTGAATGAATTGGGAGTATTTAGAAATCAAAAATGTTATCTTCTGTGATTTTAAAACCTTTCTGCCATAGGAACAGTCTGACAGACATGACTTTTTATAATAGGTCTTCCACCATTTTTTAAAATTAATAATGTCGCCTGGTTGAACCATATGGACTAAAAATTTTGGTGATGACTTAGTAATAATTCTGGCAAAATCCCAAATGGAATATATCCGGTCCTCCTTATTTAACTTCTTTTTCACACATCCAAATGCTCTATCACAGGGCAAGAATGAATGGCCCCTTACTGGGTAACATTGATCTATCCTATTAAATTTTTTTAGTTCTACTAGGGCTGCGAAATATCTTAATAAAGTATGGTTTTTGTTTTGGCCTCCACAGTTATCCGAAAAAATATACAGCTGTTTGATCCCAGAAGGAACTTCAGTATTAATATAATCATTTAGAAAGGAAGTCACTTCATTTGGGCCTTTGCCTCCTACACCTTCATGATAAATATAAAATTTAGAGATATTTGTTTTTAAGTTTGTAATACAAAAAGCATTAACAGTGAGCTGTCTTAAGTAAAACGTTTCTTGGACTGGAATTTGTGGTAATTGTAAATTCATCATGTAGTCAAAGGCAAGACCCAGGACTGTGTCATCATAATTTTCATTTGTTTCAGTGCAAATTTCTTTCACCTTCCTTAATTTAGCATAAAACTGTTGACTCCGTTTCTTATGTACTTTTAATTGTGCCTCTGCCACTCTATTGGCGTTTGAATTCAGAGTTTCAGATTTCAATCTAGTTGTGAGTTCTTCACAAGTACAGCAAGTATCCACTTGAGGACGTCCAAATCTTAAGCAGAATCTTTCATTAAAAATTTTCAAGTAAAATTCATATTTGACTGTAGTATTTGGATATTGTTTTTTGAATAATTCAAACATTTGTTTTACATCCAACCTAGCATCTAAGTAATTAACTTGTTTTGAAGCATAATGGCTGATTTTCAGAGGAAACCTCTTAATATGTTCTTCAATTTGAAGGCAGATTTCTCCAGGTATAGCTCGCCTATTTGGATGTTTGCCTCTTTGATCACAGGGTAATACGCCTTTTTTCAATAAATTGTTCAATCTTCTTATTCTTTCTGGAGTAATGCAATAAATACTTTGAAAAGCTGCTTTGCACACTTGAACTTTACCTTCTGATGTAGATGGGATAAAATATTTGAAAGAGCTTGTGCGCCACTTCAAACTTCTCAAGTTTTCAACTGGTTTTAATATTTTAGGTCTTGATACAGGAACTGCCTCAATATTTTGCTGAAGAAATACATCCTGCTCATTTTTAGATGACATGTTATAGAACATTGAGAATAAATCAATAACTCTTTCATAAGTTATTTTATCAAAACAACCATGCCTGCACCTGTAACAAAAAGAAAAGAATATTATGTTAAAGTGAATCAGACTTAAATACACATTGAGAAGTTGTTTACACACAAAACGTTGATCATTTAAATTAGATTTACCTGCAATCCTGTGGAATTTTTGCTTTAGGCACTTGTTTATTGCTGTGAGACAAATAAGATTTTCCAGACAACCGAGATTTTTTCACTATATTTCGTTTGTAAACATCCTCATTCCGCTTTCTCTTTTTAGATTTTCCATCGTTTACAATATCGTCATTATCAGGTTCAGATTCCATTTTTATTCAGTTTTTAACACAGTAAAATTAATTGCAATTTAACGTAACTTTTCACAATTTACACAATTTTTAATACCAAATAAAATCTTAAAATTGACAGGTTTGAGGTTGACATTATCATTGAGTGAGTGATTCAATGTTGCCAGGGTTGGGTGTAAAAACAACACAATGTCATGCAGTTATGTTGTTTTAACAATAATCGAGGGAAAAAAGCAAAGAGTAAAGTTGTTCTTACACTAAACCGTATTTTCAGTATTCGATTTTTGTAGGCATAAGTGACGCAGTTGTGTTGTTTTAATGCACACCCGATTTATTGTCATAGACTAAGCCCAAAACCACAGATAACGCGATTTTAATAAAAATGTTAGTTATGTTGTTTTAGAAATCATCGATTCATTTATAATATTAGTAAGGATATTAGGATATTAGGATTAGGATATCCAATCGTTCATATTTTCACAAAATAATTTTACTTTAATTTTCATAATTAATAGAAAAAAAATTTGGGAAACTTGTCTATGCGAGTCCTACACGCAAAATGGGGGATCTGTACCTTTAAACTATAAAATGATATAAGAAACACGTACCATCGATAACGACATACTGCAGATGATAAGTTTAAAGATTTTGTAACGGAATTTAAAATAAAATAAGAAATGTAACCATCAACATATCGATCCAATTTATTATTTGTTTTGAAGAATTCTTAATTTAGATGCAGACTGTAAAGATTTTTTCCGACTTTTACAAAAGTCGTGAATCTTAACTTCCATTAATTTCCTAATTAGGTAATCAAAATGATCAAGGTTATGGTAGTGAGTATGGAAGTTTATTTTATTTTTAAAATTATTCATCAAGTTAGATATTACATTACTTTTATGTAATTGGTCAATATTTTCCTGAAAACAGTCTAACATTTTATCAACTAAATTAACTAAATATTCAGTGGGAGATTTAAGTGTTGGCACTGAAATATTGGAGTATGTTTTGTTGATTAACAGTAATTGTTTTTTATCATTTAAATCAACTTGATTGTTCAATAATATTTTTTTACAATCTGAACAATCAAATTTATCTATGCAAGATTTACCTATCCACCCAGCAAAATACACAACAGAACACGTTTCTAATGATAAATTTTGTTGAGACTGCGTAATTTCTATAATATTGCTACTTTGAGTTAGGATTGGAAGTTCTGTTAAAGGGCCTTCAATATTTTCACCTATAAAACCTTGTTGCATTGATGTTGACGGTATGGAATCACACTGTCGTGTATTTTCTTGGTTTGTAGTGGCTGTAGGTAGGAATATTTCATTCAATAATAAGGGAATCCCCCAAATCACTTTCAAGTGTTGCCAACTGTAAAATTAAGTAAAACTTTTTGGACATGGATGCCTAATATTCTTTGATAGCGAATTAATAGCAAAACCTACTGATGTGTTTCTCATTTATTCTACTAAATTCTACTCAGACATTAAAATATCCTACTAGATTATCGTCTTATTTGCTTCAAATCTACTATAAAAGATGAAATCTACTAAAAGTGGTCACACTGGCAATATTGCTTTGTCATCGACGGGGATCGTAAAACCACAGGCAAAACATAGATGTTATAATATCTGTGGTTAGGGGATTAGGTAATACGAAATTTAAAAATAACTCTGAAACGTACCAATAGTATTATAATACATGTGAAAGAACCAAAATAAACATATAAATTAAATGAATAAATAAAATAAAATATCAATTTTTTAATAAGCGCCATCTGTTAATCTTCTGATCTATAATTTTTAAAGCGCCATCTGTTAACCTAACTATTCATAATTTCATCTTGCAATGTAGTTCAAATAATTGCCGCTTGTCGCTAGTAAGCTGAATTTCATGAAATAAATCTCAAATCGCTACCTCTAGCGCCCTCTATTGACAGACTCTACTACTACTTTTTCTGCACTTAGCGTTGGTGACCCTGTGATCTAGTTTTCTTGTCACTGCGTTAGCTTCAACACTGTTATGGATGCCTAGTATTTTTTAGAGTTATATTTAGGAACTCTATGATTTTTTGGAATAAAAATGAAAAGATAAGAGTTACTTCGCATTTATAGCTAAAAGGTAAATTAAAACACAAATAAAATTTTTGCATCTACTTGTAATATTGCAAGTAGTTGCAAAGTTTTTTTAGAAATGAAATGTAAAAAAAATTCAACGATCAAATAATATCATGTTAATTGGGTATTTAAATGTTGTCAAAATGTTGATATTAATTAATTATAATCGACAATGTAACATGTAAGAATAACATTTGTAAAAACAGAAAAAAGATCGGTCAAAAAACAAACAAGTGATAAGCTTTTTTACTACGACTATTTCTAATACGATTTTTTTCTAATACGAATTTTTCTATGAAGTCTATGGAGCTAAGGGCGACTTGCACCAAATCTTATTTAAATATTTCTTAATTTCATTTAACTAAATTGGTTTAAGTTCTTAAATGCATTTAACTTAAATGTGATTACGCACGCCTTGCACCACCACTTCAATAGATATACATATTTAATTAAATACGTTTAAAATGTCGGCAAAACAGTACAGTACGTTTTTTCTACGTATTTACGGCCCAGATGTGAGAGCTTCTATTGTTCTTATGCATTTTAGAAGTTGTAAGCCAAAGATTTATGCGTAAACTGAACCTTATCTGACATTAGCATTTTGTCATTTGTATTTTGTTGTAATATAAATTACCGGCCTAAAGAGTACCTGAATAATAATATTCAAAGATTCTACATTTTAAACAGTTATCTCGCGTTGTAAAAATTTATTCTAGCACGTTTGCGTGAAACGCCAGTAATTTGTTTCCCGTAATTTCTCGCGGGAAGAAAAAATTTTATTGTGTACTGTGTAGTGTCAGTGGAGCCCTATATGCACATTGTGGAGAACAAAAAGAAGGATGACATTAAACATGTTAAAGAAAGTACTTAGCATAATATAACTGAATCGTAATTCGCACGTTAGAGTATTCAAAGAGTCGTCAAACAACACTCACAATTCACAATTACATGTACGTAATAAGAATAACCTAAAATTTTTATTTGTTTATTGGGCAGATGGCATAAGATCTTGGCGCTAAACGTATTTAGCGCGGTTAAATAGCCCTGAACGGCCATTTAACTTTGACAGGTCGTTAAACAAGTTTAGCGACAGTTTGTTGTATGGTGCAAGACGAATATTTGATTACAGAGCTTAAACGTATTTAAGTAGTTGTTAAATATATTTAAGAATGCTGGTGCAAGCCGCCCTAAGTCTTGTAAGTTGTAACGTCACACTTCAGTAGCGTTCTCTCTGTCTAACAGGCAACTTTAAGGCTCCATATTTCCAAGACTAGCTGTCAAGATATTTAAAAAGTAAAAATGGCATTGTGCCATAATATTTAAAAACTTTATTTTAAACATATAAAAAAAGATCAGTCAAATACCCTAATATGAAAAACTTTGAAAATTTCATTTTAAAATCTGAGCACAAAAATACAGTTTCGATCAAGGAGTATTCCGTGACGATAAAAAAAAGATTCGGCTCACACCGGGCGTGTTTCTGAAAAGTTCGAATAAAACTGCGTCACTTTTTAGCCAAAAACGAGTTTAGAATGACGGAACGCGATGAGATATGGCTTCGAGTTTTCAAAAAATGCTTTTCACCTCTCCAATACTGCTGTCGCTGTCACTGTTATGAAACTGTTACCTTTCATCATAAACTAGTTCATTTACTACCATAAGGAGATATATAAAGAAGTGAGAAGCGAAAAAATGTCTTACGGCAATACCTAAAGGTAGAAAAAGACAGCGAATCTGATTCAATGAAAAAATCTTCACAATTCGTCACATTTGTCACGGTCCACTGCAAATCCAAAACCAAGAAATTACCTCCGCGGTTGAAATAGCGAATGCATTAAATTCACCTGAGATTGCGAAGGTTAAACCTATTCTAAAGAAATGAGGAAGTTCAGAGGATCCTAGGCAATACCACACGAGTAAGGTAACAGAGCGGAAGCTACATACAAACGGCTCGCGGCGGTCTCACCCATACATAGCGCAACGCTGTTTGCGTGAGCTCTCACCGACACATTTACCGACACGCCGCGGCGCGCCCGCTCAGGGTAACTCAGGGTCAGGACGTAAGGGCTGACGGTCGTGCGTTTAGTGAAATAAATAGACGAAGAGTGAGTGATTTAGATTTATTTGTGTACTTAAATAGTGTAAAAATGCCAAACTCTTGCACAGTTTGTTTAAAATAACCCAAAGACAATAAGGACATTTCCTTTTTTTATGTCAGAGATAAAGAGAAGTAAGTACTTTTTTATACGTATAGGTACGTATTAAATTAATTAGTAAATAATATTAAAATTCTTTGTTATTCGACCGATTTCGTTTAAAATCGATATTTGGGCTTCCCTTGGGTCAAGAAAGAGGAAATGGATGCCAAAATTTTAAAGTCACCGCCATATTGAAATTCTTTGTTATTCGACCGATTTCGTTCAAAATTGATATTTAGGATTCCCTGGGGTCAAGAATTAGGAAATGGGTTCCAAAATTTTAAAAAGTCACCGCCATATTGAAATTCTTTGTTATTCGACCGATTTCGTTCAAAATCGATATTTAGGCTTCCCTGGGGTCAAGAATTAGGAAATGGGTTCCAAAATTTTAAAAAGTCACCGCCATATTGAAATTCTTTGTTATTCGACCGATTTCGTTCAAAATCGAGTCAAGAAAGAGGAAATGGATGCCAAAATTATAAAAAGTCACCGCCATATTGAAATTCTTTGTTATTCGACCGATTTCGTTCAAAATCCATATTTGGGCTTCCCTGGGGTCAAGAAAGAGGAAATGGATGCCAAAATTTTAAGTCACCGCCATATTGAAATTCTTTGTTATTCGTCAGATTTCGTTCAAAATCGATATTAAGGCTTCCCTGGGCCATTATTTGTGAAACAACATTAATTGTGAAGTTATGGCAATAATACTGATGTTCATTAAAAAAAATCGTTTCTTTATATTTTTGTTAATTTTAGTATTTTTTGTTCAAGTTCAGAATATAACTGAAATTATACATAATTATACAAACTTTAAAATATTTTTATTTTTTCCTTTAATTGGTGACAACCCTAGCAGAATAGGTATAATTCTTCGACCTTGTTAGGAAGCTTCCTCTCTGTTCGGAATATTTACTCGTGTGGCAATACCGACCAATAGCGTTGTTTCCGAGCGTTTCTGGAATGTTTGAGGGGACCGAGACACATTGGTTACGCCAAAATAAATACTTAGTGGTAGGTTTTAGTATATACCTAAATCAAAATTACTTACGCGTTTTGCGGTTGCCAGAGGGTCTACTTACGGCAGTAAATATATTAAGTTTATGCCTTTCATTTCACATTATCTCAGATTTATCTAACGCACTCGATGAGTATAACTTTATTATTCAAGCATTATAACCGCAGTCGCTCTTAATAATAACTAGCTGATGCCCGCGACTTTGTCCGCGTGGATTTAGTTTTTAAAATCCCTCGTGAACACTTTGATTTTCCGGGATAAAAAGTAGCCTATGTCCTCAACTATAGTACCCATGCAAAAAATCACGTCGTACCGTGGCTCTGTTGTGGCGTGATTGAAGGACAAACCAACAAACAAACACACTTTCGCATTTATAATATTAGTATGATTAGAATAATAAATTGCATAGGAAAACACTGTAGCATTAAGTCCATACGATGTATTACATCCATACCTACTATGTAGTATGTAGGTATAATGATCATGTATATGTAGGCAAAATCTGACGCCTTTGGAGTAGTTTGACTTTGACAAAATAGGGCTATCCACGATGGCTATATACGATAAAGTACGCTTGCCAGCTTAAGATGAGCCGTTCATTCAAAGTATCTTGTAGATTCCGGGGTTCAAGTTATTTGGACCTTATACTGAAGATCGTGATGTCTATAATTTCTGAACTACGAAATTGATGACCTTGAAATAATTACAGGACAATCTCTAAAGAACCTGCTTTCTAACAAAAAAAGAATGGATTAAATCGGAATACGCCTTAATGAATTACAGCGAAATACACATTTTGACTTTCATCCCCTCTCCCAAGGGAACCGTGCTGAATTTCCGGATAAAAAGTATCCTATATTATACCTCGTAGTATTAACTTAAATCGTGCCAAGTTTCATTTAAATCCTTCCAGTAGTTTCGGCGTGATGCGCGGCCAAGATACAGACAGACAGACAGACAGACAGACAGACAGACAGACAAAAAATTAAAAAAAAATTGTTTTGGCTTCAGTATCGATTATAGAGTGCCCTCAAACAAAAATTTTCAAAATATCTTCAATGTACAGAATTGGACCTGTTACAGTTTTATTATATTATAGATTACCTAATTACTTAACGCTAACTTACCAGCTAACTTACCTACTAACTTTAAAGTCTTAGTCAAGCCGTATGCGGAAGGATCTGGTGACCCAATCAATATCCCAAGAAAACTCGAAGGTACCATTATAATATTAATAATGGAAGGAGGCACGAGTCATGACCCTCAGCAACGAGGAATATTGTGCAGAAAGAGAGAAAGAGAGAGAGATAGGTAAAGTAAGGGTAAAGTTATAGGTTGAAGTTTGAAAAAAAAATTAAGTGGCACTCGGGGACTGCCGCGGTAAAGCTATTGCATAGCATTTTTTATCAACTTATGCAATTATAATATTTATGCAATATTTTTTTTTGCATAATAAAATTTATGCAAAAAAAATTAAAAAACAAACAAACAAGAAAAGCGCACTGTCACTACTTCGCGAATGAGATTCGAACCTGCGACATCATACACCATACGGTAAAGAAAGCGGCCGCTCACCCACTGCGCCAAAGAGGGCTACTCGTGAACCTCTAAGTCTAAAATGTTGAACGCTTACTGAACGACGGTGTTAGGTTTATTTTCGTTACGGAATTTCTTGATTCGGTCGCCGCGCTCAAAGTTCTACTGCCCTAGTTCAAAGCCCGCGATAAAAGCTATGCAACCTAATTTGAGCACACAAAAGCGTTTGTCACTTTGAGCTATTGATATTTTTTAAATGCCAGAAACCTCACTGACATTCTCGCGTATAACAGCGACATGTTTTCTAAAACAAAAAGAAGAAAAAAAAAGTAAATAGTAAAAGAGCAAAACACACACAATGTTACATTGTCAGAAACGTCGTTCATTTCAGACACTTCCAGTCCATTCCCGTGTCGTGTTTGTTTTTATTACCCTTAACTGCCTTTTTACGACCTCCTGCCTCTACTGTACGTTTTACATTTAACTGCAAAAATGTTAGTCTAAGAGTTCCTGACTAATCTGTCTTAGCGATTTAATAAAGTCAATTTTTATTCATCTCAATCCATACATACTGTATATGATTTTTGTTGTTGTACTTTTTATGATAATTATATAAACTTATTTATCATAACTGAAATCCTGAAATTGGTCACACGCGTCACTTGTGGAAGTCAATAGGTTGAAAAGGTGAATATACGAGTATATATCTTTGACAATAGTAAATATCATTCGTCTATGGTATATATTTGATTCCGCGTAGAAGTGCCTGTATCAAGACGTCGGATTTATAGCTGACTAACTCTTAGACTATGATTTGACCCACTCGAAATACACCACGTTTGTGGCTTGGCGTCAGATATGAGGAAGAAATTTCTGAATGTCCTGTCCGTGGAAAATTAACAAATACTTTTAATTTTACTAAATTTCGGGCAGTGTGTTAATTGAGAGCAAAATGTTTTCATGTATTAAGCTCTGTGGTTTTAGTTCAGTTTCGAGTACAAAAACTGTTTAAATTAAATTGGATACGAGTACCGGACCGGACATAATCTTTATTTTTACCAATTTTATCTATGGTTTTTGCAACTTTTAACCTCAGATATAACGTTTAACTGATTTGTATGGCTGTATGTTTGTGGCATTGAAGACTGCTTTAATCGGAATGTTTCATGTATTTGTTTATGAAAATCGATTCAGCCGCTTATGATAGGATATATAATATGTATTCTATGCACCTTACTACCTTATTAGGTTTTTATCGGGTTTCAGCGATATATTGTAGCAAAGTTGTAAGTATGTGTTAATATTACTGTAAGAACGATGATTTTACTGTAGTGAAAAACGTTATTTTAAGAGACTATATTTTATAGAGCAAAAAGAAGCTGATTTTATTAAACTTGGATTATTATCGTTACTTCTTAACATTATAAATGCGAAAGTATGTTTATTTGTTGGTTGGTTTTTTGTCCTTCAATCACGCCACAACAGAGCTACTACATACGGATCGACGTGACCTGCATGGCTATAGGTGAGAACCTTGAGATTTATATAAGGCTACTTTTTATCACTTAGCACTGAAGACACGCGTAAGAAATCGCGGGCATCAGTTAATCATCGATATATTGATAAACTTTCCGATATTTTATGAATCATTCTGTAGATAACAGCCTTTTTAGGGTTCCGTACCCAAAGGGTACCAACGGGACCCTATTACTAAGCCTACGCTGTCCGTCCGTCCGTCCGTCCGTCCGTCTGTCAGCGGGCTGTATCTCGTAAACCGTAATAGATAGACAGATGAAATTTTCACATATTATGTATTTCTATTGCCGCTATAACAAATAATACATTTTAAATTAAATTAAAAAAAAAAATTAAAATGGGTAGGTGGGTAGATGGAAATCTTTTAATTTAATTTTTTTTAACGGAACCCTAAAAGAGCGAGGCCCGACTCGCACTTGGCCGATTTTTCAATACCACTAACATCAGAAGTATCTTTTATATTGATCTATTCCGAACAATAGCAATAAAAGAGAGTAAACGGAAGAAAATATATTATTATAGTAAATGTAATTGTACAAAGACAGTCTTTTCCTTTTCCAAAGAAAAGAAAAGAAACGTAGGGTCTCTGAAGACAATATTGTGACTTTGATAGAGGTTCACAGGAAATGTGCGCTTAAAGACATACTTCATAAACATTTTTCTGTTCTACAGCAACGTGACCTGCATTCAATTTTATATTTCTACACAAAACAGTAGCTCTAAGGCTCTACAACTCATATATACCTACCATGAAGACGAAACATCACTGCTTACCTCCAGTATTTATAATGTACCTATGGGAGCTGCGAATTAACAATAATATACCTATAGATAACCTATTCTTATGTAAAAATGGCTTTACCTACGGCTTTGCCCCCGCCATCTATTAAAAGTACCTAATAAGAAATTCCCAAACAAAATTATGATTTTTTGGGTTTCCCTAGTATTTTATTTTTTATTTTTAAATCACTCATGTTTTAGATTGAACAAAACAAAAAAATATTCAAATCGTTTAAGCCGTTTTTGAGTTTTAGCCAGATTTACGATCTTCGATAAGCATTGGCCAACTCAAAGAGAGATGTTTGGGATGTTGCAGGACAAGACAGAACGCAGTCTTGTGGTGTTTACAACCAGTGAATTGATTAAAGTGGTTTGAATTTCTTGAAGTAGTTTGACTTTTGTATAACAGAATACTGATAGCAGATCTGACAATCGTAGGTTAACGTTCGAATATCAAGGTGCGCTTGAATGGCGATCCCTTAGAGGATAATGAAGCATTGAAGGTGAGGAAAATGAAGCGCTAGAGGGTTGCATGATTCCAAATAAATTTCAGAGAGCAGTAGCTCTTTAAATTCACTTAAAATACAATTTCTCTCAATTCACTTTAAATACAAGCTGAAGACATAAACCAAAAATACAACAGTAACTGCCTAATTATGCTTCAGCTACACCAGTCTATAAAGACATTCATTCTTGAAGGATAATACTGAATGAGGCGCTGTTAAATAAATCACTTAAGTCGTAAACGGTAATCACATATGCCACCCGACTTCACACCTAGTCCGAAATCTCACGGCCCGATGTCTTTTTCAACGTTCACCCCGTTTTATGACTATGGGAATAGTACAAGTGATGAAAGGCAAACGTTTGTTATAGCGATTATGCTTTAACCTTTTTCCTGTGAACCAATGTCTCAATATGTGCAATATTTAAGTACCTTTAGTCACAATAGGAATGCACTTAGTGTTAGATGTTATATTATGAGTGTTGTTATATCATGTTACTACTTACCTACATTTTGAATTGAAATGATAACCTGAATATAAGAACATAGTAAGGATGTTTGACATAATATTATTACACAATTTAAATTTCTTCATATTTGAATTTTTTTGTTTTGAGATCTTTTTTTATATAAACATTAAATTCAATAAACACGCCATTACTAACTGCTGGGTTTTTCCGAAATAGAATTTATGTTATTATTGTAATAGCAGTATACAGTGTTCCCTGACTGTGTTACTCGTTTGATGTCAACCGTACATAGTTGATATCAATACAAGCAACACAAGACCGTGGAGTGTGGTATCTGTAGTAGAAACAGGTCCGGATGCAACTATTGGTATAGTAACGCAAAGAGTAGATGTTCTCATTGGAAGACATACTTAACATGCGAATCAGCAATGAACACATCTGATAAAAGTTGTCACTGATTGCAGATTACGGCAGAGAAAATAATTGGTAGTAACGACGACGATGGTGAATGTAATACCAAAACCGCTGTCGCTTATGGATTGTTACCCATAATCATTCTAGTTTCCCTACTGAATACTCCGTCAGCGAGAGATCGTAAAGATAATGCAGGATTTGATATCTTATGATGGAACCCTCCGATCTCGAAAGGAAATTCGAGTGATAATAAAACTGAAGTATGAATTATCACTCATGAGCCCAGGGTTTAGACATTTAATACGTTTATTGTTTTCGAACGAGTGTTTTATTACTCGTATGGGAATATCAGGAAGCCGCCCAACTTCTCGAACTCTCTGACTGTTGGGAATAGAATAATAGAAAAGTTTTTAAATTCTTTACTGTTTGAAGAATAAAATACAAGTGATTACAAAACTATACAAAAAATATGCAAAATATACTATGGTACGGTACAGCCCAGAAAAGTGCCTAGTTATAAACTAGGATCTCCTGTGCTTAAGAAAGAAGTAATAGCTAAAGAAACTGTATTTCATTTATATTCCTGTTGTATGCCTCATTGATAAATAATTAATAAATAATAATTAATACTTAAGCAGTGATAGCCTAGTGGTTAGGACTGTGGTCTCCTATTCGGGGGTCGCAGGTTCGATCCCGGGTACGCACCTCTGACTTTTCGGAGTTAAGTGTGTTTAAGCAATTAAATATCACTTGCTTCAACGGTGAAGGAAAACATCGTGAGGAAACCTGCACACCTGAGAATTCTTCATAATGTTCTTGAAGGTGTGTGAAGTCCGCCAATTCGCATTGGGCCAGCGTGGTGGACTATGGCCTAAAATCCTTCTCTGAGAGGAGACCTGCGCTCAGTAGTGAGCCGTTGATGGGTTGCTAATGAATGATGATGAATTAATACTTAGTTACCTTCCGAAATTGATACAACAAAGTATAACTCGAACGCCATTTACCTGAAACAAGAAATAGTTAACGGTAAAGTTACCCACTTTAAACACTCGATGAGCTGTTTTAAATTTTATCAGAAGATTAGAATATAGAGTAATGGAAAATCACATCATTATTTTTCCAACAAATAGCGACAATTCTTACCCATGTGTAAGTCGAGATATTTTTTGATATGTATGATATATTTCATGTGTTTCTTTGTGCGTGTTTGTCTTGGTATTTACACATTTGGCCATTACAACTAATGGACATTTTGTGTTTTGGTAATTGGTGCCAAAGAAGTTCAAAGACAAAAATAATATAATTAGTATAATATTATGTTTACATGATTTAATTGGTGTGATACAACAAAGATACGACATACAAGTTTTGAGAGTACAAGTTTTTAAGAAGTCAACGTAGTGGACCTAAATGGTTCAGTTAGTACATTTTACCGAGGAATTTTGCAGTTCTGACAGAATTTCTATTGAATATCGGTCAAAACGTCGTATTAATTGTTCTGTTAAACGTCGCTCGGCGATGGTTAAGTTGGCCCTTATTCAGACACTTTTACTAAATAACGGATGATTCTAAAATAAGAAAGAACAGGGAAGACTACTTTGTGAAATTAGTTAGATGGAAAAAAATATAACTTTGTCCTCCAGTTGATAGGATGACGCAATTTTCTCCTTTCCAACGAGTTTTAAAATTACAATGATTGTTGGGGACAGGAAAGTATAATTTTGTGCTTTTGAAATTGTTTATACTGCTGTGTAAAATCGCTTTAATCCTTTATTTTTTAATATCTCTTTTGAATCATTGTATATCAGGTTCTTACACTACCAAAATTTTTCGATTATTACAAAAATAATCCAAACCTATACGTTATAAAATTCAAAGAAAGTGACTGATTTAGCAGTGATTTCAAAAATAAAAATTTGAGAGGTGTCAAGGGACCGGGGGTGGAACGTAGTTCCTTTCGATTAATTTTAGTGAAGGAATTGTAATAAACTAGTGGTGTCATCTAGTATTAAATTGAATAACTACGATGAATTATATTTAGTTTATTTCTAATGCACTGTTACAAAACCAAAGAGTTACTCTGGTTTTTTAACAGATGGCGTTAGTAGAACAATAACATTTTATCCAATTTATACAATAAGAAATTAGGGAAAAATTCCACATGTAGAAATTATTTAAAATAAAATAGAAAATAGAAAATTCAGTCTGTCGAGCTGGGATTCAAACCATCGACGTTGAACTTTTAGGCGACTGCCGGAACCACTAGGCCATGCAGACGCCGTGTTATATGGCGAAAATACCGAACACAATGCAAAATTCACATTCAACAAAAAAGTGTCGGTTTCAAAAATGTGTCGAGTGTCGGTTCCTTAATTTTTTTCGTCTAGCCCCCTTCCGTACCGCGCGATAAGGAACTACGTTCCAATTATAGAACTTTGTCCGTGTTCATTTAGGTTTTTAAAAAATCTTAAAAGTCGTTAAATCTTATGAGAGTAACTTGCTGCTATCTGTGAGGAGTTGTGTCCTCTATCTATGGTAATATTTATTAAATCTTCAACTAAATTGGACAAAACTTATCTAAAAACACGTACTTTCCAATAAATAAGTAATAATTAAAATTGGTACAGGTTTAAAGAAGTTATGGAGTAAAATCGCCAAAAGTATGATCGCCTATTTCTCTCCAAAAGGTAATCTATGTCCTTTTCCAAGGTCCAATCTATGTCTACTAAAATTCATTAGAATTGGTTCGGTGGCTTAGGCGTGAAAGCGTAACAAACAGGCAGACAGACAGACAGATTTATCGACCGAGCGAAGCGAAGGTCTTTGAGTTAACTAGGGCGATTTGCACTTGTCCGTCCGTCCGTCCGTCCGTCCGTCCGTCTGTCAGAGCCTTATAACTTTTGAATTACTGAACGTAATTACTTCAAATTTAGATATAATATGTAAACCGATGGCCTCCAGCCGAAAATGGCTTAAAAAGTTATAAAAATCTTTATTTCAGGGGGGCTCTCATAGAAGCGAATGCGAAGTAAAAAAAAAAAAATCGCGTTACATAAAATTGTTACGTATCATTTTAAAGATAATTTTGAACTGAGTACAAAAATATTTTTTTTTTAATTTTTCCCTTAAAATTGACGAAATGGGGGGCTTTCAAAGTGGCGATTTTATACGCTCGCTTGAAGACGCTCTCTAGAAAAATCCGCTATGGATTTTCAAACGGATTTTATGTTTTTAGGTCACTTATATCCTGTACTTGAACAACAAATACTAAAATTATATGAATATTATAAAGAAACGAGATTATTTAATTTTTAATGGGCGTCAGTAATTCATATAGCATCAACATAGCTTCACAATAATGCTAATAGATGGCGCAGTCAGTAACTATTCCCATGGAACTACGAGTTAAATTCAATGTTTGATAAATAATTCAATGTTTTCACTAACGTTCCCTAACCTTTACGGGCTACCTATAAGTTAGGTGATTGATGTTTTCTGTCAACTTATTTATCACGATCCTGTACGGGACACCTAAAAGGATATTGGGACGGATGTTAGGACTTAGGATTGTATTTAGGAGCTACCTACGTTAAGAGACTCCTACTTAGGGGATGATTTAGGTATGTTTGGTGAAAACGGGCATAATAATAATGTCAGTTTTGGTTATCATGTATCGATTGAATGAATAATCATGGGATACCGTTACCGCGAGGTCTCAGTTCGGGGCGAACCACTAGTTTATTTATAATATTATTAGTAAGGGTATTACGTAAGAATATTTTGCAGTGTATTTCATTTATAAATATCGGTCATTTCTTAGCTTAGAAACCCGTCGGATCAAATGGACCGAAACAAATACAATATGAGAAACGTCCACGTGGACATAAATGGGCGATACACGAGGAAATACGAGGAAATAGAAAATAAACTAAAACAACTGAACCGATACCAGTTGTTTTTGAGACGGCTTTTGAAAACAATGCTTAACACCTCAGCAAAAGAAAAAAACATAATATTCAGTAGTTTTGGAGTATTCAATCGGACAAAGTCGTATCTGAAACTCATTCCGAAGAAAAACGTCGCTTGTAAAGAAGCGCTGTTGTCGCTAACTTGTAAAATGCCCGCGGCCGCAAGTTGATTAATTATCACTTGCGATGTTGTTAGTTGGAAAGCCATCGCGTTTCGTATGTTTTAATTTCAATTATGATTAAGAAATACTCAAAACCCATGTCGTATAATATGAACCAACATTGTTCTACGGAATGCCGAAAAAACCAAGTTCAAAACTTTAAACTGCTCTCCTGTTAAGTAGGAATCGTGTAAAAGCAACTTTGTTCTACGACAGTGTCGATACGATCCAGTAGACGCTTTTACACAGATCACAAAATATGTGCGACGCTGCGGCCAATGGCCATGATTGTGGTCGCGTTGTACTCCATAGTCTCCTATAGTACAACGGGAATGCTCGGACTGAAACCGAAAAGAATGGTCGACGGTTCACGAGGTCACAACGTTCATGAGGTTATTAATAAATAATTACCGAATATTATTAATAATTATTAAGCTATTGCATAGCTTTTATCACGTGCACTAGGACAAACAGTTTGAGCGCGGCGACCGAATCAAGAAATTCCGTAACGAAAATAAATCTAACACCGTCGTTCAGTGCTTACTGAACGACGGTTTATTTTCGTTTAGTGAGATTCGAACCTGCGACATCATACATATTATGGTGTATGATGTCGCAGGTTCGAATCTCACTCGCGAAGTAGTGACTGTGCGCTTTTCTTGACTTTTTAATTATTTTTTTGCATAATTTTTATTATGCAAAAAAAATATTGCATAAATATTATAATTGCATAAGTTGATAAAAAATGCTATGCAATAGTTTTACCGTTTATTACAATTACCGTAACATATCTACTGCTAGCACAAACTTTGTGCATAGCTGTTTAAAATAATAATTACAAGTATTAATCATGTTTTCCATTACATGTATTTTATTTTACCTACTTTTATTGCATCTATTTCCTAATAGATATTTACCATAAGAATTATCTTCGCATTGCAACAGAACGAAAGAGAGATTATAATATTATCTATTTGCATTTTCAAACTGATCCTTGCAGCTCAGAGAGAATTCATTATCCTCCTCCTCTCATTCGAGAATAGATCTGTGCTAAGTAGTGGGTGGATGATGGGTTGAAATGGAATGAAATCAATGAATATTGAAAATTGTGGACGTCAATTTATAGCTATAGTGCAGATTTCCTTACTTGAGTATTCGAGTAAACAAACACCTCTTGATATGAATATCACTTATTTACACACTAATCACACATTTTGAATTATTCATAACTGTCTAGATCTGTTCATCAAGCACATTCGTTACGATTTACACCAAAAATTGCTTCGAATTTACCATTACAAGATAATTATTTTCTCAAAAACGAAATATTAGTAGAACTCATTTGCACAGATTAGGAGAAAGTGACATTTCATAACCCTAGATTGTCTATGAATCGTTGAGGTGGGGACAGGCGAATGAGTGACCTTAAGAACGGATTGAATCCATGGAACTAGGAATTACGACTAGTCTTCCTATTTCAATGATTGAATCATCGTTACAGTAGAGGTGAGTAACTTTAGAAACGTGAAATATAATGGATACCTATTGATAAAAAATAAATCACTAGCAGAAAATGATTGTAATGGTTAACTTAAATAAAATTAGATATTATTATAGAATAAAATATAGATAATCTTAATTTATATTATTTCCAAACTATGAAGAAAACAAAATATCAATCAATCAATTTCTTTATTTGCATATATACGGGTACAGACAAGGTGTTACACATACCCATACCGATATCCAAACAATACTCTTACCATACGTGATGTATGAATTAATGATAGTTTTAAAAAAGCGTTAAAGAAGCGTTAAAAGAATCAACCTTTTTTTATTATTTTTAACGTTTAATCATCAACGTTATTTTTAACATTATAAATACTATAATTATTGAGTTACATACGTTGACGATGTTGAGTTGTTGTTTGTTGATGAAGTCGTTGATGTAATAAATTGCCAAACCTATTCATTGGTCTCGTTATCATTCCGCCATTATTATTTACTGAAGAAAACAGGTAAATAAAAATACAATACGGTTTTTTTAAGAAAATTGTTTGTATCACAATGTTACCCACAAATGGGGGATACTTTAGAATAGGACAATAATCTGATTAGTAATAAATCTTCATTAATTTTTTTCTTATTAATTCCTCTTTTTAATATAATTACGAAAAAGATATTGTTTAGTTACTTTTTACGTCAAATTTGTAGTAATGGTAGGTACACATCTATGACCATCGCAGTTGGGATGAAAATCATTCAATTGTATAATGCTTTCACATTCGTTTAATCGCTCATGCGATAACTTCCCAACCCTATAAATTGTCTATGGTTAACATTCGGCCATTATTGTTTACTCGAATACTCAAGTAAGGAAATCTGGACTATAATTACTAGCTGACCCAGCAAGCTACGTACCGCCAACAAAAATATTTAGTGGTTGGTCACCCTTATTATTCAGAGGTATGAAAAATAGATGTTGGCCTATTCTCAGACCTACCCGATATGCACACAAAATTTCATAAAAATCGGTCCACCCGTTTCGGAGGAGTAAGGTAACTAACATTGTGACACGAGAATTTTATATATTAGAGAGATTATTTCCAATGTCAAAGTTCGGTACTAGGTTACTTTCAGATGATTTATGCCCGTTTTCACCCACCATACCTAAATCCTCCCCAAAGTAGGAGTCCTTTTACATAGGTAGCCCCTAAATACAATACCAATTAAATTTCCACCATTTTATTTTTCCATGAAGGTTCGCGAAAACAAAATTGACAAAAAACTTAACCTAACTTAGATTCACATAGTTCGAAGAGCTGATAGTCGCTGGGGTCCCAAGGTATTGAAGTGGCGACCCCGCACCAGGCCGCCCCCACTATACTATCGGTGGACCGACGACATCAAACGAGTCGCAGGGAGCCGCTGGATTCAGGCGGCGCAAAACCAAGGCCTGTGGAAGTCCATGTAAGAGACCTTTGTCCAGCAGTGGACGTCTATCGGTTGACAAAGAAGAAGAAGAACTCTCAGGTGTGCAGGTTTCCTCACGATGTTTTCATGTTTTCCTTCACCGTTGCAGCAAGTGATATTTAATTGCTTAAAAGCACTTAACTCCGAAAAGTCAGAGGTGCGTGCCCGGGATCGAACCTGCGACCCTCCGAATAGGAGACCACAGTCCTAACCACTAGGCTATAACTGCTAATACCACTAGGCTATCACTGCTGCTGCATTAGAGTATAGTTTTCCTAAAACTCTGAAGCTGTACATTAACTACGTAGAAATGCCTCTGAACCTCTGAGTAGGTTGGTAGGTACTAGGTATAATATATCCGAAGGGAGCCATTAGGAAATTATCCAGCATCAATAGCAGGTAAACAGCATATTTATCAAGGGCCCTTTTACAGGGGCGTGTTAAAGCCCTCCGCGGAATAAACACATCACACGACTGCCGACCCCCAATTTATCGGCCGAGTTCCACAGGCCCTATAATATATTATTCTAAGCTGAGCGTAGATAAATGATGAGCCCTGACCTAAAAATAGCAAAGCGGTGTTGGCAGACCCCCCACTAGGTGGACCGACATCAATCGATTCGCAGGGAGCCGCTGGATGTAGGCGGCGCAAGACCGAGGCCTGTGGAAGTCCATACAAGAGAGCTTTGTCTAGCTGTGGATAAAGAAGAAGAAGACCTAAAAATAGCGGAGCGGTATAGGCCCAGAGTTTACTCCATTTCGAGTGGTCCGGAGTTCTCAGACGCATATCTGAATTTGCGGCATAATATGTGCGTTACGGCTAGATTTGCGTGCGTGTTTTTAAAAGTAATCATGTTCAAAAATTAGACAATTTATTAAAAAGATTGCAATCCTTTGATTGATAATTAAATATTAAACCAACATTTGTGGGATTCCATGATATTTATAGAAAAATTAATATTCCTTTGCTATAATCCGCGAAACAAATAAGTGACGATTTCACCAACGTCGAGCGACGTTTTACCGAGGAATAAATTGGGCGTTGTGACAGTTTTTGTATTGAAAATCATCATCATCATTGTCAACCCATTATTGGCTAACTACTGAGCGAGGTCTCCTTTCAGAGAAGGGTTATAGGCCATAGTCCACCATGCTGGCCCAATGCGAATTGGCGGACTTCACACACCTTTGAGAACATTACGGAGAACTCTCAAGTATGCAGGTTTCCTCACGATGTTTTCCTTCACCGTTAAAGCATGTGATATTTAATTGCTTAAACGCACTTAACTTCGAAAAGTCAGAGGTGCGTACCCGGGATCGAACCTGCGACCCCTCGAATAGGAGACCACAGTCGTAACCACTAGGCTATCACTGCTTGTATCGAAAATACTGTCAAAATATTAAATTTACGCTCGGATTAAACTTATTTTACGTTGGTGAAATCGGCTCTAAATCTTTTAACACTCGACGTATACGTTAAGTCAAATAGCTCCCTTCGGATATATTACACTTTTGCAATTGTGCATTGTGGAGTCAACATCTCCTGATGATGCATGATTCGGAGCAAAACGTACGTCGAATGTTAAAAGATTTATTGTGTTTGGCGGATTATAGTGAAGGCATTTTAATTTTTCTTTAAATCCCTTTGTTTATGTTTAAACAAGTGAATGGTTTCTCTCACAGTTTCAATTTAAACAGTGGATCGCTCCCAAATTGCGGTCTACGGACCCTTTAATGAAACCATTTTAAAAAGAGTTTTGGTAACTCTTTGCGATCGGGTGTAATTTGTTTAGCGTTTGATGTGGGGAGGGAACTTTGGCGTTCAAACTCGACTAGAAATCATTTTTGCTTTTGTATTTGTAATCGACATCGTCCAGGAATACTGAGGATTATGAGTTTAGAAGTTTCGTATGCAGTTCATCTTTTTCATCATAGGTACCGAACTCTTTAAGAAAATAATTGGTTGTCTGTAAAGTCGGTTTAAGGACGATAGTTTTACATGATAACGTCATAAAGAAACATTGACGATGACTGGCGGGCGGCACTAGCCAACGCTTGGGCCGAACGTGCCTCTCTATCGCTTGTTCCGCGCTTTCGCTTGCACCCTCATGCTCAGGCGGAACTTGACACTTTTTCGTGCGTGCAGCCGGTGTTCATCGATTTATAAGACGTTATCACGTCAAAATATAATTAAAATTATTGTCATTGATAAAGTTATATAATCCTATGTTGTCTGTCAGTCACAGCACCAAACAGATAACAAAATATTTCATCTAATGGATGCCAGAAGCGCCAAAGGCATAGGCATGTGGAATTCATGCACCAGTGCATTGCGTATTTTCTAAAACAGTTTCGAGATTTCTGCAAAGGACATCTGGACATGTTCAATCAGTATTCGAAAAAAATTTAGTGAAACCGTCGTCGGAATACGAGATTTTCTGTCGGTTAGCGGCACTTTTAATGGGCTATTAAAAAGGCTATACTTCTAGTATATCTGAGACGTTTGTTCAGATATTTGCTTTGAGTATTAAACCAATGTAATAATCTCAAAGGATAGTTGACGTCCGATTCCTATAATAGGGTATTTGACTATAATAAAAATATCGTTTCAACTGGTGTCATCCTAAAAGATTATTATCTAAAAACAGTATTCCATACGACAAAACTAAAAAATAAAGCTTTATTTAATTAGAAAACATTAAATAAAATTGCTATAATTCTGGCCATGGTCACGTGATCGAAAACGTTCCGTGATCTCGAATGACGTCACAGTCCAAACCACCTATAGAATTCTCATTTTGTCAATACATTTCGACGTGTTTGTGCGGCGTATTAAGCTAATTTCGTCTGTTTTTCATCGTTACTATTTCATTAAATACCAAATAGTATGCGACACGCGGCCTAAACACATATTATAAAATTGTCATTGTTTGAAATGTGAACTGTTACGTCATGAGAGCAAATGGAACGTTTCGGCGGCAATTTATTTTTTTGAATTTATTTCTCGATTTTTATGAAAAATACTGAAAATTATGCCGAAATATATGTTTCGTTAGCTTCAGCATAGCATTATTAACAATTTAAGATGATTTTCTAAAAGTAGTCAAATAGCCTATTATTCAATCAGTCTGAAATTTTTAGATTTATTCCTTTCCGTAGTCCAGTTACAGGCATAGATTTAGGATTGGTGGTCGCTTCGCAAACTATAAGCTACGAATCTGTAATCTGTGGTTACAGGTTTTAAACTATTTTCTTGTTACCGTAATTAGAAAATACGACATATTATGCAACTAATCGGAAAATAATAGGTTAAACATAAAACGAAGTTTCGCTTTTCTCGTAAGAGACAAATTATATCTGAGTTTCAAATGCCTTGATAAATTTATTTTATATTGAGATGAAGGTATGCTACAGACTACAGGTAAATCGCATTAAAATCTCAGCAATAATAAATTATTGTAAAAATCTAAAAATATCCGCCTTTCACTTGTGTACACTACAGTCTACAATGCACATACATTGTATCTATTGTGGGATTTCAACATTCCGTGGTATTTTGCGCCTATTGTGTCACTCAAGTAAAGCTTTAAGTCACAAGAGATAGCGTAGTGTGACCAACAAGTAACAACGCACGATAAAATAACAAAACGCTAAAATATTCCTTGACCTATTTTTTTAGGTTCCCTTTCAACCACTGTTTGTCGTTAGAGCTGTTTTTGTTTTTTATAAATATTTGAAACTAGCTTTTGCCCGCGGCTTCGCTCACGTTAAGTTTGATTTTCCAAACCCCCCTTAGGGGTAAAAGTTTCAAAAATCCTGTCTTAACGGATACCTACGTTATAATAGCTATTTGTGCATGAAATTTCAGCCTTATCAAACCAGTGGTTTGAGCTGTGCGTTGATAGATCAGTCAGTCACCTTTTCCTTTTATATATTTAGATATATTATGTAATGCATGCATGATGACGATAAAACCACTTAACATAGATAAACAAGCCTCACATCGACGAGGACGTAATGAATTTTACAGTAAATTAATATGACGAAACTACCAGTCAGTTATCTTTCTTGTTAAAATTTATAAATGCCCCTTTTTTTCTAAAATCTAAAAATCTGAAATTTGGTCAACAACAATAACCCCACGGATAAAGAGACAAACACACGGATAAATCAAACAAATGCAAAGCAAAGTGGAAATCATGGGCATCAAATAAAATACCTCATCATAATATAAACTGGACCGCAAAGAAAAAGGGTCCGTTAGAAAAGCTTCAAAATGAAAATAATCTGTCACATTCCCAAGTTTTAGTACCATACACGAGTCTAATACATAGTACGTTTATATGGTATGATCTGCAAGCGATTCGGAGTATTAATTAATCTAAAGATCAATCATATTAAATTTTATAATTATCATTTATTAAAAGTTTAGAAGTTAGTAACTTGAGCCACAAAGTTTGCATGCGCAGCGCGTCACAAACTTTTGCCCGGCACGTAACAACATGTAGGAGCACTCCATAACATATTTGCATAGTGTTTTGTTCGCGTATATCTCGTATCAAAGAGCTGCCATATACTAGAGGAGATAACAGAACACCATTCATCGCCTTTCCATTTTAGTTATTACTGTCAGCCCTCTACGCAGAGTATTCAAACATAGAGATGCATTATTCAAGAACACAGTCTACTTATTAACACATATTACTGAAACGCTTATGTATCTCAATCAAAAAAAATCTAAATTCTAAATTATTTATTTCACGTAGGCCAACCTGTAACTCTTATGATATGTCATAACTCTACCACCGGTTTGGAAAAGCGGATTCTGCTGAGAGAGCCGGCAAGAAACTCAGCAGTTGCTCTTTTCAAAATAAAAAAGAAAACGTATGGCACTCGGGGACTGCCGCGGTAAAGCTATTGCATAGCATTTTCTAGTCGCACGCACACAAACAACGTGCCGAAGTCTGCCGAACTGAAACGACGGTGTTAGGTTTATTTTCGTTACGGAATTTCTTGATTCGGTCGCCGCGCTCAAAGCCCGCGATAAAAGCTATGCAATAGCTTAATAATTTTACAATATTGATAAGTAGCTATTACATCGTAATAAGTTTTTGTACTATCTTGTGGGCAGCTGGATGCCAAGCTGATTTAACCCGTGCATCTTTGTTAGAATAGAATATAATATTTCCACATTGAGGGGAAGTTCCAAGAAAAAAACGTACTACAATTCAATTCATGTTAAGACGGGCAGACAGAAAGCAGCCCCTTTCCCGCCGGCGGTACCCGTTCACGAGCATGACGCATGATCTAGCCGTTATATATAAAATATCCCAATCAATCTATAGTCTAGATTTCCTAACTTGAGTACTCGAGTAAACAATAATGGCCGAATGTTAACCAAAGACAATTTATAGGGTTGAGAAGTTATCGCATGAGCGATTGAACGAATGTGAAAGCATTATACAACTGAATGATTTTTATCCCAACTGATCATTACTACAAATACGGTCATAGATGTGTACCGTTACTACAAATTTGACGTAAAAAGTAACTAAACAATATCTTTTTCGTAATTATATTAAAAAGAGGAATATACAAGAAAAAAATAACGTAGATTTACTACAAATCAGATTTTTGACTTATTCGAAAGTATCCCCCATTTGTGAGTAACATTGTGATACAAACAATTTTCTTGAAAAAACAGTAGTGTATTTTTATTTACCTTTTTTCTTTAGTAAATAATAATGGCGGAATGATAACGAGACAATGAATAGGTTTGGCAATTTATTAAATCAACGACTTCATCAACAGACAACAACATCTCAATATCAACAGTATATCTCAATTATAGTATTTATAATGATAAAAGTAACATTAAAAATAATTTTAACGTTATCATCAAAGTTATTGGCACATTTATTGTATTATATACACACTTAACGTCGCCTCGATATCATTTAAGGCATAAGGGTGATGGTTAAATATGATTTCCTTAAAAAGATTGATTCTTTTTAACGCTTTTTTAAAACTATCGGTAATTCATACATAACGTATGGTAAGAGTATTGTTTCGATACCGGTATGGGTATTGCAATTTTCTAATCCCTGGCAGTCTGAAAATATAGTACCTCGACAATACTACTACAGGGGAGGTGGGTAACATTGGTATCACAGAGGTCGTTTTTAGGATGCCAAAAATTTGCGTAAGTATGGTGTGCAATTGTATGTTTTGTGCAATTGGGTATTCCAAGATGTTATTAGGCAATTTAAAGGATTAAAATTACCTAGACAATTTTTAAGCAAACTTATATTAAGGTGGATTATACGAGTCTGCCCGCGAAATTCAAATTTAATTTGGTTTTTCCAATTTTGTTAACTAATACGACAAAAAATTCTTTTCAAAAAACCGACTTCTAACGCCACTACAAAGTATAAAAATAATTTTAGTTTGTCCTTGTTTGTTGAAGTCGGGCGGGCCTATATACAAACTATGAAACCGATGCGCGACGCTACAGAATATGATAGACTCGTTTGTAGGAGTCGAGCGAGCATCGCGAGTCGGTTTCATAGTTTGTATTTTAGGCCCGCCCGACTTCAACAAACGTGGACAAACTAAAATTATTTTTATACATTGTAGTGGCGTTAGAAGTCGGTTTTTTGAAAAGAATTTTTATTTTAAGCTTTTAAGTGTAGTATCCTATGATTGAGGAGCTAGGACCTGGAGCTCCATGATGTAGTCCATACTTGTTACCTACAATATCAATTCGTAATCGAAATTTCCTAAATCGCCATAGTTTTAGCCTGCAGCATCAGGCTTGAGGAGTTGAAGGTTAAAATTTTTATGGGACCATTTCGCAAACATACTCTGTCGATTAAAAAAAAAATCACGCGAATCGGTCCAGTAATCCCGGAGAAATCGGTGGACATACATAGAAAAAAAAAAAAAAAAAAAAAAAAAAAAAAAAAAAAAGATACCGGCCGAATTGAGAACCTCCTCCTTTTTGGAAGTCGGTTAAAAATACTGACTAATTTGTGAGTAACTCACGTCCAACTCGGTATTTCGATTAATTTCTTAAACTGGTCACTTTCAAGTAAAGATTTTTATGTAAGCCTGTGAAGATGATAATTCTACTGTCGCAATTAGAATGCCATTAGCCTAGTTTGTCGTATTAGTTTACAAATTGCGAAAAACCAAATTAAATTTGAATTTCGCGGGCAGAAGTGTGTCTTCCACCTTAAAGATGTTGTTTAGATTTCCAAACTATGAAGAAAACAAAATATCAATCAATCAATTTCTTTATATATGGGTAATTTCTAGTTCCATGGATTCAATCCATTCATAGAGGGTCACTCATTCGCCTGTCCCCACCTCAACGATTCATAGACAATCTAGGGTTACGAAATGTCACTTTCTCCTAATCTGTGCAAATGAGTTCTGCTAATATTTCGTTTTTGAGAAAATAAATATCATTTAATGGTAAATTCGAAGCAATTTTTGGTGTAAATCGTAACGAATGTGTTTAATGAACAGATCTAGACAGTTATACGTAGTTCAAAATGTGTGGTTGCTGTGTAAATAAGTGATATTCATATCAAGAGGTGTTTGTTTACTCGAATACTCAAATAAGGAAATCTGGACTTTACAGGAAACAGGCTGTAATGTCAAATGACCTCAAACTGACTGGTTTTTCACCAGAGCCTGCAAATAAACTTCAAGCTATTAAGTTTACATGATGTGTTCATTTGTAACTTAGTATGAAAATATAGGTACTTTGGAGAAACATCATGATTTGACATTTCAATCCTAAACGACTATTTTGATTATCATAGTACCGATGTTTATGAAATTATGCGTGCATTTCGGGTAGGTCTGAGAATCGGCTAACATCTATTTTTCATACCCCTAAATGATAAGGGTGACCCACCCCTAATTATTTTTGTTGGCGGTACGAAGTTCGCTGGGTCAGCTACTTATACTTATAATACAGATTTTGTAATATTCTGTATTATTTAAATAAGCAATTACTTATAATTATATAGGTTCTTCTGAGCAGAATCTGCTTTTCAAACCGATAGTAGATTATTGACTCATCTTTAGAGCCATACTTAGTTGCTTAATAATAATAGTCTCAATAAGTAACGCCGCTCGTTATTTAAGTTATATGTCTGAGGTCTGCATCTCTATGGTCTACAGCTCATTGTCTCGCATAATAGACAGTTAAACAAAGTTTGCGCTATTGCGTGCCTCTTTGTTGGCTTTTGTTCAATGATGCATCTTTCTCCCGATTTTCTATCTTGTTATTTGTTTACTGTAACAGACAATATAGGTTTTATAGTACTACGTCATACATTGTTGTAAGTTCTGCGCCTTAGTACTAAACTACAAAAGCTCAAACTTACATAATATGACGTACAATGTACATTATATAAAAGAGATAAAGTTTAATTTACTTTGCATCATTTTAAATATGAAACAATTCGCAATATGGCTTTAAGGTAAGTGCACATTATGGCAAGTCACAGTGTGGAAATCCACCTAAATCGCTTCTGAACAACTTGTGAACTTTTGCACAATATGCCAGGGTGGAGCAGGTAATAGTGCGATGCAATTTGTCAGCAGAAGACGAAGAGAGAACTCTGAGAATCTCTGCGTTATGAAATCGGAAATAAATATTAAGTGGCACTCGGGGACTGCCGCGGTAAAGCTATTACATAGCATTTTTATCAACTTATGCAATTATAATATTTACGTATGCTATATTTTTTTTGCATAATAAAAATTATGCAAAAAAAAATAAAAAAACAAACAAACAAGAAAAGCGCACTGTCACTACTTCGCGAGTGAGATTCGAACCTGCGAGATCATACACCATACGGTAAAGAAAGCGGTCGCTCGCCCACTGCGCCAAACAGAGCTACTTAAGAACCTCTAAAATGTTCAACGCTTACTGAACGACGGTGTTAGGTTTATTTTCGTTACGGAATTTCTTGATTCGGTCGCCGCGCTCAAACTGTTTGTCCTAGTTCAAAGCCCGCGATAAAAACTATGCAATAGCTTAATACCTATTTAGATAAGTCCGTAAAGTAAGTACAACGAGCAGGTCATAATAGTATTCAAACTTTCATATTATGCTTCGGTCCTACGCCCCCTCTTTCATATTATTATGCTTCGGTTTACGCCGATTGTTTCCAGCGGTATTCTGCGAATCCTATGATCTCGTCGGTCCATTTAGTTAGCCAACAGAATTTTCCGATGCCAGATTGCCACTCCAGAAATTTGGGATCCCAACTACCATCAGTTCTTTAAACAAGGTTCTTCTTAGACGAAGGATTTTCATCCTTGTAAAGAACAGATCGTAAAGAGATACCAAAGGATTAAAAAATGCAATATCGCAGGCATCGTATACTGTCTTCATCATCAACCCATCATCGGCTCACTACTGAGCGCAGGTCTCCTCTCGAAGAAGGGTTATAGGCCATAGTCCACCACGCTGGCCCAATGCGAATTGGCGGACTTCACAGACCTTCAAGAACATTATGAAGAACTATCAGGCGTGCCGCGCGGATTTCCTCGCGATGTTTTTCTTTACAGCCTACCGGGTATCGGTGCCTACCCGGGATCGAACCTGCAACTCCCCGCACAGGAACCCACAGTCCTAACCACTAGGCTATCACTGTTTACTCTCCTCTCTTAGGAAATACCAACACCTAGATCGTAAGAAAACAATTAACATTACGAGACTCGAGACACGTATTCTAGCTTAGATACGTATACTTCACCCATTCTTAAGCCGAATATACGTCGCGTAAAATAAGTGCTGCGCTTACTGGATTAGGGATAATGGGTGGGTCGGGATTAACCGAATTTGAATCTTGTGTAATTAAACTTAGGGTTTAATTACGTGTGGAAGGCTGACGGTTATTGTTTTGTAATGTCTGTTTAATGATTGTGATAGATGTTGCTGTGGAGATAAAAGGAGCTTTTGTGTATCTGGTGGAGCTGTCGCCTCAGACACACGTCCTCTGGTGCAAAATAATTTTAAGCTATTTTTGATAATAGGAATAAAGGATTTCATTTCAAAAATCTGTATAATTTTTAAGCTATTGCATAGCTTTTATCGCGGGCTTTGAACTAGGACAAACAGTTTGAGCGCGGCGACCGAATCAAGAAATTCCGTAACGAAAATAAACCTAACACCGTCGTTCAGTAAGCGTTCAACATTTTAGAGGTTCACAAGTAGCTCTGTTTGGCGCAGTGGGTGAGCAGCCGCTTTCTTTACCGTATGGTGTATGATGTCGCAGGTTCGAATCTCACTCGCGAAGTAGTGACAGTGCGCTTTTCTTGTTTGTTTGTTTTTTAATTATTTTTAGCATAATTTTTATTATGCAAAAAAAAATATTGCATAAATATTATAATTGCATATGTTGATAAAAAATGCTACGCAATAGCTTTACCGCGGCAGTCCCCGAGTGCCACTTAATTTTTTTTAATATAATATTACTAACACTGAAATCGTTAAATATTAAGCTAACTTCATCATCATACACATCCAGCGTAACTATAACCTGCAAAGTCGGTAAAGTAAATAAGAAAACTACTCGATCCATCGTCTAACAGAGCCAAGCCACTTTTACTGTAGATATTTGCCATCTTATCCCTTCTTCATGCGATTTCATAAGATTCAAATACCTATCTAAGCTTAACTGAATGTGTAATATCACTGATGTCTGATCACAGAACAGAAGTCTAGGTATGGGAAAGAGATTCCCTGTTATAGAACAGGCATTTTCACTAATTTCATCATCATCATCATGAGCAACCCATTAACGTCTCACTACTGAGCGCAGGTCTCCTCTCAGAGAAGGGTTATTGTCCACCAAGCTGGCCCAATGCGAATTGGGTGACTTCACAGACCTTTGAGAACATTATGGAGGACTATCAGGCATGCAGGTTTCCTCACGATGTTTTCCTTCACCGTTGAAGCGTGGAATACTGCTTCAGTGGATAGAAACTAGCAAGCTGATCTTGTCTTGAACATATTGTTACAAATAATAAAAGACCTATTAGGTAATTCTGGAAAAAGAGAAATAGATATACGCATTCCCTTTAAATAGCGAATAGCACATCGCAAAATACACTGTTTTAGATATGGAATACGTTTTACACTTAGTTTCGATGTCTCAATAATCCGAAACTAACATAGACTAAACTTATTATATTCACTGCCGTAAGGAAACTAAACCCCAATACAAAACTAGTTAGATTTAAAAACAAAATAATTTCCTGTCCACATTAAATAGAACAGAGTTGCATACAAAGAAATCAATTTCCAAATTGGTTGCCTGCGCCAAAATATTCGTACAGGGGATTATTAGGGGATTTGATAATGTCATCGATTAGGTTTTAATACCATTTGGCCCACGTCAACTAGCGATATAGAACGCCAATATTATTGGGGATACTTTGTTGTACGTAATCAATTAATCCGCCTAAGTGATTGGCCTAGTCGCTTTGATGTCTATTTCCAATACTGTCGGTCAATTTGACGACCTTGCAGGCTTATTGGTGAGCGCGATGGTCTTATGGAACTTGGAACTTCCCCTCATTGTGGAAACTCTGCATACATAGAATAATATCTATTACGTATATTGTAAAAGTAATTTGAAAAGAGCAACTGCCGAGTTTCTTGCTGGTTCTTCTCGGCAGGAACGGCATTCCGAACCAGTGGTAGACTCATTGACGATTCAAAAGTACTTGTAAAAGTTTATTTGAATATACATTTCTATTCTGTTCTATTCTTATCACTGGGAGGTCTCGGGTTTGATCCCCGGCGGGGCAATTTGGGATCTATAATTTCTGAATTGTCTCCGTAACTTATACAATTTGACTACCTTCAAGGCAAGAGTGAATATGCATTTTCTAGGCAAGCGCGCTCCAACTTAGACTTCATCAGTTCTTTCCAGCAATGACTGTCGTCAAGCGCAAGCCTATTTCGAAAAAATAATTCAATATAAACAAATCTTCTTAAAAAACCGACTTCAAACTCCCGCGCCACTATAAAAACTATATTATTTATTGTTGATATTTTATAAACCGCTCGACCGATTTCGATAAAATTTGTATGGAACTACCTGGGGAGTATATCCTTTCAAACATTTTTCAAATCGGTTCAGGCGTCTTCGAGTAATCGGTGGACATACATAAAAAAAAAAGATTCCAACGAATTGATAACCTCCTCCTTTTTTGAAGTCGGTTAAAAACGAACAAAGTGATAGAGTTCACAAATCCGTTTCGACATGCAGTAGGTACCTACCTACATGCATAAAATATCCAATGTACACAAATCCCGCATCCAATTTAGGATTACTGGAAGCTCTAAGCAGCAAATAAATAGATAGCTTAAATTTCGAGAGCTAATTTCGAATTTAATTCGAATCCATAGGAAGCTGGACACACGCTAGGCCGCAAATTCTTCCTAATGTTATAAATGCGAAAGTGTGTTCGTTTGTTTGTTTGTTCTCCAATCATGCCGCAACAGGGCTACGTATTCACGCCAGAGCTCAGCGGGCAAAAGCAGTATTCACTGGTTGCCTGTCCATTGGTGCGGAGGGGAGCGGAGATGTGTTCGGTGGACCAATGATATCGTTGAGAGATGACGTGTTAAAATTGGGTATTTGACTGATATTTATTTATTGGACTTGATGCTACGGAATCATCTAAAGTTCAGCATGTCCTGGATGTAATCCAAAGTAACAGTACGTACGCCGAAATTCAAATCAATCGCACCTGCGAAAGTTTGTAAGAACCTAATCAAGTAAGAAATTTGCTAAATGAACTTCAATCGCCTGAACACATCTTGATAAATTATAGCTAAGATCTATCTCCGTCCGATCCGTCAGCTGTCAAACAGAAAAAAACCGCATCAAAATCGTTCCATTCATTAGAGAGCTACGTGGGAACAGACAGACACACATATACACAGCTACATTTTTGCCGATGGTAAAAAAAGTGTAATACTTACAAGCGGTGATAACATCTTAAGAATTACAACAAAAGCAAGTTATATTTGGGCTACTCGTTTCCATATCAACTGTGAATTGTATTCAAACCATGTTCCATTTTATTCACACTTTCCTTCGTAAGCTAGTTTCATTCAAAGGTTAATGTAAATAAATAAAAACCGGCCAAGTGCGTGTCGGGCCACGCGCAGTGTAGGGTTCCGTAGTTGAAAGTCTCAACATACATTTTGAGTTCCATGGTTTAAATACTATAATATACTACAAAATATGCAACTTACACTACGTGTAATATCTAACTTAGAAAAACCGATATAACTCCTTCACTAATGAACTCTACTTAGCCGTGATAGTTTTCCTTTAAAATTCATTATATATACTACTGCTATGAATTTTTTCTTGTATCCTATATACTACCATTTAGCTGGCAGAGGGGGGGGACACTTGACTCTAATAAAATTTAGCACTTTAAAATATCATATTTCACAAACGGATCCCTGAATTGAAAAATGGTGTTCCCACACCCACAACGTTTTTGAAAGACCTATTCAGCGATACCCCACACTATGGGATAGATGAGAAAAAAAAAATTCATCCCCACTTTACATGTATGGGAGGTACCCTAAAAAAAAATATTTTTCACAATTTTATTTCACCACTTTGTCGGCGTGATTGATATTTATACCCTTGTCAAATTACAGATTTCTAGTACCAATAGTCTCTGAGCTAAATCGCGGACAGACAGACAGACAGACAGACAGACAGACGGACGGACATGGCGAAACTATAAGGGTTCCTTGTTTACTACGGAACCCTAAAAAGGAAATAAAATTGGCGGCAACAGACCGGAACACACCTATAGCCCTTAGAAGGTAACAAATGAAACGGCTCTACCACTCTAACCTTTGTAAGGAATTCCGCTACCAATAGAAGGGCGTAGGGAGGAAATAACAATTGTTACACACGGGCCCTGCCATTGTTTAGAAAAACAATAAACTTTAGTGTTTCCCAATTCCAAAGGCCTTTAGTTAATTGATTAGTAAGTATCGGTACGTATTTGATAGTTCGAAGGTTCTTGTCGATTTCAAGCGTTAGGCATTTCCTGCTGGAAATAGCTAGGTATTTGGCATGCCACGGAAGTTGTCTATTTGATGATCATTTTAACTCTATCTCAAGTCTGAGCTAAGTCTGAGCACGCTCTATTTTAATAATATAATCATAGGAACTGGGAAATATAGATATAGATGGGCAATATTGACTATAAATAATTATCAATCTATTTGGAGTCCGTCTTTAACTTATCTACCAACATTATAGAACGTTAAGTACAATTTGGGCAATTACTAAATTGCCGTAAATTAAAGTTAAAGTTATAGTTAAGCTGTTATCCTTAGCTAACTTGTCAACAGATTACAGTTGGACTGAATGTAATATAATACAGGCGGCGCAAGACAGGTGGAAGTCTAGCAGTGGACGTCTATCGGTTGGTAAAGAAGAAAAAATCGGCCAAGTGCGAGTCGGGCCTCGCTCTTTTAGGGTTCCGTACATATGACCAAATCATTTTTTTTAAAACTAGATACATATTTAGATAATATCTTAGTTCTTAGAAAGTACTAACTAACAAATTTGGTCTAAAACCTACAACTTTGATGGCCCCCCATTTCTTCATTTTTGTAGCTAAAAAATAAAAAAAATATATATTTGAACTCCACTTAATGAGCTCTAGACAATGACACCCCACATGCCGGAGTAAAAAAATAAAATTTTATTTCGACTCCTTTTACATGTATGGGAGCCCCCTTTATTTTTTAACTTTATTTTATTTTTATTATTTGTTGTTATAGCGGCAATAGAAATACACAACATGTGAAAATTTCAACTGTCTATCTATTACGGTTTACGAGATACAGCCCGCTGACAGACGGACGGACGGACGGACGGACGGACAGCGGAGGCTTAGTAATAGGGTCCCGTTGGCACCCTTTGGGTACAGAAGACTGTAAGAACCGGAAGTTAATTTCAGCCTTAGAGTCGCGTGTCGTGGTTGCATAAATCAAAATTTACCCTAACTGGGCGCGAAATGCATTTTATAACGTCCAAGGCTTCTAATCATAGCTAACCAAATTACAGAGTTAAACCATTTTTAAGGCGAATGAAGCAGTAAATCTAGTTTGACTGCAAACTGTTTTGTGTTATGTACGTGTATTTCACATTAATTCCACTGACGCGGCCTACATCCACGAAACTCGGCTGCCTTCGTCCGGGAATTAATCACTAGGTTCGTGTAAGTTGCCCAACATCACGCGATCACTGATTTTCTATGGCCCATAAAGCTATTATTCATGCGAATCGAAATAAGCCTTGATGACTGTCGAAATTTGAACAAAAACACGCTGCTACGGAAAAAGCGTAGCGCGTAGCTGAAAATGGTTTTTAATTTGATCGAAACAAGCATAATATAAGGTACAAAGGTACTTCATTATCATAATAACGCTTCATGTCATTAATTCTTTCATCATCATCATCATCAATCCACCATCGGCCCACCACTCTCAGAGAAGGGTTATAGGCCATAGTCCACCACGCTGGCCCAATGCGAATTGGCGGACTTCACACACCTTCGAGAACATTATGAAGAACTCGCAGGTGTGCAGGTTTCCTCACGATGTTTTCCTTCACCGTTAAAGCATGTGATATTTAATTACTTAAACGAATATAACTTCGAAAAGTCAGAGGTGCGTACCCGGGATCGAACCTGTGACCCCCCGAATAGGAGACCACAGTCGTAACCACTAGACTATCACTGCTTCACTCCATTATTCATTCTTTACTACGAACTAATAACAAGTTCTTCAGAGATATGTGAAAAAAAGAGAGTTGATTTTTTTTTACTTTATTGAATACTCTTAACTTGCTATATTTTTACTGTTTTATTTTTTCTCAAAAATTTTAAACCAATTTGAAACCTTGATACGTCTCAGCCGACTATATTTGCAAAGTATGCTATTAATTCGACGTTTAGTTTCCAAAATAACGATGAAAACTCGAAAAACAGCACGAACTATAAGCCTATAGTTCCTAACGGTTCCTTAACTTTTAGGTCAACTGTCATTCCTCTTTCCATCAAACTTTTTAGCATGAGGGAAACCTGCACGCCTGACTGTTATCCAAAATGTTCTCAATGGTGTGTAAAGTGGCCTATACGCTTCTCATTCTGTGAGGAGACCCGTGCTCAGTTTACTGGGCCTCTAGTCACAAGCCAACGCTTGGGCAGATCGTGCCTCCCTATCGCTTGCACGCTCAGGCTCATGCGGAACGTGACACTTTTTCGTGCGTGCAACCGCACCGGTTCATAAGACAGTCATCGATTTATAAGACATTATCACGTCAAAATTTACGCAACGATTTGAGAACCTCCTTTTTTCATCAGTTGGAAAAGGTTTTGCAATTAAAAGTGCAAAAGTTCCACAATCCACCACGCAAAAATGCAACGGGTATGTAAATTTTTTTACATGAATTTAGATAACTACTTTTTCCCGCGACGTCGTCCGCGTTGTCAGGTTTTTAAAAATCCCGCGGGAACCCTCTGTTTTTTCGGGATATAAGAATCCTGAGAATGCCTATGTCCTGCCTATGCCAACTCTTCAAGCCCTCAACAGCTCAACTTAACTCATGCAAAAAGTTACGTCGATCTGTTGCTCCGTTGCTGCGTGATTGATGGACAAACCAACCAACAAACAATCACAAATATTTTGTTACTAGATGATGCCCGCAACTTCGACCGCGTTTCTTAATTCCCACGGGAACTCTTAAATTTTCCGGGATAAAATATAGCCTATGTGCTAATTCTGGGTATGAGCTATCTCCATTCTTTTAAGCCAAATCGGTTCCATACATCCATCCTTACAAACTTTCGAATTTATACTATTAGTAGGATGAATAAAATTGATGTAGGTATTATTTAAACTCACCTCATTAGTCAGAAATATCTCAGTATCATCATCATCATCATCAGCAACCCATCAACGGCTCACTACTGAGCGCAGGTCTCCTCTCGGAGAAGGGTTATAGGCCATAGTCCACCACGCTGGCCCAATGCGAATTGGCGGACTTCACACACCTTCAAGAACACTATGAAGAACTCTCAGGTGTGTAGGTTTCCTCGCGATGTTTTCCTTCACCGTTGAAGCAAGTCATATTTAATTGCTTAAACGCACTTGACTTCGAAAAGTCAGAGGTGCGTACCAGGGATCGAACCTGCGACCTCCCGAATAGGAGACCACAGTCCTAACCACTAGGCTATCACTGCTTCCACCCTGAATAGGCACGTGCTAGTTATACACCCCTGTGCCTCAGAGAACACATAAAGCCGTCTTCCTTGCGCCTGATCTCTCTCCGGTCATGTCGGATTACCTTCCCATAGGACTAAGAAAGTAAGAGTAAAGTGAATAATAATAATTTCTTCTCCATAGTTGGATAGTGTATGGCAACACTGTCCAACTATGTTAATTAAATTAACACTATACAACTATGGAAAAGAACGTCTTATCGATTTTAACGTACACTGTAAACTATGTTAAAATTGACCGCCGCGACCTAAAGAGGTCGCGACATAAATTGTATTATAATTAAGTTATCTACTTAGCTTAGCTGCTCATTGCTCAATAAACACCATTTTTAGCTCACAGCAAACCGGAATGGCTTTTTACTTAGTTTCAAGCTTTACGTTAAGTGCGAACTGGCCCTTACAAATCTATTGTCATTAAGTATAATATTCTGTACATAATATTTCCTGTTTCAATTTTAATATTCACATATTCGTCTCTTTAATTCGAATGTCTCAGTAAGTGCTTTACCGTAGGGTATATCTATATTTAGCTTAATTCAATAAAAATAAAACATTAAAACATCGCCAAATGAACAAATAAAATATAAGCCTCAGGAAAATGTAACGTGATTCCTGGTTAAAATCAAAACAAAACAGACAGGCGAAACTCAAATAACAGTGAGATTTTACCGCTAAAACTGCTGCATGTGTTTACCTGATAATTACACAAAGGTATTATTTCAGTTATTCATATTAAAATACTTAATTTCAGGCTTTAATTTCAGACTTTAAATATATTTTTTAAATTAAATCTCGGCAAATGGCCCCTTGGTTAGATGGAACAGACATGCGAAAAGTGGCAGGCATCGATTGTATGTAAAAAGCCGAGGATAAGCAAACTTCAAAGACGCCATAATGTCCAACAGCGAATTCACATTGGTTGATGATGATGAAATATTTTATTACTATATCTACGACTTTAAAAATCACCACAGCTAAAAAAACTTAAGTGGCACTCGGGGACTGCTAATAAAGCTATTGCATAACATTTTTTATCAACTTATGCAATTTTATTATTTATGCAATATTTTTTTTTGCATAATAAAAAGTATGCAAAAAAAACAAACAAACAAGAAAAGCGAACTGTCACTACTTCGCGAGTGAGATTCAAACCTGGCCCATCATCAAAAAAAGCGGTCGCTCGCCCACTGCGCTAAATAGAGCTACTTGAGAACCTCTAAAATGTTGAACGCTTACTGAACGACGGTGTTAGGTTTTTTTTCGTCACGGAATTTCTTGATTCGGTCGCCGCGCTCAAACTGTTTGTCCTAGTTCAAAGCCCGCGATAAAAGCTATGTAATAGTTTAACATTCACAGACAAATATGGATGCAGGAGGATCCAGAAATCGAGTCTAGGATCTTCTGCCTACGATCACTCCGTTGTGTCAGATATCACAAGGTAAAGGTACAACTAGGTAGGTACTTCAACTATGAATTTCGAGAGCCACAGTCCCACATTTTTGTCACAAAATAACTCACGTTCCAAGACAAAGCTACGTACATTCCCCACATACTGAAACATAAACAGAAACGCTAAACTCGCTAAACCTACACAGAACATCAAACACCCTTAAAACCTTAGCACACCCATACGTAATTCCCTCTTTAGAGTGCCTACACATGAGCAACTTTTTCACAATAGCTTTGTCTACTACGTCAAGTTGTCTACACGAAAGCGCGTGAATACTAAAAATGCGACATTTCGCATACAGTAGACACATGTCCGTATTCACCAACTTTGCTTAACTATTACGGGCTACCTAAGGTGACTCTGTCAATTTTGTTTCATTTTCACATTTAGGTGTTCCCTAAAGGTGGAAACTTGAAATGACATTGGGTAAGCGATTTTATTAAGAGCTACCTACGTAAAGAGACTCCTACTTAGTGGATGATTTAGGTATGGTCCGTGTGGGCATGAGATTTGAATCCGTACAAATTACAATGACATGACGAAATTACAACCAATTCGAAAAATACCCGGCTGACTTTGTAAATACAATCCGGGTATCATAAAATGAGTGTCATCATCATTTCTCAGCAGCAGCGAAAAAATCATTGCAAGTACGTCCTACTGGAAATTTTTTATATATATATATCCCCTTTGCGGTTGAGACCGCGGGTTGTTGGTGCACGGAGGCTAAAAACTTTATCCGAGTAGTTGGTCGTCACCGGGACCGAGGCTTCGATTGCCTTTCCGGTGCGTTCTTGGTGCAGAGGTTGTCTTTGGCTATCCAGCGCGGTAAGGCCGCAAGCGTTATGGGTACTTTGTATCAGGAACGTCCCGGGGTGGGCTTTTTGAATAAAATTTAATTACCTATTAATTATATTTTAGTTTTAATTTAGATATATTATTAATTTTAAGTAATAATAGTTTAATTCTTTGTAACATACATAATGTGAACGATGTAACTTATGATATTTCCCATTAGTTGTGATCGTGGATAAGCGTGTGTCAGTGTGTGTGTTTAATATTATATTAAAAAAACAATCAAGCTACGTGTTCTTCAAATTCAAAATCATATTATTTCATGTAGGCCAACTTGAGGTAACTTGTGGCTCTTATGACAAGTCAAGAATCTACCACTTCTCAGACCAAGACAGATTTGGGACCCTTGGAGTAAGGTTCCATTAACCATCATCACTTGCATAGTATACGAGTCGCAGGGAGACGTTGGATTCAGGCGGCGCAAGACCGAGACCAGTGGAAGTCTATAAGAGAAACCTTTGTCCAGCAGTGGACGTCTATCGGTTAACAAAGAGGAATAAAGAAAATATTAAGAAACCAAAATATTATTGGACTTTGATACGACAAAAGTCTCAGCTAAGACGACAGACACGACAAAACAAAAAGTCTCAACTGTACTCTCACACTTACAATTCCTACATGCCCTTAAGTAATTTTCTCTAACTAACAAGTACATAATTTTCCTTCGGCTGTACTATTCCTCGAATTTCCCATGCGTCCCTACGCCTGTGAGCGTTCGGTTGTTTCATTTTTTACATCCCCGTCAAAACATCATCCCTTTACTGACGTGTTTCTCCTTTGGCCCATAAAAATAATGGGCATAGGGATGGCTGCATTATCGATAATAATAGATTACATTCTGTACCAACACGACCGAAGCAACAAGTTTACTTAGTTCACATTGTTATTTTGACGTGATAACGTCTTATAAATCGATGAACACCGGCTGTACGCACGAAAAAGTGTCACGTTCCGCCTAAGCCTGAGCGTGCAAACAAGAGCGCGGAACAAGCGATAGAGAGGCACGAACGGCCCAAGCGTTGGCTTCTGCCGCCCGCCAGTCATCTTCAATGTTAAACATTGAAGATGAAACTTTCTTTATGACGTTATCATGTAAAACTATCGTCCGTAAACCGACTCTACAGACAACCAATTTTTTTTATGTGAGTTAGAGTGAGTGCTATCGCGATGAAGGAACTGCATAATTTTAAAACCTGCTTCTTAGACTATTTTTGGAACGAAGTTCCTTATCGCGCGTTGCGAAAGGGGGCTAGACGGAAAAAGTGTCATTTTTGGTCAAAGTTGTAACGACACTTTTATTTGATGGCCTAAAAGTTGTGAATCGCTCCCGTGGCGTAATTGGCTCGCGTGCGGCTGTTAAAGATTGGTCGTTCGAGCCCACCCGGGGATGCGCAATTTTATTTTCATTTTTAATTTTATAAAATTATTTTAATTTTAATATTTTATAAAATCGATATTTAGGCTTCCCTGATTTGATTTTTATCGATAAGAAAATCATGATACAAAATGTATACCCGAATAATTATTTTCTTTATACCTCGAATAGAACTTGAAATTAATATTTTTATAATAATAATAACTTTGTTTTGTTCCTATCTGGTGTCCCACGACACCACACGACTTTTTTATATTTTAAATGCTTCTAGTATTTAAAGTACAATTTGACATACTTATGCCAGTTTTCAGATTAGTTTCTTAAATTCTGTAAACTGTGGTTTCACTTTATAGTCTGTATGACATGGGCAGCTCTATTTAGAGGCTCCATAGCCTTCAGGGTGCTCGTAAAATAAATAATTCAATATTCATATCGAGTACCTACATCGATATTTAGTATACATCCGCATCCCTAGAACCCGCCTATATTACCACATTTTGACATGACTTTATGAAGACGTGATGTAGGTATAACCTTACCTACGTGTTGGAGGTTTATTTAGGAAAAGTTAGTGCCGTACATACCATCTTACTGTTTTGTTTTCGCTGGTAGTACTACAGTGTATTACATGCTTAAGTATTTAGTACTAGCTTTTGTCCGCGACTTTGTCCGCGTGAAATCTAGTTTTTAAGAATCATGTGGGGAACCCTCTGTTTTTCTGCGATAAAATGATAGCCTGTATCACTCTTCAAGCCAACTATACCTACTCATGCGAAAAGTAACGTCGATCTGTTGCTACTTTGCTGTGTGATTGATGGACAAACCAACCAACAAACAATCACCCTTTCGCATATTTTATAAAAATCAAATAAACTGCGAACCGATAAGGGTTCGCAGTTAGGATTAATTTAGGTATGTTTTATTAGATCCTTGTCTTAGATCCTTGTTTTGTAATGTGTAGGCAATAAATATTACATCCTGCCTGCAATCCTAGTTCCGACGGTATTTTTTTTTATCAATTAGTGAGCATTGTGATAATACTGTATTTTTGTATTCATTTCAAATGTTTGTAAAGGCGAATTGTTTAGCCTGATTAACATTATAGCCCTATTATTCTTGTGTTTTCTTAGTTTATAAGAATGCCCATAATTGTAACATGCTGTAAAATAAAAATAAATAAATAAATAAAAAAAGTATCTTATAAAGAGTAATACCGGCCGAATCCGGTCACGGCGACCAACCTCTTCAGAGATTAGCCATCTGCGCTGGAGATATTATAGTGCACAAGTGTGTGCGCAAACTCAAGTGCATTCTCTGTTTCCTCACTCTCATAGTTTGATGGGACGGAAATCCGACACGAACGTAAAGAGATCAAGCTCAGGAAAAAAAGCCGTCGGGACTTTATGTGCTCTCCGAGGCACGGGGGTGATACGCCGCCAACTTCCTAACTCCGGGCTAGTACTGAGAATTTCTTGTATAAAAACCCAAATACGTTTTAGCCCGACCCGGGAATCGAACCCGGGACCACCTCATCCGTAGTTGAACATGCTAACCATTAGACCAACGAGGCAGTTAAAAGATGCATTTATACAGTCACTCTGAGGCACACATCAGCAGGAGTCTATGCTTCACTAATTGAGCACGCATAGAGCATGCAACGGACAAGCTTCGATTGAATTCAAATTCAAATTCAAAATCATTTATTTTATGTAGGCTTACTTGTGGCTTATATGACAAGTCAGGAATCTACCACCGGTTAGGAAAACATATTCTGCTGAGAAGAGCCGGCAAGAAACTCAGCAGTTGCTATTTTCAAAACAAAAATGTTACAAAATTATCTATCTTGTGCACAGCTGAAGCAAAACCGATTAGAGTAAAACAGAAAAATTTTCCATTTAAATAAACTTTTACAAGTGCTTTCGCGTTTATGAACAATATAAATGAATCTACCACTGGTTCGTAATGGTACTTACAATTCAATACATGTTAAGATGGGCAGACAGAAAGTAGCCCCATTATCGCCGGTGGAACCCGTTCACGAGAATGACGCATGATCCAGCCGTTGCTTCGCTCAACCATATTTGAGGGAAGGTATAACAACTGAATGAGTAAACATAGAGCACGTTTAGAGCATTTTGTGATATAGATGTTTGCGCATGGAAAAAAATTCTTAATAGTCTTAACACTCGAACCTTATTCTCCATATTACTCAATCATTATCATCATCATCATCATTATCAACCCATCATTGGCTCACTACTGAGCTAGGTCTCCTCTCAGAGAAGGGTTATAGGCCATAATACTCAAAAAACATAAACTATTCTTTTTAAGAATGTTAGCAGACCATCAATGTCAGTCAAATGAGAGTAGGAGATAAATGACGTTGGAATTGAGAGTTCACATATTCGCGAAGCAACATGTGCAGAACGTTCGCGTGAGTAATATTCCGAGCTGCGAGGAGCTTTGAAGATGATCAATGACACAACGAAACGAGAACTGTGGCGCAAAGCATTAGCTCAAGCGGATTACAAACCAGTCTTCTCTTCCTAACATTTGTCTCGGCTTATTCCTAAGCCCGCTTTACTGCTGTCTCCTCCACTTTAAATAGTCTAGGCATCCTCTTTACGAAGACCTCGTGGCACGTGCATCTGCCTGTGAGATGTTCTTCCCAGTGTTTGTCCCGGCTAACGCCAGGGTCTATGTTCCCGCTAAGTCTCTTCCACTTTGCCGGGTCTAAGCAGCCTCCTTAAGAAGAACGATGGCACATGCCTGCCAGTGTGATGTTAATTCACCGTTTCTTCGACCGACCTCGGGACCGCTGTCCAGGGACGGGTATATTAAGGCACCTGTGACCCACATAGCACTTGTGACCTACATAGCACTTGTGTCTCACAACATTACAAACTACTTCTTCTTCTTCTTGAGGCGCCATCTCCTACCGAAGGTCGGCTATCATATTGGCTATTCGGACCTTACACACAACTGCGCGGAATAAGGATCGAGTACTCAGTCCGAACCATGTCCAGAGTACTTAAGCCAAGAGGTCCGTCTTCTTCCAGGGGGTCTCCTACCTTGTATCTACAACCTGTACAAACTACTAGACCAACATAAAACCAAAGGCCTTGCACCGCCTGCATCCAGTGACTCACTGCAACTCGTTTTATGTCGTCGGTCCACCTAGAGGTGGTTCTGCCAACACTACGATTCCCGGTGCGGGGTCGCCACTCCAGCACCTTCCAGCACGCCCACCGAGACATCTGAGTGTCTATCTGAAGCTCTAGGCTCATACACAGATACACATGTCGTTAAACTTAAAACACCCTTCTTTATTTCTTCTGTTTCTACTTTATCAACCGATAGACGTCCACTGCTAGACAAAGGTCTCTTGCATGGACTTCCACTGGCCTCGGTCTTGCGCCGCCTGAATCCAGCGGCTCCCTGTTGATGTTTGATATTGTCATTCCACCTGGTGGGGGGTCTGCCAACACTGCGCTTCCCGGTGCGGGGTCGCCACTCCAGCACCTTGGGATTTCAACGACCATCAGCTCTTCGAATTATTTGCCCCACCCATTTCCACTTCAGTTTCGTGACTCGCTGAGCTATATTGGTGACTTTGGTTCTCCTACGGATCTCCTCATGTCTGATTCGATCCCGCAGGGACACTCCGAGCATAGCTCTCTCCATCGCCCGCTGAGTGATCCTGAGCCTACTTATGAGGCCCTTAGTTAGCGACCATGTCTCGGATCCGTAAGTCATCACTGGCAACACGCACTGTTCGAAGACTTTAGCCTTCAGGCACTGAGGGATTTTGGAGGAGAAGACATCTCGGAGCTTCCCGAATGCTTTCTATCTATCTTTATTTGTTGGGGGTTAATAAATAATTTCACGACGATAAACCGGTTACGCTCGGCGTCTATTACTTGTATCGCACCCTGAAGCCCTGACACGCGACGTTTACACCGAAATGTCGTGTTGAATATTGAATTTTGAGTTAGTTCGTGTTAAGTAAAGTTGTAAAAGTACCGTCCGTGTGTAGATGCCATTAGTAGATACGATATCACCTGCTACCAAATTACTGATTGTCGCTTTTGTGTCAGCTTTACTTGTAAACGGTCGTGATATTACGTTTAGTTATGTCTGGTTGTCGCACGCGATTTAATCCACTTGGATTTCTTCCAAAGGAACCAAAGGAAACCTTTGTTTTATCCGGATACTATCAACATACTAGATTACTCTTCGCTGTCTTCTACTTGATGTAAAAATTTCAATTTTCATCATTTTGAAGAGTTTTACAAATTACATTTCAAAGATTTTGTAAATATAGGTACTTCCTTAAGACCATGAAATTATATTCACCACAACACTATCCATTTTTTATTTATTTATTGCAAAAATACACGTAAATAGAGTTAAATTAAGTAAGTATATTATATTATTTTACATATTATATTATTCTGAGATATGGTGTTACAATATTATAGAACTCCATGAATGGCGTGCAATGGTGGGTAAAGATCAATTCGAGAGCACTGATGAAAGCCGGAATCTTATTTAACCAAAAAAATTACGTTCAGCAAAATTTTGCAGCAATTAACATTCTCGTTGGATATCTGATTAGTCCATCGTAAAACTCTTTCAAAATCCTTACTAATATTATAAGTGCGAAAGTGGTTGTTGGTCTGTTGTTATATCCTTCCATTACGCTGCAATATCGCTGTATAGTTGAATCCCGCAGATTTTTTTATCCCGGAAAATCGAATTTGAGGACTTCCCACGGGATTCGTAAAGACATAATCCACGCGGACGAAGTCGCGGGCATTAGCTAGTAATATTATGTTATTAGCAAAGGTACATGAGAAATTCTCTTTCAAAGTATTCGAGAATTTTTCACGTACAATATCACCCAAGTATCATTATTTGGATGAAGCGGATAAATTCCGAAAAGGGTATAAAAAACCTTTCACATTAACCCAGTGCGTACTTACTTACAACGCGTAATATATGGAATATTGCTTTTTATTTCCCCATCCATCATTCTTTTCGCAGACTCCATACACACGTCGTGACGCGTCGAGTAGATTGATATATTATTGACCGAAAAAAATATGCCGCAGTTCATTTTTATGAAGCAAAACGGAGCTGGGTAAGCAAATACGTGATCGAGTTGGAGCGTTTGCGAAAATCTTGAATTGTATAACCATGTGTATAACTTATAACATGGGTAGCTTATGTATGTCATGCTCTCGCCTCTCTTTATCCATTTCTGTGGTGGTGTCGTGTGATGCGCGTTGTTACGTTCCCTCAAATATGGTTGAGCGAAGCAAGCTGGATCATGCGTCATGCTCGTGAACGGGTTCCACCAGCAGGAATGGGGCTACTTTCTGTCTGCCCATCTTAACCATTTTTGGACCTTTCCCACATTGTGGAAACACTGCATACACTGCATACATAGCAAGCATGTAAACTGTATTGGTCAATTTGGGAATTTATAATTTCTGAATTGTCTCTGGTCTGGTCTGGTGGGAGGCTTTGGCCGTGGCTAGTTACCACCCTACCGTCAAAAAATTGCCGCCAAGCGATTTAGCGTCCCGACACTATGGCGTGTAGAATCCAATTAGGGGCATGGGTTGAATGTTGACTGCCATACCCCTTCCAAGTTAGCCCGCTAACATCTTAGACTGCATCGTCACTTACCATCAGGTGAGATCGCAGTCAAGGACTAGCTTGTCATCGAATAAAAAAATCGGCCAAGTGCGAGTCGGGCCTCGCTCTTTTAGGGTTCCGTTAAAAAAATTAAATTAAAAGATTTCCATCTACCCACCTACCCATTTTAATTTAATTTTTTTAATTTAATTTAATTTTTATTATTTGTTGTTATAACGGCAATAGAAATACATAATATGTGAAAATTTCATCTGTCTATCTATTACGGTTTACGAGATACAGCCCGCTGACAGACGGACGGACGGACGGACGGACGGACGGACGGACGGACGGACAGCGTAGGCTTAGTAATAGGGTCCCGTTGGTACCCTTTGGGTACGGAACCCTAAAAAAAGAATAAAAACACATTTAAGGATTGTCGGGGATTATCGGAGTTAAAAGTGACCATATTCACGGTCGTATAACGACATAGCACTTCGTGCGGTCAAGTTCGCGATGCGTATTGGATTACGATACTTTCTCTGGAGTGATCGCATGGTTCGCGAACTCCCTTATAACGGCAGTGGTAACAAATGGTCATTAAAGCGTTACGCGAACAATTCACAGAAGCGCCGCAGCTGCAGGCGTCATGAATATTGTAATTATTAGTCCATAAAAACTCTTTTGTTCGCTCGCTGGTTAGCATTTTGTGTATGAAAACGGAGGGAAAGCGGACTGTTGTAATTTACAGGCGGGGTGGTAACTGACACGGATAAACAGTGCTGTAGATGCGCTCTAAGGGCTAGTGGTTAATTCTGAGGAGGTGTTTAGCAATAGTTGTAATGACGACTTTACCAAACAACTTACAAGATTTACATGTCTGTAATAGAAATAGAAATGTTTTTATTCAAATAAACTTTTTAAATCGTCGATGAGTCTACCACTGATTCGGAATACCCTTCCTGCCGAGAAGAACCAGCAAGAAACTCGGCAGTTGCTCTTTTCAAAACAACTTTACAATATAATAGATATGCAATGCAATAGATATGCAATATATAGGTATGCAGTGTTTCCACAATAAGGGGAAGTTCCAAAAAAGCATACCTAATTAGAATTCAACACATGTTAAGACGGGCAGACAGAAAGTAGCCCCATTCCCGCCGGTGACACCCGTTCACGAGCATGACGCATGACCCAGCATTTGCTTCGCTCAACCATATTTGAGGAAACGTAACAAACCGCATCACACGACACCACCACAGAAATGGTTAAAGAGAGCGTGACATACTTAGGCTACCCATGTTAAGGCATCAAATTGACACTAATATTCAAATACTCATTTTAAGACATGACTTACTTGATTTTGTGACAGAGATATGTGTCTTTATAATAAGCCTCTAAAATTTGAATAAATGGATTTTCTTTCTTTCTTTCTTTCTTTCCTAAAATGGATGCAATGGGTACTGGGTAACCTTTATCTGTATTGGGTTGTGGGTGGTGATGGTTATGGTGGTAAAGGAAATGACAACTGCATCTATACTTGCTCGGAAAATATTATGTGAGATAGGTACCTACTTAATGAATGCGTTGGCAATAGAAGCAAGTAAACAGAAGCTGCTTATAAAGAACTAACTTTTGCCCGCGAGTTAGTTACATAAATGTGAAAGAGATAATTTTATTACAATTACGCTTTATTACACACATTTAGCAAATAAATTATTTCATTAGGGATTTAAAAATCCCGCAGTAACATGCCATATATGTATAACTAGATGACGCCCGCGACTTCATCCGCGTGGATTAAGGTTTTTAATAAATAGTAAAAATAAAAAGTAGATAAAAAGTAGCATATGTGTTAATCCTAGGTATGAGCTATCACTTTCCCAAATTTCAGCCTGATCGGTTAACAAACATCCATAAATCCATCCATACATCCATCCATCCATACATCCATCCTCATAAACTTTCGCATTTTATAACATTAGTAAGTATTTGCGATATCTATTCCACCAACCACTAACAATTGTAGAGGCAAAGCACACTTTTCGTCGTTGGATACAAGGCGTTTGCAATCCTGCGAATTCCACGGCACTGAAGACTTCTGAACCCTTTTTCATTATAAAAATATGGTTGAGGTTGAAGCAACGACTGGGTCATGCGTCATGCTCGTGAACGGGTTCCACCGGCGGGAATGGGGCTACTTTATGTCTGCCCACCTTAAGATAGAAGTTAGTCGGTATGCATTTTTGGAACTTCCCTCATTGTGGAAACACTGCATCTATAGCATAGTATTTATTGTATTGTAAATTTGTTTTGAAAAGATCAACCGCCGAGTTTCTTGCTGGTTCTTGGCAGGAAGGGCATTCCGAACCAGTGGTAGAGTTAGACGATTCAAAAGCACTTGTAAAACGTTTATTCGAATAAAAAATATTTCTATTCTATTCTATTCTATTGGATTCCCTAGATACAATACTTCGAGCTTTTAGCTCTTATCTCCTCTCTAAAGACATCCTTAAATCCACGAGCTCTTCAGCTATGATGGCTGAATTTCCTTTCCTCTTTTGCACGTTTTTTGTATTTAATTTATCTAACTGGAGTGGGCGTTCTGTTAGCTACCTCGTAAATAACAAGTGCTTTTTTGTCCTATTCTAGTTTAGCCCAATTTGTTTGGACTTCAATACCTTTTCGTTGTCAATTGGGTTGGTGAAGTCCAGTGGAATATATTATTCGATAGGCTTTGTTAGTTTTGTTTTTAGTTTTTTGTTCCGATTCGAATCAATTGTTTGCGTTTTTGTTAACTATTATCGGGTACCAGTGTTTTGATTTTTTGATGCAGTTCTACCATGTAGAAGTATCACAGAGTAGGTATATTAAAGTAACAGAGCGGAAGCTACATACAAACGGCTCGCGGCGGGCTCACCCATACATAGCGCAACGCTGTGTGCGTGAGCTCTCACCGACACATTCACCGACACGCCGCGGCGCGCCGCTCAGGGTAACTCAGGGTCAGGACGTAAGGGCTGACGGTCATGCGTTTAGTGGAAATAAATAGACGAAGAGTGAGTGTTTGTTTGTTGTGAGTTTAGATTTATTTGTGTATATGTATGTAATAGTGTAAAAATGCCAAACTCTTGCACAGTTTGCTTAAAACAAGCCAAAGACAATAAGGACATTTCCTTTTTTTTATATCCGAGAGATAAAGAGAAGTACTTTTTTATACGTACCTATCGTATCTGTACAATAAAACTAGGTAATAACATTGATAGTCAAGTGAGAATGACGTGTTAGACAGGTATGAAGCCGAGCGATGATGTCGTCTCACCTACTTGAAGACAGTGCTCAGATAATAGGATACCCGAAGTACCTACCTTATAAGGCTAAAAATGTGTGACTTGGTCCACCAACTATATTATAAATGCGAAAATGTGTCAGTCTATCAGTCTGTCTGTTACGCTTTAACAGCCCAGTTTTTCAACCAATTTTGAAGAAACTTTGTATAGAGGTTGGAGGAACTTAGTTGCGTCCCCAGGGTTCATACCCATAAATAGGGTATATATGGGGCAGGGGTTTCCTATTTACCCCTGGCTTCACCACCATCACTACCATTAACCCCACTACCACCACCAACATTTTTAACCGACTTCAAAATGGCTTGACCCGCATATAGTTATGTGTGTGTGTGTTTGTTAACGATTTTCTCGGAAACCAATGAACCTATTTGTATGATTTTTCCACTGGTGTAATTTACGTACCTACTTCCGAGAAGGTTTAGGCGACGTTTTCGCATAGGCGTGGCGTTGCGCGGCGCGTGGTGCGTCGTGTCGCGCGATAAACTCAAACATTTATGGCCAAGTATGAGAGCGTTTATAGAGAGGCGTCGGCGTTGAACGCGGCATCGCACGCGGCGGTCACCGAGGCGGGCACCGAGGCGACGCACGCGACGTTAATGTTATTCGGCAAGTTTGTGTTTAGCAAGGAAGGCCAGCGTACGTATGCGATATGAATGACGAAAAAGTAGAACTTTTTATTTCTGCAATTCAAGAGCGACCCGAACTGTGGATGGCTTCTTGCACATCACATAATAAAAAGTTATTGGACCGATTACGTTCAAAATCGATATTTGAGCTTCTCTTGGGTCAAGAAAGAGGAAATGGATACCAAAATTTTAAAAGTCGCCGCCATATTGAAATTCTTTGTTATTCGACTGATTTCGTTCAAAATCGATATTTAGGCTTCCCTGGGGTCAAGAATTAGGAAATGGGTTCCAAAATTTTAAAAAGTCACCGCCATATTGAAATTCTTTGTTATTCGGCCGATTTCGTTCAAAATCGAATTCGTTTCTTTATATTTTTGTTAATTTAAGTATTTGTTGTTCAAGTTCAGGATTTAACTGAAATTATACATAATTATACAAACTCTAAAATATTTTTATTTTTTCCTTGAATTGTTGACATGCATCAGGTGACAACCCTAGCAGAATAGGTATACTTCTTCGCCCTTGTTAGGAAGCTTCCTCTATGTTCGGTTACTCGTGTGGAAGTATGCTAAAAAATTTCATGGGACAGACGAACTGATGTCTCCATTATTATATACATAATAATAAATGGTGATAAAAATTGTGCTTTCTAGGTCTCCATTTTCTAAAATAAGAAGATAGCTTGCATTCTAAGAAAGAACATAGGATAGATTTAATCCAGGGTTATCAAGAAGTTTCCATGAGATTTTTTAGTGCCGATTTCACCAACGTCGAGTGACGCTTAAAAGAGGAATAATTTGGGTGTTCTGACAGTTTTTGTATTGAAAATATGCCAAATCAAAATATAAAATTTACGCTCGGGTAAGACTTATTTTAACTACGAAACTTAAATCATACTTTAAAATGTTTTGATGTGTACAACGTAACATTAACTCTTACAATAGAATCAATTTCAAAATAAACCATGTACCTATGGTTTATTTTGAAATTGATTCTATATCGAAATGAAATGATAAATTTGGATGAATCCGCCTCATAATTAAGTCTTGTTCGAATAAATGGGTTGCCAATATTACTCGATTATATGAACAACGGATTCGGAATTGTAAATCCAGTTTAGGCCGGCATTATACTTGTAAATTATAAGCAGCTCGGTCTCAGGCTATTGGATTAGATTGAAGGGTAAATAGATACTGGAAGCTCTATGTTTTGCTGTTCGCGTGTATCTGTAATGCTGGTTGAATTTAAGTTTTATAACATTGATGGATTTTTTATTATTTATCAACGGGAAAAGTAGTACCTATAATTAATAAACTGACGCACATTTTAGTGATCGAAGGCCACAATAGCTCATGGAGACAAGATCGTCTATACTTATAAAATATTTACATAAACAGCATCAGCCAGAGTGCATCCACTGTTGGACATATATGCCTCTTTTAAGTAGCGCCAACGCTGCCTATCCTGGGACTCTTGCATCCAATCGATGCCGGCCACTTTCCGGATGCCATCGCTCCATCTAGCCGGGGGCACCCTACACTCCGTTTGCCGAAACGCGGTCTCCACTCGAGGACCTTACGACCCCAGCGGCCATCGGTCCTCCGATAAATGTGACCAGCCTACTGCCACTTCAACGTGCTTGCCCTGAGAGCTACGTCGGTCACTTTATTTCTTTGGCGAATTACTTCGTTTCAGATTTTATCCCACAAAGAAATTCCGAGCATAGCTCTCTCCATAGCACGCTGAGCGACTTGAAGTTTGTGGACGAGCCTTTCAGCAGCAAATATTGACAAATAGCGTGCAAAGCGGACAGCATAGAAGTTAAGACTTTGGCCTCCTTTACGACGTCCGGAGTTTCTCCCAGGCATTTCTAACGTTTGGGATTTTGCGTTTTGAGCCATTAAACATGACTAGCTGATGCCCGCGACTTCATCCGCGTTGATTTAGTTCTTAAAATCCCTCGGGAACTCTTTGATTTTCCGGGATAAAAGTAGCCTATGTCACTCTCCAGGTTCTCAACTGCACCCGTGCAAAAAAAACGTCGATCCATAGCTCTGTTGCGGCGTGATTGAAGGATAAAGCAAAAAACAAACACTTTTTCGTATTTATAATTTTAAGTACTTATGACGATTTGTTTTAACGGTAAAGTAAAACCTTATGAGGTAAAGGTCTCGATAATGTTATCAAACGGTTGTAAAGTCCACTTACAACCGTTAGTACTAAGTCTATTCTGTACTTGGCCAGCGTCGTGGACTGTGGCCTAATTCAAATTCAAATTCAAAATTATTTATTTCACGCAGGCCAACCTGTGGCTCTTATGACACGTCATGAATCTACCACCGGTTCGGAAAGCGGATTCTGCTGAGATGAGCCGGCAAGAAACTCAGTAGTTGCTGCTCTTTTCAAAATAATCATTTTACAATATTATTATACAGCTATATTACATTGTAATAAGTTTTTATACTATCTTGTGGGCAGCCGGATGCCATGCCGATTTAACCCATGCAACTTTTTAGAATAGAATAGAATATAATATTTCCACTGTGAGGTGAAGTTCCAAAAAAAGCGTAGCTACTACAATTCAATTCATGTTAAGACGGGCAGACAGAAAGTAGCCCCATTCCCGCCGGTGGAACCCGTTCACGAGCATGACGCATGATCCAGCCGTTGCTTCGCTCGACCATATTTGAGTATGCTAAGCTAAGCTATGGCATCAGTATGTTAGTCTAAGCCCGCATGTATGCATGTGTGAGTATCAACTATCAGCTAGTCCTTTGATATACGATATCACAATTAAGTTTAGTGTCCGAAAAATCCCGCATGCAATAGCACAAAATATAAAAAAAACAGATGCATTCAAAAACTTTAAAACGTAAAACTGAATTGTTTGACAAATCTAACATACGAGTAGATATACCTATTACGGAGTTGAAATTTAACTGGGGAATTTCAACATTCGATTCCAAGTAGAAAAGAGAAATGTTTTTGAAAAATATAACTTTACGTGACTAGTGAACTAGGCAGATGAGGTTTTTAGGGTTCCGTACCCAAAGGGTGCCAACGGGACCATATTAATAAGCCGTCCGTCCGTCCGTCCGTCCGTCTATCTGTCCGTATGTCAGCGGGCTGTACCTCATGTACTGAAATGGGTAAATACTTGAAATTTTCACAGAATGTGTATTTCATATTATACCAACAAATAATATAAATTGGGGCGACAATTGACGATTTGGTAGTTGACTATCAGAAAGCTATCAAAAAGTATAACGTAAGTATCAGATAAAGTTTATCTGATGGTTGTGTATAACAGGCCCTAAGTAATAATATAGAAACAATACAAGAGATCTTTTAAATGCATGAAACTTCATACAATCTGCAAGATACCTACCTCTGAATTGCATTATGCAATTTGAAATACATCTACAAACTTATACGCCAGCACAGTGCGGAGACTCGGTAGGCTGCAAGCCGGTGGAAGTTTTATGTAAAGCTTTTATTTTCTTGCTCTTTTTGTCTATGACTGAAGGTCTTGACTTATTATATCACTTTACTCATTAACGCTCGCCAGACCGATCTTGAACCGTTCGAAGAAAACCTGGATGATAGTGCGGGTAATATTAAAAATACGCTTCGAGGGGAATTACACTATAATAATAATATAATGATAATAATTTTAAATATTGGATAGAAGCAGGCGTTACTTTGCGAAAGTCCATGATTAGCAAGAAAAGGTTAGAATTATTTTGCTATAATCCGCCAACAGAAAAAATCTGAATGGTCAAACATGCAATTAAAAGCTATAGCATGACTAGACAATACATCATTGTAAAGTCGACATCTCCTGAGGATGCTCCGGTGTCGGGGCGAAACGTGCGTCGAGAGTAGTGTAAAAGTCTTGTGTGGTGGTGCATGTGAGTGGTGGTGGCATTGCTTGCTTGGGAACTTGGCTTTCTTGCTTGGCTGGGTAGGTGAGTGGTGCTTAGCTTTTAATTGCATGTTTGACCATACAGATTTTTTCTGTTGGCGGATTATAGCAAAATAATTCTAACCTTTTCTTGCTAATAATAATTTTATTTTGATCCATAAAGTTTTTTACAAAATACAGATAGTCCCTACCCTCTGCGCTAGGAAAACCTGTGTTGCAGAAGGTAGTTCCTTCCAGGGGTGCAATACTCCTAAAGTTATATTATTTTGACTGGCTAACACTGAGTGTCTGTGTGTGTACCAGGTAAAAAGTACACATTAAAAATATACACTCTTCATTTAGTTTTCTCCCTGTCCACGCGGTCTGCTATTGAGTCTTTATTCTGGTCGTAATATAAGTATTAACGTTTTTTAGCTAAGGATCAGACAAGGGTTATTGTAGACTAGCTGCTCATGACTTTACCTACGTGGATTTAGGTTAGAAAAATGTGTCTTCATACATACCTATTCTCACCCCTTTAGAGATGAAATTTTAAGAATCTTGTCAAATCAAATCAAACTTGTTTATTAGTCATTCACACATTATGAAAAAATATTTTGTTCTACGGAATAATATTAATGCTTAATATTATGTTCTACGGAATAATATTAAAACTTAATTATATATTTTGTAAATTAATTTAGCTGAATGTTATAAGCCTATTTACTGACAATATTGATTTGTACCATCACATTGTAAAGTAATTCTGGCAACTAAATGATTACTTATTTGCTCATACATATGAGAAAAACCAAAAGTATACTTTTATTATATTATTTCTGTGACATCAATCGCATTTTTTTTTAATTTCTGTAAGGTAAAATCGTTCACCAGCTCTTCAACTATTACGCTTATCTACATACACGTACGTGGATTGTTCCAACATCTGTCAGAGTTTCTGAATCGGGTCCTTCGAGGAGATTAAATTATGCAAATTGCTACGGATTCGATGGTTGTAATAATATTTAAGTTATGGCGAAATTATTAAATCAGACTTTGTGGAGTTGAATGCTAATTTTGGTCGCCCTCTCTTAGTCCTCAAAGTACCTGGAACAAGAAATGTGATCATGAGATTTATGGATTCAAGATGGATTTAGCGAAGATATTTGCATCAGTATAATATCCTCAAAATAAAGATATTATTGCAACAATAATTTAATATAAAAATTGTTTTTAAAAAATCGTAATTTACTTCAAAGTCCCGCGCCACTATACAAAGTATATAATTTAATGTTGATATTTTAACACCGGTTCAGGCGTCTTTGAGTAATCGGTGAACATACAAAAAAAAAATCGACGAATTGAGAACCTCCTCCTTTTTTGAAGTCAGTTAAAAATCCTACTACGTAAATAATGCATTTGCATATTCAAAGTGCTTGCATGGATTAAATTGTCTAGCTTAGTTAGGTAAGGCACCCAAATAAATAATGTACTTTCCATTCAGAATATTAAAATCGTCAATAGACGCTTTATGTAAACTTAATAGCTTTAGTGAAAGTCAAGAAGGATCAGCTTAGCTTTATTTAAAAAACTTTCCATATAATTTGGTAAATATTTTTTGTTTTCACATTGTATAACAACATTACTGTGGTTAACATAACGTAGAAGCAGTGATAGCCTAGTAGTCAGCACTGCGGTCTCCTATTCGGGGGGTCGCAGGTTCGATCCCAGGCTCCTCTAGCTTTTCTAAGTTATGTGAAAAACTGAAAGTTCGCAGGTTCGATCCCCATCCGTTGCACTATTTTCGTACTCATTCCTAACACAAGCTTTCCGCTTATTTGGAGGTAAGGAGTCAAGTTCAGCTTGGCTAATATTTTTTTTAGACGTGATAACTTCTTATAAATCGATTAACACCGGCTGCACGCACGAAAAAGTGTCACGTTCCGTCTGAGCCTGAGCGTGCAAGCGAGAGCCGAGAGCGCGGAACAAGCGATAGAGAGGCACGATCGGCCCAAGCGTTGGCTTGTGACTGCTGCCGCCACCTGGCGCCCGCCAGTCATCGCGTGCGCGCTGTGGTAAGCGGATGAGTCGCGAGCTAGTTCTAGCAGCACGCTGTTCATCTTAATGACGATATCACGTAAAACTATCGTCCGTAAACCGACTTTACAGACAAACAATTTTTTTAAAGCACAAACGGTTTCTGTAATGGTTGCTGTTGCTGTGGTGCATCGCTGGCGACACGCAACGATACGTTTAATATTCTAACTGAAACCTATCAAGTAAGTAAGAGTTAAACTCAAAATTCAAAATTACCAAAGAGACGGAAAATTAATCATGAAACTACTTTAATCAGGTTTATGGCTCATAGTCTGATGCACAGACTAAAAGAGGATAAATGGAGCACTTAAAACCAAAAAAGTAGTAAAAATATTTGCTAGTTAATGCCAATTTCACTATCGCTGAGTAACATATTTTAACCAATGTACGTGTTAGGTAATTCGAAGGTTTGACAGATTTCATAATCAATACAAAAACTGTCAGAAGTAGAACATCAAAATTCACACTAACGTAGCTTAAGACAGTGCACAAAATGTAATTTCTCAAACTGACACAGCGTCAAACTTTAAACTATTCGCTGACAAGATGAAACAATTGAGTGGAAAAAAGCTTTTTAAGCAAAATGATTTTTCAAAAAAGCTTTCGAATCAAGTAATTCTAACACTGGTTTGTAATGTCATTCCAATCGAGAACCATCAAAAACTCAGCAGTAGTTCTTTGAAAATAAACTACTTTATGATGGCATAGCCAGTCAAATCCACGTTTTTCCAGAGGTCTTCAAAACTTTGGTTGCTTGTACATTACGTAGTTGCCATCTATCTTTCTCTTAAGTCAAAGCTCTGATATTACAGACTATATTCAGGTTGGCTCGGATCGCTGAAGCGTTATATTCATCCTAAGAGGTTTGTTATACAGGATGTTATTGCATCTTATAATTATATTCTCTTGCGGTACAGCATTTTGCTGAGTATTACCCCGGTTTTGTTTATTATTCTAAGACAGAATAGCTTGCTAGAACGAAAATCTACAGTCTATTTATGTAGACTATATGGGTTTTCTAAAACTACCATAATTATTATACCCTTTCCAAGTTAACTCACTTCCATCTTAGATTGCATTACACTATGCAATCTATACTATAATGCTAGTCATAGAATTTTTTTTTTCTAGTCACTCCTTTGCCAATCCTTTATTGGCATTTTGGTTTAGGCAATCTTGATAAATGATCAAGAACTACTGAAGTGTGCGTATTTTTCACATTATATTCCGAATCGTGATAAAATCTTTCTGTCAGGTCTGTTTCTGTCTGTTTCTGTTTGCAAGTTTGTAGGTATTTAAGCTTGGCACATGTAGAGTGCGCTGGAGGAACTCAAAATATTTCTCGCGCATCCATTCATCTGACGGCTAAAGGTTTCTTTAGGATGTTAACGTAGTCGTAATTCCTAATTCCATGGTTAATACTTTAAAACATTGACACTGAGGGTGAGATCTATGACTCTACTCTGAATTGATATAGAATTAAAACGAGACATAAATATGTCCCTGGCATAAATATGTCTCGTTTTAACTCTGTCTCAAGTCCGAGTAGGGTCAGAGTACGCTCTAAAGATCTCAGCCTGAAAGCGATACTATTGGTCACTCAGCGTGTTGTGTAAATAGCTGTAGCTGTGTTTTCAGTCGTAAACGATATAAAGTAATGGAGAGTTTAGGTACACGTAGATGGTGAGAGGCCTTCAGAGGCTTATTCACTGTGCTTAATGCATCTTGAAGTTATTTATTTAGTTATTGTAAGTAAGAGAATTTCAAGGCAATTAGTTTAGCATAATAGTACTTACTCGAGAGATAACAAACCCCTTAGAGACAAATGAAACGCTCCAGTGATCCGAATTCAACTAGACATAGACCGGAATATTCGAGCATAAACTGATTATGCGATAGTTTCAGGACTAATTTCCAGTACTAGATAATGCAGTTTGTAATCGATAGTCAAATACCTAATATACGGTATATTATATACCCGTGATAGGTAATAATGAACTGAATATTCTGCAAATATTTATTCGCTAGTTTGCTTTGTTGCATAAGTGTATATTTACTGACAAAAAATTCTCTAAGACAAACAGGCATAGTGCGCTTATTCAGTTCTAGCACTTTCAAAAGTTGCAATGTAAAAAAATATAGCAATAAATAATTTATAGTAAAAATTGGTTGTCTATAAAGTCGGTTTACGGACGATAGTTTTACGTGATAACGTCATAAAAAATGTTGACGATGACTGGCGGGCGGCGCTGCGGTCACAAGCCAACGCTTGGGTCGATCGTGCCATCTCTATCGCTTGTTCCGTGCTCTCGCTTGCACGCTCAGGCTCAGGCGGAACGTGACACTTTTTCGTGCGTGCAGTCGGTGTTCATCGATTTATAAGACATTATCACGTCCAAAAGGTTATCGAGTCTACCAGCCATCTGTGCGAGAGATATTAAAGTGCACATGTTTGTATCTGTTTTCAATAAAAGCTGTCTGTAAACCAAAAAATCGGTTAGAACTCGAAACTGATATTAAAAGACTTTACGAGGTAGTAATTTCATCAATCGCATTAGGAACCGATGGCTTCGCCTAGAAAGGAGAGATGGCCGGGAACCGTTCTTTAGCGATTTTAATGAGTTTTCGAATATCCGCTTAACGTTAAAGCCGGGAGGGATTATTACGTCATAGAAAACCCGGTGCTACCCGGCTTTAATGAAATACCACTGACCACATAGAGGTACGCGTTTTAATGCTGTGCCGGAATAACCTTGTCCGGTTTTTAATCACGTCGTGTAGACCAATCAAAATGGTTAACTATTTTCGATAGCTGATTTTAGTGAAAATTTTCAATAATTACACAAATTTTTTTAATCGCCAAAATTTTATAAAAGAACTGTACGAAGTTTTGGAAAAGAAACTAAAAGCTATTATTTGTTTATTAGCGGGAGAGAGGGGGAAGCTATCAACTTTTAAAGTTGTAAAAACTGTTTGACTTTCATAATTATATTAACAAAATACTAATACCAGTCAATTAATTATATTCAAACAGAAATAAAACTAATACACTAACATACATTGTGTATAAAAATTCACCTACATATTATTATAAATAATTATTGTACTCGTAGGTAGGAGGGTACTCATAGATCTTAATTCGTGGTCTTGGTTTGGTTTTCATGGTTTTCAGTTCTTTTTCTTCTTCTTCTTTATCAACCGATAGACGTCCACTGCTGGACAAAGGTCTCTTGCATGGACATCCACAGGTCCTCGGTCTTGCGCCGCCTGAATCCAGCGACTCGTTTGATGATGTCGATCCACCTAGTGGGGGTCTACCAATACTGCGCTTCCCGGTGCGAGGTCGCCACTCCAGCATCAGACCATCAAGATCTTCGAACTATGTGTCCCATTGAATTATTATGTACTAAAGATGTGCCCCGCCTTTTTCCACTTCAGTTTCGCGACTCGCTAAGCTATGTCTGTGACTTTAGTCTGGTTGAATCTTAGTTAAATATACATTAAAATATCGTTGTTTTTTGCTAATAAAAGAATTTTAGCAATCTCATTCGTCTGCCCAGAGCACGTTTACCAACAAAGGCTACGGTAGCCCTATTTCCTTTATTCATAAATCCACTGGGCCTCTATTGTTTTAATTGTAAACACGAGCCCAGGAAATTTATAGTCTCTCGTGAACGGTAACAATTACGATGGAATTCATTCTCGTAACCCTTTATTGGATGTTTCGATACCAGTACTTGTCAATGTTTTAAAACAGTTGAGTGAATTGACGCCCGTTTTTGCCAACGTCTTCAGTTTTAGGGACTTCCTATGCTAAGTTAAGCACCGGCGGGAATGAGGCTACTTTCTGTCTGCCCATTTTAACATGTATTGAATTGTAAGTATGCATTTTTGGAACTTCCCCTCATTGTGGAAATACACTGCATACATAGCATAGTACATAATTGTAAACTGTATTGAAAAAGAGTAACCGCCGAATTTCTTGCTGGTTCTTCTCGGTAGGAAGATCATTCCGAACCAGTGTTCATTTGACTATTCGAAAGCACTTGTAAAAGTTTATTTGTATGAAAAATATTTCTATTCTATTCTAACCCTCTATTCGAAAGCACTTGTAAAAGTTTATGTGAATAAAAAATATTTCTTTTCTATTTGACCGAGCGAAGCGAGGTCTCTGAGTTAACTAGAGCGATTTGCACTTGTCCGTCCGTCCGTCCGTCCGTCTGTCAGAGCCTTATAACTTTTGAATTACTGAACGTAATTACTTCAAATTTAGATATAATATGTAAACCGATGGCCTCCAGCCGAAAATGGCTTAAAAAGTTATAAAAATCTTTATTTCAGGGGGGCTCTCATAGAAGCGAATGCGAAGTAAAAAAAAAAATATCGCGTTACATAAAATTGTTACGTATCATTTTAAAGATAATTTTGAACTGAGTACAAAAATATTTTTTTTTTAATTTTTCCCTTAAAATTGACGAAATGGGGGGCTTTCAAAGTGGCGATTTTATACGCTCGCTTGAAGACGCTCTCTAGGAAAATCCGCTATGGATTTTCAAACTGATTTTATGTTTTTAGGTCACTTATATCCTGTACTTGAACAACAAATACTAAAATTATATGAATATTATAAAGAAACGAGATTATTTAATTTTTAATGTACATCAGTAATTCATATAGCATCAACATAGCTTCACAATAATGCTAATAGATGGCGCAGTCAGTAACTATTCCCATGGAACTACGAGTTACGACTAACGACCTATCCCAAAAACAGTTTTGCGTCGACCATTATTATTTAGTTACTTATTATAATACAATAATTGTATTGTAATTTTTTTTGTACCATATTATTCAATTAAAATTATTTTTTAGTTAAATTTTAGTTAAATATTGTATATTTTCTATTCGCGTCGATAGATGACAATTTGTACAGATGCCCGTAACCCGGTTTCACTCGTTAGTACCTACATAATAATTCAATGTTTTCACTAACGTTCCCTAACCTTTACGGGCTACCTATAAGTTAGGTGATTGATGTTTTCTGTCAACTTATTTATCACGATCCTGTACGGGACACCTAAAAGGATATTTGGACGGATGTTAGGACTTAGGATTGTATTTAGGAGCTACCTACGTTAAGAGACTCCTACTTAGGGGATGATTTAGGTATGTTTGGTGAAAACGGGCATAATAATAATGTCAGTTTTGGTTATCATGTATCGATTGAATGAATAATCATGGGATACCGTTACCGCGAGGTCTCAGTTCGGGGCGAACCACTAGTATATTTTAACCCTAATCAACATAAGGGAACACTTAAAGTTGAAAATGACGTTAGGTGCACGGTTGTATTTGGGAGATGCCTAGATTAGGCGACTCCTACGTAGGAGGTGGTTTAGGTATGTATGGTGAAAACGAGCTTAAGTGATAATTAAGTATACCCATAAAACAGTACCGAGTATTAGTATAGTAAGCACCCATAACTTACGTTACTGACTGATTTACAGACAATGCACAGCTTACCTACCTAGAAATCTGAAAGAGAGCGACTCCTTGATTATTATCCTAGGTTAACAATATAATGGAATAGGGTTACAGGTTACAAAAGGGGTTTGGGTAAAAGTGGCGTGATTTTTTAAACTTGCGGCCACTCATGAAAACTATTTTATTAGGAAGAACACGATAAGACATTCGTTTTTTTCTATTAGAGTTTCTTTCTTAAATACATCGGGGCGGAGATATTTTAACATGAAAAATGTATTATCATGTCGACATTCACGTACTTTAATTGTGTATATTACATTTTTTTATGGTTCCCTGCTATTTTCTTTATCATAAACAACAATAAAAGAGCCTCTAACGAGCCCAACAACCGAGCGCGATCGCCTCGACCAATCACAGCACAGGATTCGTTTACCTGAGCCGCGCGGCATACTCCGGCGCACCGCGCACCATACTTCACTCGTCTCGTAGCGTTGGTTGGTGACTAGTGTTGAGTGTTAGAGTGCTATTGTTTCTCCGTACTGGGCACTTCCCATCGTCGTGGAAGCTCGTCTGAGTCATCCTGATTCCCAAGCCTGGCAAGAACATCATGCTGCCTGGGAGTTACCGTCCCATCACTCTTCTGTCGAGTACCTCGAAAGTCTTCGAGAAGCTACTGCTGCTGCACATCACACCCCATCTCCAGCCACGTGACGAACTGTTCGGTTTCCGTGCCGAACACTCCACCACTCTACAAGTGACGAGGGTACTGCACCACCTCGCTTCTGCCTACAACAAGCGAGAGCCGTCAGTCGCAGTATTCCTCGATATGGAGAAAGCGTTCGACCGCGTCTGGCACGCCGGCCTCGTGTACAAGCTGTCCACGTCTACTACTCCGCGCCGAGTAGTCAAGACTGTGGCCACCTTCCTGCAAGAGTGGCGGTTGAAGACGTCCTGTCCACGGAGCGCCCCATCCGAGCCGGTGTGCCTCAGGGAAGCTGCCTGTCGCCCGTCTGCTACAGCAGATATACGGACGACATCCCAGTCGCTGACGGCGCTGTATGCCGACGACGCGGCCTTCATCACAACTTCGATCAAGGTCCCGCATGCAGTGCTGAAGATGCAGCGAGCACTGGACGCACTTCCCACATGGCTGGAGAACTGGAGCAAGGTCAACGTGGCGAAAACTCAGGCGATTTCCATCGGGCGGGCGCGACTACTGCCGCCCCCGATGACGCTCATGGGCGAGACCGTCGAGTGGTCCCCGAAGGCCAAGTACCTCGGTGTGACCATCGACAGGACCCTCTCGATGCGGCCCCATGTCAAGAATGTGGTCGCCCAGACGCGCGCCGCACGGAACCTCCTCCGACCCGTGCTGGCGTCTCACCTGCCTCTCCGTACGAAGCTGTGCGTCTACAAGGCGTACGTTCGCACGCGACTCACTTACGCGGCACCCGCGTGGTACGCGCTCACAAGCGAGAAAGACCGCAAGTCGCTGCGAGCACAGCAGTCGCTGTCGCTCCGCGTCATCTCCGGAGCACCACGCTTCGTACGGAATCAGGTCATCTCCAGAGACCTGCGCATGGAGAACCTGGACGACTTCATTCGCCGCCTGAGTGCCTCAATGTTTGCACGCGCCGACGGAGCGCGATCCCAGCATCTGCATGGCATCGCGCCATACCATCGACGACCGCCGGACATAAGAGGCCTGCCACGTGACCTAGCTCCATAGGACACGACCACTTCCTCGCCGCTGGCTGATGGGCGCCCACCGGTACGCTACCGGCGGGCGAAGCCCACCACGGACATACCACCCTGCTGCAGTTCGCAGATCGCCCGCGACACTACGCGGGCTCGATCGCACTGCGACAGGATACAACCGGAATAGACTCCTCGGACCCGACACCACAGACCAACCGGTCCCACCCAGTGCCCCGCCTGTAGTAGCAGGCGGCGACGAGACCACTGAAAGGGGCCATCGCCCCGAACAGTTACCCCGAGGCCTGTGAAGGCCTACGCGGAAGACCCTGGGGGTTATTGTTTCTATTGTTTTTAATCATACGACTTGGCTTCCCTTACTGGACTTTGTTATTTTCTTATTTTGTGACCTGGTTTTACGAACTGGACTACATCAATTAGCTTTGTGATTTAGATTTTTGTATCTATCTATAATTCTAAAACATTATGCATCAAGTTATTGACAGAAGTGCAATTTGTGTCGGTTGCCGGCGAAGTTTGAACCGTATCGGTGGAGTACGCAGGAGATCAATGATCTTAACAGCAGAGCTCATGCTTTCTAGATGCATGCTTTCTAGATTTAATAATAAGACATGATTCAGAAAATGAAGAGTTCGAAGATACATAAAGCGCTCGACAAAATATGTATTGTTTCATTCACGACACTTTTATCTGTTTTGCATAAGTAATAAAGAACTTAAGAAAGTATTTTTGGTTTTTATTTAATATTCTAACGCTAACGATTCTTCGCAAACTGTGGGCCTCATAGAAGGCGCAGTCACTCAGCGAGCGATGGAGAGAGCTATGCTCGGAGTATCCCTGATCAAATCAGAAATGAGATCCGCAGGATAACCAAGGTCACCGACATAGAAACTGAAGTGGATAGGGCACATAGTCTGGTGATGGTCGTTTTGCTCCCAAGGTGCTGGAGTGGCAACCCCACACCTTGAAGCGGAGTGTTGGCAGACCCCCCATTATAGGTGGACCAACAACATCAAATGAGTCGCAGGGAGCCGCTGGATACAGGCGGCGCAAGACCGAGGCCTGTGGAAGGCCTTCCACAGGCCTCGGAGGACATGCAAGAGATCTTTGTTCAGCAGTGGACGTCTATCAGTTGACCAAGAAGAAGAAGATATGAGAATTACGTCTTTAAAAAGACGACAAAACTCTCATAATTCTACAACTTCAACGTCAGATATTTCAGCTCCGATGTCACTTTTGGCAAAATTCCTTTTTGAGCCGTTATTACTACTTATTACAGGATACGTTAGCATCAATTAGCTCAGTGGCCGCTGAGAAAAGAAATCACGCCAAGGTCCATACAAAATTACCCAAACCCCTTTATGTAAGTATGACATCCATGAAGATCTATATTACGAGAATCTATTTGATTTTTTTACAGCCGTATGATGCCACTGGCAACCAACCCATACTAATATTAAAAAGCCGGCCAAGTGCGAGTCGGACTCGCGCACCGAGGGTTCCATACTCCAAAAGTAAAAGTAAAACGATAATATTATATTAATTTGCTTATTTATCGTTAACTTTGTTTGTAGAGGGTTATTGTTAATATAAAAAAACTATGCTAGTTAGAGCGTTGGTTTTATTTTTCCTGTAAAATATACATAAACCTCTATTGACCATAATTATTTCAGATTTTTCGATTGGTAAACTTCGGAGATAAGGGGGGGGGGGGAACGGTATTTTTTTCGACATTTTGGCCGATTAATCAGAAACTATTATATCTAGAAATAAATAAAAAACTGTTTTAGAATGCACAAGTAAAGGCCTTTCATATGATACCCCACTCGGTATAATTATCTAACTTTGAAATTTCAAACCCCTGATTTTCCCCCTTTTTTAATTAAACTAAAATAATTTTCGCGTTCATTTTATTTTTCCTGTAAAATATACATAAACTTCTATTGACAATAATTATTTCAGATTTTTCGATTGGTAAACTTCGGAGATAAGGGGGGGGGGGGGGGGGGGACGGTATTTTTTTCGACATTTTGGCCGATTACTCAAAAACTATTATATATAAAAATAAATAAAAAACTGTTTTAGAATGCACAAGTTAAGGCCTTTCATATGATACCCCACTCGGTATAGTTATCTTACTTTGAAATTTCAAACCCCCGATTTTCCCCCTTTTTTAATCAAACTAAAATAATGTTCGCGTTGCTTTTATTTTTCCTGTAAAATATACATAAACCTCTATTGACCATAATTATTTCAGATTTTTCGATTGGTAAACTTCGGAGATAAGGGGGGGGAACGGTATTTTTTTCGACATTTTGGCCGATTAATCAAAAACTATTATATATAGAAATAAATAAAAAACTGTTTTAGAATGCACAAGTAAAGGCCTTTCATATGATACCCCACTCGATATAGTTATTTTACTTTGAAATTTCAACCCCCCGATTTTCCCCCTTTTTTTATTAAAACTAAAAATAATTTTCGATTTTTCTTTATTTCAATGATTTTGGGCCACTATCATACACAACTATGCCAAATTTCATGTCGATAGCTTTAATAGTTACTGAAATAATCGACTGTGACAGACGGACGGACAGACGGACGGAGAAAGTCTCACCATAAGGGTTCCATTTTTACCATTTTGGTATGGAACCCTAAAAATGCGAAAGTCATTCTGGCTATTATGTCTGTCTTTTTCCTTTTCACACTTAAACCACTGATCTCATGTCAACCAAAGTTTGTTGAGGATGTACTTTGCATCCCGAGAAAGGACAAAGTTATACTTTTTATCCCAGAACTAAAAGGAGTTCTCACGGGATTTTTAGAAATCTCCAATGGACAAAGTCGATGGCGTCAACTTCTTCTTCATCTTTTTTATCAACGTATAGACGTCCACTGCTAGACAAAAGTCTCCTGCATGGACTTCTAAAGGCTTCGGTCTTGGGCCGCTTTAATCCAGCGGCTCCCTGTAACTCGTTTGATGTCGTTGGTCCAGCTAGGAGGGGTCTGCCAAGACTGCGCTTCCCGGTGCGGGATCCCCACTCCAGCACCTTGGCATCAACTAGTACTTTCAAATCAATCACAATAAGTAAACACTTCAATAGCTGATAGATATATTACAGCTTCGTGTATCAACTTGTAGCAATTGACACTAATGTAATACCATCTTGTATTAATTTACAACAATGCAAACACACGAATATCCAATTCCCCACTTAACCGGATGAATAGTAGCTCTATACATTCAGTTCACACTAGACATCTTCGCCTTGAGAGCTCCCGTTATTAATATGTTCAGTAAATGCCGCATTAAACTCATAATCTAAGAGCTAAACTATTATCATCATGAATCATGTAAAGAAAGAAAAGTAAACTATGGTAGAGATACTGATCGCATAAGAAGAGGGAATACAAATGTAAATTGAAATGCCAATTTTATTTATCAAACCTTTTTTTTGTTTGTTGAAGAAATAAGAATTTTTTCGGAATAGTAGATACTTCCGGACATCATCCAACAGTTTTTTAAATCGGTGATCATGCCTATTGTAACTTATCATCATCATCATCATCATTAGCAACCCATCAACGGCTCACTACTGAGCGCAGGTCTCCTCTCAGAGAAGGGTTATAGGCCATAGTCCACCACGCTGGCCTAATGCGAATTGGTGGACTTCACACACCTTCGAGAACATTATGAAGAACTCTCAGATGTGCAGGTTTCCTCACGACGTTTTCCTTCACGGTTGAAGCAAGGGATAGTTAATTGCTTAAACGCAATTGACTCCGAAAAGTCAGAGGTGCGTACCCGGGATTGAACCTGCGACCCCCCGAATAGGAGACCACAGTCCTAACCACTAGGCAATCACTGCTCCTTGTAACATATCAACCGGTGAAATTATATTCATAAGGTTGCACACTTAGTAGGTGAATAAAAAAACGTCTGTGAAATTATTTTTGGTGCAATTTTTCGCTGAAGAAATTCTGATGACGTCGGTGGAGGTGGAGGCCAGCGTTGCTTTTACAAATGGCGACATTTTTATTCGCACGAACCAGGTATTGTAAAAGTTTATAAAGGACTAAGGAGACGTAAAATAACAATGAAAAGAAAACAAAACGTAATTTTCGAAGTTGTGCAATAAAAATCAGAGCAACAAAAAACAATGGCCGACGTTTAAAGCGGTACCATTCAGGTAGCCCTACTTAGGGTCCATTTGTCGGGACGATTACGGGTTGTTTCCAGGCAAACGCCTCTCTGCCCCTTCCGGAGATAACTAGGACGTTCCCCCCTTCCTTAAAGAGGAGCCATACGCAATTTTCATCTTTGCCTAAGCTTGAGACCAATAGGTCAAAAAAAATTAAGTGGCACTCGGGGACTGCTGCGGTAAAGCTATTGCATAGCATTTTTATAAACTTATGCAATTATAATATTTATGCAATATTTTTTTTGCATAATAAAAATTATGCAAAAAAAATATTAAAAAACAAACAAACAAGAAAAGCGCACTGTCACTACTTCGCGAGTGAGATTCGAACCTGCGACATCATACACCATACGGTAAAGAAAGCGGCCGCTCGCCCACTGCGCCAAATAGAGCTACTTAAGAACCTCTAAAATGTTGAATGTTTACTGAACGACGGTGTTAGGTTTTTTTTCATTACGGAATTTCTTGATTCGGTCGCCGCGCTCAAACTGTTTGTCCTAGTTCAAAGCCCGCGACAAAAGCTATGCAATAGCTTAAAATCATCTACGGTTCTTCATTTTTTATGTCGGGACTGATTACGGGTTGTTTTCACGCAAACGTGTATCAGCTCCGTTTGGACATAACGAGGCCTTTCCACCCTTACGTGGAGTGAAGACATATGCAATATTTAGCTATACCTAATTATGAGACCAGAGACAAAGACTGACGTTTTTCTTCTTGTAATAAGCTGAATAAATGTTTATCTACTCCAGCATCGAAAAGTTCCAATTTCGAATTTGACAGCTGAATCGAAATGAACCCTCTTTCGGTTTTGCTTCTCATTTCGATGCAGCTCGTTGTATGGGAGCTGAATCGAAATGGTTATCTTCTTAAAATAGGATACCTAAAGCTAAGGCTCTGAGTTCCGGCACTTTTGTACCGTTCATATGACAGAGGCGCCACAGGCGGCTGGTGGCGGCTTACGGAGTTACTTTTTGTTGACAGAGGCGCCACAGGCAGCTGGTGGCGGCTTACGGAGTTACTTTTTGTTACTTTATTGAGCCTACGGCGTATTTTGTTAATGATTTTATTTTCCTTGTCGTAGATAAAATCTTGTATGCAACTGAACGTAATTAGTCATTTTAATTCTCGTACTATCCTATTTTGATACTCGGCAAGCCTCGTATCAAAAAACAGCACTCGAATTAAAATGACCCTCATTACGATGCAGTTGCATAAATAGCTATTATTTATTTATGTAGGTATACGTTTCAAGTAGTTCTACGTTATAATCCACCTACCGGGGTGATTTCGGGTTGCTTTCAAGCAAATTTGAGATTGTACTTTCACCCTTCCTGGGCGAGAAAGTAATGCGCAAGATTTTCCTCTGTTCAATTTACAAATCACTGGGATTTTGACATGGTATCTGAGGTTAGAAATTGAGATTGTGATTACCGTTTTTGTTTTCAAGCCAACGTCCGGTGACATAAAATCTTTTAGTTTTAGCGGAAAAATTCCACTATGTACAGTGGAATTTTCTACCGCAAAAAAGCAAAACTGCATATATTATTGTGAGAAGAGCATGCCTAGGTCTACTTCTCAATCAATCAATTCAATTCAATTCCCAAGCAATGGCTTTGGCGTGCAAAATCACTTACAATAAACTTCAGTGTATTAAGTTTTACTATTACAGCAAAACATAATTTTAAGCATTAAGTGCCGCTTTTGACCACCTTGTACGTTTAACCGATTAATAAATTCAACATTCTGTCAGTTTTTCTATTGAAAAGTCAAAATTTGCGCTCGTATAAGACTTATTTTACGTTGGTGAAATTGGCCCTGAAAGTGTCAAGACAATACTTTTCAAAGAAAATTGTCCGTATTGTATACTCTTGGCAGCTTCTAAACGTGTCACTTGGTATCTGTCGAGATAACTTGGGACGTCCTTCGACAAGGCGGCTTTAATCTCAAACGATTATGACTCGTTCAAAGAAAGGCTTAAATCACGAAGTCGATAAATGTTAAAGGGGATGGAAGATCTAGCAATCCTAATTTCACCATCTTCAAGGAAAATCATCCATTTTTCTTCTTATTCTATATTTATAATATTCTTCGGAATTAATAACATCATAGTGTGTTTGTTTGATGGTTTGTCCTTCAATCACGCCGTAACAGAACTATGGATTGACCTGATTTTTTTGTATGGATATAGTTGGGGTCCTGGAGAGTACCATAGGCATTTATCCCGGAAAATCAAAGAGTTTCTGAGGAATTTTAAGAACTAAATCCACGCGGACGAAGTCGCGGGCATGAGCTAGTGACAAATAAAATTTATCGAAATCAATCTATCTGTTTAATAACTAAGATGCTACATACACTCATATTGTAGAAAAATACAAATAGAATTCAAACAACGTGCCACATTTTGACAGTAGGGTAGTAACTAGCCATGACTGACCATTCTACCCAATGGGTTGAATGGTCTAAACTCCCACCAGATCAGACCAGAGAAATTTCAAAAAATTATAAATTTTCAAATTGCTCCTACCGGAAATCAAACAAGTGACCTCCCACTTTACACCTCCGCGCCAGCCGCTAGGTAGGTGTGTCATAATAAAATCCCTGTAAAATTATTCGTTATCATATCTTTATCACTTCTTGTCCACTGTTCCAAATTGAACTGTACGACACTTACTGGGCAAGACTAGAGACGATTCAGGAATAACCAATGTTTCCAGCTAGGAATTAAACCTCCCAGATTTCCTCCTAATTTTAAAATCACAACCAAAAAGGTCAGAGTAGTTATACAACTATTGAAATATATGAGCGCCTATTAATCGTGAAAGAAAACTGAAAAGAAAACTCCCAACGAGCATTTATTCGCTAAGGAGAACGGGAATAGCTGGGGCGCCAACACAAAAGCAGCAAATGTCTTCAAGTGCTGCCGGCGCGACCTACTGACTTTGTAAGTTTGCACCTTCCCTGAAACTTGCACGCGGCGGGCGCTTTGATATTTTATTCATTTGAAAACTAATTTTAGTAAGTACCTGCAACCTTTAAAATCATTTTTGCAGCGACTAAAATTACGATGTTACAATGTCACTGTATTTAGGGGAGCAACCCGTGACTTTAAAAAAAAATTGGTTGTCTGTAAAGTCGGTTTACGGACGGTAGTTTTACGTGATAACCGGGTGCTCTCTAGTCACAAGCCAACGCTTGGGCCGATCGTGCCTCTATATCGCTTGTTCCGCGCTCTCGCTTGCACGCTCAGGCTCAGGCGGAACGTGACTTTTACGTGCGTGCAGCCGGTGTTCATCGATTTATGAGACGTTAAAACGTCAAAAATCACGGGTTACTCCCCTGAAAGAATGTTCTTAATTTACTTTTTAAGAAATTGAAAAAGAAGTTCTTTGAACAGGTACTCAATAGATGCAGTTAGGATTAATTTTTTACCACACGTGAATTTAGTTTTTATAGTTCACCCCCAAAGGATGAAGTCAGATAATTTTTTTAGAAAACCATGGACCTTAATTTTTATAAAAAATTAGATAGTTTGGCCAATGATGTAAAATTGGTCGAAATTCCACGATCCCGCACTAAGCGCTCTGCTTCCTCGTTCCTAATACGCACCGCTAAAATTTGGAATGCCCTTCCGGCTTCCGTTTTTCCGACTGACTATAACTTGGGTAACTTTAAATCAAGAGTGAATAGGCATCTAGGCAAGCGCGCTCCATCTTAGGCTGCATCTTCACTTACCATCAGGTGAGATTGCAGTCAAGCGCTAGTCTATATATTTAAAAAAAAATGGTATAGTGAAAAAACAAACACGGAAAACATCCGTGGTACTCCGCTTACGGTTGCCATCGCTGTATCAAAGTAATTCGTAAATCTTATCCCTTGAAGTGGCGCGCGACCAGATTTGGGATTCGATAAATTAGCACACGATTGCGCGGCGTCCCAAATCTGGCTATTAGATTAGATAAGATGAGATGAGATGAGATGAGATATCATGAGATCTTGCTATCTATTTCAATAATTATGTATGGACAAGTATATTAAATTAAAGCCTAATTCAACACGATTCCAACAACATCAGTCTTATACATATGTTCTATACAAAATTTTAGAGAAATTAATTTTTAATTAGCGCGCGCCGGATTTCCCACGCGTGAACAGATGACGCGGCGCAATTTAAGCATAGAGTCCCAATTCTGGCCGCGCCAATCCAAGGGGCACAAGCCGAACATGTAACCGCAACTTTATTGACGTAAAGTAAAGCCAATTGCGGCTCAAATCGTTTGCAAAAGGGGCACAATAAAACTCCCCCATAGACGTCTCGCTATTGCTATCGGGAACAACCAATAAAGGGTTTCGGGAATCAATTCGACAACAGTAACCGATAGCGTCTGTAAGTGGCGATAAATCTAAAGGAATTGTGTTTGCAATTAAAATAATAGAACCAATTCTGAAAGCGTAAAAATTGGTAATAAATTGGAAAGGGGCAAAACGTAGACTTTTTCTTGTGGATTCTACGGAATCAGAGTCAGTGTGTAACTATTTCATGTAACGTTTTGTGGAAAAAATTATCTCCGAAACTATCATACTAATATCATAAAAGCGAAAGTGTGTTTGTTTGTTGGTTTGTCCTTCAATCACGCCGCAACATATAGCTACGAATTGACGTGATTTTTTGTATGGGTATAGTTGAGGATCTGGAGAGTGACATAGGCTTCCGGAAAAATCAAATATTTTAAAAACTAAATCCACATGCACGAGGTCGCGGGTATCAGCTAGTATCAGGTAGTAGATAAAATAACGTGAGTTAGACCAAAAAAATCAATTTTTATCTGATAATTTCTTTGTAAAAATCCCACAAAAGGGTATAGCACGACTTAAATCACTAATCTTTAATGCTGTAATTGGCTTAAATGGCATTCAACAATACATTCATGCCAAATAGCAAGAGAGTTTCAGCCAATAGAAGGTCATTTTGATCATCAAATTGTAGCAACCATTTTTAGAGTTTCGTACCCATGCCAACGGGTATTACTAAACATCCGCTGTCGTGTACGGAACCTTTCGGATGCGGGTCCGACTCGCACCTAGCCGGTTTTCTTAGACAATCCCACTGCATAGTCCGATAAGAAAAACAAGACCAACGCATGGCAAGAGCTGGCGGTGTTATTCCTTTGTCTTTTGCATGTAAAGCCGTCGGTTCTACAAATGATCTTAGGTTGAGATCTACAGATCTCGGGCTCTGCATAAGGCTCAAGATAGTGTTAAAATGAGACACAATTATGTCTTGACATAAATCTGTCTCGTTTTTACTCGGTCTTGAGTCTGAGCTAAGTGAGTGCCATTTATAGATCTCACCCTTAGTCCGATCGTGACGGATATCCTGCCCTTTGAACTTTCAGGAATGGAAGGGATATTTCATCTATTTTTTCAATGTTCTTTTCTCAAAACTTGAACATTTATACGTCCAAAATGGTACCTAAGTACGTCATCAATAAGTCAAAACTGCATGAAGAATAGATCAAGAATAGATAAATAGATCTTCTCCTAACTCAATTTATGCTTATTTTACACCAAAGCAACCGCACCGCACAATCTATTCATCTATTCAACCCTCGACTAGTTGAAAGCGGCTACACCTAATGTGTTCACTCAAGACGACTGCGCTTGAAACGTATAGTGTAGGAGCTGGTGGTTTTTACATTGTATTGTTTGATACAACATATTTTTTGAAATTAAGAAAACAATTATCATACTTAGGAATGAAAATCATACTCTTTATCATAAGAAAAATTCGAGGTGAAAATAGAGCTTAAGAAGAAAGAGCGCTAAATGAAGCTATCATGTTAGATTTTAGTCACATAAAGCGTGCTAGAATGTACCAATTGCTTGGCGGTTGAGTTTTCTTATCTACTGGTCAACCCAATATTACTTACTGCGTAAGTATGTACATATTTAATAAGTCTGTTTTGGACCTTATCACGGCATACAACTGAACCCATCTTCACATTTGTCTATTTGGACTTGGAGCTTGCTTTCTTTAAATAGACGTATCGCAAAAACAAAACAAGTCCATGTAATTATAAAACTTGAATGTACTCGTACACGAACAGTCATAGGCATCTGTTTGTGAATATAAATACTTATGTTTTCCCTAAATCAAACGGGAGATCACGTCAAAAGTAAGTACTTATAAAAGATATTCAACTATAGATAAGAAACATAGTTAAGACAACAAACGTACAAGAAACCTCATAAGCTACAAGAGAAGTGAGAACCTTATCTCTTTAGCACAGGTACGAACAAAAACGTCACCGGCTCCCGGCCTGCATAATGCTCTTTGCAAGGAAACGCAATCTGGGTGCGGATTACGCCAAGATTGGCTGATAACGGCACTAACATGCCGGTTTATACCTTTTATCAAATGCATTACTTAACCGCTTGAGTGGGTAATTTTAACTAGGAAAAGAGACAAAGAATTAAACTAAAACGACATAAATGTAATACATAATCTAATGTATATTTTTTTTTGCAAGATTTATGTAAAACTAGCTGATGCCCGTGACTTCGTCCGCGTGGATTTAGTTTTTATGTATTATTAAGGAAGAATTACTATTACGATAATGAAGGCGATCTAATTAAATTTTAGAACACAAAAGCTATTATTGTGACTTAAATATGATAGTTAGATATATTCTCTTCGGGACTTTTTTGTAGAAAATAGTACGTACTTAAATCATGTAGTACATTTTATTTTCTTATTATTTTATGTATCATCAATAGTTTTCTCAGCACACGCCAAATAAAGCATTTTATAGGCAAAATTTTGCTACTTTGGGTAACATTACTGCAATTTTCTTAAGGATCTCTAAATTTGAAAATAAATTATAGCCTATGTTACTTCCTGATAACTTAGCTTTTTATTGGTGAAAAAATGGTTAAAATCGGTCCAGTAGTTACAGAGCCTATTCGGTAGGAACAAACAAATAAACAAACAAACAAAAAAAATCTTTCCTCTTTATAATATTAGTATAGTATAGATAGTACATATATATTACTGAATATTTACGTACATTCACAGTTAAAAAGTAATCGTATATAAGTAAATTATCATGTGTGCATGCATACACATGATAATTTACTTATATACGGTAGAAGGTAATGAAAAAAAAAACAACAAACCACACTCGCGTATTGTGGAAACAAATTATACGGAAAATGTAAAATATAAACCTATTCACTCCGCATTGCGAAGAACGCATTTTTTTCATTTAATGAGATAGGTATGCTTGTGGTTTTATAATGTTGAAATGGAAGGGGAGAAAAATAAAGTCAAGCTCTTAGAATGTTTTCTCTGGCGAGTTATTTTGCCATTTTACGAGATGTCGCTTTTCAGCAGCACCCGTTATATTATTGAGTAAATACATTATTCCTTTCAGTTCTCAATCTCAACTGGACAAACGTTAGGAGGCCGATAGATAGTAATAGAATAGAATAGAATAGAATAGAATAGAAATATTTTTCATTCAAATAAACTTTTACAAGTGCTTTTGAATAGCCGATGAATCTACCACTGGTTCGGAATGTCTTTCCTGACGAGAAGAACCAGCAAGAAACTCGGCGGTTGCTCTTTTCAAAACAAATTTACAATACAGTACATACTATGCTATATATGCAGTGTTTCCACAATGAGGGAAGTTCCAAAAATGCATACCGACCAACTTCTATCTTAAGATGGGCAGACATAAAGTAGCCCCATTCCTGCCGGTGGAACCCGTTCACGAGCATGACGCATGACTCAGCCATTGTTTCGCTCAACCATATTTGAGGGAACGTAACCATATTTGAGGTAACGCTTAGTCAATAATATAGTTAATCACGAGTGATGATGATAAATGCCCGTCGAATGGAGCCCAAAATAATGATGATGATGATGCCTGATGCTACGTTCCTTGCCGGCTCTTCCCAGCGGAATCTGCTTTCCGAACCAATGGTAGAATCTTGACTTATAAAAGCCACAAGTTGACCTACACGAAAGAAATAATTTTGAATTTTTTTACTTAGTCAATCTTAACAGTTTCTCTGTACAGACATCAGACACAATAGTTATGACATTGACAAAAACAATGACCACAGTCACGTGGAATTCATGGTTCAGTGAAAAGGATATCATCATCATCATCATCAGCCTGTATTCATCCACTGCTGGACATAGGCCTTTCCGAGAGCGTGCCACCAAACACGGTCCTCCGCCTTCCTCATCCAACCGCTTCCCGCCACCTTCTTAAGGTCGTCGGTCCAACGAGTTGGAGGTCGTCCTACACTGCGCTTGCCGGTACGCGGTCTCCACTCCAGAACACGTCTGCCCCATCGGCCATCGGTTCTGCGACAGATATGACCTGCCCACTGCCACTTCAGCTTGTTAATCCTCAGAGCTATGTCGGTCACTTTTGTTCTTCTACGAATTTCCTCGTTCCGGATTTTATCCCTGAGAGAGATTCCCAACATAGCTCGCTCCATAGCGCGCTGAGAGACTTTTAATTTGTGAACGAGGCCCACCGTCAGTGTCCACGTTTCCGCTCCATACGTCATTACCGGTAGGACACACTCATTGAAAACCTTTGTCTTCAGGCTTTGCGGTATTGACGAATCGAAGACCTGACGCAGCTTTGAAAATGCTGCTCAGCCCAACTGAATTCTTCTGTCAGCCTCCTTGTAGAAGTTGTTTCTACCGAGTTGTATAATCTGGCCAAGGTAGTTGTATTCCTGAACAACTTCGATGCTGACATTTTCGACGTTAACCGGTCTTGAGATAACGTGCTCGTTAAACATGACTTTTGTTTTGTCTATGTTCATCTCAAGACCCACTTGTCTGGAAGAACAGCTAAGCTGGGCCAGCATTTCTTCAAGATCTTGCAGCGATTCCGACAGTATAACTATGTCGTCTGCAAAACGCAAGTGTGAGATGTATTCACCATTCACATTAACACCTCGACTTTTCCAGTCCAACACCTTAAACACGTCTTCTAGGGCGCAAGTGAAAAGTTTCGGGGATATAACGTCTCCCTGTCTTACCCCCCTTCGTATGGGAATCGGATTCGTTTGTTGGTCTTGGACTTGGACTGTCATAGTGGCGGCCTCATACAAACTTCTCAACACCTGGATATAGTGCCAGTCGACTTGGCATCGCTGCAATGAATCCAGAACAGCCCAGGTCTCAACGGAATCAAAGGCTTTCTCGTAGTCCACAAACGCCAGACAGAGGGGCAAATTATACTCCTGGGTCTTCTGCATATTTGCCGTAGCGTGTGAATGTGGTCTACGGTGCTGTAGCCTTTGCGAAACCCGGCCTGCTCTGGCGGCTGAAATTCGTCAAGCCTTCGAGCGAGACGGTTCGTAATCACCTGCGAGAACAGCTTATAGATATGGCTCAGAAGTGAGATTGGCCTATAGTTTTTGAGTAGGCTCTTATCTCCTTTTTTGAAAAAGAGAACCGTGACACTTCTGCTCCATTTTTCTGGTGTTATGCCAGTTTTGATGACGGTATTAAAGAGGTCTTTAAGCTTAATCAGAATTGGCTTTCCTCCTGCACGTAGGAGCTCCGCAGTAATACCGTCATCGCCTGGGGCTTTGTTGTTCTTCAGCTGTCCGAGGGCTATACTAATCTCGCCTAGGTCAATATCCGGGAGGTCGTCGGTATAGTGGCGCACAAGTTTCGCTCTTTTGTCGTTCGAATTTTGAGTGGGTGCAGGTTTCGGAGCATGGGCCGAGTACAGCTGCCCGTAAAACCGCTCGATCTCAACTAACACCTCTGGCTTTGAAGCAACAACCCGGCCGTCCGAAGTTCTCAACTTTGTCAGATGGCTTCTCCCAAGACTTTTAGCGAATACTTTAGCACCTCTATTGCGTTCTATCGCATCTTGTATATTGCGCGTCGAAGCAGCGCGCAAAGGATAAACTGTCAGTAAAAGCTATCACCCAAGCTAGACCCTTACGATCCTATCGCCAGAGCATATTATAGCGGCTATAGAAGCCATGGCGTCTAGAAAAACTGAGCGCAAAAATCTCTACTTCTTCTTCTTCTTTGTCGACCTAGAGACGTCCACTGCTGGACAAAGGTCTCCTGCATGGACTTCCACAGGCTTCGGTCTTGCGCCGCTTAGATCCAGCGGCACCCTGCGAATCGTTTGATGTCGTTGGTCCACTTAGTGGGGGGGTCTGCCAACACTGCGTTCCCGGTGCGGGGTCGCCACTGGACCTTGGGACCCCACCGACCATGAACTTCTCTTCGTCAGCTATGAAATGACAAACGGTTCCGTCTCTCGATAGAAGCATACGAAATTAGGTATAATAATGGTAAATATACAGTAATAGTAGTAGAAATAACATACTGCGCAATATAATTCACCACAATACCGCTCGGGAGATAACAGAACCCCTTACGAGCAATCAAACGCTTCGCTGATCCGAACCCTGCCGAATATGGACGACGACATCCGAACGTAAATTAATTAAGCGCCATGGTTTCATGAATAATATATTAATATCTTTTCAAAATAAGCATTTTCGTTACATATTTAACGAATATGCATTCATTTCATGTAAGTCGTAAGAGTAAGTTTGTGAGTCTTACGACAAGTCAAGATTCTACCACTGATTTGGAGTCAGATTTAGGATAGTAGGAAGTGGGATACAGAACCGATATTGATAAATACAAAGCTTGCGTCATGCTCGTGAACGGGTTCCACCGGCGGGAATACGGACTAATTTCTGTCTGCTTTTGTGGAACTTCCACTCATTGTGGAAACACTGCATACATAGCATAGTATCTATTTTATTGTAAAGTTGTTTTGAAAAGAGCAACCGCCGAGTTTCTTGCTGGTTCTTCTCGGCAGGAAGGGCATTCCGAACCAGTGGTAGACACATCGACGGTTCAAAAGCACTTGTAAAAAAGTTTATTTGAATAAATTTCTATTTTATTCTATTCTAAAGGTGCAAGGACTATAGGTTATTACAATAGTATAGGAGATAAAGGAGGGTACCCAAAAAAAAAGAATCCGAGCGCGCGCACGAGCAACACCGAGCCGATCTACGAGTCGGGAGTGGCGACGATGGAGCGATCATCGGCCTTATAAGCGCAGCGTGCTATTTGTTCGCCCTCTTTTTATTGGGACGAGCATACCGTCAACATCTCTTAATCGTGATGGGGATCACGCCTGAGTTATGCTAATTGTCCATTGGTTGATTTGTGCATTTTGATGACTACCCTCACGTTCAGATGGTGGTTTGTCTGTCGTGCTGTGGTTATTGGCTGAGTGGAAAGGGGCCGTTATTGGGGATGGTGGAGACGGCTTAGGTAGGGTTTCAGCGTTTTAAGAGATGCGTTCTCTTAAAGCCTGATTGGTTTTTTTTTTAAATTAAATCCACTTCTGATAGCTTATATCAGAAGTGGGATTCCTACTTAATGCCCATTAGAGTTCAGGCTATGCCCTGGCAATCATTTTATTCGTTTGGGACAAAATTAATTTTTAACTTTTGATTTTATCGTTGTTCTGTGAATATGTGTTTAATTAAATTCGCTTCTGATAGCTTATAATAGACAATTCGTCATCATTTTGCACATCCGCAGTTCAGCGCAAACGTCACGATAATAATATTAGAAAACAATAAAACGGTTGGACGACTTTAATCCTCGAAAGCTTTGTCTCGCGGAGCGTTAGGGGATGTTTTTGCTTCATTAATCTAATTCCTCATCGGATCGTAATTGTTCATGTAATATCTATCCCCAGATTGGGAATTACCCGCGGGATTTTGAGGGTCATTATCTAATATCGTGTACAAATGCTGCGATCGACTTTGATTTAATTGAAGAGTTTATCTTGGATTTCATTAGTGGTTTATAATTTCGGGCTCGAATGTATCTCTTTAAACTATTAGTAGATATTTCAGCTTCATTAAACTAATTTACGTGAGTGTTGCGTTAAATGAATGAATGAAGCGTGAATATTCGGAATCAAAATGAGTAGCTCGTTTTCATCAACGTTCCCTTACTTTTACGGAATACCTAAGCTAAGTTAGATGACGGTTTCTATCAATTTCGTTTTCACGAACCTTTAGGGAATACCTAAATTGAATGAAACCTAAATTAATGAGTGGTGAAAATGACTTTGGGTAAACGATTGTATTTAGGAGTTACCAAGGTAAAGAGACTCTACTTAGGGGGTGAAAATGGGCGTCTGACTTATACCCATTTTCACCAATCATACCTAAATCATCCTCTAAGTAAGAGTCACTTTACGTAGGTAGCCCCTCAATACAATTCCCATAATACCTTACCATAAATATCATTTCCACTTTTATGTGTTCCCTAAAGGTTCTTGTATTCCAGAACCTTTAAATTAACAGAAAGCATCACCTAACTTAGTTTAGGTAGCCCGTAAAAGTTAGGGAACGTGGGTGAACACAGGCAGACTAGCATTTAATAGCTCAAGAATCTTGAAAGAGATTACGAGGAGAGTTCATCTTGTAAGCCAAATGCTATCTGTTTCAGTTTTAATTAACAAGATACCCATGCTATACATGGCTGTCTGAAACTTAACTGTACGTGTTGATCTGTTTCGAGATCTCATTAACGGGAGTTGTCCCGGGCTACGTATTTAAAGTAATAACCCGGGGATTGCTCGATATAAGCGGATGCTCGGGAAATTCTCGTAAGTAATTTAAATTGACAAAGGACTCGGCAGAATCTGCTTTCCGAACCGGTGGTAGAGTCATGACGTGTCATAAGAGCCACAGACGGGCTACTTCTGGTTTGATTGAAAGAGTTAAGGACATCCTCAAAGAACTAAATAAAAATTTTTTTTCGATATTTATGCGAACTTTGAATTCATGTAAAATCATAACTACTTGGTATTTTTGAATAAAACAAAAACTATTGAATGTCTGTATATACAAAAGCTTTACTGTAACAAAGTGCTTTTACATGCCTATTAACATTCCTAATTGGAAAAAAGTGCCATACATAAATGCCTTCTACGAGTATTCTCTTTTCTTCTGAAAATAAAAATTATTATCTTTCTAGACACAAATACGAAGAAGTTAAGTATAACGAAACAAAAAAATTTCAACAGCAATGAACTAAGAAAATATTATTTTCAGAGAAAATGTGAACGTTCTTAGAAATGGCATCTTTAGAAGGCACTTTCAGCTTTTATGATGGCATTCTCGCGCCTTTCCTATTTAAGGGAATCTTGCTTTTAAATACTGAGTTATTTAACTATAGACTTTGCTGTTTTGTATGGTTGGAATAAGGTTATTCTATATTTTATTCAACAGGTTTTAGTGTAAATAGGCTGAATTAAATAAAGAATATTCCTATATTCTTTATTTAATTTAGGGCTTTTTAGGGTTCCGTAATTAAATAACAACGAACCCTTATAGTTTCGTCAAGTCCATCACTTTTACTCAGAGACTCTGTAATCACGACTACAATGTTATAAATAAAATTTTGATAGTATAAAATTCTTGACCAATCTATTGTCATTGGATCGATCTTTCTAAAATATTAGGGGTACCTATGTCACGATTTTTTTTTTCGTACTTACTTCCTAAAAACGGAACCCTACACGGCGCGTGGCCCAACACGCACTTCCCTGTTTATTTATTTGTCTTGTTTGATTTTAACGACTACCTATAATTTAGCTAGCTGACACGGCGAACTTCTTAACGCCAACTTATCTATTATAATTTTTTTTGTTTTTTTTTTATTTTTATTCAGTATTAAAACCTTCCGTGGACCTTAAGGAAAATACAAAAAAATAAATTAACCGAATTGGTCCATCCATTCTTGAGTTATGCGCTTACCAACATTCATTTTTATTTATATAGATTTATGTTCGTATCATTCGTTCTTAATAGTCAAAAGTTATTGTACCCTTACTAATCCATAGCCTTTTGTAACTTTGAGAGATACACAATAATCCTTTCTATTCTTATTAGTAATTATATTAATTGTAGTTGTTTGTTGGTGTGTGGTTTGGTAGTTTGTCCTTCAATCACGCAGTAACAAACGTGATTTTTTGCACGGGTATAGTTGAGTACATAGGGGAGTGACATAGAGTTCTCGTGGGATTTTATATAAACGCAAACGAGTCACGGGCATCAGCTGTTCAGCTAGCTACTTAATTGTAATAAAAAAATTAAGTGGCACTCGGGGAATGCCGCGGTAAAGCTATTGCATAGCATTTTATATCAACTTATGCAATTATTATATTTATGCAATATTTTTTTTGCATAATAAAAATTATGCAAAAAACAAACAAACAAACAAACAAACAAGAAAAGCGAACTGTCACTACTTCGCGAGTGAGATTCGAACCTGCGACATCATACACCATACGGTAAAGAAAGCGGCCGCTCGCCCACTGCGCCAAATAGACTTGCGAACCTCTAAAATACTGAACGACGGTGTTAGGTTTTTTTTCGTTACGGAATTTCTTGATTCGGTCGCCGCGCTCAAACTGTTTGTCCTAGTTCAAGGCCCGCGATAAAAGCTATGCAATAGCTTAAAAACTTACTTAGTTACTGAGAAATAAATGATTTTATCAGACACATTGAATACAGTAAGGAGACGTACTATAATTTGAGCCCAAGCACACATAGAAAACTCCTAACTATCTTATCAATCAGCCAAGGCACGCATCGTAGTAGGTTATCCGTAGACCTTGGGTCCTTCTACAGTATAAATTCGCCTTGAATACTATTGTTTTAATTGAAAACACGATCCCGCTAGATTTATAGGCACTGACAACAATTACGGCGGCTGAATTAAAACCCGAAACCCTTTATTGGTTGTTTCGATAACAAAACGTTCTATGCATCTTTGCTCTGAGATATAATTAGTTTTGAAGCACCAGTATTTCGACGTGATCTAGAAACATGTTCGTTCGGAAATCCCTTGTGATGGTGCATACTTGATATACAAGATAATAAAAGTAGTTTCACGTTTAGCCTTTATGCCTTTTAGCATAATGTGTTTTAACATTATGTGATTATTCTGTAGGCCAAATTGTGGCTCTTAAGAAAAATCAAAAGAAAGCTGATTCGGCTCACTGCTGAGAACAGCAGGCAAGAAACTCAGCAGTTGCTCTTTTCAAAACAAAAATATTACAATATTTGTAGCTTATCTATCTTGTGGACAGCTGAAGTAAAAACCGTTAGCTTAGAATGAAGAAAAGACTACAATTAAAAGTATTTGATTGATTTTACAAAATCTTTATTTAGAGCGCTTTCTTTGTCTAAGAGGAAACTTTAAAGCTCTATATATGTTCAAGACTAGTTAAGATAGATTAAAAAGATTTAAAAAGAAAAATGGCATTGTGTTATAATATCTAAAAACTTTATTTTAAATAAAAAAATCGGCCAAGTGCGAGTCGGGCCTCGCTCTTTTAGGGTTCCGTTAAAAAAATTAAATAAAAATATTTCCATGTACCCATGGAAATATTTTAATTTAATTTTTTTAATTTAATTTAATTTTTATTATTTGTTGTTATAGCGGCAATAAAAATACATAATATGTGAAAATTTCATCTGTCTATCTATTACGGTTTACGAGATACAGCCCGCTGACAGACGGACGGACGGACGGACGGACGGACGGACGGACGGACGGACAGCGTAGGCTTAGTAATAGGGTCCCGTTGGTACCCTTTGGGTACGGAACCCTAATAAAAAGTATCAGTCAAATACCTACCCAATTCCGGGCAAAAAATGTAGTTAACATAAATAACGCAGGTAAGTAGGTACAAAATTAAAAATCTTTCATAAAATCTACATTGTTGACTTTACAAGTTCCAAGAGTTGTGAATAAATAAGAAAAGTTCTTACTTGGCAATCATGAATAGTGGAAGGCAAATAACTTGAAGCAATACAAGATTCCTCACATTTTAAGTAAAATTACCAAATACATAGTAGGTAGGTTTACCTACAGCGTAAAAGGTAAAAGTTGTAAAAGTTTGAGTGAAAAATACTTGGTCTTTGAAGAGGAAATACACGTTCTTTAGAAAAAAAAAAACAATGGAATCATTGATTCGGAAAATTAAGTTACAAAGTTATTTAATAGAGGGACTCTCTAACAATGAATTAATTTATCTACAAATATCTTTCATTTCAAACGTGTTCCAGTGGAACAGTTCCACGAACAATTTACAAACGTAAATCTTTTTGGGCTTTACCGGGTAAAGTAACTTGATTCGTGGACAGGCCAAACTTGTTACTTGACCCTGCTGTTTGTGGGTCTATCCTTCAATCAAGCAGCAACGGAGCGACGAATCGACGTGATTTTTTTACTTGGGTATAGTTGAGGACTTGGAGAGAGACATAAAAACCGGAATAAGGCGTCAATTACACAAGAAGAGTTTCTTTTGCGAGCGCAGGAAATCGTGTGAGATTACCCTATGCGATAACTTTGAATATAACTTTCACCCGCGATTATACATTACATTATTATACATTATGACATAAACTCGTACCAGTTAAGCAATGCTCGAATTCGAGTGTCGAAAATGTGACTCGCATTCGAAAACCCTCCTTGTGTAACTGCGCCTTAACAGAGGGTTCCCTAACAACAAGGTTTACATTGTATGACATGTCAAAACAATTTTGACATGTCATACAATGTAAATCTTAAAGTAATTAATTTAAGGTTGTGATTATATGACATCTTAAAAACAAAATTGCAGTACTACTTCTTTAAGCCTCGATATCTCGATAAATATCACAAAATAAACTCTTTCTTCGGAGTATAAGATACTCTTACTTATAAGGCGCTAATGTACTAAGTCAGGAATGAGGTCACATTACGCCGCCTATCTTTATCTTTTTGTGAGGCATCTCAGCATGCCGAGAGCTATAAAGACTGCCGCTTCCTGGCTCAGCGCCTAACCGCACGCTTGCCACCTATCGCGATTTCGCTTAGCTTAAACTTTCACCTCGAAACAGATTATGTTTTCAAGAATGTTTAAGGAGTTACACGGGCTAAGAAAACTGAAATTTTGTAGCAAAAAATATTATTCATAACTTAAAGTACGCTTCGTTAGGTAATGTTGAAGAGATGTACTAATAGAAAATTTCTTTTCACGAGTTTCCATCTAACCGTTAAAATAAAATTGAAATGTCTGTGAGTTCCAAATAACTGCGACTAATAAAATTCTTGATTTCATGTAGGCCAACTTGTGGCTCTTATGACAAGTCAGGACTTGTCATAAGTCTACCACCGGTTCGGAAAGCAGATTCTGCTAGGATTCGCTAAGAAACTCAGCAGTTGCTCTTTTTACAAGCCTTTATTTAACTTGCCATGTATGTATGTATGTATGTATGTATGTATGTATGTATGTATGTTTAGGTCAAATCTTGCAAGATGAATTAGAACCACTTCCCGATTTCTGATTGAGCTGAAATTTCGCATGTATCTGTAAATCAAATGACAATGCAATATTATTGTAACATGGAGCTGATCTGATGATGGAGCTGGAAGATGGCTATCGGATATCTGCAATAAAACGACGTAAACCCATCGAATTTGGACTCGTTTGATTCCTCTTGACAAGTACTCTGGTCCTATATGATTTCCAGGGTGTGATGATGTAATACGAAAAGCATGTATTTAATTTAAGTACACTTGTTATCAAAACAAAATATACCTACTAGTAGCTGAAGCAAAATTGCTTCCATGAAATTTCATTAAGAAATTCACTGTCTGTATAATAATAACCTATACTCTACCTCTGTAATGCGCATGCATTTAAGACTGTCTGTCTGTCTGCCCGTTTATCCAGGCTATTCTTTGGAATAGCTTAACAGATTTTGGTAGGACGGATACCAAAACATCTTGTGCGATTTGAATGTTACTCGCCGAACTTACTGGGTCATTGGACCCTAACATCCGTACAGCTGTGTCGGAAACATCGACGAATCTTCAAAGAGAAATGTAAAAAGAAAAGTAAATCACAGTTAAGATGGAGAGTACTTGAGAGTTATGAAAATAAAGGGCGGCATTCGATTGTTTGTGCAGATGCCTCCTTCCGTTAACTCGGCACAAAGTGTTTTCTTTAAATCGCGGAGAAAATTTTCAATAACAAAAAAAGCGAAACATCTCGAAAGATCGCGAGTTTATTAAATGAATAAGTGGACCAGAGGAATTTAAACGTACCTACTTAGTATACTTACTAATATTAAAAATGCGAAAGTGTGTCTGTTTGTTGAATTTCCCTTGAAGTTTGAACTGCACAGCTACAGAGCAATGGATCAACGCGAATTTTCGCCTGGGCATAGTTGAGGACTTGGACAGTTACATTTCTGTGGTGGTGTCGAGTGATGTGGGTTGTTACGTTCACTCAAATATGGTTGAGCGAAGCAACGGCTGGGTCATGCGGCATGCTCGTGAACGGGTTCCACCGGCGGGAATGGGGCTGCTTTCTCTCTGCCCATCTTAACATGTATTTAATTGTAAGTGGTATGCATTTTTGGAACTTCCCCTCATTGTGGAAACACTGCATACATAACATAGTATCTATTGTATTGTAAAGAGGCTTTCATTTCGTGCCGATTTCACCAACGTCGAATGAAGTTTAACCGAGGAATACATTGGGCGTTTTGACAGATTGAAAATGTGTACTGTTAAAATAATATATCTTTACGCTCGGTTAAGACTTATTTTACGTTTGGTATAATCGGCCTTTAGTGTACTTACTTCTAAGTCGGCCATTTGATTTTGAAAATAGGTATCATTTTTGTAGTCAGCATCCTGAGAAATCTCGGAAATGACACTCTAATATGTGATGGACAAACCGATTGACTAATTTTAGCATTCGTACTGCTAAAGACCTAGAGAGTAACAAAGGATACTTCGTTTCCCTGGAAGGCAAAGCTTCCCGCGAGATTTTACAATACTTCTCTCTACGCGGATGAATTCGCAGGCAAAAGCTGTTTTGAAAAAGAAGAACCTCGAACGTTCTCGCAAACTTATTAAGATTGAAGTTATAAGTTTGTCAAGCGCAGAATCTTGGCCACTATTTAGTTATAAAAGCTAGCATTAAATTTCTCGGGACAATTGGTCTACAATTAACAATTGTATTTTTTCACAGAGTTATAAACTCGCCGGCATATTTAGCGGAACATAAAAAAAAGGTCCATAATTATAAAATATGGTTTTATTTTAAAATCTACTTACTACACTTCTTTTGTTATTTAAAGTTTCATTTGTTTTACTTAAAATGAGATCACATTAAGAACAGATTTTGCGAGTAAAGGCTATTTGTGAAAAATTGTACATTTTTGAACTTTTCATGTAACCGGGAAAAGTGAAATTTAATATTAAAATAACAATTAATTAAATTAGAAAAATGGTGATTAATATCGCGTATTTCCTCCACGTGCTCTTATTAAAGTTTCTACCCGTCTAGGCATACTGAGAATGATGTTATCGATGGTCTCCTGGGATAGTCTCCGCCATTCCTCAACTACGGCCATTCGCAGTTCTCCCACGTTGGCAGGAGCTGGAATTCTGGACTTAACTTTTCTTTTCAGCAAGTCCCAAACGTGCTCTATTGGGTTCATATCCGGTGATCTCGCCGGCCACTCCATAACAGTGATGTTCATATCAGTAAGATAAGCTTGAGTTACCCGAGCGGTATGCGGCCGAGCATTATCCTGCATAAAAACAAAATCGTCACCGATATATGGGGCAAACGGTACGACATTTTCTTCTAAAACTTCTCTGATATAGCGGTCTGCAGTCAGACTCCCTCTGTCAATCACTACCAAGTCTGTGCGAGCTCCCAAACAAATGCCCGCCCAAACCATTATTGATCCACCACCGTATGCAACTGTAGTTTCAAAATTTGTCTGAATGTATCGTTCTCCTTTGCGTCTGTATATTCTTTGCCTGCCGTCAATTTGATTTAAGAGAATTCTGCACTCATCACTAAACAATACCTTACTCCATTGGTCCGCGTTCCAAAGTCGATGTTCCTGAGCAAAAGTTAACCTGTTTCTACGATGATTTACCTCGAGCCTTGGAGCCTTGGCGGGCACAAATGAACCCAAACCAGCTTCTTCGAGCCTTCTTCGTACCGTACGCTCACTTACGGTTACACCCCGCACTGCTTCTAACTCATGTCAGGCTTGGACGGCCGTCAAACGGGGGTTCCTACGTACACGAAGCCGAATGAAACGATCATCCCTACTCGAAGTGCGTCTTTTTCTGCTTTGTCCTGCTCTTCTCACATAAGTACCGGTCTCCCTGAACCGTTGGATACTGCGATGGATCGTTGAAACTGGTCGACGAAGATCTCTGGATATCACTCTGTAGGTTTGACCATTTCTTCGCATTTCGAGTGCCCTGGCAATCTCCGTTGGGTCTAAGTCAGGCATAATTCAGTCATCAACTCCAGAAAGATACGCGATTAAAAAAAACTAACAAAAAACAGTATTTCAATGAAATTTTAAATCAAACTCAGAAGGAAGAAATACTCGAAGTTCGCTCCAGATAAGGTGTATTTGAATAAAATTAAAACAATTGCATAAAATGTGATGTTCAGTTGTTTTCTTAGTTTGAAAATATTTCTTTTTAAATTAAATGACGTATAAACCAGCCAGCAACCTTATATGATACTGATATCAAACCTTTTTTTTATGTTCCGCTAAATATGCCGGTGTGTGTATATATATATATATATATATATATATATATATATATATATATATATATATATATATATATATATATATATATATATATATATATCTGTTAAGAACTTGTGTTTTAGGCATGTATACTGGTAGTATGATAAGTAATAATATTATGTATTCTCAAAAAGCAAGCTATCTCTTTAAAAAAATAATCATTATCGGTTCAGTAATTTCGGTGTCAAGGTTTTATTAATGGCAGATAGACGGAGAGTAAAGCAGATTTAACGCCACTTAAAACAAAATGAAAAGCTTACTTTGAGAAAGTACGTTAGCAAGTGAATTTGCCATAGTAAGTGAATACCTAAGGTAAATGTAGGACTCATTTATTCATCTAAATCACCTACCATGGTAGAGCACATTTAAAAATCAGCTAAGTGCGAGTCGGGCCTCGCTCTTTTAGGGTTCCGTTAAAAAAAATTAAATAAAAATATTTCCATGTACCCATGGAAATATTTTAATTTAATTTTTTTAATTTAATTTAATTTTTATTATTTGTTGTTATAGCGGCAATAGAAATACATAATATGTGAAAATTTCATATGTATATCTATTACGGTTTACGAGATACAGCCCGCTGACAGACGGACGGACGGACGGACAGCGTAGTCTTAGTAATAGGGTCCCTTTGGTACCCTTTGGGTACGGAACCCTAAAAATTACTTACAAATAATAAATCAGCTCAAAAATACCTGCCCAAGATAAAATACAATCAACGAAACAAGAAATGAAGCAAAAGCATATTTTTTATGTTTTGTGAAATATCACAAAAATATCTTTTATCAACATGAAATGCTTTACTAAAAGGAGACCCAACGAAAAAGGATGGTATGAATCCAATCTCGTTTCCCATCAAAGAACTTTCCTCCAAAAAAGGATTATGTTATACAAAATGACCCAATTGGGTCGACGTTAAAGGCCACCGGCGTCAATTTTCTTGCGCTTAATAAAAACAACTCTTTTTGAAAGCGTTGTAAAGGGTTAACGCTAAAGTAATCGAGTGTCATTACCCGACTATGAATAAATTACGCAAGTTCCAAGCTCCGCTTTGTATGTGGTACAAGTCACAAACGCACTGACTTGATAGCGGCAAGGGTGGCATAGAATGCAATAGTATACAAGTGTAAATTTGAAAATTTAAAACATCCCCCAAATTTGAAACATCTATGGCTGTCGAAGTTATCAATTAACTAGCTGCCCGGACAGACTTGTTCTGTCAAAAGTTAAAAGTAAAAATTAAATAAATGTAACGTTTTTTTTTGTTTGTTTTTTTTTTTATTAAGTATTAAAACCTTCCGTGGACCTTAAGGAACATACAAAAAAATAAATTAACCGAATTGGTCCATCCATTCTTGAGTTATGCGCTTACCAACATTCATTTTTATTTATATAGATTGTTATTTAACGATTATACTGGCACGCGTGAAGCACTTAATCGAGTAATCATACGCCAAAAATGCCTTACATCATTTTGGAAAAGAGCTACTACATACTATATACTCTTACACTGTTGGACCGATATTAACAAAACATAGCTACGAACCACCGCAGGCAAACTGGCTTTCAAATGAAAAAAGCCGCATCGAAATCGGTGCATCCGTTTGAGAGCTACGATGCCTTTGCGATGTGTTGCCACATACACACACACACACACACAAACAGACAGACAGACATCGAAGTCAAACTTATAACACCCCTCTTTTTGCGTCGGGGGTTAAAAATAGTATGCAAAAAAGAAAAATGAAATCAGACAACTCTGGTAACAAGTTATTATTATTAGATGTATTCATAGACAAAAAAATTACGCGAAGACTCCATTTTTGTCGGTTGAAAACGCGGTAACATCATAACACTTTTGTTTTTGTAGTAACAGAAGAATTAAACTCAGTTGTATCACGGGGCCAGTGGGAGTACAAAAATAAGTTGTTACTTCGCGGGTTTCTGGAAGCAATCTTCTCATCTTAGAGAGAAGCTTTCCCTGTGCTGTGCACATCCTCTATTTAAATTATGTTTATGTTTTATTTTGAGTTTTGTTACAGGAGAAATAAAAAACTTGAGAGGCGTCAAGGGACACCCGGATGGAACGAAGTTCCTTTCGATTAATTAATTTGGCATTGTGTTCGGTATTTTCGGGGTACAATATTGGGTCTCCGTAGCCTTGTGGCTTCTGCAGTCGCCTAACAGTTGAAAGTCGATGGTTCGAATCCCAGCTCGACAGACTGAATTTTCCATTTGGAACCTTTCCCTTATTTTTTATAACTTAAATAAGTTATAAAAAATTAGGGAAATATAAATAATAATATAAATATTCAAAAAAGTGTCGATCCGTCTAGCCCCCTTCCGCACCGCGCGATAAGGAACTACGTTCCAATAAATGTATTATAATTGTAATTTCCGGACACTGTAAGCTTATCACGTACACCATAACCAGTGCCTTTATACGAACTCAAAGCGCGAGCGAGCAATTCGCCATTATATCGCGTCCCGCTAAAATTGTCCCGGACTGCGCTGGCGGCGAATTAACTTGGTAAGGCTGTAGGCTTTGAGGCCATAAAAATATTATTACGTATAATGTATGTCATTATGCGTAGGTTATATAGAAACGTGCAATCTGGTAAGTGGTTTTCATTTTATGTTTGTATACCCGTATTTGAAAGGTCTCTTTGAAGTTTTCATGCATAATATTATTATTTTGTGTTTGACCTCAATGTTTAATTAGATATAACAAAATTTTGAAAAAATAATATTAAGGAATATTTATATTTTACTTACTTTAAACCCGATCTTGGCGGGGCAGCATATTTGAATGATATTTTGGTTTGCGACATTTAATTATGATTGCAATTATACAGTTTTAAAAAAATTATTTGGTCATATGTACGGAACCCTAAAAGAGCGAGGCCCGACTCGCGCTTGGCCGATTTTTGTTGAGATAGGACAAAACAGGTCTCTTATTCAATTCTTGAAGTAAAGTAAAAGTATATCTACAAAAAAAAAGTTATGCGCTAAACTAAAAATAGTTCTGTTCAACGGTATATTATTACAAGCCTATGCAAAGTGAAAAATTTTGTTTTACTCCCAATTTGCTTCTCTGAGCGATACAATTCTGGACGATATAATCTTTCACAGATTTCCGGCTTGTCTGCCCTTAAGCATTTCTTACCAATTAAATTATTATTATATAATAATTCGCTAAAATTGTATTAAAAATTAATTAAGAGCTTAATGAACGAACCGACTTAATAAAACTAATTTGGGGAATCATTCATGTTTTCTCAAATATAATCATCTACGAAATTGAATCTGAGCCTGTTGAAAAAAATATGACCCAAATAAACGCAAAAAGAAGGAAGTATTTACGCCGGGCGGTCTCTGATTATCTCAATTAATCTCAAACGTGACTCGCGGAGGGTTGTTCAGCTTTCAGCCTGAATTTCAAGCCTCAACTCAGGTTCTTTTTTTTTTGAAATATTCCTTCATTAAACTGATAAAAGGTATTTTCATTAAAAATAGCAAGTACTGAGTACACAGGTTGATTAAGAAATACACAGAAATTATGTTTGATTAAAAATCTTTAATCCTCAATGCTGCAAAAAATCAATTTCACCCTCACCACCTGGGAGCCTGGTGTACTTCGACCACCCGCTGTGCCATATCTTTTTTGATGGGCGGCGGTAATCCCTTAATATCAGGTGACCCGCCTGCTGCAATTTATATTAAAAACTAGCTGATGACCGCGACTTCGTCCGTGTGTATTTAAATTAAATTTCCGGTTCTGATTTTGTGGAATCATATCATACTAATATTATAAATGCGAAAGTGTGTTTGTTGGTTTGTCTTTCAATCACGCCGCAACAGAGCTACGGATCGACGTGATTTTATGCATGGGTATAGTTGAGGACCTGGAGAGTGACAAAGGCTACTTTTATCCCGGAAAATCAAAGAGTTCCCGAGGGATTTTAAAAACTATATCCAAGCGGACGAAGTCACGGGCATCAGCTGGTAAAATATAACGTCTTGTTTGGTTCTCGTCGGGTGACCGCCCTTAGTCACTGCGCAGACTCACCGCATCGCATCGCCCGCCCGCGCTATTCTTTCTATTAGCTCGGCTTCTAATTACTGTACCGTGATTTTGAATAGCCTTCTTTAAGAAGTGGGCTATCAAATACAAAAAGAATATTTCAAATCCGACTGGTAGTTCCAGAGATGAGCGCGTTCAAACTAACAAACTTTTCCGCTTTATTTTATTATTAGTATAGAATGATAATGGTCCTCAGGTGAACCGACGAAATCAAACGAGTTGCAGGGAGCCGCTGGATTCAGGCGTCGCAAGACCGAGACCTGTGGAAGTCCATGCAAGAGACCTTTGTCCAGCAGTGGACGTCTATCGGTTGATAAAGAAGAAGATAACTACTATAGCCCGTTCACTATAACTTGTCCCTTGCCGCCATGTTGGCACCATTGCTTATCCCAAGCCGGTTGTCAGGTTTTCATTCTGTGAAGCAATGGTGCCAACATCACGGCAAGGTACAAGTTATAGTGAACCGTCTGTATCTACCTCGCATTGTTAACAACGTGAAACAATTATAGCGATTGACAACCGACGCTACAATAGTCAGTTCGGGAACTGTTACCACAAATAGTTGTTAATTACGTAAGGGAGCGCACCTCCATCTAGCGCTCCAAACGTCAACCTCACCTGCCCGCGGTGCCCCCTGCTAGTCTACTGACGAGGCTATGACGACCGACAAATGGCGGTATAACCATTTCATACTGGCTAAACTGAGCAATTGGCACAGGCTTGTGTTGGGCAGCAGCGACACGGGTGCGATCAGTTTAGCCCTGCGATGACCAACACGCCTGCCCAGCGTGGTCATTATGGGCAAAACCTTGTAATGGATACTTGCACAAGACCATGGCCCCTAGTTCCCGGCGGCCTCGCTATTCCTGACCCTGGCAGCGGTCACGGTAATGGCGGGGCAGGGGGTGCTAAGAATCTCCGGACGAGATTCCGCTGCCAACCCCGACGACTGGACCTGGTGACATATAACGCACGCACTTTGAGGACCGACGAAAAGATCATCGAGCTGGAAGAAGCAGTGAGCAAGTTGCGCTGGAATATTATAGGATTGTCTGAAGTCCGTAGAGAGGGGGAGGACTCGATAATCCTCAATTCCGGCAACTTGTTTTACTACCGGGAGGGCGATCAACAGTCCCAGGGTGGTGTCGGGTTCATCGTCCACAAGTCCCTCGTCAACAACATTGTACAAGTCAAGAGTGTGTCGAGTAGGGTAGCGTACCTTATACTCAGAATCACCAAACGGTATTCGCTGAAGGTTATACAGGTCTACGCACCGACATCGACACATTCTGACGAGGAGGTAGAGGCGCTGTATGAGGATATATCAAAAGCCATACACGCCTCTACCACTCATTACAGTGTTGTGATGGGGGATTTCAATGCAAGGCTGGGCGAACGAAGCGGTGCAGAGACGAGAGTGGGGCATTTTGGGTATGGGCGAAGGAACCAAAGGGGCCAAATGTTGGCCGACTTCATGGAGAAGGAGGGCCTCTTTATGATGAACTCCTTCTTCAGGAAGCGGCCACACAGAAAATGGACATGGTTGAGTCCCGATGGTTCCACGAGAAATGAGATCGACTTCATTATGTCGACCAAGCGGCATATATTCAATGATGTCTCTGTGATCAATAGGGTGAAAACCGGTAGCGATCACCGGATGGTAAGAGGCACGTTGAATATTAATGTAAAGCTGGAAAGGGCCAGACTGGTGAAGTCCACTCTCCGACCTTCTCGTGCTCATATCCAAAATCCCGAAAACTTCCAACTCGAACTGCAGAACCGATTCGAGTGCCTAGCAGACTGCGTTTCTGTGGACGATCTAAACAACAGGTTCGTGGAAACTGTCCATGCTGTGGGGTCTAAATTCTTTAAGACCCATCGCAGGAAAAGAACCGAAAAGTTCTCTGACCATACTCTCAAGCTAATGAAGGAGAGACAAGAGATGAGGCTGCAGTCATCGGCAGACGCGGCTGCCTACCGGCGGATTAATAGGCAGATCTCTAAGGCACAAACTCGCGACCTCCGTGTCTTTAATACCAAGTGTATTAAAGATACCATTGAGCGGAACAAAGGCTCAAAAGTGTTCGCGAGAGATCTGTCTATCGGACAGAGCCAGCTGACGCGGTTGAAAACTGATGACGGCCGTCTCGTCTCTTCTCGACCTGAGGTCTTGGGAGAGGTTGAGAAGTTCTATGGACAGTTATATACCACGACACAAAAACCTGTTGAAGATTTGGCGAAAGATCCCAGAGCCAAACTGACCCGACACTATACCGAAGATATCCCGGACGTCAGCCTATACGAGATTAGAATGGCTCTCAAACAGCTCAAGGACAACAAGGCACCAGGTGATGACGGAATCACTGCGGAACTCCTGAAAGCGGGTGGAAAACCGGTACTTAAGATCTTTCAGCGATTGTTCAATTCCGTCATCCACGAGGGCACAACGCCGGAAGCATGGCACAGGAGCGTGGTGGTTCTGTTCTTCAAAAAGGGTGATAATACCTTGTTGAAGAATTATAGACCCATCTCGTTGTTGAGTCATGTTTATAAGTTGTTCTCGAGAGTCATTACGAATCGTCTCGCTCGTAGGTTCGACGACTTCCAGCCTCCCGAACAAGCCGGATTCCGAAAAGGCTTTGGTACCATAGATCACATCCATACGCTGCGGCAGGTTGTACAAAAGACGGAAGAGTATAACCAGCCACTTTGCTTAGCGTTTGTGGACTATGAGAAAGCCTTCGATTCGGTGGAAACTTGGGCTGTGTTGAGGTCGCTGCAGAGATGCCGGATTGACTACCGGTATATCCAAGTGTTGAAGTGCTTGTATGAAAACGCCACAATGTCAGTACGTATACAGGACCAGACTACGAGGCCAATCCACTTGCAGCGTGGAGTGCGACAGGGAGACGTTATCTCCCCGAAGCTCTTTACCGCTGCGTTGGAGGACGTCTTTAAGCTTCTGGATTGGAACGGGCTTGGCATCAACATAAACGGCGAGTACATCACTCACCTGCGATTTGCCGATGACATAGTAGTCATGGCAGAGACTCTGAGAGACCTCAATACAATGCTCAACGATCTCAGCAGGGTTTCTCAACAGGTGGGCCTGAAAATGAACATGAGCAAGACGAAAATCATGTCCAATGCTCATGCACCGCTCCACCCAGTAATTGTTGAGAACTCTGCACTCGAAATTGTCGACGAGTATATTTACCTGGGACACACAGTCCAGCTAGGTAGGTCCAATTTCGAGAAAGAGATCAGCCGCCGAATCCAACTCGGCTGGGCTGCGTTCGGGAAGCTCCGAGATGTCTTCTCGTCCAAAATTCCTCAGTGCCTGAAGACTCAAGTCTTCGAACAGTGCGTGTTGCCAGTGATGACTTACGGATCCGAGACATGGTCGCTAACTAAGGGCCTCATAAGTAGGCTCAGGACCGCTCAGCGGGCGATGGAGAGAGCTATGCTCGGAGTGTCCCTGCGGGATCGAATCAGAAATGAGGAGATCCGTAGGAGAACCAGAGTCACCGACATAGCTAAGCGAGTCGCGATACTGAAGTGGAAATGGGCGGGGCACATAGTTCGAAGAGCTGATGGTCGTTGGGGTCCCAAGGTGCTGGAGTGGCGACCCCGCACCGGGAAGCGCAGTGTTGGCAGACCCCCCACCAGGTGGACCGACGACATCAAACGAGTCGCAGGGAGCCGCTGGATTCAGGCGGCGCAAGACCGAGGCCTGTGGAAGTCCATGCAAGAGACCTTTGTCCAGCAGTGGACGTCTATCGGTTGATAAAGAAGAAGAAGAAGAAGAAGATTATTACTTCATTTTGATGCTATGCTGTATCATAATGACGTATAGTTAGAACCTCTAGTCGCTAAGGTATACAAATTGTATAACTGTTACTGTACGCGTAATTTGTATCATAATAAAATTGGACGCAGATTGGATTGGAAGCAGTGATAGGCTAGTGGTTAGGGCTTTGGTCTCCTATTCGGGGGGCGCAGTTTCGATCCCAGGACCTCTGACTTTTCGGAGTCAAGTGCGTTTAAGCAATTAAATATCACTTGCTTCAACGGTGAAGGAAAACATCGTGAGGAAACCTGCACATCTGAGAGTTCTTCATAAGGTTCTCGAAGGTGTGTGAAGTCCGCCAATTCGCATTGGGCCAGCTTGGTGGACTATGGCCTATGATGATGATGATGATGATACTCCATAATTCTCCCAAAGGTGGGTGAAGTCTGGACAGCTTGGAGGACTATGGCCTATAACCCTTCTCTGAGAGGAAGCCTGTGCTCATTAGTGAACCTTTGATAACAATGATGATGATGATGATGATGATGATGATGATGATGAAAATTGAACGTTCTCACAAAACAAACTGATTTTGCCTGCGACTTCAACCGCATGGAGTTAGTATTTTAAAAAGCCTACGGAAACTTTCTGTTCTCCAGGCTCTCAACTAAATCCATAAAAAACCACATCGATCCATTACTCTGTTCCAACATGATTGAAGGACAAACCAATAAACACAGTTTTGCATTTATAATATTAATAAGAGTTTATAAATATTAAAAAAGTTTTTGCCATTCATCCCAGAATTAAATGCCATAAAGGGGCAGTCAATTAAGAAATCTCAGAAGTTAGAAAAGTCCGCAAACAAATCGAACCTTTGAAACCTTACACAAAGCAGTCCTGTCGTATAAAAGGAGGTAAATTTTCCGTCGACGCTTGTTTCATTAAAGTCATGCTATTGAATTTTAAATTAGGTTCCTGTCGGTGTTTTATTCTTGTATAATGGTAAGTTTTACGTGGTACATGAATGTTGAAAGAGGTTAAAATCTTGTAGTTATTTTTACGGTAAAAAGGATTTATTTGGAGTATTTGTAAGCCATTCAAGACGATTTTAACAGCTAGATATATGTATTAGGTACAATCATACTGATATTATCCCTGGTAATATGTATTATTATATTATATTTATATTATTAGACCTTCACCGTGAAATAAATAAAGCGAAACCGCATTATATAACTTGTTCGCTTTATGACAGAAGCGTAAGATATCTCTTTCCCACCCGATTTCTAGCACACCTCTATAACCTCCACAAAATGATCAAAAATATCTAACAAATTAACCAATACGTCTCAAAATATTACTGAACTGTATTGTGTAGACCAAAAATATAGGCCAACTTATCTGGTTACGCAATAAATCGTTCACGATATTATATAAATTTTACAAAATATATTTGTAAAATACAGGTACACTTTAATTCTCGTTGCGAAAGCTAACAAAATAAATTCTGTAAATACTGAGCATGGAATGTTTCGCTTTCGAAAATGAATGTTATCGCATGTTATTATATTATATAAAATGCGTAATTTTAAATAAGATTACCGATTAACAAGCACTTCCATTTTACAAAATTGTTATTTTAAAATGATAAAAATTCTGCTTTTTGCTGTTTATAAAATTTTTAATTTGGGAGTAGTCGATATTATGACTTAATATCGTTGTATGCATGCATACAACGATATTAAGTCATATAAAAAAAATAATAAAGAAGGCTCTGGGTCACTCAGCGAGCGATGGAGAGAAATATGCTCGGTATATCCCTGCGAGATCAAATCAGAAATGAGGAGATCCGTAGGAGAACCAAAGTCACCGACTTAGCTCAGCGTGTCGCGAAACTGTAGTGGAAATGGGCAGGGCACATAGTTCCAAGAGCTGATGGTCGTTTGGGTCCCAAGGTGCTGGAGTGGCGACCCCGCACCGGGAAACTTAGTGTTGGCAGACTCCCCACTAGGTGGACCGACGACATCAAACGAGTCGCAGGGAGCCGCTGGATTCAAGCGGCGCAAGACCGAAGCCTGTGGAAGTCCATGCAGGAGACCTTTGTCCAGCAGTGGACGTATATAGGTTGATAAAGAAGAAGTAGAAGCATGGTACGAGTAGGTAATCACCATTTTGTACGGCCTTGCTAGCGCTAAACTGAAATTGATGTTGGAAATTAAACTAATAAACGCAGATTGACAAGACGAAATCTAGTGCTATCCTTTGCCTCAGGGAGCATTATGAAAGGGATAGCACTCGTGCAATGGACACAATTAAGTTTATTTGAGAGAGTATGTTAGTAGAATTAGCCACAATATATTCGTTTCTAGGACATATCCATTGAATTTCACTGAGTGGATAATTGCATGGGGTGCATTTGATAAAGACTCCAATCCACAGATTTGTTATGCAGATTTTTTATGTTACAGCTAAATAATATCCACATTAAAATTATAAATGTTATGTAGAATATCCCTTGCTATAACGTTGAGGTAAACATCGCAAGGAATCCTGCATTTCTGAGAGTTCTCCATAATGTTCTCAAATGTGTGTGAAGTCTGCCAATTCGCACTGGCATGTGAACTCGATTTGGGCCTAAACCTTTCTCATATTGAGAAGAGACCGTGCATAGTAGTAGGCTCAGGGCTGGTGATGATTTGAGGTGATGATGATGATGATGATGATGATTATAAAAGTGAAAGTAACTGTCTGTCTGTTTGTTGTTTGAGCTCAACGGTTGAACTAATTTTGATAAAACTTGGCATAGAAATAGCTGCGTAGCATAGAAACGAGCAAAGTATTCGGATGGTCATAGAGAAAGAAAGAAAAATTACGCGCGACGACGCTATATCCTTCTCTATGCGCGCGACTCGGGTCCGAGCGCGCCCCGACCGACTTTCGCTTCGGGGACCCGATCGCTACGCACTCGGCTACCCGAAGCGAAAGCTCTTTCGCACGAAAACCAACCTTATTTACTCAACGTTAGGGTAGAAATTTCAACGTTGTGAAAAACGTAACGAAGTCATTGATAAATTGATTTTACTGCCCGGATTTTTCTCATACCGGGCTGCTAAAATCGATTCTTAAGGAGTAAACTCCAAAATAGTGTAATGACTTAAAAAAAGAACAAACAAAAAGAGTTATAAACAAAATTGGCCCTTGCCCTTGCAAAATAAACGCTCATTAGTACAATAATATCCGCTTATTTGTATTAAACCTTTCTCATAGGCATAGCCTTAATTAGAATGGGACTAGTTCGTAAGCTTGTTAAGCAACTGTCACCCTACTTTGACTTATGACGCATTGCGGTTTGGATTAAAGTTATTTTTGTTGTTACCGGTTGTAGCCAATGTTTTGGTCGTTATGTTACGTTCCCTCAAATATGGTTGAGCGAAGCAATGGCTGGGTCATGCGTCATGCTCGTGAACCACCAGCACCACCAGCCACCAGCGGCAATGGGGCTACTTTCTGTCTGCCCGTCTTGACATGTGATGAATTATAATTAGAAATAATTACGTATGCTTTTGTGGAACTTCCCCTCATTGTGGAAACTTTGCATACATAGAATAATATCTATTAAATATATTGTAAAAGTATTTTGAAAAGAGCAACTGCCGAGTTTCTTGCTGGTTCTTCTCGGCAGGAACGGCATTCCGAACCAGTGGTAGACTCATTGACGATTCAAAAGTACTTACTTGTAAAAGTTTATTTGAATAAAAAACATTTCTATTCTATTCTATTCTATGTGCTTAGTTAATGAAGGTGTCAGTAATAATGTACTAGCAGATGCCTGCAACTTCGTCCACAAAAATCTCGTGGTAAGCCTATGTTTTACCGGGTTTTGTCCCGGTAGCCTATGTCACTTCTCAAATCCTCAACTATACGTACGCAAAATAAACCAATCACGTCAGTCCATTGCCTGTTGCTGCGTGATTGAAGTACAAACCTACAAAGAAACACATTCACACCCTAATGATATCCTATCCTACTAATCCTACCAATATTATAAATGCGAAAGCTTGTGAGGATGGATCGATGGATGGATGGATGGATGGATAGATGGATGGATAGATGGATGCATAGACGGATGTATGGATGTTTGTTACTCCTCCACGCTACAACTAATTAACCGATTTGGCTGAAATTCGGAATGTAGATAGCTCATACCCAGGTTTAACCAATCATTCAGGCCTTTACGTCTGTTCTAGACGATTTAAACATTGTCTCGGAGGCATTTTCTCCGGTGACTGTGGAGACCGATCCGTGAGCGACAGTTGCGTCCGCACTTGCTGCAACAAAACCCGACGACCACAGACGCAGTCCCGGCGCTGGAACGCCTTCTTGCTCTCCTGTGCGCTAACACTTTAAACCAAGCATCGTCGTGAACTCTACACCCCTCACCCACGCTTCTCCTCCAACCGTTCCTGTCATCCGCCAGCTTCTCCCAATTCTTGTGCTTTATATTAAAATCGGTCATGTCTCTCTTGGCGCAATCTTTAAAGCGCAGCTTAATCAATCATCAATCTTTAACTCGGAATGTAGATAGCAATAGACTACATTTTATCCCGGAATAATTAAAGAGTTCCCGCAGTCATTTAAATACCTAAATCCACGCGGACGAAGTCACGGGCATCATCTAGAATAGATTATGATATTAGTAAGGATTGCAATTTTACACCTGTCCGGATTTACACATCGCAAATAGAGCTAAGCCTAACCACAATGCTTTATAAGCCAAGAAAAGGTGACCATGGCTTCTCACGCGAACAAAACGAGCAATCCTAACGAGCTCTCGCGTTTTGAGTTAAAAGTTTTCTTCTATAAATTCATACCTACATTCATACCTGTCCCGGGCGAAACTTTGCGCCGAAATGAAACTCAAATTTTAATAAATTCATACTTGCGGTTATAACTTACAAGTACACAAAGTTGCGGGAGTTTTTAGTTGGTACGCTATCCGTTTCGAAGATGAAACTTTCGAGAGCTTGTTTTAAAATCAGTTTTTTGGAGTAGCGGAAATGAAATAAAATATTATTATGATGAGATTTATTTCACATTTGGTCACTAATTTTTTTTTCTTAAATCATAATCTGATAGGCGTGTTTGATTTTTATAATTAAATTATAATATTACTTTATTTAGCAGTGATAGGTTTAGTTATTAAGCAGTGATAGCCTAGTGGTTATGACTGTGGTCTCCTATTCGGGGGGTCGCAGGTTCGATCCCGGGTACGCACCTCTGACTTTTCGGAGTCAAGAACGTTTAAGGAATTAAATATCACTTGCTTCAACGGTGAAGGAAAACATCGTGAGGAAACCTGCAAATCTGAGAGTTCTTCATAATGTTCTCGAAGGTGTGTGAAGTCCGCCAATTCGCATTGGGCCAGCGTGGTGGACTATGGCTTATAACCCTTCTCTGAGAGGAGACCTGCGCTCAATAGTGAGCCGTTGATGGGTTGCTAATGATGATGATGATTACTTTATTTTGAAAAGAGCAACTACTGAATTTCTTGCCGGCTCTTCTCAGCAGAATCTGCTTTCTAAACCAGTGGTAGTCTCCACGTGTCATAAGAGCCATAGGTTGGCCTACATAAAATAAATTTTGATTTTTTTTAAATTAACTTAGTCTTAGTCTTACCAGTTTCCCTGTCCAGACATCAGACACAATAGTTATGAAAATGACAAAAACAATGACCATGGGATTCATGGGAAAGGGATAAACTGTCAGTAAAAGCTATCACCCTAGACCCTTACGATCCTATCCATAGATAGATATAGAGATTCTATATAGATATATATAGAAGCCATGGCGTCTAAAATCTGAGAGATTTTTTTTTTATTTGAATAAGAATATAAATGAAGATAGAGATATAAGATAGGTAATTAAAAAACGCCAGTGTTTTGGGCACCATGCCCACGATCACTTTTATGGCGTGTATTTTTTTTTGTAAATATAATTAGTATTTAGTAATTAGTTTTCCATTTATATTATATTGTTTTTTTTTCTTTCTTTCTTAAACATACTTACCAATATCTATATATATAAAAGAAAGTGGTGTTAGTTACACTATTTATAACTCAAGAACGGATGAACCGATTTGGCTCAAAATTGGTGGAGAGGTAGCTTACAACCAGGAGACGGACATAGGATACTTTTTATCCCGTTCGACCGCGTTTCCGTCAAGTCAATATAAAACCTGGTTAACAAAAATGCATCTGACATGGAATAAAAAAACGAAAATGACAGTGGAAGAACAAAACGTGAATGACAGCTAAACGTAATTTTGTCTTTGTTTGTAAAAAAAAATTGACAATTATATCATAAAAAGTTTTATAATAAAGCATTACTGATATTATAAATGCGAAAGTGTGTTTGTTTGTTGGTTTGTCCTTCAATCACGTCGCAACAGAACAGCGGATTGATGCGATTTTTTGCATGGGTATAGTAATGGATGTAGTAGTGGTTCCTCAGACCGGGAGAGCTACTTTTTATCTCGGATAATGAAAGAGTTCCCGCGGGATTTTTAAAAACTAAATCTATGCGGACGAAGTCGCGGGCATCAGCTAGTCCTTAAATAAATAATTACTTTGTATAAAAAAGTAAAGAAAAAACAATTGAATAAGTATTGTTTCCATAGTTTCTAGCATGTCAATCCATTTTCCTATACGTTGTCTGGTATAAAATAAAATAAATAAAATAAAACCTGGATCATTTAGACTAGAGTGACGAAGCTGCTGCAAGTATCTCAATCTTTGACTATTCAACCTTTAATAAGTATGGTCTCGATGAATGGCCACCAAATGATTCTGTCAATACGAATTCCCTTCGCTACAATAAAATTATTATTGGACGATCCGCGGCGACAAACTTGTTTCGTGGTAAGTGTACGCAAGATTTACGATACAAGATCGGCCCTTGCATGTAGCTAATTAATTTTAACTTAACCTTTAAGATCTACGCAATGATAAAAATACAATTAATTAATAACGTACGCAACAAAAATAATAATAAATCATCATAAGACTGTAGATTCAAGTACCTACCTCATTCTACTAAACGGAGGTGTTCATATGAAATATGATATTAAAAAAAATTCATGCTATTTCCAATTCTTAAAACTACCTATTCTAGACTAGCTAGTGCACGCGACTTCGTTCGCGTGGAGGTAGGTTTTCAAAAATCCCGTGGTTACCCTCTGTTTTAAACCGACATCAAAAAGGAGGAGGTTCTCAATTCGACTGTATGTTTTTTGGATTACTAGTTACTACACGATTACTCCACCAATTATGAATTTATTTTGATGATTATCTTTCGTTTGGTAGATCAATAATTCAGAAGTGGACCCATATGATATACCTTTTTTTATTAAAATTGATATAGCGCTTTTTGAAAAATCATTAAACTTTGTAGTGGCGTTTGAAGTCGGTTCCTAAAAATATATTATTTCCTATCCCTATGTCACTCTTCAAATCTTCAACTAGTTCCAGGACAAAAAAAAACACGTCAATCCTTTGCTGCTTAATTCAAGGCCAAACTAAGAAACAAACACGCTTTGGTAGCTAGTAATGATTCTGTGGTTTGTCTTAATATTATTTATGCTCAAAAGTTCCATTTTCTTACTAGCATAAGTACATTCTTCGATCGCAAGATCTTATCGCATTCAAAAGGCTTTGTATGGTGACCCATAAAATATAATTAGTAGGTAGCGGTTCACCTTGACTCGGCCAGGAATCGAATCCGGGTCGTCAGCGTCACGGAGTCACTTTCAATTGTGATCTGTGATTAATTTTGTTTGTTCTATTGTTATTTTTGTAAAATTGATTAGCTCCGTTAATTAAAAATCTTTTTTATTAATATCTTTTAATAAGATAATTCCAAAATCAAAATGACAATAGCTATATAAAATTTGAATTATACAATAAAAGCAGTGATAGCCTAGTGGTTAGGACTGCGGTCTCATATTGGTGGTTTGCAGGTTCGAGCCCGGGCACGCACCTCTGACTTTTCGTAGTTATGTGCGTTTAAGCAATTAAATATCACATGCTTCAACGGTGAAAGAAAACATCGCGAGGAAACCTGCACACCTGAGAGTTCTCCATAATGTTCTCGAAGATTTGTGAAGTCAGCCAATTCGCATTGGGCAAGCGTGGTGGACTATGACCTATAACCCTTCTCTGAAAGACCTGCGCTCAGTATAGAGTGAGATTTTAATAGGTTGCTCATGATGATTATTACAATACGCAAGATATATATTGGGTCACTGAAATGGGCACAGTGCTCTTGTCATGAATATAAATCAAAAAGTTTCGCTTCTTCCACATGTAGTTGACTTGCAACCATTAAAATTAGGGTTCTGCCTCATAGGCAGTTACGCTAATCTCACAAAGTAGATACATCATGCAATACATGCCGGAGCTTCAGCGCTGTATTTAAATCTCGGCGGAATTCTGTTAATAAAAATATAAAATATGAATAATCTTAAGGTAAGCCTTGACAAAAGGTTCATCATCATCATCATCAGCAACTCATCAACGGCTCACTACTGAGCGCAGGTCTCCTCTCAGAGAAGAGTTATAGGCCACGCTGGCCCAATGCGAATTAGTGGACTTCACACACCTTCGAGAACATTATGAAGAACTCTCAGATGTGCAGGTTTCCTTACGATGTTTTCCTACACCGTTGAAGCAAGTGATAGTTAATTGCTTAAACGCACTTGACTTCGAAAAGTCAGAGGTGTGTACTCGGGATCGAACCTGCGACCCGAATGGGAGACCACAGTCTCCCATTCGGGTATAGTAGGCAGTAGTGATAGCCACTAGTCTATCACTGCTTACAAAACAAAAGGTTGGCCTTGTTTTATTGTTATGACAATAAAGCTGTGTTCACACCAAACGTATTTTCAGCCGCCGACTGTGAGCGAGCGTTACGCAGTGTACTGCTTTTCCATATATATTCGCCTTTTCGTTCACACCAAACCGACGATACGCTATTACGCTATGCTTAGTCGCTGACTTTCGGCAGCCAATTATTATACTATGCCACTACGTACGTAGGCTACGTAGCTACAGTGTATTGACAGAATAGTGTGAACGAAAATGCAGTCTGACTTCACGTTCACACTGGAGCTCACAATCGTCAATCGGCGGCTGACTATCCGTTTGGTGTGCACAAAGCCTAATTGCCATTACAATAAAATATTATATCAACAAATAATAGAATGTCCATACCAAAAATAACAACCGCGTAGAAGATTTTTTATATGGGATCCTATGAAGCCACGCTTACTAATCCGCGTCGAAGCGGACGAATTGAAGAAAAAATTTGGAAGGTACCCAATTTATAGATGATTTAAGACGACGTTGGCTTAAATCATAGATGATGAAGACGTTGCCGGAATCGGCCGGGAGTAAGTCAGGATCGGACGATGCAACCGCATTCTGCGAGCTGCATCACTAGAATAGAATAGAATAGGATAGAATAGAATAGAATGGAATAGATTAGAATAGAATAGAATAGAATAGAATAGAATAGAATAGAATAGGAGTATAATAGAGTAGTGTAGAATAGAATAGAATAGAATAGAATAGAATGAAAATGAAAATGAAAAAATGTTTATTTGCCAAAAGAAACAACTTTACAAAGATAGATATATCCTTTGAGACCCACACTAGGTAATCCTGAATCGTGGGGCCCAATACACCACTATTAACAATTTATGTTTACATTTGACACTCGGGTGAAATGATAATTAAATTAAGACTTACATATAAATTACAAGTTATAAAAGATTGGAAAAACACAGGTAACATTTCAGCTAAAGCTAATACAGGTTTTGATATTCTGATGCCCTTATTTCAAAGATGAGAGGATTTGTTCAGTTGACTCGTAGTTTAAAGAAGCGAGCCAGGGAACAACTTTCGTTTTGGGGGATGACCCGTCGCTCACGTCCGCAGGAACTACCTTATACACCCCTGCACGTGTCCCCTGGGTGGTGCTAATCGAGCGACGAACTTGCTGGCGAAATAAGCGTTTCTTTCAAACATAACAAACTTAATAACAGTCTGCGAAATGGTTTTACACGCCAAACACAAAGGCTCTTCTAAGAGCCCTTTGACTAAGGATGTCGGACCTTCAGTCCGCATCATGCAACTTAATATTGAAGGCATAAGTGCCGCTAAATCTGACTACCTACAAAAAATCTTACACGATAATAATATCGACATATTGAACGTCCAGGAAACCCATACTAATGATGATGCAGACATTACCAACCGAGGGAATATTCCGGGATACACGCTGGTTAAAGCCTTACACCACCCCAAATATGGCATAGCCACATATGCGAGGTCTTCTCTTAGACAAGTTCAGTTAATTTACTCACGCGATGAAAACAACATCTTCATAATCGCTATACAGGTCACCAACCTGACAATAGTAAATGTGTACAAGCCACCAAGCACCTCATGGTCACCAGAGGTCTTACCAACATACGATCATCCAAGCCTTTATACTGGGGATTTTAATAGCCACCACACTGACTGGAAATACGAGATCACAGATCAAAATGGATCAGCACTGTCTCAATGGGCCGAGCTCTCCAACCTACACTTAGTGTTTGACGCCAAAGATAAAGGCACTTTCCACTCTGCGAGGTGGAATAAAGACTACAATACAGATCTCACCTTTGTCTCCAAAGACGCTCTGGAACAACCTTTTCCTGTAGCCCGCAGAGTTCTGCCAGATTTTCCGCGCAGCCAACACCGGCCAGTTTTACTAGAGATCGGTATTAAAATACCCCTATCATATTCAATGCCGCTGCCCAGATGGAACTTTAAGCGAGCAAACTGGAATGGGTTCCGAGAAGACCTGGATTCTGACTTGACCATTGAAAATCTGGAACCTACTCCTTCTAACTACCACAGATTCACTGAGCTCATAGTAAAAGCCGCAAAGAGTAATATTCCCAGGGGCTACAGAAAGGAATATGTACCTGGCTGGAGCCAAGAAAGCGAAAACCTATTTAAGGAGTACCAATCATCTGAGAATCACGCCACTGGAACCAAACTACTCCAGTCCCTTGATAAGAACCGTAGAGACAAATGGGATTCAATAGTATCCAGCATGGATTTTACCAGGTCCAGCAGAAAAGCCTGGAGGACGCTTCACAATCTGACTGGAAAACACCACCCTCCCAAACTGAACACGTTGCTAAAACCTGATGCTATTGCCGCTCGCATGGTTGAGGTAACAAGAGTAAAGCGGGACAAACTATTTACCAAAAGCGTGAAAAAAGAACTTAGAGCTTTGAAGCGCAATCCAGTTTGTAACCCAGAGCTATCTAGACCATTTAGCATTAAAGAAACCATGGAGGCTATCAAGATCTTGAAAAATAATAAAGCCGCTGGGCCAGACAACATCTTTAACGAGTTCCTGCGTCACATGGGTCCCTGCTGTGTCAATTGGTTGGCCACATTTTTCACAAATATTTTACTTCAAAACAGGCTGCCCAGAGCATTCAAACTAGCCAAAGTAGTTGCCATTCTGAAGCCAGGAAAGCCAGAAGATATGGCCGAAAGCTATAGACCTATTGCTCTCCTTAGCTGCACTTTGAAGCTGCTTGAACGCATGATCCTCACAAGGATCTCTCCCTATATTGAGGCAGTTATTCCACCGGAACAAGCTGGCTTCAGGAGTGGACGGAGTTGCACTGACCAGGTTCTTGCTCTAACGTCACATATTGAAGTGGGATTTCAGACCCAAATGAAATCGACCGCCGTATTCATCGATCTTACAGCAGCATACGACACGGTGTGGAGACAAGGCTTAACTTATAAACTCATGAAAGTCATCCCGAGCATGGAGATAGTTAATCTTATTTCTAGTATGCTTAGCGAAAGAGAATTTGAAGTTTTCCTGGGGGACTGCAAAAGCAAAAAAAGAAAACTTAACAATGGCTTACCTCAGGGATCCGTACTAGCTCCGACTCTCTTCAACACTTACATCTACGATCTACCGCCCACTTCAGCCACCAAGTTTATATACGCTGATGACATAGCAGTGGTGGCCCAAAGTAAAGATTTTGTGACCGGAGAAAACATCCTAACGAATGATCTCGTCAATCTCGAAAACTATTTTAAATCCTGGCGGCTTATTCCCAGTGCGAGCAAGACGGAGGTATGCTGTTTCCATCTTCATAACCAGCTCGCTAGCTACCAGCCAAATATCATATTTATGGGTAAAAGGCTCAGATACAGCGCATCACCAAAGTATCTCGGAGTTACACTCGACAGAACCCTAACGTACAAAGAACACTTGCACAAACTATCCTTGAAGATCGGATCGAGGAATAATATTATACAAAAGCTTTGTGGAACGACATGGGGAGCGTCCGCCGACTGCTTGCGGACATCCACTCTGGCGCTCACCTTCTCTGCCGCTGAATACTGTGCCCCTGTATGGTTGCAAAGCGCTCACGTGCAAAAAGTGGACACAAAACTAAATGACGCAATGCGCTGTGTCTCTGGCACTGTGAAGTCAACGCCACGTCACTGGTTACCAGTATTATCTCACATTGCTCCCCCTCACCTGCGCAGAAAATTTGCTTTACGGAGGGAAATAGAAAAGATCCGTGCTAACCCCCAGCTCCATGCAAATAAGGCCTTCTGCAACCCGCCACCAAAACGACTAAAATCTCGTCGCCCTGCCTATGCAGAGGCTACCGAGCTAAAGCACTTTAACCTGGGCGAGAGCTGGAGAAAGGAATGGAGTGAATCTGGTGGACCAGTGGCCTATGTACCCGACCCGACAGTCAAACCTAAAGGTTTCCAGCTTCCCCGCAAATTGTGGTGTCGGTTGAACCGGCTGAGAACAGGACACGGACGCTGCAACTACCTCCTGCACAAATGGGGCTGGAAACCCTCTCCAATGTGTGAGTGCGGTAAGGAAGAGCAGACGATGGAGCACATCATCCAGCGCTGCCCTACTCACGCCTACCAGGGTCCAGGGGTTAGGGATCTTTTTGACCTCCCTGACCCGGCTGTCACGTGGTTGGGAAAACTGGATGTCAAGGTATAATTTATCTATTTTGTAGGTACCACTTTTTGACATAATATTTTAAATCTAATATTATAAAAACGCTTACGTATATAACGCCATACGATTAAAAAAAAAAAAACTTTCGTTTTCGCTTCCTTTACAGAGCAATGTTTTATATCACAGGCGCGGACCACATTGTTATAAATAAGTGCATCTACGTATGGTCTAAACTCTAAAGCGTCTGGCAAAATGCGATTTAACTTTAGGAAAAGAAATTCTGTAAACGCGGCGTTCCAGTAGGGATTTATAATCATTGGAGCAAATTACTGAATGGTGAACTTTAAGAGCTACTTTTAAAATATATAATTGTCGCACCGTAAGGACTTTGCTTTCTTGATAGAGACTGTAAGTAGGATATTTAAAAGGCTTTTTTAACATCGTTTTTAGAACTGCACGCTGGGCTCTTTCTAGCTGAATAATATGGGTTTTAGTGGCACTATGGATGTTAGGCAATAGGTGATAAGCGATTGACAGAGGGCAAAATATACGGAAGGCAGGGTATCTATCGACGCTGAGTGGCGTAGAAGTTTCATGATATTTTTGAATTTTGCGTATCCTACCCGAAAGACATTTAAGTATAAAAAAGTTTAAATTTTGATCAATAAGTATTCCTAAGTATTTTGCCACCTCTGTTCTTTTCAGCGCCTCACAGGTGCAATGTATCTGGTTATTGTGACAGGTATGCAGTTTCAACTGCATCATTGGGTTAGGGGCAGTATGGGCTGTTTTGTGGAAACAGCCCATACTGTTTTGTGGGAATAGAATAGAATAGAATAGAATAGAATAGAATAGAATAGAATAGAATAGAATAGAATAGAATAGAATAGAATAGAATAGAATAGAATAGAATAGAATAGAAATGTTTTTTATTCTAATAAACTTTTTTACAAGCGCTTTTGAATAGTCGATGAGTCTACCACCGGTTCAGAATGCCCTTCCTGCCGAGAAGAACCAGCAAGAAACTCAGCGGTTGCTCTTTTCAAAACAAATCTACAATTCAATAGATACTATGCTATGTATGCAGTTTTTCCACAATGAGTTCCACAAAAGCATACCTAATTATAATTCAACACGTTAAGACGGGCAGACAGAAAGCAGCCTCATTCCCGCTGGTGGAACCCGTTCACGAGCATGACGCATGATCCAGCCATTGCTTCACTCAACCATATTTGAGGGAACGTAACAAGTAGCGCGCTATCTTAAGTGATTGATGCGTAATACGGATAAAGATATAGACCGGCGAAAAGAACGCGGCTACGGGTCGCAGAGGCGTGAACGGTGTGCGGGGTGCGGGAGGCATATTATCTAAATTATTCACTATACTAAACATACTTCTTTTTACTTACTTGAATATAGGCATTGTTGGCTTTTTAATTCACAATTAGATACTTAGAAAGTTTTATCGCGTAAATAGCGCCCACGTCCTTACGTCGCGAATGCAAGGGCCACACTAACTGTAGTGTACAGAATTCAGTCCTATTCAGTTGACCGTTCAGTTTCATGGTAAGTATTCGTAACCGCAAATCTAATACAACATATACATCCATGCAAGGCCTATAGTAAACTCGGTTAGTTCGGTGCGGTCGATTCTTTCGGCGTTGACATCTTAAATTAGGATTAACCAGAGTTAACGCCCAACGTGGTCGTAAATAGATAACAGATTATCATATTCGTCGTGTGTGGTGCGACCTCTTAATCCTTATCTACGACATCCAAATATTTTTATCTTACTGATAAGGTTACAGTCATCAGATTTAAATTAAAAGTGGCTAACCCAAAAAGTGCTAAATACTACTGCGACCTAAATCACTACTAATTCGTTTAATTTTTTATATATAAGGTAAGTTTTATATTAAAAACAAAAATTAGGTAGGCACATAATCTATTTATTTTATTTTTTATTTATTTATACAACTTTATTGCATACAAGATCAAAAAATATACAATAAGTAAAGAAACAATTTAATACAAAAGGCGGCCTTATCACTAAGAGTGATCTCTTCCAGGCAACCTGTACTAGAGAACATTATGCACTGAGAGACGGGGTATCGCAATAGGTGCATAGGACTACAAAACAATAATAATTATTAAACATACTTACATACACTCTAATAGATACAAACTATACCAAAATACATTAAAATAAGAATATAATCATATATACAACACATACATAATAATATATAAAGATATATATATATATATATATATATATATATATATATATATATATATATATATATATATATATATACATATATATAAAATTTATCTATTTTCTTTCAATAAAAATTCTTTTCAAAAAACCGACTTCTAACGCCACCACTACAAAGTATAAAAATAATTTTAGTTTGTCCACGTTTGTTGAAGTCGGGCGGGCCTAAATACAAACTATGAAACCGATGCGCGAAGCTACACAATATGAGAGACTCGTTTGTGGAAGTCGAGCGAGCATCGCGAGTCGGTTTCATAGTTTGTATTTTAGGCCCGCCCGACTTCAACAAACGTGGACAAACTAAAATTATTTTTATACTTTGTAGTGGTGGAGTTAGAAGTCGGTTTTTGAAAAGAATTTTTATTTTAAGCTTTTAAGTGTAGTATCCTATGATTGAGGAGCTAGGACCTGGAGCTCCATGATGTAGTCCATATCTACTTGTTACCTACAACAATAATTCGTTATCGACATTTCCTAAATCTCTTTATTTTAGGTGAGCAATATCCCTGCAGCATCAGGCTTGAGGAGTTGAAGGTTAACCATTTTATGGAACCATTTTGCAAACATCCTCTGTCGATTAAAAAAAAATCACGCAAATCGGTCCAGTAATCCCGGAGAAATCGGTGGACATACATAGAAAAAAAAAAAGATACCGGCCGAATTGAGAACCTCCTCCTTTTTGGAAGTCGGTTAAAAATAAGAACACTTTTTGTTTTGTAAAGGTACTTAAATCGATTTTCAAATATTTACTTCTTTACCTTTTTTTTGAAATAATCTACCTATTTATATCAGAGTTGTCACTATCATGTTGGTTTATGTGCATTTTTGTAATTGCCTGAATTTATTGTATTCTTTCAAATAGTGTTAAATTTTTACAAGAAAATCAGAGAATCAAAGGGTCCATTCTCACGTCTCAACCACTGAGCCGCTCGGGGCAAAAATAACACAGAAAATCAAAGTTTTTTCAAGAGAGAACACGATATTAATAAATCTAATTTGACGTGGACGGAGTGTGAGGCACCAGTTAGTTCTATAAAGCAAATAAAACACCTAAGACCTACAAATCAAACTGTGAAACGCTTTCTTGATGACAAACTGTTATGGCAGAAAATAGATATCCTAAAGGAAACCGCTACCGTGCTATATAAATTCCGAAGAAATATGGGTTAGACCACTTTGGCAGAGATGATGTGATATATTGCCACAGATAAACATGATTTGTAGGAGATATCGATGAAACAAAGACTCTGAGCTTTGGTGTTCAAAGATGTATAATTTAACATGCTGTATAATAAACTACTTTGACAAGGAAACAAAAAGCGTACATACAAGTTGACCTCACACGTTGCTTACTAATTTTTAGACTGCCTGCCCGTCTTAACATGAACTGAATTGTAGTACTTTTTTTTTTTTTTTGGAACTTCCCCTCATTGTGGAAATATATTTTATTCTAACAAAGTTGCATAGGTTAAATTGGCTTGGTATCCAGCTGCCCACAAGATAGTATAAAAAACTTATTACAATGTAATAGCTTCATAATAATATTGTAAAATGATTATTTTGAAAAGAGCAACTGCTGAGTTTCTTGCCGGCTCTTCTCAGCAGAATCCGGTTTCCGAACCGGTGGTAGAATCATGACATGTCATAAGAGCCACAGGTTGGCCTACGTGAAATAAATAATTTTGTTTTTTTTTTGAATTTTTAGTCAGTGGGTCAAATACACAATATATAATACACAACAATATTATTTAAACATTATTTTTCAGAATCATAATAATATGATAATATTATTATTATTATAATTATTATGTTTCGCGAACGAAATAAGAGTTTAGATAGTTAGGATGATTGAGTTAAAGTTAAGCTTGTTTATAATTATTTTCCGTCGACGACGATCTCTTTTTTTAGTTCCTGTTTTTATAACTTCAAAGTTTACCTAAAAATAAATTTGATGGCGTACGTCTTTTCTGAAATTGACAAAAATATTGACTTTGATCTTTAGAAAATTTGACTTTACCCTTCATAATTAATAATATAAGATATTATATCTCTCTAATAAATAACTAATCTAGCTAATGCCCGAAACAGTCATCTGCATCGATTTGTTTTTTATATAGGCTCGTGGAAAACTTTGATTTTCCGAAAAAAAAAAAGAATAAAACTGAAACCCGACTACGAAAAATTGTATATAACAGTCGTCATATTGATTTTTACAAGCTTTTATTTAGCTTGACCAGTTTAATTATTTATTTGTTTGTGTCAAATCTTGCAAGATGAATTAGACACACTTCCCGGTTTCTGATCGAGCTGAAATTTTGCATGTATGTGTAAATCGGATGACAATGCAATATTATTGTGTCATGGAGCTTATCTGATGATGGAGACGGAAGATGGCTATCGGAACTCTGTAATAAAACGACGTAACCCCATCGAGTTTGGGCTCGTTTGATTCATCATAACAAGTACTCTCATTCTAGATGATATCCAGAGTCTTATGATATAGCTACTAAAAGCTTGCATTTAAAAAAAAAATTTAATTTACACTTGTTTTCGTATAAAATGTAGCCTATGCCACCCTGAATCTCGTAAAAAATCGATTTACACCTCATTCATCAAAATTGGTTCAGTAGTTTATTCGCTACAATGAAACATTCATAAATAGTCACATACATACACATACGGCTAAAATCAAACCCTTCAAATACAAGCGTAAAGAACATTGGCAGGGGTTCACATAACACTTTAACTGAAATCTATTTGAAGCGTCTATACAATATGAAAAATTGTTGAAACCGTAGAGGTTCTATTACTAAAACATAATCACTGAGATTTTTCGTTTGAGGAACTCACAAAAATAAGATATTAACAACTTTATTTGTATGTTGAGGTTATAAAAATATGTAATAGGTGATAGGTGTAAAGACGTAGTCGTAATTCCTACTTCCATGTTATTTTAAGTTCTAATTTGACATTGGGAGGTGTTACTTAGTAGTCTATAGAACTCTCTACATAGACAAACTCTTGAATTTCCGGGCGAGCAACGTCATCGAGAAACGATCCAAACCAATCAAAACTAAATTAGTCAGATAATGGTTCATTATTAAATAATTCTTTAACCAAGGCAAATATGAATACTTTAATTAAATACATATATTACACTCATTAAATTTAAATACTTTGTTTTGTATAAATCATATTCGTAGACGCATCCTAAAACATTCAGGTACAATTCTGCCATTATTCTTTAAAATTTAAAACACCCGCGACATGTGAATCTATGGCCGGACTATGTATGATTCTGGTTGCAGCATCAGGTCGAAGTTATCAATTAATTGTCATTTAACGATTATACTGGCACACGTGAAGCACTTAATCGAGTAATCATACGCCAAAAATGCCTTACATCATTTTGGAAAAGAGCTGATACTCTTACACTGGACCGATATTATCCAAACATAGTTAAGAACCACCGCAAGGAAACTGGCTTTCAAATGAAAAAAAACCGCATCGAGATCTGTCCATCCGTTTGAGATCTACGATGCCACAATCAGACACACACACGCACACATACAGACACAGACATCGACGTCAAACTTATAACACTCCTCTTTTTGCGTCGGGGGTTAAAAATAAGCTAGCAAGAATAAATGCTGCGACGCTGTACGACATAGGTACATGTTCATACATATTCAGTAAACCGAATAATATATTAAATGCCTCGGTGATGTATAGCCCTTTGCGGTCATACGCATTGCAAATTTGCTTACGAAAAGGGACCCTTAGGGCTCCTCCACATTACACGAACTCTGACATCACTGAATACATAAAAAAATTGGTTGTCTGTAAAGTTGGTTTACGGACGATAGTTTTACGTGATAACGTCATAAAGAAACATTGACGATGACTGGCGGGCGCCGGCGGGTGCTCTCTAAGCCAACGCTTGGGCCGATCGTGTCTCTCTATCGCATGTTCCACGCTCTCACTTGCACGCTCAGGCTCACTTTTTCGTGCGTGCAGCCGGTGTTCATCGATTTATAAGACGTTATCACGTCAATAAATAAAAGTATGTCTGTGATTTTAGAAGAAATATGGACAGATGGAATTGTAGGTACTGCGGGCACAAACTGGAACAACACATCACTTAGGAAAGAGTGGATTTATTTTTAAAAATCTCACGAGATTTGTAATAAAAAATATTTTCATCATACCTATTCGAAAAACGAATATTGGCTTCAGAGGATAGCGGGAGCAAAATTTAATTTTAACCCCATGGGACTTTTCATTTCTCTCTTCTGATTGGTCCGCGTTCGTGCTTTAGTATGTGTCGAAATTCAAATATGTTTGAGAAGCTGTTGTCACGTGTGAGTCACGTGATCAATTTGTCGATCGGATATACGCCCAGTATGGGCATATATCCGATGGGCGTGTATCCATAAACAAACATAAATAAAACATAAATATTAATAACAATAAAACATAAATATTAATGTTTAATTATTTAATAATAATTTATTTGTGTTTTATTTAAACTTTCAATATACGATGTCTATACATAGTAGGTTGATACTCCTAGCTTTTTCTCATAGGTAATGATGAAAAATAATGTGTGTCATTCGGGGCCAAAATTTTTTGTTCTCGGGCGGCGTATATTGAATTCCTCGCTACGCTCAGGATTCTACTTTAGAATCCTTCACTTCGCTCTGAATTCAAAATAACGCCCTCGGGGAACAAAAAATTTCTTTGGCCCCATATAACACAAATAACTATTTCAAAAAAACCCACTTCAAACGCCACTACAAAGTATAAAAATAATTTTTCATCATACCTATTCGAAAAACGAATATTGGCTTCAGAGGACAGCGGGAGCAAAATTTCATTTTAACCCCATGGGACTTTTCATTTCTCTCTTCTGATTGGTCCGCGTTATAGTGCTTTAGCATACTAAAGCACTAACGCGGACCAATCAGAAGAGAGAATTCAAAAATGTGTCTAAATTCAAAAATGTTTGAGAAGCTGTTGTCTACGATAAGTCACGTGATCAAATTTGTTGATTAGATATATATACGCCCATACTTCCAACATAAATATTAATGTTTAATTATTTCATAAAAATTTATTTGTGTTTTATTTAAACTTTCAATATACGTATTGGTAATGTCTATACTCTATATATAGTAGGTTGATACTCCTAGCTTTTTCTCATAGGTAATGATGAAAAATATTGTGTGTCATTCGGGGCCAAAATTTTTTGTTCTCGGGCGGCGTATATTGAATTCCTCGCTCCGCTCAGGATTCTACTTTAGAATCCCTCGCTGCGCTCGGGAGTCTACTATAGAATCCTTCACTTCGCTCTGAATTCAAAATAACGCCCTCGGGGAACAAAAAATTCCTTTGGCCCCATATAACACAAATAACTATTAGTTTGTACACGTTTGTTGAAGTCGGGCGGGCCTAAAAAGAAACGATGAAACCGATGCGAGACGCTCGGACGCCTTGTGATGACACAATAATATTAGTATGAGAGACTTGTTTGTTGAAGTCGAGATCTTTGATGAGCCGAAAAAGCGACACCAGCGCCATCCCAAGACCATCGCACGCGCCACTACCCATCGAACGCCACTACGCCCTCTACACGATGGCCCATCATAGTGGCCCATAGCGATGGGCCAACTTGTTAAGCTAGCATTAAAGTTGAAGTTAGATAGTTTATGTATTGGCTATACCTATATAATTTAGTTGACACATAAAACGTTAAACTCATTTTGTAAAGTTTACTTGGCGCTGGTGAAATAGGCCTTTAGAGTATGATACAAATTATTGATCATTTTATTTTTACTTACTTACTTTACTTTGACGGATTTGGTCAGGAGGACTTTGTAGTCCCAAGAAAGACCCAAACAATAGGATATATACATAGTTGTAACGGTACAAATCTGGCAGATGATTTGTGTTTTGTTAAAGCTAGCCTTAAAGGTGGATCCCAGGCTAAGTACACTAAAGGCATCTTAAATAGTTGTGAGAGAAAAATCCCTTGTGTGAGTTTATTCTAACTCAAAAAGGTCCCTAATACATCATGTGGTAAAAATTATGGCCGACTAAACTATTATGTAGGTACGTCATGATTGTTTTGCATAGTGCTTACTTTTTCTATTTTCTTTGCAAAATTTATTTGTTCGTGAAAATATTTATGGACTTTGGGTTAAAAGCACACACAAAAAAAAATAAGTGGCACTCGGGGACAGCCGCGGTAAAGCTATTGCATAGCATTTTTTATCAACTCATGCAATTATAATATTTATGCAATATTTTTTTGCATAATAAAAATTATGCAAAACAATAATTAAAAAACAAACAAACAAGAAAAGCGCACTGCCACTACTTCGCGAGTGAGATTCGAACCTGCAACATCATACACCATACGGTAAAGAAAGCGGTCGCTCGCCCACTGCGCCAAACAGACCTACTTCTGAACCTCTAAAATGTTGAACCCTTACTGAATGACGGTGTTAGGTTTTTTCGTTACGGAATTTCTTGATTCGGTCGCCGCGCTCAAACTGTTTGTCCTAGTTCAAAGCTCGCGATAAAAGCTATGCAATAGCTTAAAATCTATGTATGCGTTTGCTGAGTAGATAATAGGCACTTTGAAGTCTTTCTCCCTTCATCGTAGCTGCCAATGTTTGTCATCCACAGCTGGATATAGTCTTTGCAAGGGATTCCACAGAACATAATGTTGTGTCACTTGTTACCAGCAGCTCCTATTAGCGATTCACCTGAGGTCAACAATTTTCTCAGTCTCCCAATAATGCGTATATCTTTGTCCCCCGATAATGTATAAGTCACCATACTTGCACCTTGGGACACCGTTGCTTATAGTTTCTTCGAGCTATGTATCGCACTAAGTACCCAGGCCAAGGGTCGTCAGGAGGGTACATAGCTTCTGAGCTATGTAATGCTTAGCATGTATGTATGGCTTAGCAAATACTTGAGCTACATCCAATATTACAGTTACTTCGACGAATCTCCTTCTATAGAAATACTCCGAGCCAACTTCTCCATCTTTCCATCTGGTCGTGTTAACGGTACAGTTTCTAATTGCCTGCCGAGCGTTTTTCTCCTTTTCTCCAATAAAGTAATAAACTAAATGTATGTAGCAGGAGGTGATGGAGTGGCGACCCCACACCGGAAAGCGCAGTGTTGGCAGACCCCCCACGAGGTGGACCGACGACTTCAAACGAGTCGCAGGGAGCCGCTGGATCCAGGCGGCACAAGACCAAGGCCCGTGGAAGTCCATTCAAGAGACCCTTGTCCAGCAGTGGACATCTATCGGTTGACAAAGAAGAAGAAGAAGATATTGAATCAATGATAGCCTAGTGGTTAGTACTGCGGCCTCCTATTCGAAAGGTCGCAGGTTCGATTCTGGGCACGCATCTTTGGCTTTTCTAAGTGCGTTTAAGAAATTAAGTATCACAAGCTTCAACGGGTAAGGAAAACTACACTCCTGAGAGTTCTTCATAATGTTCTCAAAGGTATGTGAACTCTGCCAATTGGCATTGGGCTAGCGTGGTGGACTATGGCCTATAACCTTTCTCTGAGAGGAGACCTGCGCTCAGTAGTGGGCCATCACTGAGTTGCTGGTGCTGATGATGACGATATTGGAAAACGCTTCGACGGTTGGGCTTTGAACCCACGACTTATTGAATTAGACCGCCTTCTCAACAGATGACCTTGAATGAGCTTTTGTGGTAAAACAAAAGCCAATATAATTCACGTCAATCTAAAACACTTCAACAAAAATGTTTCTTGAAACCACCACATTGATTAAAAGTAGCCGATTCCCAAATCCCATGTCAACTAACATTCTATAGTGGATGTGCCAAAAATACTTGGGATGGCTACGAAATTGGAGCCGGATCTCACTCAAACAATTTACCCGCTATTTTTAGTTAACAGTCATGAAATATCTCCGGAAGTTAAGCTATTTGACCCATGCGATGTTGAAAATACATAAAGGGATTTTTCTTTACCCGTTTTTTCATAATTCAGTCTTAAACATTTATGGCCTTAAAAAATTGTTATGACTTAATTTAAAATATTGCCTAAATAGTAGATGAAAAATCTCGTAGAGAATATTTCATTTTTAGGGTTCCGTACCCAAAGGGTACCAACGGGACCCTATTACTAAGCCTACGCTGTCCGTCCGTCCGTCCGTCCGTCCATCCGTCCGTCCGTCCGTCTGTCAGCGGGCTGTATCTCGTAAACCGTAATAGATAGACAGATGCTCCTAGCTATGCTAGACAGATCCGAATGCTCTAAAATTGTCTGTTGTCAAGCCGCTTTATAAAAATGGCGACAAAAGGCAATTAGGCAATTATCGTCCTATTACACTTGTACCAGTAATGTCTAAAATCTTTGAAAAAGCGATGCATAAACGTATTATAGATTTCACAAATAAATTTAATATATTTAAAAACGAACAATATGGATTTCAAAGTAAAAAATCGGCCAAGTGCGAGTCGGGCCTCGCTCTTTTAGGGTTCCGTTAAAAAAATTAAATTAAAAAATTTCCATCTACCCACCTACCCATTTTAATTTAATTTTTTTAATTAAATTTAATTTTTATTATTTGTTGTTATAGCGGCAATAGAAATACATAATATGTGAAAATTTCATGTGTCTATCTATTACGGTTTACGAGATACAGCCCTCTGACAGACGAACGGACGGACAGCGTAGGCTTAGTAATAGGGTCCCGTTGGTACCCTTTGGGTACGGAACCCTAAAAATCAACAACGCAGGCTTGCTATAATTTGGTAAGTAAAATTATAAAGAGTATTGATGAAAAAGAAACAGTGATATCGATTTTTATTGACATGTCAAAGGCGTTTGATTTTGTCTCACACGATATCTTATTGAGCAAACTAAATGATTTTGGTATAAGAGGGCCAGCACTGGAATGGATACAATCTTTCCTAAAATGTAGAAAACAGTGTGTAGAAATAGAAAATATAAATGAAAATAATGAAATAGTTTCAATAACATCAACATTTGAAATTAATAATTACGGAGTCCCTCAAGGCACTGTTTTAGGGCCGCTACTTTTCTTATTCTATATTAATGATTTACCCGACATAACAAAATATAATATGACTCTTTTTGCTGATGACATTTCTATTCTGTTGACATGTAATAATAATGACATAAACAAATTCGAATCCGACATTAATAACACACTGATATCAATAATTGAATGGCTCGAGTTTAATAATCTATGCATTAACATCAATAAAACTAATTTTATTCAATTTAGACATTACAATAAAAGACATATAAATTTTAGTATTAACTATAAGGGAAATAAAATAAATGAAGTGACAGATTGTAAGTTTTTGGGAATACAAATTGATCAACATTGTTCATGGAAATGCCATATAAATTACGTATGTAATAAACTAAATAGATTTGTGTACGTGCTGCGTAGACTTGTAAAGACTACTGGTTTAAATACTGCTCTTACGGCATACCATGCGTACGTGTCTTCAGTGCTCCGTTATGGCCTTATAATTTGGGGAAACTCAACAGACCTCAACAAAGCATTCATAGTACAAAAAAAATGTCTAAGGGCTATTCTTGGAATGCCACCATATGAATCTTGTAAACCTGTTTTCCGAAAACTAAAAATATTGCCACTCCCTTGCATGTACATTTTGGAAATTGCTAAGTTCGTTAAAGAAAACCCCCATATATTTAAATTTAGCCATGATAATGTTGAAAAGAGAACTATGAGAAATCTGAATAAATTAATTTTTGACAGAATTTCAAAAACGGCACTGTGTCGGAAAAATTGTTACGTTATGTGCATAAAGATTTTTAATAAACTACCCGCAGAAATTAGGATGCTCCCACAGAAAAAATTTAATTATAAACTTAAGAAATGGTTGCAAGGAAAAAATTTTTATACTATAAACGATTTCTTGCAACCTTTTCAGTAGTTGAAATTAATAATAATATTACTTAGTTATAAGGACAACTATTAACTATGTAACTAATTACAAATTTGCATGCTACTCTGTGGCGGATTGAAGCGAATGTATTATAATGGTTAAGATCTTAAATGTACTCAATCTGGCAAATAAATAATTTGAATTTTGAATTTTTTTGAATTTTTTGATGAAATTTTCAGATTTTATGTATTTCTATTGAAGCTATAACAACAAATAATAAAAATTGAATTAAATTAAAAAAATTAAATTAAAATGGGTAGGTGGGTAGATGGAAATTTTTTAATTTAATTTTTTTAACGGAACCCTAAAAGAGCGAGGCCCGACTCTCACTTGGCCGATTTTTCTGTCTTTAGCTTGCTAATATCTCTGTGCCACATTTCGTTAAAATCAGTGTAAAAATTATTAACCTCCATTAATACTGTTCACAATATCGTCAGTTTTTCGCAAGCAATCAATCAAAATTTGTTTAATTTTCTACGTCCCAATGAAATCCGGTTAAAATCAGTTAAGCTCGTTCAAAGGTCAGCTTGAAAAAATGATTAGACAAACTTCACCGATTTTATTAATATTTTTTTAAGTTTTCCAATACTTTTTAGAAGGTTCTCACGGAAAGAAAAGTAAAGAAAATTGCGCAGAAAAAATGGATAATTTCAGAAAACCATTTTAACTTCAGGTGTTTGACAGTGCGCGCATTTGAATGCGAATTTAACGGACAGCTGTTTTTTTTGTCAAAAAAGAATTGTCTATGATTCTTTTTTAATTGACAGATAATTATTCCAATTCGAATTGATATATTCGTACGGAACTGGTTTTGTAGGCGTAGTCCAGTCAAATTACTGAAAGAAATAATCACTAAAATACCTAGTTTGGGAATTATGAAGGATCGATCGGGGGGTGTATTCTGAGCTTATATTCCAATTTGAGGGAATCTAGGGAGGTCAGCTCAATGTCATTTCGATGAAAATGCGTTTAATTCGATATCTCGAGAACGGTTAGTGTTAGGCAAAAAATTGTAGAGACCTTTTCTCTTCTAAATTAATATTACTAACTTTTTTATCCGAAACTTTTTTTTTATCATCAATATTTTTCAATTTATTGCTTCCGAAAGGCAAAAATTTTACTTTTTTTCCTCCCTTTTTTTATTTTTCGCCATTTTCTCCCCAACCGTTCAATTTTATTAAATTTTACCCGAATATGAAAGTGTTGCTCTTTTAATTATGAACAACTTTATATATAAACTTTTTTCTGTAATGCCAATACCTTCGGAGTTATATATTACTTTACCGAGCGAAATCCGTGCCACTGTCGCGACGCGTATTCACAGACACACTGTCGCGTGCATTAGTGTGGGTAAGGGACATCTGTTCCTCGACTGATTTCGATTTTGTGGCACGGATTTCGCTCGGTAAAGTAATATATAACTCCGAAGGTATTGGCATTACAGAAAAAAGTTTATATATAAAGTTGTTCATAATTAAAAGAGCAACACTTTCATATTCGGGTAAAATTTAATAAAATTGAACGGTTGGGGAGAAAATGGCAAAAAATAAAAAAAAGGGAGGAAAAAAAGTAAAATTTTTGCCTATCGGAAGCAATAAATTGAAAAATATTGAGGATAAAAAAAAAGTTTCGGATAAAAAAGTTAGTAAATTTAATTTAAAAGAGAAAGGTCTCTACAATTTTTTGCTTAACACTAACCGTTCTCGAGATATCGAATTAAACGCGTTTTCATCGAAATGACCTTGAGCTGACCTCCCTGGATTCCCTCAAATTGGAATATAAGCTCAGAATACACCCCCCGATCGATCCTTCTTAATTCCCAAACTAGGTATTTTAGTGATTATTTTTCCCATTCTCAGCCGTAATTTGACTGGACTAGCGGCCGGAGGGAGTATTCATGTCAGACAGGACAATAATTAACGTCTGTCGGGTCAGCTAGTTACCTATATTTTAAAAGTAGGTTATTTAGAAATAACAAACAATTTTATTCATAACGATGTATCTTTAGTTAGCATATCCCTAAAACACATTCCAAATTGTATCTTGCCTGTTTTGAAATCTGACAACACTTGCAGTGATTGAAAAATTATGAAAACTTAAAACGTTCACTCAAATCATCGTGAAGGAAAATAAACAGATTCCTTTTAATTAGAGCAAGCGTGCATTAGAGGGCCGCCTAGTTCGAAGGCGCGAACCTGTCAGCAATTAAAGTCGAAGAGAAACCTCATAGCAGACGTAAAATGCGCACCATCATGTCGGAATGGCGTGAAATTGGTTTCATTACTGCTCCAACCGCAGAGCTTCGCGTCTCATGGAGTAAATTACTTTCTGCCGTCTTAAATAGCAATTTTTATACACCCCCGAGGAAAAGTTGAGAACATTTGTAACGATGTTTATGCTTCGATGCGGTTATGTGGATGTGTTTGTTTCAAACTTGTATTGCAAAGTTTCGTATTGCATATTTTCCTTCATCGATTTTAGTTTAATGATCGTAGCAATTCTTAAGTTAAAAGGGTCAGCAAATCTTACTAACTAACCGACTTCAAAAAAAAGAAGGAGGTTCTCAATTCGTCGGAATCTTTTTTTTAATGTATGTTCACCGATTACTCGAAGACGCCTGAACCGATTTGGATTTTTTTTTGTTTCAAAGGATATACTTTCCAGGTTCCACTTTCATCCAAATTTTATCTAAATCGGTAGAGCGGTTTATAAAATATCAAAAATAAATTATATACTTTGTACTGGCGCGGGCGTTTAAAGTTGTTTTTTTAAAAATATTTTTTTATATTAAACTAGCTGATGCCCGCGACTTCGCCCACGTGGATTTAGTTTTTAAAAATCCCGCGGGAACTCTTTCATTATCCGAGATAAAAAGTAGCTCTCCCGGTCTGAGGAACCACTACTACATCCATTACTATACCCATGCAAAAAATCGCATCAATCCGCTGTTCTGTTGCGACGTGATTGAAGGACAAACCAACAAACAAACACACTTCTTGCATTTATAATATCAGTAATGCTTTATTATAACACTTTTTATGATTGTCAAATTTTTTACCATACTTAACCAAAGACAAAATTACGTTTAGCTGTCATTTACGTTTTGTTATTCCACTGTCATTTGCGTTTTGTTATTTCTATGTCAGATGCGTTTTTGTTATACCACGTTTTATAGTGACTTGACGGAAACGCGGTCGAACGGGATAAAAAGTATCCTATGTCCGTCTCCTGGTTCTAAGCTACCTCTCCACCAATTTTCAGCCAAATCGGTTCATCCGTTCTTGAGTTATAAATAGTGTAACTAACACCACTTTCTTTTATATATATATATAGATAGATTATTTTTATAAATGCGAAATTGCATTTGTTTGTTGGTTTGTCTTGTAATCATGCCGCAACAGACTTTTTGCGTGGGTATAGTTGAAGAATTATACCTGGAGAATAACATATTATAGCCTAGCTTTTATCCCGAAAAAAAAAACCGTTTTTACCCGTCTATGGCAAATCCAAAAAGGTTTATCATTTTACCAATCTATGTATGTAATGTATTTTAATTTAAGTATCCAATTTAGAAGTCCATCGATTCGTTATAGTCCGGGTGACATATCAAGCTAAGTAGTATAAAAAAAAGTACGTTTAATATGAACAAAATCAGTATGACCCGACTGGTTACAGTTTTTAAACTTTTTAAGCTATTGTGTAGCTTTTATCGCAGGCTTTGAACTAGGACAAACAGTTTGAGCGCGGCGACCGAATCAAGAAATTCCGTAACGAAAAAAAACCTAACACCGTCGTTCAGTAAGCGTTCAAAATTTTAAAGGTTCTCAAGTAGCTCTATTTGGTGCAGTGGGCGAGCGGCCGCTTTCGAGCGTCGATGTCGCAGGTTCGAATCTCACTCGCAAAGTAGTGACAGTTCGCTTTTCTTTTTTGTTTGTTTTTTAATTGTTTTATGCATAATTTTTACTATGCAAAAAAAATATTGCATAAATATTATAATTGCATAAGTTGATAAAAAATGCAATACAATAGCTTTACCGCTGCAGTCCTCGAGTGCCACTTAATTTCCTTTTTAACTTTTTTCTCATAAGGTATGGTATGCCTCCATTTAGAAACAGGAAATTCCCAAATTGATGCCACTTACGACGCGAAGCTAAAGTTAGAAACTTTACGTTACATTGTACACATTATCAGTCTACGAACATCAAAACATGTACCACCCAAGTGTATGGAACGACAAATACGTAGACAATACATAAATACTTTGTTCCACAAAATATCATGTTCAAAACAAATAAAAGGCTGGCGAGGTAAAATATGGCAGTATTAGTCTGGACGCACATTGTCTATGGTGTTGATCGATGATCGGATGTTGGTGGTGGTGTTTTTTTGGAGTTTACTCCTTAAGAATCGATTTTAGGCGCCCGGTATGAGAAAAATCCGAGCAGTAAAATCAATTTATCAATGACCTCGTTACGTTTTTCTGTTACGTTTTTCACAACGATGCAAATTTCTACCCTAACTTTGAGTAAATAAGGTTGGTTTTCGTGCGAAAGAGCTTTCGCTTCGGGTAGCTGAGCGCGTAGCGAGGTCCCCGAAGCGAAAGTCGGTCGGGGCGCGCTCGGACCCGAGTCGCGCGTAAACTCCAGTCGTGCGTCGGAGGCCGGAGCTGACACACACTTTTTTTTTAGTCTCATAGGCGACCGCGCGGTCGATCGTGCTTCGGAGTGTTTGCACTAGATACGCTAGTATCATTATTTATACGCTAGTAATAGTCTATGGCACTAGATCACTTCCAAATAAAACTTTGGTCGTGTTTACTATTTATTTATATCTTTGTACACTTCCCGACGCATTCAGATTGATATCGCTTCTTTATATTATCGCCTGTCATCTCACATTAAAATTTTATGGATTGATGATTGGTTTTCAGATTTCCTTAAATTGCGTAGGAGTTTTTGATTTTTCAGCATCATATCAGTCAAGAGTAATATTGTTCTCTCCCCTCCAAATAAGCGGAAAGCTTGTGTTAGGATTGGGTACGACAATAGTGCAACGGGTGGGATTCGAACCTGCGACCTTTCAGTTTTCAGTCCGCACCTTTAATCTTTGGGCTATTGAAGCTTCAAGTTTTCAAGAATTTGAGTTCAGAAGATTGGCGTGAACTAACAGCCAGACAAGCAAAATTTGAGAAGATGTGATTAGGTTGATTCTTCTGATTTTCAAACTATATGAGCTAAATAAAATACATTTACTTATTATGAAAGAAATCTTAAGAATATACATTTAATCAATTAATGTGAGTACAGATTTACTACTTAAAACTAGATTTAAACTAATCAAGTAAACCTCGACCATAGAATAGAATAGAATATGATAGAAATGTTTTAAATCAACATAATGTCTATTTCCATCAATGATGGATAAAGCTCGTTGATTTATTTATATGAAACCCACTTCCAGATGATATAAAAGCTTCAGGGATGTCTAATCTTCTAGATTGCGAATAAAAGTTACAGATGCCTCAAGTAAGAGCCTAGAGAGCAATCGATACGTAAAATAATCGACTTTGGATCAAGCGAAAGAAGTCAATGTGCGGGCAGCCTACAGTGGTATTAGAACAATCGTATTGACTCGTCCTTACGTAAACCCTTTGATGTATTGTTATTTTTGGGAATAAAACTCATACGGCCTTTAGGGTTCATTAGCCGCCAGTAAAAACGATATAAGCGGATTCCGGGATAAACTAAGCCGTATAATATTGTTTTATTTAGGAGTATTATGTAGTAGTATGATTTTTAGGGTAGGAATATTTAAGGGTTTTTTCTCATTAGTACTTTTATATTTTCACAAGGTCACGAATGTGGAAGTTCTGCGGGGCGTCAAATAAAAACGCGAACTCATGCATCCAGATGAGGAAAGTCACATATGTATTTGGGGCACGTGATCAGACATGCAGTAAGGTGTAATAGCCTAGTGGTTAGGACTGTGGCCTCCTATTCGGGAGGTCGCAGGTTCGATTCCGGGTTCACACCTCTGACTTTTCGGAGTCAAGTGCGTTTAAGCAATTAATTATCACTTGCTTCAACGGTGAAGGAAAACATCGTGAGGAAACCTGCACATCTGAGAGTTCTTCATAATGTTCTCGAAGGTGTATGGAGTCCACCAATTCGCATTGGGCAAGCGTGGTGGACTATGGCCTATAACCCTTCTCTGAGAGGAGACCTGCGCTCAGTAGTGAGCCGTTGGGGGGTTGCTAATGATGATGATGAAGATGATCAGGCACAAGAGGTACGAGCTCCTACGACTCATCATGATGGGAAACGTTGCCGGAAGAACAACGGTCGCAGAATAGGTCTTGGCTGCGCAACATCCGAGAGTGGACAGGAATCGCGAGTGCGGCAGAAATGTTTCGCAAAGAATAGAGTGGAATTTACAAAGCTGACTGCCAACATTCGCTAGTCAGAGAGGCACGCGAAGAAGAAGAAGAGACTATTATTTTTTGAGTTGAAAAAGTGATGATTCGATTCGAAGCATCTTCCGTCCAAACTGTCAATATTTATAATAGTTATACTCCAAACTCCAAAAAACGTCAGAGGAGTTTTTAGCAAGTACGTATTTAACTACGTACTTGCTTATTATATCGCTTGCTTCATCGATGAAGGAAAACATCTTGTGAAAACCTGCATGCCTATAGATCTCCATAATTTTCTCAAAGGTGTGTGAAGCCAGCCAATCTAATGAGGAGACCCACTACTGGGTGTGGGCTGAAAGTGGGTTGATATGCGAAACTCATCTAATCTTATGTGTACAGAACCAATACTAGAGGAATATAACCATAATAATACTATAATTCTCGTGACAAAACGCAATAATCCAAAGCTACACGGTTATAAGCCATACACATATTTTGTGTGCCCCTGTTACGCCTTGTGTCTCAACTATTAAGTATGTAACGTCTTGGTTAAACATGCTATAACTCAGTGCTATAATATTATGTTTCCTCTGATTGTAATTTGATGTTCTGGAAATAGATTACCTAGAGTTTTAAAATAGGATTGAGTAATAGATACTCCAGAGCAATTCAAAAGATACTTTACGTGAATTATAATGATGTAGGTATAATTTTGTTACTAGTCCGAGACTTCAACCTCGTAGATTTAGTTTTTAAAAGTCCCGATGGAACTCCTTGATTTTCCGGGATTAGATTAGATTAAGCCTATGTCACTCTCCAGGTCCTCAACTATATCCATGCAAAAGATCGCGACGATCCGTATCTCTGTTGCGGCGTGATTGAAGGACAAACAAACACACTTTCGCATGTATAATATTAGTTAAGATACGCTTATTATTAAAGTATAGGTAATTATTAGTTGTTATTTTCGATCGATGACAACAAGGTTAACTTAATATGACATCGTTACTCATCTGCAATTATGACAGTTTAACTAATTATTGAACCTATTACCCCTAGTAGGTTTTATCCATAGACTTATTATATTTACTACCGTGTTTTATCGTAACGCTAAGTTTTCGAAAGTCGAAATCTCCCAGCAGATCAGACCAGAAACAATTTCTGGAAGTTATAAATTACTTAACAGCTATAGCCGGGAATCGTACCCATACCTCTCTCCCATTATCCCACAAGTCTCACCCCTGAGTCAGAACGGTCCACAAAGTTACTTTTGAAAGAAAATACTATACAATTTGCCCACTTTCATATTATTATGTTTAAGAAATAAGTCGGATTTTAAATTTAAATATTTTTCACTTACAAAAAGAAAATGTAAAAACTGTCAAAGAAAATACTGGATGACCTCTAGGATATTAACTTCATTTTCAGACTACTTAGACTTTTAACCCCTGTTAAAAATTAATCTTCGAACTTTTTCTTAATGGGCAACATTAATTCATGTCTCTCATATTATTTATCATTAATTATTACTAATGTTAGACTGTCAACAGCCCTGTACCTAATTTTACGGTTAAATAAACGTATGTATTCTCATATTTTAATGTTCATTTGTACGATGATTTACACGAAGCGGGGGATTTAGGATTTATGAGGTTGATTTGAATAAAAGGATTTTTGAGTTTGTTCATGAAAAAGTTATGTTACAATAAACAAAAGAGGCCATCTGGATAACGAAATAATATTATTGTTAACAGTGATGTATGCCTTAAGTTGTTTATTTTATTAACAGAATATACCTGATATCACAATATTCTAGTTGTTAGTTTGTATATTAGGCATAATATTAATATTCCGTCTGCCCATCTTAACATACATTGAATTGTAAGTATGCATTTTTTGAACTGCCCCTCATAGTGGAAACACTGCATATACTGCATACATAGCATAGTACCTATATTTGTAAGCTGTATTGAAAAAGAGCAACCGCCGAGTTTCTTGCTGGTTCTTCTCGGTAGGAAGGGCATTCCGAACCAGTGGTAGATTCATTTGACAATTAGAAATCACTTGTAAAAGTTTATTTGAATAAAAAATATTTCTATCCTATTCTATTCTAAATCGGCTTGGCATCCAGCTGCCCACAAGATAGTATAAAAAACCTATTACAATGTAATAGCTAATATTCTAAAATGAATATTTTGAAAAGAGCAATAGCTGAGTTTCTTGCCGGCTCTTCTCAGCAGAATCCGCTTTCCGCACCGGTGGTAGAGTCATGACGTGTCATAAGAGCTACAGGTTGGCCTACGTGAAATAAATAGGAGGAGGCTACTTTTTATCTCCAAAAATCAAAAAATCCAGCGAGATTTTTAAAATAACCGCAACAAAATCCACGTGGACGATGTCACAGGCATCAGGTACTATGTAATAAATACAAAAAAAAACATGTTAAAGTCGGCTCAGTAGTTTCTCAGAAAAAGGTTACAAAAATGCACAAACAAATAACCTCTCCTTAAACCACCTTAAACCATGCCGTCTCAGTAACGTCTTTGATCAAAATCTCATGGAGTTGCGCAACTCGGAAGTAGGTTCCTAAAACCAATACCCATACCCTACTATGTATTAAAGTTTCAAGGATACCCGGAAATTTTACGGTGGTCGGGGGCAGTTCGTCTTATTTAATAATTCACGCCCTATCAAGTAAACATGGTGTTCGATAGCTACTTCCAAATTTTATGGTGTTCTGTTGACATGCCATTTTGTAAAGTAGTTTAGATAATTTTAAGAGAAACGTGTTATAGGATTCAAAAACAACCCGAATCAACATCTTATTATGGTCTTTAAATAGAACCAATCTTAAAGTCTTTAAGTATTTTTTTAAACGGTTTAACTTGAGAAACTATAGTAAGCCACTGCGAACTCAATTAACTTAATCTAGCTACATTTGGGTACTATGCCACACTGCGGTGGCTTGGATGGGGTTTTAGATTTTAATTAGTTTTTATTTTAGTTTTAATTTTAGAATTAAATTTAGGTTTATCGACCGAGCGAAGCGAAGGTCTTTGAGTTAACTAGGGCGATTTGCACTTGTCCGTCCGTCCGTCCGTCCGTCCGTCCGTCTGTCAGAGCCTTATAACTTTTGAATTACTGAACGTAATTACTTCAAATTTAGATATAATATGTAAACCGATGGCCTCCAGCCGAAAATGGCTTAAAAAGTTATAAAAATCTTTATTTCAGGGGGGCTCTCATAGAAGCGAATGCGAAGTAAAAAAAAAAAAATCGCGTTACATAAAATTGTTACGTATCATTTTAAAGATAATTTTGAACTGAGTACAAAAATATTTTTTTTTTTAATTTTTCCCTTAAAATTGACGAAATGGGGGGCTTTCAAAGTGGCGATTTTATACGCTCGCTTGAAGACGCTCTCTAGAAAAATCCGCTATGGATTTTCAAACTGATTTTATGTTTTTAGGTCACTTATATCCTGTACTTGAACAACAAATACTAAAATTATATGAATATTATAAAGAAACGAGATTATTTAATTTTTAATGGGCGTCAGTAATTCATATAGCATCAACATAGCTTCACAATAATGCTAATAGATGGCGCAGTCAGTAACTATTCCCATGGAACTACGAGTTAAATTCAATGTTTGATAAATAATTCAATGTTTTCACTAACGTTCCCTAACCTTTACGGGCTACCTATAAGTTAGGTGATTGATGTTTTCTGTCAACTTATTTATCACGATCCTGTACGGGACACCTAAAAGGATATTGGGACGGATGTTAGGACTTAGGATTGTATTTAGGAGCTACCTACGTTAAGAGACTCCTACTTAGGGGATGATTTAGGTATGTTTGGTGAAAACGGGCATAATAATAATGTCAGTTTTGGTTATCATGTATCGATTGAATGAATAATCATGGGATACCGTTACCGCGAGGTCTCAGTTCGGGGCGAACCACTAGTAGTATTGTATATATGAAATTTTCTATCTAGCTACACTCACTTAACTTAGCTTGATGAATTCAAATCAAGCTAAACTGTTCAAACCTTTTTCATTAAAGTTACAAAAATTAAGTAACACCGTAAACTTAACAAACTAATATAAGCTACGCTCGTTGACGTAACATAGCAAACTAAATTATAGGTTCAGAGCGAAAATTTAAAAGATGTAAAGACGAGATTCAGTTCAACAGGCGTGCTGAGTGATGAGATAGGCTTACGTCATGTCTTAAAATGGGTATTTGAATATTAGTATCAATTCGATGCTTTAACATGGGTAGCCTAAGTATGTCACGCTCTCTTTAAACATTTCTGCGGTGGTGTCGTGTGATGCGGGTTGTTACGTTCCCTCAAATATGGTTGAGCGAAGCAATGGCTGTCATGCTCGTGAACGGGTTCCACCAGCGGGAATGGGGCTACTTTCTGTCTGCCCGTCTTAACATGTTTTGAATTATAATTAGGTATGCTTTTGTGGAACTCATTGTGGAAACACTGCATACATAGCATAGTATCTATTGAATTTTAAACTAGTTTTGAAAAGAGCAACCGACGAGTTTCTTGCTGGTTCTTCTCGGTAGGAAGGGCATTTCGAATCAGTGGTACACTCATCGACGATTTAAAAGCACTTGTAAAAAAGTTTATTTGAATAAAAAACATTTCTATTCTATTCTATTCTATTCTTACATAACATCAGAGCTTACTCAGCTAAAGTTCATAAACTAGGTTAAGCTAAGTTAGTATTGTTCACGGTGTGGTTTTTGCTTTACCTTTCGGGCATTGAATTTAGAAACGAGCTCACGAAAATAATAACTTGCCGCTACAGGTAATTTAATATAATTTAACGGCGTATTGAAGTCGTATATCTCGTTTATAATTCATAAGCTATGGAATAAAGGGGTGGCTACACGGTAAGAGGCACGAGGGACTGTTTTATTGACGAAGCGGCCACTAAATCTGGCTTCTCAGCGTGTGCTTACAGTTACTTGTAACTTAGAATAAAAGACGCTTCGCACTGCAGACGCGCCGACTTCGGCATAAAACGCGCATTTTTCAACAAGTTTTTACGGTACAGACAGTTTTTACAGTATAAACAGTTTATAACTTATAAATGTGTAATTTATACATTATATATACTCATAAACTGTTTATAAATTTTTAAACTACTTTTCAAAGAATTAAAAAAAAGAAACTTAATTGCATTGAACATTTTTATAATAAATACGAGTAGTGTTTAAATACTACCAGTAGCGCAAGCGGTACTTTGTACCATACAATGTTTTCTGATTTGGCAGATTATAGCAAAATATTTTTTTTCCCTGGAGTAATAGTAATTTTATGTACCTACTTAAAGTAATATCTAATTAAGATAATTTTAAAAAATGCATAAATTATATATATAAAAATAAAATACACTTTAAAGTCGGCGATACTCTTCTCAGTTTATGGAGAGGTCAGACTTTTACCGGCAGCGATCGGAAATTTTTAGGGTTCCGTAGCAAACAAGGAACCCTTATAGTTTCGCCATGTCCGTCCGTCTGTCTGTCTGTCTGTCTGTCTGTCTGTCTGTCTGTCCGCGGTTTAGCTCAGAGACTATTGGTACTAGAAATCTGTAATTTGACAAGAGTATAAATATCAATCACGCCGACAAAGTCGTGAAATAAAATTGTGAAAAAGAATTTTTTTTAGGGTACCTCCCCTACATGTAAAGTGGGGATGAATTTTTTTTTTCTCATCTATCCCATAGTGTGGGGTGTCGTTGAATAGGTCTTTTAAAAACGTTGTGGGTGTGGGAACACTATTTTTCAATTCAGGGATCCGTTTGTGAAATATGATATTTTAAAGTGCTAAATTTTATTAGAGTCAAGTGTCCCCCCCCTCTGCCAGCTAAATGGTTGTATATAGGATACAAAAATAAATTCACAGCAGTAGTATATATAATGAATTTTAAAGGAAAACTATCACGGCTAAGTAGGGTTCATTAGTGAAAGAGTTATATCGGTTTTTCTAAGTTAGATATTACACGTAGTGTAAGTTGCATATTTTGTAGTATATTATAGTATTTAAACCATGGAACTCAAAATGTATGTTGAGACTTTCAACTACGGAACCCTACACTGCGCGGGGCCCGACACGCACTTGGCCGGTTATTTGCAACTGCATCGCTTTTCGCGACTCAAAAGCATTCAATACGATGCTAAATATTAAAGCGAAGGTCAGCGTTTAAAAATCACGACACGCCGATACGTAAAAAACGTATACTATAAATACATAACATATACATAAACGTATATAAAAAACGTTACTCGATCGCTGCAACTGGCGATTTTGTGTGCCCACGTTAGCGTTCGGACGCGGAATCGAGCCTCCGAACATCGACTAAATAAATTGGTTGTCTGTAAAGTCGGTTTAGGGACGATAGTTTTACGTGATAATGTCATAAAGAAACATTGATGAATAAATGTGTCACAAGCCAACGCTTGGGCCGATCGTGCCTCTCTATCGCTTGCACCCTCAGGCTCAGGCGGAACGTGACACTTTTTCGTGCGTGCAGCCAGTGTTCATCGATTTATACGACGGTTATGAAAAACCGCTGCTGCTAAAAGCAGCCATTCGGCTCTCTCTCTTAAACGTTTTGTAAAAAGATATACGAATTATTATAAGGTCAGCAAAACAAAACTTTGGCGTTTTAGCAACATCTTCATTCTCCATATTACTGCCAGTATGAAATGGCCTTTATAACATCGGATTTTAATGATTGCCCTTCTTGTTTTGTTTTTGTACCGCTCTTATTGTTTGTTTTTTCCGTGTATTGGTTACTAGGTGATGCCCGCGTCTTCGTTCGCGTGGACTGAGGTTCTTTAATTCCCGCGGGAACTCTGTATTCCGGAAAATCAAAGAGTTCTCGCAGGATTTATAGAACTCAAACCATGCGGACGAAGTCGCGGGCATTAACTAGTTTAGGATAAATTCCAAAACAAACCCCGAACAAATCAAAAAATGTGGCGAATATTTACGACAAAAAATCCAATAGCCAAATTACGCTGTCATTTCAGTTTCCGCACCAACTTGGGTAATTGACCGTTGTCAAAATGTTGATATTATTCATTATTATAATCGAAAGTGTAACATGTAAGAATAACATCTGTAAAAACAGAAAATAAGTCGGTCAAAAAACGAATAAGCTATAATCTGTTTCACTGTGACTGTATCGGTCTCTTTCTAATACGACATTTTTCTATGGAGCGTGTATGGAGCTGCTGACTTGTGACATCACACTTTAGTAGCGCTCTCTCTGTCTAACAGGAAAGTTTAAAGCTCTATATTTCCGAGACTAGTTAAGATATTTAAAAAAGAAAAATGACATTGTGTTTAGTATTTATTTTAAATAAATACAAAAATCTTAGTCAAATACCCAACTCCTAATAAGAGTTTTGCAATTAACTTGTCTTACCCAGGCCTCCGCCACTCGCCTGAGGCCCGCACGGCCTCCACATGGCCGCGGCCTCACGACAACATCACTACACTTACCTGGCTTATCCAAATCGCTGAGGAAGTCCTCGGTGTCGGTGTAGGCCGCGGTGAGGCCCAGCGCGAGCACCAGCCAGGCCCCCGCCAGAGGCCCGCACGGCCTCCACATGGCCTCGGCCTCACGACAACATCACTACACTTACCTGGCTTATCCAAATCGCTGAGGAAGTCCTCGGTGTCGGTGTAGGCCGCGGTGAGGCCCAGCGCGAGCACCAGCCAGGCCCCCGCCAGAGGCCCGCACGGCCTCCACATGGCCGCGGCCTCACGACAACATCACTACACTTACCTGGCTTATCCAAATCGCTGAGGAAGTCCTCGGTGTCGGTGTAGGCCGCGGTGAGGCCCAGCGCGAGCACCAGCTAGGCCCCCGCCAGAGGCCCGCACGGCCTCCACATGGCCTCGGCCTCACGACAACATCACTACACTTACCTGGCTTATCCAAATCGCTGAGGAAGTCCTCGGTGTCGGTGTAGGCCGCGGTGAGGCCCAGCGCGAGCACCAGCCAGGCCCCCGCCAGAGGCCCGCACGGCCTCCACATGGCCTCGGCCTCACGACAACATCACTACACTTCACACTGCACTCACTAAGTCTCTACGACTAACACTTTTAGATATTTATACCTGCAACAAACAAATAATTAAATTAGATATTTATTACTATTACTTGCTAAAGCAGTGATAGCCTAAGTTAGAACTGCGGTCTCCTATTCGGGGGGTCGCAGCTTTGAGCCAGGGCACGCACCTCTGACTTTTCGGAGTAAAGTGCGTTTAAGCAATTAAATATGACATGCTTCAAGGGTGAAGGAAAACATCGTGAGGAAACCTGCACACCTGAGAGTTCTCCGTAATGTTCTCAAAGGTGTGTGAAGTCTACCAATTCGCATTGCGCCAGCGTGATTGACCTATGGCCTATAACCCTTCTCTGAGAGGAGACCTGCGCTCAGGTATGAGACGTTAATGGGTTGCTCCTGATGATGGCTGTTTTTATACCATTATAAACTATAATGCAAACTCAGATAGACCGCAGCCTTAGATTTGTACCAAACTTAGAGTATTTAAACGTTTATAATTATTTATGATCTAAAGTGCCAACATTGTAGGTGGATATTCATTATTCAAGTAGGTGTAGCATAAAAAACGAGACAGCCGGCTTAAGTAGAGTGAGCTGCAAGCCAGTTACATGTGATATCTTATGTTGTGATAGTATCTTGTGATAGTAATATAACTAGTACCGATAGCTTAACGTCCTGTTCAAAACACATTGGAACGCAAAAAACCATATTCGGATCATTCAGCTAAACACCCCATCTAGTAACTGGTTTGTGTCACCGTTGCATTTAAGATCACAATCGACTATATGCTTGCCTTGCCTTGCCTCAAGGTCAATGCCGAACAGGTGCATCCGCATCCCAATCTGAGAAAGGGTCAAATAAACAATCCAGGTAGTCATATGCTACCTGAGAGGACACGCCCGGGCAAGAACGCTTTCGCATTGAAGCCCGTAGGTATCCTGACGGACTTCGGCCTGTCGAGAAGACACCAAATTGGCAGTCATAGGGACTGCCGATAGAAGTGAAAACTAGATTTGCTAATCATTAAAAACAAATATAAAATAAAAAAATTGGTTGTCTGTAAAGTCGGTTTACGGACGATAGTTTTACATGATAAGGTCATAAAGAAACAAGTCACAAGCCAACGCTTGGGCCGATCGTGCCTCTCTATCGCTATATTGTTTATTATAATATATTGTTGCGCGCCCTCGCTTGTACGCTCGGGCTCAGGCGGAACTTGACACTTTTTCGTGCGTGCAGCCGGTGTTCATCGATTTATAAGACGTTATCACTTCAAAAAAAGAAAAAATAAATAAATAAAATAAAATAAATATAAAAATAAATAAAAATAATTAAAAAAAGCGCACTGTCACGTTTCGTGAGTGAGATTCGAACCTGCGACATCATACATTAAACGGTAAGGACAGTTAACAGTTGCAGACTGTGCTGAACAAGGTTGCTTGAGAACCTCTAAAATGTTGAGCGCTTACTGAAATCTCCAGGTGACGATGGTGACGGTGACGATTTCGCGTAATCCATGTTTTTTGCTCACCCAAAAAAGTGCTCAACGTGCCTAAAGAATTAGTTTTCACTTAAAAAAACTGTAAATTATTCGCCCTAAGAACTAGGCCACACTATCTCAAACCACGCTGAACCCTTGAGTCAAGCTTTTGTTGTCAAAGGAACTCTTGCAGTAGGAGCAATGTTTATTCGACTGAGCTTGGCATTTTTCACACAAAATAAAAGACGTTTGAAATGCCACCACAAGTAACCTTATAAAGTGGAAAAATGCGAAAAAACTGCAGATTTTCAGCGGGAAATATCAACTTCAAACCTCGCTTCACGTGGTGCACAGTTTAAAGTACAAACATAGGAAACTTCGTATTTACATTCGCTTAACCGTTACTCCAAATGGAGCGGAACAATTTTATACGTTAGTGAACCAAATGTAGGAAAAATACACACTTTTAAGTGCGAGCTCGACCTGTAAGCAAAGGGTTCCGTACTTAGTTAATCTTGTTAAAATATTACTGAATCAACTTCTTCAAAATACGGCCTGGCAATTACTCTGGTGTTACGCAGCTCTTTGTGAGTTTTCACCGGAACAATTTTATACGACACGTTAGTAAGCATTATTGACCGATAGTAAATATTTAAGCAAAATAATAAATACTTATATTGTTGAGAAAACACACTTTGAACACTTTTGGGTTATTATTTAACCAAAATGTCATGAATGTGCCCTCATAATAATTATTAACATATTGTATCTTCTTGCGCTTTGTCTTTACGCGTGATTTATCACTCATATAAAATTTTATAGATTTTCAAGTCTAAAATTGACTGTGGAATATTTTAAAAGAACAACACACCCATTCCCCTAAACGACGTATTAGAATAAAAAATAGTAGAACAGTACTTAGAACGAATTGAATACTAATATATAATATTCAAATACTGATGTCTTAAAATCTGCATTATTAGTATTCAATTCGTAGCTGTCTGTCCATCTTAATATGTATTGAATAATTGTAAGTAGTATGAATTTTTGGAACTTTCCCTCATAGTGGAAACACTGGATACATAGCATAGTATCTATTATATTTCTTTGCTTCATCCTTCGATATAATATATACAAAGGTAGTTACATTTCCAGTTACCAGATAACACGCACGTTTCATAGATATACCCTATTTTTAAAATAAATCACCTTCGCGGTACCATCCTAAGTTTGCTCATTATTTTTTCGTGCGAGATAACGAACGCACGCGCTCGGCGCGACGCGCTTAATAGTTTAACCAGAAGTGAAGAAGATTGAGTGTTATTGTAGGATTGTGTGATCGTAGGATTGTTCGTCGGCTGAAATCATTATCGTCCAAGGAAGAAGGTACGAGGACTTATTTTTTTTTACTATTACGATCGCTTTTTTGCGCTTACGCGCCGCCATATGGTATACTATAATGTTTTGCATTAACGTAAGGACCGTACACTTTTCTTATCGAGGTCTACCGTCAGTGAAAACGTAAATATTCTGAATTAGATATTACGTTGCTCTGCAAATATTTGCGGAAGTGTTTTTTATTATGAAAGTTAATGGAATGTAAAACACAACTATAACGATTGTTATGGGAGTGCTATTGGAGCCTAAGGTTGTTACAACATGCCATCAGTTACGATTAATCTAACTTAGTGCCTACCCGACAAACTTCCAAGTGTCTCGGATTTATTTATGTTGGGACACATTTGTCATTATTAACTCTACATATCATAAGTATTATGCATTCGAGAAATGTAATAAAATGGCAAAGTTACCGAAACGTTGTTCAATGAAAAATACTATTTACGAATTCGCTCAACGGAGTTTTAGTGGCTAGCCCAGCCGTTAATTATATTCGAGTACTTGTATAGCAAAAACATATTTGTCTGGGGGGACGGTGGTGTCCCCGCCACGACGGGCCAAGCGAAGCGTAAGGGAACTACCCACCTTTTATTTGCTTTGTCTGAAAACATTAATTGTTATGAAACAAAAATAAAATTACCCACGATAATATTAGAAAACCGAAACTGTTGGCTATCCAACATTAATGCATCAATAAATTTTATGAAACACTCGAATTATAAACTTCGAGGTTATTCGATTAGTTTATTCGAGGAGGAGCGGTATGTAAAAGTTAAAACCATCTACCAGTGGTTATAATTTTTACATACCGCTGAGAAGCAGAGAAAGTAGCATCCATATTGTTAATTATTTTCAAGTAATGGCCGCTTTTCTGGGTTTTAAAGTCTTGCTCGTAATTTAAATAACTGTGCAATGTTTCGTGTCGACAATACGACGGCAATAACTTACAATAATCGATTGGGAGGCATTCAATACCTTCACTTAAATACGTTAACTAAAACCATTTGCCATTGGTGTTATCAATGCGAGCTTGGTTTCTTTTTTTTTGCGTCATACGTAACCACCAAAGAAAATCAGCATACGCCGAGTCTAGAAGAGTTAATCCAGATACTGCATGGCCATTTTCAAACAAATTATTGTATAAAATGTCGGTCAACCTGAAATTGACCCAGAATTACACTCGATGCTTGGAAAATCGACGCATGACGCCCCGGAGTATGGTGAAAATATCCATGCCAACCATATGGCTGCCCATACCAAAAAGGGGATGCCCAAAGGTGACAACAACTCGACCGGCGTATCACGGCCGTCAATAACGGAACGGACCTACTATTAAAAGGGAGTGAAAACAGGGTGCAAGCCAAGAAACACCTCAGCAATGGCTGCAGGATCCTATGTGACTCGCATTTCGGAATCATTCAAAGCAACATTTAATTAAACTATTAATGCTTCAACTTAACAAGACGTGCTTCCATACTATAAGATTCGGAAAGAGACAAAACTTTATTTGGATCGGCCTTATCGGAGAAACTAAAACACAACAAACAAAGCGGGATTGACTGCCAGTCAATTGCGATAGCATAATTAGCTGCGAGCTACTCATGGTTGACATCCTAAAGCTGTGACTTCACAAACAAATCGGGATTGACTGCGAGTCAATTGCGATAGCATAATTAGCTGCGAGCTACTCATGGTTGACATCTTAAAGCTGTGACGTCACAAACAAATCGGGATTGACTGCGAGTCAATTGCGATAGCATAATTAGCTGCGAGCTACTTATGGTTCACATCCTAAAGCTGTGACTTCACAAACAAATCGGATTGACTGCGAGTCGATTGCGATAGCATAATTAGCTGCGAGCTACTCATGGTTGACATCTTAAAGCTGTGACTTCACAAACAAATCGGGATTGACTGCGAGTCAATTGCGATAGCATAATTAGCTGCGAGCTACTTATGGTTCACATCCTAAAGCTGTGACTTCACAAACAAATCGGGATTGACTGCGAGTCAATTGCGATAGCATAATTAGCTGCGAGCTACTTATGGTTCATATCCTAAAGCTGTAACTTCACAAACAAATCGGGATTGACTGCGAATCAATTGCGATAACATAACTAACTGCGAGCTACTTATGATTCATATCATGTTATGGGTAATATTATGGGTACTTTTATCACCTGAAATAAACGAATTATTTTATTATTATTATTATATTATACCCTAAAGCCGTAACTCCACAAACAAATCTGGATTGACTGCGAGTCAATTGCGATAGCATTTCTAGCGGCGAGCTACTCATAAGTCACATCCTAAAGCTGTGACTCCAGAAAAAAAAAATGTGATAACCTAACTAGCTGCGAGCTAGTTATGAGCCATATCCTTATGACAATTATATAGAAAATGTGTAATCTTGAATATATATGTACTCGTACATTAACTACAAATTATTGTCTGCGAGACAATACTAACGTTAATACGTTACCTTACTGTACTCGACCAGCCGGCAACTAGGAAAACTGGCCAGCGCCTCATCGGTACTCGTCACGAACTGGGGGGGGCGCGGAAACACTGCACCACAGGACAAGAGCTTACCAACTTAATATGTGTGCTAATAATATGTGTGTTAATAATAATTTATAACAAATAAAAGCTACTAGTTCCGAGTTTAATTTTCTTGATGCCGAAACCTAATTTTACGCCGTGCATCTGTGACTCCTGGTGTTTGAACCAAGGTCATATAAGAAGTTATAACATTGAGATACCGGGGCTTTAAGTCCGTGTTTTATTTGAATGACAACATTAAATGTAAAACATCCGTGACTTGGCAACAAGATCTGGACGCTTTAGCTGACGAAGCATTTACGCTATGTTGGACTTTCACGCCCTTCTATGTATTTTCCTCTTTTTTCTTTTATTTTTAAAGTGTCTGAGGAAAATCATTGATAACGAGTCAAACGGAATTTTCCTTTTTCAAACTGGCTATCACAAGCGGCTATCTCCTATAATAAAGCTCGGTAGTTTTTGAATACACTTTATTTTAATACTCATAAATAATTATTGCAATCTCATCTCATCATTCCCTGGACAAGAAACTTACCCTAGGTGTCGCGAGACTCTCCAGACTCTCTTTTTCTCTTTCTCCCTTAAAACAAGGCGCCGACCCAAATTCGGCGTCACTAATGTTAGCATCGTTCTCTGACAGTATTTTAAAACAATGTAATACCACACTCAAGCTTCGGTGGCAGTTAATGTAAATCAAATAATATAAATGTATTTGAACCATCAAAGGCCAGTATTAGGTATATTTTCTTACAGCGCATTTTAATAATGGTGATTTTTATGGGGGTTTGAACCCTCATCGATCTGCAATATCATTTACGCTAAAGAAACAACATTGTTTCTGGAGCGAGCGTAAAACGTCTACTTCCGTACTTGGGTCCCTCGATTTGTTTTAAACAAAATAAAAAATTGGTTATTATAGTCACTTATCTTCAGAAAAAAAAATACTAAGAAACTCTTCATTATACTAGCAATTTGCACTGCTCATAGACTACAAACTCTTCCATCAATTAAACTGGAAAATATTAATACTTTCGAAATTTAATTTGGGGTTAAAATAAGAATGTCGGATATTTAATTTATATTTAAAAAAAAAAAAAAAAAAAAAACACCCGCTGCGGGCAGATACCAAGCCTACTCTCTTCTTACCTTACTTTCAAGGAAATCTCAGCATCTGCCCCGCTACAGTCCTCTACATATTATATGTCTAGAACTAAACATATAAGATTTGAGGGGACAAATAACCGGCTATTTACTTACAAGAAGCCTTACAAAAAGGCCGCACCTCAGATCAGCAGGTGAATCAAATAAACGTTATCAGGGAGCAGCGTGGACATAATTAAGCGTGTTTCCCGCGCACAGCATCTCACGCTCAGCCGACAGCGTTGAGGCAATTAGGAAAACGGCAGGCTGGACTGAACATCTAATATTGGATCAATTTATGAATTATACTTAATCATAAAAATAAATATATTCTAATTTGTAGTATTAAATAATAAATAAATATTAATTGTTAAAGATGAATTTGCTTGTTTAAGCAAATTCATTATTATTTATATTAAGAAAGTGATTAAAAATACACGATTTACAACATCTGTATTGCGTACATGTTTATCAAAACTTTTTACTCTAAACAACTACCTTTGTATATATTATATCGAAGGATGAAGCAAAGAAATATAATAAGTGATCAAACGAATTTACCTGAAGTGAAGTTCGATCATTATTATATGAGTTGCTTCATCCGAAGATATAATTACCCACCCTCCCTGACTCTGCCCAAATAAAAAAGTTTTGAACCGTATACATCTCTAAAAAGAATGAGCAAACTTAGGATGGTACCGCGAAGGTGATTTATTTTAAAAATAGGGTATATCTATGAAACGTGCGTGTTATCTGGTAACTGGAAATGTAACTACCTTTGTATATATTATATCTTTGGATGAAGCAACTCATATAATAATGATCGAACTTCACTTCAGGTAAGTTCGTTTGATCACTTATTGTATTGTAACTTGTTTAACAGAGCAACCGCCAAGTTTATTGCTGGTAGGTACTTCTCGGCAGGAAGGGCATTCCGAACCAGTGGTAGACTCTTCGAAGATTCTAAAACACTTGTAAAAAAGTTTATTTGAATAAAAAATATTTCTATTCTATTCTATTCTTACCTAATGTTCGACTTAACGTATTACAGAGATTTGATACTTGAAATCTATCAACGATGTGAAGATGTGCAAACTCGTATAAAAGGTACAGGGCTTCTATTCGTAATCTTAATGGCGTCGTAGTCGTACTCGCTAGCACGGTCACGTGCAGCCTCCGACGAGGTTGGACCCTTGTCACTCCCCGACGCCCGTCCGTCTGTCACGGCTGAAGGCCGAAACCTGCCAGGTCACGTGTACTTTTCCAAGGGATAGGGTAAAAAGGCACCCATCGGGGAATTGTAAACTTTCATCCCTTTTATACAAATTGGGTTTGATAAAACATCTATGTTAATCCGACTTCAAAAAAGGAGGAGGTTCTCAATTCGTCGGAATCTATTGACGTGATAACGTCTTATAAATCGATGAACACCAGCTGCACGCACGAAAAAGTGTCACGTTCCGCGTGCGCCTGAGCGTGCAAGCGAGAGCGCGGAACAAGCGATAGAGAGGCACGATCGGCCCAAGCGTTGGCTTGTGTCTCATTTATTCATCAATGTTTCTCTATGACGTTATCACGTAAAACTATCGTCCGTAAACCGACTTTACAGACAACCAATTTTTTTTTTTATGTATGTTCACTGATTACTCGAAGACGCCTGAACCGGTTTGGATTTTTTTTATTTGAAAGGCGTATACTTCCCAGGTGGTCCCATTTAAATTTTATCGAAATCGGTCAAGCCGTTTTCAAAAAATCAACAATAAATTATATACTTTGTAGTGGAGCGGCGCGGCTGTTTGTAGTCGGTTTTTTAAAAAGATTTTTAACCGACTTCCAAAAAGGAGGAGGTTCTCAATTCGGCCGGTATCTTTTTTTTTTTTTTTTTTTTTTTTTCTATGTATGTCCACCGATTTCTCCGGGATTACTGGACCGATTCGCGTGATTTTTTTTTAATCGACAGAGGATGTTTGCGAAATGGTCCCATAAAAATATTCACCTTCAACTCCTCAAGCCTGATGCTGCAGAGATATTACTCACCTAAAACTATGGTGATTTAGGAAATTTCGATTACGAATTGATATTGTGATATTGTAGGTAACAAGTATGGCCTACATCATGGAGCTCCAGGTCCTAGCTCCTCAATCATAGGATACTACACTTAAAAGCTTAAAATAAAAATTCTTTATACTTTGTAGTGGCGTTAGAAGTCGGTTTTTTGAAAAGAATTTTTATTTTATATTAAATTATTGTAGGAGATAAATGTCAGTAGAATGATTATAAAACTATCCCGCGGGAGCCCTCTGTATTTTTTTCGGGCTAAATGTTAGCCTAAATCAGTCTCCAGGTCCTCAACTATACCCATGAAAATTAAGTTGAGTGTATTGTAAGAATACTCGTTCTTAACCACCAGAATTTGAAAAATGCCTGCCAGTCTGGGGTATTCAAAAACGTTTCCTTCACACTGCATTTCAAGATAATAGCCAATCCTACTAATAATATTATAAATGCGAAAATTTGTGAGGATGGATGGATGGATGGATGTTTGTTACTCTTCAACGCCACAACGAATGAACCGATTTGGCTGAAATTTAAAATGGATATAGCTCATACCAAGGATTAACACATAGGCTACTTTTTATCCTGGAAAATTACAAAACATTAATTCACGCGGAAGAAGTCGCGGATATCATCTAGTGGACGAGAGGGCTAAAAGAACAAATCAATATTATATAAAGTAACCAAATTATATTCTGACGAATGCTCGAGGCGTTCATTAAACATTTAAAGTGTTGTAAATATCATTATACGTGTAATTTATTCTCATTATTGACTGAGCATTGAAATTTCAGCATCCCAAATTGAATGTGCATGCCATTACCCCGGCATTACTCGCATGAAGTTCACTAATGATCGAAATTGAGTAATTTTACCGCTCATTATCGAACCTTCTATTAAAATTTCATAAAAGGAATATAGAAAGAATAGCCACCCAATTATTATCACTTAATTAAAAATCTTTTTTAAATCCTACTTAAAAACGTCACTACAAAGTATACTAAAATTATTAAATTATAAACTAAAATTATCTTTTATACATTGCAGTGACGTTTGAAGTTTTATTTTAAGCTTTTTAGTATAGCTTTCAAACAACATGAAGTTTCGAGATATTTCGTTCAAATTCCCTAAGCGTCTTAAGAAGAAATATTGCCAAAGGAACAAAAACATCTCAATCATCCAAAACAACGTAAATAATTAAACCTAAATACGCTATTCACAAGCGAAAGCGATGAAGAAAAAAACTCGTGAGAACACCAGCATGTCGAGAATTCTCCATAATTTTTTTTTTTTAATTTATTTAATCATGCTAATTACAAAATGGATCATAAGATATTTTCTCGCCAAACTGGTGGGCCAGTTTGTTGGCGAGGTGGCGCTCTATACTAATAATAGTTACGTTTAATGGTTATTGAATTATTATGTACATGTTTTTAACCTTAGAACTATATCCTATACTACTAACTTAATTTTAATAATTTAATAATAAAAAATAAAAATAAAAAATATAAACATGAATAAACCAGTTTAACAAGTCTAATTTAGTCAGTTAGAGAGTCCCCAAGTAAGTGTTCCTTTAACCTCTTCTTGAGGACTCTCTCACAGACCCTGTCGATATCCTCCCCAACCCAACCGATTGTATTGAATATTTTAGGAACTACATAGGCGCTTATCCTTCTACCGTAGTAGTTATACATTTTTGGCACTAAAAATCTCTCTTTCCTACTCGGTCTAACATTATCTCTCATTTTGCACTTTTTTTTTAAATTAGTTGAGAAAAAATGATCTTTTACTATTAAATATTCTACTTTTTTGTCTACAGGTAAAAGTTTCAAATCTTTAAAAATACTATCATAGTTTCCTTTGTATTTTTTTTTCTCTTTTTTCCCTAAAATATGTTTTAAAAGTCTAATTTGTAATTTTTTAATGTTTGTGAGGTAGGTACTAAATGTTTTGCCATAGATACTCAAGCCATAACTCATTAAAGAGTCTGCTAACGCATAGTATACTACTAATTTTGTATGTTTAATAATGTTCTAAAATGTGTGTGAAGTTTGATGATACGTTCCCTCAAATATGGTTGAGCGAAGCAATGGCTGGGTCATGCGTCAACGGGTGCCACCGGCGGGAATGGGGCTACTTTCTGTCTGCCCCTCTTAACATGTGTTGAATTATAATTAGGTATGCTTTTGTGAAACTTCCCCTCATTGTGGAAACACTGCATACATAGTATAGGTACGTATAGTATCTATTATGTTGTAAACTTGTTTTGAAAAGAGCAACTGCCGAGTTTCTTGCCGGTTCTTCTCGGCAGGAATGGCATTCCGAACTCATCGACGATTCAAAAGCACTTGTAAAAAAGTTTATTTGAATACAAAACATTTCTATTCTATTCTAATCCGCACTGGCCAGTGTGGTGGACTATGGCCTAAATTCATATAGGAGACTCCTGCCTAGTAAACATAATGATTAATGATTGACTGCCTTGTCGGTCCAGTGCGTGGTTAGCTTGTTCGACTGCGGATGACGAGGTCCCGGGTTCGATTCCCGGGTCGGGCCGTTAAAAAATGTTAGGGGGTTATGCAGCGGATAACAAACGAGAATTTTACTTGAATTGACTTTATTTAATTTAATATAAGAAACACACAGTACTATATATATATATATCATAGATAATAAAATTTACATACTCCAATACTCCCACTTAAATTTTATAAGGTTAACATCCCTAATCAAAGAAACAATAATATACTCAAGTACTTACTTAAAAATAATAACAAAATTAGTCAAAGCTACTTAACACTTGGTCTCTATTTGACACAAATTTATTCAACGGCAAAGCTTTAGTAAGAAAATCTGCTATTTGATTCACAGTACTTACATAATCAATACATATTATTTTTGCTTCTACTTTCTCTCTTATGAAGTTATACTTTACATCAATATGTTTAGATCTCCTATGATAAACAGGGTTGTGAATCAATTTCATTGCACTTTGATTATCAATACAAAGGTGTATTAATTTCTGTGATTCTCCAATATCAATAAAAAGCTGTCTCAACCACAATAACTCTTTTGCAGCTTCTGCCGCTGCCATAAACTCTGACTCAGTGGTGGACAAAGCCACTGTATTCTGCTTCCTACTAGCCCATGTGACAGGACCACCGTTCAACATAAAAATATACCCAGAATTGGATTTTCTAGAGTCCAAGTCTGAAGCATAGTCAGCATCAGAAAACCCAATTAGCTGGCTATTACAATTATATGCAATACACACATTTTTAGTACTCATCAAGTATCTAATAATTCTCTTTAACGCATTTACATGGCTTTGATTAGGGTTATTTATGTATCTACTTACAATATTCACTGCAAATGCTATATCAGGTCTAGAAACTGATGCCAAAAACAATAAAGCTCCTACAGCCTCTCTATATGGAAATTTAATATCACAATTACTCAAATTCTTAGTTAATACCACATTACTGTCAGCTGGTGTACTACATGGACTTGCATCTGACATATTAAACTTTTCTATCAGCTGTTCTATATATTGTTTTTGATGAATTATTATGGAATTATTAGACTTTATAATTTCCATACCAACAAATGAGTTTAAGCTCAGCACTTTAATCTTAAAACTCAACATAAGATCTTTTATAATTATTAACAAAACTTCTTTACTTTTTGAAAACAATAAGGCATCATCTACATATAGCAAAAGTATGACTTTAAAATTATTAAAATAGCCAACAAAAATACAATTATCTGAATGACATGCCTTAAAACCATATGTCAACAAAAATAAACTAAACTTTTTATTCCAGCATCGAGATGCCTGCTTTAATCCATACAATGATTTATTCAACTTACATATCATCCCTGAGTCTGCTTGGACACCCTCAGGTAGCTCCATATAAATGTCCTCTGCGAGCTCACCATATAAGAACGCAGTTTTAACATCAAACTGTTGTATCTCAAACTTCTCTCTAGCTGCAATACTAAACAAAATCCTAATCGAATCATACCTTACAGTAGGTGAGAAAGTCTCCTTATAATCAATGCCTTTAACTTGTGTAAATCCACGGGCACACAGCCGAGCTTTATATCTGTCAATCTCAATTTGGATGTTATAGTCTTTTTATTATTCCTTTCCACTAAGTCCCAGGTTTTGTTCTCTGAGTGTGACTGCAACTCCTCTGATATGGCTGCCTTCCACTTTTGACTATCTGCACCTTGAACAGCTTCTTCAAAAGTGACTGGTATATTAAACTCAGTAATATTTACTTCATGCTCTTTTCTATGGATTCTTGGCCTTAACGTAACATAACAAGGTTCCTCATCACTCTCTAGAGTTTCTGATGGCCGATATGATTCATCATCATCCTTAGAGCTTTTGGGGCTCTCATCACTTGTATAAGAATCTAGGTTTATTGACCTGCTTGGGGATGTACTTGTACCAGGCTCACAAGCATTCTCATTTTCTTCCTCATTCATATAAATTTTTGTAAAGTTCTTTCTTACTGAAGGCACATTATTCTCATTAAAATTGACATTTCTTGAAATGATAACCTTATTTGTCTGAGGATCGTACATTCTAAATCTATAGTTTTGGTTAGCATACCCCACTAACAACATACACTTGCTCTTTTTATCTAATTTCTTTTTCTTTTCTTGAGGCACATGAACATATCCTTCTGAGCCAAAGACCCTTACATGTTCTAAAGATGGTTTATTCCCAGTCCATAACTCATATGGTGATATATCTTTTGTTTGACTGGATGAGCTTCTGTTCAATAAATAAACAGCACAATTAACTGCTTCTGCCCATAACTTGAGAGGTATATCTCGAGCATACAACATGGATCTTGCACTCTCCATAATGGTACGTATCTCCCTCTCAGCCCGGCCATTCTGTTCCGGAGTGTATGGGGCTGTGCACTCATGAGTTATACCCTCTGCATCCAGGTAAGCTCTAAAATCATGATTCACATACTCACGACCGTTGTCTGTGTGTAGTATTTTAACACTGTGTTGAAAATTGTTTTTCACTATCTCAACATATTTTTTAAAACAATTTAGGACATCACTTTTATGTTTAATGATGTAAACATATCTGTAACCAGTTGCACCATCCTTGAATAACACAAAGTACTTTACTCCTGACACTGAAGCATGCTCTATAGGTCCACACACATCACTATAGACTAAGTCCCCGGGTTTACTTTGACCTCTGTTAGATTTTTGAAAGGGTAAACAACTTTGTTTACCATACTGACATGCTTCACAGATAAAGTTCTTATCTTCTTCAGTTAATTTCACTGGCAGAGCACCATTTTTGCACATATTCTGTACTTCTTTAATATGTAAATGACCCAAACGTTCATGCCATACTTTTAAACTTGATTGCACTAAGTTACAGCTTTCATTAACTACTGATTTAATATTAAGTTCATAGAGATTATTCTCTTTTAATGTTGCTGACATCACAACTTTGTTGTCCTTTAATATCATAGCTTGACAGTCCTTCTTGACAATAACATACCCTTTTCTAGTAGCTGCCCCCTCAGAAAATAAGTTTCTACGCAACTCAGGTACGTACAGCACATTGGTTAGAACACTTTGCTCCCACTGTCCGTTGACACACCTGTTTATCAGCACTTTGCCCTGGCCACATGCTTCTAGCTCTTTCTTATTTCCCAACTTTACTAATCTATCAGTGCTACTGTTACATTTACTATACTCTTGAAACTCACAGAAGAAGTCACGTCTGTATGACATATGCACAGAGGCCCCGCTGTCAAGAATCCACATATCTGCATCATTGTTCAACTGTACACATTCAGCATTAAATGCTAACATATTCTGCTCTTGAGATTTCCTCCCAGATTTCTTAGGGGCCCTACAGTACCGGGCAATGTGACCCCTCTTGTTACAGTTATAGCAGATGAATCTGTGTTTTAAGTAATTAGCAGTATCCGATGAATCTTTTTGATCAGGTACACTATTTTTCTTAACCCTATTCTGGTTAGAATACCGTTTGTCAGCTACTAAGGCAGTCTCAATCTCATCTTCATTTGTCAAGCTAGCTTCCTCATCTAATAACCGTGATGTTAGGTTATGTATAGTTTGTAACTTGGGATCCAATGATAACCAAGCTTGGCGAAGTGAACGATACTTGACAGGTAGATTACTTAATATTTTTGTCATAACAGCAGTATCACTTATGGTTTCACCACTTTCTCTTAACTGCTTCGCCAGGTTCTCGACTTTGGAGATATGTTGTGCCATACTGTCATCTGATGTCATTTTATATTGATAAAAACGTTCATGACATATCATTTTAGTCCGGGAGGAATCGGCGCATGCGTACCGAAAACTATTCCACCTCAATTTTTTTATGCGATCCTCTTCCAATGGCCCTCCTAATTATATAAATGCATGTTGCCAGGGCGCCACCTGGTGCCATATTATTTAAACCGAAATTGTTTAAACTATTGCAAGGAATTATTATTTTTCAACCGGACAAATTTTTTTTATATTCTTTATTAAAATACCAATAAAAAAGGTCCTATGACTTTTCACGATAAAGTTAATATTTTTAAAGATATGAATTTTTAAAGGTTCGAAAAATCTCAAATTTGGGTAATTTCGACCTATGAAAAATATATTAAAAAAAAACATAATGTTTTAGTAATATTTTTTTTTAATTCTCTATCCGATAGTTAATAATATTGTTAATAGAGATTTAAAAAAATTTCATTGTTTATATCTTTTTTTTAATTGTTAATTTCGCGCGCTCACAAGTATGCGTCGCTTATAGTCTAGATTTCCTTACTTGAGTATTCGGGTAAACAAACACCTCTTGATATAAATATCACTTATTTACACACCAACCACACATTTTGAACTATGTTTAACTGTCTAGATCTGTTCATTAAACACATTCGTTACGATTTACACTTGAATGTTTAGAAAAAACATTCAAATGAATTGAATTATAGTTATTTATGCAACTGTTGTATAATAAGGGGTATTATAGAATAGAATAGAATAGAAATATTTTTTATTCAAATAAACTTTTACAAGTGCTTTTGAATAGTCAAGGAATCTACCACTGGTTCGGAATGCCTTTCCTGCCGAGAAGAACCAGCAAGAAACTCGGTGGTTGCTCTTTTCAACTTTTCAAAACAAATTTACAATACAGTAAATACTATTAAAACACGAATGTGGGTTTATCACACGAGGCGTAGCCGAGTGTGATAATAGTATCACACTCATGTGATACTATGACACACATATGATTCACATGTGTGATACTATTATCACACTCGGCTACGCCTTGTGTGATAAACCCGCATTCGTGTTTTAATACCCCTTATTATACAACAGTTGCATAAATAACTATTATTCAATTCATTTGAATGTTTTTTCTAAACATTCAAGTGTAAATCGTAACGAATGTGTTTAATGAACAGATCTAGACAGTTAAACACAGTTCAAAATGTGTGGTTGGAGTGTAAATAAGTGATATTTATATCAAGAGGTGTTTGTTTACCTGAATACTCAAGTAAGGAAATCTAGACTATAAGCGACGCATACTTGTGAGCGCGCGAAATTAACAATTAAAAAAAAGATATAAACAATGAAATTTTTTTAAATCTCTATTAACAATATTATTAACTATTGTATAGAGAATTAAAAAAAAATATTACTAAAGCATTATGTTTTTTTTTAAATATATTTTTCATAGGTCGAAAGTACCCAAATTTGAGATTTTTCGAACCTTTAAAAATTCATATCTTTAAAAATATTAACTTTATCGTGAAAAGTCATAGGACCTTTTTTATTGGTATTTCAATAAAGAATATAAAAAAAATTTGTCCGGTTGAAAAATAACAATTCCTTGCAATTGTTTAAACAATTTCGGTTTAAACAATATGGCACCAGGTGGCGCCCTGGCAACATGCATTTATATAATTAGGAGGGCCATTTGAAGAGGATCGCATAAAAAAATTGAGGTGGAATAGTTTTCGATACGCATGCGCCGATTCCTCCCGGACTATTTTGTTTATTTCACTCCTTTGTTCAAATATTGCTTCCAACTTTTGCATAACCTCTAATGCTGTTTCACAATTTTCAATGAGAGTTATTTGACTCAGCTCCATCGATGACGTTATGATATACATTGCCATGCCATCATTTTTAAGCCATTGGCTTTCACTTTCGGCTGAAGACATTTTCTTGGTTATGTCAATACCTTTTGCCTTCAATGCGCACTTTATTTGAAACTTCCATTGGCGGAAGTTTTCGCCGTTGAACTTTTCCACGGTCAATGCCTTTTCGTTCATCGCGATATCTTTTGTAAGGCAATATTGAAACGATTGGTGATGGCGGCCGGCCGCGCGCCACGTGCAACGCCCACAAAGCACAATCAATTCCGACTAAAATAAACTGCTCTTCGTTGTTTTTATCCGCGATACTGGGCCCATAACCTGTTAGGGGGTTATGCAGCGGATAACAAACGAGAATTCTACTTGAATTGACTTTATTTAATTTAATATAAGAAACACACAGTACTATGGTATTACATTTCGTCCGCCATGACACAGAGAGGGAAGAACAAGGGAGCATCGGCTTACACCATAGACAATCATAGATAATAAAATTTACATACTCCAATAGGGTTTTTCTGCCAAAGATATTCTCAGTACTAGCCTGGAGGTAGGAAGTTGGCGGTTAGTTACCCCCGTGCCTCGGAGAGCACGTAAAGCCGTCGGGCCTGCACCTGATCTCTCTTCGGTCGTGTCGGATTTCCGTCCCATCGGACAATAAGAGTGAGGGAATAGAGAGTGCACTTGTGCACTATATATCCCACACAGATTTTTGATCTCTGAGGAGGTTGGTCGCCGTGATCGGATTCGGCCGGGAGAAAATTATTATGATAATACCTAATAATGGCTATGTATAATGGGTGTTTTACAATACCACTTCATTATTATTTTATCTGCACAGTGACAAGCTCTCGCTACTATTCCAGTTTTTTTAACTAAGCCCTCCATTCACACAATAGGTACAAAATATCACTCTGGATATATTTTCTATACATAAGTGTATTTGCCCAATTTTCATCGGGCTGGTGGACTATGACCTATAACCGTTCTCTGAGACGAGTGCTGCGTTCAGAAGTGAACCGTTGATTGGTTGCGGATGATGATGATGAAAAGTGTATTTCAGTAAATAATCTTTTCTATTACTTCTATAAAATTATGTAATATAATGTTACAAAAAAATATTATTAGGTACGTCTCATTTTAATATCATATCAACCTAAATAAGCAAATTAAGATTTCTAAACATGTTCGAGTGATAAAAAATTGGCATCTGCTGCTAAATGGGCAGAAAATTAAATCGAAACGCTAATAAAAAACGTAACTGGTTTCTCTCTATATTTCACATGCAAATTTTAAGTAGTGTATATTAAGAAAGATGGCTGTAACTCATAAAAAATTATCATATTATTAATTAAGAAACTATACGTAAAATCGATAGCGATTATATAGATTAACAAAACAAACATTGCAATTAATTTTGGGTGGGGCGAAATTTGAATATTTCTGGTGAAAAAATAAACAGAAGAATGAGCAGTTATGGGCCTATTTCTCGATCGGCGATTGAGCGAATATATTATGACTCAAAAATAAAATATACATTTTGTAAGGTTTTCAGAACAAAACCTGTCAAAATGTGAAAAATTCTCACTTAAATATTATTCGGTGTTTGAACTGCCTCTAATTGTCACAAGTAAAAACGTGTTTAAACTTTTAACTGGCTTTGTTTTTCACAACAATAGCTTTCAAAACTCAATATCAAATGTCGAACTGAACTTTACTTTTTAAGTTAAAGTAAAACTTCGTTTGTATAGAACCAGCGTTAATAATGTTAAAATAAACATTTAGGACATTTTGCGGAATTCGGACAAACCTTAATCTGCATGGAAGTTGCAGATATCATCAAATCCTTACTAAGCGAAAGTCTGATTGTTTGTTGATTTGTCTTTCAATCTCGCAGCTACGAAGTACCTACGGATCGAGGTACTTTTTTAATGGTTATAGTTGAAGACTTTGAGTGTTATAGGCTACCTTTTATCCCGAAAAATAGGCATTTTAAAAACCTAATTCTACAGGAAGGAAATCGCGGACTAAAGCTTAGCTTTAGACGACCTCCCTGGCTCAGTGGTGAGCGCTGTTGCCTTGTAACTGGGAGGTCTCAGGTTCGATTCCCAGCGGGGTCTATTTGGGAATTTATAATTTCTGAATTATCTCTGGTCTGGTCTGGTCTGGTGGGAGGCTTTGGCCGTGGCTAGTTACCACCCTACCGTCAAAGACGTGCCGCAAAGCGATTTAGCGTTCCGGCACGATGGCGTGTAGAAACCAATTAGGGATATGGGTTGAATGTTCACTGCCATACCCCTTCCAAGTTAGCCCGCTACCATCTTTCACTGCATCGTCACTTACCATCAGATGAGATCGCAGTCAAGGACTAGCTTGTCATCGAATAAAAAAAAAGCTAGGATAGCTAGTGAGATATATACCCTGAATATTTTCACAGTATAATGTTGACGTTCAAAACCCAGCCCAGGAAGTGAAAATATTCAATTAAATATACCAAGAACACCAGAGCGTCGGGAATTCCTCCTACCCTCGAATAACATCGACTCGCATAATACCGTATACATAATGTATGAACATCAATTTTTAGGTACCACTTTTTTGGGTTGTTTGTGCGATGGAGTTGGATCATTCTTGTGTTCAAACCTTATTTTAGGCACTTAGCAGACTTCCACCGCGAAATGAATACTCAACTATACCTACTACAGGTGTAAATTAAAAATTAAAAACACCCCTCTTTTTTGGTGACTGACTGACTGATTTATCACCGCACAGCTTAACAAGCACTGAACGTATCGGGCTGAAATTTGACATACAGATAGCTTTTATGATGTAGGCATCCGCTAAGAAAGGGATTTTTGAAAGTTCTACCCCCAAGAGGGTTAAATGGGATTGAAAGTTTATATGGAAGTTTCCATTCAAGTTATTTTGTATAAGAATTGACGTGATTTTTTGACCTGAGGACTGCGAGAGTGACATAGACTACTTTTTATCCAGGAAAATCAAAGAGTTCCCGCGGGATTTAAGACTAAATCCATGCGGACGAATTCGCGGGCATCAGCTAGTAAAGTACCTATATAGTTATGTGATATACAAGCGTATGACTAAAACCTGGCTTAAAAATTCATATTTATGGCAATTTTCATTATTCTAAGCCGCTCCTTGATTTGGAAAGTTCTAACAATACCCGATTTACTATAAATTACGTATTGTCTTTGACAAGAATGGCAACGGACGAGAAACTCGAAACAACTAAATACCACAGTTAAACATAAATTATTACTCGAAAATTCCTTATAATTTCTGTATAAATCAAATTGGAATTCCGTGTATTAGAATTTCTAATTCAAAAGGGAATCCGAACGCCGCAAAATAGGCGCGCAGACATAATTGAAATCGGATGATTTATGTACCTGCAAAGTTTTTGACCTTCCGATTAACTACTGCCAAAATTGGTTTAAGAGTGGTTTTTTACCCCACTACTGCAAAGTTAAAAGGAAGGGTAATGATTTTGGCAGTCTATGTATAAAGAAGGTTGGCGAATTTTGACCCAGCATTTTTAAAAACCGTTCAGATTCAGAAATCATTTAATTTTAATTAATATTTTTCAGAGTATTTTTCTGTGTAAACCTGATATTTTTAGAAGATGGGGATCAAAAATATGATTATTCACAAGTACACATTATAAATAACTGTTACATGGAAATACAAGTGAATATCTTGTTTCTCCCAACTTTATTTGATAGACTCTGGTGAACTTTTTTGTTGGACTGGTTTACTAGAACAAGCATGAGAAGTTTGATTCGTGAACGTGGGCTTGAGGCCCACGGTTCAGTTCGTCTGCGTCAGAAACTCTATGGAATTCGCCAATCAAGTATTTATGTGACTATTAGCTTTTGCCCGCGACTTCAAACCCCTATTTTATCCCCTTAGGGGTTGGATTTTCAAAAATCCTTCCTAAGCAGATGCCTACGTCATGATAGCTATCTGTATGCCAAACAGCCCGATCCAGCCAGTGAATTGAGCTGCGCGTTGATAGATCAGTCAGTCAGTCAGTCAGTCAGTCATTCACCTTTTCCTTGTATATTTATGTGAGTATATAATATACGAATGTTCTACCGTAGCCAATGAACTACTGCGAAGATTCCGATGAATGAGATGTCAATCGATACATGATGGTAAGGGTCATCGACTATTCAAAAGCACTTGTAAAAAAGTATATTTACATAAAAAAAATGATTGTCTGTAAAGTCGGTTACGTACGATAATTTTACGTGATAACGTCAAAAAGAAACAAGTCACAAGCCAACGCTTGGGCTGATCATGCCTCTCTATCGCTTGTTCCGCGCTCGTGGAACATACACAGCGTGTCGTGGAACGTGACACTTTTTCGTGCGTGCAGCCGGTGTTCATCGATTTATAAGACGTTATCACGTCAAAAATATTTCTATTCTATTTTATTCTAAAATTTCCCTTATCCTTGTTTCTCAAAATTGAAGCATGTGACCCACTCCACTTGGAACATTCCAATTCCTCGCACGTCGTCACGCAATCCACCTCAACTTTTTGTTCAGACCGACCAACTATAATAATATAATTGCGGAAGCAGTTCGAACTTACCAATAACAATTCTACAGAATGTGCTTAGTTGTAGAGTACGCCAATATAAATTACGTTTTTATTTATTTTATCTTATTAGGTTTACCAACAATCACAACCTAGTTATGATTACACCTCGCCCATCTGCATTAGACTAGTTCTCAGAATGTAAGTAAAAGCTCAGCGGAATGTTGACCGGATGAGCGTTGCTTCTCGGGGGACAATTCAATAAACATTCAACCTCCAAATCGGCAGCACAAAAAAAAAATCTTTACGCTCCCAAAACCAAAAGTACTGTCACAAATATTGATGCTTTGCCCATTTTTAACCGAGCTATTCAAAGATAAATCACTAACTGCCTGTCCTCCGCTGTCGACCATCCGGCCCTCGCTTTCTCCCCCCCATTTTTCCCACTCTTTACGTTATTTTGTAGGGGCTACGCGTGCTTATTCCTGATTGGCCAACGCAACCATGTTTGCCAACAACTAACAAATTACCGACATAAAACAAGTGTTGCCACACTGAAAGAATTGCCACTTGAAAAATTCATTTAACAACGTCATTTTTATAAAATCATGACATTCGGCCATCCGATATCGTGCAGCCTCCGGCGCACGTACCCTACTAAAAATCTGGTAACCGCATACCTTACATACATAGATATAGATATATCTATATATCTATATCATACACACAATATAAACCGTTTTGTTGGAATGTTGCACTTAACACTGTATTATCAACATGCATTAGAATAACAACATAAAATAATATCCATAATTTTTTTATTAATATACCCACACTACATTTCAACTAAAATGATTATCCTTTTGTATATGTCTCAACTTAACCTAATTTTTGATCATGACATTCGGTCGTAATTCTCACTGGACTTATTTTATTGTGAATCAGATTCGAAACTCATTATCTTTACTAAGCTTGATCATTATTTTAATATGACGAATTACTCTAGCACTAACCAATTAATACCAATTTCATATTACACACTACACTTATAGTTATAGAAACTTTAGACCCATAGAACATAATACTCTCTAACGAGAGGATTAGACCTATCTAGGAACTATCACACAGCACTATAGCACAGTCTCCAAGATATTTTAGGAGCGAGGTTAACCTAACTCATTCAATCCTTATCATTTTATTATTCAATTTTAATTTATTCACAAATTCAACCCTATCCTTTTCATTTCATTCAAATCTATGACGTTCTATTAACCTCAACATAATTTTTAGTTAAAGTTAACAATTTCTTTTAACTATCTGTCAATTACAAACTAAACTCTGCATTCATAATCTCTGTCTAGTCAATTAGACAATAATATTAAGTACTTAAATTTTTAAGTTTTAAATTCAAAGTTCTGTACCGCAACCTAGCGGGAAGAACCGGTAAAAATACCGCAACAAATATTTACTAATTGTCATTTTTTTTATTACTTTTACGCTATTTCTTTTAAATCATGTTACTAAATATTGTATATTGACTATTCACTTAAATACCATCTTGAAATCGGAAATCAATTAAGTGACTAACTCACTTCGAAAGCAAACTTACTTCACCTTGGTTTGGTCTACTTTAAGCAAATTCCAATAATATCAAATTATCTCTTATTTATCCTAAACAAGTAGTTTATCCCACCACCACATTCGTGAATGCGGTGCCATCAGTTCTGTATTATCTAGTAATGCAGACTACGAATTTATAAAAAATATCACGCTATAATTTGTCTTTTCAAAAAATGTTTTATCTGACAGATCTACTGGCTATAACCCAGAACTTGTATCAAATAATAATTAATTATATTATTCATTTCTATAAGCAATGTTTTTATCTTGAAATCGCTTATTTATAAAACATTCATTATCATATATTTTGTAAAAAAAAAAAAACATTCAGTCATCTAAATAGTAATTTCAATAATATAAAATTTATTATTCATCCAAAAATATATAGTCAACAAGAATAAATACTATATAAATCTAAAATGAACAATCACTAATTTGTATTAAAATAACTAAATAATCGTCAATCAAAACAATTAATTTGTTCATTAATGGTAAACGGTTCGAATTCTGAGAATCCATCCCTAACATTACTAATAACGTTCATCTCTGTTTCAAGCAGTCGCAATATATATATTTTTTTCATTCGCAGGTGATCTCAAAATCTCTAGCTACTAGTCAACAATGAACTTGATTGCTAGATTCTTTAAAAATACCTAGAAAATCTAACTATATCCGTCCCTATCGAATTGTAATGTACGACGACCTCTCAAAATCACCATTCCTTCATTTCTATAATTTTATGCTTGTTGTCAACGAAACTCTTTTTACCATACCAACTAATAAATCAGATTGGAAATGTTCAGAAAAATCTTTCGTTCACCGCATTATTTATTGCCTATGAAACTCACTACCCAAGCACATTAAAGACAGTCAATACACACTTTCAAACCTAGAGTGAAGCAGCACCATCTTTCTTACTGTTCTGTATAGAATTATAATTTTTATATATTTTAATAAAAATGTTTATAAAAATATTTATGTATTTTTGCGTATTTATGGTTTATTAGATAATTTAATTTAAAAAAAAATTAACTTCATCTAAAAGAATCAATCCAAAAATCAAAATCAATCCATGAAAACCAGAGTCAACATCGCTACAACGGGACTTAACTCGTTAGAAAAACTACGCGAGCCCTCACAAAGCTCAGCTTTTTGCTACTTAGTATATTATTATAGTATATAATTATATATGGATGTACATTTTATACCCACGCACCACTTTTTAATTTCACTTCTCACTTTTGAGCATGCTGAAAGAAATATTCACATAGAGACAAGCTTCACCTTTGTCCAATTCATCTGATAATAGATTTTAAGAGATTTTTTTTTTCTTGTACATAAATAATGAAAATAACAAACATATTCAAATTCAATTCAAATCCAATTCAAATTCAATTCAAATCCATTTCGAATTCAATCCAAATCCAATTTAAATTAAATTCAAATTCAAATTACTTACAAAATTAATGATTATCATCGTTCAAAACTTCCATGAAGTTTATTTTTAAAATGTTATCGTTTAAATTTCTACTACAGGCGCAAGTTGACGTTCAATCTGCTTGCTGCCTAACTTTGTAGAACCAATGCTGGAAAATGTTTATATATGCGTCAACTTGTGGGCACTTACATGAAATAGTAAATAAACACACACATTAACTTTCTCTAAGAAAGGTTTAAGAATGCCACTAATAAAGTATTTTTTAGGGTTCCATACCCAAAGGGTACCAACGGGACCCTATTACTAAGCCTACGCTGTCCGTCCGTCCGTCCGTCCGTCCGTCTGTCAGCGGGCTGTATCTCGTAAACGGTAATAGGTAGACAGATGAAATTTTCACATATTATGTATTTCTATTGCCGCTATAACAACAAATAATAAAAATTAAATTAAATTAAAAAAATTTAATTAAAATATTTCCATGGGTACATGGAAATATTTTTATTTAATTTTTTTAACGGAACCCTAAAAGAGCGAGGCCCGACTCGCACTTGACCGATTTTTTTTATGCCATTAGCACAGTTAAATACGAGTAGATCTAAATCAAAACAAGATAATTTTAAGAATAAGACAAAACAACATTAGATATAATTCCAAGTATTGCACAATATTTTGCTCCAGTTTACCTTCGTAAGTGTATTTTAACCTACTCGTATGTTTCTTCAGTTTCTATCTGTCATTATACGTAAGTATACAACTGTTTATTTATTTTCCCTAATAATAATCGTAATTTTCATCGCAATAAATTGGTAAATCGATCACCAATTTGATTTACAAGAATTATAAATAATCAATAATTCATGATCAAAACCTCGTCAATATACCCCGCCTGTCGTACGCGTAATGAATAACCTCAAAACACAAATGTTTCATCAACTCACAAAGTAATAGTTCATTAGAATATATTTATTATAATATTCTTTATCAAAGAAAAGTTCATTTTCAACAACTTCAAATATTCGTAATGATAATATGTAGGTACTAGGTAATTCTCATAAGCACTATATGTTACTAATATAATTTATATTGCTACTGAAGCTATATACAAAATAATAATAATATGTATTATTATTTAAAACACTGGCAAACACGTATTAATTGCGATTTCCCGTTCCTCAGTTCATCAAGTCAAGTTCTTATGAATAAAATATTGCATGTACCTACCATACTCTGTAATCAGGTAGGTACGCAATAAAATTTTCTAAAATGTGAGCAAGTAAATAAAGATTCATCAAAAAATTATCTTCAACTTACTGATCTTACTTAGATGACTTATCTTGTACATACCTATTATAAACTGTCAAATTCCTGATTGCAAAGAATTTAATAATAACCCTCTTTTTGTCTGTTTTCTTTTTTTGAACCCTACTTACGCGACTATCCATTCAAACGCATTATTATAAAATATAAAGCAAAGCATATGACATAGACGTGATTCTTCAAACTTTTTTTTTTATATATATTTACCAACTTAAACGACCCGAAGGTATATTTATTTCGTTCAATAATAACTTCATATTAATATATTTATTTTAAAAATATTGGTAAGTCCTACAAAACAACGCAACATAAAATGCACGCGGTCAACCAATCGCGTATCCTACCCGTAAATGCTGACCAAAAAGCTACACGACCACCTAATAATGAAAGTATTCTTAATTTCATCTGATTTTTGACAGTCTTGCCTTTTCATATTATGATTAAAGTTTAAGCCCTTCTTGCCCTCGCGGCCAATTAAGAACAATTATTATATTGACAAATATTTACAATCATACATGTGATCTTAAGCTGTTTATCATCAAAGGACAATCTTGCTAATCTGAGTAGTCTACTCTAATTCGTATCATTGGGCATTTTGCCCTAAATCGTGTCACAGGCTTTCTTACCTTCGTATCATTTAAATGGTTGCTAATAAAATTCACTGATACACTTGGCCCACCTCTAAACCACTATTATTTATCCCAATTAGGTTTATTCAATTTTTTTTTAGGCTAATTATGGTATTTAGGAAAATTAAGGTAATTTTAAAGTGTGGAAAAAATATATACTAAAAGAAGTTGGTTAAAAAAAACAGCAGAACCCTTCAAAAGAGATTCACTCATGCCCAATAATGATAATCATTCTCGATTTCGGCTTGGTTCTGATTTTATTCTACTAGGCGGGTAGATCCAAATTAAGAATTGAATCTTAGGAAGATAATGAAATCATGGCGGAAAACGTGTGGCATAGTTTGCATCACGTACACGATACTTAAATTTACCAATATTTCCTTAAATATTATAAAAATATAAAAATATTGAAATAAAGGTCTATAATATAAAAACTATTATAGTAGTAGTAGGTCTCCTTTTTTTTTACAGAAATATTGTTAATACCTACAATGTGCCAAGATAAATTTATTCTGTCAATAAAGTGGACCAAATAACTTTTTAGAATTAAATTTCTCAAATAGAGAACATATTTCAGTACTGTTTGAAATTATAGAACTTATCTTCCTGGGATGCACACTAGTATCGTGAACCGAGAAAAAAGTGGATATAAAACTCATGAATCATAAAGTTTAACTATCAAAATATTATGTATGACATATATTTTATTGTTTTTCAATTGAATGCAGATACTTAACTGAGAATTTGCACGCCATGCATAATATGGCAAAATATGAAAGAAAATATTATTACAATATATTACTATCGCTTTATTATTCACTTTTAGCAAATAAACGATTTCATTTCATTTCATGTATAACTTGACACTCTCACTTATCTTTAGGACACCCGTAGTCCGCCAAATAAAATTTATCACTTCTTTGAAATCCACGGCACACTTGGCCACTGTTCGAATGTCTATGGACGAACTTGTCCAATACAGTAGGTAACATACATAGTTACCATCAACAGACACACATGGTCCAATACAGTAGGTAAAATACTTATTTACCGCCTATAGACGCACTGGTCCAATACAGTAGGTAACATACATAGTTACCATTAACAGACACACATGGTCCAATACAGTAGGTAAAATACTTATTTACCGCCTATAGACGCACTGGTCCAATACAGTAGGTAACATACATAGTTACCATCTACAGACACACATGGTCTAATACAGTAGGTAACATCATAGTTACCGTCTAAAACTAAAACTATCATTTTGACTCAACTCATATTTTAACTATGCCTTTCAAGTAAGAAGGCTTAGAATCAAACATGTCTATCAAACTTTGGCTGCCATCATTTTCACTCAACTCATTATTTCATTTTACCCTCCAAATAAAACATGACGAAAATTACAAATCTTGAATTTGATTGCACATTAAATTTTTAGTCAGTTGAAACATTACATTAGCACACATGGTTAAAATTTAAAATAAATAAATAAATTAAGGACCCACATAACCCCACTATTATAGCAACCTGGATACATATGAACACACTTACAATCATGTTGTACCTGCATTTTTGTGAATAAAATTTCGTTCATTCATTCATTCACACTTAGTCCAATATAGAATAAACTTTGTTAAATCTCACAGATTTACAGTCACCCGCCATCCTTATCAACCCCACACTGTCCATAAACTGTTCATCGAGTTCGCAACTGTATTAATAAAATTATATAATGTGGGTACTATATAAATGATTCATAATTGATGTCATACCTTCAACTTTTTAGCATCTTCTAAATGTATCGAGTTCTCATAACATAAGAAAGACTATTTCTCCAAATGATCCAAACTGATATGTCAACATAATAAAATAACTAATAAAATATTAAATAATAAAATATTAAAATTCAACGAGCTTAAAAATCTAACTGTCATGCAGGCCAAGCAGAAGTTAACAACATGGCTTAGCACTCTATCCTATGAAGATACTGAGCAGTTACTCAAACGCATAACTTGATTCCTTACTATAGGCACTCATATTTAAATATGTAAATATGTATATTTTATTATCATATGGTCACACATATTTATAACTATGCTTTTAATTTTATATTTTGTATTATATAAAATTATATCGTAATATTGTATTGAACTATTTATGTATTCATGGTATAGTTCTTATTTTTATTTCACATTCAAATAGAGGTATGGATAAAACCTAGTGTCACTAATTTTCCGTGATAATCTAATTGAAAATTTTCTTTTGGACCCCACGATACAGGCCTCCTAGTGTGGGATCCACCGATAACATTGTGCTAGGGAAAGGGACATGAAAACTGATAAGATGCTATTCTATGCTATTACTGTATTTAACATTAAGTAATACATTTATAATTATTTTAGTTTAAGCAAACAATATGTATAATCTATGACCTTCTCTTCTCTCATTTTAGTTAAATAAATACATTTTCATTTTCATTTTCATTTTCAACATAGCTTTTCGTCATGATCATACGGGATATAATCCTATATGAAAATTGACCTACCCGAAATTAATGATGGGTGTCGCAATGCTAACAATATCACAGGAAAACAGTACCAAAGAGTAGCCTTGGCCAAATGTTCCAAGTGATATGATAGAATCACTGTAGTCTTAAAATTATTGTAAAGGACAAAGCCTTTCAACAACTTATAACTAAATTAACACCATTAATTCCATATAAAATACTATAATTTTAGCTATTCGAAAAATAATTATTCACAACTATTTTGAAGGTATAACATTTCATACAAAGTAATCATTTCTTACATACCATTGGGTTCTTGTCACTTCTGAAGTTGTCACAAATATTGATGCTTTGCCCATTTTTAACCGAGCTATTCAAAGATAAATCACTAACTGCCTGTCCTCCGCTGTCGACCATCCGGCCCTCGCTTTCTCCCCCCCATTTTTCCCACTCTTTACGTAATTTTGTAGGGGCTACGCGTGCTTATTCCTGATTGGCCAACGCAACCATGTTTGCCAACAACTAACAAATTACCGACATAAAACAAGTGTTGCCACACTGAAAGAATTGCCACTTGAAAAATTCATTTAACACCGTCATTTTTATAAAATCATGACAGTACCTAGAAAATATTGTCATTACTGGTAAAGTGGACGGAAAGAGACCTGGGAGATGCGTTGGTCGGGTTCTAATCCGCACCGCTCTCGACACCAAGCTCCACGAAGCCCTGCATGTCGCAGAGAACCGGAGCACATGGCACGACATCGTCCATACGAAGATTATTGTTGGAAGGGGTCACGACCCTAAGTAATGGAGAACGTGGCGCAAGGAGGAGGACTAACAATCAATTACATATTTTACACTAATACATTAACAAAAATACATTAGTCTAAGTACATACTAGCTAAGTGTAGTGATTACTTAAGGTTGATTATACGAGTCTGCCTGCGAAATTCAAATTTAATTTGGTTTTTCGCAATTTGTAAACTAATACGACAAAGTAAGCTTATCGCATTTTAATTGCGACGATGGCATTATTATCATCTTCACAGGTTTATATAAAAATCTTTACTTGAAAGTGTTCAGTTTATGAAATTAGTCAGAATATCGACTAATTTCTGAGTAACTCACGTCCAACTCGATATTCTGATTAACTTCTTAAACTGGAAACTGTCTAGTAAAGATTTTTAAATAAACCTGGTTTTACTACGACTGTATCTGTCTCTTTCTAAAACGAAATTTTCTATGAAGAGTGTATGGAGCTTTTGAGTTTTAACGTCACACCTCAATAGCGCTATCTTTGTCTAACAGGTAACTTTAAAGCTCTATAATATTTCCGAGACTACTTGAGATATTTAAAAAAGAAAAATGGCATTATGTTATAATATTTAAAAATGTTAATACTCAATTAATATGGCAAAAACAATTAGTATGGATATGTATTTTTCAGTTTCGTTCCTCGCAACGCCTAATTCAGGTTAAAGAATTTATTTCCTCAACGAATTTTACAAAATTCACTTATAGAGAAAAACAATTATACAATTTAAATTTGGCAGTCAGATGCTTATACAATTTACATTTCGTTCCAAATCTACCCTCAAAAATCCGTCATGAACTCCGGTTGAAGAATGCGATATCGTTGCCACAGTGTAGTTCACACCAGTAAGTTAATTAAATTTATAGTAATTTATTAAAATCATTTGAGCAAATTTATATCATGAAGTACATGTTTCTTCAGTTTGCGTTTAAATATGTTGAACGAAGTCGCATTCTTCACCTCCTTCGGTAATTTATTATAAACTTGCACTCCTGCAAACTTTATATTTCTTTTAATTTATTTTAACAAATTGCCTTATGTTTTGAAAGATTTACCATTAAAAGTATTTAAAAGGAGACTACATCAATGGTTAATGAATAAATGCTTTTATAGTTTAAAAGAATTTTTCAATACAAAATGAGTTACAAATTAGTTTCTTTTTTGACATGTAATTTATTAATTTATTGACATCATACAGATAATTAAATTACATACTTTTTATATTTATTATACATTTTATATTTTAATTGCTTTGAATTTCATTTTGGGTACTATAAAATAAGCTAATGGTAGGTAATAAGAAATCTAATTTTATTTTCTATGTATGACTATTATGTGTACTTGAGCCTAATAAAAATTACCAGAACTGTATAAAACTGTATAAAACTAAAGTATCAAAAATAAAATTATATTTTGCATGTCAATTGACGAAACATAGTGGATATTGAATATTATGTTAACATCTATTGTTTACAATGTATTATTGTATACAATGTTTCTTGCAAATAAATACATTTCATTTCATTTCATTTACCTTGAGCAGTACGTGTGTGTGGCAGTAATATGTGATCTCCTCTACGACTGCTTCGACTTTGCACCTGGTGTATTTTAGTAAAAGTTGTAAAATTTAATTGTAAAAACGCATGGTGCTTTTTAATAATTTGTCTATCCCTTTGAAAGATTGATATTTTTTTGAACAATTAATATGGCAAAACCAATAATTAGTATGGATAATATATATTTTTTTCAGCTTCTTTCCTCGCAACGCCTAATTAGAAAAACGCAAGGTGCAAACAACAAGTGATTCCAGAGAGGGTAATACTTGATAAAAAATACCATAAAATATAGCGCCTATGATTATTTCTAACGTATTAACTTATTTACCTCAACTTTATTTAATCTGTTCTTTTGGAGGCTCATTTAGAATTTTTCATCAGGGTATCTTATTTACGACGTAGCTGTACGTATTTGTCAACCTCAAAGCGAGTCAAAATTAATTTGAGAGACCAAGGTCTTTTAGTTACCTCTGACATTAGCTTTTTTAATTACATAATGTCGTATAACCTAAGTACACAATTAACTTGTTTAGATGTTAGGCTAATTATGTAGTCATAATAATATGATCAAGGTCTTTCAACAATGCGTGCTGTCATTAATGACTTATGGATCCGAAACATGGTCGCTAATTACTATGGGCCTTATTATGAAGTCTCAGGGTTGTTCAGCGTAATTATGCTCATTATTAGAATATATAAGACCAAAGTATAAGACATTATACATATAAGCAGTGATAGCCTAGTGGTTAGGACTGTGGTCTCCTATTCGGGGGGTCGCAGTTTCGATCCCGGGGACGCACCTCTGACTTTTCGGAGTCAAGTGCGTTTAAGCAAACAAATATCACTTGCTTCAACGGTGAAGGAAAACATCGTGAGGAAACCTGCACATCTGAGAGTTCTTTATAATGAATTTCTCGAAGGTGTGTGAAGTCCGCCAATTCGCATTGGGCCAGCGTGGTGGACTATGGCCTATAACCCTTCTCTGAGAGGAGACCTGCGCTCAGTAGTGAGCCGTTGATGGGTTGATGACGAATAAGACATTAGAGTATTCCTGCACGATCCATAGGAAAACTAGTTACCGATAAAGCATGTGAAGTCGCGAAGCTGATGTGGCAATGGGCATATACACACATCAAAAGTGTCTAGGGATCAAGCATTTTTATGCGGATTTCTTGAGATTGAGATGTGGCTTTGTAATAAATTTATGATTTTATAAAGGAGAATGGGCGGTTTCGTCCCCAGTGGTGTATCAAGTTGTGATATATGTCATTTGAAAGGTCATGATAATAGCTTCATTTTATTGTATGACACCAACTGTGAGACTCGTGCAGGGAAAGAACTATGTTATTTTTTAGTATTTTATTATCTTCTTCTTTATCAACCGATAGACGTCCACTGCTGGACAAAGGTCCCTTGCATGGACTTTCACAGGCCTCGGTCTAGCGCCAACTGAATCCAGCGGCTTGATGGGATTCTGCCCACACTGCACTTCCCGGTGCGGGGTCGCCACTCCAGCACCTTGGGACCCCAACGATCATCAGCTCTTCGAACTATGTGCTCCGCCCATTTCCACTTCAGTTTCACGACTCGCTGTGCTATGTCGGTGACTTTGGTTCTCCTATGGATCTCCTCATTTCTGATTTGATCTAGCGAGGATACTCCGATCATAGCTATCTCCATCGCCCGCTGAGTGACCCTGAGCCTTCTTATGAAGGCCACAGTTAGCGACCATGTCTCTGATCCGTGAGTCATCACTGGCAACACGTACTGTTCGAAGACTTTAGTCTTTAGGCACTGAGGGATTTTGAACTAGAAGACATCTCGGAGCTTCCCCAACGCTGCCCAGCCGAGTTAGATTCGGCATAGATTCTCTTTTTCGAAATTGGACCTACCTAGCTGTATTGTGTGTTCCAGGTATATATACACTCGTCCACAATTTCGATTGCAGAATTCTCAACGAATACTGGGTGGAGTGGAGCATGAGTATTGGACATGATTTTTGTCTTGCTCATGTTCATTTTGAGGCACACCTGTTGAAAAACCCTGCTGAGATCGTTGAGGTCTCTCAGAGTCTCTGCTATGACTACTATGTCATCGGCAAATCGCAGGTGATTGATGTATTCGCCGTTTATGTTGATGTCAAGTCCGTTTCAATCCAGAATCTTAAAGACGTCCTCCAACGCAGCGGTAAAGAGCTTCGGGGAGATCACTTCTCTCTGTCGCACTCCACGCTGTGAGTGGATTGGCCTCGTATTCTGGTCCTGTATATGTACTGACATAGTTACGTTTTCATACAAGCACTTCAACACTTGGATATACCGGCAGTCAATCCGGCATCTCTGCAGCGACCTCAATACAGCCCAAGTTTCCACCAAATCTTAGGCTTTCTCATAGTCCATAAACGCTAAGCAAAGTGGCCGGTTATGCTCTTCCGCCTTTTATATAAAATCTACCGCAGCGTATGAATGTGATCTATTATGCCAAAGCCTTTTCGGAATCTGGCTTGTTCGGGAGACTGGAAGTCTTCAAACCTACGAGCAAGGCGATTCGTAATGACTCTCAAGAACAACTTATAAACCTGACTCAGCAACGAGATGGGACTATAATTCTTCAACAAGGTATTATCACTTTTTGGAAGAACCGTTATGCCCTCGTGAATGACGGAATTGAACAATCGCTTAAAATCTTGTACTGGTTTTCTACCCGCTTTCAGGAGTTCCGCAGTGATTCCTTGAGCTGCTTGAGAACCATACTAATCTCGTATAGGCTGACGTCCGGGATATCTTCGGTATTGTGTCGGGTCAGTTTGGCTCTGGGATCTTTGGCCAAATCTTCAACAGATTTTTGTGTCATAGTATATAACTGTTCAAAGAACCTCTCAACCTCTCCCAAGATCTCAGGTCAAGAAGAGACGAGACGACTGTCCGCTAAACTGATCTCTCGCGCACACTTAGCCTCTGTTTCGATCGATGGTATCTTTAATACACTTGGTATTAAAGACACGAAGGTCACGAGTTTGTACCGTAGAGATCTGCCTTTTAATCCTCTGGTAAGCAGCCGCGTCTGCCGATGACTGCAGTCTTATCTCTTATCTCTCCTCCATGAGCTTGAGAATATGCTCAGAGAACTTTTCGGTTCTTTTCCTCCGATGAGTCTTAATGAATTTAGACCCAGATTATGGACAGTTTCCATAACCCTTTTGTTTTGATCGGCCCCAAAAACGCAGTCTGCTAGGCAATCGAATTGGTTCTGCAGTTCGAGTTGGAAGGTTTCGGGGTTTTGGATATGAGCTTGAGAAGGTCGGAGAGCTGACTTCCCTTTCCAGCTTTACATTAAAATTCAACGTGCCTCTTACCATCCGGTGATCGCTCCCGATTTTCACCCTATTGATCACAGGGACATCGTCATACTAATATTATAAATACGAAAGTGTGTTTGTTCTTCAATCATGCCGCAACAGAGCTACGTATCGACGTGATTTTTTGCATGGGTATAGTTGAGGACCTGGAGAGTGACATAGGCTACTTTTTATCCCGGAAAATGAAAGAGTTCCCGTGAGATTTTAAAAACTAAATCCACGCGGACGAAGTCACGGGCATCAGCTAGCTGAATATATGCCGCTTGGTCGACATAAGGAATGAAAAAACCGTATAATCTAAAAAACGCTTTCACGGGCTTAAAAAAATTAAATGATTTCTAGTTCTTTTCCTGCACGTGTCTCATACTTGGTGTCATATAATAAAATGAAGCTATTATCATGACCTTTAAAATGACATATATCACAACTTGATACAGTCTGGGGACGCAACTCATACAAAGGTGCCCATTCTCCTTTATATGGATCCTTTTTGGTGCATTTCATAATTTGAATCAGGAACTGTCAATCAAATTCGAGTAAAAGATGAAAATCAGCTGTCAATATTTTCCCTATAAAAACATACAACGCATTGAAGACATTATTAGTGCTACTGTTTCCCTACTACTGATTAAAACCAACGTTATTATGGAGCGGCGACGTCATTTAAGCAGGGAAGAAATGCTCAGAGCCGTGGGAATGATAGAAGCTGGCTCCCGGCAACGTACTGTGGCTTTGGCTCTGAATACAAGTCAGAGTGTTATCAGTCGACTTTGGACACGTTACCGAAGCACTGGTACCGTGGCTGAGCGCCATGGAGGACGGTATCGCTGCACCACACGGAGACAAGACCGATACATTCAAATCTTAACTCGAAGAGCTCCAACAATAACCGCCATGATGTTAGCCGTGAGGCTTCATCACTCTTCAGGGAACTTAATTAGCGACCAAACAGTCAGAAACCGCTTGCATGAAGTGAACCTTCATTCCCGAAGACCGCTACGGGTACCACCTATAGCAATGCACAATCGTAGGATTCGATATCAATGGGCTCTTGAACACAGAAATTGGGCAGAAGAACAATGGCGTTTCGTGTGCTTTTCTGATGAGTCTCGTTTTGGTATGAGACCGGATACAAGACGTATAGGACACTGGAGAACCCCTGGACGCCAACAGCGATTAAAATCCTGCCAGGAAGTCCATCCTTATAGTGGTGGAACCATCATGGTATGGGCGGGTATTTGGATCGGCGGAAGAACTGAGTTGATTTGGATCAGAGGCAACCTCAACGCTCAAATTTATGCTGAGACGATTGTATCAGACGTCATCGTTCCTCTACAAGTGCAAATCGGTCCCTTATTTCAGTTAATGCATGATAATGCACGACCGCACACCGCAAGAGTTGTAAGACAGACTCTCGCCGCAGCTAACATCAATGTCCTGCCCTGGCCTGCTCAGTCGCCAGATTTGAACCCGATTGAGCATGCATGGGATATGCTACAGAGAAGAGCTCTGCCGAATATGGAGGGTATCCAGTGGCAAGAAGACCTTTTTTTGTTGTTGCAACGAACATGGGCGGCCATTCCACAGCGTGATTTGGATGAACTCATTTTGAGTATGCCAAACCGATGTTCTTGTGTTGTTAGTGTTCGCGGTAGAAACACGGATTATTAATTGTTTAAGTTACCCAATAAAATTTTAAAGAAAACTGTTATTTCAGTCTTTTTTTCGAACTTTAATGTTAGTGGTTCAAATGTCAAAAATCCCTTTATTAGGAAAATGGCAAATTTCTTTATTAATGCAAAGGTGACTTGGTTTATCGTTACTGTGACAAACGAAAACACTTTATTTGATGAATCCTTAAAGAAAATTGTAATTAATATCAATCAGGAGAAAAGTTATTGCAAAAATATATGTTGATCCCTAGACACTTTTGATGTGTGTAGTTCGTAGAACTAATTGTCGTTCAGGTCTCTAAGAACTGGAGGTATCTTGTACTGAATTGTGAATTGTTGGCAGAGAAACAGAGTTAGCTGAGACGTGCTGTCAGACAAACGAAACTAAGTAAAAATTATTTATTAAGCTAATTTTCAGAACTGAATTAGAACTTCTAAGGCACCACCGCTTAAATAATATATATATAATAGTATGTACCTACCTAGACTTTACTGTACATCCAGGCAACATGAGTTACAAATGTTTAAATTCTATGGACCTACTGAGAACAATCAAAAAACGTCGGGAATCACTTGAAAAAGAAATAAGACGAAAAGTTGTAAAAGAAGAAAAGATTATAAAACTCGATACTAAGAAGTCATTTTGTTGTGAAACAAAAGCTTCAGGACTGTTCCTATACTTATCGTATTTCTGTAGAATGATCGGCGTTGTTACTCGAGGCATCTGCCTCGTTAGCGATTAAACAAAGCTACAAAGTTATTTTGCGTACCGAACCCTATTAAAATTTACTTCAACAAGGTTAAACATTGGCACTTTCGGAATTCAGTGCTCGAACGGACGCGAGCTTTCGTCAATGAAGCTATAAAATTTCATTGTGTACTTAGTAACAGGATCTCTGACGCCGACTAAATACGAAGTGTTCTCGTAAAAGCGGAGTCAACTCATCAAATTAGACCCTAAAGCTGGCATGCCTTTATTTAACCCGTTTTTTTTTCTACAAGAACACAAGAGTGAATAGGAATCTTCAAAGCAAGCGCGCTCCAACTTAGACTTCAACAGTGCCTTCCGTGGTTGACTGCCATCAAGTGCAAGCCAACGCAATAAAAAAAAATCAAAATATTACAGAAATTTTAAGCTGGCCAGACGATTATATACTCAAAAACTATGGAAGAGAAAAATTGTGACAGTGATCAATATGATAGAGACTGCTTCAAAATTGAGCATTTTTGATGATACTTTAACGTAAAGAAAAGGTCTATAGGATATTTTAAGCCGGAGAATTTGTTTATTTTATAATTAAGTATATTTTGTAGAGAAGACGATAAACAAGTGGGGCTGATTGAAGGCGCGAGAAAATTTTGTCTATCCATTTAATACTCGTGATATATCTCGATTCGCGAGATAATGGGTAGACAAAACAAGCCCTAAAGGAAACACGTTTCTCTCTATTATAGATCTCTACCAGTAACTCTAGGCAGTGGGAGAGGGAGTTATAGTAATCGAAATTAAAATAAATTTTTGAACGACACTACAAACCAATCTTTCGATTAGATGAAACTGATAAACGTACCAGAATCTCTGACGTATTACGGCGTCTGCAAAGAGGGCTCGTAAAAACAAAGTAAGCTCGTCAAATCAGACCGTGAACCCAGCATTAGTATCAGAAATTTACGCTCCATTTTATGTGCCACTCGAATTTCAATGAAATAGCCCGACGCGTTTCGTCGAGGAAATATCCGCGGTAATAAACGGGTTTACTGAAATCCTTTCAGTCCGGCTACACGGTCCGGCGCGAACCTTTTTCGAGTCCTCGGTGTGATATTTAGTGTTATATTCCAGAAACTTCGGGGGTTGATAATTTTCGGTCCTGAAATTTCGGGTTTGGTTGTCCTTATTGAATGTGGATAGATTACGAAACAACTTTGACTTTGAATATACAAAGATTTCAGGCGAAATATAATATAATTGTTGTGTTTTTGAAGTATTTAAATACTTACAAACTTATTTAGAGTGCTTTGAAATTCAAGTAAACTTACTTGACTTTACGGATAAACTTGTTTCAGAATTCTATTGTATGTTTTGATTATGTTTATTCTAGAATATTACCAGTGTATGAAAGTTCAAAAACACCTTGAATTGACATTATTGGCAACTTAAATGAGGAAGCGGAAGGGAATATTATAACTGTGATATTAATGAGGCCTATAAGATTTTTTGTGACAGTTACAAAAACTCAATCTACCTACCCTTTCCAAGTTGGCCTGCTACCCTCTTAGACTGCATCGTCACATACCATCAGATGAGATTGCAGTAGTTTGTCATCAAATCCTTACTATAATATTATAAATGCGAAAGTGTGTTTGTTTGTTGGTTTGTTGGTTTGTAGCAATGACGCCGCAACAGGGCTACGGATCGACGTGATTTTTTGCATGGGTATAGTTGAGGACCTGGAGAGTGACATAGGCAACTTTTTATCCCGGAAAATCAAAGAGTTCCCGAGGGATTTTAAAAACTAAACCCACGCGTACGAAGTCGCGGGCATCAGCTAGTAAAAAATACATACAACCACTACTTGTGATGTTCATTTCGTCAGGTAGGTTTAGTGTAAGCATTAGCAGAAATACTGCTACGAACCAATCTTGCCCCTCTCGTTGCCTCTATAGTATAACTTACGCCTGCGAAATTTCATAATATTGAAAAATGAAATGGGCCCCAGAGTAGCTTTGCTCCGCACGCCTCCGCTCTAATAACTCTCAGTTATGACACCTCTAATAAATATCAATATACCTCAGCAATATTAACATGTACATTAACATTTCTTAAGGATGTTTTGGATATAAACATGCTTTATTACGAACATGAATACCATATTGAGATGAGTTTCGAACGCATGTGAACGATAAAATATTTTGTGTTACTTACTGAAAAGAAAGAGTCGTAACTCCGCTCTGTGAAATATGAAGACGAAAAAACTTATATTGCTATAATACCAATACTAATACCATACCAGAAAAACTAACTTCGTAAAGAGGCATCCTTATATGGTTGAAATTCAAACTACTCTCAAACATTTTCTCGAAGATTTCTGATACGAAGCGCTAAATCCAGATATTCATTGTTTAAGTTTTTCTGAACTGAAACTCGATTCTACCTTGCTCAGTGTAAGACACGCGAGAATTGCTATTTAAAATTCCTAATCTCGATCACATTATAACCAAGAAGGTTACGGTTTTATAAATTGAACTCCGAAAAAAAAGTGTTTTTCAACACAAAGTCTGAGAGACAAACGTATCCAATTTCGGTTCAAGTACTAACAAAAGATGTTTTATCCGTGAAAGCAATATGTTATGAGACAATACGATTCTGGTACATCTCCAAATGTAATAAATAAAAGGTAGACAGGAAACTTTGTTATATATTTACAAATAAAACATTCTATCTCGATTACACAAAAAAGAATTTCACCGACATTCCGCACTGACTTCTGATATTCGGGGACGATGGAAACATTTAGGCCTCCGTTGAAATAATATAAAAGTTGGTTTGGTCAAAGAAGCGGTTCCTTTTAATTTGATCCTAAGGCTTCCTTTTCAAGGATTTTTTTGTTTTCAGGCTTTTTTAATCTACGTTTTTTCATTCGTCAAGGGTTGATTGTGATGTTTTGACTTACAATGAACGTCAAATGGGATGTTCTTTTCATTCAGAGATCCTTAATATTATGTATTTTTAGTATTATTAACAAACAAAATATTAAAAAAGAATAAAAAACCCGACTGCTTTAAAGAATTTCTCATAAATTTGACAATTGATATTGTAAATAACAATTATCAAATTTATGAGAAAAAAAATGAAAAATATATTTTCGAAATCACTTTTTCAGACCCTTTAATTTGATACCCCACTCAATAGGATTTTAAGAAAAAAAAATTCAAAATTTTATGTTCTCGTTGACACTCGCGCTGGCATGGCGAATCTAACGACGTTCCACTCATCAAAATCGGCCCACGCGTTTGGTCTAGAGTGCCACAAAGGAACAAACATACATAGACTGATAAACACATTACCACTCCTTTGCGTCGCGCAGTCGGGTGAAAATAATTTGATAATGCCTCATTTACTTCACCTAATTTTATGAAATGCCTGCCTTTTTTAGGATTTATTTCAAAGGCCACCATCTTTATGGAATAAGTCATTATTTTTCATCAACCGATATATGTTCACAGCTGGACACAGAACTGTTGAAAGGCGACTAGTTAGATGTCGTTGTTCCATCCGATACGGGACTACCATCTCTGCGCTTCATCGCGAAACATCTGCAGTATAGCGTCGAATCAGTTTTTTTCTGGGATCTCTAGCCAATTTTTCGACAGGCTTTTGTGCAGTGTCAGTTTTCAGTTACCTTCACTGGCTTTTTCCGATATACAGATCTTACACAAACACTTTTGAGCACGTGTTCTGATCGATATATATATCTAATACTTATGGTATAAAAAATTTCGTTGGTCGCGTATTTGTGCCTAAGAGTTATATGGATAGGCATCCAATGTTTTGTAGCCGAGCCTATCTGAGCGATCATTAAGGGCAATAATTTGTATTGATGTAAAGAAACACAAGACCATTGCCGCTAGCTCCCAGCGAACCACCTATTCCTGACCCTTTTGCATGCGTTTAAGTTGTTATGGCAATATCGTTGACTTTATCTTAGCATTTCGCGTATCACAGCCAATATTATGACCACATTATAAATCCAATATGACGTTTATAGTATAAAATCAAAAAGTTATATCCGCCAGAAAAAATCTTTAAATATAACTTAACTTTAGATAACTTTTGATTGATAAAGATTTTCGTTAGTATTAATTTTAAACATCTTGATTTCGAAAATAATTTAATTAATATGCGTCTACGAAAATGATGTTATCTGTTCCTACATACTCGTAGTGGTTGGGTGTCTAGGAACTTTATCTTGCTACCAAATAGATCATTCTCGAGAGAAATCTGTATTCATGTTTCGTTAAATTCTCAACAAGTACACCCCACTCTCAAAGGCTTTACGCTAAACACCAATCACGTTATTTATATGCGTGTTTTTAAATTAAAGTGGAAATTTAAATATAAATAGAACGAAAGCTGCTGTGAAAACTAAATGGAGTTCGGAAGCCTTTGGACTGGCTGCGTGCCAGCAGAACGTTCAGGGAATGTGGTACATTAAGTACTTGTGCATAAGCTGTTATACAAATTTCCGCTACTATAAAATAATTTGATTGCAAAACCACAATAAGATTAGATTACCAGAAACTTTGAAGTAAGAGCAACAGCGAGGTGCTCTACGATTGGAAAGATGACTCGATTTTATTATTGTTTTTCCTAAAAAAAATATTATTCGATGACAAGATAGTCCTTGACTGCGATCTCACCTGATGGCAAGTGTAGATGTAGTCTTAGATGGTAGCGGGCTAACTTGGAAGGGGTATGGCAGTGAACATTCAACACATACCCCTAATCGGTTTCTACACGCCATCGTGCCAGAATGCTAAATCGCTTGGCGGCATGTCTTTAATTGTAACTAGCCAGGTCCAAAGCCTCCCAGCAGACAACAATCACCCCAGTTATCTTAAGGACCGCATTTACTTACAGTACATAAAGTATTTGTTGGATTGTCCTTGAATCACGCAGAAAGCAGTCTTATAATATCACTGCCTAGGTCTTTCTATTTTTATATCCATATATAGAAATAGAAAGACTTAGGCAGTGATATTATAAGACTGCTATAGAAATTAAATACCAAAGCAGTTGATAAGATTGCCTATAGACTGTGGCCGTAAAACACATTTAAAAATCTACGTTCCGACTTTTAAAAGTTCGTGGCTGTAGAGTGTAGACGGATCACAGTAAAATTATTTATGCAATCTTGGTTTGCCTCAAGTCGAAGCTACTCGGGTGTTCTGACGCTATTCAAAAGTTGAACCGAAGCATTATAAATTACATAATGGTAAAAGAAAATGTATTCGATGAATCAGAATTTCAACTACAAATGCGGACCAATTCTGCGCGAAATGCCTAGGTACGCAGACATAATTGAAACGGCATGATTTATAAATCTGCAATGTTCTCACCCTTTCGTTTACTCTTGAAATGATACGAGAGACAGTGGGAAAATCGGAGGAGGTGATTGATAGTTGATTTCTGACGTGACAACACTGTAGCGCGCAGTTAATACGCGTTTCAAGAACGATCGTTACAAGCGCTGCAAAATGTGTTTGTTAATGTTTGCAAATCAGATTTATAATTAGTTTTATGAGTTACTAGCTAGTGCCCGCGACTTCATCCGCGTGGAATTAGTTTTTAAAATCCCTCGGGAACTTTTTCGGGGATAAAAAGTAGCCTATGTCACTCTCCAGGTCCTCAATCAACGTCGATCCGTAGCCTTTTTGCGGCGTGATTGAAGGACAAACCAACAAACAAACACAATTTCGCATTTATAATATTAGTAAGGATGTCAGATTTTCTACGTCAATTATTGTGCGTGAAAATGTGATATTGAGGGGAGCCTCTAAAGGAAGTCGGTTCATAAATTAATATAACCTTCCCTAGTAAACTTGATTTAATTTTGATATTAATTCAATCAAGAATGAACTAGTCAATATAAAGACACATTCTGTTCTATTAAGCACTTCTTCAAAAATTCCCAGCTGCTCCCAAGCTATTACTGAAAGAGTTTTCTGAGGGTGAGTTATCGCCTTTTAAATTCTTCCTTTTTTCCTTTTATCGTTGTTACTTTTAGGCGACAAAGGAGATTACATAATTTATCTCGCGCTGGTCCAGTAAATTGGTTCTCTAGATGAAAATCTCTGTTTGTAAATTATTGTTTTATATTTATAAGACACTCACGTTAAGTTTTATTTTACCCCCTTAGGGGTTGAATTTTCAATTTGAAATTGAATTTTCTATCTATATGCCCAATTTCAGCCCGATCCGTCCAATAGTTTGAGCTGTGCGTTGATAGATCAGTCAGTCAGTCAATCAGTCAGTTACCTATCTATTCCTTTTATATATTATTTAGATAAGGAAGTGGAAACAACTAATGTAACTCGGTTTGTTTATATAATGTGGTTGCCTAAATCAACTCATCTATGCAAGTAAAAAAATTGAAATCACTGTCTGTGGTGTCGAAATTAACGCCTCATAAGCACATTACTTGAACAAAATAATTTATTAAGTAAATAATTTTTTCTCTGCCTGTCTGTACTTCAAGGTTAATCGTTAAATCAGCTGAACCGATTTTGAGCTACTACCCTTACTCTGTGACAGACGTATTACGTGGTATTAAGTACCATACTTTCTTGCCACAGCATGCATATTAGCTCTTCACTGTGATCTCACCTGATGGTAAGTGACGATTCAGTCTAAAATGGAAGCTGTCCAATTTGGAAGAAGAAGAAGAAAGAAGAAAGGAGAAAACTATTTTATTTGATCAACAATTTACAATTTGAATTAACTAAGAAATAGAAATAAAATCATAACTAAATATATTTAAATAAAAAAGAACAATTTAATGTGATCAAATATAGGTCTCCCACTCAGCATCATGCTGTAGCAAGCTGCAGCGCTGGTTTTCAGTGGGAAGAATTAGCAGAGTTGTTTTTAATTAAGCTTATACTTAGGTTTCTTCACAATAACGTACCAACTGGAACGCTAAATCGCTTGGATGTAGGTACGTCTATGGTAAGGTGGTAACTAACATCGGTTAAAGCCTCCCACTAAAGTAAGCAGTTTTCTAACGCACCACTATCCTACGGTATCATTATATCGCGAGAGTAAGGTGATGACAGTACGAAAGCTATTTATACAAAAATTGATTATGAGATACCATGTCCAAATCAAAGATAAATTATTAAACAAAACAGATTGCAGACGAAATTATAAAATCTTAACCACTAACAAATTTAAAAATACGTATGTACATAATTTTTCATGCTTCCTTGGAAGCTACCTATATAATAAGGCCAATAAAAATCTAAATATAAGCGGTCTGAATAAATACAACTGCAAAAACCGAATATTCGACTAAGTATCTAACAGAACTAGACTACGATGAAACGGAGAAATTCATTAGGATCCTAAAATAAAACAGTCACACACACACACACACACACACACATACACACACACACACTTACTTACCCATTAAATAAATAAATTAACTACGCATCTACAACCTTTTATAATGTGTACTTTTTACCTGGGTCACACACATACACTCAGTGTTAGCCTAATCATGTCAAAATAACTTTAAGAGTATTGCATCCCTGGAAGGAACTACCCTCTGCAACACAGGTTCTCCTAGCGCAGAGGGTAGGCACTATTTGTATTTTGTAAAATTTTTATGGATCAATAAATAAATTATTATTATTATCACCTTTATTTGCTTTTAATCATACTCTTTACATTTTTAAATATTTCGTTACAAAACTTAAAAATAAAAAAAACATTTAAAAATATAAAAAATAGCGGTCCACCGGCCTCGGGAACGGGGTCCAAGCAACCGGCGGTCAGGGCCCCAGAGAGAGGAACCTCCTGACGATGCGAGCCGTGTCCAGGAGTACAGCCTTCTGGATCTGGCCCTTGACCCAGCTACCCAACGAGAGCCTCGAAAGATGTTGGTCGAGGCTCTTGGCTATAAGACCATTAGCGGTAATGACTATCGGTACAATGATTGCTGAGTCTACATTCCACATGGCGACAACCTCGTGCGCCAAGTCGAGATACTTGGTGAGTTTCTCTTTCTCGGCTTTCACGAGGTTCTCGTCATGCGGGACAGCAACATCAACAATCATTGCACGGCGCACTGATCGATCTATCACCACTATGTCAGGCTTATTGGCTACAATAGTCCTGTCTGTAATGATAGACCGATCGCAGTACAGTGTGATATGACCATTTTCAAGAACTGGGTCGGGCATATACTTGTAGTACGGTACCTCCGATTCCACAAGATTGTATTTCAAGGCAAGTTGCTGGTGGATAATCCTGGCCACTTGGTTATGTCTGTGCAAGTATTCGCCGTTAGCTAGATGAGAACAACCAGAAACAATGTGACGGATAGTTTCTCCAGGACGGCGACATGCCCGACATATGTCTACCGTTCCATCCTTCACAATGTATTTTCTGTAATTGTTCTTCATCATGACCTCGTCCATAATTGCACATACAAACCCTTCGGTTTCCCCAAAGAGGTCACCAAAGCGCAGCCAGGCCACGGACGCTTCAAAGTCAACATCAGGCCCGTGGAGGGCCCGATAAAAGCGTCCGTGAAGCTCCTTACCTTGCCATACAACCCTGCGGTCATTGGTACTGAGCACCACAGGTATGCGCCAGTTCTCGTTAGCCAAGGAGAGCGGCGTCAGACCCCTGTCCACTGCGACCACATCGCGGTGCATCTCCTTCTCGGCGTGGAGAAAGTACTCCCTGAGACTGCACACCTCGCGGTTGTGGAGGGTTTTGGCATTCAAAAGGCCTCTTCCCCCACACTTCCGCGGGATGTACAGCCTCATCACCGTGGAGCGCGGGTGATGCATCCGATATGCGGTCAGCAGCGCACGAACTTGTCTGTCCAGGGCGTCAAGCTCAGTCTGAGTCCACCTGATTATGCCGAAGGAATACATCAAGACCGGCATGACCCAACCGTTGAAGGCGCGCACCTTATTGCCGCCCGACAAAAGGCTTTTCAGCACTTTCTTTAGACGGCCGAGGAAACGCTCCCTCACCGACTGCCTCATGTCAGCCTCTCTGATACCTAACGCCTCCGCCATGCCCAGGTATTTGTAGGTTTCAGTTGGGGAGAGCGATCTGAGGTATATGGAATCCGAGAGCTCAACCCCTTCAGATTCCACAATCCTCCCTCGCTTTACATGCATGACCGCACATTTGTCCACACCAAATTCCATCCTAATGGAATCACTAAAGGCTTTAGTTACCTTTAGTAACTCTAGTAGATGTGATTTGTTGGGGGCAATGAGTTTTAGGTCATCCATGTAAAGGAGGTGTGATATAACCTGACCACCTCTCCTCAACCGGTAACCTAGCCCTGAATTCTCCAAGAGAGTACTCAGAGGATTCAGAGCCAGGCAAAACCACAAAGGACTCAGACTATCGCCCTGGAATATGCCTCGCTCAATCCTTATAGGCTCCGCGCTCCCCAGGGTCCGGTGACACCCTGGATAGTGAAGGACTGTCCTCCACTGCCTCATACACGTCTGTAGGAAGGCGCGTAGTACTGTGTTTACTTTGTACAGTTCCAGCACCCTCATGAGCCATGTATGGGGCACAGAGTCGTAGGCCTTCTTATAGTCTATCCAACATGTCGACGGATCCCTTCGGGAGCGCCGAACCTGTTGACAAATGGCCATATCAATGAGGAGAAGCTCCTTAGTACCACGGGAGCCATTCCTACATCCGTTCTGAGAAATAGACATGATGGATTTTGTATCAATATGATCGTTAATTTTTGTTCTCAGAATGGATGTAATAAGTTTATACAATGTTGGTAGGCACGTAATCAGCCTATAATTTTTGGACTCCGTGGTACTACCTGACTTATGGAGCAGGAGGGTAATACCTGTTGTCAGAAACTGGGGTAGCGACTCTGACTCTAGAGATGATTGGAATTGGGATGCCAAACGAGCGTGCGAGCTGCGTAGCCACTTTATCCAAAAGTTGTGCAGCCCGTCCGGCCCAGGGGATTTCCAATTGGGCAGGGGACGGGCTGCAGTGGCCACGTCTTCAGGGGTGATAGTAACTAGGTCCATTTCTGGAATTTGATCGCAGGCTCTTTCTACATCCCACGTCCAACCACCCTCAGTTTGAGCGACAGGCGCCGACCAGATGTTGCGCCAGAATGAGGTCATGGCTTCATCATCCGGTAGGCGCGCATCGGTGACACCTTGGTCAGGGTGTTCCCAACCTCGATACACCCGCCTCTGATCGCTTTGGAAAGTGCGATTCAGGGTATATCTCTCGAGCCGGCTCTTGTATCTACGAATACGGCTAGCCCATGCCGAGACCTTCTGTTTCAGGAAGCCAATGCGCTCAGTGACGCGCGCCATATAATCTTGAGGGCTGATATCAGTCCCCAAGAAAGCGCGCCTCACAAAGCGCATGACTCTAGGGCGAGTGTTGCCCTCCCTGAAGCAGAGTAGTTCGCCAATGAGAGCCCTAGCCCCATCAATACGACGTTCGATCCTGCACTGCCAGGCTGGTGCGGCAGGCTTCGGTCGTGTTGCTGTATCATTATTAATAAACTTTACATTAGCAACACGACATGCCGCAACAGCCGCGCAGTACAGAATCGAATGTATGTCGGAAAGGTCTTCGCTGCTGTCAAAATAACTCGGCAGCAGCGAATCCAGGGCACCCATTAGCGCTTTGTTCTTATTTTTCATGGGCAACCGAGGTAACCGCGGTCTAAACTCGGGTGGTGAAGATCTATATTCCCGAATTCACTACACTGGGTACTTACATGTGCAGCCCCGCTATCCTGTCCCTCACCAGCCTGAGTGGGCTGCAGCGAAATCGTATGAGCAGTTTGCTATTGTGCTGGAGCTTGCGGTGAGAGGGGGGGGGGGGGGGGTAGCGCGGTTACATTGCAGTTCAGAGTGAAGCCGATCAAGCACGGCGTTGTCCAGCATGTGATTACGCTGAATAACCCGCACCTGGTCCGACAGTCGCTGAGCCGACACATCATTGAGAGCTGGTTCAAGGACCTGAAACAAAGCATGCATCCTAGCACGGTACGCGGTCATGTTGGTTCCACCCTCAGTAGCCCCTAAGTATGCGCGCATGACATTTTCATTAATAGATGTTGTCCACCTCATGCGCGACACACTACCGCCGAAAGCGGGGACCCTATCAGAAGCCGGTGGGCCTCGGGATCCCAAGCAAGTCGGCGGCCGGCCTCTCCCACGACGATGTACTGGTGGTGGCGACGTCGGCGGGGAGAAAAACTCGTCGCTCGAACTCGACGCAACTGCAGCATTGGGCGTGGTCTCGGGTGGCTGCGAGGCGGGGCTGAGTGACGAGTCCGGAGGTGGTGTTTGTGCGTTCCGTGCTCTGGATCGTGTCAGCATTCTACATTATTAATTCGTCTAATTTCTTTTGTATTCAGGCATCTATTGACAGCTTGTGTCAGTTATATTTCGGACTATTTTAATTTTCTTCATGGTTTCTAATTCTTCTAATTAGGTTTTGGTTCTTCTAATTAGTTTTTAGTATGGTAAATTTATTAAATTAAGTCGAAAATTCTGTTGAGATCGGTTGTATAATATTTATTTCGGCGAAAATGTAACGGTGAAAAAATATATCGTATGCTGACATTCAGGGTTGCCAGGTTATTATTATTATTATTACTATGATACTGCAGTAACATTTCTGAGTTCCACGTTCTAATCCCACACTGCGTCATCACTTACCACGAGTGGGAACGATAAAGAAGCCATAGCCATTATTTGGGCCCTATTTCGCTGGAATAGCTTGGGAATTCGCGACTCGGCACTTGAATACAAATGAAGTTTTTGCTGCTGGAAAAGCATTATGCTGTAGCTATCAGAGTTTGTTGCCTGCTTGAAAATTATTAATTTATTGTTACTAGCCGATGGCTTAGACTTTGTCTGAGAGGACTTTTTAAAAATCTCTGAAGAACCCTTCTTTTCAATCACATCCAATTCAATACACACCCATGAAAAAAGTATCCTAGGTCACTTTCTAGGACTACTACAATGTAAATGCAAAAAATCAAGTCGATTCAGTGCTTCACTGCTGCATAATTGAAGGACAAATCAACAAGAAAACAGACTTTCGAATTTAAAATAATATTTTAAATTACAGGCAGCACCTTATTTTACAAAATAATAGCTAAATAATATGTATCTATTATGGAATTATTTTGTATGATTAGGTGCTGCCCACGAAATTTTATTTTAAACTATTTTTTTGAGGTATTTTACCAACTGGCATGTCAACCCCATCGATAGATAAATTTTCAAAATTAATTTTGTTTTAATTAACAATAAACTTATATCTAACTTAATACTAACTTAACTACAAACACGTCCGAAAGTCTGATACTGACAGACTTGCGACTGATACGAGTGGATTCACGTTTTGTAATAAATCCGTGAAATGAGAGCCCAGTGGTTACATCTTCGGCTTCCTAATTAGAGGGTTCAGGGTTTCAACTCTACTCGATACTACTTACCTACCTGAGAAATTTCGAAATTCGAAACTTATCAACGTTTTCGAGCCGTGAAAGATATTACCTTACTGTACCAGTAGGCTTATTAATAAACCTACTGGTACAGTTCTAGCTGAAGAAACTCATTACGGAACGCAGGTCTCTTTTCAGAGACGGGTTACAGGTCATAGTCCACCACGCTGGCCCCATGCAAATTGGCAAACTTCACTCACCTTTCAGAACATTATGGAGAACTCTCAAGCATGCAGGTTGCCTCACGATGTTTTCCTTTACCGTTGAAGCATGCGGTATTCAATTGCTTAAACGCACAAACTCCGAAAACTCAGAGGTGAGTGCTCGGGATCGAACCTGCGAAACCCCCTGAAAGCCCCTCGAATGGTCGCTCCAGAACCTTGGCACCCCCATGACAATTGGTCCTTCGGATTATGTGCCCGGTTGGTTCTCGCACGCACGCACATAGCTCCGAAAAGTCAGAGGTCGAAGATCCGAGATCGAACCTGCGATTCCCCGAATAGGAGATTAAAAAGTCGTGTAGTGTCGTGGGACACCAGATAGGAACGAAGTTATTATTATAAGAATATTAATTTCAATTTCTATTCGAGGTATAAAGAAAATAATTATTCGGGTAAGTATACATTTTTTATCATGATTTTTTATTGATAAAAATCAAAATGACCCCAGGGAAGCCTACATATCGATTTTATAAAATATTAAAATGAAAATAAAATTGCGCGCCCCCGGGTGGGCTCGAACCACCAATCTTTCGGTTAACAGCCGCACGCGAGCCAATTGCGCCACGGGAGCGATGCACAACTCGTTGAAATTATTATATATTTTTAGGCCATCAAAAATGTATAGTGTCGTTACAACTTTTGGTCTTAATTTTTTCCGTCTAGCCCCCTTTCGCAACGCGCTATAAGGAACTTCGTTCCAATAATCTTAACCACTAAGCTATCACTGCTTGAAAATTCAATAAATATTTAAATATAAATATTTATTTATTTACTCATTAAAAAGTTTTTACAATAAATTATCTCCTTAAATCTAGGACACAGGAAAAGTAAACTAGCAATATTACTTGTTGCGAATGAGTGCTTTGGCATCCGTACTAGGAAAACCTGTATTACGGACACCGCAGCCTTTCCACGGATCCATTGATTACTAGAGCTAGACCATAGATCAAATTTTACAAATTTAGATTATTATGATTATTATTGTTTGAAGTATTATAAAATTATTGTTAGCTGTTAGAATAATGAAGTGTATGAGTGAGAATGTGTGTGCGTGTGTGTGTGTGTGTGTGTGTGTGTGTGTGTGTGTGTGTGCGTGTGGGGTGTATTTGTGTGTTTATAATATTTTCTATGATATCACTTCAGCGATCAAATCCTCAATTTCATAGTAGCTAAGTCTCTTTAACCAAGCATCGACAGTTTTTTTTAAGTTAGGTTTGTTAAGCTTAGATATATCGAGTGTGTCATTTATTCTGTTATAAAGTTTAGGACTAAGGAAATGGTATTGGCGTCCGGCAAGTGCGGTTCTCCTTGGCAAAATTCCAAAAATCTTTTGCTTGCGTCTTTTAAGAATATTAACATTTACTACAGGTTGAGCTATTTTATCTGAGTGTTTGCGTAAAATAACCTGGGAGATAAAGAGCTGTCGAACATTCAGAACGTCCCACTCTTGATAGAGAGCCAATGTAGGATACCTGCGAGGTCTGCTACCCAGAACCTTAAGAATACCTCTTTGTGCTCGTTCTAAACGAAGCATATCAGTTTTATTGGAGCCACCCCAAACTGTAATACAGTACGATAATAAAGACTGCACTAGGGCAAAGTACACAGTTTTTAACAATTTTTGGTCGCAGACCGATCTCAGCTTCCTCAAAATAAACATGAGCTTTCGGATACGATTAATCAGAACGTTTATATGTTTTTTCCAGCTGAGAGAACTCTCTATTATTAATCCCAAATATTTTATGTCAGCAGTTCTTTGTATTGAGAAACAAGAGCAGTCCTCATTGGGCAATGTGCATGAATGAGCTTTAATAGAGAAGGAGTTAGGTTGTGTGAATATGGTGGTGTCAAATGTAATGAATTTAGTTTTGGAGACATTTAATGTCAGTAGGTTTGTGTTTAGCCAGCTCATGACATGCTTTAGTGCGGACTCCGCACGGTTACGAACCTGATCCCAACTCTGACCCTGAACCAGAAGTACAGTGTCATCAGCATAAGATATGATTTTAGTGTACGGAATATTCATCTGGCATAGGTTGTTTATATATATCAGGAACAGAGTTGGGCCAAGCACGCTGCCCTGAGGAACACCATATTCAATATTTTCTTCCTTACTCATATATGGACCTATTTTAACATATTGACTGCGATTGTTTAAGTAATCCTTAAATAAATTATGAACGTTACCCCTTACTCCAATGGCTTCCAACCGATCCATAAGGATGGGGACAGACACGGTGTCAAATGCTTTTGACAAATCAATGAAGATGCCAACGGTTTTCTGCTTAGATTCTATATTTCTGATGATATGACTGGTGAGTTCAATAACAGCATCCTCAGTTGATTTTCCTTGCCTAAAGCCGAATTGTTGGTCTGAGATGATATTCAATTTATTCAAATATAGGATTAAGCGATTGTTCAAGATCTTTTCAAAAATTTTGGAGATTGAAGTTAAAACCGAGATAGGACGATAATTAGTTACTTGGTCTCTGCCGCCACTCTTATAGATCGGGTGGACCACAGCTTTCTTGAGTACAGAAGGAAAACATCCTTGTGTAATACATAAATTAAAAACATGTTTAAAAATGGGAACAAGAATATCACGAGCCTGTTTTAATATTGTGACCGGTATTCCATCCCAACCCTTTGCACAGTTGTTGCGAAGACTCGTAATAATATTGTTAATTTCATTTTCATCTGTCTCATTGAGGACCATTGAGTTACAGGGTGGGGGTGCAATATTTGTTTTGTGAATTTCTGGGAGAGATTGTACACTTAAAGATATAGAAGAATTATCTTAAAGATAAGAATAAGATCATTCATTCATATAAAATGTCATTGTACCGTTATATAGCAGAAAAACTTGGAAAAATAAGCGTGACCTGGGCGGATTGTGCCTTCAGCCGTGACGGACGGGCGTCGGGCAGTGACAAGGGTCCAACCTCATCGGAGGCTGGACGTGACCGTGCTAGCGAGTGCGGCGCCCTTATAGAGTTACGATAGAATAATATTCTAAAAAGCCGAGATGCCAAAGCAAAATGGCGGTCTTAATAACTAATGATGTTGTTTATTTTGTTATTTCGAGAATGCCTTCAACTTACGCTGTAATGGCAGTTGTTTAATTTCCTTTGTGACTGTATAAGATTAGTCTGTGATTATTTTATTGTTTACTAGAAAATGCCCGTGACTTCGTTCGCATGGATCACGGTTTTTGGCGACCCGCGGGAACTCTGTAATTTTCCAGGATAAAAAGTATGGTATGAACTATCTCCATTCCAAATTTCAGCCAAATCGGTTCATTCGTTTTGGTGTAACAAACATCCATCCATCCAACCTCACAAACTTTCACATTTATAATATCAGTGGGATTAGTAGCAATTAGAAAGTAGGACTTATTAATAAATTATTATATTGTATGTATAACTTATATTTCGTAGGTGGGCGTGACGACTTGAATCCATTTTATAACAACATTTCCAGTAATTAGCTTCAATAAACAGGTTCAAAATAGAGGTGCCCAGTAAATAGATAAAATATAAAACTTTAGTTTTCCCAGCTTTCAGGAGTGGAAACATTTCAAAAGCAAAAATAACAAAACTTAAAATATTCTCATGAGTTTCAGTCTCAACTAAAAGAGGGTTTCAGAAATAAAAACACGATACCAGACTCTCGCTGGCTCAACGGGAACTTTAAAACAATAGAATCGCACAAAGTTGTGTGATAGAGTTTTAATGTTAAAGTACCTGTGGTCTTTTCACCTTTTCCACAAAAACCGTGGTAGCATATGGAAATTAGAGCCATTTCAATGGGATTGAGTTTTCAAACAGTTTTCAACATAATTAGGTGCCAACATACTTACTTATACTTACTCAAGTGCCATCACTTTTCAGAGTACCTGTAGTAGCTTAATATTATGTGAGAAATATCAAAAATTAAAAAAATACATCCAAAACATACCACAAAACAAACAGACGCTCACCCACGCGCTGGACGGACTTGATCAAAGCGGTGACCCGGACAACTGTGGTGGAGTGCTCCCGCAACGCAACTGACCGTCGCAAGTGGAGCAGCATCGCGCGGGAGGCGGGGCGATCCAAAAACAATCAAGGAGACTGACGACTATCAACTAATGTCACATCATCCCAGCAGCCACGACCACTCTGACAAGAGTGACCGATTTTTATTTTTTTTTTATTTATTTATTTTTATTTTACAGCATGTTACAATTATGGGCATTCTTATAAACTAAGAAAACACAAGAATAGGGCTATAATGTTAATCAGGCTAATCAATTCGCCTTTACAAACATTTGAAATTAAAACAAAAATACAATATTATTACAATGGACACTAATTGATAAAAAATACCGTCGGAACTAGGATTGCAGGCAGGATGTAATATTTATTGCCTACACATTACAAAAAGAAACGAGGATCTAAAACATACAATTAATTTTATGTTAAAAGAACTACATATTACATAGTTAAAAAGAATATGCAGTGAAGGGTAAAAACAAAAAGACATAATTGGGTTTGCGAAAAAGTATTGAAGTCAATCGCGAGTGAGTCAGGCGGTCAGCGCGTCGGGTCGCCTTCGTCACCGATAACCGGTTAGGACGTAGTGATGCGGAAATTTATATCGACCATATTTATCGAGTCGTACGGAGTGGTGACTTAAACCTAATGATGAAACGAGTTTATTTGTGTTACTGGGATTTTTGTACAGGTAAAACTTACGTGTTAGTTTTAAAACAAAATCTTTAATTAATGGAAATTTAATGTGGTCATGTAACTTTTTCAAGTTTGTTTTGAATGGTGTATTATAGGGAATTTTTAACGCTTTGTTTTGGATAACTTGAAGACTGTTATAGTTAGAATCGCAGGTACTGCTCCATACAGGTGCCGCATACGTTATGCATGGGCGCACTAGGGACGAATAAATTTTAGTTTTTGTAGTCGAACTTAAATTAGTTTTACGGTTTAAGATAGGACTAAGTGCATTTAGGGCTTTCATTCCCTTTAATCTAAATGCCTTTGTATTTTCAGTCCAGTTTATTTTTTGATCAAGGTGTAAGCCGAGGTATTTTACTGACTTACTCCATGGTATTGAATAATCATTAATTTTGAGAGTTCTAATTGGGATCGCACGTTTTCTTGTAAACAGGATAGCTTCAGACTTAGCTGTAGTAAGCTTGAGCTTCCATTTGTTATAATAAGAATGGAGTACATCCAGTGACAGCTGAAGCCGGGATAAGATCAGTATCCGGTGATGATGTGTATGTAGCCACATCGTCAGCAAATCCTGCGATATGCGTACGGGGCTGTATAGGAATGTCATTCAGGTACACCAAAAACAAAAGCGGACCCAAAATGGAACCTTGCGGAACACCACTTGGAATAAGGCGCTGCTGTGAAGAACTATCGCCTAAGTGTACACGGAATGATCGGTTAAGAAGATAAGAACTAATAAGACAGACAAGTTCCAGGGGGACATTATATTCAGGAATCGAAAGTTTATGTAGTAGGCCAGAATGCCATACCGAGTCAAATGCTTTCTCAACGTCTAATAAAACCATACCAGTTGACTTGTTTAGGTTTAAGTTCAGTGCAATATGCTCAGTAACCCTGGCTAGCTGCTGGGCAGTTGAGTGACCTTGTCGAAATCCGAACTGTTCTGGAATAATTGCATGGTCAATGGTTTTCAGCAACCTTGTAGATATAAGGGTTTCAAGGAGCTTACCTAAGGAGGATAATAGGCTAATTGGACGATAACTTAAGGGCAAGGTTTCATCCTTACCAGGTTTTTTAATTGGTATAATTTTGGCAATTTTCCAAACAGATGGATAATAACAATTGGTGAGACAGCCATTGAGAATTTTTGTCAGATATACAACTGCTTTATGGGAAAGGTTTTTGATAACAATATTATTTATATTATCAACGCCAGGAGCTTTTCTAGTTTTTAGTTTTTTAATTAATTCTTTGACCTCTGCAGGCGTAGCAAGCTGAAGGCTACTTGAGAAGGTAGCTGAATTAAGATGGCTCATGGATATTTGAACCTTGCTTTCAGTATCATCATCACTAACCCAATCTTTGGTAAGATTCATACTATTTAGAAATGCATCAGCTAATGCTTCGCATTTTTCAACTTCAGTAGTGGCCAAAGTTCCATCAGGACGTTCCAAGGGGGGAATTGTATCTTGTTTACTCTTTAAGGATTTGACTGTACGCCATAATTCAGAGGTAGCATTATCCACTCTCGAAAGCTTAGTTTGCCATTTGATATCATTTTTTAACTTTATTTTACTGTTGATAATTTGCTGGAGAGAATATACGTCAGTTAGAATTTTACGTTTGCAATTTTTGTCAAACGTTTTGAGTGCAGATCTGCGTAAGTGATTTTTTTTACGTATAAGTTTTCTGATATCACGTGGTAATCTATTTTTATTATTATTGATGGTAACCCGAGGGATGAAGGTTTTGCGGGCATGATCAATAAGGGAAGTTATGTGATTAATGGAGACATCAATGTCGTCACAGGTACTAAAAATCCTAGACGATAGAATAATATTATTATATTATTATAACTGTTTGAAGTTATTCCAGTCAGCCTTAGAGTAGTCGTATTGGACATAAGATTTACGATTGATTTCTTGGCAAACAGTGAAAAATACAGGTAAATGATTAGAAGAGAGCCTTGTAAGTGTCTTTAAGTCAGAGATATTATGGACATTTTGAGCTATTACAATGTCTGGCGTGGAAGGGTTGTAATTACCATGATAGTGGATCAAAGTTGGTTCACAAGGGGCATGAACATCGAAATCTTTAACAAACATGTGTTCATAAAGTGTATTACCATGCAAGTTATTGTTGGGGCAATTCCAGTAGACATGCTTGGAATTGAAATCTCCCATGATTAAGCTACTACACTCAATACCTAGCAGAATGTCGAGATCATTTTCTAGTAATCTTAAATTGGGAGATTGGTAGGCAGACACAATCGCAACATATTTACCGTTGAGAGCTACTTTAATACCAACGCATTCCAGGTTGACGGTTTCGGGGATGTTTATAGGTAAATGAATAATATCACTCTTAATTAACAATGCAACACCCTGCCCACGTCCGTTTAGGTTCTTATCTTTTCTGTAAACAGTGTAACCCGGTGCTGAGAGGTTATAATTAGAGCTCAGTCTCGTCTCACTCAAAGCGATGACGTCTATATTAAGGTCCGATGACAAGTCAAGAAGTTCATTTAAACTAGTGCGAATGCCGTCAGCATTCCAGTATAATAGTCGGATCTCATGCACGCTATACATATTGACCAAGGTGTGAAAGTATCAATACCACTTTGTCCATCATGGAATTACAAGCCGAGAATTGGCCTTTGAGGGACTTAATAGTCATAAGAATTTGGAGCATTTCCTCTGTGGTATTATCCCTTGGGGTAGTTGAGTAGTAGTTCGGCTTTTTTCCTTCAACATTGTTTTGTGTTGAATTATTACCTGTAGCTGCTACAGAAGACCAGGAGCGAACATCTACTGTTGCATTCTTAATTTTGGTTGCTTGGATTTTTCTTTGATCTTCTCTCTTAGATTGAAGATTGTTAAGGTACTTTTGTCGTTCTTTACAGTTGCGAAAATTAGCCGGATGATTTTCACCACAGTTGCAGCATATTGCAGGTTCATTTCGGTCCTTTTTAGTGCATTCTCTAGAGAGATGACCACCTTCGCATTTAACACATCTTGGGGGCAAATTGCAGTTTCTAGATGAATGTCCAAAAAGTTGGCATCGATAGCACTGGGTACCGTAATTGTTGTTTGGTCGAAATCTGCGCACCTGAATAGCGCAATGGGATAAATATTTAATCTGCTTGAATGAAGCAATATCGGCTCCTGACGGGAGGTGCACTAAGAATGGAGGGCACGATGCATTAAGACCACTGGCAGATTTGAGCCGGCGGATAGAAACTCCTTTGAAACCAAGGGAGGCTAGTTCATCAGCAAGCGAATCCTCAACGTAGGCAGGAAGACCCAGAATAACCACCTTCGCCGTCCTTTCGTCTTTACGTGAGAATGTATGGAAAGCGGCGTTTTCAGAGCGTAAGCCTTCCTTTAGCAAATTGTGTGCTTCAGGATTATGACAATTGATGGCTATTTTATTATTGCCAGTATATTTCAGATGATACTGCTTAGTATATCGAGAGATGACGGTTTTTAATTGTTCATGAGTCCAAACATTAGCTTCAAGGAATATCGGAGGTATCTTACCAGCTGTCAGTTTCACTGCAGTCGCTTCTCGAAGCCGTGTTGTAGAAGAACCAGATGGAGCGGATGCTTTGTTCGACGAGGAAAGCACGTTGAACCTATTCGAGGTGGCCAGACGGTCAGGTTGTTGTTGCGACACATGATGAACAACTCGCTTTGGTATCTTCCAGTCGTTCGGATTAAATATCTCATCATCAGCAGGTCTTTTACTGGTAAGTGATGGGTTTGATTGGGATTTAACCAAAAACTTTTCCATGATTTATCGATATACGGTTATCGATAAATAAACTAGCCATCACTATTCAGCGAACTAAGTGACAGTGCAATATCGAGTGCGGAACGTATCTTAGCAAGTTAAGAAACGTGCAACAGCTATGACAGCTCGCGGCGGAATGAATCAAGGAGACTGACGACTATCAACTAATGTCACATCATCCCAGCAGCCACGACCTCTCTGACAAGAGTGACCGATTGAGAAGTAGACATGCATGTAAACAAGTTATTATGAAATTTTATGTCCTATCCTAATTTAATCCTAAATTAATAAGTCAATGGTCCTATAATAATAACTAACCAAATCAAAATATACATTTTCTCTTCAAACACAAATAAAACAAAGTTAAATACAGTAGATGTTTTTTTTACCAAACCATGATATTTTGAGCTTATATTGGAAAAGTTTTTGTAGACTGAAACTTTGAATTTTACGTTAAATTGACATTTATAAATATACATTTTTAACGAGTCGAAAGGCTTCCAGAATAATGAAAAAAGTAAAATTTGTGAAGAATCAAATTGATCAAAAGTTTTGGTCAAAATTTTACTTTCAGTACTTAAATATTTTTGGGAAAAGAAATCTTCACGAAAAGGTGAACCTGTTTTATCAGTGTACTGATATGTTTCGCTAATTTAAGTTATTTTATTGACGTGTAATGCTAATTTCTCGCAATGATGTGTATTGTGTAATGCTATTTACAATGATATGTATTTTATAATGTTATTTACAAATTATGGGTATTGGGTAATGTTATTTACAATTATGTGTATTGTGTAGTGCTATTTACAATGATGTGTATTGTGTAATGCTATTTACAGATAAATTAAAACTGCTTTTTCAGAGGTTTGGGGGAGACATCGTAATTACCTGCTTTGATGATTAATTTTAATAATTACTCACCGCCAATTCAAATTCAAAATTATTTATTTCACGTAGGCCAACTTGTGGCTCTTATTACAAGTCTACTAATCTATCACTGGTTCAGAATGCAGATGCTGTTGAGATTAGCCGGCAAGAAACTCAGCAGTTGCTTTTTATCTGAATAAATAATTAATCAGTCAATTATTATCTGAATCACTCCTCTAGACCACAAAACTATTTACAAAATTCTGCAACTTATTACCAGTCGAATTTAGTATTTAATAAGGCTACATTGTTTACTTAACAGAAGCAATTTCACGGGGACGGTAAATGTAGCGTTTATTTTGGTAAGTACAAGAGTTTATTTCAATATTTTAGAGCCTGGCCGTAAATCTACATCCATAAAGTGAATGTTAAAAAGCTCATTAGGCTGTCTCGTCATTAAGTTTGAGTATCTATTTTGGGCCCGCGACTTTTTAAGTCCAAGTTAATATCAGTAAGTGTGGCTAATAATAGCAATGGCAACCTTGTGATTAAGTGTTTGGCTTTCGTTCAAAAAGGACTAGGGTTCAAATCGCAGGCTTTCAACTTTCAGAGTTATATGCGTTTTAAGCAATTGAATACCCGTTGATTTAAGGTCAACAGAAAATATTGTGAGGATATCAGCATACCTGAGACTTCTCCATAGTGCTCTATAATTTAATATAAAAAAATATTTTTAAAAAACTGACTTCAAACGCCCGCGTCACTACAAAGTATATAATTGATTGTTGATTGTTTAAAAAACACTCGACCGATTTCGATGAAATTTAAATGGGACTACCTGGGAAGTATACCCTTTCAAACAAAAAAGAATTTTCCAAATCGGTTCAGGCGTCTTCGAGTAATCGGTGAACATACATTTAAAAAAAAGATTCCAACGAATTGAGAACCTCCTACTTTTTGAAGTCGGTTAAAAAGTGTGTGCGCAAAAACAGTTGCACTCTCTATACCCTCACTCTAATAGTCCGATAGGATGGAAATCCGACACGACCTGAGAGAGCCGCAGGACCGATGGCTTTACGTGCTCTCCGAGTCACGTGGTAGACTAACCGCCAACTTCCTAACTCCGGGCTAGTACTGTGAATTTCTTTGGGAGAAATCCCAATAATTTTTTTTTAACCTGCCCGACCCGGGAATCAAACCTAGAACCTCGTCACCGCAGTCTAACAAGCTAACCACTAGACAAACGAGGCAGTCTAACGAACCAGGTCAGTTATCTGGTAGGTACCTATAATACATGCGTGGGGACCCAGCCTTCACAATACGGAAAATGCTATTGTAACTTACCTACCTAGAAATGGAACCTGCACTAATTTGCGGTAGTGTTAAGTTAGCGTACCTACTTAGTTATTCCATCAAAAGAGGCCAATTCACCTCATGGTTCATTGATCAAAGTAATAAAAGCCTGCCACTTACGAACTTTGTAGATGTTGTTCTTTTGATTAAATTTTCATGTTCCAAAGAGGCAAGCCAAGGTCGAAACCAACGGACGCGTTTCCTTTGGTTTTGCATTAAACAGTGGGATTAACAAACCTTCGACGCGAAAAGGGAGTATTGACTTTGACAAAGTGGACGTTAACCTACGACCTTCTCATTCTCAGACGATAAGAGCTAAGCTTAATTTGGCTAATATTGGCTAAACTTGGCTAATACTTTTCTTTTCTTCTTTGCGAGCCTTTTTATTTTATCCCTCGCTAGACATAGCCCTCTTCAGTGCACGCCATTTTTTCGGTGTTGGGCCAGTCTCATTCAAGTTATGCCCACAAGCTTGATAATGTCATCGGACCAGCGTAATGGTTACCTCCCCACATTTCACTTGCTCGTGCATGGTCTCCACTCAAGTACCAAGCGAATATTAAGAGGACTATTTTTTGCTTCCCTCTCTAATTTTAATATTCTAATTCAATATTGTAATATTTTAATATTCTAATTCAATATTGTAATATTTTAATATTGTAATTCAATATTGTAATATTTTAATATTCTAATTCAATATTGTAATATTTTCAATGATTGCAAAAATCTCAGATACTTGTGACAAAATGTGGTCATTTATTATCTTCGACAATAATTAACTTACTTTTAACTTTTAAGATAATATAGTTTCACTAGCTGACCCAGCGAACTTCGTACCGCCAGCAAAAATATTTAGTGGTTGGTCACCCTTATCATTTAGGGCTGTGAAAAATAGATGTTGGCCGATTCTCAGACCTACCCGATATGCACACAAAATTTCATAAAAATCGGTCCAGCCGTTTCGGAGGAGTAAGGTAACTAACATTGTGACACGAGAATTTTATATATAAGATAAGATTATGATATACCTAGATTTTGATAGAGAAAAATGGCGAAAACTACTACTATTAACTTTTATTGCTCTTATCCTCTATCAAAAACTAGGTAAGTAGGTATATGATAATAAAAATATGTCTAAACTATCCTTACTTTAACTGTCAAAATAATAATAATTGAGCACATTTTGACAAAAGTATCTGAGATTTTTACAAACATTGAAATTATTAGAATGTGCGAGAGAGATAGATGCGAAATGGAATAGTCCTCTCAATAATATTCTTTATATCATACTTGCTCAGTAACTAGGGATTACTATGGTGGAAAGTCTCCTTGTAAGTTGGTGTTTGCAATTCAAGGCAACATTACGTCGCACTATGCTTGAATTGTAATGTTCACATTACAGTTCAAGCTATGCAAAACTCCTTGGTAAACAATCTCTTTTCTTATAAAATGGTAAGAAAACTTTTTACTGAAAAAAAACACTGAACATGGCGGCATTTAATTTCCATACATTTCAAACTATGCAAAACTCCTTGGAACTCAGAGAGGTAAAAAAAAAAATAGAAAACTATTTACGAAAAAAAATTTAAATGGCGGCATTTCATTTGATCTGAAAGTTTGTGAAGTTTGTTCGTAAAGGGATTTAAGTTATTTACAACAATGTCAAGCACTTCATCAGATGATGAAAAAGGAGGAGAGCCTGATTTTTGTTTGCTTGAAGCAGAACAAATGATGCAAAACCTTTTGCCGGATAAGTCCAAAGAGCGCTACGTGAAATTACTATAATTAATTATAATAAGTAACCATTTTTTTCTACTTTTTCTCTAAATTTGCTAATTATTCTAATTAAAATTTCATTTTGCATTACCAATGTTTTATTTACCTCGCAAGAATGATATAAAGTAGAATGCTTACCTCGGTTGCAAGTAGCTATTACACCCTCGAACTATATTCACCCTCGCTCGCTGCGCTCGCTCGTGTGACTAAATATCTCGGGTGCACGCGATCCATTAGCGCCCTATGCGAGCTGCGCTCGCACTGGCGCCAAATTGGATCTTGTTCTGTAATAGCTTACTTACGTCCCTTGTGTAACAATCTACTATTACTACTACGAAAAGAATGATCTATCAATGCACAGCTCAAACTACTGGACGGATCGGGCTGTTTGGCATACTTTAAGATAGCTTTTATGACGCAAGTATCCGCTACGAAAGAATTTTGAAAATTCAGCCCCTACGGGATAAAATGGGGGTTTCAAAAATCTAATTTAACGAGACCCTTCTCGCATTCCCTTTGCATCCGGCGCATTGGAGGCCTGGTTGGCCCTCAACCCGGGCGCATCCGTTCCGCAGGCTTCACACGTCCAGCGCCAGTGGGACAGCGTTAGCTCGGAGGCCACTTTGAAGCAACTCATGGATAAGGCAGCGGGTGCGGATTTGGCAAGACTGAAGGCGGTATCAAAATCGGAGTCGGGAGCGTGGTTACAAGCACTACCCTCACCTCACTTGGGCACTCTCCTCGACGGCAACTCGTTGCGTGTGGCGGTGGCTTTCCGTTTGGGCTGTGATGTTTGTGAACCTCATCGATGCATCTGCGGTTCCATGGTGGAAGCCAACGGCCATCATGCATTGAGTTGCAGTCGTTGTGCGGGCAGGTTTCCGCGTCACCACGCCCTGAACGATATCGTCCGCAGAGCCCTCATCTCGGCTGGCGTGCCCTGCATACTCGAGCCACCCGGGTTGAGCCGCACAGACGGCAAGCGTCCAGATGGCTTGACGCTCGTCCCATGGCAAAATGGCAAATGCTTGCTGTGGGACGCGACGTGTACTTGTACATTCGCACCAAGCCATCTCAGCCGGACGGCGCGGGTTGCCGGCGCTGCTGCAGAGTCCGCTGCTTTAAAAAAAAGAGGCAAATACGCCCCTCTTCTGGGCAGCTACCTTTTTGTCCCTCTGGCGGTGGAGACGATGGGATGCTGGAATGAGGAGGCTAGGAGATTTTTATTTGACATCGGACGTCGTTTAAGGGAAAGAGGCTGCGATCCACGCTCTGGGGCTTACCTGATTCAAAGGCTGTCAATCGCCATACAACGCGGCAATACCGCGAGCTTGATGGGCACCTTTGGCTCAGGGGCAACCAGGGGTGGTCTTTTTGACTAAAATGTGTTTTTGGTTTTATTTACTTACTTGACATTGTAATAGCATATTATTCCATTAAAGTTAAAAAAAATATATAATATATTGGGCATTGTATATAATAATATATAATAAATAAACCTCTAATTTAACGAGAGCGAAGCCGCTGACAAAAGCTCGTTTATGAAATAAATAATTATATTATATGGACCTTTATGACAGAGGCAAGTTCTTTCAGGAATAAATACAAACTATTCGGCCGATCGCGAGTTGGTCTCGTCATTAAAACTCAAATTGTATTCAGTGTAATTCCCTCGCGGATAATGTTTAAGTTCTCATAACAGCGAACTTTGCAATCAATATCTTTGTTACAACTTCGAGAAAAGGTATTGAAAAGGTAAGTTTTGGGTTTAAACTAAGTATTCTTCTATTGTAAGTAATATTTTAACGATAACTTCATCCCAGCGATCTGAATATCAAAATAGGTCGGGCTTTCTTTTTAACCCCCGACGGAAAAAGAGAGGTGTTTTAAATTTGACGTGTGTATCTGTGTGTCTGTCTATTCCCTCGTAGCTCTCTAACGAATTAACCGATTTTAATGCGGTTTTTCTGATTGAAAGCTAACATGATCGAGATAGATCTCAGCTATAATTTATGAAAACCTGCTCAGGCGTTCGAAGATCATCAACTCATTTCATACTTGATCGGAGGTTCTCACAAATGTTCACTGGCGGACTTGATTTGAAAGGTGCACTGTTACTTCGGATAATTTCTAAGGCGTGGCAACCTTGAGCTGATGCTGCAGCATCAAGTAGTCTATGGGATACCCAACTTCTCAGCAGTTTACAGCAGATATTGTGTGTTTGGGCTCATTAGTAGGGTCTCAATGAGTAGATGTTAGATAGTGAATGATGGTCGAGGATCGAGGAAGAGGATCGGGTGATTGAGCAGAAAACTGAGTGACATGATATAAGGTATATCGTACACAGTCCGGCCATATAGATTCACATGTCGGGGTGTTTTAAATTCTCAATTTGCACTTGTGACGTCATGGTCATCGTCATCGAAGATGAAGATCTATGAAGATGTCATGTGATGATCATCTATGAAGATGGGGCCACTTAGTTCTAATTTTTTAACCGACTTCAAAAAAGGAGGAGGTTCTCAATTCGTCGGAATCTTTTTTTTTTCAATTTTTTTATGTATGTTCACCGATTATCCGAAGACGCCTGAACCGATTTGGAAAATTCTTTTTTGTTTCAAAGAGTATACTTCCTAGGTGGTCCCATTGAATTTTTTCGAAATAGGTCGAGTGGTTTTTAAAATATCAACGATAAACTATATACTTTGTAGTGGCGCGGGCGTTTGAAGTCGGTTTTATAAAAATAATTATTTATATTAAATTATTTAAACGTCATATTAGGTGATTGATAACAATAGGTACATAAACAGCTATAATAATAGGTGTCTTTTTAGGGATATTTTGGTACTAATTATGCAAATTACGTTGGGGTCCTAAGGTGCTGGAGTGGCGACCCCGCACCGGAAAACGCAGTGTTGGCAGACCCCCCACTAAGTGGACCGACGACATCAAACGAGTCGCAGGGAGCCGCTGGATTCAAGCGGCGCAAGACTGAAGCCTGTGGAAGTCCATGCAGGAGACCTTTGTCCAGCAGTGGACGTCTATAGGTTCATAAAGAAGAAGAAGAAGAATTACGCATCACACGCAATACGCAATCACAACGTTACTAGTCGTGTGGAATATGTGACTTATGAGCGAAGCTTGATCGTATATGCGCAATGCGACCGAGGCATGATCGTAGGATCGTGAGTACGTTGGGACCCTAATTATTTTATTTCAAACACTTATGGATGTATGTGGTCTCAAATAAAATTTATTCAATATAAAATCGTCTCGACGTGTGACCATTAAACTACCCAAGCTTTAATTTGAACAAGCGCCTACGGAATCGCAAATGATGTCCGATACACATCATCGGTCCGTCAATAAACAATTAAATTTCGCATTGAGTGAGACCGTCGGAACCAGCCAATTACTCGCAGAGTTCAGTAATTCCAAATGTAAATTACCAATTTGGGCAAACGCGACGATTTTCCAACTACCGGTGTTATAGAAAATTTATTCCCCTCGTTCAATATTCAACAGATCGGAAATCCGAAGTTTATTAGGACGAAAAATGATGACCAATTTTATTCAAGTTGCGATGACAACCTTATCGATATTCATTTTTTGACTCACGAAGCAAAATTATGGATTCTGTAACTTTGACGACTTCGTGTGCCTGTGGCAAGTTTCTTGTCGACAAAATGTTACAGCGATGGCTAAATCACAGATTATACAGGAATGGCTAAATAGTATTATCACATTATAATAATATGATTGCCGCAGTATGCTTCGGCTACAAATATAGGTACAGACCTTGTAAGGTTTTTTTTTATTCGATGATAAGCTAGTCCTTGACTGCGATCTCACCTGATGGTAAGTGACGATGCAGTCAAGATGGTAGCGGGCTAACTTGGAAGGGGTATGGCAGTGAACATTCAACCCATACCCCTAATCGGTTTCTACACGCCATCGTGCCGGAACGCTAAATCGCTTGGCGGCACGTCTTTGACGGTAGGGTGGTAACTAGCCACGGCCAAAGCCTCCCACCAGACCAGACCAGAGACAATTCAGAAATTATAAATTCCCAAATTGACCCCGCCGGGAATCGAACCCGAGACCTCCCAGTTATAAGACAACAGCGCTCGCCACTGCGCCAGGGAGGTCGTCAAAAGAGGTGTTGTAAGGTATTTATTCTGTACAGAATAAATACATCATACGGTACTTATAAACATTGATAAACTGGCAAATTGAATGTAACATCAGTCATAATAATTTTATTTGTTTAAAATGTAGCCTATGTTACCCGAAGCTTAATAGCAAACTGATTGACATCTCATTCATCAAAATCGGCTCAGTACTTTAGACTATAAGGTGGGCATACCTACATAAATGAACACTAAAATCATACCTAGCCCTTATTTTTGGCCGTAGGCGGATAAATATAGGTAAAGGTATGAATCGCTCGATCGTGGTGGTGGTTTCAGTAGTATAGTCTGATTTTAGTAGGTTTTAGTGTTGAACTTAAATCTTGTAAAAAATGCGACTATAATAATAAATAATCATAATAATAATAAATATTTTTTATTGCTTTCTACAATTGTCAGGCTTACAAGCAATAAAATAGGTTAACAAGAGAAAAACTTACATCAAACCTAACAACTCAGCAAATGGCTGGAAACTCAGCATTATGCTGGGCATTGTACCCAGCGCTGATTTTCAGTTTGCTCCTTTTCAGCCTAATTATTCCATACATTATGACGCCTCGCCCCTCACACATCCAAAAAGTAAAAAAAATAAAAGATATTATACCATCCAGCAACGTCCGTATAAAATCATTCATTCATTCATTAGCAACCCATCAACGGCTCACTGTCGTGAGCGCAGGTCTCCTCTCAGAGAAGGGCTATAGGCTATAGTCCACCACGCTGGCCCAATGCGAATTGGCGGACTTCACGATTCATTTCATTCATCTTCGTGATCATTATGAAGAACTCTCAGATGTTCAGGTTTCCTCACGATGTTTTCCTTCACCGTTGAAGCAAGTGATATTTAATTGCTTAAACGCACTTGACCCCGAAAAGTCAGAGGTGCGTACCCGGGATCAAACCTGCGACCCCCCGAATAGGAGACCACAGTCCTAACCACTAGGCTATCACTGCTTCTTAAAATGATTTCGTAATATAATAACGTAATATAAAATTTTCGTTAACGATAAAATCACCCTTGAAGGGTGGATAACTCAATGCAATCATCAAGGCTTTAAAGCATCCCTGAGGATCATAATTATAGCAATCTATTTTCAACTATTAAGCAACTGTTGAAATAGTTTCGTATGGACAAAACCTCAAAACATTGAGCACGCTTAGTGAAACTCATTTTGGGGCATTCTATCAAACGGCAGGGTAAAAAGTGGGCTTTTGGGGTAACTTTCCCTAATGAAGTCCGTTAGTAGTTCACCAAACATAAGTAATTTGAAGTTTTTGCGGCTCTATTCTCCAGAACCCTCAGTGGGGGGGCTAATTGTTCAGGGGCAAACGGGTTCGTAATAAATTGGTTACAGAATTAATATGCCGTTATATTTGATTTGTCACTCGCGATTACACACATTAGTCGTAAAGGATTTGCGAGATTTTGTACTCAATACTTAATGTATTTCTTAGTGTATTTTCCGAAAGATTGCATTTGCATTGCAAGAAGACTGAAGACATGATATTTAGATGTCAAATGCTGATCCTAAAACTGTTGCAATCATTTTTAGATAATCTCACAGCTGGTTCTAGCAAATTAATGCAAAAACTTACATTTCTACATTGCAACGAACATCTCCTTCTACCTGAAACAAGAGTACCAAGTTTTAAACAAATACAACAAAGGCAAGAACTAATGGCAGAGATGATAACTTTGCTAACGATCTACAAAATGGCCGATTCAAGGTTCTCAGGATAATCAGCTATTGGGTAATTGACTGATATTTTATTTTTATTTAATTTTAAAATAAATTTTTGAAATAGTGCAATGCCATTTTTATTTTTTAATTTTCTTTTCTAGTCTCGGAAATTACGGATTATTCTTCTTCTTCTTCTTTATCAACCGATAGACGTCCACTGCTGGACAAAGGTCTCTTGCATGGACTTCCACAGGCCTCGGTCTTGCGCCGCCTGAATCCAGCGGCTCCCTGCGACTCGTTTGATGTCGTCGGTCCACCTGGTGGAGGGTCTGCCAACACTGCGCTTCCCGGTGCGGGGTCGCCACTCCAGCACCTTGGGACCCCAACGACCATCAGCTCTTCGAACTATGTGCCCCGCCCATTTCCACTTCAGTATCGCGACTCGCTTAGCTATGTCGGTGACTCTGGTTCTCCTACGGATCTCCTCATTTCTGATTCGATCCCGCAGGGACACTCCGAGCATAGCTCTCTCCATCGCCCGCTGAGCGGTCCTGAGCCTACTTATGAGGCCCTTAGTACGGATTATTAAAAACGGAAAATGCTTAAAAGTTTCCTGTTATATCTAGCGCGTAACCGTTCATACGTGGTTCATACAAACAGTTCTAGGTACGGCTACGTCGGATCGAGACAACACGAAATTGAGCTCTAATTCAATAATTATATGGTTTATTTTACTTTGACGCTAACTTTGACGATTTGATCGGCAACTTTTAGACAATCGGGGGGCAGGATTGGCTAAATAGTATATTACTATCATGGCGATTAGTGCTGCATCAATGCGATTGCTATTTTCACACTACACTTATCTTTAGACAACCACACACCCCTTTTCTATAATTTTCTCGTTTAGATCATTAGAAAGTTGAATAAGTTGATAAAAGCCCCATAAAAAATAAAGAAGAAAAACATTAGTAAGTTGCTTAAACTTCAAAATTTCCTTAAATTGGAGTATCATTTATGAATTCGCAATATTGTTTCAAAGACAAAAAAGTATTTGCAAAAGACAAAAAAAAGTTTTTTCGTCGCCATAAACTCATGGATGTAAATATAATTTAAAAAGTTAAATTGTTTTTCCTTCAATATTCTTTTTTTGCGCGAAGGCTTTATTTAAGTCTCCCGCGGAGTTTTGAATTATTTAAATGGATGATACTATCATACGAAATTTATAAAACAGACGAAGGGCAAAATTATAATGTACTTAGTAAGTAGGTGGACTACACTGAATTAAAAAGTATTTAAACAAAGTTATAGCAGATTAATAAAATACAAGGGTTTGTGTAATAAAGTCTACCTTCACTTATAATTTCAGACTAGGAAAGATTTCTATACATTTATCGACGCGAAATCGCATCAAAATCTTGTCAAAATCAAAAGATTGTCAAAATATCAAAGGTTCATCTTGGGCCAGGTACTTGTACGCTATACCAAAAAATAGTATTAAATCATAGAAATGAAAATAAAATATGATTTCTTGCAGTTTTACAGTGAATATGAGGTACAAATATAAAATTGATAATTGGGTACATTTGTAGAATAGCAACTCTCGAAGTGCATCCATCTGCTTTTTTGTCTATGTTTGTAATGACGTTACGTCATCTTAATGTCATTTCAATTGTCAAACGTCAATTGCTGGTATGTCAAATGTCAATTGCTGTCAATTGTGGTTATTTTTATGTCAAATATCATCATTACTCGTGTAAGTACGTCGTGTCATCGTCAAAAAGAACGCCATGTTGTTGCGCTTTTATTTTGCAACTAGCTGATGCCCACGACTTTGTCCGCGTGGATTTAGTTTTTAAAGTCCCTCGGGAACTCCTTGATTTTCCGGGATAAAAAGTAGCCTAGATGTTGACCCGAGTAATAAGCTACCACGGTATAAAATTTTGTAGAAATCTGTGCGGTAGTTTTTACGTGAAAGAAGGACAAACAAACAGACAAAAATTAAATAAAAATCTGTTTTGGGCTCAGTATCGATAGTAAAGCATCCCCCAATTAAAATTTTCAAAATATATTAAATGTACAGAAATCTTCCAGTTACAGTTTTATTATCGACCGAGCGAAGCGAAGGTCTTTGAGTCTACTTGAGTGAATTTGCACTTGTCCGTCCGTCCGTCTGTCAGAGCCTTATAACTTCTGAATTACTGAACGTAATTACTTCAATTTTAGGTATAATATGTAAACCGATGGCCTCCAGCCGAAAATGGCTTAAAAAGTTATAAAAATCTTTATTTCAGGGGGGCTCTCATAGAAGCGAATGCGAAGAAAAAAAAATTTTTTTGCGTTTCATAGGGTTACAGTACCTCATTTTAAAGATAATTTGGAACAGAGTACAAAAGTATATTTTTTTTAATTTTTTTCCTAAAATTGACGAAATGTTGGGCTTTCAAAGTGGAGATTATATTTGACCTCACAACGGAATGACCATTGAAAGCTGGGGCTTGAAAGTTTTATAATTTTAGCGTAATATCATGTACTTGAACAACAAATACTAAAATTAGATAAATGTAATAAGGAAACTAAATTATTTAACTTTTAATGAGCAGCAACAACAGAACTTCACAATGATGTCAATAGATGGCGCTCTCATCTCATATAGCAAATGCAGCTATATGTAACATATTATTCAATTAAAATTATTATTTAGTCATTTAGCAAACATCAATAAAACTTAACGTTGCAGTTTGTTTTTACATGTTTTCTGATCGTGTCGATAGATGACGCTGTGTACAAGTAATTTAATTTGAATGTTCCAAAAAAACTATACCTAAGTTTGATTGAGGCCTTGAGGATTTCACTATAACAGTTCCCTAACCTTTACGGGCTACCTATGTTAAGTTAGTTGACACTTTCTGTCAACTTTGTTAGTATGAACCTCTACGGGACAACTAAAGGTGAAAATGACATTGGGATGTTAGGATTGTATTTAGGGGCTACCTATTAAAGAGACTTCTACAAATGGGATGATTCAGGTATGGTTGGTGAAAACGGGCATAATAATAATGTCAATTTTGATCGTCATGTATCTATTGAATGAATAAGTAATTATGGGAAGCTGTTACCGCGAGGTCTCAGTTCGGGGCGAACCACTAGTATGTATAGATATAAGTTTGCATTGTACCTCGTATAAAGGACCTTTTAATGAGAAATAAAGAAAAAATAATCACTATTTCTTGACCCCCAAACATTTTGAAAGACTGTACAAAGACCTGGCCCAGACTCCATATATATTAATTTGAAACAACCCCTTTACGCTCGGAGTATTATTATTTTACGTTCGTGGTGAAATCGGCCCTTAGTATATATTATACTAAGTCTAACTAGGGTATGTATTTTTTGGGTTAATAACGTTGGGTAATACCTACTCTAGCTGATTCCGCGGTTGTTAGTCTGTCAATTGCGCGTTCACCTACTACTCACAGCGTCGCAATAGGAATCGTATATGCAACTAAATGAGGTACGTGACCAACATCAGCGCAAGTGAAATAAAGGCTTTATCTTGCGTTAATCGATAAGCATTTGACCGTTTATCTCATAATTCCAAAGGAAAACACGGCAGCGAACTTAATTTACGAGCCTTTCAGGCATTTTCCCTCACAATTTTCCTTGTGGTCTCTATTATTAAACTATTTTATTTATAAAATGCACCCTTATTCAATAAGGAAGAAGGACATAACATATTGGTTATGAAAAACCCGCCGGCCATATTGAGAAAATTTACTACGTTAATATTCCAGTTATTATAGATCTTTGGTGTGTTGGCTATCTTGAACGGCTGGACATCATGAGGATCTAGATTCTAGTTCTAAGTCAGGTTAAAACAACTTACAGCAGATGTATCGTGTTTGTGCTCATTGATTTTGTCCTCATGTATAATTGGCTAATAGATAAGGACCAGCGTCTGATGACGGCATGCGTAGTAGATACTAACAGGAACTCAGATCTATGAAACCTAAAAGTAAGTAGGTAATAGGATGTACTAGGATGATAGCACAGTGATGGCAGACCCCCATTAGGTGGACCGACGACATCAAACGAGTCGCAGGGAGCTGCTGGATTCAGGCGGCGCAAGACCGAGGCCTATGGAAGTCCATGCAAGAGACCTTTCTCTGTCCAGCAGTGGACGTCTATCGGTTGACAAAGAAGAAGAATAGGATGCCGGGTTTCTCATACATAGACCGCCCAGTCACACGCCTTCTTTCTTCTTCTTTATCGACCAATAAACGTCCACTGCTGGACATAGATCTCTTGTATAGTTTCACATGCTTCGGTCTTGCGCCGCTTGTATCTAGGGACTGCCTGCGACTCGCTTTATGTCGTCAGTCCACCTAGAGGGGGTCTGCCAACACTGCACTAACCCTTGCGAGGATGCCAGTCCAGCACCTCGGGACCATCAGTTGCCCGAAATATATGCCCTGAATATCCACTTTAGGTACGCGACTCGATAAGCTATGTAGCTCTGGTTCTACAACAAATCTCACTCTCAGTCGTCGGATTTTGGTGCTAAACAATTTGTTTGCCAACCTTTGCGCAACACACATTTTAACCTAAATATAAATAAATAATTAATAAGCAATTTCAGTTTCTATACAATCATAATAAAGTATTCACATCAAAAAGCTTTAGCTTTTCGTTAAGAACGCTGTAATCATATTTCATTGTCTCTATTATCTCATATATTATTACCATCTTTTTCATCTTTTACTCGTTTATTTAGGGAGGTCTCATTTTCTCCAAAATAAAGCCTTTAGCTGGATAATGGCATGTTCCTATTTTCTTTACTGTGATAACTTCATAACATCGCCGAAACAAAGCTCGCTATTTCACAACGTTAACCCTGCTTAAGGATGCTATTTAGAACTTTCTAGGTAACGCCAGTTAAAGCATACCTATTTTCACTCTTGGCATATTCTGTAAGGATGCTCCATTATATTTTGTTCTATTTTCGATACAGGACCCAAAAAATATTTCTGGTTACTTACTTCGCAGGAGCTTATGACATTACTAGCTTATGCCCGCGACTTCGTCCGCATGAATTTAATTTTTAAAATCCCTCGGGAACTCTTTGATTTTCCGGGATAAAAAGTAGCCTATGTCACTCTCCAAGTCCTCAACTATACCCATGCAAAAAATCTCGTCCATCCTTGGCTCTGTTGCGGCGTGATTGAAGGACAAACCAACAAACCAACAAAAACAAACACACTTTCGCATTTATAATATTAGTATGATTCTACCATAAATGATAGTTTTAGTAATGTAATGTAGGTATTCCCCAGCAGCAAGATGCGTTGGCTGTTAGTTTTTAGTAGGACCTTTGTCCTTAGTTTGGTTGGCCAACAGTAAGACTTGTCATCCCTAAAAAAAACGTGGTGCCAACCGTAGAAAAGCGGGATGTGGTTGGCTTTATGAAGGTACTTCTTAGTCGGTATCACCACTTCTTCTTCTTCTTTATCAACCTATAGACGTCCACTGCTGGACAAAGGCCTCCTGCATGGACTTCCACAGGCTTCGGTCTTGCGCCGCTTGAATCCAGCGGCTCCCTGCGACTCGTTTGATGTCATCGGTTCACCCGGTAGGGGGCCTGCCAACACTGCGTTTCCCGGTGCGGGGTCGCCACTTCAACACCTTGGGACCCCAACGACCATCAGCTCTTCGAACTATGTGCCCCGCCCATTTCCACTTCAGATTCGCGACAAGCTGAGCTATGTCGGTATCACCACTACCATATCTCAATCGTCAAATCTGGCTACCGTTGGCTACAAAACTCCAACGAAAATTGCTACCAGGGTTGTATAAACTTTTAGGATACGAAGTTTTATTTAGGGCTGTGTTTATTAGGGGCAAAACACTTTTAATAATCCTTTCTCTATTTTATTTTCTCCTACTGTACACTTTTAAAATAACCCTTTGTCAAAGATACCTGGAAAAGATCGCTGTTACTTCAAAGACAGTATTCCAAAGCATCAAATACACTAGTGCATTAGGGCTCTTGGATGTCGTGACAAGTAGCTCAGTTGCTAACTCGCACGGCATATTACCATACTGATGCCGTGCAAGTGAACGCTTGTTTAGTCTTGCTCATTTTGCGAATGGGATGATGTCTTCAGCTTTCAACTTTTTAATCTTTTTATTTGAACTACTGCTAACTGTATTCTACAGACATGTACATTGTACAGACCATAAATATAGTATTGTTTACTACTGTTAAACAAAAGCAATTTGCTTCTTTGTTTTTTTTAGTTTCTGTTCTAATGAAGACATTAATTATTAGCTATGCATCTATTTATTTATTTTTAATATATAACCTAGCGCTTGACTTCAACGATCGTCATTTACTTAAGTGTGATTAGCGATCACGCGTTTTTATGGCTTTTAGCGATTTTATGGCCTTCTGCGACCGCATCGCGATTCGCGCAATTTCACGATTCTGCGATCGATCGCTGATTTCTGCGAGTCTCCCTAATAGTCTAAGATCCGAACCTAAGTCGACCTTCACCGAGCTGATAATAGAATAAAACTTATCTATATATATAAAAGAAAGTGGTGTTAGTTACACTATTTATAACTCAAGAACGGATGAACCGATTTGGCTGAAAATTGGTGGAGAGGTAGCTTAGAACCAGGAGACGGACATAGGATACTTTTTATCCCGTTCGACAGCGTTTCCGTCAAGTCACTATAAAACGTGGTACAACAAAAACGCATCTGACATGGAATAACAAAACGCAAATGACAGTGGAATAACAACGTAAATGACAGCTAAACGTGATTTTGTCTTTGGTTAAGTATGGTAAAAAATTTGACAATTATAAAAAGTGTTATAATAAAGCATTACTGATATTATAAATGCGAAAGTGTGTTTGTTTGTTGGTTTGTCCTTCAATCACGTCGCAACAGAACAGCGGATTGATGCGATTTTTTGCATGGGTATAGTAATAGATGTAGTAGTGGTTCCTCAGACCAGGAGAGCTACCTTTTATCTCGGATAATGAAAGAGTTCCCGCGGGATTTTTAAAAACTAAATCCATGCGGACGAAGTCGCGGGCATCAGCTAGTTTTATGATAAATTTAGTTTAGAAAATATATTAAAAATGGGTTTGCTAAAAAAATCGTGGACAGAATATTTTTAATTATTTAAAAAAAAAATTGATGATGACCCTATATCAACGTGTTCGCAATAAAACAGCACTTATGTTGATATACATTTTTTTCTATTATCCAATCAAGTGAAAGTAACTGGCATCGACATACCTGTTTATACCTGGCAACCCAGTAGTTCGTCGGTCGTCCACGTAATTAATAGACAATCCAACGTCTGCACATTCTATATTGTTTATTCTTTAACTCAGGATAAAATTTTCTTATTATCTTGATGTTGCAACATTTTAATGAAAAATATTTTTTTTTTAAATAATTAAAAATATTCTGTCCAGGATTTTTTTAGCAAACCCATTTTTAATATATTTCCTAATATACTAAATTTATTATAAAATAAGTTTTATTCTGTTATCAGCTCGGTGAAGGTCGACTTAGGTTCGGATCTTCTACTATAAGTAAATGAAGATGCAGTCTAAAATAGAGTGTATTTACATAGAAGATGCCTATTTACTCTTGATTTTATAGCATTAAAGTTAGTATACCAAACTACCTACTAACCTAATAGTCTGAAAAATGGAAGCCGGAAGGGCATTCCAAATTATAGCGGTGCGCATTAGGTTTAACTTGCTTTTACAGTAGATATATCGACGAATCGAAGAACTCACACTCAAATAATATGCAGTCCAGCCCAGTCAGGCCAAAAAATTCTTTAATTTGCCTATTAATAAATATTTATTTGGAAAACAATTCGGTGAGCGTTTTTAAATGAAACGGCCACTTTATTCCGCTGGCCTGTTCAAACAAAGCAAAATACAATTTATTTGGAATAGGCGTTTTGGGGATACATTTATTTAAATGAATTGCCAACAATGATGTTTTATGTGTTGGAGTGAGGGAGCAACCGGTCGGTTTTCAGTTTCGACACCCGAAGGGGTTAGAATAAAGGTTGTCGCTCACTTACCAACTACTACTAAATGTACCAAGCTACGGGTGGACGTGATTTTTTGGATACGTCAGAACCTGGAGGGTAACATAGGCATCCCGGAAACTGCAAGAGTTCCCGCGGAGGCTATTGAAGCTCATAGCTTGTGTGCTTCTTCAAAATATATAGCTTTACTGCGACTATTTACAATATCAGTGGTTGATTATTTAACTTCTGCACATATAACACGTACCTATAACTTTTACAAACAAATTAACATTTATTTCTGAGGTAATAATTGAGTTTCCCTCTAAATTATCGGACAGATAACATCTATTTTTAATTGTTGTTACAAAAGTGAAAACATACGAATTGAAATATCGAACGTCATTTCGCCTACAAAAGGTAGTTCTCAATTTCAAAACTGCAAATAGTTAGTCATTGATAAAAATAATTATTATTTGGCATCTAAGCAATTTTATTAAAATTATTATTGTATGATTAATAATAATTCAAATAAAGTAGATTATTGTAAGGTTAGTATATCTCAAAACTTTTGTATACTTACTTTGCAAGAAATAAAAGGTTTTTTTATATTTTATATTTTTATTTATTTTATTTCTAAACAATAATTTTAAATTTTATTTACTTTAATCTAAACAATAATTCTAAGGCAATAAGTATTAGTAGCACTCAGACAATTATTTTTTTAATGTTATGTTTACATGAAACATTTCAAAATATTCATTTACAATTTTCACATTCATTGAACTCAAAGATAAACCAATTAACGTATGAGCTCTATATTCGAGAAAAACTATAAAGAGAAAAACGCTTCCCAATTTTTAAATTAACTGACAGTATTAATGATGTCATTGTGAGCCTCCCTATTTATAATATACTAAATATAGCTACGCTACACTGAAAGTATTTCAGCTACAACAGCCAATCTCAACCAACTATGTAGCGTATATCATAGTGCGCTTGATCTTTTAGCTCATTAGGTCTTGAAAAGGACTCAAAAACGCGCATTTTTAAACGCAGATTAGGTTCGTATGTTGACGAAAAAGCTGCGTGTGGTCACGAGTCGGTATCTCGTCCGCGATTAGAATCGGACCCCAGCGATAATCGATGGACCGAATTACACGGAAGCCTATCAGATAACATTTAATGGACATTAACCGAACACTTATTGAGTTATTAAAGCTTTCAAGATAGGCTTGAGGAACGTTGAGGGGTTAAACTAGTTAGTAGGGTATATTAAAATACATAATGAATGAAATGAACATTTTATGAACACAAATTATACACTTCAATACATCATCATCATCATCATCATCATCATCAGCAACTCATTAACGGATCACAACTGAGCGCAGGTCATTTCAAAGAAGGGTTATAGGCCATAGTCCACCATGCTGGCCTAATGTAAATTGGCAGGCTTCACACACCTTTGAGAACATTAAGAAGAACTCTCTGTTGTGCAGTTTTCTTCACGATGTTTTCCTTCACCGTTGAAGTTTTTGATATTTAATTTCTTAAACGCACACAACTTAACAGAAAAGCCAGAGGTGCGTGCCCAGGATCGAACTTGCGACCTCCTGAATACCCCCCGAATAATCCTCCAGAACCTTGGCATTTGGTCCCATGACAATATTGATCCTTCGGATTATGTGCCCGGTTGTTTCTCTTCAATATATCTAAACGCCGCAATAGGAGCTACTAAGATTAAGTCACAAAAATAAAATAGTTAACCTAAACTATACAACCGAAGCAGTGATAGCCTAGTGGTTAGGGCTGTGGTCTCCTATTCGGCGGGTCGCAGGTTCGATTCCGGGTACGCACCTCTGACTCTTCGGAGTCAAGTGCGTTTAAGCAATTAACTATCACTTGCTTCAACGGTGAAGGCAAACATCGTGAGGAATCCTGCACATCTGAGAGTTCTCCATAATGTTCTCGAAGGTACGTGAAGTCCACCAATTCGCATTGGGCCAGCGTAGTGGACTATGGCCTATAACCCTTCTCTGAGAGGAGACCTGCGCTCAGTAGTGAGCCGTTGATGGGTTGCTAATGATGATGATGATGATGATGATACAACCGAATATCTGACGATACTTTAGCCAAAAAGCCGGGTCGAGGCACTAGTTTCCTTATAGAGTCATCCAGAAGAAGCCACCTTTCCGCGGATACGGTAGGTATCGCAGGATTACGCAAGCTCCTTGATCAAAAGGATGTCGGTCGTAACTTTTTTACGCTCTGCCAAATCCACCCATTCCTTATATCGGAATTCCGGGAGGTTTTATTGCCGGAATAATGCCGCGGTCTGTTTGTTCCAGTCATATTCATAGCTCCGAAACATAAAATATTTATTTTTTGTTTCTGATTGAAATCCGAACCTTACTCGTTGTAATATTTTTACCCGTATATGCCGAAGCGAAAAGGTAGGGCAAAGGAAGGGTTAGGCATGTACAAGACGGCTAATACTCTCTGAAAATTGATTTACATTGAAAATATCGCTCATCGGTCTGAGATGATCCGCTGTTTAGGGTGGAATCACATTTGGCCGCATCAATTCCCATTTAGCTGGACGGTTGCGGTCACGCTCGCACGTTTTCTTATGCATTCACATGATTAGGCATCCTTTTCCATGCGTCAATGTGTGTAAGTATGCTGTAGCATGTAAAATGGAGTGCTTCATTTGAACGCATTTTAGAATACAAAAAATACGAAAGCCGAATCGATGCTAAAAGGCGAAATAACGCGTTTACGACTCCATACAAAATAGCAATTGTCAATAGATAAAATGCGAATCGATGCTGACAAATGTGATTCCACTCTTAAGTCCCATTTACCGAAGAGATCACAGTAAGTGCGATACGTGTTTTAAATTTTTATATTTTCGATTGTTTCGTACAATTCTCTCGGATAAGATTCTACGACACCGCGCCGGTGGTATTTTAGGAATTCAATTTCACCCTCTTCTCTGAGTACGCTGCAATATTCAAAACATTTATAAAACTCAGCTTCTCTGTTTTAATATTCTGGGCGGGATTCAGCAAATGAATTTAGACTGCGTTCACTAAAAGCTCAATTGCAGGATCTTCTGTTTCTGTTGTGAAAAGGCTAAACATTTTTATTGCTACGAAACTAAGAACAACGAAATTTCACCAAATACTATTTCTAAGGCTAGAAATATACAAGTGTTGTGTGGTGTCGTCAGGTTTCGTAGGTAGGTAGGTACATTTTGTACGGTAAGAGATACACTATACTACAATGGGGTATCGTGACGCCTTGAGACGTGTGACGACAGTCATCTAGGATCGCGTCAGAGCAATACGGTGGGGGGCTATGAGCAGGACCAGAGTAATGTATGCTTGCGAATTTCAAAATAGAAGAACTCATTGAACTCTTTCGACAAAATTTAATGAAATTCACCTTTATTTTTTCGAAGTTTATCTATTTTAGAATAGGGTGAACCCAGTATTTTCTTTTCTTTTTTAAAGTGAAAACTTCTTTAGGCGCGTTGAGCGCTTTTTTGGGTGAGCATAAAAAAGCTTCACAATCGTCTCTTGGAGATTTCAGTAAGCGTTTAATATTTTAGAAGTTCCCGAGCAAACTTGTACAGAGCGCAGCGGGCAAGCAGTCGCCTTCCTTACCGTTTAATATATGATGTCGCAGGTTCGAATCTCACTCATGAAATCATGACAGTGCGCTTTTCTTATTTGTTTTTAAGTATTAGCAAATCTAGTTTTCGGCCAATTTTTTATAAGATTTTTCAATAACGCAGTGTTGTGGCCTCACCCTAACGTGATACTCGCCGTCACCAGAGTAAAGATAGCAATTCTACTGTGCCGTCACGTCAGGATGCGTCACAACACGCCACAACACTCTAGTGTATTTCCAGCTTAAAAGTGCTAAAATTCACTGCACAAGTTCTAGAGGGTAACGAGACTAGAGCGTGTAGGAACTTGTGCACAATTGCGTTCATTTTACGTGCTAAAAGAGGTTTTATGGAGTATAATCGAGGGGAAAACTCGGTTTAATTTAATTTCGACGCTATGCAGGTAGCGAGCGTGCACTATTTCAACGCATTTTCTGGCTGTACTTCGTGCTCAGTTTGTGGAATACCTTCATAATTATCCAAATTTTCAACTCTGCCCTTATTTGAGACGCTTTACATGGCAGCAAACTGTTTGAAATGCAGTTAGTTAGACGTTACGGACAGAATTTTAATACATACTAGAAATAGATTTAATACTTTTCAGGATTCGATACCCAAAGGGTGCCAACGGGACTCTATTACTAAGCCTCCGCTTTCCGTCCGTCCGCCTGTCAGCGTGCTGTATTTTATGAGCCGTAGGTATCAGGCATCCTACTAAGAATGTGAAAGTTTGTGAGGATGTATGGATGGATGTTTATTACTCTTTCACGCCACAACGAATCAACCGATTTTGCTGAAATTTGGAATGGACATAGCTCATACCCAGGATTAACACTTTGTATTAAACCTGGGTAACACTTTTATCCCGGAAATTTACAGAAAACAAAACAAAAGAGATAAAAATAAAAATAAAAAAAGATAAAAAAAAGCGAGTCTCCATAAAATAAATTGGTTTTGCTCGATCTTAATAATAGCGGATGTTAAATTTTGTATGGTACGGAATTACGGAACCCTTCATGTTCGGCCCGACTCGCACTTGACTGTTTTTCATTCAGTCTTATATTAGAATTAAAGTTATTGAAGACTAGGGACAGCGGATATTTTATAAGGTTTTCTCAGTAGCTTAATCCAGATGCATCACAAATGCATGACTGCAAAAATTTAAATCCTCCAAAAAATTACGGAGATTAAAATATGTTCTAGCGATATTTTTTTATTTCATAAAAGGTTGTGTTTTAGTACGGTTTCAATCCTCAAAAAAAAATGTGAACTTCATTGATTAGGAGCATTATATTTTTTTTTTTTTTTTTTTATTAATATTTATTATACAAAAAAATAGGTTATACTTTATTTCCTATGCCTCCCAGCCAAAACCACGTAGGGTTGAATGTTCATTAGCAACCCTCATTAACTAAATTTCCGTAGAGTTGCCAAAATGGGGTCCAAAACAGTATTTTGTTCACCGATACTCATTATCACGATGATCGTAAAGACTTTTCGGCAATCAATTACCCTAATGCTAGGCAAAAACTATAATTAATAGCTTCAACCCGCACCAGTGTTCGGAGGTCAAGGGCGAATGTGGTAATGAAAGAGGTAATTTTCTAATTTGAGATTGGATTTTTACCTAGATTGAAAGTACATTAGACTTTTGGAAATTAAAAGCAATAGGGAATTTTCGGGTCACTGAAGTAGATTTTTTTTTATTCGATGACAAGATAGTCCTTGACTGCGATCTCACCTGATGGTAAGTGACGATGCAGTCTAAGACGGTAGCGGACTAACTTGGAAGGGGTATGGCAGTTAAAATTCAACCCATTAATCGGTTTCAAGACGCCATCGTGCCGGAACGCTAAATCGCTTGGCGGCATGTATTTGACGGTAGGGTGGTAACTAGCCACGGCCAACGAAAGCCTCCCACCATACAAAATCGAGGGGCAGGTTAAGAAATAGGCGTTTTTCATGTTCGTCTCCATCGCAGATTCGCGTCGCGCGCTGATAAATGCATTAAGCCGTGTTGTTTTAAGGAACAGGGAAACTCAAGCGACAATCAGTAGAGACGGTACCTGATTTGTCGTCACTTAGTCGCCGTCTTTTGACGTGATAATGTCTTATAAATCGATGAACACCGGCTGCACGCATGAAAAAGTGTCACGTTCCGCCTGAGCCTGGGCGTACAAGCGAGAGTGCGGAACAAGCGATAGAGAGTTAATGTTATATAAACAAGCGTTTATAGAGAGCGCCCGCCGGCGCCCGCCAGTCATCAATATTTCTTTATGACGTTATCACGTAAAACTATCGTCCGTAAACCGACTTTACAGACAACCAAATTTTTTGTGAGTTATTATAGAACCTTTCAAATCAATCGCACCAGTGAAAGCTTGTTAGACTGTAGCTCTTAATCGGTTTAACCGATTTTGATAAACCATGTCTAAGAACCACCGCTAGATAACCTGCTTTTTTTAAAAACCAGCACCCAAATCGGTTCACTCGTTTAAGAGCTACGATGCCACAGATCAGACAGACAGATTGACTGTCTACGTGTCTGATACAGACAGACAGCGGTCAAACTTATAACATCTTATCTGGGTTGCCTGGTAGAGATCGCTTTTTAGCGATAAGGCCGCCTATTGTACTCTGTTTCTTCTAAGTTACATAAGTATGTTGTGTTCTTTTTTTTTCTTTTGGTGTACAATAAAGTATATTTCAATTCAATTCATCTCTCTTTTTTGCGTCGAGGGTTTAAAATATGATAGAAACACAATAAATTACAGTTGCAACAATTTCCTACAAGACCCAGACTGACCTGACCGCAGCCGGCCGCCCCACCGCATTGTGTGCGCGGCCTAATTTATGCCCACAATGATATTATTATCAAGTTATCGACTGAATTTCGATGTGGTTCTACGGCGTTATAATAATGAAGTTATGATACGTAAATTAAGCTGAAAATCTATGTAACATAGCCCAAAGCCAAAATATCGGTGCACCACGATAGGTCTAGGTCTTAGGCAATCTTTAAAAATGTCAAATGTTCGAGAAATATGAGGAAAGCATAGACGAATAATATATTTACTACGTGGTTCATTTGTCAAAGGAGGAAAGATGCCATCGGCATCCTACTAATATTATAAATGCGAAAGTTTGTGAGGATGGATGTATGGATGTTTGGATGGATGGATGGATGGATGGATGGATGGATGTTTGTTACTCTTTAACGCGACAACGAATGAACCGATTTTGCTGAAATTTTGCACAGACATAGATTATAGTCTGGAATAGCACATAGGCTACTTTTTATCCCGGAAAAGCAAACAGTTCCTGCGGGATAGCATCGCTATTTTTTACGCATTTGTCCTTCACAATACGCGCAATGGAGTTTTAGATTTACGTGATTTTTTTGCACAGGTGAAGTTAAGGGCCTGAAAAATGACAAAGGCTACTTTTTATCCCGGGAAAACAAACGGTTCCTGCAGGATATTAGTATGCTACTTTTCACATATATATCTTTTAATTACGCGGCATTTATGTATGTATGTATGTATGTATGTATGTATGTATTATATATGCGAAAGTGTGTTGGTTTGTCCTTCAATCACGCCCCAACAGACCGACGTGATTTTTTGCAGGGGTACCTACAGTTGAGGACCTGGAGAGTGACAGGCTACTTTTTATCCCGCAAAATCAAAGAGTTCCCGAGGCATTTTAAAAATTAAACTCACGCAGACGAAGTCGCGGGCATCAGCTAGTCCAAAATAAAACGTATGTCGATTAGAGGAAGGGAAAATATTCGCGGTCAATCTCAATGAAGGAACGACGAAACTTATTTGCTAGTAAGTAGAGGAAAATAACGCGAGGAAACCTGCACGCCTGAGAGTCCCTGATCGGTTACACGCCGTCATATAGGAGCGTTTATAAATCGCTTGGCTGCACGTTTTTCACGGTTTAGGTAATAGGTATATAATATGGCATATCTAAATTTAATAGTACCTGAGTGACCGAGCTTTGCTCGTTTTTAGGATATTATATATTTAGAAAAAAAATTATAAAAAAACTTAAGTGGCACTCGGGGACTGCCGCGGTAAAGCTATTGCATAGCATTTTTTATCAACTTAAGCAATTATAATATTATGCAATATTTTTTTTTTGCGTAATAAAAATTATGCAAAACAAAAAATTTTTTTTAAAAAACAAACAAACAAGAAAAGCGAACTGTCACTACTTCGCGAGTGAGATTCGAACCTGCGACATCATACAAAGAAAGCGGCCGCCCGCCCACTACTTGAGAACCTCTAAAATGTTGAACGCTTACTGAACGACGGTGTTAGGTTTTTTTTTCGTTACGGAATTCCTTGATTCGGTCGCCGCGCTCAAACTGTTTGTCCTAGTTCAAAGCCCGCGATAAAAGCTATGCAATAGCTTAATAAAATTCATAGGGAAAAAAATAATCGTCTGGCCTCGAACCGGGGTTCTTCTGGTTTCGCGACCGCCCGATTTCTTAACTGAGCTACTGGAACTTTATGGATGATGGCGAAATTTTCCTTCGTATTCTAATGATATTGTAGGAGAGGTTTTTCATTGCCTGAAAACATGGATAAAATGACGTTTTCTAAAATTGAAACCTAGCTAGCTCGATTTATCGCCCCGGAAACAACCTACTCGTACATACTAAATTTCATGAAAATCATTGGAGCCTTTTCCGAGATTCAGATTATATAATTATAATTATATAAAAATAATACGTGTGGCACTCGGGGACTGCCGCGGTAAAGCTATTGCATAGCATTTTCTAGTCGCACGCACACAAACACCGTGCTGAAGTCTGCCGAACTGAAACGACGGTGTTAGGTTTATTTTCGTAACGGAATTTCTCGATTCGGTCGCCGCGCTCAAAGCCCGAGATAAAAGCTATGCAATAGCTTAAAAAAATCTAAGAATTGCTCGTTTAAAGGTATTAGATTTTGACAGTATGTTCAATTCAAAAACTGTCAGAACGCCCAATTTATTCCCCGGTAAAACGTCACTCGACGTTGGTGAAATCGGCACTTAGATTGGTAAACTAGCCACGATCAAGGTCTCCCAGCAGACAAAACCTCTACCTCAAAAGCCCAATTTATCTGAAACCGTACCTACTTACCAATTACCTGCATTTGAAATCACAATCCTATAAATAATAAAAGGGTAAAGATCTGTATAGAGGGACAAGGTTTCGACGGTAAAGGATTAAGAATAGGAAATTATTATTGGAAGGGGTTTCTCAAGATTATCATCTTATTATCATGTAATAGGGGACTTACAGCTTGTTATGTAGGTGAGAGATTTCGGGTTCGAGGTTTGAAGTTAAGAGTGGTTGTAAGCCTTTGATATTTTAAGGGCCTTTCATAAACTCGGTGATGTTTGGAATAGGGGTCGGGTCGATTGGGTAACTAGTAAAAATGTTCGGTTCAGTTGATTTGTTATTTTTTACTGTCACTATCATTGTCATACTTCACCACGATAGCCTAATAGCTAAAGCAGAACTTAAAATGGAACTTACTAATTTTAGTGATGCATTTTTATGGTTCTTTTCTAATGAAGGTTCGTGATCTTTGCGGGAACCCTAAATTTGGGCACTGCCTATCTGGATAATGATTGGGTGCTATTGTTGAAACAATTTTGCAGATTTTTCAGCCTCAAATAGAGATCATGGTGCTCAGGTAGCAAAACTCACCAAGTGCCGATTTCACCAACGACGAATGACGTTTTACCGAGGAATAAATTGGGTATTTGTTGACAGTTTTTGTATTGAAAATACTGTCAAAATATTGAATTTAAGCTTATTAATATAATATCAAATTTATAAGGATAAGACTTATTTTACGTTGGTGAAATCGGTCCTAAGAAATTCAAAAGAGTACTCTTTTTGCCAACCAACTAACGTCATCAAAATCTGTTAATCTAGAGTCATCATAGATATTGTCTTTTCAACCGAAATGAGATCTTATTTTAGACGTATACTTAAGTCTCTTCAGATCAGATCACAAACATGTGCCGCTTGTCGTCGATCATGTGTCCACTTATTGTGGGGTCTTGCAACGATGCATTTTCCGGTGCAGAGTGCACATTCGAGCATCTTGGGACCCCAAGGCAATCAGTTTTTACAAGCTTTTATTTAACTTGCATAGTTTGTTTGGGTCAAATCTTGCATGATGAATTAGACCCACTTCCTGGTTTCTGATTCAGCTGAAATTTTGCATGTATGTGTAAATCGGATGACAATACAATATTATTGTGACATGGAGCTGATCTGATGATGGAGACGGAAGATGGCTATTGAAACTCTGTAATAAAACGACGGAACTCCATCGAGTTTGGGCTCGTTTGATTCGTCATAACAAGTACTCTGATCCTAGATGATATCCAGAGTCTAATGATGTAGCTACTAAAAGCTGTCATTAAAAAAAATCAATTTACACTTGTTCGAGCTATGCATCTCTACATTGTCACTTCGCATAATAGACACGAGAAATACGGTTCGTTTGATCATTTTGGCTTCACATTTTTATTTGATGTAGCTATTTTCGTGCAGTTACACGAAAAACATGACGAGGAAAAATTGCATTAGTATAAAACTCAAACGCGTTAAATTAAAATGGTGCTACTAATATCTCATTAGCAATTTTGTTTGAGTAGAAGCACTCTGGGCCGCAACCCGGAAAACTAGTTATGAATATTTATTATTTACCCCCTGATATAGGCCGTCCCGAAACGAAATTATACGGAGATAGAAATATGCAAAGCTGTTAGCGTGGAAGATATTAATTGGGTTAAATATACTTTCGCAAAGAGGCAACTCCAATGATTAATAATAACAGCTTATATTATTAAATTTCACAATTTTAAATCAACCTTGTTAAGTGGAATGTATTGGCACCTTTGATATGGGCTCTTATTGTACGATTCTATAATAAAAGCTTGTAAAAATAAGATGATAAATAGAAATTTAGCTTATATATGTATGTTATGTACTAGGCATGGTTAAAAGTCTACACATACTCTGATCGCGAGCGATTTTCTCTCATTCATTGAGGAGTTCCGTCCTCCATCTCCGAAGATATTCATCAAATCTTCACCAAATTTTAATGGGACCTACCTGCAGATACGCCCTTTCAAATTAAAAAAAATTTTTTGAAAACGGTTAAGATTTGACGGAGATATGGAGTAACATCGACAAAAAAATAAAAAAAAATACGCGTCGAATTGAGAACCTCCTCTTTTTGTGTTTTTTGAAGTCGGTTAAAAATGATTGCTACAGTGTTACCAATGGTCGGTACTCTAACGCTATTGACTAAAATGCATTGTTGCATCAAGAACGCGAGAAATTCAACCAATCACCACAATGCGGTATTTGACTGTCAAAATGTTGATATTCATTATTGTTAATCAAAACATGTAAAAATAACACTTGTAAAAACAGAAAATAAACCGATCAAAAAATAAATAAGTTATATTAAGCTGTTTTAGCATGGCTTTACAACGACTGTATCTGTCTCTTTCTAAAACAAAAGTTTCTATGAAGTGTTGGAGTTTTTGAGATTTGAAGTCACATCTCAATTATAGCGATCTCTTTGTCTAACAGGTAACTTGAAAGCTCTACATTTCCGAGACTAGTTGAGATATTTAAAAAAGAAAATGCCATTGTGTTATAATATTTAGAAACGTTATCTATAGTTATAATAAAACTGTAGTAACTGGACGATTTCGTGTCTGTTTGTTTGTCCTTCTTTCACGTAAAAACTACCGCACAGATTTCTACAAAATTTTATACCGTGGTAGCTTATTACTCGGGTCAACATCTAGGCTACTTTTTATCCCGGAAAATCAAGGAGTTCCCGAGGGACTTTAAAAACTAAATCCACACGGACAAAGTCGCGGGCATCAGCTAGTTTTAAATAAATAAATAAATAAATATTAGTGAAATACCCAATTACTAATTCATAGTACTGATTGATGCCGCTTTTACAGAATTGAAGCACTGTTATCCACCTTCCTGCTTCAATATTTGAGCTATTGTTAGATAGATAAAATTTTATTTATTCACGAAAACAATTCAATTATACAATACTAGCAAAATAAAATAAAATCAAGGATTTTCCGGGATAAAAAGTAGCCTAGATGTTGACCCGAGTAATAAGCTACCACGGTATAAAATTTTGTAGAAATCTGTGCGGTAGTTTTTACGTGAAAGAAGGACAAACAAACAGACAGACAAACAGACAAAAAAAAATTAGCTTCTGTTTTGATATCTGTATCTTGAACACAATTAGAAGCAAACACCCTTTTTTGAATCTACTTCATGTAGGTACAAAATTGTATACCGTGGTAGCTTACTCGGGTCAACATCTAGGCTACTTTTTATCCCGGAAAATCAAGGAGTTCCCGAGGGACTTTAAAAACTAAATCCACGCGGACAAAGTCGCGGGCATTAGCTAGTATTTTATGAATCGGACTAGAATTTCTTAAACAAATATTTAAATTGAACACAGACTGTAAACAAAATTCCCGGGACCCAAACACAATTACCGATTACCGGGAACTCGTGATGGTCGTGAAGTGTCATCAAGCCAGGGAGGTGTCCCTAATCTGTATTTACAGGGACGGCAATTAGCTCGCCCGTTGACGAGCGAAGCCCCACGCGACGGACCAATGAGCAACAATAACTAGTAATATTCGAAACTTTCCCCTACGACAACGTACTGGACCCCTTGGTCCATTTATAATTATTGTTTTTATCGAAATGAACGTGGCTTCTACCAGCGAGAAGGCGAGAAGTGACGCTGTAATGAACCTTTCCTTTGCTAATCCTCTGACAAATCACCAGACAGAAAAAAATAAAAAACTTGAGAGGTATCAAGGGACACCCGGATGGAACGTAGTTCCTTTCGATTACATTGTGTTCGTTATTTTGGCGGTACAACATTGAGTCTCCGTAGTGGCTCCGGCAGTCGCCGAGCTGGGATTCGAACCATCGACTGTGAACTATTAGGCGACTGCCGGAGCCACTAGGCTACGGAGAACCAATGTTGTACCGCGAAAATACCGAACACAATGCAAAATTCACATTCAACAAAAAAGTGTCGGTTTCAAAAATGTGTCGAGTGTCGGTTCCTTAATTTTGTCCGTCTAGCCCCCTTCCGTACCGCGCGATAAGGAACTTACGTTCCAATATTACTCACAGTCTACATTACATTACAAAAGGTTTCATCGGAATGTGCATTGATAATTAAAACAGATTTTTGCATCTTTCCAACTCTGATTTCAAATAATGATAAAATTAGACAAGGTGTATTATTTTTGTAAGTTATTCGCTCGCAATCACGGAAATGCAATAAGTACAAAAATATAAACCGAAAAATTAAAAATTTATAAGCGTTTAATTCAAATAGCCGTATCAAAATCAGAATCAGGAAAACAATAACAAAGTAAAAAATTTAAAATACCGCATATTTTATACCAATCACGGGTAAAAATTCAAGCATTACATGCCATGTAAAAGATATAAAATAGATTCAGCATCACTATTTTAGACTTTGGTGAAGTGAAGCAAAACTTAAAGTTTACAGATTAGACTACAAAAGAAATCTACGTTTGGTAGTAGAAAATTTTCACATTAACGGATGAATATTGTCTACTTTCAAGCGTGTTGCTCGTTGCGTGGCCCCATGTTTGTACTGGACAGCAATAATCATACGACGGGCTCGATTGTAGATAGGGTGCGCAAATTCGATGGAATTGCCTTGCAATTAGAATTTAACGTAAATGGGATGTTGATAGTTGAGAATGGAATCGATTTATAAACTAGAACACTAGTTCGAATTGCTCAAATATTTGATGTTCCAAATGATGAAATTTTCTAGCTGTTGCCCTTGGAAAAATAAAACCTGTCAAATGCGAATCGGGTCCGCACATTACTCTTCCATACCATCGCACCAGCTATTATAAAATCGAGCAACAAATGTAAATTGAAAATTTAAAACACCCCCGACATGTAAATCTATGGCCGGACTATGTACGATATACCTGTCATCCTACCCAGTTTTCTGCTCCATCATCAGTTCTTCCTCCTCGATCCTCTATCATCATCTATCTAACCCTTACTCATTGAGACCATTGTAATGAGCCTAAACACACCTAAGTAACAGTACACCAAACAAATCAATCGCACCAGTGAAAGTTTGTAAGTACCCTTTACTCAAGTAGGAAAATAGCTGATGACCATGATAAGAGTATGTCAGGTATATTGTACATAGTCCGGCCATAGATTCACATGTCGTGGGTGTTTAAAATTTTCAATTTACGCTTGTTATAGCGGCAATAAAAATGAACATTCTGTGAAAGTTTTAATCTACCTTTAACGGTTCAAGAGATACAGCTCGCTGACAGACAGACTGATGGACAGACAGCGGTGGTTTAGTAATAGGGTCCCATTGGGTACCCACGGAACCCTAAAAGAGTGAAAAGTGAAAATAATTTCATCTGTCCATCTCCATAAAAGTTCTCTTAGAGCTGAGTTTCTTCAAGATTGGTTTGGCATAATAAGATTACAAATAGTCAGACAGATAAACGGATAGATGGATACATGTCTAAAGCTACTTTAGCTTGACAACTTGATAAGCTCTATCGATAATTCTGATTCTTATACCGATCTTCTCATTTCTGTTCCGTTTGGTACTCATACTTTTTTTTTAATCCTGGCTAAACTGAATTTGTCTTATATTCTCCTCTCCCCTCCAAATAAGCGGAACGGAACCTCCTAACAAAAGTTAGGAGTGGGTTCGACAAAAGTGCAACGACGGATCGAACCATCAACCTTTCAGTTTTCAGTCCCCATCTTTAACCGTTGGGCTATTGAGTCATTAATTTATTATGAAAACGTCAAGAAATATGAATCTTTAGTAGTTTTTCATGTATGTAACTTAGATAGATACATTATGTTGGATCATATTAAAGCAAAAACCTTTATCCAGAAAAAAGTTTCGACCAAAAAACCCTTATTAAGTTCTTTAAGGCTTTTATTTCGGGGTGAATTTTCGTCATATCAGTCCCAAAATCAGAAATGGGTCGATTGATGACGTATCACTTTTTGAATAGTGTTGCGCGATTGGCGTGAAACGTGCTTTAAAAGTGAGATGGGGATCAAAGGAGGTCAGAAATGTTGATGTTATCGAGTTAGTGTTACGCACTAGAGCGATTTACGGTTTTTCACATTTTTCCTGGGAAATTTTTACTTTGTTTTAGCTAAACCAAGGAAATTTTATTAAAAGCGTATTAGTTTTTAATAATATAATCGCTTCAAGGGTTAGAGAGATGTCTAAGTATAACTATACGAGCTTTTGCCCACGGCTCCGCTCACGTTAAGTTCGATTTTTCAAATTCCAAATCAAAAAAATTCAATCCTTTCTTAGCGGATGCTTACATCATAATAGTCTCAGTCATCATCTGTATTCCAAATTTCAGCCCGATCCATCCAGTGGTTTGAGGTGTTTTTACCCCTTTTATACTAAGTATATTTAGGTAACTTTCAGTTAACCTGCACGGAGCCAGGCATTCTTTCTTTTTAAAAAGAAATATGGAACGATTTTAAAATCCATTTCATAAGGATGAGCTCAGGTACTTCAAATTGCTTGACTTGTCGCAAGATTGGCTTAAATGAAATAAACTAGTGGTTCGCCCCGAACTGAGACCTCGCGGTAACGGTATCCCATGATTATTCATTCAATCTATACATGATAACCAATACTGACATGATTATTATGCCCATTTTCACCAAACATACCTAAATCATCCCCTAAGTAGGAGTCTCTTTACGTAGGTAGCTCCTAATTACAATCCTAAGTCCTAACATCCGTCCCAATGTCCTTTTAGGTTTCCCGTACAGGATCGTGATAAATAAGTTGACAGAAATCATCACCTTATCATAGGTAGCCCGTAAAGGTTAGGGAACGTTACTGAAAACATTGAATTATTATGTAGGTACTAACGAGTGAAACCGGGTTACGGGCATCTGTACAAATCGTCATCTATCGACGCAAATAGAAAATATACAAAATGTAGTAATTAATAGTTTATTGAAGTTTGATATTTAACTAAAAAATAATTTCAATTGAATAATATGGTATGTAACTAAATAATAATGGTCGACGCAAAACTGTTTTTGGGATAGGTCGTAGTCGTAATCTTCTAGTTCCATGGAATAGTTAATGACTGCACCATCTATTAGCATTATTGTGAAGCTATGTTGATGCTATATGAATTACTGATGCCCATTAAAAATTAAATAATCTCGTTTCTTTATAATATTCATATAATTTTAGTATTTCTTGTTCAACTACAGGATATAAGTGAAATAATAAAAATAAAACAGGTTGAAAATACGTAGCGGATTTTGCTAGAGAGCGTCTTCAAGCGAGCGTATAAAATCGCCACTTTGAAAGCCCCCCATTTCGTCAATTTTAAGGGAAAAATTAAAAAAAATATATTTTTGTACTCGGTTCAAAATTATCTTTAAAATGATATGTAACAATTTTATGTAACGCGATAAATTTTTTTTTACTTCGCATTCACTTCTATGAGAGCCCCCCTGAAATAAAGGTTTTTATGATGTTTTATGCAATATTCGGCTGAAGGCCATCAGTTTACATATTATATCTAAATTTGAAGTAATTACGTTCAGTAATTCAAAAGTTATAAGGCTCTGACAGACGGACGGACGGACGGACGGACAAATGCAAATTCACTCTAGTAGACTCAGAGACCTCGCTTCGCTCGGTCAATAAATAATTTTGTTTTTGTTTTTTTATTTGAACAGTTTTACGACATAGCAGAGTTGAATCAAATCTACCAATCGGAAAGTCAAACCGTTTCAAGTAAACCAAAACATAGTATGTAACTGTTATTTTGGTTTATACCAGGTTTGTCGAGGTGGCCATATTGTGTTTCAGTGTAGTATGCTAGCATTCATCAAACTCTTATTGGCTGTCAGAAGTATCTATAACTGTTAGACTTTGATGTAGCTACCCTGTACCTATGTACCGTATAAGAACTTATCTTTACTCAGTGCTATGGCCGAGTGTTGTGCGGTCGCTTACCTCAAAATATGCTTTGCATAATATATATTTTATTCTTATATTATATTATGCTTAAATAGCGCATATCATACATACAGACATAGACTGCAAAAATCACAACCCTTTCTTTTGGGTAAAAAAGCTAACTACTACTACGAATCGTAAAAAACTATTTACGATTTTTTTGTATCTTCCATTGGTAGAAAGTGGTTTGCGAAAACATTTTTAACCGACTTTAAAAAAAGGAGGAGGTTCTCAATTCGTCGGAATCTTTTTTCTTTTTCAGTAAACAAGGAACCCTTATAGTTTCACCATGTCCGTCCGTCTGTCCGTCCGGCCGTCCGTCCGTCCTTCCGCGGTTTAGCTCAGAGACTATTAGTACTAGAAAACTGTAATTTGACAAGGGTATAAAAAATTAATCACGCCAACAAAGTGGTGAAATAAACTTGGGAAAATAACCCTATCATATAATCTCCTACATGTAAAGTGGGGATGAATTTTTTTTCTCGTCTATCCCATAGTGTGGGGTGTCGTTGAATAGGTCCTTCAAAAATATTGTGGGTTTGGGAGCACCGTTTTTCGATTCAGGGATCCGTTTGTGAAATATGATATTTTAAAGTGCTTATAAAAGAGACATGAAAAAATTCACAGCATTAGTATATATAATGAATTTTAAAGGAAAACTATCACGGCTAAGCAGGGTTCATTAGTTAAGGAGTTATATCTGTTTTTCCTAACTTAGGTATTACACGTAGTGTAAGTTGCATATTTTGTAGTATATTATGGTATTTAAACCATGGAACTCAAAATATATTCAATATTCATAAATAAAATAAAAGCACTATCCTATTGTCTTGTGGTCCCACTGTAATTTTATCGAAATCGGTCGAGAGGTTTTGAAATTTCAACAATAAATTATATACTTTGTAGCGCGGGCGTTTGAAGTTTAACGAATTAAATTTTTTTAAAGAGATTTTTTTATATTCAATTATTTTGTGAAACACGTTTCGATGACGTACCTTCACCTACTTCACGTACTTTCACCTACCAGTAAAATATTGCTACTTTATAACATACTGGATACAAGCGACACAAGATCGGAGATCCTATTCTGTGGTTATCCTGACAAGACAACTATATCCATCAGTAGACATATCTACCAGTATAGATGATGAAGTTCATAATTTAGAGTGAACTCTCTGCGCTAACTTAAACCAGTCAATAACCTAAAAAAGTCGTCTAACTACATAATATAATAGAGTGTTGTCTATCAATTATTGCCTTTAATCATTAGCTGCCTGTGTTTGAACTCATCGCACCGTCTAATTGGCTTTTGGCGCAAACACGGGTTCACTGACAAGCTGACAACTGAGGTTACGTCTGACGTCTAAATATGATCTGTTAAGGACGATTATACAGGTCTGCCCGCGAAATTCAAATTTAATTTGGTTTTTCGCAATTTGTAAACTAATACGACAAAGTAGGCTAATGGCATTCTAATTGCGCCAGTAGAATTATCATCTTCACAGGTTTTCATCATCTTCACAATTTCTTAAACTGGACACTTTCAAGTAAAGATTTTTATATAAACCTGTGAAGATGATACTGCCATTGTCGCAATTAGAATGCCATACTTATATAATATTTACAAATTGCGAAAAACCAAATTAAATTTGAATTTCGCGGGCAGAACTGTGTCTTCCACCTTAAGTGCTAAGCTGTATTTGACCAATTTATATGTAGGAAATTCTTCTCCTATTTTATCAATCAATAGAAGTCTACAATACAAAGGTTTCTTGCATGGATTTTCACAAGTCTCGTTCTTGAATGGAATAGAATACAAATATTTTTTATTCAAATAAACTTTTTACAAGTGCTTTTGAATCGTCTGGCTCTACCACTGGTTCGGAATGCCCTTCTTGCCGAGAAGAACCAGCATGAAACTCGGCCGTTTGCACTTTTCAAAACAAGTTTACAATACAGTGCTATATATTATGTAGTGTTTTCACAATGAGGGAAGTTCCAAAAATGCATACCGACTAACTTCTATCTTAAGATGGGCAGACATAAAGTAGCCCCATTCCCGCGGGTGGCATCCGTTCACGAGCATGACGCATGACCCATTCGTGCTTGTGCCGTCGGTATCTAGCGGTTTCCTACGGCTCGTCTGATGTCATCTTTCTATCAAGTAGAAGGTCTAGTGGGAGGTAATATTTATGATAGAGTTCTAAAAATACAAATATAAAGAAACAGAAGGGCCTTCGTCATACTTAATTTGAGCTGGCGCGGACATGTGGGCGATGAATGAAACTGAACAACTGAATTCTCCCACAAACACAAAATCTATAATCTTATAATCTTCTAATCGAATAAATCAAAGTGAATGACACCATAATATTTCCTCCAACAGTTAAATAATCCAATCATCATCATCATCAACCCATCATCGGCTCACTACTGAGCGAGGTCCCCTCTCAGAGAAGGGTTGTAGGCCATAGTCCACCAAGCTGGCCCAATGCGAATTGGCGGACTTCACACACCTTCGAGAACATTATGGAGATCTCTCGGGTGTGCAGGTTTCCTCACGATGTTTTCCTTCACCGTTGAAGCATGTGATATTTAATTTCTTAAACGCACTTAACTTCGAAAAGTCAGAGGTGCGTACCCGGGATCGAACCTGCGACTCCCGAATAGGAGACCACAGTCGTAACCACTGGGCTATCACAGCGGTCAACATTCAACCCATACCCCTAACCATAAAATCTTCAGATCAGGGTATCAGGATATCACAACGAGAGCGATTCGACACAGTCAGAAACAGTTTACCAAAAACATCCCCCCGATTGTCTAAAAGTTGCCGATCAAAATCCTATTCATTTAATGGCATTAGCGTCAAAGTAAAATAAACGATAACTTGAGCAATATATTGAGCAAGCATTGAATTAGAGCTCAATTTCGTGTATGCATTCTTATACGTTTAGGTATGTACGATATGCTCCATAAAGCTCCATGTTAAATTCGGTTGTACTGAATTTGTGACTTTAAATCAATACAAAAGTTATAGTAATAAAAAAAAAGTTAAAATAAATTGTTACATTTATTTAGGCATTCAACTACATATAATATTTTTAATAGAAAAGAGCAAAGACAAGCAAGAAATGGCTAAAGATTGGCGGACTGAGTGAGTACATAAAAGATTTTCGAACGAATATAAAGTGCAGTGGGGTTAGTCAGACTTGTTCCATTTTATGATGTGCTTAACATTTTGAGACCCCACTCATTTTATCAAATTGTAAGCAGAAAGGCATAACGTGAATAAAAATATCCGCAAACAAAGAACCTACTAGAGAAAAGCCCTTTTAGGAAATTTATAGGCAAAATTAACAAGTTACCTTTTTTATAACATCCAAGACCCTACTTGATAAGTGGAGCTTAGACCGCAACCAAATTTTTTCGCAAAAAAGGTTGCAGAGTGAATAATTGCCCAAAAAATGTCGTATTAAAAAGATGAATAACTACGTAAGAGTTTTTCGTGGCTCCTACTGATAGCGTCTCTTGCCGTGAAGTTATAAGTCATATTACAAAAGAAAATGGGGAACTTAGTTAAACATCAAATACTTCCGCACCATTTTTGCCCTTGTTTGAAAAAGTTTTTACCCCTATTAATTGATCTATTAGATGAATCAATTATAATCAATGTGCTATATACCACAGAATACCAAAATATAAGAAAATATTGTGTACAAAACTAGAAGAATACAAACTAAATACTTTGACTAAATATCTGTTGCTTCTTTATTAAAGGTATTAATATAATAACTAACAAGTAACTAAAAAATATATAAAATAAACTAAAATCTAAAATTAAATTACTAGTAACAAAAATCGGCCAAGTGCGAGTCGGGCCTCGCTCTTTTAGGGCTCCGTTAAAAAAAAATTAAAATATTTTCATGTATCCATAGAAATATTTTAATTTATTTTTTTCAATTTAATTTAATTTTTATTATTTGTTGTTATAGCGGCAATAGAAATACATAATATGTTAAAATTTCATCTGTCTATCTATTACGGTTTACGAGATACAGCCCGCTGACAGACGGACGCACGGACAGCGTAGGCTTAGTAATAGGGTCCCGTTGGTACCCTTTGGGTACGGAACCCTAAAAATTAAATCTAAGACATCGATGTCACCTCAACGCGGCTAACAATGCTAGCAGAATTTGCCCCTTTGATTATTCAGTTTTTTTAAGCTATTGCATAGCTTTTATCGCGGGCTTTGAACTAGGACAAACAGTTTGAGCGCGGCGACCGAATCAAGAAATTCCGTAACGAAAATAAACCTAACACCGTCGTTCAGTAAGCGTTCAACATTTTAGAGGATCACATTTAGCTCTGTTTGGCGCAGTGAGCGAGCGACCGCTTTCTTTAGATGTCGCAGGTTCGAATCTCACTCGCGAAGTAGTGACAGTGCGCTTTTCTTGTTTCTTTGTTTTTTAATTATTTTTTTGCATAATTTTTATCATGCAAAAAAAATATTCATAAATATTATAATTGCATAAGTTGATAAAAAATGCTAAGCAATAGCTTTACCGCGGCAGTCCCCGAGTGCCACTTAATTTTTTTGGAGTTTACTCCTTACTTGAATCGATTTTCATATATAAGGCGCCCGGTATGAGAAAAATTCGACGAGTAAAATCTACTTATGGATGACCTCGTTACGTTTTTCACAACGATGCAAATTTCTACCCTAACGTTGAGTAAATAAGGTTGGTTTTTCTATGGTCCGAATGCGAAAGAGCTTTCCGAGGGAAGCCGAGCGCGTACCGATCGGGTCCGAGCGGCGCCGAGACGCAGCGAGCGCCGCGAATGCATTACGACCGATGCTTAGACCATCGTACTTAAGGAGTAAACTCCAGTCGTGCGTCGGAGCCTTCGGAGCTGACACACACACTTTTTTTTTATTATTACGAGTGGTTTTCTATACTTTTTGTTTGCAAGTTAGCTTATGTTTAGTGACAAGAAAGAGGTGTATACTTAAATTAATTATTAAGAGCGTAAACTCACAAACACACCGGCAGTCATTTTAGTTTACCAGAGATTTATTTAAATACCAATAGTATCTTCTTGAATGAATAAAGTAAGGATCCAATCATGCCTTTCTAAATAAACTAAATCTATTAAGAAAATCAACAGTCCAGCTTTAATTGCTCTACATCAATGAAATCAGAAACTAAATAATGTACAGTGTGTTTAGTCCGAGTTTTAGTTCGTTAGATCGTAATAATTAACTATGACATTAGCATCAAAGTAAAATGAACCATAATAGTATCGATTTAAAGTCATAAATTCAATACAGACGATTTTAATTTGGAGCGTTTTCTTTACGTAAACGTATAAGAATACATACACGAAATTGAGCTCTAACTCAATACCGTTATGGTTTATTTTACTTTGATGGTAATGTCATAGTTTACTATTCATAGTTAACTATCCAACCTTGTACTAACCCTACAGTTCATGTTACAAACCAGTTGCCGGCTAATCGTTTGACAAATCTACCGGTGGCCCGTCAATCCCGTTTCATATTGACTTTGGGACCCAGTTTGTAAAATAAATGTTTAAGCTTCATTATGAGACCAAGAAAAATTAATACACTAACAAAGTTGATTCAAAAAACATTTAAATAATTTGAGAAACTTGGTTTTGTGCTGTACACCTCACCAGTTACCACTTACTCATATTATTCAGGTATGCATATTTTGCATTAATTATCACGTTAGTTTCCTTGAAAAGTTTACACTAGGTCCTGAGATCTTCGCAATACATTAGAATTTCTGGTATTAATCCAAAAAAATCTTCCTCTATTCCTCCTCTCCTCCCTCCTCCTCTAGTCCTCCTCTCCTCCTCTATTCTTAACATGTACACACACACAGCTGCAAGGATAAATCCAATTCTAAAATCTCCAAAAGAATTTTCATTAACCAGACATGAAATGTCTCGTTATTGAAAATTCTATTTTGGATATCACAAAAGCGACATTTCCTGAAATATTTCAAGCGACAAATCAGTATCTACAATATTCATTATGCCATCCGTGAATGTATTGAAATTTTCAAAAGGTAACATTATAGCCACTAAACGAAGGTGTTAAGGTTTAAATTTACATGTAGATTTAGGATTTAGAGTAACATGAAGTTATAGAGTACGTATGTTATAGACAAGATCATTAACAGGGATTCGGCCGTTGCGTTGCTATGTCACTAATTTGTATCGGTGAGTGACGGACGGACAAACGGCTTGATTGACGGGCCTTCATTAGTGAGTTTACTTTATTTGCTAAGCTGTTTTTATTCGTACAATGCGTGATGTGACAGCATCAAAAGCCCTGTACGAGTGTTTAGATGTTGTTTGTGTGTTTCAATAAAAGCGTGATTATTTGTTTTAGGTTTACAACTTACTAGATGATGCCCGCGACTTCGTCCGCGTGGATTAAGGTTTTTGATTCCCGCGGGAACTGTGTAATTTTCCGGGATAAAAAGTAGCCTATGTGTTAATACCGGTAATGACGTATGGAGCGGAAACGTGGACACTGACGGTGGGCTTCGTTCACAAATTAAAAGTCGCTCAGCGCGCTATGGAGCGAGCTATGTTGGGAATCTCTCTCAGGGATAAAATCCGGAACGAGGAGATTCGTAGAAGAACAAAAGTGACCGACATAGCTCTGAGGATTAGCAAGCTGAAGTGGCCAGTGGTCATGTCATATCTGTCGCAGAACCGATGGCCGATGGGGCAGACGTGTTCTGGAGTGGAGACCGCGTACCGGCAAGCGCAGTTTAGGACGCCCTCCAGCTCGCTGGACCGATGACCTTAAGAAGGTGGCGGGAAGCTGTTGGATGAGGAAAGCGGAGGACCGTGTTTGGTGGCGCGCTCTCGGAAAGGCCTATGTCTAGCAGTGGATGAATACAGGCTGATGGATTGGATTGGATTGGATATGTGTTAATCCTGTTGATAAGCTATCTCCATTCCAAACAGTCAAATCGGTTCATTCGTTGTGGCGTAAAAGAGTAACAAACATCCATCCATCCATACATCCATCCATCCATACATCCATCCTGACAAAGTTTCGAATTTATAATATTAGTAGGAAATAGGATAGTAGGATAGGATAGGACTATGTTTTGACCACAACTTCGTTCGTGTTGTTATAGTTTTCAAAAATCCCACGGAAGCCCAAAGGATCCCAAGGAATCCAGAATAAAATGTAGTCTATGTCATTATCCGGGTCTTATAAGGTTGTAGATTTGACGCTACACCTCAATATTAAACTAATCAATCAAACTAATCCTTACTAATTAATATTAAAAATGCGAAAGTGTGTCTGTTTGTCGATTTGTCGTTTTTTTTTTTTGGCGATGTTGCTATGAAGCAATGACGCCAATAATTGACGGAGACATGGGTCTCCGTCAAATCGGAACCGAATTCGGTAATTTTTTTTATTTTAAAGGACATAGCGTCACGTTGGTCCCATTTTTTGGTGAGGATCTGATGAATAGAATAGAATAGAAATGTTTTTTATTCAAATAAACTTTTTTACAAGTGCTTTTGAATCGTCGATGAGTCTACCACTGGTTCGGAATGTCGTTCCTGCCGAGAAGAACCAGCAAGAAACTCGGCAGTTGCTCTTTTCAAAACAAGTTTACAATATAGTAGATATAATGCTATGTATGCAGTGTTTCCACAATGAGGAAGAAGAGAATTTACAGGTTGATGATTGAGGATGCATATATTTGGTGATGGAGGACGGAACTCCTCAATGAATAAGTGCAAATCGTTTACAATCAGAGAATGTGTGGATTGATCCAATGAAGCTACACTATTTTTGTGTAGCTTCTTATTAAAAAATTTAATCCACGTGGGTGAAGTAACGGGCAACAGCTAGTGGGTGAATTTTATTATTACTATTTTTCACTTAGTTTATTATTACTTTTATATTATTTGTTATAAAATAATTCAAAAATTTAAGTTAGCTGTTTGTAATTTAAAACATATAGGTTATAGCTTTGAATTATATAATGCATGCGTCTTTGTATATTAATATCTAAAAAACTTGAGAGGTGTCAAGAGACACCCGGATGGAACGTAGTTCCTTTCGATTAATTATTTTGGCATTGTTGTGTGCGGTATTTTCGCGGTACAATAATGGGTCTCCGTAGCCTTGTGGCTTCTGCAGTCGCCTAACAGCCAAAGGCGACTGCAGAAGCCACAAGGCTACGGAGACCCAATATTGTACCGCGAAAATACCGAACACAACAATGCCAAATTCACATTCAAAAAAGTGTCGGTTTCAAAAAAGTGTCGATCAGTGTCAGTGTCAGTGTCGGTTCAATTTTGTCTTAATTTTTTCCGTCTAGCCCCCTTCCGCACCGCGCGATAAGGAACTACGTTCCAAAAAAATGTAAAACTACTTCATCTCTGTTTAAGTGAACAGTATGTTCTTCTTGAGAAATAAAAAATTCTTTAAACCGAAACTGAATTTCATTAAAAAAAAAATCCTTCAGCGAATCTTTATTTTCGCATAGACGTAAATAGAATTCCCGACCTCCTGAATAATATTTGAATTGCAGCGGATTTAAATGGGAGCCATCCAATGCAGACCGAATTCGGTTGCAGTCTACACACAAACTAACTTGATTGACATCGGCTGATTAGTGATCGGGGTGGGTTTATTGAGTCGCACTGGGCCTTTCAATTTGTTTTAGATCTATAATTGAAAAGATTTTGAATAGACGGATTACCTTTGGTCTGACATTTTTTGTTTTGAAAATATCTGATGGTGAATTTGACACAAATTAGTTGACTTAAATCATACTAATATTATAAATGCGAAAGTGTGTTTGTTGGTTTGTGGGTTTTTCCTTCAATTTTTGCATGGGTATAGTTGAGGACCTGGAGAGTGACATAGGCTACTTTTAAGCTATTGCATAGCTTTTATCGCGGGCTTTGAACTAGGACAAACAGTTTGAGCGCGGCGACCGAATCAAGAAACTCCGTAACGAAAGTAAACCTAACACCGTCGTTCAGTCAGCGTTCAACATTTTAGAGGGTCACAAGTAGCTCTGTTTGGCGCAGTGGGCGAGCGGCCGCTTTATGTATGATGTCGCAGGTTCGAATCTCACGCGCGAAGTAGTGACAGTGCGCTTTTCTTGTTTGTTTGTTTTTTAATTATTTTTTTGCATAATTTTTATTATGCAAAAAAAAAATATTGCATAAATATTATAATTGCATAAGTTGATAAAAAATGCTATGCAATAGCTTTACCGCGGCAGTCCCCGAGTGCCACTTATATTTTTTTTCAATAGAGACTCATTATCATCCACGGCTCACTACTGAGTGCAGGTCTCCTCTCAGTGAAGTCTCTCTGAGAACTCTCAGATGTGGAGGTTTCCTCACGATGTTTTCCTTCACCGTTGAAGCAAGTGATATTTAAGTGCGTACCCGGGATCGAACCTGCGACCCTCCGAATAGGAGACCACAGTCCTAAACACTAGGCTATGCTGAGTTTCAGTAACCTGACTACGGAAAATTGGATGAAAAATTCGTCATTATGCGTATAAAATGTTGTAAGTATGATGGTCCGGGTGACATAGGCGTTCATGGCGTATGTCACTCGGACCATCATCATAACGAATCGATTGACACCTAATTCATCAAAATCGATTCAGTAGTTTAGTCATTTAAATGGAAAATTTCTAAAAAGTCACATACATAAATCATACATCATCAGTCATACATGGAATGCTAAAATCATAACTTTTAAGTTTGGCTTTGCCGTAGTCGGTTAAAAAGTTAAAATAAAACTTGAGAGGTGTCAAGGGACACCCGGATTGAACGTAGTTCCTTTCGATTAATTTTAGTGGAGGAATTGTAATAAACTAGTGGTGTCATCTAGTATAAAATTGATTAACTACGATGAATTATTTTTAGTTTATTTCTATTGCACTGTTACAAAACCAAAGAGTTACTCTGGTGGAGTTACTGTTTTTTCACAGATGGCGTTAGTAGTACAATAGCATTTTATCCAATGTATACAATAAAAAATTAGGGAAAAATTCCACATTTAGAAATTATTTAAAATAAAATTGAAAATAGAAAATTCAGCCTGTCGAGCTGGGATTCGAACCATCGACGTTGAACTTATAGGCGACTGCCCTAACCACTAGGCCATGCAGACGCCTTGTTCTAAGGCGAATATACCGAACACAATGCAAAATTCACATTCAACAAAAAAGAGTCGGTTTCAAAAATGTGTCGAGGGTCGGTTCCTTAATTTTTTCCGTCTAGCCCCCTTCCGTACCGCGCGATAAGGAACTACGTTCCAATAAAACTCTATCCTATGTCACTGGATTCTGAAGATATTATAACTATTTCCTAATAAGATTTGTAATAATAATCCTAATAAAGATCGGACCTTCCGGACCTTAAGGAAATATTTGCCGAATATTAATAAAATATTATACCGCTATATAAAGTGTATAGTTTGATAAAACGGGTGTTGATCCGATCGTCGATTGGATCTTATTGCAAAATATCTAAAACTAAATCAAAAGGAACTATATATATTTAGCTTTTAATAAGAAATAATTTTGAATTAGGAATAGTTTTTCCTTGGAATAAGTACTCCTAGAAACGCAATAGTCGACGCGGTGATAAGCCTTTTTTACTAGACGTTGGTGAAATCGGCACTTTATGGTTTAATTCCGGGGAAATCGTGGAGAACTACCTCTATACTGTACTTATCAAAAGTGCGTGAATATGGCCTGTACCCTTCTCCTCTCCCTCCTCCATTGCAAAAGATCATTTTCAAGTGACACATCACTTCGGCAGCAGGTGTCCGCGTATAAGTCTAATCTAGTACTATTTTGCATAAAATCTTACTAAGCTAAACTTAGTATAAAAATAAAATCATACAAGTAGTATAAAAAGCTTATAAATAGACTTGAAACCACTGAATCTTGACATACAAAAACACAAACAAATTTGAAATAATATTCTTCATATTATAATATTCCCCTTGTATGTTATACTACTATGATTTTCTAAACCCGAGGAAACCCGTGCTCAATAAAGTGGTGATGGGTTGAAGTGATGTGTTATTTTGTATTGTATTTGTGGAGGGGACGCCTGCCAACGCCAGGCGGGTGATCAGTCCTGTGTCAGAACAGCTATTCCACCCAGTTCCCCGTGTTTGGACACAGGTTACTGGTGCCCAGGCAGCCCACCCCCCTCAAACCTACCTGTAGCTTTCGTAAACCTACTATGTCCCCTATTGTGAGTGTTAACTAACTACTTAACCTACTAAGTGATGTGTTAACTTAATTATTGGATTTTTTAATTTCAAATAATTTTATTTACCTATGTAATATAGAGCTTATAAGCAATAATCATGGAAGCTTTTAGCATCAAAGACTTCGACACTGGACATTAAAACAAAATACAAAATAACAATCCATTATCGTCCAAAGTGCTCTTATAAGAGAAACAAAAGCTCGCAATATTGCATTCACAAAAGGCCGTTGGAAATTAAAATAACTTACTTAAATCTAGAAACTGCTGGCTAGGAAGGAAGAGTAAACATTTAATTTTATTTGCCGTCTAGACGTTTATTCAATTTTAAACAATTTCTTCGAGAAATATAGGATTTGTACCTAAAGCGGGTGATATTTACATAACATTGTTTTGCGGATTCAACTGTTTTGGCAGTAAAAGGAGCTTTTACTTGGGTAATCGCGTCTAGACAGGATAAGGCCATTGAAAGGAGCTAAAAGTCTGCGATGCGAACAAAATCTCTCAAAATAATAATATTATTCTAATCCTTAGGTTTAAAGATATTCTTTAATTTCTTTTTTCTCTTGTAGAACTTTCATAATATTATAATCATCAATTAGGTATATATGATCAATCGAACTTGTGAGGTTCGATCATGATTATATGAGTTGCATTATTCGAAGATACAAAGTTAAGTTAAATACCTATCCAGTCAATAATAACTTTACTAACATTACGTGAAAATCATTTTCATTTTCATCTCGCTCTAACGTCACATATTGAAGTGGGATTTCAGACCCAAATGAAATCGACCGCCGTATTCATCGATCTTACAGCAGCATACGACACGGTGTGGAGACAAGGCTTAATTTATAAACTCATGAAAGTCATCCCGAGCATGGAGATAGTAAATCTTATTTCTAGTATGCTTAGCGAACTGCTTAGGGGACTGCAAAAGCAAAAAAAGAAAACTTAACAATGGCTTACCTCAGGGATCCGTACTAGCTCCGACTCTCTTCAACACTTACATCTACGATCTACCGCCCACTTCAGCCACCAAGTTTATATACGCTGATGACATAGCAGTGGTGGCCCAAAGTAAAGATTTTGTGACCGGAAAAAACATCCTAACGAATGATCTCGTCAATCTCGAAAACTATTTTAAATCCTGGCGGCTTATTCCCAGTGCGAGCAAGACGGAGGTATGCTGTTTCCATCTTCATAACCAGCTCGCTAGCTACCAGCCAAATATCATATTTATGGGTAAAAGGCTCAGATACAGCGCATCCCCAAAGTATCTCGGAGTTACACTCGACAGAACCCTAACATACAAAGAACACTTGCACAAACTATCCTTGAAGATCGGATCGAGGAATAATATTATACAAAAGCTTTGTGGAACGACATGGGGAGCGTCCGCCGACTGCTTGCGGACATCCACTCTGGCGCTCACCTTCTCTGCCGCTGAATACTGTGCCCCTGTATGGTTGCAAAGCGCTCACGTGCAAAAAGTGGACACAAAACTAAATGACGCAATGCGCTGTGTCTCTGGCACTGTGAAGTCAACGCCACGTCACTGGTTACCAGTATTATCTCACATTGCTCCCCCTCACCTGCGCAGAAAATTTGCTTTACGGAGGGAAATAGAGAAGATCCGTGCTAACCCCCAGCTCCATGCAAATAAGGCCTTCTGCAACCCGCCACCAAAACGACTAAAATCTCGTCGCCCTGCCTATGCAGAGGCTACCGAGCTAAAGCACTTTAACCTGGGCGAGAGCTGGAGAAAGGAATGGAGTGAATCTGGTGGACCAGTGGCCTATGTACCCGACCCGACAGTCAAACCTAAAGGTTTCCAGCTTCCCCGCAACTTGTGGTGTCGGTTGAACCGGCTGAGAACAGGACACGGACGCTGCAACTACCTCCTGCACAAATGGGGCTGGAAACCCTCTCCAATGTGTGAGTGCGGCAAGGAAGAGCAGACGATGGAGCACATCATCCAGCGCTGCCCTACTCACGCCTACCAGGGTTCACTTAGGGATCTTTTTGACCTCCCTGACCCGGCTGTCACGTGGTTGGGAAAACTGGACGTCAAGGTATAATTTATCTATTTTGTAGGTACTACTTTTTTACATAATATTTTAAATCTAATATTATAAAAACGCTTACGTATATAACGCCATACGATTAAAAAAAAAAATTTTTCATTTTGATCATTTTGATTTTGAAATTAAAAAATAAACAAAAAAATTAATTATTGGATAGAAGCAGGCGTTACTTTGCGGAAGTCCATGATTAGCAAGAAAAGGTTAGAATTATTTTGCTATAATCCGCCAATGATGTATTGTCTAGACAATACATCATTGTCGACTTTACAATGATGTATTGTCTAGACAATACATCATTGTAAAGTCGACATCTCCTGAGGATGCTCCGGTGTCGGGGCGAAACGTGCGTCGAGAGTAGTGTAAAAGTTATACAGATTTTTCTGTTGGCGGATTATAGCAAAATAATTCTAACCTTTTCTTGCTAAAAAAATTAATGTAAAAGTTTTTTTTATTTAACCCACTGAAAAACTTTTTTGTTAAATTTCTAGCAAGTACATCTGAAATAAAAGATGCAACCCAAATCGGTAGGTACTTAGTCCTAAAATAAAATGTGTTTTCAGAGTCGAAACTAGCTTCATGGGAGGAAATGGAATGACAAATGAAACCAATTCATAAATCAATGAAGTAATATATATCTACAGTTCCGTAGCTTTGCTGAACGCTTTGTAAAATCCCAGGAGAGAAATGGTACTTCCGAGCCATTGAAGTAAAGGATAGCTCAATTGCTGACGTTTAACTTCGGCAGGACCCAAGAAAAATGCCAGCCAGCCAATCTGGCTTGATTCTTTAATATCTTTGAAAGGAAATTGTTATATCCACCGGTACTTTTTCTTTTTGTCCAATGATATTGATGATATTCTTTATACCCGATCACGGCAATGCAACTTTTATCCCGGCAAAACTAAGAGTTCCGGCGGTATTTTACAAGCTTTTATTAAGCTTGACCAGCTGTTTATTTATTTATTTTTTTGTTTGGGTCAAATCTTGCAAGATGAATTAGACCCACTTCCCGGTTTCTGATCGAGCTGAAATTTTTCGTTTATGTGTAAATCGGATGACAATGGAATATTGTGTGACATAGAGCTGATCTGATGATGGAGACGGAAGATGGCTATCGGAACTCTGTAATAAAACGACGTAACCCCATCGAGTTTGGGCTCGTTTGATTCGTCATAACAAGTACTCTGATCCTAGATGATATCCAGAGTCTAATGATGTAGCTACTAAAAGCTTGCATTTAAAAATAAAATTTTTAATTTACACTTGTTTAAATATCCAATTCCACGCAGACAAAAAGTCGCGGCTAAAAACGCACTTTATAAAAGTTTATTTGAATAAAAAATTATATTTCTATTCTATTCTAAAGAAGGTCACGAAACCTCACATGTTTTTTTTGTATATAGAAAGTCTTACAATAAAAAAGATGTTATAAAAAGGCGTTGAAAACGATTTAAAAGTAATTATTCATTACAACAATCGAAGAGGTCTGAGGTTACGGCAGTGTGTCATACACTGCCGTAACCTCAGACCTCTTCGATTGTTGTGGTAATAAAAACGTCTGTAATTATAGCTATTATAATAAATTAACATAATATTTAATCAATTCCTAAACAAAATAATGGCTTAAATGAATATATTTTGCATAAAACGATTATTTTAAAACAATACTTTAAATCTTTTTTATTACCAGTGATCTTACCTAAATTATTTCAGTTCCGTATCTTAAGACAGTACTTTAAGAACTCGGTGGGTAAATCCAAAAATATTTATGTATACGCTAAAATAAAATAACTGTTTGTTGTTTTAAAATATTGATAATCAAAAAAGTAATAAACTAATGATAAAAATTACAATCTAATTTTTTATTTGTAACTAATGTAAGAATCAAAAACTAATAAACTAATGATAAAAATTATAATATTTAATTTTTTATTTGTAACTAATGTAAGAAATATACATACATAATACTAATTATATGATGAAACATTAATATAAGCAATTTATATAGTGCACGAATTCATCATTCACCTCTAGATCGTAATTAATCGTATATCTGTCACTCACCATCCACTAAAGAGTAATTTTAATACACTAGCGGCACGCTACGATGGCCGGTTTGACACATTACAATAGTGATGTGGAATGTCAATTTATTCTCGAACAAAAAACAATTAAGTTTTGTTTTTGTACCTGATTAAATAGGTTTAATAAAACAAAAATGTATATGTTTATTTAATTTATTTGAACGAACTGAATATTTGAATGAAAATGAATATACATACTTTATATGCACACAAGAAACATATGAATACAAAAGATACCAAAAAAGGTGCCACAAAAGGCCATAATTAATCAGATTCGTCCATACTACTATTTTCACTGTCGTCACTGCTATCATCACCTACATTAATAATTATATGTTCGTTTTCTATAATATTATCTATTTTCACATCTCTTTCATAATCTTCCCTTATTAATTTAACAGTTCTATTCACAACCTTTTCCCAGTCTCCTTTAGTCACATGTTCACAAGCTTCTTCTAATAATTTTAGCATTTTTTTTGTGGTAAATGGGGGTTCTGTATTGTGTCTTGCAGCATATCCCTTAATTTGAGCCCACACCAACTCAATCGCATTATACTCACAATGGTAAGGCGGTAACCGTATAACTCTGTGCCCATGTTCTAATGCTATTTCGTCAATGACGTATCGGATCTTGGTTGGTTTGTTTTCTTTTAAAAGACGTACTAATTCCGCTTTTAACATATTCATGTTTGTATCTACGCCATTTTTACGAAGCCATGCGACGATATCAGCTTTCTTTTGGGATTGGGCAGGTGGCTTGTCAATTTGCATCGAGTGGTATGGGGCGTTGTCCATAATTATAATAGATGGTTCAGGGAGGCTACACAACATTGAGGTAAACCATTCAGTAAACTTTTCTCCATTCATGTCTTCATGATAGTCTCCAGTGGTTTTTGACGCAAAAGCCATGAGAGAACCTTCGACAAACCCGTTGATGGTTCCGGCGTGACAAATTATAAGTCGCGATCCTTTTCCTACAGGAACTTTGGAAGTAGATGCTGCTGTGTCATCGTTCCAAGAACGGCCTACAGTATGGTTAGCATTAAGCCATGTTTCATCCAAGAACACAACATTTTGCCAATTTTTGATTTCTTTCACTTGCCGTAAAAAAGTATACCTTGCCATCGCTATATCAAATCTTTCCATCAATATTTTGCGTTTGTTACATTTTTTGTATCGAAATCCAATGGTCTTCAAAATCTTCGTTAAAGAACTTTCCCCACCGAAGAATAATCCAGCTTCCTTCAGTGAATGCACCAACTTTTTTCTTGTTGGATACTCCTTCTGTAAATAGTAGCCGTAAACATGTCTTCGGATAGCATCGGCATCAAAGCTATCGATGCCTACGACTGGTTTTGCTCGTTTTCTCTTTTTTGGTGTGTGAAGTTTATTTTCTTCTGTGCCAGTCTTGCCATATTTTTTTTTAGTTATCCGTCTAACAGTTCGTTGTCCAATATTAAGCGCATCAGCTACGCGTTCAACCACTGACGTTATAGGTAAAATTGGCCCTCCATTTTGAGCTTCACGATCGAAATAGTTACGAAGGCGTATTACGAACTCACGTGTCTGACTATTTAGAACAGTTCTCTGCGTACGTTCGGTCATATCGACGAAATCCACAACAAAGGGCTTGAACAGAGTCCAAATTAACGAGCAAGGGTCAACAGTAATGCAGTATCAATATTTGAAATCCAAAGCCAGGTCAAAACTATATCACAATCGCATTGCACTGACAGTTTATACTTTTCGAAGCAACGTCAATTCGAAACTGCTTTGTTTTGCATTGAGCATTGACGCGAGTTTGCCGGAGGTAGTAGTTGTGCTAGCCAGCGATCCTATGTGACGATCGTATTAGATTCCATTTTTAAAAATTTTCAATTTAGAAAACCAAATGCCGAGTTGTGGTATATATCATATAAAAATAAAAATTTTACCTTTTGTATGAAACAGCTGATATTTTTTTGCGATTTCAGAGGTTTGTCCACATAGTGAAAATTGTTCATATTCACAAGTACATTCACCCCTTAAATGGTGCAAACTGATTTTTCTACACTTGTATACATTTTAGAAATCAATTTAATAAATAAATTTTGAGTCCTAAACCTAAAACTACATTCGATAAAATTTATGAATCTCTGCACATCACTATCGTCAATAAAGTAATACAATTATTTCCTTCAAAGTCGTTATCAATTAATACGGAACTTCATGAGCGGACAAACGTCAAACCGGCCATCATAGCGTGCCGCTAGTTTAGGTTCCAAAGACATCGCGTATATAACCTTAGACCTTAGCGTATTTAAACGTGTTACAAGTCAATAAAAACATCAATAATAAATAATAATTGTAGGCCATTACAAATTATTATCAATTTATTCAAATGCCAAGAATTATGATAGAATCACATATAACTCACACGTAATGGTTAAATCGTTTGATATCAATAAAAACCTGATGGTTAAAATCTTATTTGGTAACATCTTCGTCACATTATTGGATTTCATATTAATATGAGACCTGTTTTTAACTAGTTTGTCGGTCAATTTATCAATTTCCACCGTTTTATTCGACCGAGCGAAGCGAAGGTCTTTGAGTTAACTAGGGCGATTTGCACTTGTCCGTCCGTCCGTCCGTCCGTCCGTCCGTCTGTCAGAGCCTTATAACTTTTGAATTACTGAACGTAATTACTTCAAATTTAGATATAATATGTAAACCGATGGCCTCCAGCCGAAAATGGCTTAAAAAGTTATAAAAATCTTTATTTCAGGGGGGCTCTCATAGAAGCGAATGCGAAGTAAAAAAAAAAATATCGCGTTACATAAAATTGTTACGTATCATTTTAAAGATAATTTTGAACTGAGTACAAAAATATTTTTTTTTTAATTTTTCCCTTAAAATTGACGAAATGGGGGGCTTTCAAAGTGGCGATTTTATACGCTCGCTTGAAGACGCTCTCTAGAAAAATCCGCTATGGATTTTCAAACTGATTTTATGTTTTTAGGTCACTTATATCCTGTACTTGAACAACAAATACTAAAATTATATGAATATTATAAAGAAACGAGATTATTTAATTTTTAATGGGCGTCAGTAATTCATATAGCATCAACATAGCTTCACAATAATGCTAATAGATGGCGCAGTCAGTAACTATTCCCATGGAACTACGAGTTAAATTCAATGTTTGATAAATAATTCAATGTTTTCACTAACGTTCCCTAACCTTTACGGGCTACCTATAAGTTAGGTGATTGATGTTTTCTGTCAACTTATTTATCACGATCCTGTACGGGACACCTAAAAGGATATTGGGACGGATGTTAGGACTTAGGATTGTATTTAGGAGCTACCTACGTTAAGAGACTCCTACTTAGGGGATGATTTAGGTATGTTTGGTGAAAACGGGCATAATAATAATGTCAGTTTTGGTTATCATGTATCGATTGAATGAATAATCATGGGATACCGTTACCGCGAGGTCTCAGTTCGGGGCGAACCACTAGTTTAGTTTTGTGTTTCGAATTTTGATGTGATATTTACGATCATATTATGACGATGTTTAGTTTTTGACGTGATAACGTCTTATAAATCGATGAACACCGGCTGCACGCGCGAAAAAGTGTCACGTTCCGCCTGGCCTGAGCGTGCAAGCCAAAGCCCGGAAAAAGCAATAGAGAGGCACGATCGGCCCAAGCGTTGGCTTGTGACACATTTATTCATCAATGTTTCTTTACGACGTTATCACGTAAAACTATCGTCCGTAAACAGACTTTACATTCAACCAATTTTTGGATAAAACCAGCTTAGTTAACCTTCGAACCCAAAAGTACAATACAATTGTATTGATACATACATTTGTAATTACAAAATACAACTTTCAATGTTCTCTATCGGCAAGTTTTGTTTACCATAAATGTCTCCAATAATGGCTTAAGGCTCTATCCTCATACTTGCAAAACATTAAGAGCCGATTTCACCAACGTAGAATAAGTCTTATCCACGATAGGCAGTTTAGAGATCCAAACAGGCTCGTGATTCCTCAATTGCGCCTCAAGAGGGTCCGAAAGATATTTGTGGGAATGGGCGTGACGTTTTATAATAAAATTCCACAGTCGATCTTAGTTTACACAAGTTTAAGAAATCAGTTAAAAATAATCTCATGAAAAGAGCATATTATACAATTGAAGACTATATAAATGACAAAAAAGCGTGGATATAATTCATTCCAGCGATTCATGAGACAGTAGGTGGTAATTAAACTGTATAACTATTCTATTGAATTGTAAACTTGTTTTGAAAAGAACAACTGCCGAGTTTCTTGCTGGTTCTTCTCGGCAGGAACGGCATTCTGAACCAGTGGTAGACTCATCGACGATTCAAAAGCACTTGTAAAAAAGTTTATTTGAATAAAAAACATTTCTATTCTATTCTATTCTATTCTATTCTATTCTATTCTATTCTATTCTATTCTATTCTATTCTATTCTATTTCTATTCTATTCTATTCATAAATTTCATATTTTGACACTGTTTTCAATACAAAAACTGTCAGAACGCCCAATTTATTCCAAGAATAAACGTCACGACGTTGGTAAATATCGGCCATAAGAAACAGAATCATTTGTTACTAGCTAAAATAAAAAATATGCCAAAAACAAAATAAAACCAGAAAATTCAAAGATAACTTCTCCTTTAAAAAAAAACCAAATTATTTTTTTTTTTCATTTCACCTGTGGCTATAAAGACAAGTCGAGACTACCATTTCAATGCCGTTGTTTATTCCATATCTAGTTCAAGTTTTAGTTCTATACTTTAACTAGCTACTCATCTATCTATACTTCTATACTAATATTATAAAGAGGAAAGATTTTTTTGTTTGTTTGTTTGTTTGTTTGTCTGTACCGAATAGGCTCTGTGACTACTGGACCGATTTTAACTATTTTTTCACCAATAGAAAGCTAAATTATCAGGAAGTAACATAGGCTATAATTTATTTTCAAAAAAATTAGAGATCCTTAAGATTATTGCAATAATGTAACCCAAAGTAGCAAAATTTTGCCTATAAATGTGCTGAGAAAACTATTGATGATACATAAAAATTATGTACTACATGATTAAAGTACTCATTATTTTCCACAAAAAGTCCCGGAGGGAATATATCTAACTATCATATTTAAGTCACTATAGACGCTTTTGTGTTCTAAAATTTAATAAGATCGCCTTTATCATCGTAGTATTAATTCTCCCTTACTAAACATAATATGATTGCCAAAGCGTGTTTGTTTGTTGGTTTGTCCGTCAATCACGCTGCAACAAAGCTACGGAGTGACGTGATTTTTTGGATGGGTATAGTTGAGAACCTGGAGGGTGACAAAGGCATCCCGGAAAATCAAAGAATTCCCGCGGGATTTTAAAAACTAAATCTACGCGGACGAAGTCGCGGGCATCAGCTAGTTCAATATCTAGTTCAAGATTTAGTTCCATACTTTAACTAGCTACTCATTTGTTATAAGTTCCTACTTGTAACTATTACCTGTGCCAGTGGGTTATCCCACTACTTAATTTAAATGACTACATTCCATTCCATCAAAATATGCTTGTTGCTTAAGTAGCGGCAAAAATCGACTCATTTACAACTTTAAGCTAACTGTAAATATACAAATTGCCTACTAAGTAAAAAAATTATTCCATGCAAACAGTTTTTAAATTAAAATTACTGTTTTTCACACACGTTTGACATCCACTTATGTAAATTCGTCTAACCGAGCTAGTTCTGAACAGGTTTTGTGGAATCTATTATATTTTTATCAATGAAAATGATCTGTCCCTTTATTTGACTTTTGTCATTATTTTTAGTTTTTATAAAAATAGTAAGTTTGAAATAATTGCTGCGAAAGTCATTATTATCAATCTTTTATTTATTTCTGTTACAAGTTAAACTAAATGACCCCTGACATAATTATTGTGTAGATTTGTAGAAAATGGAACCCGCTTTATAAATAATAATATAAACCAATATTTAAAATAGTGCAACGCTACGATGATACCCACAGACAAAGCGGTTAAACTCATAACACCCCACTTTTTGTATCGGGGTTAAGAACCTCAAGTATTTTCGAAAATCGGTTAGTGATATAAAACGACTTGTTCAATAGTGCCTATAAATAATAGAGCAATAAACGATACGATAGATTAAAATAACCTTCATAGAGTACGATAACAAGGTAGACCAACGTAATCTAGCTAATCTGTAAACTGCTTCCCAGCCAATCGTGAATTATGGCTAAAGATCCACCGTGCGAAAATTACACCTTTACGACACGCAAAGCCATGCCGAGCCATGGGGCAAAATTGTTTGGGTGATTTTACCGTCATGCGGCCCTTGAGTAGGATGTATGAAATAAGAATATCATAAAAATATTACATATTATTATTCCATTATCCAGTAAGGTGTCTTTAAGACAATAGGATTTGCTGTCATGCTCGGAGTATGTATCCCTGCAATTTACCGACATAGAATAGAATAGAATAGAATACAAATATTTTTTATTTAAATAAACTTTTAGTGTGCTTTTGAATCGTCGATGAGTCTACCACTGGTTCGGAATTCCCTTCCTGCCGAGAAGAACCAGCAAGAAACTCGGCGGTTGCTCTTTTCAAAACAAGTTTACAATTCAATAGATTACTATGCTATGTATGCAGTGTTTCCACAATGAGTTCCACAAAAGCATACCTAATTATAATTCAACACGTTAAGACGGGCAGACAGAAAGCAGCCCCATTCCCGCTGGTGGAACCCGTTCACGAGCATGACGCATGATCCAGCCATTGCTTCGCTCAACCAATATTTGAGGGAATCAATATTTGAGGGAACGAAACAACCCGCATCATAGCTTAAATCCAGTCCCGAAGCAGAAGTGGCGCAGCACATAGTTCGAAGAACTGATGTTATTGGGGGTTCCAAGGTGCTGGAGTGGCAAACTCGAACAGGAAAGTGCATAACTGGTACAACCCCCACTAGGTGCACCGATATCAGAATCAACGAGAACATAAATTTCAAAAAATTCAAAATGGCGGATTTTGGGCGCCATAATGTTTCTTCATTCCTATCAAGTGGGGTATCAAATTAAAGGGGTTGAAAAGGTGATCTTACGAATATATATTTTTAATTTTTTTCTCATATAGATAATTGATATTTTCATTGATATTCTTTAAAATCGAGTCTTTCAGTTGAGTTTTTTATTTATTTTTTTAATATATTGCTTGTGTGACACGCTTCACTATTTAACTGAATAAAATTTTTCAACCTGGAACCATTACTTTTTGATAAGATGCTTATTAATTTCGGTCACAAGGCGATACAGGGTTATGCATCAGGTTCAACAGAACTAAACGTAATTCCCTATCGACATGAAGAATACCCCTGCAAAAATACCCTTATACAATATCCTGCTTAGTTGTGAAACAAAATTTATGTGCAGATATTATTGTTGGGCCTTTAAATAGGCTGTTTTTCTGAACCATGTGACCAAATCATACAATATGGATATTTATAGTAATTAATTGAGTAGGTATAAGAAATAACTGAAGATATTGAATAGCGATAGATTAGAATTAAACCTAAACATGCATAAAAATTGTATCAAATAGGCTAATTCAAAAAATATTTAATTATTTAAATTTTTTTATTAGAAATAACTTAATAGTAAAATACACTTACTTTCGCATTCATACTATATTTTATAATTTAATAATTAAGCAGGTGCATGCACAAAAATTTAAAAGGATAACAGTTTAATTAAAACCTTTGCAAAAATCCAGAAAAAGGAATCGGTGTACAAAGAATTTCGCAATTTATTTGCAGGTAAACTACAACGTTGTACATGAAAAGTGTTCGTGCTAAGCATGGAAAAACTAGAAAAATGTTTGTGATCCTATATTTATATGGGTAAATGTAGGGAAAAAGTCCAAGAGGATATCAGTTAACGAGTGAACGAATCACGTTCAGTGATTTTCTGCAGCACTGGGTCTCGCCTATTTCCTGGCCTCACACAGGCGAAGATAGGAAGTACCTGAACGCTTCGTTTAACCTTCAATCCTGAATGGGTATTGGCGGAGGCACCGCGGAACCGATTCGATTATATACATATTATATAACCTTTATTACGTCAATAATAAAGTTTATAATCATATAAACAATAGGTATATTTGAAGAGCACGTTTCGCCCACCGTACACGCGAACACGCGATCCCTTAGTTATTTATACGCGTTCCTTTATCGATACGAAGATCTTTGGTAAAGAAAAATATGTAACGTGGAATGTATCATTATATTCTTAGATTGCCCTGCTTATTGCTGATAAGCTGAGCTTTATATGATTGTAGCGTGCCCTCGAAATGTACCTATGTAACTATTGATACCGTATATTCGATAGATGTCGTGACGATAAAAAGTTTCGATTCCTTCGATAAAATCGAATAATTTTACATGCAATACGAAAGTCTTATAGTGATACGATACGTGAATGCCAGTATAAAAGATAAATTGATACAAAATAAGATACATTAATATGATTCGAAACATCCACATTCTAGAAAAATAAATCTGGTTCGTAGTTTATAGATATAATGAATGATGCAATATTTGTCAAAATATTTTTATTATAATAATAATATGTATTCGATCTATCAACATATAAATCTCAAAACAGCCAGAAAAATAAAAATGTTATTAAGGTTAAAATATGCTGTCTATCTTATGTTGCGTTTTAATTACACAACAGTCAGAATATCGAGAAGTAATTGGAATTGGGTATTTGACTGCTGTCAAAATGTTGATATTCATTATTTATAATCGAAAATGTAACATGTGAGAATAATATTTGTAAAAACAGAAAATAAATCGGTCAAAAAACAAATAAGTTATAAGCTACTTTACTGTGACTGTATCTGTCTCTATCTAAAACGAAATTTTCTATGGAGCGTATATGGAGCTGCTGACTTATGACATCACACTTCAGTAGCGCTTTCTCTGTTTAACAGGAAACTTTAAAGCTCCCTATTTCCGAGACTTGATAAGATATTTAAAAAAGAAAAATGGCATTGTGTTATAATATTTAAAAACGTTATAATTATAAAAAAATCGGGCTATAATATTTGTTGTTATAGCGGCAATAGAAATACATAATATGTGAAAATTTCATCTGTCTATCTATTACGGTTTACGAGATACAGCCCGCTGACAGACGGAGAGACGGACGGACAGCGTAGGCTTAGTAATAGGGTCCCGTTGGTACCCTTTGGGTACGGAACCCTAAAAATAAAAAAATATCAGACAAATACCCAATTAAGCAAAAACAAAGAAAAAGCTGAAGATAAACCCAAATATTCATTTGGTTTAATACTCAAAGTTTGGAAATAACAAAAGCAATGTTATACTTAAAAGACCACAACTTAGGTACACAATGCCTCTAATCAATAACAACTAATACAAAAGCGATAGGTTCTATTAAAAGGCTATTCATCCTCTTGTCAATAAAGGCGAGAATCCCATATAAATTCCAATAACGGACCAAGATAAGACCGGTATAGTGAAATGCTTTTAAATTTGGATGACACCCAACCATTTTGTATGTAATCGGGTCAATAAAACACAATTAGATGCTCGATTCCAATAAATGTTAGACGAAATTTTAATACAATCTAATCAACGTGTCTTCATGTTTTATTTACGGTGAAGCCTTGATAGTTTAATGGAAGATAAACTTCTACAAGCAATGTATTAGTATTCGTTGCTCAAAAAATATACAAAACTCTACTAAAAATTCCTAAAAATAAAGTTCAGATTAGCTCGTCACAAATGAAATGGTGTTTTTGAAGAAAAGAATAACATTTTGTCGTCGAGTATATTGAATCATAAAGACATTATTTTGTCATCTTTCAATAATACAACCATAATGATGATAAGTTACGATAAATATAATAATAATAATCTTTATGATGAGATGTCAAGTTTTAATCCATGTTTTGACGAAGCAAATGATTTGTCTTACTCTTTTGTAATAGAAGATCGCGCAACCCAAAACCAACCTTAGATTTAGGATTAGTAGTAGCTTCGTAGTTCTTAAATCTATGCTGAAAACATTTATTTTAGGGTTTCCGCATAAAAAATATAAAAAAAATTAAGTGGCACTCGGGGACTGCCGCGGTAAAGCTATTGCATAGCATTTTTATCAAGTTATGCAATTATAATATTTATGCAATATTTTTTTTGCATAATAAAAATTATACAAAAAAAAATTAAAAAACAAACAAACAAGAAAAGCGCACTGTCACTACTTCGTGAGTGAGATTCGAACCTGCGACATCATACACCATACGGTAAAGAAAGCGGTCGCTCGCCCACTGCACCAAACAGAGCTACTTGTGAATTTCTAAAATGTTGAACGCTTACTGAACGACGGTGTTAGGTTTATTTTCGTTACGGAATTTCTTAACTGTTTGTCCTAGTTCAAAGCCCGCGATAAAAGCTATGCAATAGCTTACAAAACTGTCGGCATAAAGAACTGCTGAACTAATCTTGACGTAATCTAATCTAATATCTTTAAACGAGCAATTCTTGTATATATATAAATATATAATCTGAATCTCGGAAACGGCTCCAACGATTTTCATGAAATTTACTGTGCAGAGGGTTTCGGGGGCGATAAATCGATCTACCTAGGTTTCATTTTTAGAATAGGTCGTTTTATCCGTATTTTCAGGCAATGAAAAACCCCTTACAATATCATTAGAATACGAAGGTAAATTTCGCCATCTTCTATGAAATTTCTTTGGCTCGGAAAGTCGGGTGGTCCCGAAACCAGAACCCCGGTTCGAGTCCAGACGATTATTATATTTTCCCGTATGAATTTTTTTTTTATTTTTTTTAATATATAATTTCCAAAAAACACGACTTACCAAAAAAAAAATAACCGAGCAAAGCTCGGTCACCCAGATATTTAATTAATTATTTACATAATTTTGCATATTGGTACCTATGAAAAATAGTCTTTTTAATCCTGAAAAACAGATATTCCACGAGATTCCTTAAATCCTAAATCATTGAGAAAACTTTATAATATGGAAAAACTAAAGTGAAATCCGTTTCTTGAAAATAGTGCTTATAAACATTAAACCGGTATGTAATGCGTGAGCAGATGCTGTCGTTCAGTTTTTGTCTGGTACGTCAAAGACTTGCCGTCAAGTGACTTAGCGTTCCGGAAAGATGATCTGCACGCATGCATGCATCTGCATGACTTATCAGCTGTCATTGGCTGCATAAAATTAAAATTATGGCATTAAAAAATGTACGGCAGATAGTCTCCAGTAAATGAAATTGCAAGCGGAAATTAGTAAACCATAAATAAACCACCCATACATGAAGTCCATTATAATAATGAGTTCCAAAATGTATCTTATTACCTGATATATTTGGGAATCTATTACCCAAATAAAAAGCATTGAATTATGATCAAAGTAGTATCAATTTAAAAGTAAAACGATTGGGGCAATCTTGTTTCTCGATTCATTTCGTCGGTTTCCAGTCATCTAAATGATAGGATTGACGGTTTTATTAGGTGACTTTTTGTTAGCATTAAACGAAGAGTTGCATTTTCGGTTGATTCTATTGATATTTAATATTTTTTAGAGTATCTCCAGAGTTGATTGCTAAAGTGTCGACTGTAGCAATCTTCTTCTTTATCAACCGATATACGTCCACTGCTGGACAAAGGTGTCTAGCATGGACTTCCACAGGTCTCGGTCTTGCGTCGCCTGCATCCAGCGGCTCCCTGCGACTTATAGACAAGCTCTCAGAAATACTGTACCGACAGATATACAATGAATACTGAAAAGTGTAAACTGATGGGTGGATGGATATTAGAGGGTGCTATCCCCTAGGAGGGATTTTTGAAATTCCAACCCATAGGGTTGAAAAGGGGTGGTAAAGTTTGTGTGAAGAAATATCTACGCGGACAAAGTCGTTGGTTTTGCATCTAGTATATTCAAATTTAAATTAAAAATGATTTCTTTCATTGAGGTCAATTTGTACTTCTTATGACAAGTTAAATTGTTACTACATTTAGGTTTCTATTATTGCGTCGTTAACTACATTACTTTCATTATTTGAATGATTTTGTCCGCTTATAAGCCCAAGGTGAGCTTATTCCTTCTATTTTATATAATAACCTTGTATTTAATGCGACGATATTACTTTAAGTATGATGACAACACCGTTTATGGTGTTATGTTGATTATTATCTTACCCCAAACAATTATAAAAATAACTGTTATTACGCTAGGGTAGAAGCCCACTACAGTTAATTAGTCACAAATTAATGGTTACTTTTTGTATAACAGTTTGTGCAGTGCAGTAACTGATTGCAGAACAAGTGTAATTTTTTTTTTTTAATACAAGCTTTTAGTAGTACATCATCAGAACCTGGATATCATCTAGGACCAGAGTACTTGTCAAGACTAATCAAGCGAGCCCAAACTTGATGGGGTTACGTCGTTTTATTGCAGAGTTCCGATAGCCATCATCCAGCTCCATCATCAGATCAGCTCTATGTTACAATAATATTGCATTGTCATCCAATTTACACATACATGCAAAATTTCAGCTCAATCAGAAACCGGGAAGTGGTTCTATCATCTTGCAAGATTTGACCTAAAAATACATACATACATACGAGTTGCAAGTTAAATAAAATCTTGTAAAAAGCAGCTCCCTGAGACTCTTCTGATGTCGTCAGTCCACCTAGAGGGGGTCCGCCAACGCTTACCTATTCAGTGCGGGCCCGGGGTGGCGCAATGAAGTAGCAACTCCAGCACTTTGGGGTTGGGACCCCAACGTAAGCTTAGCAAGGCGCGAAGCTGAAGTTGGAATAGGTAAGGCACATTGTTCAATAGAATAGAATAGAAATATTTTTTATTCAAATAAACTTTTTACAAGTGCTTTTGAATCGTCTGGCTCTACCACTGGTTCGGAATGCCCTTCCTGCTGAGAAGAACCAGCAAGAAACTCAGCGGTTGCTCTTTTCAAAAAAAATTACAATACAGTAAATACTATGCTATATATGCAGTGTTTCCACAATGAGGGAAGTTCCAAAAAATGCATACCAACTAACTTCTATCTTAAGATGGGCAGACATAAAGTAGCCCCATTCCCGCCGGTGGAACCCGTTCACGAGCATGACGCATGACCCAGCCATTGCTTCGCTCAACCATATTTGAGGGAACGTAACAACCCGCATCACACGACACCACCACAGAAATGTTTAAAGAGAGCGTGACATATTTATGCTACCCATTCGATGGATGGATGGATGGATATTTGTTTGTAACTCTTTCACACAAAAACTACTAGAAGAGTTTTGATGAAAATTCACATTAATAGCATCAGGATAGCTTACTAGGTCTAGAAATCATAAAAAACGATTTACCTACATTACGCGCATGACAAATCCAATTCATTCGTTCCAACGCAATATTTTATTCTGCGATACAAGCTAATAAAATATACCTTTGGAATATAAACCAAAACCGGGTTTACCTCAAACAAAAACCGATAGCATTGAATATTTGAGTACCAGGGCGTTACGAGTAAGAAGAGTTGTAATGATATATTCAAATCTCGGCCCGTCGGGAACAAAGCAATCAGAAACCTCACAAATGTTACTACGAGTGAAGTTAGCCGACAACTTATGGCCGAAAGAGCAGTTTGTGCGATAGTAGTATAAATTATGAATAACCAGCCCCTCTAGCCAAGTTACACTTCGTTGTATCTAACTCTTTCTACGATCGTTGTGACTTGAAGTTTTGGCTAGAGCTAGACTAGATGGCGCTGCAGCTGATCAAAGACAGAAGTGTATTGATAATATTTCGCGGCATAAAATAGCCGCTAGAAATATTTTCGATGGCTCATCGATGAAGCTTAGAAAATGAAAGCAAAAATCTCGTAAAATGGTCCGTCTAAATTCGCCTTTTAGGGCGAAGGGCGAATTAAGACGCTTCATTTTCACAAAAATGTTCGCAAAAACTACCGATGAATGAGGCACCGTCTAATTAGGCCCTAAGCAGTGATAGCCTACTTGTGAGGACTGCAGTCTCCTATTCGGGGGGGTTCACAATTTCGATCCCGGGCACGCTCCTCTTACTTTTCGAAGTTGAGGACTTACGTACGTACGACGTACTTTTTGAAGTGAGGAAACCTGCACGCCTGAGAGTTCTCCATAATGTTCTCACAGGTGTGTGAAGTCTACCAAATTTGCATTGGGCCGTGGTGGACTATGGCCTATAACCCTCCTCTGAAAAAAAGACCTGCGCTCAATAGTTAAACGTTAATGGGTTATGCTCATCAACTTGGAATGGGGTATGGCAGTTTTAATTATACAGATACCCCTAATAGGTTTCTACGCGCCATCATGCCGGAACGAAATCTTAAGATATTTCCCGAGATAGCTTATAAACTATTGAAGAGAACCACCGCGCCGAGATAAAGGCAAGTAGGTACACGAGAACAAAAACCGATAGCTCTGAATATTTCAGTAAGGCCAAACTTTACCAACAACTTGTAGGAAAAGAGCGGTATCAGATTGAAAACGCAATGATTAAAATTAGCAAAGTTTGATCAGACTTTGTTAGTGCGCTTTTCGTTTGTGATTAACTAGCTTATTAACTAGCGAACTATGTTTAAGTATATATTAAGTGTAATGCCTTAAGAGTGAAGTCAAGGTGCAGCGTCTTTTATGATAACAACTGAAACTCAGATTTATTTAGTTTGACTTGTGGTTGAAATTGGTATAACAAGTCCGATTCAAGTTGGCCGCTACCTCCCTCGCACTTCCCCGCAGCGCACCTCAAGTCAGACTCACATAGTACAGAAGTATGAAGTTAAATTTTAATTACATAGTTAGATAGATACTGTTGTTTGGTTACTAATGTTCGCGTGTAGTGTTCTACGATGAGTAAAAAAAGGAAAAGTTTTGCATAGGTAAATCTTATTTCATCAAAATTTTCATTTTATTATTTTATTTAATTAAAATTATTTCATTACTTATTTTTATTATGAATAACAATTCCGAACGCAGACAAAAAAAGGAATAAAACATGGCGGGAAAACAAAAAGTATAGTATATACTTAGTTTAAGATAATTATTATAAAAGTTTTAAAAGTAACAAAATGAGTGATTCTAGGGATAATTCAACACCAATGCCTGACACTGAATTAAAGTTTCATCCGGAAAAGTTGCGTGAAAAATATTTGAAAGCCTATGAATTATTTAACGATTGGAGACTTGCTAAGGTTGTGAAAACCTGCTCAGTTTCGTAGTTTTATCCTATTTTAATACGTGATATACATGAATGTAAAAATTCCTTAAATTTTTTCGCTATTGAGGTGAAAACTTGTATATATCACACGATAGCAAAGTTTTTTGTTTCTTGTGCCTTTGAATCCCTCACTACACTCAGGATTCTAAATAAAAATCATCAGTCTAAATTAGAATCCTTCGATCGCTCGGGATTCAAACTAGGCACTCGCAACAAAAAAAACTTTGCTATCTTGTTGAATAAATAACTATTAATTAATGACTTTCTTCGAAGAGGAGAAAAATAAGAAATTAAAAATCACGCCCTTCGACATCCAAGGCGAGACGAGAAAAGCATTGCCAGAAAAGAAAACTTCCGTCACAGTCGTGATAACTGGTAACAATAAACAATATAATATTTTTTTATGTTAACGGTACAGTATGACATCATATTGTAACGGCAGTCGACGGCCAATTTGGATCGGACGGTTAGTAATTAAGACAAAACAGAATGGCGCGGTGCACGGCTCGTTTCAGGCCCTAAACCTCTTTGTACATACTGATGGTGCTGCTATGTCAAAGTAAATAAAGCTGAGTGCTAGTGATTATCTATATATCTATCTACTAGCTGATGCCCGCGACTTCGTCTGCGTGGATTTAGTTCATAACATCCATGAGTTGACATTACACACTTTCTTTTATATATATATAGATATATATAAAAGAAAGTGGTGTTAGTTACACTATTTATAACTCAGGAACGGATGAACCGATTTGGCTGAAAATTGGTGGAGAGGTAGCTTAGAACCAGGAAACGGACATAGGATACTTTTTATCCCGTTCGACCGCGTTTCCGTCAAGTCACTATAAAACGTGGTATAACAGAAACGCATCTGACATGGAATAACAAAACGCAAAAGACAGTGGAATAAAAAAACGTAAATGACAGCTAAACGTAATTTTGTCTTTGTTGGTTTGTCCGTCAATCACGCTGCAAAAAACCTACGGATTGACGTGATTTTTTGGATAGGTATAGTTGTGAACCTGTAGAGTGTAAAGCATCCCGGAAAATCAAAGAGTACCCTCGGGATTTTAAAAACTGAATCCACGAGGACGAAGTCGCGGGCATCAGCTAGATTATCATAAAAGACGCTACGCTTCGGCTCCACTCCACTCCGTATAGGCGTGCATTACGCCTAATACGTAAGTATGCCAAGCAAGAAATTGAAAACAATTAAATGCTTCTGGTTGATTAAATCATTTTATCATTCTTTCTGTTAATCGGACTATTTGACTTTTTACGACTTATTCGTCAGAGCAATCTTGCGAGAAAAAGAGAACGAGTAGTTTGTATCCCGAAGCCATAGTATAATTATCCCTATACTTTTATCGAAATCGATTTCTCAAAAGATTTATGAATTATTTGAAATACACGTGGACGAGGGAGAGACAATTTAGCTTACTACAACAAATGCTATATGAAAAAATAATCCTAATTGGAAACTACCTGATCCCCAAAATGTTTCTTCATAGAAATCTCACTACCACTTTAAGCTCCTAAGGAATGGAATTTCAAAAATGTATAATGTCCAGGAACACAGGTTTTGGCTGTGCCTCTCAGTTCATCAGTTAAGGTAGGTATTGTTCAATACTTGACGATATACTTAGATGAAGTAGTGGGGCTTTTTCAGCTCATCTTGTTTGGTGGAGTGATTCTCGGTAAAATTTCGATTCTGTTCCGCCCATTCTGACACTTAACCCTTATTCAAAAACCCTTGCAAGAAAGTGTGCACTCGACCTTAAGCTCTTAAGGCTTTCACAAGTTCCCTGTGGTCGGAAAGTTGTTAGGATTTTCTGTACCCGTCTACGGAAGAGAGGATAACTTATTTACCAAGCGAAATATAATAGGGCATTCTTCAATTTTCAAAGAAGCACATGAACTGAGTAGAAAGCTCTCAATTTCATCCGCTTTTATTTTTGATAGTGTATAAATGTGAGAAATCTAAGCTGGTTTTAATTATTCCCTCAAATGTGGTTGAGCGAAGCAACGGCTGGGTCATGCGTCATGCTCGTGAACGGGTTCCACAGGCGGGAATGGGGCTACTTTGTGTCTGCCCGTCTCAACATATTTTCAATTGTTAGTAGGTATGCTTTTGTGGAACTTCCCCTCAATGTGGAAACACTACATACATAGCGTAGTATCTATTGTATTTTAAACTTGTTTTGAAAAGAGCAATCACCGAGTTTCTTGCTGGCTCTTCTCGGCAGGAAGGGCATTCCGAAGGTAGACTCATCGACGATTCAAAAGCGATTGTAAAACGCTTTATTTGTTTTATAGTTTATTTGAATAAAAAATATTTCTATTCTATTCTATTCCATTTCCATTTAAAGATTATTCTGAAGTCAGGTTGGTCTCATTCTAATTTTGTGAAGATCTGATGACTAACTTCTTCCTGATGAACTCTTCAAATTATAGAAGGAAATCGCTCGCGATTGGTGTTTTTCAAAAAGTGGACTTTTAACCTTACATAAGACATGTTTGAAAGCATGTTAAGACATGTATTATGTAACTTCGTCGTCCGCGGAAATTTACGTCTTTTTAATCCTTGAAAGCTCCTTGATATTCCGGGATAAAAGTATCCTGTGGTTCTTCCTTAAGATATTCTAGCTATCTCCTTGCTAAAAACAAAATCGGCTTAAAATGTATGTTTATTGGAAAATCGGATTACTTTAGTTTACAGTTAACCTAGTCGCAAAAATTGCAAAGCATTGCTTTTGAAACATTTGCAGTTTGAAAGCATGAAAATATATTCAACCGTGTTAGTATTCGCAAACTTGTTAACATCTTATTGGATTTCAATATTACTAAGCAACACTTCGATATTTAAAGAAGAAGTAATATGCCTTTGCTATAATTCGCCAAACAAAATAAATCTTTTAACACTCGACGTACGATATCCGCCAAACAGAATACCTAAATCTTTCAACACTTGACGCATGTTTCGGCTCCGATACCGGAGCATCATCAATAGATGTTGACTCCACAATTCACAATTGAAAGAAGATTGTGGAGTCAACATCTCCTGGTGATGCTCCGGTATCGGAGCCGAAACATGCGTCAAGTGTTGAAAGATTTAGGTATTCTGTTTGGCGGATTCTAGCAAAGGGATATATTAATGTTTCTTTAAATGTCATGGAATTCCGCAAAGTAACGCCTGATTCTATTCAACATTTTGATATTAGGGTTCCGTACCAAAATGGTAAAAATGGAACCCTTATGGTGAGACTTTCTCCGTCCGTCCGTCCGTCCGTCCGTCTGTCACAGTCGATTATTTCAGTAACTATTAAAGCTATCGACATGAAATTTGGCATAGTTGTGTATAATAGTGGCCCAACATCATTGGAATAAAGAAAAGTCGAAAATTATTTTTAGTTTTATTAAAAAAGGGGGAAAATCGGGGGTTTGAAATTTCAAAGTAAAATAACTATACCGAGTGGGGTATCATATGAAAGGCCTTTACTTGTGCATTCTAAAACAGTTTTTTATTTATTTCTATATATAATAGTTTTTGATTAATCGGCCAAAATGTCGAAAAAAATACCGTTCCCCCCCCCCCCCTTATCTCCGAAGTTTACCAATCGAAAAATCTGAAATAATTATGGTCAATAGAAGTTTATGTATATTTTACAGTAAAAATAAAAGCAACGCGAAAATTATTTTAGTTTGATTAAAAAAGGGGGAAAATCGGGGGGTTGAAATTTCAAAGTAAGATAACTATACCGAGTGGGGTATCATATGAAAGGCCTTTACTTGTGCGTTCTAAAACAGTTTTTTATTTATTTCTATATATAATAGTTTTTGAGTAATCGGCCAAAATGTCGAAAAAAATACCGTTCCCCCCCCCCCCCCCCCTTTCTCCGAAGTTTACCAATCCAAAAATCTGAAATAATTATGGTCAATAGAGTTTTATGTATATTTTACAGGAAAAATAAAAGCAACGCGAAAATTATTTTAGTTTGATATTAAAAAAGGGGGAAAATCGGAGGGTTGAAATTTCAAAGTAAGATAACTATACCGAGTGGGGTATCATATGAAAGGCCTTTACTTGTGCATTCTAAAACAGTTTTTTATTTATTTCTATATATAATAGTTTTTGAGTAATCGGCCAAAATGTTGAAAAAAATACCGTTCCCCCCCCCCCCCCCTATCTCCGGAGTTTACCAATCGAAAAATCTGAAATAATTATGGTCAATAGAAGTTTATGTATATTTTACAGGAAAAATAAAACCAACGCTCTAACTAGCATAGTTTTTTTTATATTAACAATAAACCTCTACAAACAAAGTTAACGATAAATAAGCAAATTAATATAATATTATCGTTTTACTTTTACTTTTGGAGTACGGAACCCTCGGTGCGCGAGTCCCACTCGCACTTGGCCGGCTTTTTTAAATTTTTACTAGAGTTTATACAAATTCTATATAGTCGCTTTTCAAAAGCAAAATTAAAATAACTGTTATTATTTATACCTAACTTCACTGAAAATGGGGAGGAAAACGCAAAACCGTAAATTTAACCTCAGGTTTTCTCAATTAATGTCGTAAAAATTTGGCGTAATTAAACCTGCGTTGACTAATTAATGTAATGAACGTAGAACCATGTCGTTATCATACCGTGGCCTAAATTACAATAGGAAGCGATAAAAAAGTTGGGTGTTGTGGTTTGTGAGACCTGACGGATAGAAGCTTCCAAAACACTGTTCTTTGTCTCGCTCACTCATATGAGCGACAATGCTTCTCTTCAATACTAAACAAAAGTAACAATAAATACAGATCATATAAATTTACTTTGGTCAATTTTAACTGTAACACAAATATAGAAAGTGCTACGTAATCAATATTGTACTAAATCTAAAATGCTCAAGTCTTAGTAGAGATGTCAATTCAAATGGTAAAACTGGTCAGCCATGACAAGTCTTTTTATAAGTATAGGTTATGAAAAATTAATAGTATTTTCAGAATGTAGGGCGATTTCATTGATTTTTGCAAGTCCATCTTTAAAATAGTAAATACAGCTGGATTGTGCGTCATGCTCGTGAACGGATTCCACCGGCGAGAATGGGGCTACTTTCTGCCTGCCCATCTTAACATGTAATGAATTGTAAGTACCATTCCGAACCAGCAGTGGTAGATTTATTTGATGATTCAAAAGCCATTTGTTAAAGTTTATTTGAATCATACTAATATTATAAATGCGAAAGTGTGTTTGTTGGTTTGTCCTTCAATCACACCGCAACAGGGCTTACGGATCGACGTGATTTTTTGCATTGGTATAGTTGAGGACCTGGAGAGTCTGGAGGACATAGGCTAATTTATACCGGAAAATCAAAGAGTTCCCGAGGGATTTTTAAAACTAAATCCACGCGGACGAAGTCGCGGGTATCAGCTAGTAAAATAGTAAAATAAAATATATTAAACTAGCTGATGCCCGCAACTTCGTTCGCGTGGATTTAGTTTTTAAAGTCCCTCGGGAACTCTTTGATTTTCCGGGATAAAAAGTAGCTTACTATGTCTCCAGGTCCTGAACTATGCTCATGCAAAAAAACACCCGTAGCTCTGTTGTGGCGTGATTGAAGGGCAAACCAACAAACTACCAAACACACTTTCGCATTTATAATGTTAGTATGATGGATATGTGAATAGGAGCACGCAAAAGATGAAAATTCTAAAAAAATAGGAAATAATATAAAATTGCTTCAACTTATAAATTAAGGTCGACGGTACCCAGGGAGATGTTTTGCCAGAGCTTTCCAGATACGGTGACCTTGTACGAGAAAATATGATGCTACACCTACTGTGTTATCTGATTAAAATGTAAAATAGGATAGTACACCTATTACCTTAATTAGCTCCTGTTGAATAATACTTATTTAAGACTTTTAAGCTTGTGTTAAAGTAATTTTTCCAACGCATTAATTTTTTTTCTGTTACTATCACTGAATTTAGCATCATCGTAGGTAAATCTCCCGTGATACTTTCTGTAGGACCACCGGTAGTACTACGGGTAATTAGCGAAAGGGGTTGTTTCATCTTGTTTCTTTCTGTTTGGTGGATTATAGCAAAGGAATATAAAGGGGTTGTTTCATCTTGGGCCAGGTACACTATACCAAAAAATAGTACTAATTAATCGTAGAAATTGAAATAAAATATGTTTTTTTATAGTAGGTATTACAGTGAATAAGAGGTAAAGATATAAAATTAATAATTGGGGGCACTGCTGTAGAATAGCAACTGCCGGAGTGCATCCATCTGCTTTTGTTGTCTATGTTTGTAATGACGTTACGTCATCTTAATGTCATTTGAATTGTCAATCGGTGGTATGTCAAATATCAATTGCTGTCAATTGTTGTTATTTTTATGTCAAAAGTCATCATGACTCGTGTAAGTACGTGTCATTGTCAAAAAGTCATCATGACTCGTGTAAGTACGTGTCATTGTCAAAAAGTCATCATGACTCGTGTAAGTACGTGTCATTGTCAAAAAGTCATCATGACTCGTGTAAGTACGTGTCATTGTCAAAAAGTCATCATGACTCGTGTAAGTACGTGTCATTGTCAAAAAGAACGCCATGTTGTCGCGCTTTTAATTTGCAAAATAATTTTGCATTGTACCTCGTAAAAAGGGGCTTTTAATGAGAAATAAAGAAAAAATAATCACTATTTCATGACCCTAAACATTTTGAAAGACTGTACAAAGACCTGGCCCAGGCTCCATATATATTTGAAACAACCCCTTTTAGGCGTTGCCAAGCCTCAAAGTTTGAAAACAGTTAAACACATTTTCGAAACCTTAAAAATATTATGAGTGTGAGAAGACCAATGTTTTTACCAAAGTAATTATTAGCTTACTAGATGATGGTCGCGATTTCATGCGCGTGGATTAAGTTTTTAAAAACATGTGGGAACTCTCTGATTTTCCGAGATAAAAAGAAGCTTGCCACTCTCTAGGTCCTCAACTGTATCCATGCAAAAAATCACTTCAGTCTGTAGCTCAGTTGTAGTGTGATTGAAAGACAAACCAACAAACAAACACAAGTTTGCATTTATAATACAACAAGTAGGGATTATTTCAACTATTGTGAATGTTATAAAAATATATTAAATAATATAAAATGTTATGATCATAAATCCAATATTCCAAGCCTAGTTTAGGACATTAAGCAATCAAATAACATAAACATTATTAATTAATGTAATCATCATATAAAACATCCCACGTCAAAATATTAATGGCTCTATACAAATCATTGAAGATTCTGACCGTGACAAAATTTACTAACAATAATTTTTATGACTTTCTATCTACGCCATTAATGTCTTATTTGAATGCAACATTACTTAATTTACCACCCAAAAAGGACCTACCACAATACAAAATTGCACCGTGTCCAACTGCATAAGCAAATAAAATGACGTGTCCAATCAATTCTTCACTCATCATTGCCTAACCAAACTTTATATTGCAGCAAGATCAACAAATATATCATTTTTAAGATTAGAATCGTAAGGTCGATATTCGTTTGAATTTATTTTGTAGTACTGATAGTTTCGTCACTAAAATTGTTGACATACTATCGTTGTATCACTTGATTTTCGCGCTTGACCACTCGCAATCAATTTGACTCGATATCAAACAGAATTGATAGTTTTTTGATTAACTGTAAACAAAGCTACAGTTTTATTATTTACTAGCTGATGCCCGCGACTTCGTCCGCATGGATTTAGTTTTTAAAAATCCCGCGGGAACTCTTTCATTATCCGAGATAAAAAGTAGCTCTCCCGGTCTGAGGAACCACTACTACATCTATTACTATACCCATGCAAAAAACCGCATCAATCCGCTGTTCTGTTGCGACGTGATTGAAGGACAAACAAAAAAACAAACACACTTTCGCATTTATAATATCAGTAATGCTTTATTATAACACTTTTTATAATTGTCAAATTTTTTACCATACTTAACCAAAGACAAAATTACGTTTAGCTGTCATTTACCGTTTACGTTTTGTTATTCCACTGTCATTTGCGTTTTGTTATTCCATGTCAGATGCGTTTTTTAGGGTTCCGTACCCAAAGGGTACCAACGGGACCCTATTACTAAGCCTACGCTGTCCGTCCGTCCGTCCGTCCGTCCGTCCGTCCGTCAGAGGGCTATATCTCGTAAACCGCAATAGATAGACAGATGAAATTTTCACATATTATGTATTTCTATTGCCGCTATAACAACAAATAATAAAAATTAAATTTAATTAAAAAAATTAAATTAAAATGGGTAGGTGGGTAGATGGAAATTTTTTAATTTAATTTTTTTAACGGAACCCTAAAAGAGCGAGGCCCGACTCGCACTTGGCCGATTTTCTTATACTACGTTTTATAGTGACATGACGGAAACGCGGTCGAACGGGATAAAAAGTATCCTATGTCCGTCTCCTGGTTCTAAGCTACCTCTCCACCAATTTTCAGCCGAATCGGTTCATCCGTTCTTGAGTTATAAATAGTGTAACTAACACCACTTTCTTTTATATATATAGATTAGTTGAATTATTAATTTTTATTACCTCGTATGATAATAAGTTAACCTAAACATGAACTCACGAATATAACAACAACTTTATTCTTTAATGTTTATTTTTGTTATATTTATTTGTGAATTAATGATGTATTAAAAAATTTACTTACATTATCTTCTCAGCTTTTCGAATCTGTAACAAGAACAAAATATTGATGACAAAACCCAATGAACAGAAATTAAGACGCGTAATAAGATTTTTCTTCACGAGATACATCGATGACGAGATATCAGAAATTTTTATCTAAATAACAACGGTGATTGAATTTTTGGCTTCCCCTCACCACCCAATCGACACCACATAATTGATTTTTTACAGGTGCCATAGATATTAAAAAAAAAATAAAGGAAATAAAATAGGGGAAAAATACATACTTTTTTAGGGTTCCGTACCCAAAGGGTACCAACGGGAGCCTATTACTAAGCCTACGCTGTCCGTCCGTCCGTCCGTCCGTCCGTCTGTCAGCGGGCTGTATCTCGTAAACCGTAATAGATAGACAGATGAAATTTTCACATATTATGTATTTCTATTGCCGCTATAACAACAAATAATAAAAATTAAATTAAATTAAAAAAAATAAATTAAAATTAGCAAGAAAAGGTTAGAATTATTTTGCTATAATCCGCCAACAGAAAAAATCTGTATGGTCAAACATGCAATTAAAAGCTAAGCACCACTCACCTACCCAGCCAAGCAAAAAAGCCAAGTTCCCAAGCAAGCAATGCCACCACCACTCACATGCAACACCACACAAGACTTTTACACTACTCTCGACGCACGTTTCGCCCCGACACCGGAGCATCCTCAGGAGATGTCGATTTTACAATGCTGTATTGTCTAGTGAAGCTTGTGTCAAATGCGCGGTATTATATACCTTTTTCCTACCCCCACTACTGTACTGTTTCCATGGGTAGGTACATGGAAATAAATATTTTTTTTTTAACGGAACCCTAAAAGAGCGAGGCCCGACTCGCACTTGGCCGATTTTTATCTTGAATAAGCCTTGATAATACAGTTAAAGAACAATACATAGGCACAAAATTTAAAAATAAAAATACTAAAGTTACTAAGGCTAAGATTATTTGTAACTAAAAATAACAAAATAAAGGTTGATCTTGATGTAAAAAAATATTAAAATTTTATAAGGAGCTCCAGAACACTTAACTCAACATCTCGGATCAAAAGGATTTTTGAAAGTACGAATCTCTCGTAGCATCGGGCTATTGTCTGTCACCTATTCTCCTTCTCCTGTACATTGTCTTTTGGCCCCTCTTCAGAAGGCTTAACTGTCCGAAGCACGCCCACCTGATCTGTTAAACACTCAAAAGCTCGGGTATAATCCTACATCAAAGATCATAATATTAAAAGAACCACTACACCATGGACTAATCTGTCGTTATCTTCGAAATATAGGGCCTGTGTAAATGGAGAGGGCATTATCTGGTCCCTCAGGCCCGCCATTGAGTTTGAAGCATTTCGAAGACGCTGAAAGCGGGGTCCATTATGTAAATTGTGACGGTGATATTTTTTTTTTCACCGTTATATAAAATATTTCGTAACACGATATTTTAATAGAAAGGCTTCTTTCCAGTCGATGCAAATTTCTTAATGGCCAATTTCTTAGCCCTCCTCTACCTATTCCGTTCACGGCGGAGTTTTCTCGGAGGTAATACAGTTAAAATAATCGGATTTAATGGCTGAAGTTTTTCGTGATAAAGATTTTTAATTTTTTATTATGAAATTTGTTGGAGATTAATGAATGAAGTTTTACGAACTTTGCGAGATTTCGTTTTTTTTATTTGTCTTATTCAGGTTGTCGAGTAGATAACTTGTTTCACACCTGCATAATTGGTAAGCAAAATTTTTTTATATTCTGCAATTTCACGTTAATTTTGGCTGTACATGTAATATATTAATATGCTACAAACGCGCGCATAAAATCTATCGTGTATCGTGTAAGGTAAGGCCTTTTCTAAAGGATTTTATTCTGAAACAAGTATTATATTTTTATCTGAAAATCTAGGAAAATCTAATGCAAAGTATTATCATTGTTCCTGATATATTATCGCTGTAGGTCGTACTTATCCTTAGTCTTATTATGGCTCGATCCTTTTCCTGGCCTTTTAAGAGCTAAATTCCCAATAATCCGGTCAAAGCCTTCAGCGCGTGCTCAGTAGGCTTATCGAGCCTATGTTTTCTTGGGACAGTCCTTAAATCTTATTCAGCAAATGAAAAGGTACTTAATGGTTTTAGGAATTTGGTGGAAATAAATATAAACACGTGCAATTTTTAATTGAAAAATCTCCTCGGTTGTGCGGTATCTAAAATTATTAAATTATTTCATTGTTCAATTAATTAAGTAATGCTATAGGAATAATAAAAAAAAAACTAATACTTCACAATAGTTATAATAAACAACACGCTTATTTCCTTTTCTATCATTATAAATGTCTGTAGGTACATGTAATCTTTTATGCTTAAACCATTAAACCGATTTTGAGAAAATTTGGCAAGGAGAAAACTTGCATTCCGAGGAACAATGTAAGTTATTTCTTATACGTAAATATCAACGAGTTTTTTCATGTACCTCACTTCCATATAGGCACTGGTATCTCAAGGGACTAAAGGGAAATGCCCACGAATACCTACCTCTTTTTGGATAAAGTGAAATATTGGGACTCTTTGGCCCAAAAATAGGCGTTCCTCGGTTTTTGATTAATAAATAAATCTGAAAACTGTTCTCACGGGTTTTAGAAAGAACCTAAATATAATGCAATATTATACTAGTAATAATAGTCACCCTACTCTGGCGCTAGCATCGGTATGTTGTGACCATAAACACAGTATTACTTACTACGTCGTTGTGACAGGTTGAGAAATAAATTCTGATCCGAAATATCTTCGAGACTGCGACTTTATATCTATAAATATTTTGACAGAAAATCGAAGCTTTTAAGAGATTTGTCTAATAAAACATACTTACTTATTTCTAAAGCATCGAATGACCTAAAAATATGACAATAGGTACCTACGTTGAGGTGAAAGTATATAATATCAAACTCGGAATGTTTCTAAAGTCCACGTATTTTTTAACTTAGGGAGAGGGCAAACTGCGATTTTAAGCGGCAGCGATCGAGGCGTTTTTATTGCCGTTAGCGTTTTATGGCCTTTTGCGTCTGCTACGCGATTCCGCGTTCAAACGCAAAAGGCCATAAAAACGCGAACACGTTACTCGCGAAAACGCGATGCAGTCTCAAAGGGTCATAAAAACGCTAAAGGTAATAAAAGCGCACGATCGCTGTCGCTAAAAGTAGCCAGTGTGCCCTCTCCCTTAGCGTTTTTATGACCTTTTGCGTCTGCTGCGCGATTCCGCGATCGAGCGCAAAAGGCCATAAAACGCTAATGGCCATAAAAACGTGCGAATCACGCTGCAGACGCAAAGGGCCATAAAAACGCTAAAGGTAATAAAATCGCTGCATCTAAAAGTATTCAGTGTGTCCTCTCCCTTAGTAAAAATGTGGGACTCTCATTGTTAACGTTGGCAATGACTACTGTTACCTTATGAAGATAATAATATGGAATCATAACTGAAATCCGCCTTAGTATGGATGTATCAAAACGTGATCAACCAAACAATAGTAGCCCATTTGTCATCGTAGTCCACAGTTAGACATATTTGTCTTGTAAGGATTGTCACAGAATATGATCTTGTGCCGCTTGTATCTATCGGCTGCCAGTGACTCGCTTGAGTCGCTTGATTAATTGATATCGTCCGTCTATCTAATGTAGAGTCTGCCAGCGTTGCATTTACCGGAGCGAGTTCACCATTCAAGTACCTTGGGATCCCAACGGCTATCAATAGAGCGTGAGGAGACTTCCACTAGATAGTTGGATACAAATGGCACAAGATCATGTTATGCGGCGATAATGGAAAGCCGATAAGAGTGATCTCTTGTACATTATTTTTTATATTCTTTTCTCCCCTCTCTCTCCAGTCGGTCCCTCGTTATTGAGGATCGAGATCACCATTACGGAGAGTAAAGCTTATTGTATGATCTGCCTCCACCGAGTCATATCACCGGCGCCGTGCACCGGCGGGAATGGGGCTACTTTCTCTCTGCCCATCTTAACATGTGTTGAATTATAATTTGGTATGATTTTGTGGAACTTCCACTCATTGGATCACCCACAATATTTTTGAAAGACCTATTCAACGACATCCCACACTATAGGATAAACGAGAAAAAAATCATCCCCACTTTACATGTTGTACCCTAAAAAATATTTTATTTCACCACTTTGAGGGCGCGATTAATATTTATACCCCTTGTCAAATTACTGAGCTAAAGTCTCTGAGCTAAACCGTGGACGGACGGACGGACGTGCGGACATGGCGAAACTATAAGGGCTAGACTATAATCCTTGTTTACTACGGGACCCTAAAAAGGGACAGTTATTTAGACACTCCAGTTTTATTTATTTGTAGTCGGAAGAGGAACGAGGATATCAACGGGGAATGTTGTAATTGAAGTCGACTCCTCAGGGATGATTTACTGAGGGACGCGTCTGAGCCCTTTGGCCGAGCGACCATTACTCAGGCGTTCCTTAGTGGCCGTTTTTTTTGGAACGAAGTTCCTTATCGCGCGTTGCGAAAGGGGGCTAGACGGAAAAAATTAAGACCAAAAGTTGTAACGACACTTTTATACATTTTTTGATGGCCTAAAAAATATCTTATATAATAATTTCAACGAGTTGTGCATCGCTCCCGTGGCGCAATTGGCTCGCGTGCGGCTGTTAACCGAAAGATTGGTGGTCGAGCCCACCGGGGGCGCGCTATTTTGTTCTCATTTTTTATTTTATAAAATTATTTTAATTTTAATATTTTATAAAATCGATATTTAGGCTTCCCTGGGGTCATTTTGATTTTTATCGATAAAAAAATCATGATAAAAAATGTATACCCGAATAATTATTTTCTTTATAAGTACTTCGAATAGAACTTGAAGTTAATATTTTTATAATAATAACTTCGTTCCTATCTGGTGCCCGCGACACCACACGACTTTTTTATTTCACTTTTCGCGCACCCAATTACTCATTTCATAGGGCAACTACCAAAATTGTTCAAAAATACTATGTGTATTGCTAAACTGAAAATTGAGAGAAAGTGGATCACCTTGCTGGCAACCCACAGCAGAATCCAGAACATTTTTGCCGTACATTAATTTTGAGGGAGAGCCATAACATTGCCACATAATCTTTCTTATAATATATAAAATTCTCGTGTCACAATGTTAGTTACCTTACTCCTCCGAAACGGGTGGACCGATTTTTATGAAATTTTGTGTGCGTATCGGGTAGGTCTGAGAATCGGCCAACATCTATTTTTCATACCCCTAAATGATAAGGGTGACCAACCACTAAATATTTTTGTTTGCGATACGTAGTTCTCTGGGTCAGCTAGTAATAATCTAAAATTTCTGGAATTCTGTTTTTGAATTTCAATTAACATGGCTCCTCTATCAATTTAAGTGAATGCATTACACACGTCAATTTTTACAAAAACATCGTAATCACAAATGTTTAAAAATGTCCTGGCTGCATGCACAGCTGCCTGGCAACCTCCCCTGATGCCAAAACCAAGTTGTTTGGGTTTGAGGATGGCCGATGTTTTGTCTTTTAAGAAGCGGCAGCAAATCCTAGAAGCTAATCTACGGAAAGTGCTGCCGGCTGCAATAAAAAATACTATTAGTTCCATTTACTCTATAGGTGATAAATGTTTACCCGAAAGCAGAAAAATCCAAACGAAGGCTTATTTATGAATTTAGAGGTATATGTACACTACTCAGATCAAATCAAATGAGAAATGAGAGATCAAATCATAAATGAGCAGATCCTTAGGAGAACCAAAGTTACCGACATAGCTCAGCGAGTCGCAAAACTGAAGTGGACATGGGCGGGGCACATAGTTCGAAGAGCTGATGTTCGTTGGGGTCCCAAGGTGCTGGAGTGGCGACCCCGCACCGGGAAACGCAATATTGGCAGACCCCACACTAGGTGGACCGACGACATCAAACGACATCAGGGAGCCGCTGGATTCAGGCGGCGCAAGACCGAAATCTGTGAAAGTCCATGCAGGAGACCTTTGTCCAGCAGTGGATGTCTATGAATTGATAAAGAAGAAGTACACTACTGTCAGAAAGTTTGGAAGCACTTGGAATAGGTACTCAGTCTTTTCATATTTATTTTAGAGAAAAATGATGATACTATAAAATCAAAACATGGTTCACAGAAACTCAGTTCAATTAAACTTAGGCCAACCAAGTTTGGACTCGATGAATTATTGGTTTTAAATTAGTTTACATACTTAATGGTTGAGCAGGAATAGAGGGTGTTGGGATGGATTTAATATTTAATTTACACTTATTAAACCACACGTTACTAAGATAACAATTTCCGTTCAAGCCCCGCCATGAATTATCCCTTATCCCCTTTGAATGTAACGCTCCTTCATCGCCTGAAAGGCTTCAATGTCTTGCAAGGCGTAAACTATCAATGGAGTTCACGAGGTACTCGTATCTGGGCTGGTACATTGTATAAGAAAGGAGCGGCTAAAGACTTATTACGCATGCGTGTTGTATGACGCTATCTCAAAAGAGTACTATCTATCACACTATCTTAAAAGACAACCATAGGAGTCTATCTTGAATGATCTCAAAAGCACGCTTAATGAACTTTTGCTGGCAATTTTGTGCACGTGTTTTTCATGTTCCTTTTAGGGATGTTTCACATGAGCTGGCCTGCTTTATTTACGTTTACGTTAAGAGTAGTGTCTAGTGACGAAACGCGACGCGAGTAAGTATTTTCCAAAATGCTATCTGTTTCACAACGCTTCGCTGCCCGACCCGCATCGTGCGATAGAGAGAGTTGCAAGTCCAGGAGTCATTTGCCTAAATTTTATTCTTGAAATATTGTTTCGGGTCATAACGTTTTTACCCCCCTAAACGTTTACAAAATTAGACAATTTTTGTCTCATTAGATTCAGTACACCTTAATCTAGGCTCGTACGTTTCATTTTTTAGGGTTCCGTAGTAAACAAGGAACCCTTATCCCCATCTTAAGGTTGTGGGTGTGGGAACACCATTTTTCAATTCAGGGATCCGTTTGTGAAATATATTTTAAAGTGCAAAATTTTATTAGAGTCAAATGTCCCCCCCCCCCCTCTGCCAGCTAAATGGTTGTATATAGGATACAAGAAAAAATTCACAGCAGTAGTATGTATAATGAATTTTAAAGGAAAACTATCACGGCTAAGTGAAGGATATCACGGCGGCATTAGTGAAGGAGTTATATCGGTTTTTCTATGTTAGATATTACACGTAGTGTAAGTTGCATATTTTGTAGTATATTATAGTATTTAAACAATGGAACTCAAAATGTATGTTGAGACTTTCAACTACGGAACCCTACACTGCGCGTGGCCCGACACGCACTTGGCCGGTTTTTTAGTATTTCAGTTTAGTTAAATTTAAAAAAATAAAATTAGTCGAGGAAGTTTTTTAGTCAAAAATATGGATATTTAGTCACTAATAACTTTTAACATAAGTAATATTTCTTTAAAATTAAAACGTACGGGCATAGTTTTTCATTGTATCTGCAACATTTCAAAAAATTATGAACATTGGACAACATTTACGGGTAGCAAAACGTTATCGCTTTTTGTATGAAAATTTTCAACTAGACAATCCTCTTAAGTTTATCACATATTCAACGGTGAAGGATAACATCGCGAGGAAACCTGCACACCTGAGAGTTCTCCATAATGTTCTCTAAGGTGTGTGAAGTCCCAATTCGCATTGGGGCAGCGTGGTGGACTATGGCCTCTAAACCCTCTACGCTCAGTTGTGAGCCGTTCATGGGTTGCTTATGATGATGATGATCATGATGATTATGATTATTAGCTCTACATGCTTAGAAAATATCTATCTATACGTGTAGCTCTATTTACACTTTACAACTTTCAAAATAAAATAGATTATTAATTACAAAAAAGTAAGTTTAAACAAAGTTATTTTAATAATTTTACGTTATTATTTTTAAGTTATAACGTGTATAGACAGACGTGTATATACGTTTTCTTACAGATAGCTTTTTAGGGTTCCGAAAAAAAAACGGAAGCCATATAGGATCGCTCAATTGTCTGCCAGTCTGTCCGTGTCTCAAGGCCCCTTTTCTTAGAAACGGCTTAAGGTACTTAGTTGCAACTTATACTGAATATGAAGATCAAAGGTCCCTTGATGATGTAAATTTCAAGATCTAGTTTAACTCTGTGGTTGAATATTACCTAAAAATTGAAAATGCTGTATTTGGAGCGCAGTGCCATCCAGCACCATTCCTGACAATAAGTTCGTGACCATATTCGTAGTTCGATAGTATAATCTTCACAAGGGTCGGAACCCTCAGTGCGCGAGTATGACTCGCACTTGGCCGGTTTTTAGGGTTCCATACCAAAATGGTAAAAATGGAACCCTTATGGTGAGACTTTCTCCGTCCGTTTGTCCGTCCGTCTGTCACAGTCGATTATTTCAGTAACTATTAAAGCTATCGACATGAAATTTGGCGTAGTTGTGTATAATAGTGGCCCAACATCATTGGAATAAAGAAAAATCGAAAATTATTTTTAGTTTTATTAAAATAAGGGGGAAAATCGGGGGTTTGAAATTTCAAGGTAAAATAACTATATCGAGTGGGGTATCATATGAAAGGCCTTTACTTGTGCATTCTAAAACAGTTTTTTATTTATTTCTATACATAATAGTTTTTGATTAATCGGCCAAAATGTCGAAAAAAATATCGTTCCCCCCCTTATCTCCGAAGTTTACCAATCGAAAAATCTGAAATAATTATGGTCAATAGAAGTTTATGTATATTTTACAGGACAAATAAAATCAACGCGAAAATTATTTTAGTTTAATTAAAAAAGGGGGAAAATCAGGGGTTTGAAATTTCAAAGTAAGATAATTATACCGAGTGGGGTATCATATGAAAGGCCTTTACTTGTGCATTCTAAAACAGTTTTTTGTTTATTTCTAGATATAATAGTTTCTGATTAATCGGCCAAAATGTCGAAAAAAATACCGTTCCCCCCCCTTATCTCCGAAGTTTACCAATCGAAAAATCTGAAATAATTATGGTCAATAGAGGTTTATGTATATTTTACAGGAAAAATAAAATCAACGCGAAAATTATTTTAGCTTAATTAAAAAAGGGGGAAAATCAGGGGTTTCAAATTTCAAAGTAAGATAATTATACCGATTGGGGTATCATATGAAAGGCCTTTACTTGTTCATTCTAAAACAGTTTTTTATTTATTTCTATATATAATAGTTTTTGAGTAATCGGCCAAAATGTCGAAAAAAATATCGTTCCCCCCCTTATCTCCGAAGTTTACCAATCGAAAAATCTGAAATAATTATGGTCAATAGAGGTTTATGTATATTTTACAGGACAAATAAAATCAACGCGAAAATTATTTTAGTTTAATTAAAAAAGGGGGAAAATCAGGGGTTTGAAATTTCAAAGTAAGATAATTATACCGAGTGGGGTATCATATGAAAGGCCTTTACTTGTGCATTCTAAAACAGTTTTTTGTTTCTTTCTAGATATAATAGTTTCTGATTAATCGGCCAAAATGTCGAAAAAAATACCGTTCCCCCCCCTTATCTCCGAAGTTTACCAATCGAAAAATCTGAAATAATTATGGTCAATAGAGGTTTATGTATATTTTACAGGAAAAATAAAATCAACGCGAAAATTATTTTAGCTTAATTAAAAAAGGGGGAAAATCAGGGGTTTCAAATTTCAAAGTAAGATAATTATACCGATTGGGGTATCATATGAAAGGCCTTTACTTGTTCATTCTAAAACAGTTTTTTATTTATTTCTATATATAATAGTTTTTGAGTAATCGGCCAAAATGTCGAAAAAATACCGTTCCCCCCCCCCCCCTTATCTCCGAAGTTTACCAATCGAAAAGTCTGAAATAATTATGTTCAATAGAGGTTTATGTATATTTTACAGGAAAAATAAAACCAACGCTCTAACTAGCATAGTTTTTTTTATATTAACAATAAACCTCTACAAACAAAGTTAACGATAAATAAGCAAAATAATATAATATTATCGTTTTACTTTTACTTTTGGAGTATGGAACCCTCGGTGCGCGAGTCCGACTCGCACTTGGCCGGCTTTTTCTTAATGAAGTCACCATTTATAAATTACTTTTCAGCAGAATCCATATGGACAAAGACAGGCTTTTGAATGAAAGGAGTTTGTAAAGGCCTGCTTTGATAAAGCTTTTCGAATATTTGAATTTGAATGAACCGTGAATTTGATCGAACCAATAAAGTATAAAAACCATTACAGTGGAGAGAATTAAATATTGAATGACTCGGGTTTCATGAGATACTATATTAATTGGAACAAGATAAAAGCGAAAGAGTTCCAAAAGCTACACAGATATACAGACCCATTTGTTGCAGCGTGATTGAAGTAAAAACCTACAAACCAACAAAGACACTTTCGCATTTCAGTAGGTATAGGGATATCCGAAAATTGACGATAGAAAACCGGATAGGACTTTTACATCGGTACTGTAGACTGAGCATTTTCACCTGCGTTAGTGATTGATCACCTTTTTTCGAATTATAATAATACTAGCTGATGCTCACGACTTCATCGGCGTGGATTTAGTTTTTAAAATCACGCGGGAACTCTTTGATTTCCTAGGAAAAGTATGCCTATGTCACTCTCTAGGTCCTCAACTATACCCATGTAAAAAATCACGTCGCGTCGATCCATAGCTCTGTTGCAGCGTGATTGAAGGACAAACCAAATAACCAACAAATTAACAAACAAAGACACTTTCGCATTTATAATATTAGTAAGATCAACTTATTAATATAGTTTGAAAAAGAAAATTATTTTTGGAAATATAGTTCTAAGTTTATAAGTTGTACCACTACAACTAATACGCCGCTTTGAGTGAAAATTTCACGGAAAATGATAAATATGGGTTCTGACGGCATCAGAATTTTGATGGGGCCCCTTTTGTGCCGTATCTTGTTTCAAAGTGGGCTTATCCTGCTCATGTTATAGTGAGGCTGGAGGGGTGACGTAGCGGTTAGGGGCTGTGTACACAGATATAAGTTGTCCGGGTCTACATCCTTACTAATATTATAAATGCGAAAGTGTGTTTGTTGGTTAGTTGGTTTGTCCTTCAATCACGCCGCAACAAAGCTACAGATCGACGCAATTTTTTGCATGGGTATAGTTGAGGACCTGGAGAGTGACATAGGCTACTTTTTATCTCGGAAAATCAAAGAGTTCCCGAGGGATTTTAAAAACTAAATCAACTCGGACGAAGTCGCGGGCATCAGCTAGTTTGTCATAAACATAGTTCTTAAATTCCTCAACAAGTTACCACTATGCTTGTTGTTGCTCGGTCACTAAAAGCTCCGTACTACGACGACGTAACTACGAGGTTGAATTTTCAAAGTTGTTTCCCGCTCGTTCGGAGCCGAGTGAACGATGTACTAAAAGAAAGATATGTACTATTAAGCATGCATAAGCATGGGAATTAATTCATAATAGTACTTAGTACATGAACTTCACAAGACTAGTTACCATTGCAGACCAGTGTTGAGTAACGTAACAAAACAGAAATTTCCATTTAGCTCGATACACGATAATGAACGTATAAGAGTTTCTAAAGAGTTCACAAAGAGGTTGAATTTAAGGTGTTCTCTCTTCATCAATGCCGAGACAGTGACAGCCAATCAGAGGTGCGATTGTCTAAAAATTGCCGATCAATATCTTATTCATTTGATGTCATTAGCGTCAAAGTAAAATATTCCTTAACTGTATTGATTTAAAGTCACAAATTCAGTACAACCGATTTTAACATAGATCGTTATGAAGCGTATCGTACATACCTAAAGGTATGAGAGTGCATTTACAAAATTGAGCTCTAATTCAATGCGGTTATGGTTTGTTTTACTTTGATGCTAATGCCATCAACTGAATATGATTTTGATCGGCAACTTTTAGACAATCGGGGGCTGAGGTGATTGCGATCGTCCACGTGCAGTAATCGTTTTTGAAAAATGTCCAACTAAAGTTTAGTGGGGAACCTCCTTTAGCCGGCTAAGTACAGAGAAAGAAGAATGGCGAATTTGGACCCAGGACTTTTAAAAACCGTTCAGATTCAGAAATCATTTCATTTTAATTAATATTTTTCAAAGTATTTTTCTGTGTAAACCCCATATTTTTAGAAGATGGGGATCAAAAGTATAATTATTCACAATTACACAATATAATTAACCGTTCTAATGGCAATACTTAACATTTTACGGAGTAAAGAGTAAAAACTTGTCAAATTATTTATGTCAATATCAATTATTGTCAACTCTCTATAAATAGGAAGACTATAGTCGCAATTTCTAGTTCCATGGTCAACTCACTCAAATGTCCATGGAACTAGGAATATGAGTTGTTGTAATTCATCATCATCATTATTAACAACCCAAGAACATTATGAAGAACTCTCAGGTGTGCAGGTTTCCTCCGATGTTTTCCTTCACCGTTGAAGCAAGTGATATTTAATTGCTTAAACGCACGACTCCGAAAAGTCAGAGGTTCGTACCCGGGATCGAACCTGCGACCCCCCGAATAGGAGACCACAGTCCTAACCACTAGGCTATCACTGCTTCTAATTCCTAGTTCCATGCAAATGTCATTCGTGGTCATAGAAATAGGAAGGTCGTACGTAATTCCTAGCTCCATGTTCATTGTCCGTGGTCATATCATTTGTTAATTGTAATGCATTTGGAATTAGCGCGTTTATTTTATTTTTTTCGTTCGTTTTGTGTTTGTTATGCATTGTAGTGTATATAATATGGTTAATACTAACAATTTGGCGTGATTTTGGACAAGACACAGCATTTCTTTCTGAACTTAAAGTAATTACAAGCAAATTGGTTTCAAAGCAAAGTTCCTTACATATCGCTCGATAAGATGACATCAGACGAAAGTGATGGAAGTAGTGGATCTCTATAATAATCTTTTTCCAAAAAATAGAACAACATTACAACCACCATCACTTTGTCGTTTTCCTAGTTCCATGCTAATACCATGAATTACATGACAGTACTAGTCGAATTACCATGGAACTAGGAATTGCGACGAATTACACATTTTAGGTAAGGTTGGTAGGAAGCGTGTTCTCATATGTATATTCAGACAGTAATATTCAGTGCCTATTAGATTATTCAAAGCACAGATTAATGATTGATTCAAAGCTATAGTGGGAATTTGCCTTAAATATATTTATTATATGGAAACATAACCTCAGTTTTAACAATATACTACTGAATATCTTTTTTCTCCCAACTTTATTTGATTGACTATGATTACCTTTTTTGTTAGTCTGGTTTACTAGAACAAGTATCAGAAGTTTGATTCGTGAACGTGGGCCACAAGTCTGGGTCAGAAACACTATGGGGGTCCACCAAACTCCTTTATAACGGTGTCCCTCTTATTTACTGTATAACATAAGCTTTGTGTAAATAAAGCTATAACATTATAGAGGCCTTTATGAGTGAGAAAATTTTGATGTTATAATATATGGAATAACAAGACGAACTTTCTGGGAAAAGCAAACTAAACTGGATCTAGGAGGCTTAGGGATAGCATTAAGTATTCAAATACGAACTAGCTCTCATTAAATATGCAAGGAATATTAACTAATCACAAGTAATATACGAGAACCAAAAACAGATGTAGCTCAGTAAGTCGTTAAGCTGAAGTGGAAATGGGCGGGCACATGGTTCGAAGATGGATGTTGGGATTCCAAGGTATTGGAGGTACGATCCCGCATCGAAAAGGGCAACATGCTGAAAACTGCAAACCTCAGAAGATTCGAAGGGAGCTTTTGGATACAGATGGCGCAAGACCTAGGCCTGTTTGTTTTGGTTGATAAAGAAGAAAAAGGTTAACTAAATATTTTTATACCTACTGAACGCTGTCTATCTCTATAAATAATATATACATTATGGACCTAATCATAGCCCACCATATTGATTAGAACGGCATGACATAATACACTCGGGCTGCTATGCAAAGCCTTATTTTTAACCGACTTCAAAAAAGGAGGAGGTTCTCACTTCGTCGGAATCTTTTTTTTATGTATGTTCACCGATTACTCAAACATGTGTGGACCGATTAGAAAAAGTCTTTTTTGTTTCAAAGGGGATACCTTCCCAGGTGGTCCCATATAAATTTCATCGAAATCGGTCGAGCGGTTTTTAAAAGTCAACAATAAATTAAATACTTTGTATAGTATGAGTGTAATGTAGTAAAGCGGGGGTTTGAAGTCGGTTGTTTAAAAAGAATTTTTCATATTAAATTAAACCAAAATAACTCACGAAAAGTTTATATAGTAAAATTGTTTCACAAAAGTTCTGGCTACATTAAAAACATTCCCCAATTTATGGTTGAAACTCGTAATTTAAAGTTAATAAATTTTAATTAGCCAGTATTATCAACCTGGGGAACATTGGGGCTGAAATATTGGATCCTGTAAGGTCTTTCAGCTACAAATTAATATACAATAAAAAAATTCCAACCTGTGATGCTCACATAAATGTGAGTGTGGTCCAAAGCACAAGATGTTAAGTAAACAAGGTTTTAAATTACAATAAAATTTTCGGTTGTTAAAATTAACGTTACTCATTAAAGATACGAGAATTCCTGAGCTTATCTTGGGGAGCAAGCTGGTGAATGTTTGTTTTTCTTATTATTTATATTGTGATAGAAGTAATTTGTACGCCCAACTCTAGCAGACAGTGGCTCAGAAATTAAATCATTTATTCCTACAATCAAGCTACTTCTTCTTCATCAATCGATAGACGTCCACTGCTGGACAAACGTCACTTGCATGGTTTTCCACAGGCACCAGTCTTGCGCCGCCTGCATTCAGGGGCTCCCCGCGACACGATTGATGTCGTCGGTCCACCGAGTGGGGGGATGGGCAACAATGCGCTTCCCGGTGAGGGCTCGCCACTCCACATTGGGACCCCAACGACCACCAGGTCTTCGAACTATGTGCCCCGCCCATGTTATCCTGAACCTTCATATGAGGCCCATGTTAGCGTCCATGTTTCGGATCCGAAAGTCATCAGTGGCAACACGCACTGTTTGAGGACTTTAGTCTTCAGACACTGCGGAATTTATGCAATCAAGCTATAATGAACATTCTTAAGTTGGTAGCTCTATGCACTATGCTGCAGCATTTTAAATGCACCTAATAAATTCATCGAGTATTTTTTTATTTTTATTCGATGACAAGATAGTCCTTGACTGCGATCTCACCTGATGGTAAGTGACGAGTGACGAGATGGTAGCGGACTAACTTGCAAGGGGTATGGCAGTGAAAATTCAACCCATACCCCTAATCGGTTTCTACACGCCATCGTGCCGGAACGCTAAATCGCTTGGCGGCACGTCTTTGACGGTAGGGTGGTAACTAGCCACGGCCAAAGCCTCCCACCAGACCAGACCAGAGACAATTCAGAAATTATAAATTCCCAAATTGACCCCGCCGGGAATCGAACCCGAGACCTCTCAGTTATAAGACCACAGCGCTCACCACTGCGCCAGGGAGGTCGTCCAGATTTTTTTTAATCGCTTATTTCTTTTGAAATGACCGTTGTAAAAACGTTTCTAAAGCGTTTCCCGAACTCACCGTGATACGAATATCAATAAAGCGTGAATTAAATTAAGTCGATTCCGACGCAAACATATTTGCTTTTTATCGGTTTTTAATTACTTACACACCTTTATTGCTGTCGATTTTTCATTTTGAAAAATGGGACAAATACACATTATATCACACACCGTATGACAATACACATCATCATCATCATCATCATTAGCAACCCATCAACGGCTCACTACTGAGCGCAGGTCTCCTCTCAGTGAAGGGTTTAGGCCATAGTCCACCACACTGGCCCAATGTGAATCGGCGGACTTCACACACCTTCAAGAACATTATGAATAACTCTCAGGTGTGCAGGTTTCCTCACGATGTTTTCCTTCACCGTTGAAGCAAGTGATATTTAATTGCTTAAACGCACTTGATTCCGAAAAGTCAGAGGTGCGTACCCAGGATCGAACCTGCGACCCCCCGAATAGGAGACCACAGTCCTAACCTACCTAGTAACTAGGCTATCACTGCTTATGACGATATACAGGTAAGCGAAAATGTAATATTTTATGCACATACTTTACAAGAAATTTTTAATCATACAAAAACTGATTAAGGAGAAGAACATGGCCCAAGATTTATTAAGAAGGTACACAGCCAGCTTATTTCCAAAATGTCCACAGTTTGAAATTGGCCTCAAACCAGAGGCAAACGAATGAATATTTCATTTCGTTCATTCATTTAGGTATTCATTTCATTCTATCATTCGTTTCACTAATTTCATTCATTTCACTCATTCAATTCTTTCATTCATTTCATTGATTCAATTCTTTCATTCATACTATTCAAACTACTGGGTAGTTGAATGTTATCAAGCATCTACCTGATACATATATTCAACCTACGCCATACTTACTCTCGTATTTTCAAAGCTACGAGCCCTCGTATGTAATACGCGACGTCACTTCGTAAAGGGATGACACGAAACTAAGCCCCAACTAAGCTCCGGCGTAGCGCCATTACCTTTTAATCACGCCCTTCCCCTAATTAATAGAGGTCCAAAACGCACGACCGACAGATTCAAATGCTAATCACTTTAGTTTAGCCATGATTTCAATTAAGATGGTACGTATAATAGAGGTTTATGTTCCTAATAATGGGACTATCAAATTTATGTGGACTGTAATGCAAAGTTTGCGATTGTGCGTAATATTATGGACTATGTCGTAAGGTTGCCTAACTAACTCTAGGCCATATTGTGTTCATGCGTTCTTTTTTAGTTGTAGACTTTTCGGACTTAAGTATGTGCATTTTAAGGCAATAGAATAGAATTTTTGTTTTTCAAATAAACTTTTACAAGTACTTTCAAATAGTCAAATGAATCTACCAATGGTTCGGAATGCCCTTCCTACCGAGAAGACCAGCAAGAAACTCCGTGGTTGATTTTTTTCAATAAAATAAACAATATGTACTATGGTATAGTATGCATTTATGCAGTGTTTTCACTATAAGGAGAAGTTCTAAAAATGGCTCATAAATATCATTCGCTTGATGAGTAAACCTGAAGCCTGCAAGAGAGTTCTTCGTAATTTTTTCAATGGTGTATTAAGTTTGCCAATCCGCAGTTGGCACCGTTGTGGTCTATGACCTAAGCCTTTCTCGTGAGGAGACCTGTGCCACGTAATTCAAATTCAAAATTATTTATTTTATGTAGGCCAACCTGTGGCTCTTATGACACGTCATGATTCTACCACCGGTTCGGAAAGCGGATTCTGCTGAGAAGGGCCGGCAAGAAACTCAGCAGTTGCTCTTTTCAAAATAATCATTTTACAATATTATTATACAGCTATTACATTGCAATAAGTTTTTTATACTATCTTGTGGGCAGCCGGATGCCATGCCGATTTAACCCATGCAACTTTGTTAGAATAGAATAGAATATAATATTTCTTTCAGTTTTCTTTTCATTTCTTCACAAACTTTCCAGTGTGTTATCACTTTCATTCTATGACCATTGACCACCTGAAATTTATAATCGGAAGGTAGAGATTGTTAACATTTTAATCTCGCTCGTAAATTCAAAGTTAATTGAGATCTAAAATTGCATGTACTTATGCCCATGATTTTTATTTGTGTACCAGAATGTGAAATATTCAATGATTTTGGTTAATTTTAGACTAAGATCAGGTGAACTATTCGCATATAGTAATTTTACCGAGCAAAATATTATTTTATCGTTATTGTACCTACATATTATTTAATAATTATTAAAACTAGTTATATTTTTCAGCAAGGTATGATATTATTAAGTAATTATTCATTTGAATTTTAAGCTTATTAGTTATTTCCCTAAAACATGTATTTAAACCCTGCTTTGCAGAGATACCTATACCTGCGAAAATCCGAATACAAAAAACAATTCCAGCGGTCCCTTGTGGCCAGAAGTCGTAAAATATATTATAATATATAAAATACTCAACTTCAAAGTGGTTTGTGGTTTGTTGTTTAAAAATCCTATTAAGGTGGAAATTCAAATTTAATTTGGTTTTTCGCAATTTGTAAACTAATACGACAAAGTAGGCTTATGGCATTCTAATTGCGACAATGGCAGTATCATCTTGACAGGTTTATATAAAAATCTTTACTTGAAAGTGTCCAGTTTAAGAAATTAATCAAAATATCGACTAATTTGTGAGTAACTCACGTCCAATTCAGTATTTTGATTAATTTCTTAAACTGGTCACTTTCAAGTAACGATTTTTATGTAAACCTGTGAAGATGATAATTCTACTGGCGCAATTAGAATGCCATTAGCCTTGTTTGTCGTTTTAGTTTACAAATTGCGAAAAACCAAATTAAATTTGAATTTCGCGGGCAGACTCGTATAATCAATAATCAACCTTATATTAGACCAAGTAGTTTTACAGGAAAATGGTAACGAAAATTCCAGAAATATACAAACAAACACACATTCTCTTACAACAAACTCCTAACTAGACTAACTAGTATGTCTCACTTCAGTTGTGGGTAATAAAGAGTGAACCATTTTTAAAAGCTTCAATAAAATGGATCCCTCGCTCTCTGCCTATGTTCAACTCTATGCAAAGCCTTTTGACATTCGACATAATGATGTGGGGGCGGAAATCGAGAGTGAAATAATGAGAGAGCTTTTTTTTGGAGTTCGAGTGGTGCGACTCTTATGTTCTTGATTACAAATGCCGTGTCAGAGCTTCTTTAAAATCCATGATTATTATGCAGTACCTAGTATGTAAATGTATGCAGACAAGTGTAACGGTGAAATACTTGTTAAATGAGTTTCACTTTTTGGGTCAAGACTTGGTTGGTTGGAAGTTGATTGAGAGTCAAGCCGGTGAGCCGAGTGACCACAATGGTGTAGTGGTTAAGTGGTTAAGTCTTTCTGTCCCAGGGGTCCGGGGATCACATGCGTTTTGAGCATTTACTTTAAAAATAGGAAAACATCAATATAAAGCATTGGGACTGAGGATTTGGAGCCTAAATTTTATATGGTATCTAGCAAACTTTAAATTAAAAAAAAATACTTACCGCAAATCGGTTTAGGCATGACAAACAAATCGGTCGATTAAAATATACTCTGATTCTGAAATTAGGAGTATTTATTCTAAGACTTTTTGAATGTTGATTTAAAAATTACCTTTAATTAGTTAGTCCGTGTTAGATAGATAGATATAGACAGGTAGAGAATTACTCTACCTGTCTATGAGATTCCCGTAGAAATCGGTTCAAACGTTCCGAGGAATCAGGTCGTTCAAACAGACAGACAGACAAATAGAGGAAAATTTAAAAATCTTTCGTAGGTTACGTTATACAGTGGCAGTTATTTCGAAATCACAGACGGACAATTAAATTTTATTTGTTTGTATAGATGAATAATAGATGTTAATACTAATACTAGTGGTTCGCCCCGAACTGAGACCTCGCGGTAACGGTATCCCATGATTATTCATTCAATCGATACATGATAACCAAAACTGACATTATTATTATGCCCGTTTTCACCAAACATACCTAAATCATCCCCTAAGTAGGAGTCTCTTAACGTAGGTAGCTCCTAAATACAAACCTAAGTCCTAACATCCGTCCCAATATCCTTTTAGGTGTCCCGTACAGGATCGTGATAAATAAGTTGACAGAAAACATCAATCACCTAACTTATAGGTAGCCCGTAAAGGTTAGGGAACGTTAGTGAAAACATTGAATTATTATGTAGGTACTAACGAGTGAAACCGGGTTACGGGCATCTGTACAAATCGTCATCTATCGACGCGAATAGAAAATATACAATATTTAACTAAAATTTAACTAAAAAATAATTTTAATTGAATAATATGATACAAAAAAAATTACAATACAATTATTGTATTATAATAAGTAACTTAATAATAATGGTCGACGCAAAACTGTTTTTGGGATAGGTCGTAGTCGTAACTCGTAGTTCCATGGGAATAGTTACTGCATGCGCCATCTATTAGCATTATTGTGAAGCTATGTTGATGCTATATGAATTACTGATGCCCATTAAAAATTAAATAATCTCGTTTCTTTATAATATTCATATAATTTTAGTATTTGTTGTTCAAGTACAGGATATAAGTGACCTAAAAAAATAAAATCAGTTTGAAAATCCATAGCGGATTTTCCTAGAGAGCGTCGTCTTCAAGCGAGCGTATAAAATCTCCACTTTGAAAGCCCCCCATTTCGTCAATTTTAAGGGAAAAATTAAAAAAAAAATATTTTTGTACTCAGTTCAAAATTATCTTTAAAATGATACGTAACAATTTTATGTAACGCGATATTTTTTTTTTTACTTCGCATTCGCTTCTATGAGAGCCCCCCTGAAATAAAGATTTTTATAACTTTTTAAGCCATTTTCGGCTGGAGGCCATCGGTTTACATATTATATCTAAATTTGAAGTAATTACGTTCAGTAATTCAAAAGTTATAAGGCTCTGACAGACGGACGGACGGACGGACGGACGGACGGACAAGTGCAAATCGCTCTAGTTAACTCAGAGACCTCGCTTCGCTCGGTCAATAATATTTTATGTCCTATTCTATCATAAAATCCTTTATTTTTTGATATCTTTCCGATATAAGTCTACTCTATATTAATCGGGTAAAAAACGATAAACTGCCGCTTGTGACAACAGAGCCCATGCAAATGAAAACAATAAAATCCAATTTTTATTTTATAAATCTGCATATTGTATCCAACAGTAAAGTAATTAAATCATAGGCAGATTCATGAAATAATTTGAAGATTTTTCAACAAAATTAGCCAGTAACAGTTTTTAAGCTTTTTTTAACCGACTTCAAAAAAGGAGGAGGTTCTCAATTTGTCGTAATCTTTTTTTTTATGTAGGTATGTTCACCGATTACTCGAAGACGTCTGAACCGATTTGGAAAATTATTTTTTGTTTGAAAGGGTATGCTTCCCAAGTGGTCCCATTTAAATTTTATCGAAATCAGTTAAGCGGTTTATAAAAAATCAACATATAATATATTATACTTCGTAGTAGCGTGGGTAATTCAAGTCGGTTTTTTAAAAATATTTTTTTATATTAAATTATTAACAAAATGATTATTATGAAACAATTCTTTTTTTTCATCCCTTTTAAGAATTCCTTAATAAAGAAAAATAGAAGGTATACCTAAGCACGGGAGCAAAACCAAGACAAATACCATTCAGCAGAAATCTTCATTTCGCGTATATCGAAAATAAAATGCAAACAGCGAAATTACCCAATTCATGCAAATATTGACGAATGGCCCCACATCGGGTCCGGACTTAACCTTTTTTTGTTTACTCTATTGCCGAAGTCAAGGTGGGATGAAATTTTGAGTGACTGATGCCAAGATTGAATACAATAGGAAATTGTTTTGCGAGGCGGAGGATCGCAGGAATCATATTGCGAAACAAAGAAACGACAAGATTGAGGACAAACAATGGAAGAATTGAAATCGGAAGCCGGAGGCATACGTCTGAAAATTTCCTGATTTTTCATACGGATGTGGAATATTGTCAAACGCGCCAAATATACATAATTTGCCGCGTCTTTCTATTCAACTTCAAAAAACGGAAAAAATTTATCTTAATTTTTCTGGAGAGTTGAGCACTGGTTAGGACTGTGGTCTCCTATTCGGGGGATCACCGGTTCGATCCCAGGCACGCACCTCTGACTTTTCGGAGTTATGTGCGTTTAAGCAATTAAATATCACATGCTTCAATTGCATGCAAACCTGAGAGCCCTCCATAATAGTCTCAAAGGTGATTGAAGTCTGCCAATTCGCATTGGGCCAGCGCCAGTGTGATGGACTATGGCCTATAACCCTTCTCTGAGAAGAGACCTGCGCTCAGTAGTGAGCCGTTGGTGGGTTGCTGATGATGATGACGATGATAATGATTCGCTGCTAATCATCTAAAATCGAAATATTACCTACGCAACTATTATTAAGAGTGGGTGTGCGCTCGTTAACAGTAAACAGATTTGATTTTTACAGTAGTAGATCCGAAAAAAAACACGCAAAAATTACATCATACTGCCAAGGGACGTGCTTGGGCAAAAACATAAAATGATGAAATTTGTTCGATAGTAAAAAATCGCGAAGTTAGGTCTAATTTTTAACCAATATTCATTTATTTTCAATGTGTTGCATATTACAGAGCCAAAATTTTTACATTAAATTCCGATTGATATTATCAAGAGAGTAGCCTAGTGAATTGAAAAGAAAATGAATATTTTACGAGTTACAAAGTATTTGGCGCTTACTACACTCCTATTCCGCGCAAAACGCTTTCTTTTGTCGCGCCTCACATGAGGTTGTGGCTATGTTTTATTTCATCGCGAAATCTGATTTTTTTTTGGTGTTATACGCGTTCTTAATTTTGTATTTCCTACCTAATAATTAATCTGTTTTGTTGCGGAAAATATTAAAAATACCTAGAGCTTTTGCTCGCGGCTTCACTCACGTTAGTTCGATTTTTCAAAACCCTATTTTACCCCCTAGGGGATTGAATTTTGAAAAATCCTTTTTTAACGGATACCTAAGTCGTAATAGCTAAAAGGCATACAGATATGTATCTGTATGCCTTTTTAGCCCGATCCGTTCAGTGGTTTGAGCTCTGCATTAATAGATCAGTCAGTCAATCAGTCAGTCACTCAGTCACCTTTTTCTTTTATATAATTATGTTGAAAATACTTACTCGTAAACTGTTTTGTTGCGGAAAATATAAACAAATAATGTTATTTGTTCCAAACAGGTAGTTATATCGTAATTAAATTTGCAATAATTTAATCGGCACCCGGCCCAAAATCAAGACTTTATTACATTACCACCAGTAAAGTTTCCCGGGACAATCGTACCCTGAAGGATTATGCTAATTTAGGGTACAAAATATTTCGTGCTCGTTTCAAATAATTTCCGCTCCGTCCAAATGTATAATGGAACAACTTTAAATCTACTTAACGACGTCTGTTAGCCCATGTGCTCCTGGTATTACCTTACGGCCGTTTTCAATAACCTATCTATCCGTTATTTCAGTTACAAATGGTAGACAAAACTATCCTTTTGTTCTTACTTCCTTTTCAATAGTCTATCTACAGATAGCGTTTCCTACCGAATCTAGCTACCTGTCATCGGGAGGGCGGGTAGCCTACTAGAGATAAGAACGCTCATACAAATCATGCTTACTTGCGTTTCAATATAAGTTTCAAGTTACTCTCCAGTAAACGGAGCTATCGCTAGTAACGTCATTTACGTATCCGTCGAAATCGGCCAGTTGGCACTCGGTAACGTAACTTTGCCTTTTGAAAATAAATATTTTACTGTAGTTTCTATTCATAATGAACATTTTAGTAGTCATGATAGTGATATGGAATAATTTGGATACTTAATAGATTGTGATGGGGACAGTCCTGTCCCTGTCTGACATTTTGATACCGGAAGGTAATAGGTATAACCTTATATACCTACTCAAAGTATAAACCACATGTGTGTTATTTTACTCGCCAACATAAGTTACACTAGACAATTCACTTCAAGTTGGCCGTTGTCAACCGTTACAAAATGACGTCATACTGGTACGGTTGACAAAAAATACCTAATTGTATTTTTTACTTTAACCACGACTGTGACGGAAGTTTTCTTTGGCAATATTTTATATGCCAATGACGTCTTGAATGTCGTAAGGCGTGATTTTTAATTTCTTATTATTCTCCTCTTCAAAGTAAGTCATTAATTAAGGTAATAAATATATATAGTCTGCGCAATGCAAAACTTTTCCCTTAGTACACATCGCAGAAAACTACACGCGAAAATTATTGAATATATAAATAGTATGGTAGTAGTAGTAGAATAAAGAAATAGTAATCAAACAACAATAAACAACTAATTAAAACTTAACAAAAAAATTTAAAACCTAACATTTACAAAATCAAAAAACACGGTACTGACAAAACGAGCGGAAAGTTGCTATCTGTACTAAGCGGGTCTGACTTGAAGTGAGCAGGTAGTACAATAAAACAAAAAAAAAAGGTTATCGTAAAACAAAAATTCAATGGACTTGGATAGATGAGAGGGAAAAGCTATCTACTGATGGTTGAAGGTAGATAAACACTTGTCCGTGTATGTGAAACGCAAACTATGGATAGATACGCTCTTACTCATTATCGGGGATAGCTATCTATCCATAAACTTTGGTTGGTTATTGAAAACGGCCGTTAATCTGCTAAACTAAGGGCATTTTATACAAGTTGGACTTTAGAAAGAAAGAAAATAAATGTATTTTACGCTTTTGTTTTTTGCTACCTGACAAGGGCAAAGCAAAAAAAAAAGCGTTGCTATTTTAGCAGACTATAATGTAACCTACATCGACATTGTCGTAGAAAAAAGTTGCTTCTAAAAATTGCTACTTTACAGGAGAGCAGTTTAAAGTTTTGAACTTGGTTTTTCGGCATTCCGTAGAACAATGTTGGTTCATATTATACGATATGGTTTTCGAGTATTCCTTAATTATAATTAAAACTAAAACATATGAAAAACGACGGCTTTCCAACTAATGACATTGCAAGTGACAGCAGCGCTTCTTTACAAGCGACGTTTTTCTTCGGAATGAGTTTCAGATACGGACTTTGTCCGATTGAATATCTCCAAAACTACTGATTTTTTTCTTTTGCTGAGGTGTTAAGCATTGTTTTTACTTTTTAAAAGCCGTTAGTGTCAAAATCAAGATTTCGCTGTATATACAGTGTTGTACGATATTGTCGATATGCATGAATGTATTTACGTGTATTCCACCATAGCGCTTGAACTATAGAACTGATTTCAATGAATGCCAACATTGTTCAACCAATTCTGCGTATACCTAGTGAGTTTGAAATTGTTAAATTCGATGAAATTTATAATGTAGTGAGATTTTTTTGGCGAGATTCGCTACGCCCCAAAAACAGCAAAAATTTAAATAATTAACTCAAGGAAATCACTTAAACTATGAAGAGCTCATCTTAATTTTGACGTGATAAAGTCTTATAACTCGATGAACACCGGCTGCACGCACGTAAAAGTGTCACGTTCCGCCTGAGCCTAAACGTGCAAGCGAGAACGCGGAACAAGCGATAGAGAGGCACGATCGACCCAAGCGTTTGTGACACATTTATTCATCAATGTTTCTTTATGACATTATCACGTAAAACTATCGTCCGTAAACGCCGTAAACCGACTTTACAGATAACTAATTTTTCTTCACAGCAATGAAAAATTACTCGCATAGTACGAACTAGGCATAGTGAAATTAAATAATAATGAAAATATTATAATATACTTTCTTGTATACCTTTAACAAATAACTTAAGTCAGCAGGCTTTCGTACAAAGGCGGCCTTATATAAACAAAATATGACGTCACGATGTACCTTTAAATATGATAATGAGACAGTAATATTACAGGTACATGGATACTTAGGATGCACTGTACAGCGTTTGTAGGCTTGTTTTAAATTATAATTAATCCTAGAACGTTTCAAGCCACATTTTAGCAAAATGGATTTTCTCCTAAGCATTCCGTAGGTAAAGATTTTGCTTGAAGCTCTGAAAGTTATTTCCTTATACAAACACATTCAGTCTCAGTAAACAGAACGGACGAAATGAAATAGGTACTTATTTATCTTTTTTACGGGAAGAACATACTTTTTTTTATAATAATACTTATATAAAAATTCTTTTGAAAAAAAACCGGCTTCAAATACCTACCACCTAAAAAGTATAAAATAATTTTAGTTTGTACACGTATGTTGAAGTCGGGCGGGCCTAAATAGAAACGATGAAACGAATGCGCAACGCTAGCCCGTAGTAGTAGTCGGTCAAAAAATGTTCTCCTCCTTCTATCATCCTTTACTTGTCTGTGAAAAGTCCCATCAAAATCGGTTCAGTCGTTCCGAAGATTAGCCCTTCCAAATTAATACTCAAAGTTCCAAACAGACAGACAAAAATTTTAAAAACGTCTCTTAGGATTATAGTAATGTACAAATAACACTATATTGTGCTTAACTTTTTTTTATAAAATACTAGCTGATGCCCGCGACTTCGTCTGCGTGGATTTAGTTCATAACATCCCGCGGGAAATCTTTGTCACCCTCCAGGTTCTCAACTATACCTATCCAATAAATCACGTCAATCCGTAGCTTTGTAGCAGGAAACATTTGATCGTCTTGCTCGCGGCATTGTTAATGATGATTCAAAGAGAAAACATATTACTGATGATATTATCAATTATGCTTAGCTATCATTTTTATAATTGTCAAATTTTTTACCATACTTAACCAAAGACAAAATTACGTTTAGCTGTCATTTACGTTTTGTTATTCCACTGTCATTTGCGTTTTGTTATTCCATGTCAGATGCATTTTTGTTATACCACGTTTACCACGTGACTTAACGGAAACGCGGTCGAACGGGATAAAAAGTATCCTATGTCCGTCTTCTGGTTCTAAGCTACCTCTCCACCAATTTTCAGCCAATACGGTTCATCCGTTCTTGAGTTATAAATAGTGTAACTAACACCACTTTCTTTTATATATATAGATAAAATAAAATTAGGAGCCATTATTCCGAAATTACAGACAGAAAGTTCAATTTTATTTATTAGTGCAGATTGTTTTCTTCGACGTAAGATTATCTATACATATAATAAAACAGAAACGAAACCAATTCTGTACATGAAATAGATTCAAAAAGGGTTTTTGCTTCTAATTGTGTTCAAGATACAGATATCAAAATAGAAGCTAAATTTTTTTTTGTCTGTTTGTCTGTTTGTCCTTCTTTCACGTAAAAACTACCGCACAGATTTCTACAAAATTTTATACCGTGGTAGCTTATTACTCGGGTCAACATCTAGGCTACTTTTAATCCCGGAAAATCAAGGAGTTCCCGAGGGACTTTAAAACTAAATCCACGCGGACGAAGTCGCGGGCATCAGCTAGTTACTTAATATTCATCTAGCGCCTAAAAGAAAGCTCCTTATCTAGAGATCTTCGACTCACTTAAATTTTTTTAATACATTACTAGCGACCCGCCCCGGCTTCGCACGGGTAGTAGAGCGTTAATATTACGTCTATGCTTTGCAAACTGCTTGGAATGTTCCATAAGTTATACCTTATGAACAGCATACTGAACAGTACGTAGGCTTATAAAAGAAGTAAGTATCACTCGCGAGCGAGTCCCGTCATCGCCATCGGAAATAAAAAACCGCGTATTTTTTTTGGCGCGCGTTCGTCTTATTTTGCGATAACTCCTAAGATATTCATTTTAATTAAAATATGATGCAAACGATTATCATAATGTGCATGAAATCCTTATGGTTACTAACGTATTTAAGTTCATAAGGATTAATACTGTATTCGTCTAAACAGATTCCCAATTACCGCATGGTACGTGACCATTTTTTTAGAAGTTAAAATGGGTATAGTGGGTGGCAATCCTTAAAAGATAGATATAATGTCATCGCAGACTTTATCCCAGAATACCACCAACATATACTGTTTTGTTATATCTCAAAGGGATTAGGCAGCGTTTTCGATGAAAACTCCCAGGCGGCTTGAATTTTTCCAATTTTGTCAACAACTATCGTCATATTTCAACCAATTTAAACAAAACCTTAACAAATTATACACTTAAAACCTTCCTCATGAATCACTCTATCTAATGGTGAAAACCGCATGAAAATCCGTTCAGTAGTTTTTGAGTTTATCGCGAAAAGACAGACAGACAGACAGACGCGGCGGGGGACTTTGTTTTATAATATGTCGTGAAGTGATAGGCACACGGTTGACCACTATCACACCTTATGGAAAATGATGATGAGCCCTAAGGTGGAACGCGTTTGCCTAGAAGATGCCTATTCACTCTTGCTTTAAAGATACCCAAATTGTACGTGTTAGGAAACACAGATCTCGGAAGAGCGTTCCAGACCCTAGCCGTGCGAATCAGAAATGAATACTTGAACCGCTTCGTGCGCGTGGATGGTATATGAACGATGCAGGGATGGAAGCCCTTCCGATGCCTTGCAGTGCGGTAGTAAAAAGGTAAGACTACGAGTACTTAAGTAGCACAACGAAGTTAACATTAAAATTGTTATTTCAAAGTAGGTACCAATTTAAATTGTTAAATAAAAGTGGGTAATCAATTTCCATTAAGAAATACATCCTTGATGTATTTAAATCAGTTAAAAATAACAAGAGGGAGTTTCTTTTGTCGACAGTACCGTTGAAAATAGGTCGTCGAGCTAAAATAAAATATACTTTGAATTGCAAATATTCTTCTGTATATTTTGTATATCATTTCTGACTAGGAAAATATACGAGCGTTTACTAGCACTCACTGCTTTTTTTGCTTAAATAAAACAAAATGGCGGCGCTCTTTCAGAAGACGAATAATTATTATTTTCTGTGTCCTGCAATTAAATGTTATAACCTTAATAACAGAGATACGAATTCTGGTAGGTACTAAGTAAGTAGGTACGTTGTTAGACGGGAAATATCTTCATTCGCTAAGTACATACATAGTTGGTTACTGGTAGGAGCGAAATAGCATAAACTCTGGTTGTAAGCCATTATTCTAAAATATGTATTCAAGCCAAGGCCATTATGTATGTCATTAGTTTTTGCAATCATTTTTAGGGTTCCGTACCCAAAGGGTACCAACGGGACCCTATTACTAAGCCTACGCTGTCCGTCCGTCCGTCCGTCTGTCAGCGGGCTGTATCTCGTAAACCGTAATAGATAGACAGATGAAATTTTCACATATTATGTATTTCTATTGCCGCTATAACAACAAATAATAAAAATTAAGTTAAATAAAAAAAATTAAATAAAAATTTTCCAAGGGTACATGGAAATATTTTTATTTAATTTTTTTAACGGAACCCTAAAAGAGCGAGGCCCGACTCGCACTTGGCCGTTTTATTCGTTAATTTTTTACCACCTACAAAAAGACGGAGGGTAAATAACTCTCTTATATCTAATATCTACACTTAAAAGTCGAATTTTTTTAACACAAGAATTATTGTGGAACCAGCGGCAGTACAAAAATACTCGCTAAATAAAAAAAGATTTCTAGCTGAAATAATTACATTAGAAATTGGAGTTCAAAAGTTAATTTGCTCCAACAAAAACGGAATTTCGTCAATTTTAATTAAAACGCGTGTCCGAACCCGTTTCACCGTAATGTACCTACTACGTGACCTTAATTGCGTAATCAATTTTATTACGGTATTAAAACACCCTATCAGGTATCAAGATTGTAGGCTTTGTTTGAGATATTGACACATTTGAACCATCACTTTTAGGGCATCTTGAAAAATTAAGTCGAATGATAAATTGAGTCATTATAGGAATCCAGTAAGTCAATAAAGCAGTGATAGCCTAGTGGTTAGGACTGTCGATCCCGGGTACGCACCTCTGACTTTTCGGAGTCAAGTGCGTTTAAGCAATTAAATATCACTTGCTTCAACGGTGAAGGAAAACATCGTGAGGAAACCTGCACACCTGAGAGTTATTCATAATGTTCTCGAAGGTGTGTGAAGTCCGCCAATTCGCATTGGGCCAGCGTGGTGGACTGTGGCCTATAACACTTCTCTGAGAGGAGAACCACGCTCAGTAGTGAGCCGTTTATGGGTTGCTAATGATGATGATGATTACCTATATTCTAATAATATGCTTCAAGGGTGAAGGAAACCATCGTTAGGAACCTGTACACTTGAAAATATTCTCAAAGGCCATGTGAAGTCTGCTAATTTGTATTGGGCTAACGTGGTGGATTGTGGCCTGTATATAACCTTACTCTAAAAGCAGACCTGAACTCAATAGTGAGCCTTTGATAGGTTGCTGATGAAGATACCTACCACACTTATTTCATCATCATCAATAGCCTATAACAGTCCACTGCTGGACTAAAGGCCTCTCCCAACGGGAGGGTTTGCCCATAATCACCACGCGGGGCAGACGGGTTGGTGATCGCAGTAGATGGCAGCAGTATAGCATAGAGGACGCTGCTGCCCGTTCTCCGTTATATTCCCTTAGTCGCCTCGTACGATACCCGTGCCGTGTGGTGACGGCAGATAAGAATACAGTTGTCACCACCCCTCCTCTTCCCGCGGGTGTCGTAGACTTATTTGCTAACTGAAATTTCAAAGAGACCGATTTCATTAACGTCGAGTGACGTTTTACCGAAGTTTTACCGAAGAAGTTTACATCGGGTGTTATAACAGGATTTGTATTGAAATCACTGTCAAAATATTAAATTTACTCTCGGTTATGTTTTACGATGGTGAAATCGGCTCTGACAATGATAACTTCAACTTCACTGTTCAAAAACTTTTTTTTTCGCGATAGGCTTGCGCTTGACGACAATCAATACTGTATAGCACTGATAAGGTCTAGGTTGGAGCGCGCTTGCCTAGAAAATGCATATTCACTCTTGCCTTGAAGGTACTGAGGTTATACGTGGCCGGAAACACAGATGCTGGAAGTGCGTTCCACACCTTAGCGGTTCGATTCCGAAACATTGAACTGAAGGTTGGATTTCAACCCAACGCTCACGATTTCTCGAAGTTCTGTGGTAAAACGGTGAAGGGGGCACAAGGTTGTGAAGTTCTTTACTGAAACTGAAGTGGCAATGGGCGAGGTCAGATAGCTCCAAGAACTGATAGATGTTAAGGTGCTCGATGTGCGAAGCGAACAAACGGCTCACGCCAGCAAAGAAAATATTTGGAGACCCCAACTAACTGGTCGGATGATTTCAAGTTTGAAGCGACTAGCTTGAGAACTTTGGCAAGTCTGAGGCGAGATTGTGATAACGATGGAAATGTTTTTGGTATTAAAGGCACTATATCTTATACCGAGCGATGTAGTCTCAGTGTAATGTATACGATGTTGATCTCAGTAATACGAGCATCAATATGTGAGGTCTAATCTCATAACTGAAACACATTCGACTGTCCACCTTATTTTTATGAACATAAAGTAGGTTGTCTCTTGAAACGCTTCCTCCGTATTTCACCCTGTTTCGTAGCAAGTCAATCATAAATGATCTCATTACCGTGCTAATTGGTATCTATGGTTATTAACATAATTAATGCGATCGATCGCGTTGGGGAATTTAATGAATGTTCGCAGGGGACACAGGACAATTGGGGGACACTTAACCCTCCGTCCCTCTCACCTATTTTGTAACACAAAGCGTCTCAATTTACTTGGGGCCCAGAAACCCCAAAAAATTGGTGTTATAACATACATTTAATATCTATTATTATTTAAACTAGCTTTTGCCCGTTAAGTTCTTCTTATTCACGTGCCTCTCCGACTAGCGAAGGTTGGCAGTCAGCTTCGTAAATTCAATTTTGTTCATCGCGAGGCGAAATAGTTCTGCCGCACTCGCGATTCTTGTCCACTCTCGGATGTTGCGCAGCCAGGACTTTTTTCTGTTACCGACGCTTCTTCTTCCGGCAACTTTTCCCATCATGATGAGTTGTAGGAGTTCGTACCTCTCGTGCCTGAGCACGTGCCCCAAATATGCGACTTTCCTCATCTTGATGGTTTGCATAAGTTCGCGTTTTTGATTGACGTGCCGCAGAACTTCCACATTCGTGACCTTTTGAGTCCAGCTAAGTTAAGTTAATCCGCTAAGTTAATTTCGATTATTTCAACACTTTACCCCCTTATAATACCTACGCTGGCTATACCTATATTGGCTAACTGCATGTCAGATTTCTTCACCGCGATTGGTTTATTTGTTTAAGCTGTGCGTTGATTGATCAGTCATTCAGGTCAGTCAGTCAGTCAGGTTAGTCAGTCAGTCACGTTTTCCTTTTATATAATTATTTAAAGAAAAGATGGATCAAGGTTAGGTAATAGGACCGCATTGAAATAATACAACACTTAAAAATTAATGACGTCCGCGATTTCATCCACCACGTGGATTCAGTTTTTTAAATCCCGCGGAAACTCTTTAATTTTCAGGGATCTACAAAGTAGTCTATGTCATTCTCCAGGTCCTCAACCATACCCATGTAATTAAGTAGAGAATGGAGAGTGACATACGCTACATTTTCCTGAAAAAAATAAAACTGTCCACCTGGGCGAAAATTGTAATTTTATAATAACTAGTGGTTCGCCCCGAACTGAGACCTCGCGGTAACGGTATCCCAGGATTATTCATTCAATCGATACATGACGACCAAAACTGACATTATTATTATGCCCGTTTTCACCAAACATACCTAAGTCATCCCCTAAGTAGGAGTCTCTTTACGTAGGTAGCTCCTAAATACAATCCTAAGTCCTAACATCCGTCCCAATGTCCTTTTAGGTGTCCCGTACAGGATAGTGATAAAGAAGTTGACAGAAATCACCACCTAACTTATCATAGGTAGCCCGTAAAGGTTAGGGAACGTTAGTGAAAACATTGAATTATTATGTACTAACGAGTGAAAACGGGTTACGGGCATCTGTACAAATCGTCATCTATCGACGCGAAAAATATACAAAATGTAGTAATTAATAGTTTATTGAGGTATACTTTTAGTAATTTAAAAGATAAAAGGCTCTGACAGATGGACGGACGGACGGACGGACGGACGGACGGACAGACGGACGGACGGACAAGTGCAAATTCACTCAAGTAGACTCAGAGACCTCGCTTCGCTCCATCGATGTATTAATGCTTCGCTCGGTCAATTATAGCTTGATTGTATCCGTACATTATGTATCTAAGTGTTACTTGATTGTGATCATTATTTCACGCGTCGCCATTAGTCAATAGCAGTTCGTTTCCATCTGAAGGACCCTGGCACTTGGCAGCTTGACACTTCCCTCCTCGACTCGGTCATTATTTGAAAATTTCCTCGACGCTTAATTTGATTTTGATATCCCATTAACGAATTGGTTTCGATAAAGGAAAATTCCTACGGAAAAGGCTGACACTTTTTAGCTACGACGTAACATGTAGGTACACGTTCGGCGTATAAGTTTTTAAACTACATCCTGCTTTATTTTTGACGACCTCCCTGGCGCAGTGGTGAGCGCTGTTGTCTTATAACTTGGAGGTCCCGGGTTCGATTCCCGGCGAGGTCAATTTGGGAATTTATAATTTCCGAATTTTCTCTGGTCTGGTCTGGTGGGAGGCTTTCGTTGGCCGTAGCTAGTTACCACCCTACCGTCAAAGACGTGCCGCCAAGCGATTTAGCGTTCCGGCACGATGGCGTGTAGAACCGATTAGGGGTATGGGTTGAAGTTTCACTGTCATACCCCTTCCAAGTTAGTCCGCTACCATCTTAGACTGCATCTTCACTTACCATCAGGTGAGATCGCAGTCAAGGACTATCTTGTCATCAATAAAAAAAAAAAATTATTACAGTTGGCACCACGATTTTTAGGGATGACAAGTCTAAGACTGGGTTTCCACGGCGCGGTTCGCACCCACGCCCGCAGCGGTTGCGGTACTGCGCCCGCCGCGGGCCGCGAACCGCGCCGTGAAAACCCAGTCTTACTGTTGGCCAACCAAACTAGGGCCAAAGGACCCAACTAAAAGCCAACGCAAATTGCTATTAGGGTTGTGACTTGTGTGTGTGTTGGTATTTTTACCTGACTATAGCAAAGCCAAAGGGAAGGGATACGATTTTAGCAGTCAATACTGTATGTTTGTCTGTGTGTATATTATATGCATGCGTCTATTTACGTATATTCCACCGTAGCCCCGAAACTGCTGAGCCGATATTGATGTATGAGATGACAATCGATTCGTTATTATGGTCCGCATGATATATCATCCAATTTTCCGTAGTGGGGTACAGTTTTGAATTTTTTCTCGTTTGTTATCGTTCTCCTGAAAAACTTTTCCGTTTTTAACCAACTTCAAAAACAGAAGAGGTTCTCAATTCATCGAATTTTTTTTTAATGTATTTATGTTCACCGATTACTCGAAGACGCCTCAACCGATTTGGAAAATTCTTTCAAAGAGGTTCTCCCCAGGTGTTTTCCATTGAAATTTTATCGAAATCAGTTGAGCGGTTTTTAAAATATCAACAATTTTACACTGGCACGTTTAAAGTCGGTTTTTTAAAAATATTTTTTTATATTAAAGGAGATTGGCGAATTCCATAGAGTTTCTGACCTAGACGAACTGAACCGTGGGCCTCAAGCCCACGTTCACGAATCAAACTTCTCATGCTTGTTCTAGTAAACCAGTCTAACAAAAAAGTTCATCAAAGTCTATCAAATAAAGTTGGGAGAAAAAAGACTTGTATTGCCATGTAACGGTTATTTATAATGTGTACCTGTGAATAATTATATTTTTGATACCCATCTTCTAAAAATATCGCGTTTACACAGAAAAATACTCTGAAAAATATTAATTAAAATTAAATGATTTCTGAATCTGAACGGTTTTTAAAAATGCTGGGTCAAAATTCGCCAACCTCCTTTTCAACTAACACTAAATCGCTACAGTTAAAAGGTATCTAACCTATATCACTCTAGGTCCTTACCTACTATACTCATACAAAACATAACGTCGATCGTTACACCGTTAGTGCGTGATTGAATAACAAACACAACAGTAAACACACTTTGGTATATTATTTCGTACTAGAGGATGCCCGTGACTTCGTCCGCATGGATTAAGGTTTTTTAATTCCCACTGGAATTCTTTCATTTTCCGGGATAATCCTGGGTATGAGCTATCTTCATTCCAAATTTCAGCCAAATCGGTTCATTCGTTATCGCGTTATAGAGTAACAAACGTCCACCCATCCATTCATTCATACATACATCCATCCATCCATCCTCACAAACTTTCGCATTTATAATATTAGCAGTATTAGTATTGTATGCGATCAACGCATATTTTTTGTTCTCATATTATCTGTATCTTGTAGGTTTAATATGGCAATACTGTCTGTTACAACTCTTTAATTTATGCTCTAGTCTATACTCTCTCTGACAGCAACCTCTGCTCGCATAATACGTGTCTACTACGTGCTAGCATAATTCTATCACTAAAATAATTTGTAAAAGTGCAATCCTACGTAAAATAAACTGCGTTGTTAAATTCATCGACTTTTCTTGGCCGCCTCAAACATTTTCTGGTCCTACGAGCGTCGGATGCATGAACACAGCGCCGAATTCAAAATCGCCATCAGTCAACATCGTACGTATTCTGCGTCATCGCCGCCATGTCTTCGCCACGAGATGTTGAAAGGTTACTCGCACAAAGAAATAATGTGAAAGGTAGGATCACGAGAATCTACAATTTTTCGCAATCCGATCTGTCCGAGGTGGAAACTACGGAACTAAAGGTGCGACTTGCAGACCTTCAAAAGTTACTCGAAAGGTACGAGAATATACAGATGTACATTGAAATGGATGACGACGACGACAAAAACGACCAAGATCGCAACGCAGTGGAAGAAAAGTACTATACCACAAAGGCGCACCTACAAAAGGTGATCGATGCGCGTGCCACGCCGGCACCCATGCAGTACAACACGTGCAACTCTGATGCCTTCAACATCAAGCTGCCTAAATTGGAATTACCGACATTCGACGGGACGCTAAAGGATTGGCACAGTTTCAAGAATATATTTCAATCTGCCATCGGGGACAGCAACCTACCACCCGTTCAAAAGCTTCAGTATCTAAAGTCAGCCTTGCGAGGAGAGGCTGCGGGACTCGTTGGATCGCTTCTTATCACCAACGAAAACTACAACAAGGCTATGGACATTCTTCAAAGCAGGTACGACAATAAGGTTATCCTTGTGAATCACCATATTAAAGCAATAGTCAATCATCCACAGATTACAAAAGTTAACCTTAAGGACTTTTTAGTAATACTGCAACAAAGTTTAGACTCATTAAATGCACTCAAAGTTGAAACTCAAGGTTGGAATGTTTTATTAGTTTTTCTCATAACTCAAAAATTGGATAACTCACTTAGAGCTGCTTGGGAAATTAATAGAAAGGAAACCACTTTACCTACCTTAACTGAACTTCTTGAATTTCTCAGCTTACGTAGGACAGCCTTTGAGTTGATCAATGACAAAGGCGCTGACAGTAAGTCGACGGTCCCTGCTAAGACCAAGGTAACTCATGGTGCTACAGTTGAGCATGTTAATGATATTTGTATATTATGTAAGGCTCAACATTGTGTTCTTTATAAGTGCCCTGAATATTTAAAAATGGTTCCTCAACAGCGGCTTGAGTTTGTAAAAAATAATTCACTTTGCCGGAATTGCCTTAAACCTTTTAAGTCTAATCACCAGTGCTCCAAGCATAAGTGTTTTACCTGTAGAGGTCGCCACCACACGACGGTCCACATAAATAGCTCTAAAACCCCTAACGCACTACATTCTAATAGTGTTAATAAGTTTCAACTCTCACACTCAGCATCCGAAATGCTTGCACCAGCTCAGATGTCTGCGCCAACTAAGCCTACATCTAATGACAACTTAAAGTCAACCACGCCTCATAATCAAGCTAGCACTGCTGACGGCAGCCTACCTGTTGTTCACACAGCTATCAATAAAATTACTAACAATATGCATATTTTGCTATCCACAGCAGTTGTCAGGATAGCCGACGCTGATGGACAGTGGCATACAGCCAGGGCTCTCTTGGACTCTGGAAGCGAGGTCAACCTGATCAGCAACAAGTTGGCACTCAAACTCAAATGTAAGTTCGAACCTAATCAATGTTCTATTAAAGGAATAGGTTCTTCTAAATTACACTCTAATGTAGCTCTTACTACTCGAATAGCATCACGCATCAGTGAATATCAAGCCAGTCTTACATGCTTAGTGATGGATAACATTACAGTCAATCTACCGCACTTTTATGTCCACACTAACACCTGGAACATACCTACTCACATAGCTAACACATTAGCAGACCCTACATTCAACATTCCCAATGAAATCGACCTACTAATAGGTGCACAACTGTTTTACAACATCATAACACAAGGTAGTTGTACATTAGGTGAAAACTTACCTCATGCAGTTAACTCAGTGTTCGGCTGGATTATTTCAGGTCCATTTCTTGACACTAGAGCTATACACCTCACTTCACATACATTAGTGAATCTACACCTCATTGATGATCACAACAGTGACAAATTGTTATCTAGATTCTGGGAACAAGAAGAGTTAAGCTACAAACCAACACTCACACCAGATCAAGCATATTGTGAACAACTGTTTACCGACAGCACTACCATTTCTGACACAGGTCGCTACACAGTTCATTTACCTATCAATCAAGAGATGATTTACAAACTAGGTGATTCTTTCAACACAGCATATCGTTGCCTCTTACAATTAGAGTCAAGATTTAGCAAAGACCCTATTTTATATCAACAATATAAACAATTTATTCATGAATTTTTAGAACTTGATCATGCTGAGATAGTACAAGGGGATTTTAAAACTCCTGGGAAATACCCTGCCTACTTTCTTCCTCATCATGCAGTTTTAAAGACCAACTCAATTTCCACTAAATTGAGAACCGTTTTTAATGCGAGCTCTCAAAGTTCCAGCGGCATCTCATTAAATGATGCTCTGTTTGAAGGTCCTAATATTTATAACAATATACTAGACATCATTATAAGGTTTAGAATGCACAAAGTTGTTTTTTCCACAGACATAGTGAAGATGTTTAGAAATATTTTGGTTCATCCTGAACACCGCTCTCTATTGAGACTACTATGGAGAGATAATAAACAAGACCCTATACAATGCTTGCAACTTAAAACAGTCACATATGGCACCAAGTGTGCACCCTACTTAGCTTGTAGAACTCTTAAAGATTTAGCCCACAGACATAAAGATACACACCCTCGTGCCGCTCAATGCATACAGGAACAATGCTATATGGATGACTTGATGGACGGAGCAGATGACATACACACAGTCATTCAACTTTGTGATGAGGTCACTGACCTACTTCATAAAGGTGGTTTCACACTACACAAGTGGTCATCTAACTGCAGAGATATTCTTGATCATGTCACAAGTAATCTGTCAGACAACATGAGTTCTGCCTCATATGATTTCTCACCTGAGTGTATAGTCAAGACACTAGGCATACAGTGGATACCTACTGAAGATTGTTTTACTATATCAATACCTAACAAAGAAACCTCTCAACATACAAAGCGTACAGTTTTATCTAACATTGCTCAGATCTTTGACCCTCTAGGTTTGCTCTCACCCAATACTGTCACTGCAAAGATTTTAATGCAAAATATTTGGAAGCTTAATTTAAATTGGGATAGTGCTCTGCCTGCAGATGTAGAGAGTCAGTGGTTAACCTTTTATAAAAATTTACAATGCTTGAAAGGCATGGAACTGCCACGCTATTACTTTTCTGACATCCCAATTGAACTTGCACTTCTAGGATTTGGTGATGCATCCTCTCAAGCCTATGGTGCATGTATATACCTAAGGGCTACCTATTCTAATAAAAAACCTACTTGCACACTTGTCATGTCTAAGACAAAGGTTAGTCCAATTAAAGTTGTCTCAATCCCAAGATTAGAACTAGGGTCAGCCTTGCTATTAGCGCGAATGAATAATAAGGTACAAACCATACTCACATCATTCAATATAAAAAATACTTACTTATTTTCTGACTCTGCTGTTGTACTTCACTGGCTGAAGTCTCCATACAAAAGGTATAATGTTTACATTTCAAATAGGCTCATGGAGATTTTAGAGTTGACCTCAGTAGAAGCTTGGTATTATATTAACACTAAGGAGAACCCAGCTGATTTGCTCACTCGGGGTATCACTGCGGAAGAACTAATCCAATCTGACTTATGGTGGACAGGCCCTAAGTGGACTAGGGAGGATATTACCAAGTGGCCCATTGTCATTCCCCAACCAGTAGTAGAATCTGATAGCAGGTTAGAATTGGTTAAGCCTAAGGCACATACCACACATACAGTCACCACAGAACATACATTTTTGGAATATTTTGGAAGATTTTCAAACTTCACAAACCTTAACAGAACTATGGCATATGTTCTTAGATTCATCAGCAACTGCCGAAGTAACATTAAAAACATTTCATTTCTTTCAGTATCAGAGCTAAACAATGCACAGGATTTCATCATCCGTACTGTACAACAAGCATTTTTCCCAAAGGAAATAAAAGAATTAGATTCACTGAAAGATACCACCAGCCATAGAGATCTATACACATTTAAATCTAGCCCTTTGAGAAAATTAAATCCATTCTTGGACAGCAAAGGTATTATTCGTGTAGGAGGTCGGATCAGACATGCAAACATTCAATACAACCAAGCACACCCTGTCATCTTACCTTGTCAATCTCACATAACTACACTCATTATTGAACAGTATCATTACAGACTCTTACATTCAGGTATTCAAACCACACTTGCCAATGTAAGACTGAAATACTGGCCTATAAAGGGTAGAATTGAAGTGAAAAATGTTATTCACAGGTGTGTCCGATGCATTCGGTTTAGAGCTTCAACTTGCCAACAACAAATGTCAGACCTACCTAGTCCAAGAGTGTCATTGGTTCGTGCATTCACTCATGTCGGCATTGACTTTAGTGGTGCCATTAACATTAGATCAAATATGACTCGCAATTGCAGATACACTAAAGGTTATATATGCCTTATAGTTTGTCTTGCTACTCGTGCTATTCACTTAGAATTAGTGAGTGATTTGTCATCTCAAGCACTAATAAATGCCATAAAACGGGCAATTTTTAGACGAGGATTTTTTAGCCACGTGTATTCGGACAATGCTTCGAATATGAAGGGTTCTAGTAACGAACTCAATGAACTATATAAAATGTTTAAAAATGACACTTCATACAGTGAGATTGTTAATTTTTGTAGTAGCAATAAAATTCAGTGGCATTTTACTGTACCTCTAGCCAGTCATATGGGAGGCATATATGAAGCTGGCATTAAATCTGTCAAGCTATTATTAAAAAGGCAATTATGTAATAGTAAGTTAACTTATGAACTTTTGAATACTGTACTTATTCAGATTGAGGGAATCCTCAATAGCCGTCCATTGTGTCCAATGAACGATGAACATAATGATTTAGTTTGCCTGACACCAGGGCATTTCATCATAGGGGCGCCTATTGTGGACTTACCTGAACCTAATATTAGTGAAATTTCAGAAAATAGGTTAACTATTTTTCAAAGGGTCACTAGACACAAACAGACCTTTTGGAAACAGTTCTATAAACAATACTTATCTGAATTGCAAAGTAGAAATAAGTGGCTTTGTAAATTGAATAATTTAGAAATAGGTAATATAGTTATAATCAAGGATGAAAATACTCCACCAGCTTGCTGGCCTCTAGGCAAGGTTATTCAAATTTATAAGAATGCAACTGACAATCTTGTTAGATCTGTACTTCTCAAGACTGCATCTGGAGAGTATCATCGTCCTATCAATAAACTGGTTTTACTCCAATAGTAGAAATTAATTTTAGTTATTATGATAAGATCATATTAAATGATGCATGGTCCTTTGAGTCTTATTGGAAATTTGTTATTCAGTGTTATGAAACAATTGCATAACTCAGTCATTTAGCAATAATTTTCTTTCATAATCTATAACATTAATAATTATAAATACTAGTTGAAATAATATGTACTTTGTTTATGTACTAAGATTTTCAGTAATTATTATCAATATTGTTTCTTAAACTTAAACTGCACTTTATTATGTAATTTTGTTATATTTATATAGTCACTTTGGTGTACCTAATTGATGTTAGCATTACTTAACTAAATTTAATTTTGTTCTACTCGTAACTTGTGTAATTTTGTTCCAACTTATCTAACTTTAATAATTCAATTTGGTTTAATTTGTAATACCATAATTATGCATAGCTTTCTTCACCTCCAGGGCAGTATGTATGCGATCAACGCATATTTTTTGTTCTCATATTATCTGTATCTTGTAGGTTTAATATGGCAATACTGTCTGTTACAACTCTTTAATTTATGCTCTAGTCTATACTCTCTCTGACAGCAACCTCTGCTCGCATAATACGTGTCTACTACGTGCTAGCATAATTCTATCACTAAAATAATTTGTAAAAGTGCAATCCTACGTAAAATAAACTGCGTTGTTAAATTCATCGACTTTTCTTGGCCGCCTCAAACAAGTATGATAATATTAGTATTCCCATTTTATCCAGAAAATCTATGAATTATTAATCTTTTTACCATCCCTTCAATAGAAACCACATCACGTTCCTTGCAGACTCGTTTAATAATAAACCTTCAGTAATTATGTGCGAAACAACATAATTAATAACGCTTCTATTATCATCGTTATATCGCGATAACAACTCGGGATAAGCTCATGAATATTAACTATAGGTATATTTGGGTTATTATCGGCTGGATTCATGCATCATTTTATTTCTGCAAATAATATATTGGACATTCGTTGGTATCTTGGTATCAAATATGGTTGAGCGAAGCAATGGCTGGGTCATGCGTCATGCTCGTGAACGGGTGCCACCGGCGGGAATGGGGCTACTTCTTAACATGTGTTGAATTATAATAAGGTATGCTTTTGTGGTACATCCCCTCATTGTGGAAACACTGCATAAATAGCATAATATCTATTATATTGTAAACTTGTTTTGAAAAGAGCAATCGCCGAGTTTCTTGCTGGTTCTTCTCGGCAGGAAGGGCATTCCGAACCAGTGGTAGACTCATCGACGATTCAAAAGCACTTATAAAAAAGTTTATTGGAATAAAAATCATATTTTCTATTATATTCTATCTTACGATAGATGTCCACTGCTGGACAAAGGTTTCTTGGAAAGATCGCAATAGAGCACGATCATGTGCATCTTGAACACTTAGGCCCACTTGCAGAAACGCCGGGTTATCCTTTTAACACAGAGTTAGCTGCTGCTTTGACAGTTTTCGTATAAGGCTTCTGTGAAAATTACAAATTCCTGGGTTAAACCTAACCCAGCGTCTCTGCAAGGGGTTACTTTCCAAGGCTGCATTTTATGAGGTCGCCACTCGAGCACCTTGCAATATTACTTTTGGACTTGCACTCCACGTAGAAAGAGGGCCATTGGCTTTACCATCCACTACTAATATGTATAAGTAAGTACTTACGTTGAAATGAAGGTAGAAAAATTTTTGCTTTTTTTTTGGTAAATTCTACAATGAACTAGCAAGACAGACATATTGTAAGTCCTCCTAAATTCCTTAAAATCCCAAACACTATTTTTATCTTTTATATAAACATATAAATAAAGCCTGCTTTTAAATAAGGACGACTGAGTTTTTTATCCATTTTATTATCTGAATCTTTGAAGCTTTGAATGTTCAGGAGAAACCCAAATAGAAACGAAAAACATTACGAAATCTTACCTCTTAATAAGATTAGAATAAAGACCTCGGACGGCCCAACCGACAAGTTAAGACATCTGCTACTTAGATCTATTATCAACCAACAAACAATAAAACATAAATAGGTACGCTTTATTTTTTATTAAGCTATTGCATAGCTTTTATCGCGGGCTTTGAGCGCGGCGACCGAATCAAGAAATTCCGTAACGAAAATAAACCTAACACCCCCCACTCCGACCGGCACAGCGGTGCGGCGTTGAAAGCCGTGCATCGTCTAACGTCGTTTCAGTTCGGCAGACTTCGGCACGGTGTTTGTGTGCGTGCGACTAGAAAATGCTATGCGATAGCTTTACCGCGGCAGTCCCCGAGTGCCACACGTATTTTTTTATTACTTTTCTATGTTACTTTTCAAACTAAAAAAAAACTTTAACTACAAGCATAATAATATATTACAATTATATACTTATGGCCTTCCAGGACCAAAGCCTAGTCGGCAACTCCTAGTTCCCACTGACTATAATATTATGGTTCACATAATATTCCAGCACCTCCATAGAGTTCGGTCCAGCAGAAAAATTCACGAAATTCTCAATTCGGCTTGTAGTAAATAGCGATATATAGAATAGAATAGAATAGAAATGCTTTTTATTCAAATAAACTTTTTTACAAGTGCTTTTGAATCGTCGATGAATCTACCACTGGTTCGGAATGCCGTTCCTGCCGAGAAGAACCAGCAAGAAACTCGGCAGTTGCTCTTTTCAAAACAAGTTTACATTATAGTAGATATTATGCTATGTATGCAGTGTTTCCACAATGAGGAAAAAGAGAATTTACAGGTTAATCATTACCTACTGTCACTGTCTCTATCTACCAGGCATATTAAGATTCCATTTCCTATTCAATTCCGTGCAGCCCAATTTTAAAGTCATTAAAAATTAGCTCTCACACTTTTGCTTCTCAACCCTTACGAGTACATTACAAGTATACCCAGCTTAACCCAGCCGAAGCTCGGCTCATAAATCCTAGCCCCGCTAAGTACCCAAGTCGTTAAACACTAAGTACTCCTAACATATAAGCAGTCTTAAATACTTAGTGGTCTCCTCCGCTAATTGGCGGTACTACTTGTACTTTGCATCGAACTGGAAGATCGCTCGAGAGTTGTTGCATGTGAAACGCAAAACTGTTTTTTTTTTATTCGATGACAAGATAGTCCTTGACTGCGATCTCACCTGATGGTAAGTGACGATGCAGTCTAAGATGGTAGCGGACTAACTTGGAAGGGGTATGGCAGTGAAAATTCAACCCATACCCCTAATCGGTTTCTACACGCCATCGTGCCGGAACGCTAAATCGCTTGGCGGCACGTCTTTGACGGTAGGGTGGTAACTAGCCACGGCCAACGAAAGCCTCCCACCAGACCAGACCAGAGACAATTCAGAAATTATAAATTCCCAAATCGACCCCGCCGGGAATCGAACCCGAGACCTCCCAGTTATAAGACAACAGCGCACACCACTGCGCCAGGGAGGTCGTCAAAGAAATCTTTTTTTAATAGAATTAAATAAATCTTTACGAAACGACTTTGATAATGGAGAACGTATTGTACATGACCTTTATTTGACGACCCTGGCTCAGTGGTGAGCGCTGTTGTCTTATAACTGGGAGGTCTCGGGTTCGATTCCCGGCGGGGTCAATTTGGGAATTTATAATTTCTGAATTGTCTCTGGTCTGGTCTGGTGGGAGGCTTTGGCCGTGGCTAGTTACCACCCCACTGTCAAAGACGTGCCGCCAAGCGATTTAGCGTTCCGGCACGATGGCGTGAAGAAACCAATTAGGGGTAAGGGTTGAATGTTCACTGCCATACCCAATTCCAAGTTAGCCCGCTACCATCTTAGACTGCATCGTCACTTACCATCAGGTGAAATCGCAGTCAAGGACTAACTTGTCATCGAATAAAAAAAAACATCTCATTCCTGAGAAACGCCACACGATGCGGTGCGGTGCAGCAACGCAACGATCTCGTCAGATTACTTATACAGTTTCATCATCATCATCATGAGCAACCCATTAACGTCTCACTACTGAGCGCAAGTCTCCTCTCAGAGAAGGGTTTAGGCCCTAGTCTACCACGCTGGCCCAATGCGAATTGGTAGACTTAACACGCCTTTGAGAACATTATGGTGAACTGTCAGTCGTGCAGGTTTCCTGAAGATGTTTTCCTTCACCGTTGAAATATGTGATATTTAAATTGCTTAAAAGCACTTAACTCCGAAAAGTCAGAGGTGCGCCCGGGATCGAACCTGCGACCCCCCCCCCGATTAGGAGACCGCAGTCCTAACCAATGAGCCATCACTGCTTATACAGTTTATATCAGACAAAATCACGGCTCATGTCCAACAATGGAGTGTATCGCTTGACGATAGGTAAACATAACGTGACATTAAACTAGTCGGAATGGATGGGCTAAGGGATACAAGCGATACAAGACTGCAGTGTATACTTCCCTACAAGATATCTTTGTCCAACAGTGGTCAACGTTGACCACAACAAGACAAATCAAATACTAATCAGTGAAACATCGTAAATTAAGTCCGAGTTTCTTGCTGGTTCTTCTCGGCAGGAAGGGCATTCCGAACCAGTGGTAGACTCACCGACGATTCAAAAGCACTTGTAAAAAAGTTTATTTGAATAAAAAACATTTCTATTCTATTCTAAGCAATTTTTCGCTAATTACTCCTTAAAAGGACTTTAACATGTCGCATCCCTCTCTTTCGCACATTATAATATTTTCAATGACTGTAAAAAACTGAGATTTTTTGATTTGTTATTTTGAGAGGGAAAAAGGGCGAAAACTATTGTTAACTTTTATCGCTCTTATTCTCTATCAAAAACTAGGTACATAATATGATAATAAAAATATTTCTAAAATATCCGTAAATTAACTGTCGGAGATAATAATCTTTACTAATATTATAAATGCGAAAGTGTGTTTGTTTGTTGGTTTGTTGGTTTGTCCTTCAATCACGCCGCAACAGGGCTACGGATGACGTGATTTTTTGCATGGGCATACTTGAGGACCTGGAGAGTGACATAGGCTACTTTTTATCCCGGAAAATAAAAGAGTTCCCGAGGGATTTTAAAAACTAAATCTACGCGGACGAAGTCGCGGGCATCACCTAGTTGACCATATTTTGTTAAAAGTATCTGAGAATTTTACAATCATTTAAAATATTAGATTGTGCGAGAGAGAGGAATGCGAAATGTTAAAAAACACAGTCAAATCAAAAACATTATTATTTTCCGAATCGTCAAAAATTTGAACTGCGGACACGGTGGAATGTTCCAGCTCTGTTTAAAAAAGTAATTAGCAACTCCTCGGAGGTAATCTTGAGAGATTAATCGTCGAAAATTAGCGGGATTTCTTTATAATGAACATTTGGGATCTGCTCATTTTCATGTTTGTCCCGAAAAATTATAAAAAGCATTATTATTCTTAATTCTACCTCATTCTGTTTTGCTTCTGCTATATTATCGTACTTAGAACATGAATATTTTAATCTGCGGGGTACATAAATTAAGCTTTATTAGTTTGGTTTTTGACCGAGTGAAGCGAGGTCTCTGAGTCTACTAGAGTGAATTTGCACTTGTCCGTCCGTCCGTCCGTCCGTCCGTCCATCCGTCCGTCCGTCCGTCTGTCAGAGCCTTATAACTTTTGAATTACTGAACGTAATTACTTCAAATTTAGATATAATATGTAAACTGATGGCCTTCAGCCGAATATTGCATAAAAAATTATAAAAACCTTTATTTCAGGGGGGCTCTCATAGAAGTGAATGCGAAGTAAAAAAAAAATTATCGCGTTACATTAAATTGTTACATACCATTTTAAAGATAATTTCAAACCGAGTACAAAATTTTTTTTTTTAATTTTCCCTTAAAATTGACGAAATGGGGGGCTTTCAAAGTGGAGATTTTATACGCTCGCTTGAAGACGCTCTCTGGCAGAATCAGCTATGTATTTTCAAGGTGATTTTATTTTTTTAATTCACTTGTATTGTATCCTGTACTTGAACAACAAATACTAATATTATATGAATATTATAAAGAAACGAGATTATTTAATTTTTAATGGGCATCAGTAATTCATATAGCATCAACATAGCTTCACAATAATGCTAATAGATGGCGCAGTCATAAACTATTCCATGGAACTAGCGTCGAACATTTTTATTTAGTTACATAATATAATAACTTATTATTCAATTAAAATTATTGTTTAGTTAAATATCAAACTTCAATAAACTATTAATTACTTACTGCATTTTGTATATTTTCTATTCGCGTCGATAGATGACGATTTGTACAGATGCCCGTAACCCGTTTTCACTCGTTAGTACTTATTAATTCAATGTTTTCACTAACGTTGCCTAACCTTTACGAGCTACCTATGAAAAGTTAGGTGATGATTTCTGTCAACTTCTTTATCCTGTACGGGACACCTAAAAGGACATTGGGACGGATGTTAGGACTTAGGATTGTATTTAGGAGCTACCTACGTAAAGAGACTCCTACTTAGGGGATGATTTAGGTATGTTTGGTGAAAACGGGCATAATGATAATGTCAGGTTAGGTCGTCATGTACTTATCGATTGAATGAATAATCATGGGATACCGTTACCGCGAGGTCTCAGTTCGGGGCGAACCACTAGTTAAACATAGTTCGAAGAGCTGGTGGTCGTTGGGGTCCCAAGGTGCTGGAGTGGCGACCCCGCACCGGGAAGCGCAGTGTTGGCAGATCGCCCACCAGGTGGACCGACAACATCAAACGAGTCGCAGGGAGCCGCTGGATTCAGGCGGCGCAAGACGTCTTGAGTGGACATCTATCAGTTGACATAGATGTTTGTTTTTGTGTTGGATCTTTTTTGCACAACAAAGTAACTACAAAACAAGTATAGATTTGTCAACTGCGAGTCGAACTTGTGCACAAGTGGTTCCGTAAGTTTGTGGCACAAACCACCACACTCTTTCACATCTATAATATCAATAGGAATATTTTAGTTGAAATATAAAATATAGTTTCATTGTTTTATGTCGATCAAAATTACAATACTACTAACCTACCTATATTATGTTACCTAAATATATTAGGGAAAAGGTGACAAACTGACTGACTGATCTATCAACGCACAGCTCAAACCACTGGACGGAAGAATGGGTTTTTCGAAAATCCAACCCCTACGGGGGTAAAATAGGGGTTTGAAAAATAAAACATAACGTGAACGAGGCGCGGGCAAAAGCTGGTTTACTTACAAGTGGGTGTATATTATGTTTTATTAAAAAGTATATTTATATACCTACCTAGTTAGGGATATTGATCATCATCATCATCATCATTATTATCAACCTTTAGATGTCCACTGCTGGACATAGGTCTCCTGCATGGACCTCCACAGGCTTCGGTCTTGCGCCGCCTGAATCCAGCGGCTCCCTGCGACTCATTTGATGTCGTCAGTCCACCTAGTGGGGGGTCTGCCAACACTGCGCTTACCGGTGCGGGGTCGCCACTCCAACACCTTGGGACCCCAACGACCATCAGCTCTTCGAACTATGTATGTACTGTATGTATGTAGGGATATTGATAGCCCTATAAAATACGTAAATGTCTCCCTAACAAATCGATCTTTGTTTTGGACATTATCAAATGACTCCGCCATTATGCCGGTATTAAGTATAGCTTGATGCCATTGTTTTTTTCACAATAGCTATAACCTTGGCCGCTTTGCGTGTGACACAATTTGTACTTATATTTTCGAGTATTGCAATGAGAAGTATTTCCTTTTTCTGAATGCTAGTTGTCATTAAGGTTTTTGATGCGTTGTTGATTTTTAACTGCTTTTTTTTTTAAGATCAAATCTACCACGGTGAAGTAAAACGAACTACATATAACGTTAAAATTCATTTACTGCAATTTATAAATAGGTAATTCAGTCTTCTATTGCGATTGTGATGATCCTAGGCATTCATATTAAGGAATTAGTACAGAATTGAAACACTAAAAACTAAAAATAGCTACAGAAGTTAAGTTACCCAGTTAAGTTACGGTTAAGTTACGGTTAATTTTCACTAAGTACCTATCGTTAACAAAGTTCCTGACGTATGTTCAGCTGTGGACGAAGCAGCGAAAGAAATAAAAGTGTCAGTCCTTCTAGCTAGACCCTAAGAAGAGTTATCAACACGCTATCTTCTAAGGCTAAAATTACACTAGCAAGTTGCTACCTAAGTAGCTTACAGAAGTAAGCTCGTGTAAGTGTAAGGTCGTGTGCGCAGTGCGAGTCTGACTCAGACTTGGTCTGTGTTTTAGCAAATCCCGCGGTAATATCCCGATATAACTTGAAAAATGACGGACTTTCATACAAACTTTAACCCCCTATAATAAGATACCTACTGTGAAAATTTAAGCTTCTAACTCCAGTAGTTTAGGCTGTGCGCTGTGTCAGTCAGTCAGACTTTGAATTTTAAATATTATACAGTTATTACAGATAGTAAATTATATACTATACCTACACTAAGATTACAAAGACAGTTAAAGCGGTCACATAATAATTATATTATTCTTAATAATACCTTTTTTCTTCGGAAATTTAAAAGGCAGCCTAAACCTACGCTCTAATTCACGCTCATGAAAATGAAATAATATCTCGTCGAGGCAACACAGAGCTAAATGTTTTCATATATCCAGCTAACGGAGTTATCGACTTTTCAGTAGGTCAAAATGCTCCAATCACGAATCAAACTCTATTAATCGATTTTCACTCGATTATTGGGTATAGAGCAGGAAAAATAACGCTAGAATGAAGCTTAATGAAGTTTTTTTCGTACTAAAAATGGAACATAAGGAATAACGAGGTGTATTTGAAGTTCTAATATCAAACAGAATACGGAAATTGATTATAGGTTAAGGTATGAATGTTTGTGATAAATACCTAGTACGTTTAACTCTTCCTTGTAACAGCCAAACAATTTATTAAATTCTAAGGAATAAGGCGTTGTAAGCTCCGAGATGTCTTCTCGTCCAAAATCTCTCAGTGCCTGAAGACTAAAGTCTTCGAACAGTGCGTGTTGCCAGTGATGACTTACGGATCCGAGACATAGTCGCTAACTATGGGCCTCACAAGAAGGCACAGGGTCACTCAGCGAGCGATGGAGAGAGCTTAATCGGTATATCCCTGCGAGATCAAATCAGAAATGAGGAGATCCGTAGGAGAACCAAAGTCACCGACATAGCTCAACGTGTCGAGAAACTGGTGAAAGTGGAAATGGGCGGGGCACATAGTTCGAAGAGCTGATGGTCGTTGGGGTCCCAAGGTGCTGGAGTGGTGACCCCACAGCGGGAAGCGCAGTGTTGGCAGACCGCCACTAGGTGGACCGACGACATCAAACGAGTCGCAGGGAGCCGCTGGATTCAAGCGGCGCAAGATCGAAGCTTGTGGAAGTCCTTGCAGGAGACCTTTGTTCAGCAGTGGATGTCTATAGGTTGATAAAGAAGAAGGCGTTGTTAACTATCTTGTATTATTACTTCTTCTTTTCTATCAACCAACAGGCGTCTGGAAAAAGGTCTCTATTTGCATGGATGATGGACTTCCACAGGTATTGGCGCCTCCACTGCCTGTATCCAGCGACTAGGTATGATTCGTCTGATGTTGTGTGCTCACTATTGGGGGATCTGCAAACTCAGCGCTTTCCGGTGCGGGATCGCCACTCCAGCACCTTGGGACCTCTATGAGCAAAACTTCTTTGAACTATGTACCCCACCCACTGACCTAAATAAATCTATTATTAACACTGGACAGACTGTGGTCATCCTTTTTTGGACCTACTTGATCGACGCCATTTTGGCGCTGTCCACAGAAACGAATGTCCAAGGAACTATAATTAGTGAGTGCACTAATTGAAAACTGATAGTAAGTAGACTATACCCTTTGGTGCTTCCTGCATCCCTATATTTTTTAGTTCCAGAGACACTCGTATGTCAAATGTGGCGCTTCAACAGCCAGCCCAGTATTAATCATATAGGGTCAGTGACCACACCCAGTTCCACTTCATCTTCGCGACTCACTGACTTCAATACACAATGGTCCAATGCATGTAAACGTATTACGCTAGATGTTTAACTAGTAGCTAGTTCGAAGTTACAACTAGAATTTTAGATAAAGTTTCCATATAGAGAAATTTTTGCAAGAAAAAGGTGTACTTACAGAATAAAATAGAATAGAATAGAATAGAAATATTTTTTATTCAAATAAACTTTTTACAAGTGCTTTTGAATCGTCTGGCTCTACCACTGGTTCGGAATGCCCTTCCTGCCGAGAAAAACCAGCAAGAAACTCGGCGGTTGCTCTTTTCAAAACAAAACAATACAGTAAATACTATGCTATATATGCAGTGTTTCCACAATGAGGGAAGTTCCAAAAATGCATACCGACTAACTTCTATCTTAAGATGGGCAGACATAAAGCAGCCCCGTTCCCGCCGGTGGAACCCGTTCTCGAGCATGACGCATGACCCAGCCATTGCTTCGCTCAACCATAATATTTGAGGAAACGTAACAACCCGCACCACACGACACCACCACAGAAATGTTTAAAGAGTGCGTGACATACTTATGCTACAATTGAAAACTAATCATAGTTAAGTACATCTTAACCGGCAACCAATTTCTATTTTCCGAAATAAAAAGCAATTAATTATGTCGCTCTCCAGGTCCTCAGCTATACTAATACAAATGCACAATGTAATGAAAATTTAAAACAACCCCGACATGAGAATCTATGGCTGTCGAAGTTATCAATTAATTGTCATTTAACGATTATACTGGCACGCGTGACATACGCCATAAATGTCTTTCATCATTTTGGAAGAGCTGATACTCTTACACTTCTTCTTCTTCTTTATCAACCGATAGACGTCCACTGCTGGACAAAGGTCTCTTGCATGGACTTCCACAGGCCTCGGTCTTGCGCCGCCTGAATCCAGCGGCTCCCTGCGACTCGTTTGATGTCGTCGGTCCACCTGGTGGGGGGTCTGCCAACACTGCGCTTCCCGGTGCGGGGTCGCCACTCCAGCACCTTGGGACCCCAACGACCATCAGCTCTTCGAACTATGTGCCCCGCCCATTTCCACTTCAGTATCGCGACTCGCTTAGCTATGTCGGTGACTCTGGTTCTCCTACGGATCTCCTCATTTCTGATTCGATCCCGCAGGGACACTCCGAGCATAGCTCTCTCCATCGCCCGCTGAGCGGTCCTGAGCCTACTTATGAGGCCCTTAGTTAGCGACCATGTCTCGGATCCGTAAGTCATCACTGGCAACACGCACTGTTCGAAGACTTGAGTCTTCAGGCACTGAGGAATTTTGGACGAGAAGACATCTCGGAGCTTCCCGAACGCAGCCCAGCCGAGTTGGATTCGGCGGCTGATCTCTTTCTCGAAATTGGACCTACCTAGCTGGACTGTGTGTCCCAGGTAAATATACTCGTCGACAATTTCGAGTGCAGAGTTCTCAACAATTACTGGGTGGAGCGGTGCATGAGCATTGGACATGATTTTCGTCTTGCTCATGTTCATTTTCAGGCCCACCTGTTGAGAAACCCTGCTGAGATCGTTGAGCATTGTATTGAGGTCTCTCAGAGTCTCTGCCATGACTACTATGTCATCGGCAAATCGCAGGTGAGTGATGTACTCGCCGTTTATGTTGATGCCAAGCCCGTTCCAATCCAGAAGCTTAAAGACGTCCTCCAACGCAGCGGTAAAGAGCTTCGGGGAGATAACGTCTCCCTGTCGCACTCCACGCTGCAAGTGGATTGGCCTCGTAGTCTGGTCCTGTATACGTACTGACATTGTGGCGTTTTCATACAAGCACTTCAACACTTGGATATACCGGTAGTCAATCCGGCATCTCTGCAGCGACCTCAACACAGCCCAAGTTTCCACCGAATCGAAGGCTTTCTCATAGTCCACAAACGCTAAGCAAAGTGGCTGGTTATACTCTTCCGTCTTTTGTACAACCTGCCGCAGCGTATGGATGTGATCTATGGTACCAAAGCCTTTTCGGAATCCGGCTTGTTCGGGAGGCTGGAAGTCGTCGAACCTACGAGCGAGACGATTCGTAATGACTCTCGAGAACAACTTATAAACATGACTCAACAACGAGATGGGTCTATAATTCTTCAACAAGGTATTATCACCCTTTTTGAAGAACAGAACCACCACGCTCCTGTGCCATGCTTCCGGCGTTGTGCCCTCGTGGATGACGGAATTGAACAATCGCTGAAAGATCTTAAGTACCGGTTTTCCACCCGCTTTCAGGAGTTCCGCAGTGATTCCGTCATCACCTGGTGCCTTGTTGTCCTTGAGCTGTTTGAGAGCCATTCTAATCTCGTATAGGCTGACGTCCGGGATATCTTCGGTATAGTGTCGGGTCAGTTTGGCTCTGGGATCTTTCGCCAAATCTTCAACAGGTTTTTGTGTCGTGGTATATAACTGTCCATAGAACTTCTCAACCTCTCCCAAGACCTCAGGTCGAGAAGAGACGAGACGGCCGTCATCAGTTTTCAACCGCGTCAGCTGGCTCTGTCCGATAGACAGATCTCTCGCGAACACTTTTGAGCCTTTGTTCCGCTCAATGGTATCTTTAATACACTTGGTATTAAAGACACGGAGGTCGCGAGTTTGTGCCTCTCTCTTACACTGCTGGACCGATATTAACCAAACATAGCTAAGAAGCACCGCAAGGAAATTGGCTTTCAAATGAAAAAAACCGCATCGAAATCGGTCCACCCGTTTGAGAGCTACGATGCCACAGACACACACACACACAGACAGACATCGACTTCAAACTTATAACACCCCTCTTTTTGCGTCGGGGGTTAAAAACACGTCGACCCGTAGCTAACTCGTATGTTACAGCGTGATTGAAAGACAACCCAACAAACCCGCTTTCGAATTTATGTGATAGGGATTTTTTATAATAGGGAATTATAGTAGGGATTTTTAAATAACGATCAAAGAACAAAAGGCCACTATAATGTATAGTAGGTACCTAAACCGGGGTCTTCAAAGCGTTATCGAGTGAGAAGTAGGTCATATTCACATCACTCTCGAAGACTTCAAGAGTTCAATCGAATATTAAAATTTCCCTAAGCCTAAGATCCTACGTCATCAAATTATTAATGCGGATACTTTTTTTTTCGTTCGAGAGTTTCGCACTTCACTGATCTTACCACCGAATTTAATTAAAATTATAGTGCCTTCAGTCCTGCTTCCATGGATTACTGAAAAGGTAGGTATCTGCATTCTTAAAACGACCTTGGGTGCCTTGGGTAAGCACTTGACAGGAGACTTTGCCGAATAGATCACTTTGCAAATAGAAGCGAGCGTTACTTTGCGGAATTCCATGATATTCAAAGAAAAAGTAATATGGTTTATTGATAGCCCACCAATTTTATGCGATCGTCAGTGTCATATTGCAATCCTGCAATGTAGAGTCAACATCTCCTGATTATGCTCCGGTATCGGAACGAAACGTACCTACGTCGAGTGTTCAAAATAATTTATTCTGGTTTGGTGGATTATAGCAAAGCAATATTACTGTTTCTTTAAATAACTTTAGACTGCAAAATTTAGATCAGCTGCGACACAGAGGTTTTTGAAAATTGTTAAAATAGTACATACATATTGGAAAATTTCCACCTACTTAGAAAATGCAGGATGAAGATGATTCTAGTCAGGAAAATCTTAAAATAATTTCCATTAAAATCCCGGAAGATTGTATAAAGTTAGAACATTCTTTACGTCCGGCTAACTTTAAACTATTAATCACTTTTATCTTAGTTAACACCCGAAGTAACTTCGTGAGATTCTGCGAATTTTAATTAATAGGTAGGTTGGTAGGTCTGTAATAATGTACGTTACTTGATCCATTGTTTATTAACTCTACTGTATTTTCCAGCTCTTCACTTAGGTATTTCGAATAGGTATTAGGTATATTACCTATGTAGTAACAACTCAACCTCGATTCCAGACTCCAGTGTTATTTTATTCAAATCAATGTTACGATACGAATTATACTAGTATCTAATTTCTAGAAAAAATACTATAACGGAATCTTAGGCATGATATCATATAGCTCAAATGCTTATCTGTTCAGGATTGCTTAGATACTGTTGCTGAACACATTTTTTTTGACTGTGTAGTTAGTTACCTACTGGGACGAGCCCAGACCTCAAACAAGGCTCAGCCATGTTGTATAAAATAACTTTAACTTTCCTCGATCTCAGCTTGCACTATCCATTTTCTTATTTGACGTTTTCCTCTCCAGACAAGGGTTGCCTGGAAGAGATTGCTTTAGCAATAAGGCCGCCTTTGCACCTTGTATTTATTTTCTCTTTCTTTAATTTTTGTTGTGCAATAAAGAGTTTTCTATTCTATTCTATAAAATAGGCGTTACATTGGGGAATTCCATGATATTAAAAGAAAAATTTATATTCACTTGCTATAATCCGCCAAATAGAAAGAATCAAACATCTCCTACAACATCTCATGCGAAGCATGCTATGCAACTATGCTTTGTGGAGTCAACATCTGATGATGCTCTGGTATCGGAGTGAAACGTACGTCGACTGTTCAAAGATTCTTTCTGTTTGGCGGATTATAGCAAAGTAATATAAAGGGGTTGGTTGTTTCATCTTGGGCCAGGTACTTGTACGCTATCCAAAAAATTGTATTAAATCATAGAAATTGAAATAAAATACGCTTTTTTGTAGTAGGTATTACAGTGAATAAGAGGTAGAGATATAAAATTGATAATTGGGTACATCTGTAGAATGGCAACTCCCTAAGTACATCCATCAGCTTTTGTTGTCTATGTTTGTAATCACGTTACGTCATCTTAATGTAATTTCAATTGTCAAACGTCAATTGCTTTTAATTGTGGTTATTTTTATGTCAAATGTCATCATGCATGCCTCGTGTAAGTACGTGTCATTGTAAAAATAATATTATAAATACGAAAGTGTGTTTGTTTGTTGGTTTGTCCTTCAATCACGCCGCAACAGGTCTACGGATCGACGTGATTTTTTGCATGGGTATAGTTGAGGACCTGGAGAGTGACATAGGCTACTTTTTATCCCGGAAAATCAAAGAGTTCCCGAGGGATTTTAAAAACCAAATCGACGCGGACGGAGTCGCGGGCATCACCTAGTTGTAAAAAAGAACGTCATGTTGTTGCGCTTTTATTTTGCAAAGTAATTTCGCATTGTACCTCGTAAAAAGTACCTTTTAATGAGAAATAAAAAAAATCATTATTTCATGACCCCAAACATTTTGAAAGACTGTAGAAAGCTGGCCCAGGCTCCATATATATTTGAAACAACCCCTTTTTCTTTAAATATTAGCCAAGCTGAACTAAAGTTAATATTACCCTCTCCTCCAAATAGACGTAAGGTAAAGCTTGGTTTAGAAGTTAGTGCAACGGGTGGGGAACCGTTGACCTTTTACGTTCCCTCAAATATGGCTGAGCGTAGCAGCGGCTGGGTCGTGCGTCATGCTCGTGAACGGGTTCCGCCGGCGGGAATGGGACCTACTTTCTGTCTACCCATCTTAATGTGTATTGAATAATTGTAAAGTAGTATGCATTTTTGGAACTTCCCCTCATTGTGGAAACACTGGATACATAGCATAGGTAATATCTGTTGTATTGTAAACTTGTATCAAAAAGAGCAACTGCCGAGTTTCCTGCTGGTTCTTCTCGGCAGGAAGGGCATTCCGAAACAGTGGTATATATCGATTTATAGACTCATCGACGATTCAAAAGCACTTGGAAAAAACATTATTTGAATAAAAAAAAAATCTATTCTATTCTATTTCAGTCTAATATGAACACAAACTACTGAGAGATGTCCTCAAACATAACAAAGTAGGTAAATCTAGATTATTATCATTACTAAATTTCCCTAATTTCCACATTTCGTCAAATCGAAAAAATGTAATAAACAGTATTATTTTATAGCTAAGGTACCTTCGTTCTAGGTAGCCTTAATTAAGGCCCATTTATTAACTGTGACATTTGTAACTAAGAAATGGTATAACCTGAGGCTATAATTAAGTGTTCACCAAAATTTAAATATCATTTAATAAAGGTCATGTTAAGGTAATTTTCAGGCTAGGTGTAGAGCAAGTCGAAAATAGCTAATTTTTCTGTAGGTATTAACTAACTATGAAGCCATTCTTTACCTTAGAGTAAGCATCACGATAAAAGAAATAACGACCTAACTGACAGTCAACACACAGACGGACGGAATTCGGTCCAATCAAGCATGAAATATTTGAATTTTAAATATTAGATTTAATTTAAACTGAAAATTAGTTAGGCTAAATTTCAATTTTTTTTTTAAATTGTAGCTGAAAGTTTATACGCGGGCAAAGTCAATGGTAAAAAGTTGCAGTTCAAGCAAATCTCTTCCCAAGATAGTACCTGCCTGCCTGCTACCGCTTTGTAGGAACTCCTAAATTACGCAAGCCCAGTAAAGTAGGTACTTACCTAGGTATACAATGTCTTGAAGAAGGATATGCGCATAATAAAGACTAGGCAATTCTAGGCAAGCGCGTTCCATTTATTAGGTTGCATCTCTACATCTTCACCACATCTAGTATGCTACTTGTGTGATTGCAGTCAAGCACCAGTCTATAAATTAATTAAAAAAGTATTAGAGAAGAAAAATCGTTAGGTAGGTAATAATTATGTGTGAGGGGTAAAATATGACGTCACATTAGTACAATATTGTACCAATGTAAAGGGTAAATGGTTGCCAGTTAATAATGTAAAATATTTATTTATTGATTTATTGATGAAAATTATTTATTTATTTATTGATGAAAATTATGATTAACGTGTTTGAAAATGTCAGCTTCACTTTATCAAAGCTCTGCTTAGAATTTTTATTCTTTATAGATTATTATTTAATACCCAATGGCATAAAGCTTATAACCCGTGTCATTAAAGAAAGGAATTGTAAATGGCGTCGCTAATCATTCCCTCTCACTCGCACACGTCGTTACAGCACGCAAAAAAATTATCAGTCTGTATCTGCTTGCACACTGTGTTTTTGTTACTGTTCTTTGTCTTGTTTTCTGTTAAGTTTTTTCGTTTTTATTGTCGTTCGTATGCTGTTTATTGATCAATAATTATCTTACGTTTAAAAAATGAGCTTTAATTTAATGAGCGTTTACGCGAAACGAGGAAAGATTCTTCGAAGTGATGAGGGTGAAATCGTATATAATGTTACAAAATATTTTGAAGAAGAAATATAAAATACGTTGCGACCTGACGCGAAACATACAAGATAAGTTAGAGGACTTAAAGATAACAAGAAATAAATAAATACCTAGAGATATTAAACATGTGCTAACTATACAAATCAATAGTAATATATAGGTATATTTAATAACATAATATAGGTACATAAATGAATAAGGTATCAACACAAATACTAAATAAATAATAATATAAACATACAATGTGTGTCTGTATAGCTACACATATAGCAGCCCAGCTTCGCTTCGTTTTTTGCTGTCGGTCCAACCTGTGCCTGTCAGTACAAGTACAAGCCACCATTTCAGATTCCTTTCTTTATTGACACGGCTTATACAAACATAATTATTATATCCACTTAGCTTTTACTACTGATTATTATTGGACGCATTTAAAAAAGATAAAAATTTGCGCATTTTTTTTAAGTGCCTATTAATTTCATTATTCGTGACCGTTGTGTAAAAAGAGGTTCAAAATGCTACATAATAAAAAAAATAGGAAGTAGGTAAGTCTAAAAATATTCTCCTAAGTATAAAAAATTTTCTTCATAAATTTTTAGCAATAGGAATTTAAATTACGAACTTACACTCTATGAAATCAGGTAGAGCCAATCAGAAGACGTTCAGCTCACAGAAAAACTTTCAGAAATCCAAATTTGGAAAACACAGCACTATGTCCAATACACCAACACTCAAATCACTACACCGATTTTTGTCACATACACAAAAAAAAATTCAAATCTGTCACTGCCCCTTCCTACGTTTGCAAACTCTATGGAAATCTTATGCTGTTGTTTTCTACACAACAACCATTTTTTGTTACCAATTTGTACCAATGTCCAATTGTTTATTTTTTAATTACAAATTGAATGTCGCTCGCGACGTAATTCGAAATTTGAATAGGGGAGAAATAAACTCCTCTAAAAACGTACTTCAAGCTCGACAGCCTGAAGAGAACTGAGGGTCTGATACCTGCAGCGGTACGCACACTACTACGTCCAACGCACACAGACACAATAGTAATTTTAAGCTTGGTCTTCACTTTTCAGTTCACGCGTTGAACTGTTTTCCGTTTTGTCCAGTCTTTTTTTTTTGGCTTTTCATCCTTAATTCACGCAGTGCAGTAAGTGTATATTATACTGCAGTAATGCGTTTGTTTATAATTGTTTCGGTTTTAATTGACAACGGCAACGATTAATGAATATTTTTTAAATATACACCACATAACAAAGACGACAACACAAAAAATATATAGGTATACACGGTACTAATACAATTAGCGGCTAACTAGCGATCACTTCTAATCGATCATTTCTATGACATCAATGAAAAACACACCTTTTTAAATTTAGTCAAAAAAGTTGATTTGAAATCATTTACTTACTCTTCTTGAATAAATTCTAAGACTTTATATATTGAAAGATTCTAGACCTGCCAGTCAAGGACCCATCAAAATGGTTATTCCGAAAATTAGTGCGTTTAGACTCGCAGTCAGACAAAATATTAATTTTTAGATCACTTTATTATATCTACAATATCTACACTTATTATAATAAAACTGTAACTGGAAGAATTTTATACATTTAATATATTTTGAAAGTTTTAACTGGGGGATGCTTTATTATCGATACCTACTGAGCCAGATACAGATTTTAATTTAATTTTTGTCAGTCTGTATGTCCGGGCATCACGCGAATGGATTTAAATGAAATTTAGTCCTATATGTTGACCCGGAGCTGATACTCCGGGTCAACATAATATAGGATAGTTTGTATCCCGATAAATCATAAGATTTCTCCAGGATAGGGGATGAAAATTTTTGTTGATTTTACTCCATAAATCAGTCAAATCTGAACCGATTTTAATAATTCCTTTTTAAATTTTAAAGTGTATATAATAATATAAAATATACTATCAAATATATGTTTTTCCCAATTTTGTTCAAGATCTGATAAATAATATCGGAGATAGAGGACGGAACTCCTCCCATACAGAAGCTATTCACTCGCTTGAGAGTTAAAATTTTTATAACATGCATACCATACATGTGAGGGTCTTGGCCATTTACAAATAGACTACACTATTGAACTCCAGTTCCTCAATCCTGATGCTGCTGGGTACTGCCCACAGAACAGAACAGTAGATATTGAGGAATTGTCGTTTATTTATTTCACGTAGGCCAACCTGTGGCTCTTATGACAAGTCATGACTCTACCACCGCCGGTTCGAAAAGCGGATTCTGCTGAGAAGAGAATCCGCTGACAAAAAACGGTCCCAGTTCCTCAATCCTGATGCTGCTGGGTACCTACTGCTCATCTAAACTGTCGGGATTTAGAGACTGTGGACAATCTATTAATTGATATTGTAGATACCAAATAATATATACTATAACATTGAACTCCAGGCTCCAGCTGTATGTACCATTGTGTTTGTTTTGTAGCTTACCTACCCGTGCGAAGCCGGGGCGTGTCAACTGTACTTATAATAAAACTGTAACTGGACGATATCTGTAGCTATACATTGAATATATTATTTTGAAAATTTGGACCGGGGCCGGGAATGCTTTACCATCGATCGATACCAAAACATTTATAATTAACAAACAAAATTTAAACCAAACATTATTTCGACACCGTCGTAGAACACTGTTGTATATGAATATACAGCGAAATTTTGATTTTGACACTAACTGCTTTTATAAATGCTTAACACCTCAGCAAAAGAAAAAAATATTCATTAGTTTTGGAGATATTAAATCGGACAAAGTCGTATCTGAAACTCATTCCGAAGAAAAACTTTGTTGCTGACTTAGTCAAATTCCGGCGGCCGCCAGTTGATTGTCACTTGCGATATTAGTTGGAAAGCCGTCGCGTTTCGTATGTTTTAATTTTAAGAATACTTAATACTTAATTTTTAAGAAATACTCAAAAACCATGTCGTATAATATGAACCAACATTGTTCTATGGAATGTCGAAAAACCAAGTTCAAAACTTTAAACTGCTCTCCTGTAAAGTAGCAATTTTGTAGAAGCAACTTTGTTCTACGACAGTGTCGATTTATGCCTAGTCGAAATCAGTTTGTTGTTATATTAGCTACGAAGAGGCCAGGATTTGTCTACCCCCACTGATTTACGGCCAGAAGCGATAATCCTACTGCGAAATAGTATGTGGATCATCTAGATCTTTTGGTCTGGTGGTTACCCAGAAAACTTTTGACCCAGAGATACTTACTGTCGGTAAGGTTGGGTTAGAAAAGTCGAGCGAGCGCAGCGAGCGTGCCGACAGCAGCGGCTGTCGAGTGCTAGAACCGAATTGTAGGCGTTGTACTTTAGGGGGAATAACATTATTAAAGTTCTCTCATTTTGGCCATTTTATCAAAACACCCGGGCATTATGTATAAGACCAAATTAATCACCTTGTCCATAACATATCCATAAATGAGCATCCGGCTTTAGTGCTATTAATAATAAAATTTTTATAGCTCTATCATTAATCATTCGTATGTCAGACAGTAGTTAGAATATTGCAATCAAGCGAACCTAATTTTAATATTATCCAAAACAAATCGTATAATTGCCGAATAATTGATTGTTAAAAATCGATAATTTTAGAAGTTTACGATAAAATAACAAGATAGCAGCTGCCAAGATCTGATATAATATTTTGATTGCGAAATTGAAAAATTAAATTGTTTTACGTTGGTACGGTGCAAGTTAATCTGTTATCTGATCGTCTGTTAAATAATACCTATTAATTATTTACTATTTACATTCTTAGCAGTCATATTATGACCCACCTATTTAGTTACAATAATTTTTGGATAAAATTGAACTTGCGTTTTAACTTTAGACCACATCCGGAAACTTAAAAATTTTAAAAAGTTTTATTTTCAAGCGACTTAAAAAAAGGAGGAGGTTCTCAATTTGTCTGAATTTTTGTTATGTATGTTCACCGCAAGTTCGCCGATCACTCGAAGACGCCTGGACCGATTTGGAAAATTCTTATTGAAATTTTATTGAGATCGGTAGAACGGTTTTTAAAAAATCAACAACAAATCATATACCTACTTTGTAGTGGCGCGGGCTTTTGAAGTCGGTGTTTTTTAAGTATATTAAATTATCTGACCGCCCGCGCCCATAGTACTTATGAGGTCTTTAATACTCTTTGGTAATACTACAAGCTCAATAGTCAATACGATAGCTGGGCGACACTAGACCCGTCAATCATAAATAAAGTTATATTTCTGAATAACAAACGAAACAAACTCAGTTTCCAATAACATACTTAATCCAAAATCTAAAAATTGAAAGTTGAATATTGAATCCTAATATGTATTATGTAGTATGTTGAAAAACGTAGCAATAAAATAAATCAATCTTGGTAAACATTCAACTTTATTTTATTTTGATAAAATTTTCAAATGGATAAAGTTTGAAATTGTATAGTCTACATTCTACACACTATATTTTAATATCCATGCACTTACTAGAAAAAGTTATCTATTCGATATTGATCCATAAAAACATCTGCATTACCGTTGCCAAAGCGGTCCAAGTAATACCGGAGGAAAATAAATCGATGCTGGAAAAATATTTTTGCAACGTCAGTAAGTAAAGAAATCCTATCCAATAACAAACACAAGTAATAGAAAAGTTCCTCGGCCATATTTACTTTCAAGTGTGCTTAAATGAAAGTCGAGTTTCTTGGAGATTAAATCATAAGAGATAGCGATTTAAAATTACAATATTATTATTAGTTATTTTCTTATTTACCCAAACCTTTTCCATGGCAAATATAGGTTTTTTAAATAATAAAGGGCTATCATATAGACATGTAAAAACCTGTTAAATAAAAGATTTAAGAAATAATAATATCTTCACATAATATTAGGAGAGATCAGTGTCATCCTGAGCTACGATTCAATAGAGTGTCTTAAACATTGTTAGCAGATAAGAATTAGTCATAATATGATGAAATATTAAAATTTGTTGCCAAATCGTGCTTACTATCTTATTTATTTTGGCTACAAAATATTAAAATTCAAGCCCCGATGGCATCAAAATACCGCTTCAATTTGAAGGTACAATCCTATATCTGGTAGACACATTCCAACAACAACAACAGTTTCCGGACTCAAACAATGAAGTCGCCCAATTACAATCAGCTCAGCTTACACAGTACACTTACCAATTTATTGCACCAAATGTCTCGGTTGTACGTTTTGTTTTGCTCTTGCCCTAAACACGCGATCACTTGTAACTTAAACCAATGTTCAAATATCACCGGTGACAGCAAAATTCTCGCTCGCGGCGATCCATCAATGCCGTTGAAAATTCCTTGTAATCGATTACGACACTGCTCTGGCGTTGAATTTAACGATTAGCAAATTACAAGTAGCATTATTATTACAGGAGATAATGAGCGCGTCAGAGCTTAGCGCAGACCACAATTCGAATTAAACTTAAGTTTAGCTTAGTTTACGTAGTTCTGAAATTCGCGGTGCGAATATTGAAGTATGGAAATACCCTTGACTGCCTTATTTATTTCTTTATTAGTTGCAGATTCTTTACACATACCCAGTTAGGGTGTAGCAACTGGGTCTAGAACCGACCGTAGTAGAGAGACCGCTTTTATTTATTTTTATTTGCATCGTCAAAAAATCATTTATAGCGTAATTTAATAACACTTTTCCAATAAAAAGTTTTTATATTTTATAAAAGTTTCTTTTTATACGCTTCGAATGCAGTCTGGGAAGTTATTATTTATTTTTATGGACATTACGTAGGGACTCGAGGTGTGAAGTTTTAGTTTCGATGGTGGTAGGGTTAGTTTATTTGCATGTCTTTGCAGGTCCCTGGTTAGGAGTGGATACGACAAAAATGAAACGGGTGGGAATTGAACCGTCAACCTTTCAGTTTTCTGTCTGCACCTTTACCAATTGGGCTATGGATTCTTTGCTTAGAATGGTACTCGTAGATATATAATTTAGAAATCACGTATTCAAATAGATTAGAGACATAGCAGAGTTATACATTTAACTGTCAATTTATTCGTAAATATCATTTCAAATTACTTACCTAATAATGAAATTGAATATTCTGTCAAACCTTCGATTTATATTGTGTTCAGAACTCGGAGGCCTTCGATTTTCGATGAGCCTATTGTACTTTATGCTCCCGATCATTGAATACACCTATTCTCTTTGTCAAACCAGATAGTCTTTATTATTTTGTGGACAGATCGCTTCATTAGTACATAAAAGACTCATAATAATATATTGGGCGAAGTGAAAACTTCTTTAGTGACGTTAGGCGATAATTGGTAGGGAATAAAAATTCCCGGTCAGACAGAAAACAGCAGAAACTTACGGTACGGAACCCTAAAAACTAAGCTGACGCAATAGATCAGAATAATATACAAAGCCCGTTGCATAAATATGAAAAATCACTGCGCCCTTTTTAAAAAAATGTACATCAACTTTCACGATTATGTGCAAAGTGCAAACATATCGCGTCAACTCTTTTAGGAAAACCGTTCCCATCCAATCGATTTTAAACTCAACTATGTTCCAAATAGAGTTGACAATCGAGGTTTTGTTCGGGGATTTCTTTTCTAAAACAAGGGTACTGAAAACGGTAGGCTTCGAGCGATGAATATTTTAATTTCCGGGTTCGCGTCAACGAGATTAAGAAATACAGTTGAATTTTAAGATAACATTTGCTTTTATACAGTTATCCCATTTCTGGCGAGTTCCGACTTTTCCTGGAAAACAATTATGTAAAAAATCCTGTTTGATTGAGAAAACAAGACGTTAAAATTAAAAATTTAACACACCTCCAATATCTAAATCTTTGCCCGGACTATGTTGTACGATATACCTGACATCCTGTTACCCAGTTTGCTGCTCCATCATTTAGGCTGAGATCTATAGATCGAACTCTGGCTCTGCTCAAGACTCAAGATGGACATAAATCTGTCTCGTTTTAACTCAGTCTTGAGTTTGAGTTGAGTGAAAGTGCCATCTATAGATCTCACCCTGAGATCCTCGTGTGCGATCGTCGATCATCATCTATCTAAGGTAAAGGGCAGACTGGCTACTTTTTGTGGCAGCGATCGGCGTTTTTACAAGCTTTTATTTAGCTTGACCAGTTTATTTATTTTTGTTTGTTTGGGTCAAATCTTGCAAGATGAATTAGACCCACTTCCCGGTTTCTGATCGTGCTGAAATTTTGCATTTATGTGTGAATCGGATGACAATGCAATATTATTGTGACATGGAGCTGATCTGATGATGGAGACGGTAGATGGCTACCGGAACTCTGTAATAAAACGACGTAGCCCCATCGAGTTTGGGCTCGTTTGATTCGTCATAACAAGTACTCTGATCCTAGATGATATCCAGAATCTAATGATGTAGCTACTAAAAGCTTGCATTTAAAAATATTTTTTTTTAATTTACACTTGTTATGGTTTTAAGTCGCGGTTCGGAAGCTCAATTCCGTGTCTGAACGCTTCAGTGGGCACACAACAAACCCCAGTTGCAGCGATTTGCGTTTCTTAGCATCGGCGTTCCACGATTTTTAAATGCAGACCTTCGCTACTTTTAACACCTTACCGAACGCTTTTGAGTCTTGAAAACGTGATGCAGTCAAAACGTGATGCAGGCAAAACGCCGATCGCTGCCGCTAAAAGAAGCCAGTCTGCCCTTAACCTTGGATAGATGATGATCGTCTGCTATTATCATTATCTAAAACCTAATCATTGAGACCATTCTAATGAGCCCAAACACACTATATCTGCTGTATGTTGCTGAGGAGTTGGGTATCCCCAGATTACATGATGCTGCAGCATCAGCTTAAGGTTACCATGACTTAGAAATAATCCGAAGTAGGAGTACACTTTTCAAACCAATCGCACCAGTGGAAACTTGTAAGACCGTTTAATCAAGTAGGAAATGAGCTGATGATCTTCAAACGCCTGAGCAGATTTTCATAAATTATAGCCAAGATCTACTTCCATTACGTTAGCTTTCAAACAGAAAAATCGCATCAAAATCGATCCATTGGGAGGGTTCAACGAGAGAACAGACAAACACACGTCAAATTTATAACAACCCTCCTTTTTTCGGGGGTTAAAGCGTTTAAGGGGCGATTGTTTCGTTCGAATAACAGTCTTATCTTCATTATAATTACGTACGAACCAACAGTATAAATGCTAAAACACATTAGAGAAGTCGTTAAAACCATGGCGACGAGACGTGCCCCCAATTTTCTATACCAATAAAAGCATAACGATAACTTCTATTAGCCGCGTCACAGTAAATCCCGGTTTTCGGGGGAGAGGGCACAAAATTTGTTTTCCTCCCGCATTTAAAGGGCAGATAACGGGACAATTGCTCGAGCACGATTTGGAACGACCAGTAAAGCGTTATCTTGTATACTGTTTTAAGAATATTTGAATATTTAATTTTATACAGCTCAGTTCGGCATCACTATTATAATTTCAGATGCCTTGGGGCGCTGAGTCAGCTGCTTTTTAATGCGTTTTTGTTTACTGAAAGAGAAATATGGAAACGTTTACTTTAGAATATAGCTGTTGCTTGCGACTCTGTGCGGGTTTAACTTTTGTTTTATTTTGAAAGGGTCAACTGCTGAGCTTCTTATGGGCTCTTCTGCTTTCTGAACCGGTGGTAGAGTCTTGACTTATCATGAAAGCCACTAGTTGGCCTACAAGGAATTTAAAAAAATCATGGGGACTGCCGACAGACTCGTGAAAACACGCCATCATACTCATAGCTACAACTACAGATAATACTATAACAGATATATTATATTAATACTGTTAAATGCCGATGTACTGATGTCGGAGACGCGATCCCATAAAATTCTCTATCAAAAATCACTCAACGAAGCTAAGGCCCAAATCAGACGGCACCTTGTTCATCGTTCATCGCTGCGAAAATGTTTGCGAAAATGAACCGTCTTAATTCGCCCTAAGGGTGAATTTTCTACGGTTAATTTTTCGAGATTTTTGCTTTTATTTTCGAGGGCCATCGGTGAGCCATCCGTCTAAATTCGCCCTTAGGGCAAAGGGCCTTAGGGTTCCTTTTCACAAAACATATTCGCAAAAATGAACCGTACCGTACCGTCTAATTTCAGCCTAAAGGAGTTAGGAGGTCGTGAATAACAGCCAAATACTGTAACGTGAAATTCGTTTAGTATATTTTAAAGAAAAAATAAATGTCAGTCATGAAAACTTCGACGAAAAATTCCAACGCATTCATTAGCACAAACTTAGGGGTCTCAGCTCCTATTAATAGGATGTTAACTTTGTACAATGGCATTAAATTATGTCTATGTCAAGTTCTTGACATAGACATAATTTGGGCGATAGTCTTCCTAAATAAAAAAAAAAAAACTAAGGGACCACTTCCTATCACAATACAGTGATACGGTAGTTTTGCCTTAGTTTTTTATTTTTTTTTCTTCTTTATTTTTTTGGATTAGTTCTAGACATTTTTTGGTCGTTTTTTAGTTTTTTTTTTGCATTTTTTATATTATTTCTTTTTTAATTTAAGTATTTGGTGTTATTTTTAATTTCGTTTTAAATTGTATGTCCTTTTTAGGGTTCCATACCAAAATGGTAAAAATGGAACCCTTATGGTGAGACTTTCTCCGTCCGTCTGTCCGTCCGTCTGTCACAGTCGATTATTTCAGTAACTATTGAAGCTATCGACATGAAATTTGGCATAGTTGTGTATAATAGTGGCCCAAAATCATTGGAATAAGGAAAAATCGAAAATTATTTATAGTTTTAATTAAAAAAGGGGGAAAATCGGGGGTTTGAAATTTCAAAGTAAAATAACTATATCGAGTGGGGTATCATATGAAAGGCCTTTACTTGTGCATTTTAAAACAGTTTTTTATTTATTTCTATATATAATAGTTTTTGATTAATCGGCCAAAATGTCGAAAAAAATACCGTTCCCACCCCCCCTTATCTCCGAAGTTTACCAATCGAAAAATCCGAAATAATTATGGTCAATAGAGGTTTATGTATATTTTACAGGAAAAATAAAAGCAACGCGAAAATTATTTTAGTTTGATTAAAAAAGGGGGAAAATCGGGGGTTTGAAATTTCAAAGTAAGATAACTATACCGAGTGGGGTATCATATGAAAGGCCTTCACTTGTGCATTCTAAAACAGTTTTTTATTTATTTCTATATATAATAGTTTTTGAGTAATCGGCCAAAATGTCGAAAAAAATACAGTTCCCCTCCCCCTTATCTCCGAAGTATACCAATCGAAAAATCCGAAATAATTATGGTCAATAGAGGTTTATGTAAATTTTACAGGAAAAATAAAAGCAACGCGAAAATTATTTTAGTTTGATTAAAAAAGGGGGAAAATCGGGGGTTTGAAATTTCAAAGTAAGATAACTATACCGAGTGGGGTATCATATGAAAGGCCTTCACTTGTGCATTCTAAAACAGTTTTTTATTTATTTCTATATATTTGTTTTTGAGTAATCGGCCAAAATGTCGAAAAAACTACCGTTCCCCCCCCCCCCCCCCTTATCTCCGAAGTTTACCAATTGAAAAATCTGAAATAATTATGGTCAATAGAGGTTTATGTATATTTTACAGGAAAAATAAAACCAACGCTCTAACTAGCATAGTTTTTTTTATATTAACAATAAACCTCTACAAACAAAGTTAACGATAAATAAGCAAATTAATATAATATTATCGTTTTACTTTTACTTTTGGAGTATGGAACCCTCGGTGCACGAGTCCGACTCGCACTTGGCCGGCTTTTTTTTTCTGTTCATGGCACTAGATCTAGTTAGCTGATCTGCATAGCTTGCTGAATCTTATAGCACCTATTTGTCTAGTCCCTTTTCTTTTTCGTTTTACTCCAACTAACTAGTTTTCTTTTTCTTATTTGCAAGCTGTGACAATCTCTAAGTGGGTCTGCAATACTGCAAAATATGTTTTTCTTTTTGTTTAGTCGACCGAGCGAAGCGAAGGTCTTTGAGTTAACTAGGGCGATTTGCACTTGTCCGTCCGTCCGTCCGTCCGTCCGTCCGTCTGTCAGAGCCTTATAACTTTTGAATTACTGAACTTAATTACTTCAAATTTAGATATAATATGTAAACCGATGGCCTCCAGCCGAAAATGGCTTAAAAAGTTATAAAAATCTTTATTTCAGGGGGGCTCTCATAGAAGCGAATGCGAAGTAAAAAAAAAAAATCGCGTTACATAAAATTGTTACGTATCATTTTAAAGATAATTTTGAACTGAGTACAAAAATATTTTTTTTTTAAATTTTTCCTTAAAATTGACGAAATGGGGGGCTTTCAAAGTGGCGATTTTATACGCTCGCTTGAAGACGCTCTCTAGAAAAATCCGCTATGGATTTTCAAACTGATTTTATGTTTTTAGGTCACTTATATCCTGTACTTGAACAACAAATACTAAAATTATATGAATATTATAAAGAAACGAGATTATTTAATTTTTAATGGGCGTCAGTAATTCATATAGCATCAACATAGCTTCACAATAATGCTAATAGATGGCGCAGTCAGTAACTATTCCCATGGAACTACGAGTTAAATTCAATGTTTGATAAATAATTCAATGTTTTCACTAACGTTCCCTAACCTTTACGGGCTACCTATAAGTTAGGTGATTGATGTTTTCTGTCAACTTATTTATCACGATCCTGTACGGGACACCTAAAAGGATATTGGGACGGATGTTAGGACTTAGGATTGTATTTAGGAGCTACCTACGTTAAGAGACTCCTACTTAGGGGATGATTTAGGTATGTTTGGTGAAAACGGGCATAATAATAATGTCAGTTTTGGTTATCATGTATCGATTGAATGAATAATCATGGGATACCGATACCGCGAGGTCTCAGTTCGGGGCGAACCACTAGTTTATTAAGATTTATTGTATCCTGTCCATTGTCCTACTATATAAATAAATAAAGCATGTCTCCAACATCCTGTATAATACATATATTATAGATCAAGCATTAAATGTTATAAAGAAGAAAGATGCAAAGTTCGCAGGCACTACATGCAATCCTGAGTATAATAACGTATAGTACAAGAGCCGTAGGTACGTCGAAACTTGTGCAGCGGGAAGTAGGTCAGCAGTCTGCGAGCGTCTGATTACATAGATCTTGCACTGAGTTTGTCAGTTCGCTAACGGGCTGGAATGAAACCAATTGGTGAACTCGCCTCAGCCGAGAGTTGGAATCACTACCACTCCTTACAACTTTTTCTAGAGATAACTGGAATTTTAAGACAGTCAAATTGGAATCATATCAACCTAATATAATATTTTACTATAGCTTTTGCCCGCGGCTTCGCTCTGGTTAAGTTCTATTTTTTCCAACTCCTATTTTACCCCCTTTGGGGCTAATGTTTCAACCCTTTCTTAGCGGATGCCTACGACATACTAGCTATCTAGTATCTATAAATGCGCAGCCCAATCCGTCCAGTTGAGTCTGGTCAGTTAGTCACCTTTTTTTTCCTTTTATATATTAGAGTTCTAGGTTTTTTTTTTAAATGGGCGTGTACATATTTTAATATGTACCTGTTCGCGCCATGTACCTGTCCATAATTCCTAGTTCCATGGTCGCGACGCTGGCAATCTCTTTGGCTCGCAATGAAGTTGACAGATGCGAGTTTTAAACTTCCGGCCGTTTTGGGGCGTGGTTTTTGCAAGTTCCTTTTGTTTTTTGACAGCTAATACGTACATGTAAAATTCCCGAGTCGCCTCGCGCCCGGTTTTGCTTTTTAAGTGTCTAAATTTAGTTTATTTTACGGTTTTGTTGAGCCGTCAAGCGGTCTATGTGTCGACCTAGCTATAAGCATAATTGTTACTGTTGTCTGTAACAAAGAACCTCTTTTTTGGAACTCGCCGAGCTTTGCTCGCCACGCGATCGGCGAAAGTGTGTGTGATTAAGGTTTTGATCCCAACTAGTGACAAACCAAGTGTACAGTGCTACGCCAGCCCAACGTCCACAGCTGCAGGCCATAACTAGCTGCCTGCCTGCTGCTGCGAGTGGCCTGAGAAGTTCACCTCACACTTAACCTCACAATATACTCACTCACATACTCACCACTCTCATACTATCTCAGGCCGTACCAGGATTGACTGCTGCAAGGAAGGTCAGTGCAACCCTACCATCATTAAGTCACCACTACGTTGAGAACAAATCTGACCGCGGTGAAAGGCCCTTAGGGCAGCGACCCTGGACTCAGGTTATAGCTGATGGGCCCCTATAACCAGGGTTCCAGGCCTTGACTCGTTGGCCAAGCCGTTGGCCTCAACAGTACCTATATGTACTACCTTAATTTGTAGGTAGGTTTATGCACACGGGCCGGTCATGTTCAGAGGATATCGGATGAAAGATGGTCTCAAATCACAAAGAACTGATACCCTATCAATAAAAAGCGCAGGCCAGGCAGACCAGCTCAAAGGTGGAGCGACGATATTGGAGAGGTTGCGGGGAAAACGTGGCATAGAATTGCTACACAGAGAGTCTTATGGAAAAAGATGGAGGAGGCTTTCACCGCGGAAGGCGGTCCTCTTACATGAGCTACAACACTACCTACACATTACATTTGCACATACCACATATATTTACACATACCACAGCACATAAAACACAATATACTAGCAAAAAGCTGAGCTTTGTGAGGGCTCACGTAGTTTTTCTAACGGGTAATAAGTTCTGTTGCAGCGATGTTAACTCTTTGGTTTTCTAACAGATGGCGTTAGTAGTACAATAACATTCTATCCAATGAATACAAAATTGTTAATGTTCATTTTTCACTCATATCAATGGATAAAATTATATTTTTTTGACAGATATCACATCTGGATGTGAAGTTAAATTACTGTGTGAAAGCACGAATCTATAGGCGTGATAGTTTGTCAGTAAAGTGTACCACAAAAATGCATGGGTTGTGGGATAGTATTAGGTCTACACCTATTACACTACAAAATTTTGTATTTGTACTAAAACCTTAAAACTTAGTAAGTATCAAAACTAGCATTAAAAACAATTTTTATTTTATTTATTTTATCTGTCAAAATGTCGAATTTAGATGGGTAAAATTTACTTGAAGGTGGTGAAATAGAATAAAGAATAGAATAGAAATGTTTTTTATTCAAATAAACTTTTTTACAAGTGCTTTTGAATCGTCGATGAGTCTACCACTGGTTCGGAATGCCCTTCTTTCCGAGAAGAACCAGCAAGAAACTCGGCGGTTGCTCTTTTCAAAACAAGTTTACAATTCAATAGAATAGTCATTTTAATTCTCGTACTATCCTATTTTGATACTCGGCAAGCCTCGTATCAAAAAAAAGCACTCGAATTAAAATGACCCTCATTACGATGCAGTTGCATAAATAGCTATTTTAGGGTTCCGTACCCAAAGGGTACCAACGGGACCCTATTTTAGGGTTCCGTACCCAAAGGGTACCAACGGGACCCTATTACTAAGCCTACGCCGTCCGTCCGTCCGTCCGTCCGTCCGTCCGTCCGTCCGTCTGTCAGCGGGCTGTATCTCGTAAACCGTAATAGATAGACAGATGAAATTTTCACATAATATGTATTGCTATTGCCGCTATAACAACAAATAATAAAAATCAAATTAAATTAAAAAAATTAAATTAAAATATTTCCATGGGTACATGGAAATATTTTTATAAATTTTTTTTTAACGGAACCCTAAAAGAGGCCTAGAGAAGGCCCGACTCGCACTTGGCCGATTTTTTTCATGAGATTAGTTTTAACTGATTTCTTAAACTTGTGTAAAGGCAAGTCTAAGGTCCTTATTAGTCTATACCGCTACCGCTACGATTCCCTCTCGGGATTAATCTACTAAAACAATCGACAAGTTCATGATTAAGTACCTCAAAAGGGTTCGGGACAGTTGGGCTAACACCGATTCAAACGTAATCTTGAGCCATTTTCTTATTACAAAGTTATGGAAAAGTCAGAAGTGATGACACGAAGCGATCTAACCGCAAGACGAATACCTACGCCGCGCATACTGATGGAACACGTACTTCCGCCGCTGAAAGTTACAGCGGAAGAATTTAATTTCCATAAAGACGGGTATTTGAAACATTAGTCATTGTCTTGAAGAATTTCATATCCGCGGTACGTTTAAAGATGAAAAAACTTGGAAGAAAATCGAGATACTTCCATACGATGAGTTGCGAATAATAACAGGTCCGCGCGCTGAGAGCTTGTTTGCGAAAGTTAATTCGTTAAAAAGATATACAGGTGACTTTTGAGAGGAAATCTCTATTACAGTACCCGGCGATATATATTGCACATCGGCCTTTGGAATAAAACCACACGAGTAACCGAACAGAGAGGAAGCTTCCTAACAAGGGCGAAGAAGTATACCTATTCTGCTAGGGTTGTCACCTGATGCATGTCAACAATTTAAGGAAAAAATAAAAATATTTTAAAGTTTGTATAATTATGTATAATTTCAGTTAAATCCTGAACTTGAACAACAAATAATTAAATTAACAAAAATATAAAGAAACGAATTCGATTTTGAACGAAATCGGTCGAATAACAAAGAATTTCAATATGGCGGTGACTTTTTAAAATTTTGGAACCCATTTCCTAATTCTTGACCCCAGGGAAGCCTAAATATCGATTTTGAACGAAATCAGTCGAATAACAAAGAATTTCAACATGGCGGCGACTTTTAAAATTTTGGTATCCATTTCCTCTTTCTTGACCCAAGGGAAGCTCAAATATCGATTTTGAACGTAATCGGTCCAATAACTTTTTATTATGTGATGTGCAAGAAGCCATCCACAGTTCGGGTCGCTCTTGAATTGCAGAAATAAAAAGTTCTACTTTTCGTCATTCATATCGCATACGTACGCTCGCCTTCCTTGCTAAACACAAACTGGCCGAATAACATTAACATCGCGTGCGTCGCCTCGGTGCCCGCCTCGGTGACCGCTGCGTGCGACGCTGCGTTCAACGCCGATGCCTCTCTATAAACGCTCTCATACTTGGCCATTAATGTTTGAGTTTATCGCGCGACACGACGCACCACGCGCCGCGCAACGCCACGCCTATGCGAAAACGTCGCCTAAACCTTCTCGGAAGTAGGTACGTAAATTACACCAGTGAAAAAATCATACAAATAGGTTCATTGGTTTCCGAGAAAATCGTTAACAAACACACACACATACCTATATGCAGGTCAAGCCCTTTTGAAGTCGGTTAAAAATGATGGTGGTGGTAGTGGGGTTAATGGTAGTGATGGTGGTGAAGCCAGGGGTAAATAGGAAACCCCTGCCCCATATTTACCCTATTTATGGGTATGAACCCTGGGGACGCAACTAAGTTCCTCCAACCTCTATACAAAGTTTCTTCAAAATTGGTTGAAAAACTGGGCTGTTAAAGCGTAACAGACAGACTGATAGACTGACACATTTTCGCATTTATAATATAGTGGGTGGACCAAGTCACACATTTTTAGCCTTATAAGGTAGGTATATACTTCGGGTATCCTATTATCTGAGCACTGTCTTCAAGTAGGTGAGACGACATCATCGCTCGGCTTCATACCTGTCTAACACGTCATTCTCACTTGACTATCAATGTTATTACCTAGTTTTATTGTACAGATACGATAGGTACGTATAAAAAAGTACTTACTTCTCTTTATCTCTCGGATATAAAAAAAAGGAAATGTCCTTATTGTCTTTGGCTTTTTTTAAGCAAACTGTGCAAGAGTTTGACATTTTTACACTATTACATACATATACACAAATAAATCTAAACTCACAACAAACAAACACTCACTCTTCTCAACAAACACTCAGCCCTTACGTCCTGACCCTGAGTTACCCTGAGCGGCGCGCCGCGGCGTGTCGGTGAATGTGTCGGTGAGAGCTCACGCACACAGCGTTGCGCTATGTATGGGTGCGCCCGCCGCGAGCCGTTTGTATGTAGCTTCCGCTCTGTTACTTTAATATACCTACTCTGTGATAAAACGCTATTTCTATTCTATTGCAAGGAAGGCTAGCCAGAAATTCACGTAGTAATTACTGAAATCTCTTCACAATCGGCGAGCACATCACGTAACATATATAAAAAAAAAGCAGTCGAACTGTGAATATAAAAAAAGTGTGTGTGTGTCAGCTCCGACGCACGACTGGAGTTTACTTTATAGTTTATACTTCAATAGTATTTGTGCTAGTTAATATCAAATACGGCCATCTATTGTAAATAGCTCGAACTATTATGTTAGCAGTGCTGTTATCGCAGGGTTTTAGGGCGTACAACAGAGTTGCTATTCGAAATAGTTTACACATAAGCCGAAAGATGGCGCTGATCTACATGTGAGTAGTAACGCTGTCATAAAAACGTAACAAGGTCATTCATAAGTAGATTTTACACCTCGAATTTTTCTCATACCGGGCGCCTAAAATCGATTCTTAAGGAGTAAACTCCAATAGAATAGCGTTTTATTCCAAAGGCCGATGTGCAATATATATCGCCGGGTACTGTTAGTGTTTTTAAGGAAAGAACTATAAAACATATGAATTCTTTCATCATAGGCCCTAGGACTACATAATAACGCTTTCGGTTATAATTGTGGCACCCCTTTAAAGCCTGTAATCACACTAATATTACAAAGGCGAAAGTTTGTCAAGATGGATGGATGTATGGATGGATGGATGTTTGTTACTCTTTCATGCTACAACGAAAGAACCGATTCTGCTGAAGTTTGAATTAAGATAGCTCATATCGAGGATTAACACATAGGCTACTTTTTATCCCGGAAAATCAGAGTTCCCGCGGGAATTAAAAACCTCACCTAATCCACGCGGACGAACTACTTTTACTACAACTACTTTTAACAACCTGTTTCCTACAAAAAACTACATCAATATCGGCCCAGTAGTTTTGAAGAAAATTGTTATGTCAGTTAAAATTTAAACATGTTAACTATTAAACATGATTGTAGAGCCCCTGGGGCCTAGTTCTTAGATTTGTCTTATTGCTTAAACATATACAGGCTAGTTCATACAAAAAAAAACCGCATTAAAATAGATTTAGTAGTTCTTAAGGAAAATTGTAACAAAAATGCACAAACGAACACACATACCTCTAACACTATCGCATTATACCCATTATAATACCCTATTCACTCTGTCCTGGGTAAAAATAAATCCAATGAAAATGGTCTTAGGTTTACTTCTGGTCAAAACCTTTATTTGAAAGTATCCTCGTATGTTGTTCTTATTTTAATCGTTTTGTAAACATTTCGTCATTTAAAACTGTTTATACATAAACCAGATGGATATAAACAATTAGTGTATACAATTAAAGTTAGTCCTCTAACATTAGAGACAGGATGCGAACAACTTGTTACCCCTCCCAACATCCTTTATGCTTTATCTGCTCTTGTTACAATGTTATGTGAAAAGTTTCGCTACCACTCGACAAAGTAACTTGGCATACTTTGTAACACATTCGTCTTTACCTACACAGAAAAGAGGCTGTATACGTACTTAACTTAAAAGGTTAATTAAGCGTTTTCTTATGCTGTTTTCTAGAAAAAATACTGCTTGTATTAAGCTTAGTTAGTTCGAAGAGCTGATGGTCGTTGGGGTCCCAAGGTACTAGAGTGACGACCCCCCACCAGGTGGAACGACGACATCAAACGAGTCGCAGGGAGCCGCTGGATTCAGGCGGCGCAAGACCGAGGCCTGTGGAAATCCATGCAAGAGACCTTTGTCCAGCAGTGGACTTCTAACGGTTAGTAAAGAAGATTAAGCTTAGACTAATACGCATAGACCGATAGTTTCATACCAGACCAGCTTAACGTGTAACCATATAACGAACTATGTGTGCTAAGAGGCGTCGTTTATTTACGCTCGCCGACACGTAAAGTAGCGTGCGTGCCGATGGCGAAACTAGCCTTTAAAGGCTACTATGTAAGAATTTATTTTCACTCGACGACACCTGCGTGCCAATTGGCTAAAGGAGCCTATAAAGGCCTCCATGAAAGTGTTACACTCCGCGCGCGGCTACTGTCTTTCTATACGTTATAATTCTATGATTTATTAAGTACCTACCTACGTTGAAACTAAGAATTTTTTTAGGAAAACAAGCAATTTTATTTTATTTTTCGAAGCAATGATAGCCTAGTGGTTAGTATTGAGGTCTCCTATTCGGGCTACTGGCCTTTCCTAAGTTATGTGCATTTAAGAAATTAAATATCACAAGCTTCAACGGTGAAGGCAAACATCGTGAGGTAACCTGCACACCTGAGACTTCTTCATAATGTTGTCAAAGGTGTGTGAAGTCTGGCATATAAAATTAAATTTGCATTGGGCCAGAATGATAAGATAATATTATAAAAACTTTTTACAATTATAGCTTCTTATTAATATTGTAAAATGATTATTTTGAAAAGAGCAACTGCTGAGTTTCTTGCCGGCTCTTCTCAGCAGAATCCGCTTTCAGAACCAGTGGTAGAGTCATGACGCGTCATAAGAGCCACAGGTTGGCCTACGTGAATTTTGTCAAAAGTATCTTGTGTAATTTTACAATCATTGAAAATATTAGAATGTGCGAATGAGATGCGAAATGTAATGAGTAGTCCTCTTAAACTAACAAGTCTCCATTTCGACTAATAAAAGTTCAATCACAAAGTCTGGCAATTTAAAAGTCGATCGAACAACCCCTCTACGGAAATGTCGGACCTTTGTCCGTTTGCGTTGCCATTAAAACACCCATTTCAGAGTTACTTGACCGGAGAAGGAGCGTGTCTCACTTCGTCAAGGGATCGAGGCGTCCCAACTACTTTGTAATATTGGAAACTATGTTATTCCGGCGCTTAAGTCTTCGCTAACTAGATTCTAGTTTCCGCTAACTACCTATAGTTGTTCTTCAAGGACTAGAAGTGTTTTGACGGTTCAACACGTTTTGGATTATATCACTTCTTCTTCTTCTTCAACCGATAGACGTCAACTGCTAAACAAAGGTCTCTTGCATGGACTTTCACAGGCCTCGGTCTTACGCCGCCTGGATCCAGCGGCTCCCTGCGACTCGTTTGATTTCGTCGGTCCACTTGGTGGGGGGTCGCCCCTGTAGCACCTTGAGATCCCAACGACCATCAGCTCTTCGAACTATGTGCCCAGCCTATTTCCACTTCAGTTTCGCGACTTTGGTTCTTCTACGGATCTCCTCATTTCTGATTCGATCCCGCAGGGACACTCCGAGCATAGCTCTCTCCATCGCCCGCTGAGCGGTCCGGAGCCTACTTATGAGGCCCTTAGTTAGCGACCATGTCTCGGATCCGTAAGATTTATTAAGGATATATCACTAACATCATCAATTATATCCATCCTTAACTCCTTACCAACATTATAAACTAGCTGATGCCCGCTACTTCGTCTACGTGGATTAAGTTTTTAAAATCCCTCGGGAATAACAAGGAGCCTATGTCACTCTTCAGGTCCTTAACTATACCCATGAAAAAAATTCACTTCAAAAATTCAATTGTGAAAGTGTGTTTGTTTTTTGGTTTGTCCTTCAATAACGCAGCAACAGAGCAAACAGATTGACGTGATTTCTTGCATGGGTATAGTTGAGGACCTGAAGACTGACATTGGTTAAAAAAGTTCCTGTTTTAAAATCATAATTCACGCTGTCAAAGTCGCGGGCATCTTAGCAAGGATTTTCAGGGTGAAAGCATAGTTGATTGTAGTGCAGGTCCTCTAGTAGTAACTAGTTCTGTGTGTTGTTGTGTAAATCTATTTGTGAATAGGTATGTACTGTTGTTTTTTTGAGAGCAGTGATAGCCTAGTGATTAGGACTGTGGTCTCCTATTCGGGGGGTCGCAGGTTCGATCCCGGGTACGCACCTCTGACTTTTCGGAGTCAAGTGCGTTTAAGCAATTAAATATCACTTGCTTCAACGGTGAATGAAAACATCGTGAAGAAACTTGCACACCTGAGAGTTCTTCATAATGTTCTTGAAGGTGTGTGAAGTCCGCCAATTCGCATTGGGCCAGCGTGGTGGACTATGGCGTATAACCCTTCTCCGAGAGGAGACCTGCGCTCAGTAGTGAGCTGTTGATGGGTTGCTAATGATGATGATGACTGTTGTTTTGTTTAAGGGATTTTCCCTATACTTATTTTTCATTTCGCGACGGTGGTCTGCTCCTGACCTTAACCCTGAACTAGTGGGATCGAGGCTTAGTTACATTATGCGAGTTCATCCGATAACGTTATACATTATTAAACAGTTTAATATTTCTATACAGCTACATACCGAATTTTCAGTTAGGCGAGAGTAAGAAATCCCGCAGATTCCATATTCCATTATTTATTCAACATGATAGGCACTGCGTAGGAACGTCTTAGGTACTTGCCGTTTTGGAGTTGATATTTTATTGAAGAAATCGTTGAAATATTTAAGTACTCTAACACCTTAAAATTTTCTTAGAATATTCCACAGACTTAATTTATTTATTACCGTAAGTAGACCCCCTGACAAAAACGCGTAACCGATTTTGATTTATCAATGAGTGCAACTTCTAGACTTCTCTTTATTTTGGCGTGACCGTGACGAATTGTGACTTTTCTTTTAAGGTTTCCGTACCCAAAGGGTGCCAACGGGACCCTATTACTAAGCCTCCGCTGTCCGTCCGTCCGTCCGTCCGTCCGTCTGTCAACGGGCTGTATCTGTATCTCAAAAACCATAATAGATAGACAGTTGAAATTTTCACATATTGTGTATTTCTATTGCCGCTTTAACAAAAAATAATAAAAATAAAATAATATTAAAAAGTAAAGGGGGTCCCATACACGGAAAAGGAGTCGAAATAAAATTTTATTTTTTTATCCTGGCATGTAGGGTGTCATTGTCTAGAACTCTTTAAGTGGAGTTCAAATATATATTATTTTATTTATTTTTAGCCACAAAAATGAAGAAATGGGGGACCGTCAAAGTTTTCGGTTTTAGACCAATTTTGTTAGGGGGTCTATCTCAAAAACTGAACTTGTTGGGAATTTGAAATTTTGTTATATTATGTATTTAAACAAAAAAATACTAAAAACACAGATTTATAATGCGGTTTTTAAGTTGTGACCAAAAGAAACGAGCATTTTTCCCCATATGCTAATTTAGTACTTTCTAAGAACTAAGATATCTAAATATGTATATAGTATTAAAAAATTATTTGTTATATGTACGGAACCCTAAAAGAGTGAGGCCCGACTCGGCCGATTTTTTATCTTTAGGAATTGTCGTAAGAGATTTTTTCGCTCTTCACTCCTTTGCATGTTTTCTAACAGTAGTAGATGATAGTCCATGGAATATTCTAAAATCATTAGTGTTAGAGTCACTCGACAGTAATAATAATTAGCATCCGTAAAAATACAAAAAACATTACTTTAATATAAAAAATGTGAAAGATTGTTAGTTTTTAGGGTTCCGTACCCAAAGGGTACTAACGGGACCCTATTACTAAGCCTACGCTGTCCGTCCGTCTGTCCGTCCGTCCGTCCGTCCGTCCGTCTGTCCGTCCGTCCGTCCGTCCGTCCGTCCGTCCGTCCGTCCGTCTGTCAGCGGGCTGTATCTCGTAAACTGTAATAGATAGACAGATGAAATTTTCACATATTATGTATTTCTATTGCCGCTATAACAACAAATAATAAAAATTAAATTTAATTAAAAAAATTAAATAAAAATACTTCCATGGGTACATAGAAATATTTTTATTTAATTTTTTTTAACGGAACCCTAAAAGAGCGAGGCCCGACTCGCACTTGGCCGATTTCCTTCTGTTACAAAGCGATTGAGCAACGAATCGACGATTTTTTGCACGACCTTGAGCGTGACATAATACGCTACTTTTTATCTCAAAGGGATAAAAATAAAGGGTTCCCGACGGATTTCAAAACCTAACTCAACGCGGACGGAAGCGTAGATAAAGGGACCTCGCGCACTACGCATTCTTGGCCACAAGCATCCAGGCAAAGTATCGTAACCCAATACGTATCGCGAACTTGGCCGCAATGTAACGTAACGCGAAATCCCTTACAGGTACTGCGACTTTCCGGAGTAAAAACGACCAACCAAACGATGAAAATTTGGTCAAACAACCAAATTATTTCAGTTTTTCCACTAAAGAAATAAAAATATACAAACAGACCTTGTACTTAACAAACTGCCACGAAGTTACATGAAAAAAAAAAGGAATTGATAACTGTCATAACTCATAAAGCCCTGGTCAAACAATTGGCGATATATTATGTTGATAGAACTATTTGGTTAGGCTATAGAAGGAAAAAGTAAAAGAACATGTTGCTCAAACCCTGAGCTTCTCCATTTGCCGAGCCGGTGTAAGCCGGTTTTTCGATTCCATTTCCTGGTATTGTTGGCCTGAAGTCACGCTAAAGTAACTTTAATTAAAGCCTAATTTACAAGCCTCAATAGCCCAACGGTTAAAGGTGCGGACTGAAAACTGAAAGGTCGCAGGTTCGGATCCCATCCCTTGTGCTATTGTCGTACCCACTCCTAACACAAGCTTTCCGCTTATTTGGAGGGGAGAGGAGGATATTAGTCAAGTTCAACTTGACTGATATTCTTTTAAAACAAAAAAAAAAGATACTAGTGGGCGCTGATTGCTGACCGAAGTCAGTGAAACTGCATTGACCCGTGGCTCCATTTCCGCGTAATTAAAGGAAAAATGCGTCCTTTTAATAATAAAAAAAAAAAAAAAAATCTGAAGAAATCAGAAATCGAACCCCGAATCGAATTTCACTCCTTCGCTTAGCCGCTACGCCACCAAAGCTATGACTGAACGTGTGTAATTAACGAAAGCAACACACAAGGGTCGTGACGGAAAAGTCTTACACTTTTTTTCGTCTAGCCCCCATCCGTCAAGTCCATACCGTCTAGGGTTTGGGAATTCCCGACAATTTCAAAGTCCCGGGACACGAGACCGCCAACAATCAAAGTCCCGGGAATTCCCGGGACTTCGGGACTTCTAAGATTTTTTTAAGAGGGTTAAGCCTTTTTTGAAGAATTATAATTGAGTTATTTCTGATGAAACGTGTTTAAAACGGCAATTTTTTGTTATTTAAAACATTTATTAAACATAAAAAACTTTAACATTAATTTCAGTCTTAATAATTGCTTTGTTTATATCTTTTAATCACATACAGATTCATTGCTAAGCAGTTAATCCTAACCCTAATACCAACCGATAAGGAACTTCGTTCCAAAGAACGAAACCAGCAATCTAGCAAACACACTTTCACATAAAATATTAGTAAAGAAGTGAGGATGCTGAATGGAATTTACAGTCGCAAAGCTTATGCCTAATGAACCTCAAATCGTAGCATACGACTTATATGAGCCGCGCATGGTTTTCATCCCGCGTCGTATCTGCCCAACCTTAATCAAACAACATAATTTCCAATATTTACAGAAAAGTTCGGGCACTTCGATTTCTCGGCGAGATAGCACACACTTCTGATTATTTTCTGCAAACATGGTTTGAATTAGTTTGATCCCATTTTTTTTTATTAAGCTATTGCATAGCTTTTATCGCGGGCTTTGAGCGCGGCGACCGAATCAAGAAATTCCGTAACGAAAATAAACCTAACACCGTCGTTAAAGTTCGGCAGACTTCGGCACGGTGCTTGTGTGCGTGCGACTAGAAAATACTATGCAATAGCTTTACCGCAGCAGTCCCCGAGTGCCACACGTATTTTTTTTATTTTTAACCCCCGTCAAAAAGAGAAGTGTTATGAGTTTGACGTGTGTATCTATGTATCTGTATGTCTGTCTGTTCCCTCGTTGTTCCCTAATGAATGGACCGATATTGATGTGGTTTTTTATTTTTGTAAGCTAACATAATCGAGGTGGATCTTAGCTATAATTTATGAAGATCTGCTCAGGCGTTTGAAAATTATCAGATATTTCCTACTTGATAAAAGGATCTTAAAAATATTCACTGCAGCGATTGCTTTAAAATTTGGTGTACTGTTACTTTGGATTATTTTCAAAGCATGGTAACCTTGAGCTGATGCTGCAGCATTAAGAAGTCTGCGGGATACCCAACTCCTCAGCAACTTACAGCAGATAGGTTATAGTGTGTTATTGGGCTCATCAGAATGGCCTCAATGAGTAGGTGTTAGATAGATGATGATCGAGGATCGAAGAGGAGGATCTGATGATGGAGCAGAAAACTGGGTAAAAGGATGTCAGGTATATCGTACATAGTCCGGCCCTAGATTCACATGTCGGAGGTTTTTTAAACTTTCATTTTACATATGTTGTCTAAATAAATTAGATAGTCCTTCGAATTCTTTATCATAATATGATATAAAGAATTCAAATCCATCAGAACAATGTGTTAGCCTGTTTTCTCCTAAATATAGACTTAATTATTACAAGGTACACTAGCTGATGCCCACGACTTCGTCCGGGTAGCCTATGTCACTCTCCAGGTCCTCAACTATACCCATGCAAAAGATCAAGTCAATCCGTTGCTCTGTTGCGGTGTGATTGAAGAACAAACCAACAAACGAACACACTTTCGCATTTATAATATTAGTAAGGATTAGTAAGATAAGTAGTCTACTTGGGTTAAGACTATCTCGCAATCTAACATCGTTCGAGATTTAGGTTGCCTACCAACATTATAATACTCGTAATAACATAATCATACTCGTAATAATAACCTAAATCTCGAACGATGTTATTTAAATCCTTTCGTATTCGTAGTTCATAGAATATTCATGTGCCAAATCGAACATCCAATATGACAGATTCGATACACAAACGAACGTGGAGGAAAAAATGCGAATTTATTTTCAATAGAACATCTCAACTGAGATAACTGTGGGTATCTTCCACTCACTTACTTACTGGCTCCACTGACAGTTTTCTTCAAATCAAATCAATTTCTTACCTGAGATAAAATGTATCGGGAGCCGATATCATTTTTTAGCGTACCAAGCTTAATTTAATCGAATACATAAAATTGTTAACTATTAATTCCCCGTAAAGTGTTTTCGATTCCGCATGACGGGAATTTTAGTAATCTAAAGCGAAAGGACCATGCAAAAACATAATATTATGTTGGTTCCTCGTTCCCTCAAATATGGTTGAGCGAAGCAACGGCTGGGTCATGCGTCATGCTCGTGAACGGGTGCCACCGGCGGGAATGGGGCTACTTTCTGTGTACCCGTCTTAACATGTATTGAATTGTAAGTAGGTATGCTTTTGTGGAACTTCCCCTAATTGTGGAAAACTGCATACATAGCATAGTATCTATTGTATTGTAAACTTGTTTTGAAAAGAGCAACCGCTGAGTTTCTTGCTGGTTCTTCTCTGCAGGAAGCGCATTCCGAACCAGTGGTAGACTCATCTACGATTCAAAAGCACTTGTAAAAAAGTTTATTTGGATAAAAAATATTTCTTTTCAGTTCTATTTGTTGGCCTACATGAAATAATTTTTAATTTAGTAGTACAAAAAAAAACAGAAATTCCACTTCATAGTAGGTATACCTAACTAAATATTATCTTGAAATCCTTGAAAACTTTCTTGACTTCCATTTATACCGCCTATATATATTCTATTTTAAAGCCAGTTGAGCACGCTAGAGTGAGCAAGTGATGTATATCTCTCCTGCGCTTAATGGGAGCCGATTCTGAAGTTGCGTGAAAAATCTTCTCAACTTGAACCGTAGATTACCGCGTTCACGTTCATACGCTGGAACCGAATTATTTATAAACTTCCACTTTACTGAGGCTAAGATTTTTCTTTACTGCGGAAATTTGTCACGCCACGATCCCATTACGAAAAGTTTAAGCGAGATTGAAGTATTTTAACTAGGTTATTGTGATAGCAGCGGGCGATGGAGAGAGCTATACTCGGAGTATCCCTGCGAAATCAAATCAGAAATAAGGAGATCCGTAGGAGAACCAAAGTCAGCTCAGCGAGTCGCGAAACTGAAGTGTAAATGGGCGGGGCACATAGTACGAAGAGCTGATGGTCATTGGCGACCCCGCACCGGGAAGCGCAGTGTTGGCAGACCTCCTACTAGGTGAGCCGACGATATCAAACGAGTCGCAGGGAGCCGCTGGATTCAGGCGGCGCAAGACCGAAGCCTGTGGAAGTCCATGCAGGAGACCTTTCTCTAGGAGTGGACGTCTATCGGTTGATAAAGATGAAGAAGAACATTATGATAGCTTGTATATTCTGAAACCAAACTGAGCGTTCGCTTCTGATTAACAGCCTTGCAGTATGAATTGTAGGAGGTAAATCCTGCTAAAATGCTAAGGAAGTGGGGGAGCTAGTATATATGAAACGTAAAGGGGTAGTGATCATAGACACTATGTTTTAGCGGCATTGATACCGTGGTGGTTAGGACTGCGGTGACCTATTCGGGGAGTCTGCACCTCTATATCCCAATGGTTAAAGGTGCGACTGAAAACTGAAAGGTGAAAGGTTCGATCATCAGCCGTTATATTATAGTTGTATCGTACCTACTCCTAACACAACTTTTCCGCTTATTTGGAGGAAAGAGGATAGAGAGAATATTTGTATTAAGTTAAACTTGGCTAATATATTACCTATATTCTTTTATAAAAAAAAAATTAGTTGTCTGTAAAGTCGGTTTACCGACGATAGTTTTACGTGAAAACGTCATAAAGAAACATTGATGACTAAGCCAACGCTTGGGCCGATCGTGCCTCTGTATCGCTTGTTCCGCACTCTCGCTTGCACGCGTAGGCTCAGGCGGAACGTCACACTTTTTCGTGCGTGCAGCCGGTGTTCATCGATTTATAAGACGTTATCACGTCAAAAAAAAAATTGGTTCGATCTGTTCAGATATTTACTGTGCTGTGTTCTTTACATAGCATATTAGCAGTGATAGCCTAGTGGTTAGGACTGTGGTCTCCTATTTACTGACTTTTCGGAGTCAACTGCGTTTAAGCAATTCAATATCACTTGCTTCAACTGTGAAGGAAAACATTGTGATTAAACCTGCACATCTGAGAGTCTTTCATAATGTTCTGGAAGGTGTATGAAGTCCGCCAATTTGTATTGGGCCAGCGTGGTGGACTATGGCCTATAACCCTTCTCTGAGACGAGACCTGCGCTCAGTAGTGAGCCGTTGATGGGTTGGTAATGAAGATTTTTTACATAGAATAGGATAGAATAATTTTTGTTCAAATAACTTTTACAAAGTGCTTTCGAATCGTCTAGTGAATTTACCACATAAGTACATTAAACATAAACAAAAACTGCTAAAAATGTAAAAGTTAGACCTCTATGAATGTTTAGATTTTAGACTATGTAACTACCTACTAAAAACCTGGTATATTGTATGAAGCTATAGTAGTATAATATATTATTCAATAAAATCGGAATATTGCCGGATGCAGATGAACTCCGAGCAAGTTGATTTTCTCTGCGGTCACAATTACCGCCCAGCTTCCGCCGGCTCTGCCCAATATGGCGCAATATGCTCCTATAGTTTCGGAAGCTTCTAGGTATTCCGGCTTAGTTATTGTTACATTAATAATCCTTACTAATCTAAATATTTAAAAGGAAAAGGTGACTGACTGACTGATTGACCGACTGACTGACTGACTGATTGGTGGATTATACTATTACCCTAGTGAAGGGTAGATTCAAGCCGGAGTAGTGGTCTGTCTTCTTGCTCAGTATAAGTAGTTAACACAATACAAATCAAAAACTTATAGTGAAACAAAACAAACAAGCAAAATATTAAAAAATAATAAAAAAACCGACTGCTTTAGAGAATATCAATGAATATATCAATTATCTTTATGAGAAAAAAAATGAAAAATATGTTTTCGTAATCACCTTGTCAAACCCTATAATTTGATACCCCACTCGATAGTATTTGAAGAAAAAAAAACTTGGACCCCACATTATGTTCTCAAATTTTCATGTTCTTGTTATCACTCGCGCTGGCATGGCGAATCTAACGACGTGCCACTTATCAAATTCGGTTCACGCGTTTGGTCTCTAGAGTGCCACAAAGAACAAACATACATAGACTGATAAACACATTACCACTCCTTTGCTTCGCGCAGTTGGGTATAAAGGCCCCCTAAAGATTTACAAAGAACGTAGGAAGAGATAACACAACACACATTTGACTGAAGAACAAGAACTATCAATAATAGATAGTATAAATCTAGAGGATCCCATTTTGCTGACTGACAAATCTTATTGATGTCAAAATCGGATTTTGAAACTCAGCAATATATACTCAACTGCTCAAGGTTGTAAGGCCCAAATTAGACAGTGCCTCGTTCATCGTTCATTTGCGAATATTTTTTGCGAAAATGAACCCTAAGGCCCTTTGCCCTAAGGGCGAATTGAGACGGATGGCTTACCGATGACCTTCGAAAATGAAAGCAAAAATCTCGAAAAATTAACCGTAGAAAGTTCACCCTTAGGGCGAATTAAGACGGATCATTTTCGCAAAAATTTTCGCAGCGATGAACGATGAACGATGCACTGTCTTATTTGGGCCTAACAGAATGCAGCGTGATGTGTGTCTTCGCCCTAAGCCCCCTGTTCGCAAGTTTATTCCGAACTAGCTGATGCCCGCGACTTTGTCCGCATGGATTTAGTTTTTAAAGTCCCTCGGGAACTCCTTGATTTTCCGGGATAAAAAGTAGCCTAGATGTTGACCCGAGTATTAAGCTACCACGGTATAAAATTTTGTGGAAATCTGTGCGGTAGTTTTTACGTGAAAGAAGGACAAACAAACAGACAGACAAACAGACAAAAAAAATTTAGCTTCTGTTTTGATATCTGTATCTTGAACACAATTAGAAGCAAAAACCCTTTTTAGGGTTCCGTACCCAAAGGGTACCAACGGGACCCTATTACTATACTAGCGGCACGCTATGATGGCCGGTTTGACGTTTGTCCGCTCATGAATTTCCGTTAATTGATAACGACTTTGAAGGAAATAATTGTATTACGTTATTGACGATAGTGATGTGCAGAGATTCATAAATTTTATCGAATGTAGTTTTAGGTTTAGGACTCAAAATTTATTAATTTATAAATTTTAAACCGGCCATCATAGCGTGCCGCTAGTATAAGCCTACGCTGTCCGTCCGTCCGTCCGTCCGTCTGTCAGCGGGCTGTATCTCGTAAACCGTAATAGATAGACAGATAAAATTTTCACATATTATGTATTTCTATTGCCGCTATAACAACAAATAATAAAAATTAAATTAAATTAAAAAAATTAAATTAAAATATTTCCATGGGTACATGGAAATATTTTTATTTAATTTTTTTAACGGAACCCTAAAAGAGCGAGGCCCGACTCGCACTTGGCCGATTTTTATTGTTTTCCCGGGATAAAAGTACCTATCTTAATTCGAGTGAATTAATAAGTACGAAGTGTCTATCGCATCATTGCCGACCTTTGCCGACTAACGTATAACAAAAGAATACATAATATTTTGAAGTTCTGACAGTTTTTGTATTGAAACTCTGTCAAAATCTGTTTGTTATTCGTCCATCGAGTACATCGTAAACGAGTTCTTAGGTCATTACATATATATTGGGTATGGATAGAGTGATGCAAAGATCAAGTCGGTCCGTTTACTGTATTTGCACATTTGAACATCGGGTTTACATAGATTGATATTATATACTTACTATAAATTTAACAATTTAATAGAATTATCTTAAATCCTACTAATGTTATGAATGCGAAAGTTTGTGAGGATGGATGTATGGATGGATGGATGGATGGATGTTTAATACTCTTTAACACCACAACGAATGAACCGATTTGATTGAAATTTGGAATGGAAATTTTTAGAGCTACTTTTCATCCCGGAAAATTTCAAAGTTCCCGCGGGAATGAAAAAAGCTTTAAAATCCACGCTAACGAAGTCGCGGGCATCATCTAGTAAAAAATAATTCTATTCTATTCTATTCTATTGAATTGAGGACTTCTACCAAAATGACAAAGGAAAAATCCTATTAATGCGACTTCGTCCGTCTGTTCGTCTGTCATTAATTTCTCTATTGGTGTCTACTATTGTTATCAACCTGAAAGGAATAATTAAAATATGAGTACGTTGCGATTATTTAGTAAAATAAGGATAAAAGTTTAAAAAACTGTATATTAATATCATAAAAATCGGCTCAGTAGTTGATTCGCTTCAGTGGAACATTTTGTAGTCACATACCTACATACATACATACATACATACATCCATACATACTACATACATACATACATACATACTTGCATACATATATACATACATACATACACAAACGTTTCTTTTGGCATAGTCGGTAGTAAAAACAGTGTTTTCTAGTTATACGCAGAGCACTTGAGTGTAAACCGATCCTCAAGGATCAGAGTGGGTATTTGTACACTCGTGTACCAATACCCTCAAGCAAACTTAACGTTCCGTTCAACAGAAACGGTGTAATAAGCCTCAAGTCTCAACGCTCCGCAAACTTAAACAACGGGCCGCGGTTTACGGAAAATAAAGACTCCGCACTTTTGATCTAGTTCTGAAAACAAACTTGACTCGAACTGAAGAGTTGAAGACTTCGCGAGTCTTTGAATCGATGAAATCGACAAGCGAGGTGATTAACTTCAGAGTTAATCCTAATTTGTACTCGTTAGCGTTTGCTAGAAACTTTATTTATTTTTAACTTGAAAAATGAGGGGTGTTATAAATTTAGCGAGTGTTTCTGTGTTTCAGTGTATCTGTGTACCTGTGTATCAGTGTATCTGTGTATCTGTGTATCTGTGTATCAGTGTATCTGTGTATCTGTGAATCTGTGTATCTGTGTATATGTGTATCTGTGTATCTGTGTATATGTGTATCTGTGTATCTATGTATCTGTGTACCATACCAACATACAAGATTAAACACCAGCTTTAAAATTGAGCAAAAACAAAAGTTTACTGTATGGGATCCCCTCTTTAATTTCTTACTTTATTTTAATAATAATAGAAATATAGCGAGTGTTTCTGTGTATCTGTGTTCCATACCAATGTACAAGGTTAAACAGCAGCTATCAAAAACAAAAGTTTATTGTTTGGGATCCCTCTTTAATTTCTTACTTTATTTTAATAATAATAGAAATACACATATTGTGAAATTTTTGAAAAATTACAATTTTATTACGGTTCATGAGATACAACGCGCTGACAGACAGAAGGACGGACGTCCAGCGGAGGCTTCATCATCATCATTATCAACCTTTAGATGTCCACTGCTGGACATAGGTCTCCTGCATGGACCTCCACAGGCTTCGGTCTTGCGCCGCCTGAATCCAGTGGCTCCCTGCGACTCGTTTGATGTCGTCGGTCCACCTAGTGGGGGGTCTGCCAACACTGCGTTTACCGGTGCGGGATCGCCACTCCAACACCTTGGGACCCCAACGACCATCAGCTCTTCGAACTATGTGCCCCGCCCATTTCCACTTCAGTTTCGCGACTCGCTGAGCTATGTCAGTGACTTTAGTTCTCCTGCGGATCTCTTCATTTCTGATTTGATCTCGCAGGGATACCCCAAGCATAGCTCTCTCCATCGCTCGCTGAGTGACTCTGAGCCTTCTTATGAGGCCCACAGTTAGCGACCATGTCTCGGATCCATAAGTCATCACTGGCAACACGCACTGTTCGAAGACTTTAGTCTTCAGGCACTGAGGTATTTTGGACGAGAAGACATCTCGGAGCTTCCCGAACGCTGCCCAGCCGAGTTGGATTCGGCGGTTGATCTCTTTCTCGAAATTAGACCTACCTAGCTGGACTGTGTGTCCCAGGTATATATACTCGTCCACAATTTCGAGCGCAGAGTTCTCAACGATTACTGGGTGGAGCGGAGCATGAGCATTGGACATGATTTTCGTCTTGCTCATGTTCATTTTCAGGCCCACCTGTTGAGAAACCCTGCTGAGATCATTGAGCATTGTATTGAGGTCTCTCAGAGTCTCTGCCATGACTACTATGTCATCGGCAAATCGCAGGTGAGTGATGTACTCGCCGTTTATGTTGATGCCAAGTCCGTTCCAATCCAGAAGCTTAAAGACGTCCTCCAACGCAGCGGTAAATAGCTTCGGGGAGATTACATCTCCCTGCCGCACTCCACGCTGCAAATGGATTGGTCTCGTAGTCTGGTCCTGTATACGTACTGACATAGTGGCGTTTTCGTACAAGCACTTCAACACTTGGATATACCGGTAGTCAATCCGGCATCTCTGCAGCGACCTCAATACAGCCCAAGTTTCCACCGAATCAAAGGCTTTCTCATAGTCCACAAACGCTAAGCAAAGTGGCTGGTTATACTCTTCCGTCTTTTGTATAACCTGCCGCAGCGTATGAATGTGATCTATGGTACCAAAGCCTTTTCGGAATCCGGCTTGTTCGGGAGGCTGGAAGTCGTCAAACCTACGAGCGAGACGATTCGTAATGACTCTCGAGAACAACTTGTAAACATGACTCAGCAGCGAGATGGGTCTATAATTCTTCAGCAAGGTATTATCACCCTTTTTGAAGAACAGGACCACCACGCTCCTGTGCCATGCTTCCGGCGTTATACCCTCGTGAATGACGGAATTGAACAATCGCTGAAAGATCTTAAGTACCGGTTTTCCACCCGCTTTCAGGAGTTCCGCAGTGATTCCGTCATCACCTGGCGCCTTGTTGTTCTTGAGCTGTTTGAGAGCCATTCTAATCTCGTATAGGCTGACGTCCAGGATATCTTCGGTATAGTGTCGGGTCAGTTTAGCTCTGGGATCTTTGGCCAAATCTTCAACAGGTTTTTGTGTCGTGGTATATAACTGTCCATAGAACTTCTCGACCTCTCTCAAGATCTCAGGTCGAGAAGAGACGAGACGACCGTCATCAGTTTTCAGCCGCGTCAGCTGGCTCTGTCCGATAGACAGATCTCTCGCGAACACTTTTGAGCCCTTGTTCCGCTCGATAGTATCTTTAATACACTTGGTATTAAAGATCCGAAGGTCGCGAGTTTGCGCCTTAGAGATCTGCCTATTAATCTGCCGGTAGGCAGCCGCGTCTGCCGATGACTGCAGCCTCATCTCTCGTCTCTCCTCCATGAGCTTGAGAGTATGGTCAGAGAACTTGTCGGTTCTTTTCCTGCGATGGGTCTTAAAGAATTTAGACCCCACAGTATGGACAGTTTCCACGAACCTGTTGTTAAGTTCGTCCACAGAAACGCAGTCTGCGAGGCAATCGAATCGGTTCTGCAGTTCGAGTTGGAAGTTTTCGGGGTTTTGGATATGAGCACGAGAGGGTCGGAGAGTTGACTTCACCAGTCTGGCCCTTTCCAGCTTTACATTAATATTCAATGTGCCTCTTACCATACGGTGATCGCTCCCGGTTTTCACCCTGTTGATCACAGAGACATCATTGAATATATGCCGCCTGGTCGACAAAATGAAGTCAATCTCACTTCTCGTGGAACCATCGGGGCTCATCCATGTCCATTTTCTGTGTGGCCGCTTCCTGAAGAAAGAGTTCATCATAAAAAGGCCCTCCTTCTCCATGAAGTCGGCCAGCATTTGACCCCTCTGGTTCCTTCGCCCATACCCAAACTGCCCCACTCTCGTCTCTGCACCGCTTCGTTCGCCCAGTCTCGCGTTGAAATCCCCCATCACAACATTGTAGTGAGTGGTAGAGGTGTGTATGGCTTTTGATATATCCTCATACAGCACCTCCACCTCCTCGTCAGAATGTGTCGATGTCGGTGCGTAAACCTGTATAACCTTCAGCGAATACCGTTTGGTGATTCTGAGTATAAGGTACGCTACCCTACTCGACACACTTTTGACTTCGACGATGTTGTTGACGAGGGACTTGTGAACGATGAACCCGACACCACCCTGGGACTGTTGGTCGCCCTCCCGGTAGTAGAACAAGTTGCCGGAATTGAGGATTATCGAGTCCTCCCCCTCTCTTCGAACTTCAGATAATCCTATAATATTCCAGCGCAACTTGCTTACTGCTTCTTCCAGCTCGATGATCTTCTCGTCGGTCCTCAAGGTGCGTGCGTTGTATGTCGCCAGGTCCAGTCGTCGGGGTTGGCAGCGGAATCTCTTCCGGAGATTCTTAGCACCCCCTGCCCCGCCATTACCACGACCGCTGCCAGGGTCAGGAATAGCGGGGCCGCCGGGAACTAGGGGCCTTGGCCTTGTTTCGGTTTCCATTTGTGTTTTGCCCATAATGACCACGCTGGGCAGGCGTATTGGTCATCGCAGGGCTAAACTGATCGCACCGATGTCGCTGCTGCCCGACACCGGCCTGTGTCATTTGTTCAGTTTAGCTAGAATGAGATGGTTATACCGCCATCTTTCGGTCGTCATAGCCTCGTCAGTAGACTAGCAGGGGGCACCGCGGGCAGGTGAGGTTGACTGTTGGAGCGCTAGATGTAGGTGCGCTCCCTTACCCCCCAAGCGGACCCTTAAGCGGAGGCTTAGTAGGGTCCTGTTTGAACCCTACGATGATACAGACAAAGTGGTTAATCTTATAACACCCCTCTTCATTAATTAAAAAGGAATGCGCTGTCACCCATTTGTTGTTGACTTATGTAAACTACAATAGAGATCCAGCCAAATTCAAATGCAGTGAGCTTGCAGTCCAAAATCTGTCAAAAAAATATGGATAAAGCCCTCACCTTAGATATGGGGGTAATATCAGTTCTGATTCAGGAAGCTTTTTACTTTTATGTTCTCTGATTCTCTCAGTGACATTAGAAAAAGTTCGGTAAATTAACCTTTGTTAACATTTTCAAGGTGAAGCCGCGTGTGAAATCTCCTTAGGTGAATAAGGCTGGCCGTATATTGTTATAAGAAATTAGTCACAATTTCTGTTCATCCTGGTACCTATATTGTTAGTTTACATCCTAATCTGATTTTTGCTTTTCACTACTTGTCCAATAGATTGTTTGGAAGAGATCGTTTCATACAGATAAGGCCATCTAATGTAGGTACAATACAATTTTTGTTTTTGTTTATAGATTCATTGTAGTTTGTTAATGTGGTGAACAATCCAACAATAATAACCAACAATCTAGCAAAAGTAAATGGTATACGGGATCTGGTCATAAAAGTATTCACTTTATTTTTATTTTATTTTATTTATTTATTTAGGAAAGCCAACAGTTGATACAATAATACATTTATAATTGTAGCAGCAGTGCTGACTGAGCATTTTGTCGGTCGAGTTTTATTAAACGTTTTGAACTGGCTTCGAGTCAGTTGCTCCTTACCGACCGTACACATCACACTGTTCCACTGTAGGGTTTAGTAATTTTGTAATTTAATATTAATGTGCAATTGATTAAATATTTAAAGTCACGGAGTAACTTCTTTTAACAAGCCCTATAACCTTGATAGAGAACACGGCGCTGCATACGGAGTAGTAAGGAGATTCTCTAAACTGATGACGCAAGCATCTCCCACAATAATCAAAGAAAGCCACTTGATTAAATGCTCAACTAACTATGGGCTATCACAACATGGTATTATGCTTCATCGTCATAATAATTTATTATTTAAACCCATTGCTGGCTCAATACTGGATATGGCTCTTCTCAGAATGAGGAAGATTAAGGCCATAGTGCAGATTGGCTGGCGTAACTTAGTACTAATTATAATAATTTTTAATTCATAGATCCATCTAAATATTTATAAGGAAAAGGTGACTGACTGATTGCCTGACTGATCTATTAACTCACAGCACAAACTATTGGACGGATCGGGCTGAAATGCATACAGATAGCTATTATAACGTAGGCATCCGCTACGAAAGGATTTTTGAAATGTCAACCCCTAACGTGAGCAAAGCTGCGGGCAAACGCTAGTCTCTTATAAAAATGCTATGTTTCTAAAGATAAAGATCCAATACTGTTAAATTATGATTAAAAATTATTATTTTAACTCAACAGTTTAGTGACCAAATTTTTAAAATAAAGATTTTAAAAAAGAGAGCAAACAATAAAAATTTTCCTTTAACCCATTTTGTTCTTGTAGTACGCAAGAGCAGCTTACTGCCTTTTGGCGTGCGTACGAATTTTTTTCTATCAAAAATTTCTAACAGTGTGCGACCGGGCTAAGCAGGTAAAATGTCTCCTGTGCTCAATGAAGGCTCTAAAGTTGCGTGAAGCGCCCCCCACCCCCGCCCCCAACTCGACGTCGAGCTGAATTACCCTGACTGCCTCTGACGCTCGAGTGGAATTATTTATTAACCGTACTTATTTTATTCAACTTTTGCCTAGATTCTCCCTGAAGTATATAATATTATTATATTATTATTGCTAAACTTCGGGACATGAGGCCATTTCAAAAAGTTTCTTGAAATAATTTCTTTCTTTCTTTTTATCCGATGACAAAAGTCACAATTTTTCATTTTTCTTTTTTTTTGCGAAACCACCTCATTGCGTTTCATCATTCATTCATTCATTCATCATCAGCCAGAGTGCATCCACTGTTGGACATAGGCCTCTTTTAAGTAGCGCCAACGTTGCCTATCCTCGGCCTTTCGCATCCAATCGATGCCGGCCACTTTCCGGATGTCATCGCTCCATCTATCATCCATTGCGTTTGTCACCATCACAAACAGTAAATTTTCATTTTTCGGTTTTTCAGCTGTTCTTTAGGGCTTTTCCTATTATATTTTTATTTTTAAACCCCCACCCTTTCATTAAGGCGAACAAAACAAAAATAAATATCCAAATCAGTCAAGCCATTTTTGAGTTAAAGCCAGACGAACAGCAATTGATTTTAATAATTATTATCGACCGAGCGAAGCGAAGGTCTTTGAGTCTACTTGAGTGAATTTGCACTTGTCCGTCCGTCCGTCCGTCCGTCCGTCCGTCCGTCCGTCCGTCCGTCCGTCTGTCAGAGCCTTATAACTTCTAAATTACTGAACGTAATTACTTCAATTTGAGATATAATATGTAAACCGATGGCCTCCAGCCGAAAATGGCTTAAAAAGTTATAAAAATCTTTATTTCAGGGGGGCTCTCATAGAAGCGAATGCGAAACAAAAAAAAAATTTTTGCATTTCATAGAGTTACAGTACCTCATTTTAAAGATAATTTGGAACAGAGTACAAAAGTATTTTTTTTTTAATTTTTTTCCTAAAATTGACGAAATGGGGGCCTTTCAAAGTGGAGATTATATTTGACCTCACAACGGAATAACCATTGAGAGCTGTTCCTTGAAAGTTTTATAATTTTAGCGTAATATCATGTACTTGAACAACAAATACTAAAATTAGATAAATGTAATAAGGAAACTAAATTATTTAACTTTTAATGAGCAGCAACAACAGAACTTCACAATGATGTCAATAGATGGCGCTCTCATCTCATTTAAAGCAAATGCAGCTATATGTAACATATTATCATTCAATTAAAATTATTATTTAGTCATTTAGCAAACATCAATAAAACTTCACGTTGCAGTTTGTTTTTACATGTTTTCTGATCGTGTCGATAGTTGACGCTGTGTACAAGTAATTTAATTTGAATGTTCCAAAAAACTATACCTAAGTTTGATTGAGGCCTTGAGGATTTCACTATAACAGTTCCCTAACCTTTACGGGCTACCTATGTTAAGTTAGTTGACACTTTCTGTCAACTTCGTTATTACGAACCTCTACGGGACAACTAAAGGTGAAAATGACATTGGGATGTTAGGATTGTATTTAGGGGCTACAAAGGGGATGATTTAGGTATGGTTGGTGAAAACGGGCATAATAATAATGTCAATTTTGATCGTCATGTATCTATTGAATGAATAAGTAATAATGGGAAACCGTTACCGCGAGGTCTCAGTTCGGGGCGAACCACTAGTTATACAGTGTTAAAACTGTGATCTCCTGTTTGGGGGGTCGCAGGTTCGATCCCGGGTACGCACCTCTGACTTCAGATTCAAGTGCGTTTAAGCAATTAAATAACACTTGCTTCAATGGTGAAGGAAAACATCATGAGAAAACCTGCACGCAGAACAGTTAAAAACAATAACTCATTATCAGGGGGACCTACTTCACTATTGTCGAGTATAACTGACAATTTGATGTTTTGATGGTTTGCCTATAACCTATAACCCCTATGCCTATAACTCTTCTCTGAGAGGAGACCTGCGCTCAGTAGTGAGCCGTTGATGGGTTGCTAATGATGATGATTATGATGAGTCCTAAAACTAGTTGGAGGTTCATATTATGAAATATTATCTACGTGCTCATTTAAAACGTAAGTAAGTAAAGGCTCAATTTACTTGAATTATTATATTATTAAGGACTACAGATCTCTGTTCTACAAAGTACTAGACCCACTAGTATTTCTAGAGGTACTTTAACTATATTGACTTTACGATTGTTTTTACTCTAACACTGCCTGAAGTTTCTAATTGTTAAAATGGGTGCCTATTTGTTCAAAAAGGTATTCGATGATAGCCTAGCCGTTAAGACCTCGGCGTCCTTTTCGTGGTTCCATAGTTCAAATCCTTTCGCCAATCTCAAACTTTTCGGAGTTATAAGCAATTTAATATCACTTGCTTTAAGGAACAGATACAAACAATAACTCTTCTATATTATTATTATCAGTGGGACCTACTTCATCATAGTCAAGTATGACTGACAGTTTGATGTTTTGAAAGTTTACCTAGCGATACAAAAACTGTCAAGTAATTTGCTTCCAGCCCCTCTAGCCAAGTTGACTATCTATCATCGTCAACGCTATAGAAAACTCTTGAAATGTATGGAAATTGTAGAACGCTATCGACAAGTCACGTGGCTATAGAATAATCGTAGCCAAGTTTACAAGTCAGCTGTTCGCTCGACGAAATATAATAAATTTTAGCGTTTCTATAATGTTGATAGCTACATCTCATACAATTGGAAGCCAAGTTGCAATTTTGACAAGCGCTTACGATTTGAAGTCGAAGCTTTCGAACGCTATCGAAGCGATCGTCAAGCCCCTATAGAAAACGCTACAAAATGGCGAATTTTGAATCAGCTGATCCAAAACAAAAGTATAGGCTAGGTTTGTTTGTTGAATAGGTTGCAATAAGAGCTGCTGCTGAACTGCTGGGTTGCTGTCGTTGCTGATGATGATATCACTTAGTCTTGGTGACTTGCTGAAATTATGTTATCGAGATTTAACTATTAATGTCCCCTTATCTAATATTATTCATTATTTGGTAACTCATGCCATTATAATCTTGGATGGAAATACCACTACATCTTACAGTTAAATGTTTCATTATCAACCTTTAGAATATGTCCACTGCTGGACATAGGTCTCCTGCATGGACCTCCACAGGCTTCGGTCTTGCGCCGCCTGAATCCAGCGGCTCCCTGCGACTCGCTTGATGTCGTCGGTCCACCTAGTGGGGGTCTGCCAACACTGCGCTTACCGGTTCGGGGTCGCCAATTCAGCACCTTGGGACCCCAACGACCATCAGCTCTTCGAACTATGTACTCCGCCCATTTCCACTTCAGTTTCGCGACTCGTTGAGCTATGTCGGTGACTTTGGTTCTCCTGCAGATCTCCTCATTTCCGATTTGATCTCGCAGTTAAATGTTTACTAATTAAAAAATTAAACTCATATTTTGTTGTTTTAATACTGTACTTTATTAATAGTAAAAATCTTTATTATTTTAAAGACACTGCCTGTGAGGAAGATGTTGTATTTATTTAAATCTTAAACACAATGTTGTACTATAATCTATATAATATTATACATACTATTACATAATATATAAAAATCAATTAATTGAACAGCAAGTTCATTCAAAAATCTTTTCCTAGATCAACCTATTTAAACTAGCGGCACGCTATAATGGCCGGTTTGACGTTTGTCCGCTCATGAAGTTCCGTATTAATTGATAACGACTTTGAAGGAAATAATTGTATTACTTTATTGACGATAGTGATGTGCAGAGATTCATAAATTTTATCGAATGTAGTTTTAGGTTTAGGACTCAAAATTTATTTATTAAATTGATTTCTAAAATGTATACAAGTGTAGAAAAATCAGTTTGCACCATTTAAGGGGTGAATGTACTTGTGAATATGAACAATTTTCACTATGTGGACAAACCTCTGAAATCGCAAAAAAATATCAGCTGTTTCATACAAAAGGTAAAATTTTTATTTTTATATGATATATACCACAACTCGGCATTTGGTTTTCTAAATTGAAAATTTTTAAAAATGGAATCTAATACGATCGTCACATAGGATCGCTGGCTAGCACAACTACTACCTCCGGCAAACTCGCGTCAATGCTCAATGCAAAACAAAGCAGTTTCGAATTGACGTTGCTTCGAAAAGTATAAACTGTCAGTGCAATGCGATTGTGATATAGTTTTGACCTGGCTTTGGATTTCAAATATTGATACTGCATTACTGTTGACCCTTGCTCGTTAATTTGGACTCTGTTCAAGCCCTTTGTTGTGGATTTCGTCGATATGACCGAACGTACGCAGAGAACTGTTCTAAATAGTCAGACACGTGAGTTCGTAATACGCCTTCGTAACTATTTCGATCGTGAAGCTCAAAATGGAGGGCCAATTTTACCTATAACGTCAGTGGTTGAACGCGTAGCTGATGCGCTTAATATTGGACAACGAACTGTTAGACGGATAACTAAAAAAAAATATGGCGAGACTGGCACAGAAGAAAATAAACTTCACACACCAAAAAAGAGAAAACGAGCAAAACCAGTCGTAGGCGTCGATAGCTTTGATGCCGATGCTATCCGAAGACATGTTTACGGCTACTATTTACAGAAGGAGTATCCAACAAGAAAAAAGTTGGTGCATTCACTGAAGGAAGCTGGATTATTCTTCGGTGGGGAAAGTTCTTTAACGAAGATTTTGAAGACCATTGGATTTCGATACAAAAAATGTAACAAACGCAAAATATTGATGGAAAGATTTGATATAGCGATGGCAAGGTATACTTTTTTACGGCAAGTGAAAGAAATCAAAAATTGGCAAAATGTTGTGTTCTTGGATGAAACATGGCTTAATGCTAACCATACTGTAGGCCGTTCTTGGAACGATGACACAGCAGCATCTACTTCCAAAGTTCCTGTAGGAAAAGGATCGCGACTTATAATTTGTCACGCCGGAACCATCAACGGGTTTGTCGAAGGTTCTCTCATGGCTTTTGCGTCAAAAACCACTGGAGACTATCATGAAGACATGAATGGAGAAAAGTTTACTGAATGGTTTACCTCAATGTTGTGTAGCCTCCCTGAACCATCTATTATAATTATGGACAACGCCCCATACCACTCGATGCAAATTGACAAGCCACCTGCCCAATCCCAAAAGAAAGCTGATATCGTCGCATGGCTTCGTAAAAATGGCGTAGATGCAAACATGAATATGTTAAAAGCGGAATTAGTACGTCTTTTAAAAGAAAACAAACCAACCAAGATCCGATACGTCATTGACGAAATAGCATTAGAACATGGGCACAGAGTTATACGGTTACCGCCTTACCATTGTGAGTATAATGCGATTGAGTTGGTGTGGGCTCAAATTAAGGGATATGCTGCAAGACACAATACAGAACCCCCATTTACCACAAAAAAAAATGCTAAAATTATTAGAAGAAGCTTGTGAACATGTGACTAAATGAGACTGGGAAAAGGTTGTGAATAGAACTGTTAAATTAATAAGGGAAGATTATGAAAGAGATGTGAAAATAGATAATATTATAGAAAACGAACATATAATTATTAATGTAGGTGATGATAGCAGTGACGACAGTGAAAATAGTAGTATGGACGAATCTGATTAATTATGGCCTTTTGTGGCACCTTTTTTGGTATCTTTTGTATTCATATGTTTCTTGTGTGCATATAAAGTATGTATATTCATTTTCATTCAAATATTCAGTTCGTTCAAATAAATTAAATAAACATATACATTTTTGTTTTATTAAACCTATTTAATCAGGTACAAAAACAAAACTTAATTGTTTTTTGTTCGAGAATAAATTGACATTCCACATCACTATTGTAATGTGTCAAACCGGCCATCATAGCGTGCCGCTAGTGTAGACGTTCGTGCTGGACAAAGGTGGACAGGTGCATAAAGTTTTCGTATTGTAGAAAACCTTTACAACTTAATTTATTATTTATAATGTTAATAGTGTACTCTTAAGCTTAATATATTTCTAAGATTTCTAAAAGGTCTCCTGCATGGACTTCCACAGGCTTCGGTCTTGCGCCGCCTGAATCCAGCGGCTCCCCACGACTCGTTTGATGTCAGAGGTCCACCTAGTAGGGGGTCTGCCATCACTGCGCTTCCCGGTGCGGGCGGGGTGGCCACTCTAGCACCTTGGGACTCCTACCACCATCAGCTCTTCAAACTATGTGCTCCGCACATTTCCACTTCAGTTTCGCGACTCGCTGAGCTATGTCAGTGACTTTGGTTCCCCTACGGATCTCTCAAAAATGGGTAGACCGATTGACAGATACTGAGACAACCACTTATGAAGATGCTAGTCTCAAATATTCTGTCAAATTGTCTAGAACCCTATTTAATCGTGCCAAAACTTCGTTTCGGTTTTCCTCCATTTCAATTCTTCGCGATTCTAATCAGAGCCTTTCCATATCCCTCTGATGGTGATTTCGTTCCCGGACTTCCTCCAGTTGCAGCCGGCAATTCTCGACGCCTGCGAACTCGCTTGTGGCTTGTTCGAAAGGCGTCTGTGCCCTCCGTGTGCGCGCTCGAAGCAGCCTCTCCCGTCGCGGCGTAGACCCGGTGGGCGAAGGGTTTGCCGGATGCCGCTGTCTTCGTGGAGCCCCTGAAGTTGTGGCGATGGGAGAAATTGTCGACTGCGTCGGCGTAGCGACTGTACTATATTTACATTACCTATTTCACTCACTTTTTTATTCTATTTAAAAAATTGAGACGTATTATGTTCATTAATATTTGACGTTACTTTTGTGACTGACGTTTAAAAACGTTAAGCATAGACAATGACATATATTTTTTCTCTCCACGGGATAGAATGAGCGCTCCAATTAATCGTTTTCCATGGTGGCTTTCGTCAAAACGTTTACGATCAGAGAAAGTGAATTGTCCGTAATACGCACCGCTAGGAATGACCTTCCGACTTCCGTTAATTTAACGAAGAATAATTTGGGTACCTTTAAATCAAGAGTTAGTAGACATGTTCTAGGCAAGCGCGCAATTTAGGCTGCATCATCGCTTACCATCAGTTCAGATTGCAGTCAAGCGCTAGTCTATATTATATAAAACCATCTTAACTACTCCTCTATTAAAAATTATACACTTATTATTAAAATGAATTCAGATCTTAAGCTTTTTAGACCGTACTCGATTTTCATTTTTTTTAATTCAAAATAAAAGTTTATATATTTGGCTCACAATGTTGGTTCCCATTTCCGCTTCGGTAACTTTTATGCATCCATTTCACGATAAAGAACTACAAAATAACATTTTATGTGTCCGAAGCTGGAATCGAAGCTGTTACAGGAACGATCAATCACTCGAACAATAAAGTCCGATATCGTAACTCGCGAGTCGTTATAAGCTACCGTGTACGGCGATTTGTGAATGGATTCCCTCCTAACTTGCCTTTAGAGCCGGGTAAATTCACCAATTTACTACTTTATAAGTTAACAGTGATAGTCTAGTTAGGACTGCGGTCTCCTATTTAGAAGGTCGCATGTTCGATACCGGGCACGCACTTGACTTTTAAGAGCTATGTGCGTTTTAGCACTTAAATATGACACGCTTCAATGGTGAAGGAAAACATCGTGAGGAAACCTGCTCGCCTGAGAGTTCTCCATAATGTTCTCAAAGGTGAGTGAAGTCTACAAATTCGTATTGGGCCAGCGCGCAGCGTTGTGAACTATGGCCTATAACCCTTCTCATAGAGGAGACTTGCGCTCTGCGATGAAGTTTAACAATTCCGTGTTAAGCCGTGTACCCACTTGGCGAAACTTTGCATAACTTACTAAGGAACCCTAAAAACGCATTATCCTGAACAGTAAACTTTGTATGTGTGTGTGTGTGTGTGTGTGTGTGTGTGTGTGTGTGTGTGTGTGTGTGTGTATGTGTGTATGTGTCTTCATTCGTAACGTATGACAAGGAATGCGACAAACACTCTTCAACCTGAAGTTGTATATTTAAAGGATCGCCATTTGTTATTTTAAGAAAATATTTTTACCGAGTACCTACTGGATTGAAGAGTGCTAGAAATAGAAATTCGTAAAGACATTCATCGTAGAGGCCATTGTTATAAAATACTAGATGATGCCGTGATTTTGCTTGCGTGGATTTGGGTTTTTTGATTCCCACGGGAACTCTTACTTTCCGATATAAAATGTAGCCTGAGTAGGTGTTAGATAGATGATGATCGAGGATCGAGGAGGAAGATCGGATGATGGAGCATAAAACTGTGACCCAGGAAGTCAGGTATGTCGTACATAGTCCGGCAATAGATTCACATATAGGGGATGCCTTAAATTTGTTTGTGAAGGAGTAACAAACATCCGAATTACTATCACTATCATATCCCTACTTCCTTAATCCTACAAATGCGAATGTTTTTGAGGATGGATGTATGGATGGATGGATGTTTGTTACTCTTTCACGCCATAACGAATGAACCGATTTGGCTGAAATTTGGAGATAGCTAATTTCCAGGATGAACACATCGGCTGCATTTTATCACGGAAAAGTAAAGAGTTCCCGCGGGAATCAAAAACCTTAATCCGCGCGGACGAAGTCGCGGGCATCATCTAGTGACTAGATTCTAGTCTTAAATATATGAACGTGGTTTGTCTGTTTGTATATCCTCAATCACGCAACACAACGGAGCAAACGTATCGACGCGATTTTTTTGCATGTGTATAGTTGAAGAACTTGAGGACTTGGATTAAGTAATTTTAACCCGTGAAAACAGTGGGTTCCCACGGGATTTTTAATAATCTAACTCCATGTGAAGTCGCGGGCAAAGATTAGTTTATGATATAACTAAAATATTTGAATAGTTAAAGGAATGTGTGACGTATCTCGTCCCCGCATCGGTTGGTCCGACGAGCTCCTAAGTAAATATTAGAGGCGATGTTTGGCCACTTGCCGGGACTCCGCGAGTGAGTGTACCTACTTGACTTATACGGTTTAGTTTAGGGCACTATGCACGTTTTCACCGACCATAACTATGTCATCCCCTAAGCAGGAGTCTCTTTACGTAGGCAGCCCCTAAATGATTGGCCCCACCGGCGGGAATGGGGCTGCTTTCTGTCTGCCCGTCTTAACATGAATTGAATTATAGTACCTACGCTTTTTTTGGTACCTCACCTCATTGAGGAAATATTATATTCTATTTTATTCTAACTAAGTTGCATGGGTTAAATCGGCATGGCATCCGGCTGCCCACAAGATAGTATAAAAAACTTATTACAATGTAATAGCTGTATAATAATATTGTAAAATAATTATTTTGAAAAGAGCAACTGCTGAGTTTCTTGCCGGCTCTTCTCAGCAGAATCCGCTTTCCGAACCGATGGTAGAATCATGACGTGTCATAAGAGCCACAGGTTGGCCTACATGAAATAAATAATTTTGATTTTGAAATATAATCCCTTACCCAATGTCATAACCACCGTTAGGTGTTCTCTAAAGGTTCGTGAAAAAGTAATCGCCAGAAAGCGTCACCTAACTTAGCTTAGGTAGGCCGTAAAAGAAAGGGAACTGTGGTTAAAATGTGCATGAATTATTATATAGGTATAGGAATGAATAAGTTTACCCTAACAACTCGAAATAAGAATAACGCCTTACAACGTTAGTACGTACAGAGTCGGAGATAAAAGATTGTCCACTTGTGGACAAACTTTAGCGAGGATCACCACAGAACATTAGCTTGTGTCAAATCCTGGTTGTTATACAAGCTTTTTAATACTCAAAGTATACAAATTATTTTCAATTAACCAACTGCCGAAGGAGTGTATCTATTACCTATGTTCTTGTCTGACATGTTTTGTAGTCTATACTGCTTGACAGATTTCATAAAATTATAATATACTTGAATAAGTAGGGATAGTTTGGGACTATTAACTATTTTAAATCCAAAACCAAAAAATAGTAATAGTAAACGATAACATTAGCATCAAATTGAAATTAACCTGAACAGTATTGAATTAGAGCTCAATTTCGTGTAAGTATGTATTCTTATACGTTTACGTATAAGAAAAAAAATTGTCCAATAATAAAATAATTGGATATTTACTGGGTATAGAATGAGATGCATAAAAAATCAACAAAATGACTTCCATTTTAAACGAAACAACTAAGGAACCCCAAAAAAGTACCGTCAAGCACTTAATTTAATTACTACCATATCCTAAATCGACCCGGGCAAGGGATAGCAAACTGCGGGATGTTTTCTCTACTAATAGAATGACAAACACTCGCTGCAGAGGAATGGATAGTGATCTATCAGGTCTTATTTTTTGCTTGTTTTGCGAGTGAGTAAGCCAAAGCGGTATAACTACTTTTTTATATATTTTTGTGTTTGTAGGCCAATAACATAATATCTGCTGTTGATGTTTGTTACTTTTTAACGCCACAACGAATTAACCGATTTGGCTGAAATTTGGAATGGAGATAGTTCTTATTCAGGACTAACACAGAGGCTACTTTTATCCTGGAAAATTAGAAAGTTCTCACGGGAATGGAAAAACCTTAATCCATGCGGACGAAGTCGTGGGAATCATCTAGTTTAATATAAAAAAATATTATTAAAAACCGACCCAAACGCCCACGCCCCCCTACAAACTACACACATCAAAAGTGTCTAGGGATCAAGCATTTTTATGCGGATTTCTTGAGATTGAGATGTGGCTTTGTAATAAATTTATGATTTTATAAATTTATATGGATCCTTTTTGGTGCATTTCATAATTTGAATCAGGAACTGTCAATCAAATTCGAGTAAAAGATGAAAATCAGCTGTCAATATTTTCCCTATAAAAACATACAACGCATTGAAGACATTATTAGTGCTACTGTTTCCCTACTACTGATTAAAACCAACGTTATTATGGAGCGGCGACGTCATTTAAGCAGGGAAGAAATGCTCAGAGCCGTGGTAATGATAGAAGCTGGTTCCCGGCAACGTTATACTGTGGCTTTAGCTCTGAATACAAGTCAGAGTGTTATCAGTCGACTTTGGACACGTTACCGAAGCACTGGTACCGTGGCTGAGCGCCATGGAGGACGGTATCGCTGCACCACACGGAGACAAGACCGATACATTCAAATCTTAACTCGAAGAGCTCCAACAATAACCGCCATGATGTTAGCCGTGAGGCTTCATCACTCTTCAGGGAACTTAATTAGCGACCAAACAGTCAGAAACCGCTTGCATGAAGTGAACCTTCATTCCCGAAGACCGCTACGGGTACCACCTATAGCAATGCACAATCGTAGGATTCGATATCAATGGGCTCTTGAACACAGAAATTGGGCAGAAGAACAATGGCGTTTCGTGTGCTTTTCTGATGAGTCTCGTTTTGGTATGAGACCGGATACAAGACGTATACGACACTGGAGAACCCCTGGACGCCAACAGCGATTAAAATCCTGCCAGGAAGTCCATCCTTATAGTGGTGGAACCATCATGGTATGGGCGGGTATTTGGATCGGCGGAAGAACTGAGTTGATTTGGATCAGAGGCAACCTCAACGCTCAAATTTATGCTGAGACGATTGTATCAGACGTCATCGTTCCTCTACAAGTGCAAATCGGTCCCTTATTTCAGTTAATGCATGATAATGCACGACCGCACACCGCAAGAGTTGTAAGACAGACTCTCGCCGCAGCTAACATCAATGTCCTGCCCTGGCCTGCTCAGTCGCCAGACTTGAACCCGATTGAGCATGCATGGGATATGCTACAGAGAAGAGCTCTGTAGCATATGGAGGGTATGGAGGGAATATGGAGGGTATCCAGTGGCAAGAAGACCTTTTTTTGTTGTTGCAACGAACATGGGCGGCCATTCCACAGCGTGATTTGGATGAACTCATTTTGAGTATGCCAAACCGATGTTCTTGTGTTGTTAGTGTTCGCGGTAGAAACACGGATTATTAATTGTTTAAGTTACCCAATAAAATTTTAAAGAAAACTGTTATTTCAGTCTTTTTTTCGAACTTTAATGTTAGTGGTTCAAATGTCAAAAATCCCTTTATTAGGAAATGGCAAATTTCTTTATTAATGCAAAGGTGACTTGGTTTATCGTTACTGTGACAAACGAAAACACTTTATTTGATGAATCCTTAAAGAAAATTTTAATTAATATCAATCAGGAGAAAAGTTATTGCAAAAATATATGTTGATCCCTAGACACTTTTGATGTGTGTATATAGTTGATATAAATTGATATAAAAATTGATAAAATTTGAATGGGACCACCTGGGGAGCATAACCTTTGAAACAAAACAAGAATTTTCCAAACCGGTTCAGGCGTCTTCGAGTAATCGGTGAACATACATAAAAAAATAAAAAATTCCGATGAATTGAGAACCTCCTTTTGTGTAGTCAGTTAAAAATATCCCGCGCTTTCAGGAAATAGAAAAAATCAACTCTACGCTCACGAAGTTGCGATTAACAACCAGTAGTTATGTAAGTCCTTAGCTTTACAAGTCCAGAGCGAATCTCAAGTTTAATCTGAACCTTGGAAATGAAATGGCGGTTCGCACTTAAATATTAAACTACCCACCGCTAAATCTCCGTCGGCGAATTAAAATTTCATGATTACAGTCACAGGAAGTCGTTTCTTGTAAAAAAGTTGTAGAACAAAGATTTTGATACAATTTACTGTGGTGCTACATTGCGCTACGGTATGCTTCAATCACTGCATTTACAGTGTTTTTGGCTCTTGAGGTACAAGTGACTTTATACTTAATTCGTTTTTTAATTGAAAACTAGATTTTGCCCTTGCTATAGTATGCATAGCTTCTGCTATTAAATACTTATCAAATAGTCAATGCTATATTGAATTTAAATATCAAATATTTCAATTCAAAATTTATATCTACTAATTCTCTCAAAAAAAAAATTTTAAGGTATAACAAGCACTTACAAAAGTTGCATTAGAACACTAATAATACATCAGTTGGTTCAAGACCCCACACTGCCGTCCACAGATTTAAATCAAAAAAATCTATATATATAAAAGAAAGTGGTGTTAGTTACACTATTTATAACTCAAGAACGGATGATCCGATTTGGCTGAAAATTGGTGGAGAGGTAGCTTAGAACCAGGAGACGGTCATAGGATACTTTTTATCCCGTTCGACCGCGTTTCCGTCGAGTCACTATAAAACGTGGTATAACAAAACCGCATCTAACATGGAATAACAAAACGCAAATGACAGTGGAATAACAAAACGTAAATGACAGCTAAACGTAATTTTGTCTTTGGTTAAAAATGGTAAAAAATTTGACAATTATAAAAAGTGTTATAATAAAGCATTACTGATATTATAAATGCGAAAGTGTGTTTGTTTGTTGGTTTGTCCTTCAATCACGTCGAAACAGAACAGCGGATTGATGCGATTTTTTGCATGGGTATAGTAATGGATGTAGTAGTGGTTCCTCAGACTGGGAGAGCTACTTTTTATCTCGGATAGTGAAATAGTTCCCGCGGGAGTTTTAAAAACTAAATCCATACGGACGAAGTCGCGGGCATCAGCTAGTTAAAGATAAAAGGGCTATACAAAAGTAGATTAAAACATACAAAATACAAAATTAAAAAGGAAAGAAAAAAACGAACTCATTCAGAAAAGAACATCTAATCATCAAATGCTTCTCATAAAGCGAAAGTATTAATTTTAAATTTTAAATTTCAGGTTTCAGTAAAATTTCAATGAAATTAATAACGAGTTACTTAACATAAATCAAAGGACTTCGCTCTAAAAAATATGTCGACTTTGTAGGTTTGATGAATTCAAATTTTTTTTTACAATCTGATAAATAATTATTCTTAGATGTTTTTCTGAAAAACCTTTTGAATAGACCGTTTGGAAGAGAATGAAAGAATAAACAAGAAGGAAGCATTTTGTTTATTTTTTAAAACCCATCAAAAATTTACTGTTTGTGTGATTGAAGTGATTTCTTGAACAGGACCATCAGATTGTTTGTTACTTTTTCCTCATATTTCTTTAACTATATTATTTTACTGATCAAGCGTCAAATATTATCCCCTCTTAATGCTAATGAAACGATGCCTGATGTTACATTGTAAGGAAAAAAAGCTGTGCAAACATTCTGTTGGCTTATTGAAACAAATCTACACTAACTGTTGCAATAAACCGTTATCTTGCGGTGTCTGTTTTCATTGTTTGCATATTCCGGCGTCGGTATAATGAAATTAACGATCCGTCACAAAAACCGGTAATTACTGAAACTCGTAATTCATATTTCTTTTCTTCATTATCAACTGATAGATGTCCAGAGCTGGTAAAAGGTCTTTTGCATAGTGGGAGGGTCTTCTGTCAACAATGCGCTTTCCAGTGTGGGGTTATATTATGGGGTATTATAGGTCTTAGTCCACCACGCCGACCCAATGCGAATTGGCGGACTCCACACACCTTGGAGAACATTGTGGTGAACTATCAGGTGTGCAGGTTTCCTCACGATCTTTTCCTTCACCGTTAAAGCATGTGATTTAATTTCTTAAACGCACGTAACTCCGAAAAGTCAGAAGTGCGTACCTGGGTTCGAACCTGGACCCCCGAACAGGAGACCACAGTCCAAACCACTAGGCTATCACTGCATAATACATACAATCTATGTATATTTACAATTAAGGTTTTACTGGTTAAACTTGTTTAAACTCAAATCAAAGCAATAAGTAAATGGATTACATTGTTACCAACAACATCCAATAAGCGTCGTTTGGCTAAACAACGTCTGGCTAATCTTATTTTAATGTAAGTTTCAGTCCACGTTACATTTGATGCTAGTTTATTAGAAGTATTCTAAGAGAAAGGGTCTGACATCTCTCTGTTCGAAAGTATTCTTTATTAAACAAGATATAATTTAATATAATACAGTTTTATTATATTATAGATAGAAAATTTCATATATACAATACTATAAACCTAAATTTAATTCTAAAATTAAAACTAAAATAAAAACTAATTAAAATCTAAAACCCCATCCAAGCCACCGCAGTGTGGCATAGTACCCAAGATGCTGGCAGCATTACCTCTTTGGATGAAATAAATAAAAAAGTTTTAAACATAGGGCGGTGGCATTCTCGTACCCGATTTCACCTCGTAATAATTCCTTAAGTAAGAATCCCTTAGTGAATACGTTACCTAAATTTTTACAACATCTTTGGCAATTAAGTATCCTAAGCAAAGTCGTTATGTGTCACCTAATCTAACACTTGGCTTAATTTTAAATTGGCACCATTTGAATATATGTATTTATATTTAAGAATTAATATTATAAGTAAAAAGTAATAAGCTTTTTCTCCAACTCAATTTTAAAAATTATTTATTTTATCTGAATACAAGTTTTATGGCATTAGAAATTTACGTATTAACATCTCAAATATCAATGATACAAATAATACGGTTATCTACTAGTTTTATCTAAATGTGATAAGGCTAGGAAAGCTGTGTCAATAGACTTGCATTTAGTTCTAACAATAGGTATATTTAAATAAGAATAATAGTTCGATATTCATAGGTTTACGCAATTAATTAAAAATAATAACTTCATTCTGAAGTTTTCACGGTTCCATACCCGAAGGGTCCCGACGGAAAAAAAATCTACGCTGCACGACCGTCCGTCCGTCCATCCGTCCGCCTGTCAGCGGGCTGATATAGTGCTGTTCTTAATTCCCGCGGGAACTCTGTAATTTATCGGAATAAAAAGTAGGCTAGGTGTTAATCCTGGGTATGAACTATCTCCATTGTAAATTTAAGCCAAATCGGTTTATTCGTTGTGGCGTGAAAGAGTAACAAACATCCATCCATCCATTCTCACGAACTTTCGCATTTATAATATTAGTAGCAAGTAGGAAGTAGGATTGGTTGAGAGGCGAGAATTAAAAGAGCACGGCCAAGAACAATTTAGGACACTTATCCAAGAGTGAATGTACTTAATAACGACTGAGAAAATTCCGATAGTAAATAAACTATATTTTTTTGCTATCGGAATTTTCTCTATGAAGGTTAAAACAAAGTAATAATAATTGATTAAAGATGGTTAAAAACTTAGAATATTGGTTTAATACTCCAAAGATTATGAAGTAGCGAAATATAATGCTGCTTAATAAAATAGGTACGTGCCCAGAAAATTAGGTCCTTTTACTCTTATGTATTTTGTAGTTCTACTTATAAAAAATATTATAGCTTTTATTTATATCTTTTTTGACACGAATTTATATTGCACGCAAAATTTATGCTGCAAATATTGTAATCTCAGCCTATTTGCTAATGAATCTAATAATTTCGACTCTACGTCATTGAAGACAGTATAATAATAATTATCTTATCGTATAGTATTTACAGTTATAAGTTTAAATACATTAACTCGTGCTAACTAACTTACATTGTTTAGTAGAGTTCTATATTCAGAACAAGTCACACAATGGATATTTCATTACTTTCACATTTGATACATTCTACAGTTAAATGATAAAATTAATTGCAGTGTATTGGATTTAAAACGTAAGTAGTATTTTATTTGTTAGGTACTTCATTTCTGCATGTTTATTAATGCTTTAACGATGAAGGAAAACGTGAGGAAACCTATACCCCTGAGAGTTCTCTAGAATGTTCTCAAAGGTGTGTGAAGTCTGCCAATTCGCATCGCAGCGTGGTTGACTATGGCCTATAACCCTTCTCTAGGAGGACACCTGCGCTCAGTAGTGAGCCGTTGAGGGGTTGCTGACGATTAAACTTTTAACTCTAAATTAAGATCAACGGCTAGAAATTTATTACTATCGCTTAAAATATATTTTTCTTGTAAGTTATTAAAAAAATAGCCACGTTAGGTTCCATTTAACTAACCTCAATTCACGTTTTTTCGAAAATCCCTTCTTAGCGGATGGCTACGTCATAATAGTTGTAGTCTGTATGCTAAATTTCAGCCCGATCCGTCCAGTGTTTTGAACTGTGCTTCTATAGATCAGTCAGTCAGTCACCTTTTCCTTTTATATTATTTATTAGAATTATAAAAAATTATCTTGAATTGTTGTGTATTTTTATAGAGGAAAGTGATGAAGAAAGAGAAAGAGCAATGTTTTTGCTCAAAATCTTGTCATGCTTTAGAGGAAGGTTCAGATTCCAGGAGTAATTTGGTGCAGCCTGGTGTATATCGTCCAAAAAGTACACATAAAAGTAAGTAAATCATTTTGTACGATAAAAAATCGATCATTCGTAATTCCAAGGGATTAAGGAATATAACAAGTGAAATCCGCAACTACATACATTTTTATATTAGTTTCTAATAAAATTTATGGTAAAAACCACAAAGGAAATGATACAGAAAACTATAAAAAATTCTCGAGATATGTACCAGGAATTTTATTTCACCTTCCATTTTTCTACTCCTGGACATTTGTATTGATTTACTCACAAGTAGCACTTTAACCCATAATATGCTATGGCTAAACTTAAATAATATCATAGTTTATTCTTGGAATAACTGCTAATTTAATCTCAATTATGACTTATTCTATGTTGGTGAAATTGGGTCTAAAAATCACAACTATATAAATAATGGTTTTTCAGAAATTGTGCGTTCAAAAATCATAAGAAGAAAGTACCTTCGCGCTGTTTTCAAGAGTGGTGAATTCAACATTTACAGCAGGACAACGAAAAACGTGAAAATCTTCTCAAACTACTTTTTTCTGCTCGTAGAAACCAGATGGCGTTGGACGATTTTGAATTTCTTCACAGCATTTACTTGTAACTGGTTATTTTTTGCCGTCATTTACTGGATAATTTCTTACAATCACGATGACTTCAGTGAAAACCATCTCCCACCGAACCAAAATGTGTCCGGTTTTACGCCTTGTATCAATAATTTAAACGGTTTCACATCAGCATTTTTGTTCAGCGTCGAAGTCCATACAACTGTTGCTTATGGCCGTAGGGCCATTACATTAGAATGCCCAGAAACGATTACAGCAATGTGCCTGCAATGCATAGTGAGCTCTATCTTCCAAGCCATAATGGTTGGAATTCTCTTCGCAAAATTGACAAGACCGAGAGGAAGAACACAGACTATTCTGTTCAGCAAATACGCTGTTATAAACATGAGGAATGATAAATTCTGCCTAATATTTCGAGTCGGTGATATGAGAAAGTCCAGAATACTGAATATCCAACCCAAAGCGTACATCATAAGATATAACGCTGATGACAATGAAGAAATTAATTTAGAACAAACAGAATTATACGTAGAGATAGACGAATGTGAATCGACTTTCTTTTTATGGCCAGTAACAGCAGTACACGTTGTAGATGAAAAGAGTCCTTTATACAGATTATCAGCAGCTGATTTGCTTTGTTGTAAATTAGAAATACTAGTTGTTTTTGAAGGTATAATAGAATCCACTGGCCAACCTGTGCAAGCAAGGTCTAGTTTCACTGAACACGATATTCTTTGGGGGCACAGATTTGTTTCGATGGTGAGTTTTAATTTCGATAAAAGTACGTACGATGTTGATTTTTCCAAGTTATCTGAAATACAACAGGTCGATACTCCCCTTTGTTCTCCATGCGAATACAATGGACTGTTGGCTTTGTTTGGAGATAAAGTGACTTTGTCTGATTATGATGCTGATTTAACTTATGAAAATTTATGATAAGACCACTCTTCTTATGCTCAAAAGTGAATTATTTATGACGTATCAAGTTGTGTTATAAGTAATAGGTACATGCAATAAATAGTTTTAGATGTATTGATGTAATATCTATGAGGACAGTAAATAGATATCAGCCTAATATAGCTAATAGTGTGCCTCATTTTACAACTCTTCGGTAGTAATGAATACTATACATATTTATCACAAGCAGCGTAACAAATAAAACATTGAATAAAAAAAATTAAAATATTTTTATTGTTTTATCTACTAGCTGATGCCCGCGACTTCGTCCGCGTGAATTTAGTTTTTTTTTTTTTTTTTTTGTATTAAAACCTTCCGTGGAACTTAAGGAACATACAAAAAAATAAATTAACCGAATTGGTCCATCCATTCTTGAGTTATGCGCTTACCAACATTCATTTTTATTTATATAGAAAGAAGAAAGATTACGGTTCATAAGATGCAGCCTGTTGACAGGACGAACGGACAATAGAGGCGTAGTAATAAAGTCCTTTTGGATACGGAGTCTTAAAAATGCCGTACCTACCACTTTCCAAGTTAGCCCACTACCATTTTACTCTACTGTATTGCATCGTCGCGTCGCTAATAGGTAAGATCACCAAGAGTTGATCCCAATACAATGTAACTACGTCAATCTAAGAAACGACGATAACTTGTCATCGAACAAGAAAGCAAACAAACATATTTATGAAACATCCATCATGTTAATTTTCTTCGTTTTTAAATGTTTCTGACCATAATAGTAAAAAATACTATGTTTATGACCATAACAAAGAATCAATTGACATCTCATTCATCAGCATGCTTAATCCGAGTTTTAATTCGTTTGATCGTAATAGTAAACGATGACATTAGCATCAAAGTAAAATGAACTATAACAGTAAAGTCACAAATTCAATACTGACGATTATAATTTGGAGCGTTTTCGTATACGTAAACGTATAAGAACGCATACACGAAATTGAGCTCTTATTCAATACTATTATGGTTCATTTTACTTTGATGCTAATGTAATCGTTTAATATTTATATTTAACTATAAAATCTTGTACTAAGCGTCTGTACGCTTAGTCAACTTACTGTGTCAACTTGGCTACTTTGTCAACTTGGCTCGCTACGGGAGAGCATACGTAAATCGTAACCCTCCTTTTGGCTTTGTCACAGTCGGGTACTAAAACATCGTATCATAATCGTATCGTTCTTAATAAAACCGCAAAAGTTCGCAATCTTAAGAACGTGTAACGAGCCAAAGATAAAGGCTCTTACAATTAATTAGCAAAAGTTTTGACTAGGTTTCGGAATTCACTGTCGGGTCGACTCGAGTCAAACTTGCTCGATATCGAGACGAAGTACCTATCATGTTAAGATCGGGAGTTTTGTGGATCGATTGGGACTAGATGGAATATTCTTCTTTTCAATGATGACAATGAAAAATTTGATTCTAATGTTTGATGTGATGACGTCTTATAAATCGATGAACACCGGTTGCACGCACGAAAAATTGTCACGTTCCGCCTGAGCCTGAGCGTGCAAGCGAGAGCGCGGAACAAGCGATAGAGAGGCACGATCGGCCCAAGCGTTGGCTTGTGACTAGAGAAAATTGTAATTTTCAAATGAGGAGTGTCATAAGTTTGACGTGCGTATCCGTGTGTTACCTCGTAGCAGCCTACTCAATGGACCGATTTTGATGTGGTTTTTTTCTGTTTGAAAGCTAATGTAATCGAGGTGGATGTTAGCTATAATTTATGAGGCTCTGCTCAGGCGTTTGAAGATCATCAGCTCATTTTCTACTTGATTAAAGGCTATTTCAAGCTTTCACTGGTGCGATTGACTTAAAATTTGGTGTACCTATTACCATTTTTACTTTTATGTTATTTTTTCCAAGGCATAGTAATAGTAACCTTGAGCTGATGCTGTATCATCAAGTAGTCTGCGGGATACCCAACGCCTCAGCATACAGACTACAAATAGATAGAGTTAATCTCGCATTTATAATATTAATTTGGATCATGAATAAAATCATACTAATATTATAAATGCGAAAATGTGTTTGTTTGTTGGTTTGTCCTTCAATCACGCCGAAACAAAGCTACGGATCGACGTGATTTTTGCATGGGTATAGTTGAGGACCTAGAGAGTGACATAGGCTACTTTTTATCCCGGAAAATCAAAGAGTTCCCGAGGGATTTTAAAAAGTAAATCCACGCGGACGAAGTCGCGGGCATCAGCTAGTAATTAATAAAGATTTGTCGATACCACTAGCCCGTCAAATGGTTAAGGGCCCGTGGTCCCACCGCTTTCACCTACATAATATATCCCCTTTCATATAATTTACAATTTTAATCCAATCTCCAATACCTACTGCAGAAAATGATAACAGAGAAAGCAGCTGAAAGCCTTGCTTCTTGTACCTTTTAATCTGAACTTTCCTAATGGATATTACAGAATCGTTCTTTCAGTTTTAATTTCTAATGCTCAGGATACGTCACGTGTTACCGAGGTACAGTCACGTACAATATTACTAGCGTGATTCATCCCTGGCCTAATTTCTACAATGTACACCGGCGATAATAAATCGCATCTACCTTTAACTTTCCCCACACAAATATACTCCTTATCACATTTACAACAAAAGCTGAAATCGGGTGAGAAGAATAAGTAATTTTAAAATATTTGCCGAAATAAACTCGTTACACCTTTTGAATTGTTATGTTTAATAATATGTCGTTTTACGTTTTTATTGTTACGCTTATAAGTTTATATCAAACGCGATGTGATTTTGTTATGATTAAGATTTGAATTTACTTTTGTTTTAATTAGTACATATTTTTAAAGCGAGATATTGAAAAGGTTTGTATTATTATAAGGTTTAACGCGATCGCTGTAATTATTTTTACCCGTACGACCTATAGCCGAAAATATGTCTAAAAAACTGCCCAGAAATTCTAACTACAGAAGTACTTAAGCATAAAAAATAGCATTAAAATGGACAGAAAAAGAGTAAGAAAAAAATACAAAAACAAAAACTTAATTTTTCAATCCTAATGGATATACTGCATTTAATAAAATTTGTCGTGGGTAAAATTTTTGTGTCAATACGCCGCCTGGACCAATAAATTGGCAAATTCCCAGCCAAGCGAGTTAGTATTCTACACCATTCTAAAGAGACGCAAATCAAGAGAATATGGGTAGTGAGAGTTAAGTTTCCTGACAAAAAGCATAGCTTAATATCTTCTGGGTTTCACCTACGACTGCACGATCACTTACTATAAATTTTGTTTGGGCTTGTGTTATAATTGTAGGGTTAGTTATAGGTTTGGTTATAACAAACTAAACGATGCCCGCCACTTCATCCGCGTGGATTAAGGTTTTTGATCCCCGTGGGAACTTTATACTTCCGGGATAAATTGTAGCCTATGTGTTAATGCTGTGTACGAGCTATCTCCATGCCTTTCAGCCAAATCCGTCTAGTAGTTTTTGCGTGAAAGAGTAACAAACACACGCACACACACACACACACACACACACACACACACACATAAACTTCGGCCTTTATAATGTTAGTGTGATTCTATATCGTTTTGAAAATCTATCAATGTTTCATTAGTAATACTTTGTACTCTTTTATAATATAATTTTTCTTTATAATTTAAAGGGAGTTTTAGATTAACGTGATTTTTTGCACAGGTAAAGTTAAGAGCCTGAAAAATGACAAAGGCTACTTTTTATCTCGGGAAAACAAACGGTTCCTGCGGGATATTAGTATACTACTTTTCACACATTTATCTTTCAATTATGCGCCAACGGTGTTACAGATTGACGTGGTTTATTGGATAGGCATAGTTGAGGACTTGAAAAGTGACAAAGGCTATTTTTAATCCCAGGAAAACAAACAGTTCCCGCGGGATATTCGTATGCTACTTTTCACATATTAATCCTTCAATCATGCGCCAACGAAGTTACAGATTGACGTGTTTTTTTTGATAGGCATAGTTGAGGACCTGAAAAGTGAAAAGGCTACTTTTTATCCCGGGAAAACAAACAGTTCCCGCGGGATATTCGTATGTTACTTTTCACATGCTTATCCTTCAATTATGCGCCAACGGAGTTTTAGATTGAAGTTTCAGAATATTTTTTAGCACAGGTAAAGTTAAGGGCCTGAAAAGTGACAAAGACTACTTTTTATCCCTGGAAAACAAACGGTTCCTGCGGGATATTAGTATGCTTCTTTTCACATATTTATCCTTCTATTATGCGCCAATATGCATGCATGTATGTATGTATGTATGTATGTATGTATGTATGTATGTATGTATGTATGTATGTATGTATGTATGTATGTATGTATGTATGTATGTATGTATGTATGTATGTATGTATGTATGTATGTATGTATGTATGTATGTATGTATGTATGTATGTATGTATATGCATGCATGTATGTATATATGTATGTGTATATGCATGTATTTATGATGTTTGTATCCTCCTCCTACTAACAATAAATACATTAACTATATCCTATCCTACTAATTATTACTCATATTATCCCACTCATATTATTAATGTGAAAGTTTGTGAGGATGGATGTATACGGATGGATGGATGTATGTTCTCTTGAGATAGGGGTTGAACTATTTTGACTGTTATACTCAATAACTTCGTTAAATTTGAACTAATTTTTATTATTACTTTAACCGACTTCAAAAAAAAATTCTTCTTTTGTTTCAAAGGGTATACTTCCCAGGTGGTCCCATTTAAATTTTATAGAAATCAGTCGAGCGTTTTTTTAAAAATCTACAATAAATTATATACTTTGTAGTGGCGCGGGCGTTTAAATGTATGCTCCCGGGACAAAAAGTAGCCTGTGTTATTTTCCAGGTCCTCAACTTTACCTGTGTAAAAAAAATCGGCCAAGTGCGAGTCGGTCCTCGCTCTTTTAGGTTTCCGTTAAAAAAAAATTAAATTAAAATATTTCCATGGGTACATGGAAATATTTTAATTTAATTTTAAATGTTCACGCAGACGAAGTCGCGGGAATCAGCTAGTAGAGACGATAAACAGGAAATATTATTTTCAAATCGAATATTTTTCTAACTTCGCATTGAAATGGGTACACTTTATTGAGACGGTTCCCGTTTTATCCCGGTTTAATCAGGAATCGAAGACAGCGCATTTGGTACAGTCACGTACAATATTACCGGCGCTCCGGTGCCAGCAATGTACCTGCCACTGTCTGCGGGAATTAAAATATGCTTACTAATACTAAATAATAGTATAGGAAATATTTTACACTTTTCTCTTTGAATGTGTAACTACTGTATATTTTTATTTTTGTAATAGACATAGAGTGGATATTTTACTGTTATTATCATTAACATACTAATATTATAAATGCGAAAGTGTATTTATTTGTTAGGTTATTGGTTTGTTGGTTTGTCCTTCAATCATGCCGCAAAAAGAGTCACAGATCGACGCGATTTTTTGCATGGGTATAGTTTAGGACTTGACTTGACTTGACATAGGCTACTTTTATGCCGGAAAATAAAAGAGTTCTCATAAAAGAGGGATTTTAAAAACTAAATCCACCTGGACGGAGTTACGGGCATCAGCTAAATTTTCATGTAAGTTATTCTTCATCGATCTAGTGTGGTAGTCTGGTAGTTGGTAGTCTGCCAACACTGCGCTTCCCGGTACGGGCTCGCAACTTCAGCACCTTGGGACCCCAACGACCTTCAGTTCTTCGAACTATGTAACTTTGGTCCTCTTATGGATCTCCTGATTTCTGGTTAAATCTCGCAGTGATACTCCGAGCATAGCCCTCTCCATCGCCCGTTGATTGATCTTCTTAGCCTTCACATTTCAGAATCATAAACCATCACTGGTAATACGCACTGTTTGTAATCTTTGGTCTTCAGGCACTAAGGGATTTTGAACGAAAACACATCTCAAAGCTTCCCGAACGCTGCCCAGCTGAGTTGCATGGGATGCCTGCTTATCAAAAATTAGGCTACCTCTATTCTTAGGCTGCAAATTTTCTAAATCTTCTTCTTCTTTGACAACCAAAAGACGTCCATTGCTGGACAAATCCATGTGGACCTGTGGAAATCCATGCAAGAGACCTTGCATGGATTTCCATTTTCCACAGGTCTCGGTCTTACGCCACCTGAATCTAACGGCTCATTGCGACTTATTTGATGTCGTCGGTCCGCCCAGTAGGTGGAAATCTTCTTAGTAATTCAAACATTTTCTTTGTCAAAGATGGATACTAATTTATCATGATACAGATATCTCGTATCGCGAATTACGTCGGCATAGACAATATATCATAACTATTCTGACAATAGAAGGAAACTATTCTCTAATGGGCATACCGAAGCAGAAACTATGCGACAGTTTGATATTGTGCCGGATTCGTTCGATACTGAACGGGATCGTTTTGTTTAAGGGCGTACTAAAATTCCTGTTGAGATTAGTTTCACAGTATGGATTAAGTTTGGCTTTGTTCTGAAAAGTATGGCTCAGTTACCCTAAGATCCAAACTTAGCAAACCTCCGACACTAGAAGCTGTCAGTTATGTCAGTTTGTACCGCTTCACGCCAATCCAACCTGCCCCAGTAATATTAACCTGTTTGCAGGTGTTTGCTCAATCCAGATATTTATAGAAATACTCAGTAGCAGTATGAAACTATCCTTACTCTGTGGTAGCAGCTTGAAGTGTAGCCTGAGAGAGCACGTATAGCCATTGGTTATGCGTCTGGCCTCCTGGCCTATCTTATGTTTGTTTGTTTGTTTGTTTGTTTGTTTGTTTGTTTGTTTGTTTGTTTGTTTGTTTGTTTGTTTGTTTGTTTGTTTGTTGGTTTGTTTGTTTGTTTGTTGGTTTTTTTGTTTGTTTGTATGTATGTTTGTTTGTTTGTTTGCTTGTTTGTTTGTTGGTTTGTCCTTCAATCGCGCTGCAACAGAGCTACGGAACGACGTGATTTTTGGCATGGCTATAGTTACGGACCTGGAGAGTGACATAGACTGCTTTTTATCCCGGAAAATCAAAGAGTTCCCGAGGGATTTTAAAAATTAAATCCACGCGGACGAAGTCACGGGCATCAGCTAGTTGTGTACAACTCAACATCTAAGAGTATCATCATGTTTTACCACCTAGAAAGAAGAGCGATATTGATCAACGCTCGCGGCACAACCATACAGATTTTTTTCTGTTAGGAGTTATAGCAAAATTTTGTTTATCACTGGTAACAATATATTTATACAGTTGAGATGCAAAGGCCTGAAGGGTGTGTACCAAGGCACGTTTTTAAAAGCGTGACTGCTGACAAACCTGCCGAATCTACGCAGCGCGTGGGAACCAAGTTTCACATACAACGATAAACGATATCCTGATGGCATCAAAAGCATTCTTGAATGACAAAATTTCATTAAACATACAAATTCATCTCTTATAGTTCAGCACATTGTTATTTTCCCAAGAAAACTTTACACAAAATCACTTTCAAAGTTTTAGTCGGTAATGTTTATCGGTGGCCCAATTTAAGAGCGAATGCGTTAACACATGACGCAGAAAGTAGCAGATTATTTCATCCATACAAAATGTTTTTCTCAGTCATTTTATACTGAAGATCTAATCTTTTTCATAATGATACTGAAGAACCGATAGACGTTGGAGTCCAGAGGATTGATGACTATTAATAGGAAAACGAAATGTTGGCTCCGCTAGGTTAAACAGAAAAAATCACTGCACTAACAACTTGTAAACTCAAGCGCGTCCCTAAAAAAGACCTAAAGTCAAGAAAGTGTACTTTTAAATCTGACTGAATCTCAATTGAAAATAGCGCAGCATTTTTTTTTTCAATATTGAAGCTGCAAGATTCTTTGTCACTCCATAAATAAGTCTTTGTTGTCGTTTCTTACTATAACTATATACAATTAATCTTACTGCTAGTAAATTAGTCGCTAGTTATTTATGTACAAATTAACTACATTTTTGTATGCTTTATGTTAATAAAATCTTATAAGTTGGATTTTATTCATTATAAGAATCTGCTGTTTTTGTAAAATGCCAAGTTCATTTGCTGGATTCTAGATGAGCTTATCCAAAAACAAATTATAATTTAAAAAATTGAGTGTCATGGACCTGAATTGAACTGTCGGCTGGAATGGAATTCAGAATCAACGCCATCTATCACTACATGTTAGAACCATCTCGAAGAAAAAACAGACAATAATAATAATAGCCAACGTCCATACCATGTTGAATACACCGGTTCTCGTCCGATCACCGAAGTTAAGCAACATCGGGCGCGGTCAGTAATTGGATGGGTGACCGCCTGGGAACACCGCGTGATGTTGGCTTTTTTAAAACCTTTTTTTAATGACGACCCTTTCGTCAGTAGCGCGGGGCCGCACACCGAACACGACACCGCTCCGCTCGCGGCGGCGACTTGCCCGCCTGTGACGCGGGGCCCTCGGACCGACACCGGTCCCGCGCACGGCAGCGACCCTATCGCCCGTAAGTAGCGCGGGATCAACCTCTGAACCCGACACCGCTCCGCTCGCGGCGGCAATCCTGCCCGCCAGCGAGCGGAGCCACTGGACTGACATTCAGCCGCAAGGCCCCTACCCATAGCGGAACAGGAGCCTCAGCCGCCATGGACCTAATTGCCAAGACGGCTGAAAAACCATCACCGGGGAAGTGCTCTTCCCCGCGCCCCGCCCGGGTAATGAGGCCTTGCCTCGAAGCCTGTACCCTCCGCTGGCCACGGCCAGCGAAGACGACCCTCGCAGCAGACAATAAAGCAAGTTCGAGGAAGTTCGCGCTGCCCACAATAGATGCGGTTAGTAAATTATGCCGCAAATATTTTGTTCAGAATTTCTCTTCTATAAAATTTTGCCGCAAATATTTAGTTTGGAATTTCTCTTCTATACATAATTAAAGAAAAGAACAAAGACATGATCTGAAGTAAGGATTCAAACCCACGAACCATTAGTTTCACTCCTTCGTTTAACCGCTGCGCCACCAAAGCTTTCACCAACAAACCAAAAGATGCACAGGTTAAATCAGCTTGGCATCCAGCTGCCCACAAGATAGTATAAAAACTTATTACAATGTAATAGCTACTTATTAATATTGTAAAATGATTATTTTGAAAAGAGCAACATCTGAGTTTCTTGCCGGCTCTTCTCAGCAGAATCCGCTTTCCGAACCGGTGGTAGAATCTTGACGTGTCATAAGAGTCACAGATTGGCCTACATGAAATAAATAATTTTGAATTTGAATTTGAACACACTCAAGGCAACAAGGGTCGTGATGAAAAATTTTTAAAGCTTGCAGCAAGGGTCGTGACAGAAAATTACACATTAAACAACTTGACCGTTATTCGAAGCCTAATAATATTATGAGATATGCCATCGCTTCCGTTTCCTTTTTCTGTCCCTTTTCTTTGCTGTATACCTGTCTCTTTCTATTTCCGTCCCCACCACCAGCAGTGAGCGCCATGATTGTGGGCGCACAATTTCTCGTCATTGACGTCGTCGTTGCCGTTCCGTCAACACGTGCACTCAGCTGCATAGTTAATTTTCTGTCTAAGTGATTTTATTCTTAATACCTGCAATTCGTACAATTATTGTGGTTCGTGACATTATAACTGGTATGTACTCTTTTGTTTTTAATTAGATATCAGTTTTCTTTTGAGAATTTAAAATATAAATGAAATTTAACACTATATATTTACTACTTGCATAATTTTTATTTTTATTTCGAACTACTTATGGTCATTTTTAACGGTGTTACCGTTCGTTAAGAGTTTGAATCTTTTAATGTGTTTAAAGCGTTCTTCGAAATCAAAGCGGTCTCGTCTAAATTATTATATTACGTAATAAATTATTTGCTGAAATCTCTCAGATTAAAAAACAGCTTGCAGAAAACAATACACCTAGTGGAACTAACCTACCCCAGGAGATCGAGGGAGACTGGGTTGATGATAATGTCAGTGGTCACCTGTATGATAGTGATCATATTGAAGACGAGTCGGAACCACAATTTTCATTAGCTATCGGGACTAAAGTCAAAGATCCAGATGTTTTAAAAACACCCGCGTTGTTTTTGGACATTTTGAAAAATATTCAACGTTTGGGCGATTCGGACTGGCGAAATGTGAGATATTCAGACGTGCAGAAAAGTTATCTTCATACTCCCGGATTTGCGGATTTAGAAGCGAATGACGAAGTTAAACGGTTTGATAGCTCTCGAAACATCATAAATACCGAAAAAGCGTTCGCTTCTATATGCTTTGCTCTGGTTAAACAGCGCGATCAACTGGAAAAAGAATTACGAAGTTTTTTGTTATGGGCTAAGGATTCTCCTACCCTTACTTTTAGTGATGTAAATGAGAAGATCCAGGATATATTTGTTACGGGTGATTTTTCAAAAATATCAAATGATGCCCTGCAGTTGGTTTGCGGCCATAGGGCGGAAGTTATTCAGCAACGACGCGAGACTATTCTTGCATCCGTGAAGGATCCGCTTCACAAAAGCACGTTGCGCAAAATTCCGCCAACGTGTCAAAACTTATTTGAAGCCGAAAAGTTTACGGCTGCCCTTGAAAAGGCAGGTGGAGTACGAAAGGTGTTCTGGCCTCGACAAAAAGATCGCGCACCTGCACCGCAGTCCGATCAAGGTAATTCTGTGCCAGATCGTAGGAATCCACTACCGACTACAAAGACGATGAACAAAGGTCAGCCTTACAATAATAAGTTCAACAACTCTGGAGCGCATTACAACAACTCCAAGTCCTTTCGTGGTAGAGGAGGTAAAGCAGCCACAAGTCGCACAGATAAGGAGACCTACGACCATACACGCAGAAGCTCTCCCTCATCCTACCGGGATAGGAGAGGCAGAACTCGAAGATACTGACTCACCGAGTCACTTCGTAGCCGGTCAGCTGGTATACTACTATCGGAGGTGGAAGGTAATCGGAGCTCCAGGTTATATCCTCAAGGTTATTTCCGGATACCGTATACCATTTTTGGAAAAACTTCCACTACACGTACCCATTCTCGCCCAGAGTCAGCTGGAAACTCCAGTTTCAAACGAAATGACGCTTGCAATAGAAAAGATGTCAACGGAAGGCGTGTTGACAACAGTTCCAATATCTCCAAGTTTCGTTTCATCAATGTTTCTGGTCCCGAAGACAGACGGAACCATGAGACCTATTTTCAACCTCAAGGCGCTCAATTATTATGTCCATTCACCTCCGTTCAGGTTGATAAACAATCACAAAATTCCCGATTTCTTACAACCACAGGATTATCTAACAAAAATCGATTTGTCTCAAGCATATTTCCATGTGCCGATATCCCACTCACACAGACGCTTTTTACGCCTGTTATACAAAGGAGACCTGCTTTAAATGAACTGTCTGCCCTTCGGGCTAAGTTCAGCGCCCAAAGCTTTCGCGTCAGTAAGCAACTGGATTGCACAGTTACTTCGAAAACAGGGTATGATGATCTTAGTTTACCTCGACGACTTTTAATTGGCCAATCAAAATGCCGACAACTTGGAAATTCAGACACAAACCGCACTGAATCTATTGAAGTTTCTAGGGTGGAAGGTGAACTACGAGAAATCAACCCTTGCCCCATGTCAAACCGTAGAATATCTCGGCATATTATGGGACCCCTGGTTGAATCGCAAGTCGCTACCAGCGAAGAAATGCGCGAAATTAAGAATGTTAGTCACAAAAATTTTAATAACAAAAGCAGCAGCCGTAAAACAACTACAGAGCTTAATCGGCTTTCTGAATTTTGCGAGTTTCGTTATACCACGGGGCAGACTGAATTATCGTCATCTCCAAAGATTGTGTTTAAACAATTTGAAACAGGATCCTTATCAAGCCCTGTCGCTGCCCGAGTCTGTAATAGACGAACTGAAATGGTGGCAGACTCACCACACAGATTGGTCAATGATACATGCACCATACCCGACACACTATATTGTAACGGACGCATCAAATCAAGCTTGGGGAGCACGTATAAACAATACGGTCTTATCCGGAGTATGGTCAAGTATAGAGAGGAAGTTGCACTGCAACCACAAAGAGCTTCTTGCTATCCTCAGAGCCTTAGAAGAACAAAGTCCGAACCTACAATATGCAACGATACACCTTCAGTGCGACAACAAGACTGCCGTATCATATCTTCGGAACGAGGGTGGTACCAAATCTCAAGCTCTTCTGGACCTGACATACAAGATCATGAGTTTAGTCGACCTTCTCCATGTCAATTTAACTGTGCATCATATTCCGGGCAATTACAATGTGGAAGCAGATCGACTGTCGAGGCTTCGAGTTGCCCCAGAATGGCACCTACTACCGCAAGCCACGATTCCAATATTTTCCAAGTGGGGAGTTCCTGTCATAGATCTGTTTGCTTCAAAAATAGCGCGCGTAGTCCCCAGATATTGTTCACTGGATTGCCAAGATACTCAAGCAGACTTTCACGACGCTCTGTCTCGTGAATGGAATTATCCCTTGGCGTGGGTATTTCCTCCCCCCTTTTTGATGCCGAAAATTCTGCAACATCTGAACCAATGTCGTGGAACGTATTTGATAGTGGCACCAAGATGGGAACAAGTGTTTTGGCGACCGGATCTAAAGAACCGAGCGACAGCACCGCCCTGGACAATCCACAATCTTCCACGGGTATTGATAGACATATCAACCGGTCTAGCTCCCCACAAGATATCGGAAATGACACTCGAAGTGTGGAAATGTGGGGGAGGAATGAAGTACTAAATAACTGGACAGATCAAAAAAGGAGCCTACTTATGTCCAGTTGGCGACCTTCCACCGTTAGATCTTATAAGCCTGCTTGGTCGCGTTGGCTTTCATGGGCGTGTTTGAATAATATCCCTGAAAATAAACCTAGTGGTTCTGATTTGGCGAGGTTTTTAGCAGACTTACATATCAAAGAAGGCTTGTCTTATAATACTATACTATGTTATAAATCTGTAGTGTCTACTCTAAGTAATTTAGAAGCTACGGAGCCACTTAGTAACCATCCTCTCGTCAAGCGAATTTTAAAAGCTATTGCTGCAGCAAGACCTAAAATATTGAAACCACCAATATGGGACGTTGATTTAGTCATAAATTGCTTAGCTCGAGCGATTCCAGATACTAGTAATTTGTATGAAATATCTAAATATACAGCATCAATTCTTCTGTTATGCTCTGGTCGGAGAGTACATGATTTGACACTTTTGCGTACAAACTCATGTAATTGTATTGTAGCCGATGATTGTATAGTCTTAGTACCTGCCTTCGGTTCAAAAACTGACTCAATCGATTACCGCCAGTCAGGATGGAAATTGAAAAATAATCCATGTAATAAAAGTCTAAGCCCAGTACATTGGATCAAGCGATTGATTGAAGTGGGCCAACAAAGACGCCAAGATGCAAAGTGCGAAAATTTGTTTGTTTCTACATGTGGTCAGCCAAAACCGGCTTCAAAATGTGTAATTGCTAGCTGGGTTAAAAATATGTTGAAACAATCTGGAGTCGAAGCATCGGCTGGTAGTTTTAGAGCCGCGGTTGCCTCGAAAAGTTAGGTAGAAAATGCGCCTCTTGACGAAATTCTCACAAGAGGCAATTGGAGGTCTGAAAAAACCTTTAGACGTTTCTATTGCCGCCAAGTTTTAGGTTCCAACAAGAACACTAGCAAAGTCACACAACTATTTAGTGCAGTTGATTAACTTTTTATTTGTGTTTTGCTATTCATGATAATTTTTCATTCATTCATTTTTCATGATAATGATAATTTTGAGGATTATTGTACTTCATACTTGTTTGTTAATAAATTTCATACTCGATTGCATCTTTGTTTTAAATATAAATTTTACAAACACAATCTGATGTTTATCGTGTCGATGTGTCCCTAACAGTTTCTTAGTCACATTGACGCCGTTCACCACCACCAGGCGATAACAAACACGTCTCATAATATTATTAGGCTTCGAATAACGGTCAAGTTGTTTAATGAAGACGTTTTACCTGAAAATAAAACGTGTATTAAACATACTTACCTTATTCGAAGCCTAATAAATTTTAATTCTGCCTGGTGTTATTCGGCTTAATGACGAGAAATTGTGCGCCCACAATCATGGCGCTCACTGCTGGTGGTGGGGACGGAAATAGAAAGAGACAGGTACACAGCAAAGAAAAGGGACAGAAAAAGGAAACGGAAGCGATGGTATATCTCATAATATTATTAGGCTTCGAATAAGGTAAGTATGTTTAATACACGTTTTATTTTCAGGTAAAACGTCTTCATTTTTCGTCTAGCCAAAAAGGAACTTCGTTCCAATAAAGTAGTTTATTTATCAATGAGTCGACAGTGACTAATTCTCATCTTGTGCCCTGTACCACAGTCCAGAACTCCTGTTTCCTCGTGTTATCGCGACCTCCGAGACGTTGCGAGCCCAAACCGCTTATTTCTACTTAAAACTTATAACGCTATAACATTTTGACTGTATTGTACTATACACATCTCGCTGAGACAGTCTACAAGATTGAGTGCACGAATAAAGCTCTAGTTATTCATTTATATTGTTGGCTTTTACTTGACGACCTCTCTGTAAGTACTTTGAAATTTTAAGGGGGAAGTCCAACTGATCGATTGCAGAAAAGCTACATCAATGCTGCTACAAACTCAATTGTCGTGTTGGCTGAACTTCTTGCATTTATAACCCTCGACAAAAAAGAGGGGTGTTATAAGTTTGACGACGTGTGTGTGTATGTTTTTATCTGTGTATTTATGTGTCTGTCTGTTGCCTCATAGCAGCCTATCCAATAGACCAAAAGCTAAAGTAATCGAGGTGGATCTTAGCTATAATATATGAAGATCTCTCAGGCGTTCGAATATTGCTATTTCCTACTTGATTAAAGGGTCTTACAAGCTTTCACTAGTCTGATGTGGTTTGATTTGAAATTTGGATTACTATTACATCGCAATACTTACAAGGCATGGTAACCTTGAGCTGATGCTGCAGCATCAAGTAGTCTACGGGCTACCCAAATCCTCAGCAACTTTGCTGTAAGTTATATAGATAGTGTGTTTGGGCTTATTGGAATGGTCTCAATGAGTAGATGTTAGATAGAATATTATGATGATCGAGGATCGAGTATTAGGATCTGATGATGGAGCAAAAAACTGAGTAACAGAATGTCAGCTTGTATATCGTTCATAGTCCGGCCATAGATTCACATATAGAGGATGTTTTAAATTTTTATTAACAATTGGATAACAAGGTGAAATAACAAGAGAGGTTTGCCCAATCAGTGATTGACAAGACAATAGAATAGAATAGAAATGTTTTTTATTCAAATAAACTTTTTTACAAGTGCTTTTGAATCGTAGATGAGTCTACCACTGGTTCGGAATGCCCTTCCTGCCGAGAAAAACCAGCAAGAAACTCGGCGGTTGCTCTCTTCACTGTCATTTTTAGGTAAAACCGTAGCAAGTTTGGATACCAAGTATATTATGCGTATCGGAAATTACATTTTGTTTGCATTTTGGACCTTTGGTTACCTACAAACTCAACGAGTCACGAAGCTGAAGTGGCAATGGGTAGGGCATACAGTTCGCAGTCAGCAACTGCTGGTCTTTGGGGTTCAAAGATGCTGGAGTGGCAACCTCGCACCGGAAAGTGCATTGTTGGCAGACCCTCCACTAGATGGAAAGACGATACCTACAGGTAGCGTGCAGAAGTCTATGAAAGAGACCGGCGTCACGGCATATAGCGGTCAATGTCACCGGCGGGAATCCTTCTGCCCATCTTGATATGAATTGAATTGTTGTACCTACGCTTTTTTATGGAAATATTAGATATATTCTATTCTATCCTAACAAAGTTGCATGAGTTAAATCGGCTTGGCATCCGGCTGCCCACAAGATAGTATAAAAAACTTATTACAATGTACCTAATAGCTGCATAATAATATTGTAAAATGATTATTTTGAAAAGAGCAACTGCTGAGTTTCTTGCCGGCTCTTCTCAGCATAATCCGCTTTCCGAACCGGTGGTAGAGTCATGACGTGTCATAAGAGCCACAGATTGGCCTATGTAAAGTAAATAGTTTTGAATTTTAAATTTTTTTTTTTGAGACCTATGACTAGCACTGGACGTTTATGGGTTGATAAAGAATAAGAACATTTTGTCTCTCATCAGTCTGATGGGAGGCCTGCTATCCTATCAAGCTGCTATCTATATCATACTCAACAAAATAACATGGAACTATTCAAGAAGCGGACCAACAAATTAGCAAAGCCGGCAACGCATTAGTGGTGCCTCTGGTGCTACAAATGTTCGTAGGCGGCGATAATCACTTTACATCAGGTAGCCCGCCTGCTCGTTTTCTCACTAATAATATGAATAAAAAAGAATACTGGTATCGTCTATTAATAAATTTTCAGGCAGCTGAAATATCCTGAATTGTCATCATTACAACAAATACGAATTACGGCCGTGACATATCGCAGTATATTTTAACCATGGGTAGGCTTCATAATAAATTAATAAGGCACGTCGATTGTTCACAATACAATTCGTTTTCATTGTCCATATTAAATTTTATGAGCCAATATTTCCTATAATAAAGTTAATTAATATAAATAAAAATTTTGAGTGTCGTGGAACACTCAGTTGGATCGAAGTTCAGAATCAACGCCATCTCTCGCCACATGTTAGATGCATATCGTAAAAAAACAGACATTAAAGCAAGTTTAAATAAGTTCACGCTGCCCACAATAGATGGCGTTAGTAAATATTTCCTGCAAATATTTTGTTCGGAATTTCTCTTCTATAAAATTTTGCCACAAATATTTTGTTCAGAATTTCTCTTCTATACTTAAAAATAAAAAAGGACAAAGACATGATCTGAAGAGAGGATTCGAACCCCCGAACCAATAGTTTCACTCCTTCGCTTAACCGCTGTGCCACCAAAGCTTTAATAAAACGTGTATAATTGGGTATTTGACTGAATTTTTTTTTTAATTTAAAATAACGTTTTTAAATATTATGATACAATGCCATTTTTCTTTTTTAAATATCTCAACTAGTCTCGGAAATATAGAGCTTTTATAGTTAACTGCTAGACAAGGAGAGAGCTATTGTGTTGCGACGTCAAAACACAAAGCTCCATACACTCTTCATAGAAAATTTCGTTTTAGAAAGAGACAGATACAGTCGTAGTAAAACAGCTTATAACTTATTTGTTTTTGGACCGATTTATTTCTGTTTTTAGGGTTCCCTACCCAAAGGGTACCAACGGGACCCTATTACTAAGCCTACGCTGTCCGTCCGTCCGTCCGTCCGTCCGTCCGTCCGTCTGTCAGCGGGCTGTATCTCGTAAACCGTAATAGATAGACAGATGAAATTTTCACATATTATGTATTTCTATTGCCGCTATAACAACAAATAATAAAAATTAAATTAAATTAAAATAATTAAATTAAAATATTTCCATGGGTACATGGAAATATTTTTATTTAATTTTTTTTAACGGAACCCTAAAAGAGCGAGGCCCGACTCGCACTTGGCCGATTTTTACAAATGTTATTCTTACATGTTACATTTTCGATTATAAATAATGAATATCAACATTTTGACAACAGTCAAATACCCAATTATAAACGAAGGCAGCAGGGTCGTGGTGACAGAAAATTCTTACACATTTTTTCGTCTAGTCCTCACTCCTCATCCGCCAAACCGTCCGAAAAGGAACTTCGCTCCAAAAATAACCGACCAAGTGCGATTCGGAGCCGCTCACGAAGGGTTTGATGACCTCCCTGGCGCAGTGGTAAGCGCTGTGGCCTTGTAACTGGAAGGTCTCGGGTTCGATTCCCGGCGGGGTCAATTAGGGAATTTATAATTTCCGAATTGTCTCTGGCCTGGTCTGGTGGGAGGCTTTGGCCGTGGCTAGTTACCACCCTTCCGTCAAAAACGTGCCGCCAACCAATTTAGCGTTCCGGCACGATGGCGTGAAGAAACCTATTAGGGTTATAGTTTGAATGTTCACTGCCATAACCCTTACAAGTTAGCCCGCTACCATCTTAGACTGCATCGTCACTTACCATCAGGTGAGATCGCAGTCAAGGACTATCTTGTCATCGAATAAAAAGACATGTGGTGTCGTGGGATACCAGATAGGAACGAAGTTATTATTATAAAAATATTAATTTCAAGTTCTATTCGAGGTTTAAAGAAAATAATTATTCGGGTATACATTTTTTACCATCACTTTTTTATCGATAAAAATCAAAATGACCCCAGGGAAGCCTAAATACCGATTTTATAAAATATTAAAATTAAAAAAATAATTTTATAAAATAAAAAATGAAAATAGGATTGCGCGGCCCCGGGTGGGCTCGAACCACCACTCTTTCGGTTGGCGGCCGCGCGCGGGCCAATTGAGCCACGGGAGCGATGCACAACTTGTTGAAATTATTATATAAGATATTTTTTAGGCTATCAAAAAGTGTCGAAAGTGTCGGTCCAATTTTTTGGTCTTAATTTCCGTCTAGCCCCCTTTCGCAACGCGCCATAAGGAAAAAAAGGGTTCCGTACTATCGTCATGATTTTCAGACGCTGCCCTGCGGGGTCCAATTCATCAATCAGGCAAGCGTCCCGTGCCGCAGCTATAGCATCGACGCGAGTGCCGTAAGCTGAAATATAGACGCAATAAACATCCTCTACCGACACACACCGTCATATATTTACACGTGTCGCAGCCCAAATAAATATTTGAGCTATTCATAAAGTTCCTGGAAATTAAGATTGAAGCAGTGATAGCCTAGTGGTTAGGACTGTGGTCTCGTATTCGGAGGGTCGCACGTTCGATCCCGGGCGCACCTCTGACTTTTCGAAGTTATGTGCTTTTAAGCAATTGAATATCACATTTCCAACGATATCACCTTAAGGTGGGTCAAGGGGCACGACGGTGACCAGGGCAATGAGGCAGCAGACTCACTAGCACGTAAGGCAGCAACGCTGAAGGTGGCAGGGCCGGAACCGATCGTTCCCAGTCCCTTCAGTGAGTACAAGACATGGTTGCATGAACTAACACTCAGAGAGCATTCCCTACTTTGGTCGAATGCAACAGACTGCAAGCAGACTAAGGAAGCCTTTCCTTATCTAGACAAACAACTAACGAACAGACTACTCCGCCTGGACAGAGGTAAACTCAGGAAGGTGGTGGGAATCATAACGGGGCACAGCTCACTAAACAAACACCTTTTTATTATAGGTGTCACCGACAGTCCTCTGTGCAGAGCCGGCATGGAGGCAGATGAAACGCCCACGCACGTGCTCTTGTCATGCACGGGCGTGGAAGAACAACGCAAGAACCACCTCGGATCTCCAGCTTCACTTCAAGAAGTCCTTGGCAACCTGGGCGGCCTGCTAGGCTTCTGGAGAGATCTGGGATGGTTGGAGTAACAACAATGGAAGGATTGGTCACACACAATAGACCATCACGGTTTACGTGTGGAAACCAGCCCAGAAGAAGAAGAAGAAGATCACATTTTTCAACGGTGATGGAAAACATCGTGAGGAAACCTTAGAGTTCCCCAAAATGTTCGCGAAAGTGTGTGAAGTCCACCAAATCGCATTGGGCCAGCATGGTGGACTGTGGCCTATAACCCTTCTCTGGGAGGAGACCTGCACTCAGTAGTGAGCCGTTAATGGGTTGCTAATGATGAATAATGACACCACACATCGGTTTTGTCTGATGGGAGCTTTGGCCGTGACTTGGTACCATCCTAAAGTCAAAGACTGTAGTATGTAGAAACTGATTAGAGGTATGGGTTTAATAAACACTACCAAACTTCTTCCAAATTAGCCCACTATCATCTTAGACTGCATTGTCACTTACCATCAGGTGAGATTCAAGTTGAGGGCTATCTTGGTACCAAATAAAAAAAAACAAACGCCACTGTCATCTCCTTCATCCACCGATAGACCTTCACTGCTGGTCATAGGTCTCTTGCATGGACTTCCACAGATCTTGATCTTGCGCCGCCTGTATCCAGTGGCTCGCTGTGACTCGTCCGATGGTGTCGGTCTACCTAGCGGGGTGTCTGCCAGCACAAATACTACCATAATTTTAGATTTACTAACGACTAAGTAGAAACCGACATAGTTCAGCGATTCGCGAAATTGAAGTGGAAATGGGCGGGCACATAATTCGAAGAGCTGATGGTCGTCGGGGTCCCAAGGTGCTGGAGTGGCGACCCCGCACCGGGAAGCGCAGTGTTGGCAGACCCCCCCACTAGGTGGGGGGGTCTGTCAACCCCCCCAAGCCTCTATACAGCTGTTCCTGTATAGAGGCGGCACAAGATCGTGTGTTGTGGCAATCATGTCAAGAAAGTGATGATGATAATGATTTCATTTGTATTTACTTAATGATCACTTCACTCAAAGAACACTGTCAACGAATACGTCGAATTTTAATAAAAAAAAGTGTGTGTCAGCTCCGGCCTCCGACGCACGACTGGAGTTTCAGTTTACGCGCGACGCAGGACGCTATATCCTTCTCTATGCGCGCGACTCGGGTCCGAGCGCGCCCCGACCGACTTTCGCTTCGGGGACTCTTTCGCACGAAAACCAACCTTATTTACTCAACGTTAGGGTAGAAATTTCAACGTTGTGAAAAACGTAACAGAAAAACGTAACGAGGTCATTGATAAATTGATTTTACTGCCCGGATTTTTCTCATACCGGTCTGCTAAAATAGATTCTTAAGCAGTAAACTCCAATAATAAAGCTGGGATTAATTTTACCCATCAGAGATTATAATTAATTAAAAAAAATCAACGTCCTCTGTCCTCTGACAGAACAGAAAATAGAGACAATCTTTCAGGTCTCTTTGTTACTTGCTGTCTTTTGTAGATATCGAATTCCATTAATTAGGTATTACCTACGTTAATTTTCGAAAACACGTAGAAAGTTGATACAAAATTAATGGGTGGTAATTCCAACAATTACTTAATTGTTTTTTTTTTGTTTGGTTAGTTTGGTTAAAACACAAAAACAGCTTGATCGACTTGAATAATTATTTTTTTGTTTTGTTCGCTTTAATACAGGAAGCGGCCTTGGAACAATATTGTTGCAACTCAAAATGCTCTTTTTTTCAAGGGAGCTGATTGAAGTTTATTTATATTTCATACTGTTATGTCTTTTGGCCTATTGCACTTTTATTGATGAAAATTAAACTTTAATTAATTAATCAATACTGTCAGCTACATGATTAAATTAACTACCTTTTAGGAATAATAATAAGAATTAGTGTGTATATAATATCAAATAGTTTTAAATATAAGAGATAATATAGGTGATAGTTTTGTTGAAATTTGACTGAATAGAATTTAAATAGACTAATATTTGACTTCTCCCAACGATTGGATGAATGATTTCAAAGGTTCGTCAAAGAAGTGGGAGGTACCGCCATTTTGTAAATGAAATATATAAAAAGCGAAAATGTGCACGACGAAAGTGAAAAGTGACCTAAAAGTGACCTAAAACAGTGAAACGGTGTTGTGTAAATAGTGTTATGTAAAGTATGTACTTAGGATAAGGACTTTGATTGATGTACATACTGTTTTAGGCTAAGTCTCAATTCATTGTACATAGTTATAGGTAAATAAAGACAGATTCTAACCCTTTAGGCGTAAGTTAGGTTAGGTATCATTGTATATTTTGGTCAGACGTAGGCTTAGGTATCTTATAGGCTAGGTGCCCTAAGCTGTAAAGCGTAGACGTAGACAAAGAAATTGTATTCTTGCGTCATAAAGCGTCACTCGCCCTTGGTAGGCATTCTGGAATTTACCTAACTAACATTGTAAACAAGTTACGTAATCGCGAGCGTTCTAGATTCTAGAAAAAGATAGACAGATTGAGGAAATTTCTAGATCAGTCCCATATGAAGGAAAATGTATGACAGGGACAGACATACAAAAGTCAAGTGAGTGTAAAAGGGTTAGAAATAACTATAAGTAAATGAGACAAATAAAGCGTCACGCCCCCCGCTTCACCCCGCTCGCTGGACAAAATTGTATAAATGGCCGACCCCCGGGCGACGTCGGCACTTCCGCGGCTCCAGCGCTCAAGACAGGAAGCTCAAGGAGAGAGAAGACTCTCCGAAGAGTAGAAGAGACACATCAACACTCCAGCGGGCGGGCTTACAGCGACGGGCGGAGGATTTCTCTCTGGCATCGGACTTTCATTTCGCCCTCCCCCCACCGACTCCCTGACCGAAGAACCAGTGCGCGTTCGGGCTGTCCTGAACATTGGTCTGCTTCGATCCGGATTACATACGGCGGTCAGGGGTGCGGGGATGGTGAACACCAGGTCCCGACCGATGTCAGACGAGGGTCCTAGTGCGTCGGGCGACACAGCCCCTGGCATCATGCCGCGCACCGCCAACGACCTCACGTCGCTGCCGCTGGAGCGTCGCTTCGCGTCGGACAGTCAAGCAACTGCCCCGGGCCCCGTGCCGCGCGTCGCAGACACCATGCCGCGGGAGTCACCGCAGTCTCCATCGCCGAGTCCGCGGTCGTCACAGTGTTCCTCACCAGCTCCGCCGACGTCGAGCTGCGAGAGGTTATCGCCGGCTTTCCGTCCCGGCTCGTCGCCCCGCGCGTCGCACCCCGCGGACGCCCTCGCGTCCGCGCCGTCGTACATAGGTGCACCCCGCGCGCCGCACCCCGCGCGCACGCCCGCGCCCGCGCCCGCGTCCGCGAGTGCCGCGATGCACCCCGCGTCGCACCCCGCGCCGCACCCCGCGTGCGCCCGCGCGCCCGCGTTCGCAAGTGACAGTGTCGCATCGCACCCCGCGCCGCACCCTGCGTGCGCCCGCGCGTCCGTAACCGCGTGTGTCAGTGCCGCCACCGCGTCGCATCCCGCGCCGCACCCCGCTGGCGCCTACGCGTCCGTCAGTGCGCCGTCGTACCAGCCACGTCCAACGCCCAACGCACACGAGCTGCGCGCCTCCAAGATACGCCTGCTCGAACTCCAGCAAGAACTGACTCGGAGGGACATCGAGCTACAGAAGCTGCGCATCGAAGAGGCAGAGAGCATCGCGCTCGGCGTGCAGGGCAACGCCGACCAACGGGTCAGCAACTGGCTACAGGATCGTGAGGTACGACGTGACAGCGCACAATTGGCATCGGACGGACCACACGTGAGTGAATTTAATTATTTAAATAAGTGTGATCAGGGTGCGAGCCTTCAGCAAGCACCAACCGCTCTGTGTTCCGAGGGTGCTACGTCCGGGGACTACACCCACCCCGCGCCGACGTCGGGGGCTACGGGCACAGAGCGCGGACCTCCCGCCCTGGTGCCGGAGTCCACCATAGGTTTAAATAATAGTGAAGTGTCACGGCAAGTCGTCATAGGACCCACGATCGCTGGGTACCCCGAGGCTTGGCCGACGACCAACGACCGAGAGGCTATGCCTTTAGCCCAGCCCACTCTATCGGGGGCCGACCCAGGGCTTGTGCCGCGGCCACTAACAAGTGCGACAGCCGCGTCACCTTATAATAGTAATAATAGTGAAATGTTGAATATGTTCGAGCGTCAACAACAATTGTTTTTACAAGGTCTGTCGCAGCTCTCACAGGCAGTAACAACGCCCGGCCCGCGCAACACAGCTAGGTCGCTCGTCGAGTTACCGACCTACGCTGGCGCTTACGACGAATGGTACGCCTGGCGGGACACCTTCCATGCTACGTCACGGCATTTTGAGGACGCCGAGAACAAGGCTCGGCTCCGACGTAGTCTGCGTGGCCCGGCGAGGGACCTGGTCGACGGTCTCCTCAAAACCACGGCGTCATCGGCCGAGATCGTCGCGGCGTTGGAGAGCGTCTACGGCCGACCCGACTGCATTGTTTACGCGGAGCTGGAAAAGTTAAAGGCGCTGCCGCGCCTTACGGACTCAGGCAAGGAACTTCCAGTATTCGCATGCAAAGTAGACTCTGTAGTGTCGACTATTGTAGCCCTTAAACAAGAGGCTTATCTTGTTAGCCCTCAAACACTCCACGCTATAGAGGAAAAAATGTCAGCTCTTTACAGGACGAGGTGGTTCGACTACGAAGCGAGGCAGCCCGACACTGAGCCCGGCCTGCTGAAATTACGCCGCTTCTTGACCACCGAGATGAAGCTGCAAGTGCGACACATCCGGCCCGAGACGGCAGCGGCTCCGAGGCCGCCCGAGCAGCCGCGCCGGGTGCAGCGAACACACGCGGCGAGCGACGAGAGCTCACCGCCACGACCCAAGGATGACAAAAGGTACGACGACGCACACTCACCTAAGCGAGCAGACAAGAAGTGCGTGATCTGTACCCGCGGGTCGCACACTGTCCCAGAGTGCCGTACCTTCAAAGGCCTGTCCCTAGACAAGCGCTGGGAAGCCTGCCGTCAGAAGAAGCTGTGCTTCCGATGCCTGGGCCACAGGACCTATAGTCATCGGTGCAAGAGTAAGAAGTGCGAGCTTGACGACTGCCCGTACTTCCATCACCGTCTACTGCACCGGTCGCCGACCGACGACAAAGCAGCTGCCTGCGCGGACGACGAGAAGGCCATGAGGGCCGTCTGCTCCGCGACTGGGATACCGGCGCTGCTCAACATTGTACCGTTAATTGTATCCGGTCCCAAAGGGAGAGCTCAAGTCTTCGCGCTACTTGACAGTGGTTCTACAATCACGCTCATCAAGGAGGACGTAGCACGAAAAATTGGCGCGCAAGGACCTTCACGTCAGCTGAATATTGAAGGTATTGCAGGCTCTAAATTCAGAAAGGCTTCGCAACTAGTGACAGTTGCTATCAAAGGGAAGCACCACAAGGAGGAGCACTTCATAGACGCGCGAACCATACCGGATCTTGGCATCTCCGGACAGGCGGTCCCGCGTGCTGTCATCCAGAAGTGCACACACCTCAGGGACATAGCCGATCAGCTGCAGTATGACTATGCAGTGCCGTCCATACTGATCGGCCAGGACAACTGGGAGTTGCTGCTATCGCACGACTGCCGCACGGGTCTACACGACGAGCCGGTCGCTACGCTCACCGGGCTGGGCTGGGTGATCCATGGCCTGTACAACGCAAAGGCAGCAGGCAAGGGGCAGGTAGTAGGCGTACACCGAGTGACAAAGGTACGCCTAACAGACGACAACCTCGACACGCTCCTCAAGGAACACTTCGCCCTGGAATCACTCGGGGTCGAGCCACGCCGGCCTCAGTCAGACCCAGAGCTACGCGCATTGAACATCCTCGCCGCTACCACTCACCGGCGAGAGGACGGAAGCTTCGAAGTCGGCCTACTGTGGAAAAATGAAGCGGCCGTTATACCCGACAACTACGAAGCCGCTCTGCGCCGCCTCGAGGGAGTCGAGAAGAAGCTGGATAAGGATCCCAGCTTAAAAGCGCGATATAAGGAACAGATGGAGCGCATGGTAGAGAACGGCTATGCAGAGATCGCCACCACGAAACCTACTCCGGGAAGAACATGGTACCTGCCGCATTTCGCAGTGACGAACCCAGCGAAACCAGGCAAGACTCGGATAGTGCATGACGCGGCCGCTAAGACGAAAGGCGTGAGTTTAAACAGTTTATTATTAACAGGGCCCGATCTACTGCAATCTCTACTTGGCGTAATCATGCGCTTCCGGCAAAAGAAAGTCGCTGTTACAGCGGACATAAAGGACATGTTTCTACGTGTAGGCATCCGCGAAGAAGACCGCGATGCATTGCGATTCTTATGGCGAGGCGACGATCGGGACGGTAGACCGAGCGAATACAGGATGAAATCGGTTATTTTTGGCGCGACGTCGTCACCGACCGCCGCCATATACGTAAAAAATAGGAACGCGGAGGAATTCCGTAGCGAATTTCCTGACGCTGCTGATGCGATTGTGAGAAACCATTACATGGACGATTATTTGCAATCTTTCAGCTCCATCGAGGAAGCCCAGCGGGTCGCCAGCGAGGTGGACTACGTACACAAGAGAGGCCACTTCGAGCTGTGCAAATGGACGTCCAATGAAAGGGCAGCCATCGAGCAGTTCACTCCCGCGCCGAGCGAGTCCAGCCGCGACATGGACACCGGCGGGAGCGAGAAGATACTCGGGCTTGTCTGGCGACCACAGGCAGATACGCTAGGCTTTAATCTGAACATGGCGCGAGTAGCGCCCAACGTACTTAACGGCGAGAAGGTACCGACTAAGCGTGAACTCTTACGCACCGCTATGTCGCTTTTTGACCCTCTAGGTCTCGCCACACCGGTCACGATCCAGGCGAAGCACATCCTGCAGGACACCTGGCGCATGGGCATCGGCTGGGACGACCAGCTGCCACCAGACCTGGCAGAGAGATGGCACAGCTGGCTGCGAGACCTGCGAGGCCTGGGCAACATCGCGCTGCCGCGCTGCTACCCCGCCTACGACGACACCGAGGAACGCGAGCTCCACACGTTCACGGACGCGAGCGAGACGACCTACGCAGCCGCCGTCTACTGGAGGGTCAAGCGCCCTGACGGCCAGGTGGAGGTCAGCCTCGCCGCAGCCAAGGCTCGGGTAACACCAATAAAAACTGTTTCTGTCCCACGGTTAGAGTTGCAAGCTGCGGTACTGGGCTGCCGACTAGCCAGTACTGTAGAGCAAGAGCATGACCAAAAACCGCTTCGTCGCGTTTTTTGGACCGACAGCAAAACAGTTTTAGCCTGGCTACGAGCTGGTCCTCGAGTATACAAACCATTCGTTGCCCACCGAATAGCGGAAATAGAGGATTCGACCCGGGTACTCGAGTGGCGTTGGGTGCCTACTAAAGACAACGTCGCGGATGACGCGACCCGTAATATACCAGTTGACTTTGGCAACGACCACAGGTGGTTCAGGGGACCGTCGTTTCTGTACAATGACGAAGCGGCCTGGCCATCCGAGCCAACTCTCCCCGCAGTTCTCACGGGGGAAGAGAAGACGACAGTCACTCGGAATTCGACTAACATCAGCGACTCGTTGCCCGACCCAGGACGCTTCTCGTCCTGGCTTAGGTTGATACGGGCAACAGGTAGGATAATACAGTTCATTAGACTGATTCACAGGCGTACGCGCAATAAGGCAGCCCACACACGGACACGACGCAACGCAGAGGCCGACCCGGAATGGACTTCGCGACCGAAGCCCCAGCCGCCGCCGCGCTCAACACGACGACAAGCTGCCGCCGCCCCCGACCGCTTCGCCCCTCTCACGGCGGAGGTCCTGCGGGCAGCAGAGCGCATCTGGCTGCGAGCGATGCAGCAACAGGCCTTCTCCGCCGAACTCGCCTGTGCCGCTGACGGCACAGCCCTCCCGTCAGACAGTCGCATCCGCAACCTGGCTGTCTTCGTCGACGACGACGGCATCATGCGGGTGAAGTCCCGCATCGACGAAGCCGAAGACACCACGCCAGAGCTGCGCGCGCCGCCAATCGCCGACGGCCGCCACCCGTACACGCGGCTGTACATCGACTGGGTTCATCGCGAGCTGCATCACGGCGGCATCGAGACAGTCGCCAACGAGGTCCAGCAACGACTGTGGGTCATCCGTTTGCGCCCTGCCGTCAAGGGCGTACTCCGGAGTTGCCAGCCCTGCCGTCTGCGCCGAGCCAAGCCATCGACACCGCCTACTGGAAACCTGCCGCGCTGCCGACTAGCGCACCACCAGAGGCCGTTCACCTACACCGGCCTTGACTTTTTCGGGCCGCTCTCCGTCACCGTGGGCCGACAGCATCAGAAGCGCTACGTGGCGCTTTTCACCTGCCTCACGACACGCGCCGTGCACTTGGAAATGACGACACATATGACGACAGATAGCTGCATCCTGGCCATCAGACGCATGATGGCACGCCGAGGCCGAATCGCCGAGATTTGGAGCGACAACGGCACCAATCTACGAGGAAGCGATGCAGAACTGCGCCGAGCACTCGACGAAAAGCAGCTGACCGACACCGCTGCTAACCTGCTCATCAAATGGCGCTTCATCGTCCCGGGCGCGCCATTCTGGGGCGGAGCCTGGGAGAGGCTCGTGCGGAGCGTGAAGACAGCGCTCCGAGTCGTCCTACACGAGCAACACCCACACGAGGAGACCTTGGCGACGCTTCTCGCCGAGGTAGAGGACACCGTCAACAGCAGACCGCTCACTCATCTGCCTGATGACGAGCGCCAGGGGGCGCTAACACCGAACCACTTTTTGCTTGGGGGACCATCAAGAGTGCCGCAGCCAGGCACGTTCGACGACTCCGACCTTGCTCTCAAACGACGATGGAGGTACAGCCAGCGCCTCGCCGATCTATTCTGGACGCGATGGCTGCGAGAATACCTGCCCACGCTTCAACACCGGCGGGAGCCTCATGGACGAGGTGAAGCTGTGCGAGTCGGCGATCTGGTCATCATCGTCGACGCTTCACTTCCTCGCAACACCTGGCTTCGAGGCATCGTGGAGGCCGTCTACCCCGGCGCAGACGGCATCACAAGGGCGGCGGACGTGCGAACGACAAAAGGCATCCTTCGGCGGCCGGTCCAAAAGCTCGTCGTGCTACCCATAGACAATGAAGCTGAGGCTTCACGGCGGGAGGATGTGCACGACGAAAGTGAAAAGTGACCTAAAAGTGACCTAAAACAGTGAAACGGTGTTGTGTAAATAGTGTTATGTAAAGTATGTACTTAGGATAAGGACTTTGATTGATGTACATACTGTTTTAGGCTAAGTCTCAATTCATTGTACATAGTTATAGGTAAATAAAGACAGATTCTAACCCTTTAGGCGTAAGTTAGGTTAGGTATCATTGTATATTTTGGTCAGACGTAGGCTTAGGTATCTTATAGGCTAGGTGCCCTAAGCTGTAAAGCGTAGACGTAGACAAAGAAATTGTATTCTTGCGTCATAAAGCGTCACTCGCCCTTGGTAGGCATTCTGGAATTTACCTAACTAACATTGTAAACAAGTTACGTAATCGCGAGCGTTCTAGATTCTAGAAAAAGATAGACAGATTGAGGAAATTTCTAGATCAGTCCCATATGAAGGAAAATGTATGACAGGGACAGACATACAAAAGTCAAGTGAGTGTAAAAGGGTTAGAAATAACTATAAGTAAATGAGACAAATAAAGCGTCACGCCCCCCGCTTCACCCCGCTCGCTGGACAAAATTGTATAAATGGCCGACCCCCGGGCGACGTCGGCACTTCCGCGGCTCCAGCGCTCAAGACAGGAAGCTCAAGGAGAGAGAAGACTCTCCGAAGAGTAGAAGAGACACATCAACACTCCAGCGGGCGGGCTTACAGCGACGGGCGGAGGATTTCTCTCTGGCATCGGACTTTCATTTCGCCCTCCCCCCACCGACTCCCTGACCGAAGAACCAGTGCGCGTTCGGGCTGTCCTGAACAGAAAAGAAAGACGAAAGGCTCAGTTCGGTTATGTCGTGAAAGCGTACGCTAAACTCTGTTGTGTTATCGCGCGAGTGATTTACCTATAATTTATGTTTAAATAAGTTTGCAGAAAAGCTAGTGTAATTAGTGTTAATTTGATAATTTGTGATAGATATTTGGTATAGAAATAAAGGCCTGCTTCTGAACAGTAAAGTAGTCCCAATAACTAGTTGATGCTTTCGTGTCTAGGTCGTTGTATTTGATTGAGGGATTGCGATAGCAATCGCACCCTAATCGAATAAATATTGCCAGTGCGCTTAGATTAGTGTTATTGATTAATTGATATTTAAATGTTTTGATAACTACCCTCACGTTCAGATGGTGTTTGTCTGTCGTGTTTGTGGTGAAATTGATTAGATGTGAGGAAAGGGGCCGTTGTGGGGGTGGAAGAGACGGCTATAGGTAGGGTTTTAGCGTTTTAGGAGATGTATTCTCTTAAGGCGTGATTAGTTTTGAGTGATAAGTTCCGCTTCTGAGTCTATGTTCAACAACACAATCATAATAAATAATCTTTGAATATTAGTACCTACGCTTTTTTTTGGAAATTCCTCATTGTGGAAATAATAAATTCTATTCTATTCTAACAAAGTTGCATGGGTTAAATCGGCTGGCATCCGGCTGCCCACAAGATAGTATAAAAAACTTATTACAATGTAATAGCTGTATAATAATATTGTAAAATGATTATTTTGAAAAGAGCAACTGCTGAGTTTCTTGTCGGCTCTTCTCAGCAGAATCCACTTTCCGAACCGGTGGTAGAATCATGACGTGTCATAAGAGTCACAGGTTGGCCTACGTGAAATAAATAATTTTGAATTTTCCTAATCGATGGCGAGAGCGATGCCGCGGGCAAAAGCTAGTAGGAAACAGGAGTTGAGGACTTTAAATCGAGTTGAGGGAAATTGAATCAACAATGGCGTAAAATCTGGGAACGAAATACGACCTTAGCAATTACAACATACATATTTGTCATCAGTCATCAAATAGGTCATTTTACCTTTACCAATAGGTATTATTTCTATTGTTCGATGACATCAATGAATGAAGGAATTAATTTGGTATTAATACTTAATGCGTACATTCATGGATACCATACTATAATAATAATACTGCTAAAGGTATGATGTGCTTATTAGGCTAGTATCTAACTAGAACAATATTATGAATTGTTCTCAATAATTATAAGTTTAGTTCAAATGCCTAGGTAGTGTTATAGGCATATTTTGTCAAACCTAGTCAGCAATAAATAATAATAATAATAATAATTAGTTTTATGTTTTGAAAATTGTTTCTGATCCAAAAACTATAATACAAGCTAATGCCTGCGACTTCATTCACGCGGATTGAGGGTTTTTGATTCCCGCGAGAATTCTTTTATTTTCCGTGGTAAAATATTTTAGCCTATGTACTAATTTGGTGTACATAAGCTATTACAGCAGTCAGTCAGTAAACTTTTCCTTTTATATACTTAGATTATAAACCAAGGACAAATGATGATCATGATAAATCAGCATTTTCACAAAAATGTCGGAAGTAGCACGTAGCAGCAACGATGATGCCTCCAGTAGATATGGGATTGTTGTGTAAGGAAGACGCGATTGTGAATTATTGGGGCGATATCGGGCGAGGATACGTAAGAGCTTTCGCCGATCCGGGGTAGCGAGGATAATATAACATACGTTGCTTACATGTGCGCTCAAAAAATATATAAAACTAGGTGATGCCCGCGACTTCATCTGCGTGGATTTAGTTTTTAAAATCCTTCGGGAACTCTTTGAATTTCCGGGATAAAAAGTAACCTATGTCACTTTCCAGGTCCTCAACTATACCCATGCAAAAAATCACGTTGATCCGTAGCCCTGTTGCGGCTTGATTGAAGGACAAACCAACAAACCAACACAACAACAAACAAACACATTTTCGCATTTATAATATTAGTAAGGATACCTGGTCAAGTGCGCCACAGAATACAGATTGTGGAGTTCCGTAGTCATCATACTATCCCTACTAATATTATAAATGCGAAAATGTGTTTGTTTGTTGGTTTGTCCTTCAATCACGCCGCAACAGAGCTACTGATCGACGTGATTTTTTGCATGGGTATACTTGAGGACCTGGAGAGTGACATAGGCTACTTTTTATCCCGGTAAATCAAAGAGTTCCCGAGGGATTTTAAAAACTAAATCCACGCGGACGTAGTCGCGGGCATCAGCTAGTATAAAATACCTGGTCAAGTGCACCACAGAATACAGGTAGTGGAGTTCCGTAGTCATCATACTATCCCTACTAATATTATAAATGGGAAAGTGTGTTTGTTTGTTGGTTTGTCCTTCAATCACGTCGCAACAGAGCTATGGATCGACGTGATTTTTTGCATGGGTATAGTTAAGGACCTGCAGAGTGACATAGGCTATTTTTTATCCCGCAAAAGATTTATTGAAATAATTTTTTTTTCGAATGACTGCGCGATATTTTCAAGGATAAATTATGCCTCCCGCAACCAGCACACCGTTCACGCCTCTGCGACCCGTGGCCGCGTACGATTTGCAACCTTATTCACCTTGCAGGCTCCCCTCTCTACCTCAGCCCGCGCCATCCAAAACTGCGACACAGTTCTTATTCCGAATTGCCGGTCTATAGGTAGACGTCTTTGATTGTACTACGAGACCCTAAACATATTAAAAGGACTATTTTTGAGATCAAAACTGAATGTTGTAAAATTTCCTTTGACTTCGGGATTCACGCTTCGCTGACGATCACAATACCAAAAGGAAGCTGTGTAGACGCTGATAAATCTGTCATAAAATATGAAAATAAAGTATTGAATTCAACAAATGGCAGACCTCACAGATTTCATTCATTTGAAGTGTGTGTAAATTTTCAAAAACAATCAATCGCACAAGTGAAAGCTTCTAAGACCCTTCAAGTAGGGAATGAGCTGATGATCTTCAAACGCCTAAGCAGATCTTCATAAATTATAGCTATATTATAGCCTCGATTACATTAAAATCGAAACAGAAAAAAATCGCATCAAAATCGGTCCATTGGGTAGGCTAGCTACGAGGTAACAGACAGATACATAGATCTGTATCTGTGTGTCTGTGTTTGTGTGTTTGACGAGTAAATCTGTGTATCTCTGTAGATACACAGCTACACAGATACACAAGTCAATCTTATAACACCCCTCATTTTTTTACGGGGGTTAAAAATTAACTTTTGTTTATTCCATACAGCTTCACCTCTCCCCGACTCTTCGCTCATTGTCGCAAATTAAGCTCACTTTTATCTAGTCTTTTTCATTCTAATTGTGTCGTCACCTCTTCTGGCCGTTGCAGGTGAAGACAAAGTTAGCCTTCACAAAGCTATGTTAATATCAACTACTCGGCTGACGGGCTCGGGGGACAGGTCAAACGTTAGTTACACTTTGTGCATTCCCTTTCACGAAAGTTTTAAATTTGCTGAACAGGTTGTGGATTGGATAACTTTCGCCTTTCAGTCGATTATGTATGCTAAGTGCAATTTGCATGGCGACTTTCCTGCGATGCTATGTTGTTATTACTTATCTGTTGCTATGTTTATTTTATAGCTTTGTGTGACCTATTCTCTTTTTCAAAGTTCCATAACTTTTAAGAGCTATCTAAGATAAGTTAGATATGATATCTATCATATCATATCATATCATCTATCTAGATGGTTTCTCTTAATTTCGATTTCACAAAGGTTTAGGGAAGACCTAATGACATTTGGTAAGTGATTTGAAAAATGGGAATGATCCTTGTAGCTACGTAAAGAGACTCCTACTTAGGGGACGGTTAGGATAATATTACGGTTGTTGAAAACAGGCAGTAGTCCGCGAGTAAAATTTTTCGCATGATTAACATATTTTTATACGAATAATTGTATAGCGCTAAGTTTCACATAATAAATCGTTGGAATGTTCGTAAATAGTGACATAGGTACATAGACTGCTAAAACCATAAGCTTTTTTTTAGTTTTACCGTAGCTAATACAAACTATATTTAAAAACGTCTCAATAACCTAACAGTCAGGGCAGACTGTTAATAAAAAGTCGGCGTAAAAAAAGCCCAGAATATAATTTATTCGCAAGTGAAACAAAAGCATAACTGTTAATTGTAACCTTGAGACTTGAGTCTCTTTTCCACGCGATTTTGGTGGTGCTTAGAGTTTGTTGTTTTTGGCGGCAGATGTGTGGCAGTAGCAAAGTCGGAATCGCCTGGAAAAGTAGCGTAGTTTCATAATAGGTAGTCAAGAAGTTTCACTACATTTATTTCGCAGTAGAAATCTGCTACAGACCTAAAATTTAGGCCTTAGTAAATGAACAAACAATTTGATTCACGTATCAATGCGAATTTATAGACTTTCGTTGAACATTAAAGCGATGGACATAAAGCTATCCCTTATCGAACCCAACGTGTCCCCCACTGAAAAACATGTCGTAAAAATCATCCGATTTCAACCAGAAACCCCTTCAACCCTTGCAAGTAAAGCAATAACTCCAAAGGCATGGACAGACGTTAATAATGCCCTATAAACCATCAAAGGGCTTGCATAAACCATCTTCAAAGTTATTAACTTTAGATTGTCATAAACTAAAGTGCCCCATACTTTTATAGCGGAATTAGGGAGAGTTACACAGACGGGTAATACCACGATATCTGAAACATCGGCCATTGTAATTTGAACTTTATTCCTATAGGTTTAGTTTACAAGTGGATGGTAAGAGTTAATGTTGATGTATTGTGTTTATGGCAAGGTTTAGTAGGGAAATATTCCTTTTTTACGATGTATGAATGGCCGAGGCTTATGTATGGAGACGTTATTAATGTTGTTTGCTGTGAGTTGCTGAGTGATCAAGGGTTGGAATCGGTTTTTAATTTATTGCATTTTTATCCAACTGCAAAAGTTACGCCGGCTTTATATATCCGGAATTGGACTTTGAACTCCCTACTATCATCATGAGCAACCCATTAACATCTCAGTACTGAGCACAGGTCTCCTCTCAGAGAAAGGTTATAGGTCAATAGTCCACCACGCTGGCCCAATGCGAATTGCTAGACATCGCACACCTTCAAGAATATTATGGAAAACTCTCAGGCATGCAGGTTTCCTCACGATGATTTTCTTTCCCGTTGAAGCTTGTGTTTAATTGCTTAAACGCACATAACTCCGTAAAAGCAAGAGGTGCGTGCCCGGGATCGAACTTGCGAATCCCCCGAATAGGAGACCGCGGTCCTTACCACTAGGCTATCATTGCTGTATAATATGTAGTGATAGTACAGATTTTTTGTTTTTTTTTTTTTTATCATAAATAGAAATTCATCCAATGAATCCATTTTCCCATTGTAGCACGATGAAACAAAAACATAAAAGATTGATGTGATTGTTCAAATGAAATTTGTTAGAGCCAGAAAATATTTCCTCTATTATTGTTCAATTTAGGTAGAGCATAAATTCTATAGAATTTGGCAGTTACTAAAAAGGTTTATTATAAAAAAAGTTTTTTTTTTTTTTATAAGTTTGACCATTTTATTATTGGTCCTTTATCGTGTCCAAATGATGTCAAATAATGATAATAGTGTATGAATGGGTAATAAAAACGGGCCGGACACTTAGTTCGAAGAACATTTTTGGGGTCCAAAAATGCTGGAGTAGTAGTTGGCAGACCCCCACAAGGTGGAGCGATAGCATCAGACGAGTCGCAAGAAGCTGCTAGATAGAGCCGGAGCAAGACCGAGGCCTGTGGAAGTCCATGCAAAAGACCTTTGTTCAGCAGTAAACGTCTATCTGTTGATATAGAAGAAGAAGAAGAAGAAACAAAATTAACAAAATTACCGTCTTCATTACCGGAAAATTAAATTTCTAAGCAGTACAAATTTGCCAATAGAGTGTTAATAACAGGCCTCAGCCAGCCGAGCAGAGAGAATTAAGACAGTGTTCTTATTGCTCCAGCCGGAAATCAAACCTGGTATATGCGTACATACTGGTATATATGTACTCGAAATTGTAGACAAGTATATATACCTGGGACATACAGTCCAGCTAGGTAGGTCCAATTTCGAGAAAGAGATTAACCGCCGAATCCAACTCGGCTGGGCAGCGTTCGGGAAGCTCCGAGATGTCTTCTCGTCCAAAATCCCTCAGTGCCTGAAGACTAAAGTCTTTGAACAGTGCGTGTTGCTAGTGATGACTTACGGATCCGAGACATCGTCGCTAACGCTATGGGCCTCATGAGAAGGCTCAGGGTCACCCAGCGAGCGATGGAGAGAGCTATGCTCGGTATATCCCTGCGAGATCAAATCAGAAAAGAGGAGATTTGTAGGAGAACCAAAGTCACCGACATAGCTCAGCGTGTCGCGAAACTGAAGTGGAAATGGGCGGGGCACATAGTTCGAAGAGCTGATGGTCGTTGGGGTCCCAAGGTGTTGGAGTGGCGACCCCTCACCGGGAAACGCAGTGTTGGCAGACCTCCCAACAGGTGGACCGACGACGAGCCGCTGGCGCAAGACCGAAGCCTGTGGAAGTCCATGCAGGAGACCTTTGTCCAGCAGTGGAGGTCTATAGGTTGATAAAGAAGAAGAAGAAGAAAATATGCGTACAAGAACACGACGATCAATATTGCGTCAGGTAGATAGGTAAAACAATGTTAATACAAGATACAAAATTATATACACTTGTACTCTTCCTACTTTCATGGTAATACTAATTAGAGATGCAAGCAAATTAAATGAAACTGGACCGGTATGAATATCTAAATAAAGATCTCGAAGGCCCCAGGAATAAACATACCGCGGCTGCATTTGACAGGTATTCTGCATCGTTCATTTCATTTGGCCCTAAACTTACTTTGTCTATATTGAGAGCACAGGTTAATTTGCGTCAGAGGCACTTGGAGAGTCTTAATAAAACGATGCGCTTGCATGCTTGTTTATTTCAGACATCTGTTGTCTTATTAAACTGTGCTTTCAGCTTTATATTATAACTAGCGTTTGCTCGGTGCGCGAGCTGCTAAAGCAGCTCGCGGGAAGTGTTATTACTAAAAGTAAGGCGCGTGGGTGCGCGGCCCGCTAAAGCGGACCGCGATTTTTTTACTCGTCAAGTATACCTTCGGATTCTGTTCATCTTTTGCCAATAAACTTGTTCGAGCACGGGGACCTATCTGCAATAACCTGGCTGTGCTCCTCATTCACAAAAGTAAAAGAAAAAAAAAGAAAAAAAGAAAAGAAAAAAAGAAGAAAGAAAATGAAAAATGAAAAAAAAAAGAAAAAAAGAAAAGAAAAAAGAACAAAAAAAAAAATGAAAAATGAAATAAAAGGAAAAGAAAAAGAAAAAAGGAAAAACGAAAAAGAAAAGAGAAAAAAGAAAAAAAAAAAAAAAAAGAAAAATGAAGAAAAAGGAAAAAAAAGAAAAAAGAAACAAAAAGAAGAAAAAAAAAGAAAAATCAATATTCGCCATATATTTCGCATGGAAAAAAATCCGCCATCTTGTTTTTTTTCCTGATCATCAAGTAGACCTTCGGGTCTTGATCATCTGTTGCCAAGAAACTATTCTTCCATCTTTTATACTCTCCGAGATAGACACCAGAGAAAGTTTCTATGGCCGCCATCTTGAATCCACCATTTTGGAGTTTTTTTTCAACTCCCTGCTAATTGGATGTGGTTTCGAGTAATTTTTGTTGCAGCACACCACACCTAGTTGGTCGCGTGGATAGTTGGCAAAAAAACCACTCTTTCACCTTTTTTAACCCATTTCCAAAAAGGAGGAGGTTCTCAATTCGGCCAGTATATTTTTCTTTTTTAATTCTCCGAGATCTAAGACACCTATGAACCTATCAAAATCAATGTCTTGCATAGTTCCCAACTTCTAGTCCCTTCAATATTCCCCATACATTTTGTATGGAAAAAAAAAATCCGCCATCTTCAATTTTTTTCCTACTCACCAGGTAGACCTCCGGGTTTTGATCATCTTTTGTCGAGAAACCGCTCCTCCATCTTGTATAGTCTCCGAGAGAGAGACGGACAAAATTTGCCGCCATTTTTTTTCCGCCATTTTGGAATTTTTTTTCAACTCACTGGCAACTGCTCGAGGTTTCGAATGACATTTGGTCGAGCACCCTCCACCTATCTTCTATACCCTGGCCGTGCCCCTCGCCCGTCTTCGAACTCCTCACTCATCAGCTCTCTCCACCTTTCTCCCAGTCACATTCTTTGAGCTCTATACGACACCATGGGTGAAAAAAATTTTTTTCATACAAAATTTTACAGGGAGGGGTCGGAAATTTGAGACGTCACAGCTCGGCCGCCATCTTGTTTTTTTATTTTTTTTTCACTTTTTCTGTTAATCGTTTACTAATTTCTACAATAGTCCAAAATTTCAAAGAAATCGGTTGGAAAACAAAAGAGTTGCAAGATTCACGTCGGCCGCCATCTTGTTTTTCCGAAATGTCATAATTTTCCCCAACTCGAATCCCCCACCCGAACATATCTCCCCTACATCATTGTATCGTTTTCTGTCTCCTTCTAGGAGAACAATCGTGTCAATGAGTCAGTCAGTCAGTGAGTGGTAATCGAGATATATATATTATAACTAGTATTTCGCTCGGTGCGCGAGCTGCTAAAGCAGCTCGCGGGAAGTGTTTTACTAAAAGTAAGGCGCGTGGGTGCGCGGCCCGCTAAAGCGGACCGCGATTGTTCGGCTTTATTTATTTCGCTCGGTGCGCGAGCTGCTAAAGCAGCTCGCGGGAAGTGTTATTACTACAAGTAGGGCGCGTGGGTGCGCGGCCCGCTAAAGCGGACCGCGATTTTTTTACTCATCAAGTAGCTCTTCGGATTCTGGTCATCTTTTGCCAAAAAATTTGTTCGAGCACACCCCACCTATCTGTAATAACCTGGCCGTGCTCCTCATTCACAAAAGAAAAAGAAAAAAAAAAGAAAAAAAATGAAAAAAAACAAAAAAAAAAACAAATGTAAAATGAAAAAAAAGAAAAAGAAGAAAAGCCCTATGAACCTATCAAAACCAATGTCTTGCATAGTTCCCAACTTCTAGTCCCTTCAATATTCCCCATACATTTAGTATGGAAAAAAAAGTCCGCCATCTTGAATTTTTTTCCTACTCACCAGGTAGACCTTCGGGTTTCGATCATCTTTTGTCGAGAAACCGCTCCTCCATCTTTTATAGTCTCCGAGAGAGAGACGGACAAAATTTGCCGCCATTTTTTTTCCGCCATTTTGGAATTTTTTTTCAACTCACTGGCAACTGCTCGAGATTTCGAATGACATTTGGTCGAGCACCCTCCACCTATCTACTATACCCTGGCCGTGCCCCTCGCCCGTCTCCGAACTCCTCACTCATCAGCTCTCTCCACCTTTCTCCGAGTCACATTCTTTGAGCTCTATACGACACCATGGGTGAAAAAAAATTTTTTCATACAAAATTTTACAGGAGAGGGTCGGAAATTTGAGACGTCACAGCTCGGCCGCCATCTTGATTTTTAAATTTTTTTCACTTTTTCTGTTAATCGTTTACTAATTTCTACAATAATCCAAAATTTCAAAGAAATCGGTTGGAAAACAAAAGAGTTGCAAGAATCACGTCGGCCGCCATCTTGTTTTTCCGAAATGTCATAATTTTTCCCCACTCGAATCCCCAACCCGGACATATCTCCCGTACATCATTATATCGTTTTTTGTCTCTTTCTAGGAGAACAATTATGTCAATGAGTGAATCAGTCAGTGAATCAGTCAGTGGTAATCGAGCTATATATATTATAACTAGTATTTCGCTCGGTGCGCGAGCTGCTAAAGCAGCTCGCGGGAAGTGTTTTACTAAAAGTAAGGCGCGTGGGTGCGCGGCCCGCTAAAGCGGACCGCGATTGTTCGGCTTTATTTATTTCGCTCGGTGCGCGAGCTGCTAAAGCAGCTCGCGGGAAGTTTTATTACTACAAGTAGGGCGCGTGGGTGCGCGGCCCGCTAAAGCGGACCGCGATTTTTTTACTCATCAAGTAGCCCTTCGGATTCTGGTCATCTTTTGCCAAAAAATTTGTTCGAGCACACCCCACCTATCTGTAATAACCTGGCCGTGCTCCTCATTCACAAAAGAAAAAGAAAAAAAAAGAAAAAAAATGAAAAAAAAGAAAAAAAAAACAAATGTAAAATGAAAAAAAAGAAAAAGAAAAAAAGCCCTATGAACCTATCAAAACCAATGTCTTGCATAGTTCCCAACTTCTAGTCCCTTCAATATTCCCCATACATTTAGTATGGAAAAAAAAGTCCGCCATCTTGAATTTTTTTCCTACTCACCAGGTAGACCTCCGGGTTTCGATCATCTTTTGTCGAGAAACCGCTCCTCCATCTTTTATAGTCTCCGAGAGAGAGACGGACAAAATTTGCCGCCATTTTTTTTCCGCCATTTTGGAATTTTTTTTCAACTCACTGGCAACTGCTCGAGATTTCGAATGACATTTGGTCGAGAACCCTCCACCTATCTACTATACCCTGGCCGTGCCCCTCGCCCGTCTCCGAACTCCTCACTCATCAGCTCTCGCCACCTTTCTCCGAGTCACATTCTTTGAGCTCTATACGACACCATGGGTGAAAAAAATTTTTTTCATACAAAATTTTACAGGAGAGGGGTCTGAAATTTGAGACGTCACAGCTCGGCCGCCATCTAGTTTTTTTAATTTTTTTCACTTTTTCTGTTAATCGTTTACTAATTTCTACAATAATTCAAAATTTCAAAGAAATCGGTTGGAAAACAAAAGAGTTGCAAGATTCACGTCGGCCGCCATCTTGTTTTTCCGAAATGTCATAATTTTCCACAACTCGAATCCCCCACCTGGACATATCTCCCCTACATCATTATATCGATTTCCGTCTCCTTCTAGGAGAACAACCCTGTCAATGAGTGAGTGAGTGAGTGAGTGAGTGTGTCAGTCAGTGGTAATCGAGCTATATATATTATAATATAATAATAGCTCGATTAGCTATATATACTATATATATATATATATACTATATAGCTATATATACACTGCTAAAGCAGCTCGCGGGAAGTGTTATTGCTACAAGTAGGGCGCGTGGGTGCGCGGCCCGCTAAAGCGGACCGCGATTGTTCGGCTTTATTTGTTTCGCTCGGTGCGCGAGCTGCTAAAGCAGCTCGCGGGAAGTGTTTTACTAAAAGTAAGGCGCGTGGGTGCGCGGCCCGCTAAAGCGGACCGCGATTGTTCGGCTTTATTTATTTCGCTCGGTGCGCGAGCTGCTAAAGCAGCTCGCGGGAAGTGTTATTACTACAAGTAGGGCGCGTGGGTGCGCGGCCCGCTAAAGCGGACCGCGATTTTTTTACTCATCAAGTAGCCCTTCGGATTCTGGTCATCTTTTGCCAAAAATTTGTTCGAGCACACCCCACCTATCTGTAATAACCTGGCCGTGCTCCTCATTCACAAAAGAAAAAGAAAAAAAAAGAAAAAAAATGAAAAAAAAGAAAAAAAAAACAAATGTAAAATGAAGAAAAAGAAAAAGAAAAAGAAAAAAAGCCCTATGAACCTATCAAAACCAATGTCTTGCATAGTTCCCAACTTCTAGTCCCTTCAATATTCCCCATACATTTAGTATGGAAAAAAAAGTCCGCCATCTTGAATTTTTTTCCTACTCACCAGGTAGACCTCCGGGTTTCGATCATCTTTTGTCGAGAAACCGCTCCTCCATCTTTTATAGTCTCCGAGAGAGAGACGGACAAAATTTGCCGCCATTTTTTTTCCGCCATTTTGGAATTTTTTTTCAACTCACTGGCAACTGCTCGAGATTTCGAATGACATTTGGTCGAGAACCCTCCACCTATCTACTATACCCTGGCCGTGCCCCTCGCCCGTCTCCGAACTCCTCACTCATCAGCTCTCGCCACCTTTCTCCGAGTCACATTCTTTGAGCTCTATACGACACCATGGGTGAAAAAAATTTTTTTCATACAAAATTTTACAGGAGAGGGGTCTGAAATTTGAGACGTCACAGCTCGGCCGCCATCTAGTTTTTTTAATTTTTTTCACTTTTTCTGTTAATCGTTTACTAATTTCTACAATAATCCAAAATTTCAAAGAAATCGGTTGGAAAACAAAAGAGTTGCAAGATTCACGTCGGCCGCCATCTTGTTTTTCCGAAATGTCATAATTTTCCCCAACTCGAATCCCCCACCTGGACATATCTCCCCTACATCATTATATCGATTTCCGTCTCCTTCTAGGAGAACAACCCTGTCAATGAGTGAGTGAGTGAGTGAGTGAGTGTGTCAGTCAGTGGTAATCGAGCTATATATATTATAACTAGCGTTTGCTCGGTGCGCGAGCTGCTAAAGCAGCTCGCGGGAAGTGTTATTGCTACAAGTAGGGCGCGTGGGTGCGCGGCCCGCTAAAGCGGACCGCGATTGTTCGGCTTTATTTATTTCGCTCGGTGCGCGAGCTGCTAAAGCAGCTCGCGGGAAGTGTTATTACTAAAAGTAGGGCGCGTGGGTGCGCGGCCCGCTAAAGCGGACCGCGATTTTTTTACTCATCAAGTATACTTTCGGATTCTGGTCATCTTTTGCCAAAAAATTTGTTCGAGCACACCCCACCTATCTGCAATAACCTGGCCGTGCTCCTCATTCACAAAAGAAAAAGAAAAAAAAAGAAAAAAAAAAAAAGAAAAAAAGCAAATGTAAAATGAAAAAAAAGAAAAAGAAAAAAAGCCCTATGAACCTATCAAAATCAATGTCTTGCATAGTTCCCAACTTCTAGTCCCTTCAATATTCCCCATACATTTTGTATGGGGGGAAAAAAAATCCGCCATCTTGAATTTTTTTCCCACTCACCAGGTAGACCTCCGGGTTGTGATCATCTTTTGTCGAGAAACCGCTCCTCCATCTTTTATAGTCTCCGAGAGAGAGACGGACAAAATTTGCCGCCATTTTTTTTCCGCCATTTTGGAATTTTTTTTCAACTCACTGGCAACTGCTCGAGGTTTCGAATGACATTTGGTCGAGCACCCTCCACCTATGTACTATACCCTGGCCGTGCCCCTCGCCCGTCTCCGAACTCCTCACTCATCAGCTCTCGCCACCTTTCTCCGAGTCACATTCTTTGAGCTCTATACGACACCATGGGTGAAAAAAATTTTTTTCATACAAAATTTTACAGGAGAGGGGTGGAAATTTGAGACGTCACAGCTCGGCCGCCATCTTGTTTTTTTAATTTTTTTCACTTTTTCTGTTAATCGTTTACTAATTTTTACAATAATCCAAAATTTCAAAGAAATCGGTTGGAAAACAAAAGAGTTGCAAGATTCACGTCGGCCGCCATCTTGTTTTTCCGAAATGTCATAATTTTTCCCCACTCGAATCCCCCACCCGAACATATCTCCCGTACATCATTTTATCGTTTTTTGTCTCTTTCTAGGAGAACAATTATGTCAATCAGTGAGTCAGTCAGTCAGTGGTAATCGAGCTATATATATTATAATAACTAGCGTTTGCTCGGTGCGCGAGCTGCTAAAGCAGCTCGCGGGAAGTGTTATTACTAAAAGTAAGGCGCGTGGGTGCGCGGCCCGCTAAAGCGGACCGCGATTGTTCGGCTTTATTTATTTCGCTCGGTGCGCGAGCTGCTAAAGCAGCTCGCGGGAAGTGTTATTGCTACAAGTAGGGCGCGTGGGTGCGCGGCCCGCTAAAGCGGACCGCGATTGTTCGGCTTTATTTATTTCGCTCGGTGCGCGAGCTGCTAAAGCAGCTCGCGGGAAGTGTTATTACTACAAGTAGGGCGCGTGGGTGCGCGGCCCGCTAAAGCGGACCGCGATTTTTTACTCATCAAGTAGACCTTCGGATTCTGGTCATCTTTTGCCAAAAAATTTGTTCGAGCACATCCCACCTATCTGCAATAACCTGGCCGTGCTCCTCATTCACAAAAGAAAAAGAAAAAAAAAGAAAAAAAAAAAAAGAAAAAAAAAGAAAAAAAGCAAATGTAAAATGAAAAAAAAGAAAAAGAAAAAAAGCCCTATGAACCTATCAAAATCAATGTCTTGCATAGTTCCCAACTTCTAGTCCCTTCAATATTCCCCATACATTTTGTATGGGGGAAAAAAAAAATCCGCCATCTTGAATTTTTTTCCTACTCACCAGGTAGACCTCCGGGTTGTGATCGTCTTTTGTCGAGAAACCGCTCCTCCATCTTTTATAGTCTCCGAGAGAGAGACGGACAAAATTTGCCGCCATTTTTTTTCCGCCATTTTGGAATTTTTTTTCCACTCACTGGCAACTGCTCGAGGTTTCGAATGACATTTGGTCGAGCACCCTCCACCTATCTACTATACCCTGCCCGTGCCCCTCGCCCGTCTCCGAACTCCTCACTCATCAGCTCTCGCCACCTTTCTCCGAGTCACATTCTTTGAGCTCTATACGACACCATGGGTGAAAAAAATTTTTTTCATACAAAATTTTACAGGAGAGGGGTCTGAAATTTGAGACGTCACAGCTCGGCCGCCATCTTGTTTTTTTAATTTTTTTCACTTTTTCTGTTAATCGTTTACTAATTTCTACAATAATCCTAAATTTCAAAGAAATCGGTTGGAAAACAAAAGAGTTGCAAGATTCACGTCGGCCGCCATCTTGTTTTTCCGAAATGTCATAATTTTCCCCAACTCGAATCCCCCACCTGGACATATCTCCCCTACATCATTATATCGATTTCCGTCTCCTTCTAGGAGAACAACCCTGTCAATGAGTGAGTGAGTGAGTGAGTGAGTGTGTCAGTCAGTGGTAATCGAGCTATATATATTATAACTAGCATTTGCTCGGTGCGCGAGCTGCTAAAGCAGCTCGCGGGAAGTGTTATTGCTACAAGTAGGGCGCGTGGGTGCGCGGCCCGCTAAAGCGGACCGCGATTGTTCGGCTTTGTTTATTTCGCTCGGTGCGCGAGCTGCTAAAGCAGCTCGCGGGAAGTGTTATTACTACAAGTAGGGCGCGTGGGTACGCGGCCCGCTAAATCTTTTACTTTTTACTCATCAAGTAGACCTTCGGATTCTGGTCATCTTTTTCCAAAAAATTTGTTCGAGCACACCCCACCTATCTGCAATAACCTGGCCGTGCTCCTCATTCACAAAAGAAAAAGAAAAAAAAAGAAAAAAAAAAAGAAAAAAAAAGAAAAAAAGCAAATGTAAAATGAAAAAAAAGAAAAAGAAAAAAGCCCTATGAACCTATCAAAATCAATGTCTTGCATAGTTCCCAACTTCTAGTCCCTTCAATATTCCCCATACATTTTGTATGGGGGGGAAAAAAAATCCGCCATCTTGAATTTTTTTCCTACTCACCAGGTAGACCTCCGGGTTGTGATCATCTTTTGTCGAGAAACCGCTCCTCCATCTTTTATAGTCTCCGAGAGAGAGACGGACAAAATTTGCCGCCATTTTTTTTTCGCCATTTTGGAATTTTTTTTCAACTCACTGGCAACTGCTCGAGGTTTCGAATGACATTTGGTCGAGCACCCTCCACCTATCTTCTATACCCTGGCCGTGCCCCTCGCCCGTCTCCGAACTCCTCACTCATCAGCTTTTTCCACCTTTCTCCGAGTCACATTGTTTGAGCTCTATACGACACCATGGGTGAAAAAAATTTTTTTCATACAAAATTTTACAGGAGAGGGGTCGGAAATTTGAGACGTCACAGCTCAGCCGCCATCTTGTTTTTTTAATTTTTTTCACTTTTTCTGTTAATCGTTTACTAATTTCTACAATAATCCAAAATTTCAAAGAAATCGGTTGGAAAACAAAAGAGTTGCAAGAATCACGTCGGCCGCCATCTTGTTTTTCCGAAATGTCATAATTTTTCCCCACTCGAATCCCCCACCCGGACATATCTCCCCTACATCATTGTATCGTTTTTTGTCTCTTTCTAGGAGAACAACCCTGTCAATGAGTGAATCAGTCAGTGAGTGAATCAGTGGTAATCGAGCTATATATATTACTAGCGTTTGCTCGGTGCGCGAGCTGCTAAAGCAGCTCGCGGGAAGTGTTGTTACTACAAGTAGGGCGCGTGGGTGCGCGGCCCGCTAAAGCGGACCGCGATTGTTTGGCTTTATTTATTTCGCTCGGTGCGCGAGCTGCTAAAGCAGCTCGCGGGAAGTGTTATTGCTACAAGTAGGGCGCGTGGGTGCGCGGCCCGCTAAAGCGGACCGCGATTGTTCGGCTTTATTTATTTCGCTCGGTGCGCGAGCTGCTAAAGCAGCTCGCGGGAAGTGTTATTACTACAAGTAGGGCGCGTGGGTGCGCGGCCCGCTAAAGCGGACCGCGATTTTTTTACTCATCAAGTAGACCTTCGGATTCTGGTCATCTTTTGCCAAAAAATTTGTTCGAGCACACCCCACCTATCTGCAATAACCTGGCCGTGCTCCTCATTCACAAAAGAAAAAAAAGAAAAAAAAATGAAAAAAAAGAAAAAAAACAAATGTAAAATGAAAAAAAGAAAAAGAAAAAAAACCCTATGAACCTATCAAAATCAATGTCTTGCATAGTTCCCAACTTCTAGTCCCTTCAATATTCCCCATACATTTTGTACGAAAAAAAAAATCCGCCATCTTGAATTTTTTTCCTACTCACCAGGTAGACCTCCGGGTTTTGATCATCTTTTGTCGAGAAACCGCTCCTCCATCTTTTATAGTCTCCGAGAGAGAGACGGACAAAATTTGCCGCCATTTTTTTTCCGCCATTTTGGAATTTTTTTTCAACTCATTGGCAACTGCTCGAGGTTTCGAATGACATTTGGTCGAGCACCCTCCACCTATCTTGTATACCCTGGCCGTGCCCCTCGCCCGTCTCCGAACTCCTCACTCATCAGCTCTCTCCACCTTTCTCCGAGTCACATTCTTTGAGCTCTATACGACACTATGGGTGAAAAAAATTTTTTTCATACAAAATTTTACAGGAGAGGGGTGGAAATTTGAGACGTCACAGCTCGGCCGCCATCTTGTTTTTTTAATTTTTTTCACTTTTTCTGTTAATCGTTTACTAATTCCTACAATAATCCAAAATTTCAAAGAAATCGGTTGGAAAACAAAAGAGTTGCAAGATTCACGTCGGCCGCCATCTTGTTTTTCCGAAATATCATAATTTTCCCCAACTCGAATCCCCCACCCCAACATATCTCCCGAACATCATTATATCGATTTCCGTCTCCTTCTAGGAGAACAACCCTGTCAATGAGTCAGTGAATCAGTCAGTCAGTGGTAATCGAGCTATATATATTATAATAACTAGTATTTCGCTCGGTGCGCGAGCTGCTAAAGCAGCTCGCGGGAAGTGTTATTGCTACAAGTAGGGCGCGTGGGTGCGCGGCCCGCTAAAGCGGACCGCGATTGTTTGGCTTTATTTATTTCGCTCGGTGCGCGAGCTGCTAAAGCAGCTCGCGGGAAGTGTTATTACTACAAGTAGGGCGCGTGGGTGCGCGGCCCGCTAAAGCGGACCGCGATTTTTTTACTCATCAAGTAGCCCTTCGGATTCTGGTCATCTTTTGCCAAAAAATTTGTTCGAGCACACCCCACCTATCTGCAATAACCTGGCCGTGCTCCTCATTCACAAAAGAAAAAGAAAAAAAAAGAAAATAAAAGAAAAAAAAGAAAAAAAGCAAATGTAAAATGAAAAAAAAGAAAAATAAAAAAGCCCTATGAACCTATCAAAATCAATGTCTTGCATAGTTCCCAACTTCTAGTCCCTTCAATATTCCCCATACATTTTGTATGGGGGGGAAAAAAAATCCGCCATCTTGAATTTTTTTCCTACTCACCAGGTAGACCTCCGGGTTGTGATCATCTTTTGTCGAGAAACCGCTCCTCCATCTTTTATAGTCTCCGAGAGAGAGACGGACAAAATTTGCCGCCATTTTTTTTCCGCCATTTTGGATTTTTTTTTCAACTCACTGGCAACTGCTCGAGGTTTCGAATGACATTTGGTCGAGCACCCTCCACCTATCTTCTATACCCTGGCCGTGCCCCTCGCCCGTCTCCGAACTCCTCACTCATCAGCTCTCTCCACCTTTCTCCGAGTCACATTCTTTGAGCTCTATACGACACCATGGGTGAAAAAAATTTTTTTCATACAAAATTTTACAGGAGAGGGGTCGGAAATTTGAGACGTCACAGCTCGGCCGCCATCTTGTTTTTTTAATTTTTTTCACTTCTTCTGTTAATCGTTTACTAATTTATACAATAATCCAAAATTTCAAAGAAATCGGTCGGAAAACAAAAGAGTTGCAAGATTCACGTCGGCCGCCATCTTGTTTTTCCGAAATGTCATAATTTTCCCCAACTCGAATCCCCCCCCCAAACACATCTCCCGAACATCATTATATCGATTTCCGTCTCCTTCTAGGAGAACAACCCTGTCAATCAGTGAGTGAGTGAGTGAGTGAGTGAGTATGTCAGTCAGTGGTAATCGAGCTATATATATTATAATAAAGTAGACTCGTATTTTGGGTGACTCCTACAGTTGCAAAACGAAGAACATGTCCCCAAATAAACTTTATTTTATTCGACAACACCTCAAGTAATGGCAAGTATAATAACACAGATCATCGTCATCATTAGCAACCCATCAACGGCTCACTACTGAGCGCAGGTCTCCTCTAAGAGAAGAGTTATAGGCCATAGTCCACTGTGAATCGGCGGACTTCACACACCTTCGAGAACATTATGAAGAACTCTCAGATGTGCAGGTTTCCTCACGATGTTTTCCTTCACCGTTGAAGCAAGTGATATTTAATTGCTTAAACGCACTTGATTCCGAAAATTCAGAGGTGTGTGAACCCGGGATCGAACCTGCGACCCCCCGAATATAGGAGACCACAGTCCTAACCACTAAGCTATCACTGCTTCTTACAGCGAAGTTCTATTGCGTGCTCGATTAATCAATCATTCATCATCAATCAAAATTCTCAAAATTCGTTTATTGTTGTTATTCGTTTACCGCCTCTTTTAGATAGCGGCTCTTGCTTTACCATCCAATCGATGCATGGTATTAGCCAGATGACGTGATCGCTCCATTCTGTTACTTACGTTAGGTATAAGTGGCATTAAGACACGTTGGGACTACACCCTGTACCTTAGCGGTCTGTATTAACAACGTGGTATTAAAAAAAAATTAAGTGGCACTCGGGGACTGCCGCGGTAAAGCTATTGTATAGCATTTTTTATCAACTTATGCAATTATAATATTTATGCAATATTTTTTTTGCATGATAAAAATTATGCAAAAAAATACTTAAAAAACAAACAAACAAGAAAAGCGAACTATCACTACTTCGCGAGTGAGATTCGAGCCTGCGATATCGGCGCTCAATAGCGGTCGCTCGCCCACTGCGCCAAATAGAGCTACTTAAGACCCCTAAAATGTTGAACGCTTACTGAACGACGGTGTTAGGTTTTTTTCGTTACGGAATTTCTTGATTCGGTCGCCGCGCTCAAACTGTTTGTCCTAGTTCAAAGCCCGCGATAAAAGCTATGCAATAGCTCAATATTGTATCATTAGATTAAAAGCCAACAACATTTAGTTCTGTGATGGAACGGTGAAGGAGGATCATAGTTGCGAAGTTCTTTGTCACACTCACTCTCAGGAGAATCTGCTTTCCGAACTGGTGGTAGAGTGTTGACGTGTCATAAGAGCCACAGGTTATCCTAAATTAAATAAATACACACATCAAAACTGTCTAGGGATCAAGCATTTTTATGCGGATTTCTTGAGATTGAGATGTGGCTTTGTAATAAATTTATGATTTTATAAATTTATATGGATCCTTTTTGGTGCATTTCATAATTTGAATCAGGAACTGTCAATCAAATTCGAGTAAAAGATGAAAATCAGCTGTCAATATTTTCCCTATAAAAACATACAACGCATTGAAGACATTAGTAGTGCTACTGTTTCCCTACTACTGATTAAAACCAACGTTATTATGGAGCGGCGACGTCATTTAAGCAGGGAAGAAATGCTCAGAGCCGTGGGAATGATAGAAGCTGGTTCCCGGCAACGTACTGTGGCTTTAGCTCTGAATACAAGTCAGAGTGTTATCAGTCGACTTTGGACACGTTACCGAAGCACTGGTACCGTGGCTGAGCGCCATGGAGGACGGTATCGCTGCACCACACGGAGACAAGACCGATACATTCAAATCTTAACTCGAAGAGCTCCAACAATAACCGCCATGATGTTAGCCGTGAGGCTTCATCACTCTTCAGGGAACTTAATTAGCGACCAAACAGTCAGAAACCGCTCGCATGAAGTGAACCTTCATTCCCGAAGACTGCTACGGGTACCACCTATAGCAATGCACAATCGTAGGATTCGATATCAATGGGCTCTTGAACACAGAAATTGGGCAGAAGAACAATGGCGTTTCGTGTGCTTTTCTGATGAGTCTCGTTTTGGTATGAGACCGGATACAAGACGTATACGACACTGGAGAACCCCTGGACGCCAACAGCGATTAAAATCCTGCCAGGAAGTCCATCCTTATAGTGGTGGAACCATCATGGTATGGGCGGGTATTTGGATCGGCGGAAGAACTGAGTTGATTTGGATCAGAGGCAACCTCAACGCTCAAATTTATGCAGAGACGATTGTATCAGACGTCATAGTTCCTCTAAAAGTGCAAATCGGTCCCTTATTTCAGTTAATGCATGATAATGCACGACCGCACACCGCAAGAGTTGTAAGACAGACTCTCGCCGCAGCTAACATCAATGTCCTGCCCTGGCCTGCTCAGTCGCCAGACTTGAACCCGATTGAGCATGCATGGGATATGCTACAGAGAAGAGCTCTGTAGCATATGGAGGGTATGGAGGGAATATGGAGGGTATCCAGTGGCAAGAAGACCTTTTTTTGTTGTTGCAACGAACATGGGCGGCCATTCCACAGCGTGATTTGGATGAACTCATTTTGAGTATGCCAAACCGATGTTCTTGTGTTGTTAGTGTTCGCGGTAGAAACACGGATTATTAATTGTTTAAGTTACCCAATAAAATTTTAAAGAAAACTGTTATTTCAGTCTTTTTTTCGAACTTCAATATTAGTGGTTCAAATGTCAAAAATCCCTTTATTAGGAAAATGGCAAATTTCTTTATTAATGCAAAGGTGACTTGGTTTATCGTTACTGTGACAAACGAAAACACTTTATTTGATGAATCCTTAAAGAAAATTTTAATTAATATCAATCAGGAGAAAAGTTATTGCAAAAATATATGTTGATCCCTAGACACTTTTGATGTGTGTAGTTTTAAATTTATAACAACTGAATTATAAACGGTGGAAAACTGTTAGATACGCGATACAACGTCGGTGCTGTAGTGAGTGATTTGAGGTATTTTTTAAGCAATGACAAGATAGTCCTTGAATGCGATCTCACCTGATGGTAAGTGATAATGCAGTCTAAATTGGTAGCAGGCTAACTTGGAAGGGGTATAGCTGTGTACATTCAACCCACACCCTTAATCGGTTTCTACATGCCAGTGTGCCGGAACGCTAAATCGCTTGGCGGCGCATCTTTGACGATAGGGTAACTTCTTCTCTTCTAGTGCCATCTCTTAACAAGGTTGGCAATCATTAAGGCTAACTGGATCTTGTTTACTACTGCCCTAAACAATGATCTTGAGCTCATATTGAACCACTGGCAAAGGTTCTTAAGCCAGGATGTTCGTCTTCGGCCAGGCCTTCGTTTGCTCTTTATTTTGCCTTGCATAATTAGTTGGAATAGGTCATATTTTGAGTTTCTCAAGATGTGGTCCAGATACTCAAGCTTGCTCGGTTTTACATTTTTGAGTAACTCAGTAGACTAGGTACTCAGTAGACTAACTAGACACGGCCAAAGCCTTCCATCATATTAAATAATTAATTATTATCAGAGCAGTGATAGCCTAGCGGTTAGGACTGTGGTCTCCTATTCGGGGGGTCGCAGGTTCGATCCGGGTACGCACCTCTGACTTTTCGGAGTCAAGTGCGTTTGAGCAATTAAATATCACTTGCTTCAACGGTGAAGGAAAACATCGTGAGGAAACCTGCACACCTGAGAGTTCTTCATAATGTTCTTGAAGGTGTGTGAAGTCCACCAATTCGCATTGGGCCAGCATGGTGGACTATGGCCTTTAACCCTTCTCTGAGAGGAGACCTGCGCTCAGTAGTGAGCCGTTGATGGGTCGCTAATGATGCTGATGATGATGATTATCAGACGTAATTTAAAGAACATCTCTATGTGTGAACTATCCTGTGTGTGGAGCACCCGCTATATGGAGCGTAGTGGATGCTCTAGACAAACAGTTACTGCGCAGTTTTACCACACGAGTAACCGAACAGAGAGGAAGCTTCCTAACAAGGGCGAAGAAGTATACCTATTCTGCTAGGGTTGTCACCTGATGCATGTCAACAATTTAAGGAAAAAATAAAAATATTTTAAAGTTTGTATAATTATGTATAATTTCAGTTAAATCCTGAACTTCAACAACAAATACTTAAATTACAAAAATATAAAGAAACGATTTTTTTAATGAACATCAGTATTTTTGCCATAACTTCACAATTAATGTTAATAGATGGCATCGTCATTTACTATCGACTATTATTATTATTACAAGCTTTTATTTAACTTGCAATGTATGTATGTATGTATGTATACATGAGTATATGTATTAAACGTACATACATACATGTAAACATGTATCAAATCTTACAAGATGAGATAGAACCACTTTTCCGGTTGAGCTGAAATTTTGCGTGTATGTGTAAATCGGATGACTCTGCAATATTATTAGGATATGGAGCTGTTCTGATGATTGAGCTGGAAGATGGCTTTAGGAACTCTATAAAAAACTCGCTAACCTCATCAAATTTGGGCTCGTTTGATTCGTCTTGACAAGTATTCTGGCCTGAGATGACCTTCAGGGTCTGATAATGAAGCTGGAAGGTGGTTTTGGCAACTATAGTAATAAAACTTTATGTACTTTAGTAATATAACTTTATTATTAACAAGTTTGGGCTCGTTTGATTAATCTTGAAAAGTACTCTGGTCCTAGACCATGATATCCAGGTTCTGACGATTGAGCCTTAAGGTGGCTATAGGAACTCAGTAATTAAACGACGTAACCTTCGAGTTAGGGCTCGTTTGATTCGTCTTTCTTTGGTCCTAAATGATGGTCCATGGGTAATGTAGCCAGCTACGAAAAGCTTGTCTTGTAAAAATATATTTTTTTTAATTTATACTAGGTTTGTATGACAAGTATTAATAATTATGTTATTCAATTATCAAATATCAATAAAACTGTTAATAACTTCACGTCGTTATTTTTGCAAAACTTTATTCGTTACAATTTATAAATAATTGTGTTTGTGTCGATAGATGACGCTGTGCACAGATAATCAAATTTGAATTGGCGGGCCCTTTGTTAATGTTCCCAAAAATTATAAGTATGTATCGATATAATATGATAAAATATCAATATTAATACACTAACGCATACTGCACATGTGAGAAAACGGAGTTTGGATTATTATAAAAAAATCTATATTCATTATTAATTACATTTTACTCATTCAATAAAAAACAATTTTAAATTTGCTTTACATAGGTAACAGTTAATAACTAACAATTTACTAATCCTGACGATAACATACTTAAAATAATATATAAAATATATCGCAACTACTGTAACTTATTACTAGATATCTTATCTTGTGTGCAAGAGTTTAGCATTTTTACACTATTACATACATATACACAAATAAATCTAAACTCACAACAAACAAACACTCACTCTTCGTCTATTTATTTCCACTAAACGCACGACCGTCAGCCCTTACGTCCTGACCCTGAGTTACCCTGAGCGGCGCGCCGCGGCGTGTCGGTGAATGTGTCGGTGAGAGCTCACGCACACAGCGTTGCGCTATGTATGGGTGAGCCCGCCGCGAGCCGTTTGTATGTAGCTTCCGCTCTGTTACTTTAATATACCTACTCTGTGGTTTTACTGCGGGCGCACTCAAGTTGCAGCGCTCATATTGTTGCATCCACTTTACTGTACCAACTCAACTTGGATGTAGAACTTATTATAATGGGGGTATAGGAGTTAATGTTTATGATGTTAGATTGAATTTATTGGCAGATAAACTCTAGCAAAGTACGTAATATCTATATATATAAAAGAAAGTGGTGTTAGTTACACTATTTATAACTCAAGAACGGATGAACCGATTTGGCTGAAAATTGGTGGAGAGGTAGCTTAGAACCAGGAGACGGACATAGGATACTTTTTATCCCGTTCGACCGCGTTTCCGTCATATCACTATAAAACGTGGTATAAGAAAAACGCATCTGACATGGAATAACAAAACGCAAATGACAGTGGAATAACAAAACGTAAATGACATCTAAACGTAATTTTGTCTTTGGTTACGTATGGTAAAAAATTTGACAATTATAAAAAGTGTTATAATAAAGCATTACTGATATTATAAATGCGAAAGTGTGTTTGTTTGTTGGTTTGTCCTTCAATCACGTCGCAACAGAACAGCGGATTGATGCGATTTTTTGCATGGGTATAGTAATGGATGTACTTGTGGTTCCTCAGACCGGGAGAGCTACTTTTTATCTCGGATAATGAAAGAGTTCCCGCGGGATTTTTAAAAACTAAATCCATGCGGACGAAGTCGTGGGCATCAGCTAGTATTAGAATAAAACCTCTTTTTTGATAGCGGAAATTTTAAACATTACTAAGGATTTATAATACGAGTACTTTGAGCGTGAAACTATAGTAATTGATCGGGGAAAAAGGTTTTCGTACTTTGTACCTTGGTATATCATAAATTAAACTTGCTTGTATAAGATAATTGATGTTTTTTAAACATTAAAACTTGATGCCTATTTAAAATATGTATAACTAGGTGATGCCCGCGACTTCGTCCGCATGGATTTAATTTTTAAAATCCCTCGGGAACTGTTTGATTTTCTGGGATAAAACGTAGCCTATGTTACTCTCCAGGTCCTCCACTATACCCATGCAAAAAACACGTCGATCCGTAGCCCTGCTGCGGCGTGATTGAAGGACAAACCAACAAACCAACAAACACACTTTCGCATTTATAATATAACTAAGGATAATATTATACTGAATGAAAATAAAAGAAAACAAGGGAAAAAAGAAGAGAAACAGGAAAGTAAAGAAATTAAGAAAGGGAAAAACTCTTATGAACCCAAAACTGCTGACGCTACTTGCAGTTTTATTAAAAACAAGTGTAAATTATAAATTTAATTTAAAAAAACAAGCTTTTAGTAGCTGGCTACATCTCAGACCCTGGATATCATCTAGGATTAGAGTGCTAAGAATGAAACGAGTCCAAACTCGACGGGGCTCGTTTTATTACAAATCTTCCATAAACACCTTCCGGCTTCATCATGGATATTATCATCTATTCAACGACCAAAAACTTGATGGGGTTACGTCGTTTTATTACAGAGTTCTCAAAACCACCTTCCGGTCTTATCATCAGGCCCTGAATATCATCTAGGGCCAGAGTACTTTTCAAGAGGAATCAAACGAGCCCAAATTCAGTGTTGTTACGTCGTTTTATCACAGAGTTCCCATAGCCATCTTCCAGCTCCATCATCAGATCAGCTCCATGTCACGATAATATTGCATTGCAAGAAACTAGGAAGTGGTTCTAATTCATCCTGCAAGATTTGACCTAAGCGTACATACATACATTGCAAGTTAAATAAAAGCTTTTAATAAAAATACGTCCCTTCCAGCTCATAAGACTTTTGCGCCTCCTATGTCTCGCGGGTCGACTTGCGGTTAGCGGTATAGCTTTTAAACAGAACAAAATGTTACAATCTTAGCCGGAAACTTCGTGCTACGAGATTTAAAACGTGATTTATACACTAGTAATGTGCACCAGAAATACGAAGAAAGGAAAACAATTTCTGAAAATTTCAAAACTATTGAAGTGATTTAGCTCGTAATAATACAAGAAAATAATAATATTAAAAGTTGATCTTTTTGTTAAATAAAAAAATAAAAAGCCTTAGCTGAATGTTCCTGACTTCGTATACCTACCTATCAAACTTTTCACAAAGACTAAATAATGGTAGATTATAATCTACTATTAAAATAACGATTGTAGAATTTATTTCTAATAAACATAATAATTATTATGTTACACTACGCAAAGAGAGCTGTACTCTGTGGCGCTCCACGAAACCGACGAAGCTTTTTTGTAAATTGATCTCTTTTTCACGTGATCTCGATTATTTAACGCTGCGAAATAAATAAAACAAAACCAAACTTGAATATGTGACTACGTCTTTATACAGCGCTTAAATTGTTTGGGAAAGATTTATAATTTACTACATGATTATTTTTATTTTTATTAAAGTGTTAACCTACACCTGATGAAATATCAGAATAAATTTATAAACACAAATCAAAAATTCCGAGGCCAGCGAAGCCAGAGGAACTAGATGTTTGCAACTTCGTCCGCGTGGATTATGGTTTTTTGATTCCTGCGGGAAATCTTTACTTTTCCGGGATAAAATGTAGCCCATGTGTTAATCCTGGGTATAAGCTATCTCCTTTCCAAATTTCAGCCAAATCGGTTCATTCAATAATATCTTTGCCTTAATGCAGAACACGGACTACGGCCAAGCATAACCTTGCCAACTAGAGGAGACTCTTGCCTGGACCACATCATGATAAGGTGCACTGGGAAGGCAACTGGTTTAGTCTGTAATACTGATATAACCGATCATGACATAGTCTTAGCTGGACTGACAATTAACTCGAATAACGAAAGACTACCATGCAAAAGGCTTAAACGAAACATTGAAAGCATTATACAAGATCTAACAAATGAGGATTGGTCACCTATAATAAATGAAAACATCGATGTTAATGTAGCAGTAAATCAGTTCATGACAAGACTATTGAATATTTTAGACAAACACACTAAAATTGTCAAGCTAGCACACTCAAAGTTTAACCTCAAGCCTTGGATAACACCTGGATTGATAAAATGCATGAAGCACCGCGATAAACTCCACATGCAGTACAAAGCAGACAAAGAAAATGAGATACTAAAAATTACTTGCAAGAGATATCGAAATTTTTGTAATAACCTTCTATATATATATATATATATATATATATATATATAAGCCTTTATTTTCAGATACAGAATTATTTACATATTTTATAGTTTTAATACAATTACAATAAAAAAAAAAAGAAAAAAGAACAGTTACTAAAATTATCTCGTGTTTAAAGAACAATATCAGTTCCCGCATGCTTTGTATCTGTTTGCCCTCTGGCAAAGGCCTCCTCTAACCCTTTCCACACAGCTCTTTCCCTTGCCTTTCTACTCCAGATTTTGCCTGCTATCTTAACTATTTCATCTTCCCATCTAATTCTCTGCCGCCCTTTCTTTCGTTTTCCTATTCTAGGTTGCCAAAGTGTTACCACTTTGCTCCACTTATCTTTTCCCCTAATCATATGGCCCGCCCATTTCCATTTTAAAGTTCTTATTCTCCATGTTGCATCTTCCACTTTTGTAATATGCCTAATATACTGCCTTGTTTTTCTGTCCGTGATTTTTATGGCTGACGTACTTCTTTCAATTGATCGCTGACAGACTTGAAGTCTATGCAGGTGCTGTTTCGTCATTGCCCATGTTTGGCAACCATATGTGAGGATCGGTAGTATACAGGTATCAAAAACTTTCTTCTTTACAGACATAGAAATAGTTTTGTCTTTCATTATATTTTTAAAGGACCAATAGCGATTCCATGCATTACCTACTCTTTTTTCAATTTCTTGAGTCATTTGGTTTTGAGTTGAAATAATTTGACCAAGATATGTGTAGTTATCCACGTATTCCACAATGTTATTTTCTACTATTATATTGACTTTTAGCCCATTGGTCATGACTTTAGTTTTTTCTAAGTTCATGCTTAAACCAACTTCCCTACTTTGAAGTGCTAGTTCATTGAGCATTACTTCTAGCTCATGAGCATTTTTGGCAAAAAGTATTAAGTCGTCAGCATATCTAAGGTGATTTAAAGGTACTCCATCAATCAATAACCCAAAATCCTCCCAGTCCAATTTTCGAAATATTTGTTCTAAGACAGCTGAAAATAATTTAGGTGACAGGGGGTCTCCTTGTCGTACTCCCCTTTCAATATTTATGACGGATCCCTGCTTCTCTAGCTGTATTACTGCTGTACTCCTACAGTAAATATTTTTAATTAGTCTAATGTATTTATTATGCACGCCTTGATCTCGAAGTGCTTCCCATATTTTTGTTTGTATTAATGAATCAAAGGCCTTGCTATAGTCTACAAAGGCACAGTAAAAAGTCATGCTGTACTCAGAATATTTTTCAAACACCTGTCTTACCACATGTATGTGGTCCAGTACAGAAAAACCTTCTCTAAAACCAGCTTGTTCTCGTGGTTGGTTCTGATCAAGCACCTTCGTTATTCTGCTTAGAAGTACTTTTGCAAAAATCTTATAGACATTTGATGTTAAGCTAATTGGTCGGTAATTATTGATGTTCTTCATATCCCCTTTTTTATGCAATAAAATAATATTTGATACCGTCCACTGTATTGGTATTATCTCTTGTTCAAGAATTTGGTTAAAAATATTCGTAAGTACTGGTGATAATAATATTTTATAATGTATAAGACACTCATTTTTTATTCTGTCTGGTCCAGAGGCCTTGTCTTTTTTCTGGGTTTCTATGGCCTTTTCTACCTCTCGACTTAATATTGTAGGTATCTCTTCCTCTTCATCATGGTATTCTATTTCACAATCTGCAGAGGCTTCAGTATTCATCATATAAAGATTCTGATAGAATGTGGTAGCAACATTTATTATGCCTGATCTCTTAGTCTCCTCGTTTCCAACCTGGTTGGTGAGGCGTGGCACCCAAGTTTTTATATCTGTTAGATTTTTTAGAGCTTTTTTGATTCCTCCTGTTAATATAACTTCTTCTTCTATAGCTTTCATTCGATGAGCTCTTCTATCTCTCCTTATATATATATATATATATATATATTCTTGCTGATTTGGGATATTTGTTTTCTTATCTGGTTATTGGTCTTATCTTTAATTTTTTGGCTCAACAGTTGTTTTCTTTCCTGTAGTAACTCCTTAGTTTCCTTAGATAAAACATTTAATTTTATTCCTGAATTTAAGGGTAATGTTGCATAGTTTTGAATAACTTTTTCAAGGCAGTCATAGTTCTCTTGAACGGATTTATTTCCAATGTTTAGCTTAATTGTAAGGAGTTGGTCATTAAGACTCATAACACCACCTTAGCGCTCCAAATGTCAACCTTACCTGCCCGTGGTGCCCCCTGCTGATTAACGAACGAGGCTATGACGACCGAATAATGGCGGTATAACCATTCACACGAGCTGGACTGGAATAAATGACGCAGACCGGTGTCGGGCAGCAGCGACACTGGTGCAAGCAGTCTGGCCCTGCGATGGCCAACACGCCTGCCCAGCGTGGCCATTACGGGCATATCTTCCCATGAATAGCGTCACAACACAACGGTCCCTAGTCCCCGGCAGCCCTACTATTCCCGTTCACGGTAGCGGACGTGGTCACGGTAGAGCAGGGGGTGCAAAGAATCACCGGGTTTCGGACAGCTACCATAAAAATCGGATGTATTTGGCAACGTATAATACACGGACATTGAGAGCGGACGAACACCTCGCTGAAATCGAAATAGAGCTGAGCAGAATTAAATGGCATGTTTTGGGGCTGTCGGAAGTCCGAAGCGAGGGGGAGGACATGATAACCCTGGAATCGGGCAATATGCTCTATTATCGGCAAGGCGACCAGGCTTCACAAGGAGGTATTGGATTTTTGGTCAATAGAGTCCTCAGAAATAACGTACTGGAGATCAGTAGTGTGTCGTCGAGGGTGGCATATGTTAAACTCAAGCTTAATCAGAGATACTCCCTTAAGATTGTACAAGTCTATGCGCCCACGTCGACACATGCTGATGACGAAGTTGAGGCCTTATACGAGGACATTGCAAAGGCTCTTGATAACACCACCAAAACTCACTTCAATGTCGTTATGGGGGACTTTAATGCTAAGGTGGGAGTACAAGAACATGGCGAATTAAAAGTGGGACCACACGGCTTTGGTCACAGAAATCACAGGGGCCAGATGCTTGTCCACTTCTTGGAGCGGAAAGGGCTATTCCTGATGAATTCTTTCTTCAAGAAAAAGCCCTCTAGAAAGTGGACATGGCATAGTCCGGATAATGTGACTAAAAATGAGATTGACTTTATCATGACGGATCGCAGGTATATATTTGAGGATGTCTCAGTTATCAATAGGTTTAACACCGGCAGCGATCACAGGCTTGTGCGTGGCATCTTAAATATAGATCTGCAATTAGAGAGACAACGTCTGATGAAGTCAACTCTCCGACCAAAACCGTTGCAAAGTGTAAGCTCCGAACAATTCCAAATTGAGCTCAAGAATCGGTTCGACCTGTTGGAAACCAACTTGGACATTGACCAACGATTCACCAATTTCGTAGGTGTCGTTCGTGAAGTGGGGCGCAAATACTGTCAGAATGACCATAAAAGGGTGTCAAAGATCTCCGAAGATACCCGTAAACTTATGGAGCAGAGACGGGAAACTTCCTCAGCACTGCCTCAGTGGCATATTTTGAACAAGCGCGTCAAGAAGCGAATAAGATTCGACCTCCGGTGCTCCAACACCCGCATTATACAAAATGCGATCGAGCAAAATCGAGGTTCGAAAGTGTTCGCTAAGCGACTTGAGAGGAGCCACTTGAGACGGGGTTGAGAAACCCCGTCGGTAAAATCGTGACGTCACAAGCAGAGGTCCTAGAGGAGATCGAACGATTTTATTCTCAGCTATACTCCTCCAAAGCTCCAAAAGCGGCTCAAGACACGAACGACAAACGTGCGACATTGACGCGCCACTACACCGAAGACATCCCAGACGTTGACCTTGGCGAGATGCGAATAGCCCTCAATCAACGTAAAACAACAGGGCACCTGGCGATGACGGCATCACATCAGAGCTTCTACGTGCAGGAGGTACTCCGATCCTGAAAGAGCTAGCAGAGCTCTTTAATGACGTCATTGCAAACGGAACTACGCCAAAAGCATGGAGCAAGAGTGTGGTAATCCTTTTCTTAAAGAAAGGTGACAAGGAGCTTCTAAAGAACTATCGGCCGATATCACTCTTGAGCCATGTTTATAAGTTGTTTTCGAGGGTGATCACAAATCGCCTCGCCCGAAGACTTGACGATTTTCAACCTCCGGAGCAAGCTGGGTTTCGAAAAGGCTACAGCACCGTAGACCACATTCACACCTTAAGGCAGATTATACAGAAGGCGGAAGAGTATAATCTCCCACTCTGCCTTGCTTTTGTGGACTACGAGAAAGCCTTCGGACTCTATCGAAACTTGGGCTGTTCTGGAGTCACTGCAGAGATGCCAAGTCGATTGGCGTTATATCGAGGTGCTGCGATGTATTTACGATACTGCGTCAATGACCGTCCAAGTACAGTCTCAGCAAACAAAACCAATAAACTTGAGAAGGGGGGTTAGACAGGGGGATGTAATATCCCCAAAACTGTTTAATAGTGCTCTAGAAGACCTCTTCAAAACGCTGGACTGGACAGGACGAGGCTTTAATATAAATGGCGAATACATCTCACACCTGCGGTTCGCCGACGATGTGGTTATCCTGGCAGAGACTCCAGAAGATCTGGAACAGATGCTGAATAGCCTAAGCCGCTCTTCCAGACGAGTTGGTCTTGGGATAAACATGGACAAAACCAAGGTTATGTTCAATCAACATGTTGTCCCGATACCCGTGAACGTCGAAAATGTTGGAATCGAAATTGTTTCAGAGTACAACTACCTTGGCCAGATCATACAACTGGGTAGAAACAATTTCGACGAAGAAGTCAACAGAAGGATACGGCTGGGCTGGGCGGCATTTGGAAAATTAAGTCAGGTCTTCTCATCGTCAATACCTCAATGCCTGAAGACGAAAGTCTTCAATCAATGTGTCCTTCCCGTCCTCACTTATGGCGCTGAAACGTGGACACTAACAAAAGGCTTGATCCACAAATTTAAAGTCACTCAGAGAGCTATGGAGAGGGCTATGTTAGGAGTTTCTCTTAAGGACAGGATTCGGAATGAAGAGATCCGCAAGAGAACCAAGGTCGCCGACATAGCCCAAACCATTAGCAAGCTGAAATGGCAGTGGGCAGGCCATGCTTGTCGTAGAAGCGATGGCCGATGGGGCCGAAAAGTTCTAGAGTGGAGACCGCGAACTAGTAAGCGTAGTGTGGGGCGCCCTCCAGCACGTTGGACCGACGATATAAAGCGGGTGGCGGGAAGTGGCTGGATGAGGAAGGCTGAGGACCGGGTGTGGTGGCGTTCTCTGGGAAAGGCCTATGTTCAGCAGTGGACGTCCGCAGGCTGAGATGATGATGATGATGATGATGAATATGAGGCTCAATCGCTCCACCTGTAACTCCTTCTTTATGAAACCTACGGATGAACCTGAAATAGAAACTCTTATATCTCAGCTTCAGGACGGAAAGTCTTCAGGCATCGACGAAATTAGCAATGGACTCGTCAAACAAATAGGGAAAGAAATTATCCGACCCTTAGCAGCTATATTTAACTTAAGCCTAAGTACAGGGGTTTTTCCTGATGACTAGAAAATAGCTTTGGTGAGTCCAATACACAAAGTTGGTCCAAAAGACAAGCCAGAAAACTTCCGTCCTATCTCATTACTCGGCACTCTCTCCAAATTGCTGGAAAAAATTGTAAACAATAGACTTGTAACATATTTGGAGTCGCACAACATATTATCAGAAAAACAATTTGGCTTCAGGAGAAACAAATCTGCCGAAGATGCCGTATTTCTTCTAACGTCTTTGGTTTCGAGGCATTTGGACCAAAAAAGAGGTTGCATAGGTATTTTCCTGGATCTCGCCAAGGCTTTTGACACTGTTTCGATTGCTGTACTGCTAAAAAAGCTCGAATGCACTGGTATCCGAGGAACACCATTAGAATGGTTCAGAAGTTACCTATCGAACAGAAAACAGTGCACTAAGATTTGTAATTTCAAGAGTGACATACAAAACAACAATTTTGGCGTCCCTCAAGGTAGCATAATTGGGCCAACACTGTTTATATTATACATAAATGATATCCTTGACTTGCCTCTTAAAAATGCAGATACTATCTGTTACGCAGACGATACTGCCTTAATATTCTACGGATCTAGCTGGGATGAAACATACCACAATGCGCAGCAAGGAATCTCAGTAATCTCAAAGTGGCTCAATAGAAATTTACTGACGCTAAACACGCGTAAAACCAAATACCTACTTGTGTTTCCACAAAAATGTGTTAACGGCACCAAGGATCAATCTCAGCCTTAAGATACACAATTGTGGTGACACAGCATCTTTTTCAGCGTCTAAATGCAGTTGTGACGACATCGACTTGGTCAATGAAATTAGATATCTAGGAATCCAGGTGGACAACCTTTCGTTTAAGTCCCACATTACATCTCTTTCAGGTCGCGTTCGCAAGGTCATCGGTGTTATGAGAAAACTACGTGATGTAGCAAACGCAACTACCTTAAAATTGTTGTATTTATCTTTATGTCAGTCTCTTCTTAATTATGGCATACTTTCATGGGGCGGTGCCCCCAAATCTACCCTTATAGAAGCAGAGAGAGCACAACGGTTTGTCTTAAAAGTTATACTCAAGAAGCCCTACAGATACCGCACTACGCTCCTCTACAAAGAGGCCGAAGTACTTACCGTTCGGCAACTTTTTGTACTAAAGGCTGCCATCTATAAACATAAACAAGTCCTAAGATCCCCAAACGCAGACTCGATCTTCAAGAGACGGGTTGTCAAGGTCGATCTGCCGGATGTAAGAACGGCCTTTGCAATACGTTTCGGCCCCTTTGTTATTGCAAAAATATACAACCGAGTCTCAAAATCGTGTAAACTCAGGAGCTGTACAACAAAACAAGCCAAGAAGGCAATTACTAACTGGCTGAAAAGTCTGACATATGATGACACGGAAAATATACTAAATACACTAACGGCAAATAAGTAATAAATCTTTTTAACACCTCAAAAACATATTATATCTGATTTATTTAATTATATCATACGTAATATATATTTTGCAGTAATATTATTTAAATATATTATTTACTATATCATATTATTATTATAATATTATCACACACTTAATTTGTACCTAATGGTAACCCGCCCCACCTAGTTAAGATAACTAGGTGGGGCGGTAATAATAACTATAATCAATAAGTTTAACTTATCAATTGTAATTAAGGTCTCCACGACACAGGTTCTTCCTAGTGTGAAGAACAACGGCAAAACCAATGTATTATTTTATTTCTTAACCCAATAAAGTTATTTTTATTTTTATTTATTTTTTTATTCGTTATTTTTATTTATTTTTTTATTCGTTGTGGCGTGAAAGAGTAACAAACATCCATACATCCATCCTCACAAACTTTCGCATTTAATATTAGTAGAAAGTAGAATAATCAAACTTCGTTAGATTCACTTTGCAGATGGATGTTTTAAATAAAACGAAATTAATTGATAAAATAGAAAGTTTATTTATTCATCAAATAATTTATAACAATGTAATACTAAAACGTATACATTTGTTAAATTAGGTAATAATTATTATAATTACTGTAATCAGATTGGAATATCAAATTAATTGAACTGATAAAATTAAAGTGACTGACGCTGTGGTACAAGTTTGAATCACAATAATTATTGACTTTATTTCAAATATCACCCTTGTCCAATAATCTATTTTACAGGACGTAAAGTTTAGAGGGTGAAAGAGATTTTTTTGGCAATGGTCAAAATACTATTGTAGAACTAATTATTTATTGAGAGCAGTTTTTGGTGACGACATTGGTTGTTATTGCTAGAACTGAGATTATTTCTAAAAGTTATTTTTGTACGAAACCAATGAGGTATGTGGCTTGAAAGCTGAATCTAACATTTTACTACAAGGTCTCATTGTCTCGTTTTGTGTAAAATGTGTGCGATTTTGAAATAATGTCTTTAATTGCGTGTAAAAACCTCGGAATTATTAAATAAACAAGCACATAAGTCTTATGTTACTCATTTTTGCACAATTAGTATAAACTTATATTCTCCATGTAACTTATTAATTATTGAAGCCTTCTGTAATGCATCAAACATTTTCTTAGTCTAAGAGTTAACACTAATAAGTGGGATCAAATTTAATTTATTACAATTATACAATATACATCATAAAAGTATTACACTGTCTATATTAATACCCGTATTACATAAAGACTTATTTACCTTCGATATGTAAAATATGGCAACTTTTATAATGTTTCGAAGTCATAATATAATTGTATATGATTACACTAGCGGCACGCTATGATGGCCGGTTTGACGTTTGTCCGCTCATGAAGTTCCGTATTAATTGATAACGACTTTGAAGGAAATAATTGTATTACTTTATTGACGATAGTGATGTGCAGAGATTCATAAATTTTATCGAATGTAGTTTTAGGTTTAGGACTCAAAATTTATTTATTAAATTGATTTCTAAAATGTATACAAGTGTAGAAAAATCAGTTTGCACCATTTAAGGGGTGAATGTACTTGTGAATATGAACAATTTTCACTATGTGGACAAACCTCTGAAATCGCAAAAAAATATCAGCTGTTTCATACAAAAGGTAAAATTTTTATTTTTATATGATATATACCACAACTCGGCATTTGGTTTTCTAAATTGAAAATTTTTAAAAATGGAATCTAATACGATCGTCACATAGGATCGCTGGCTAGCACAACTACTACCTCCGGCAAACTCGCGTCAATGCTCAATGCAAAACAAAGCAGTTTCGAATTGACGTTGCTTCGAAAAGTATAAACTGTCAGTGCAATGCGATTGTGATATAGTTTTGACCTGGCTTTGGATTTCAAATATTGATACTGCATTACTGTTGACCCTTGCTCGTTAATTTGGACTCTGTTCAAGCCCTTTGTTGTGGATTTCGTCGATATGACCGAACGTACGCAGAGAACTGTTCTAAATAGTCAGACACGTGAGTTCGTAATACGCCTTCGTAACTATTTCGATCGTGAAGCTCAAAATGGAGGGCCAATTTTACCTATAACGTCAGTGGTTGAACGCGTAGCTGATGCGCTTAATATTGGACAACGAACTGTTAGACGGATAACTAAAAAAAAATATGGCGAGACTGGCACAGAAGAAAATAAACTTCACACACCAAAAAAGAGAAAACGAGCAAAACCAGTCGTAGGCATCGATAGCTTTGATGCCGATGCTATCCGAAGACATGTTTACGGCTACTATTTACAGAAGGAGTATCCAACAAGAAAAAAGTTGGTGCATTCACTGAAGGAAGCTGGATTATTCTTCGGTGGGGAAAGTTCTTTAACGAAGATTTTGAAGACCATTGGATTTCGATACAAAAAATGTAACAAACGCAAAATATTGATGGAAAGATTTGATATAGCGATGGCAAGGTATACTTTTTTACGGCAAGTGAAAGAAATCAAAAATTGGCAAAATGTTGTGTTCTTGGATGAAACATGGCTTAATGCTAACCATACTGTAGGCCGTTCTTGGAACGATGACACAGCAGCATCTACTTCCAAAGTTCCTGTAGGAAAAGGATCGCGACTTATAATTTGTCACGCCGGAACCATCAACGGGTTTGTCGAAGGTTCTCTCATGGCTTTTGCGTCAAAAACCACTGGAGACTATCATGAAGACATGAATGGAGAAAAGTTTACTGAATGGTTTACCTCAATGTTGTGTAGCCTCCCTGAACCATCTATTATAATTATGGACAACGCCCCATACCACTCGATGCAAATTGACAAGCCACCTGCCCAATCCCAAAAGAAAGCTGATATCGTCGCATGGCTTCGTAAAAATGGCGTAGATGCAAACATGAATATGTTAAAAGCGGAATTAGTACGTCTTTTAAAAGAAAACAAACCAACCAAGATCCGATACGTCATTGACGAAATAGCATTAGAACATGGGCACAGAGTTATACGGTTACCGCCTTACCATTGTGAGTATAATGCGATTGAGTTGGTGTGGGCTCAAATTAAGGGATATGCTGCAAGACACAATACAGAACCCCCATTTACCACAAAAAAAATGCTAAAATTATTAGAAGAAGCTTGTGAACATGTGACTAAAGGAGACTGGGAAAAGGTTGTGAATAGAACTGTTAAATTAATAAGAGAAGATTATGAAAGAGATGTGAAAATAGATAATATTATAGAAAACGAACATATAATTATTAATGTAGGTGATGATAGCAGTGACGACAGTGAAAATAGTAGTATGGACGAATCTGATTAATTATGGCCTTTTGTGGCACCTTTTTTGGTATCTTTTGTATTCATATGTTTCTTGTGTGCATATAAAGTATGTATATTCATTTTCATTCAAATATTCAGTTCGTTCAAATAAATTAAATAAACATATACATTTTTGTTTTATTAAACCTATTTAATCAGGTACAAAAACAAAACTTAATTGTTTTTTGTTCGAGAATAAATTGACATTCCACATCACTATTGTAATGTGTCAAACCGGCCATCATAGCGTGCCGCTAGTTTAATGAATAATTCATCGATTTTCAAACTAGTTGCAACATCTGTTTAATCTTATCTTAACAACTGCAGTTGCCCGGCCTTTTTTTGCTGCTGTTAATTAAAAATATCAAATAATAATATACGATTTACAGTATGAAAATATTGATGATGATTTGATATGATTTGTTCTTATTAAAGTTTTGTGTATAACTGAAAACCTACAGTTTGTTTGTCTGTTCTTATATTATGACTGTTTTTCTCTTGTCATCTATTGATATTGATTGAAACTGATGCAAATTACTAATTAGAATCTTATTTTAATATCAATATAAATAGCACTCACTATGTCTTATTGAGAAATTATCACTAACATAATACTGCATGCATACACATCAACATCACTGTCATAATATTATTTATACCAAATTTTCTTTGATAAAATTTTTAATGACAATATTCAAATAGCACTGCACTAAATCCGCTTAAGTCAGGCAGTTGGAAAAAGTGGATTGCTCAAGTCAGTATTCTAACATACCTATAGAGGTATGTTAGAATACTAACCTAACCTAAGAGTTAGGGGCACAATTTTTGGTAACAAGTTAACAACCTGAATTTTGGCAACCCAAAGTGGCTTTTGTTAGTGGTGGAAATTTTACTACCTGATAGCCTTATAATATTACAAACACTTATGTTTAAAAATAAGAATTGAAATCAAGATACATTATGATCATTTTGAATCATCGAATATTCATTCACTGAGCATATTAGATGACACTTTTTACACATATGGAAAATATTACAATATTATTGACACTTCAAAATTCAAACTTTTCCTACAAGTTCTAGAAGACTCGAGGTGAAGTCCTTACGTTCACAAATATAACCAAAATTTAGAAAGAACGAATTTAGTTCACTATCCCATGGTTCTTGATCACATTATAGCAGTCAAATAAATAGCTTATCATCAACTCTATCTTTGGTTTCAAATGCAATAAATTATTATTTTTTGTTCATGTATTTTATTACATTTCCTTTCATAATTAATATTATTATCGCCAACATCCTATGTTAATACCTTTCACTCAGTTTGTGTCTCCATGTTATTATCGTGTCTTATTAGATCTGTTTCTTGAATCAGTTCACCATCGCTGTGACCAGAATCTGTATCAGCTGTAAAAATAACATTGGGTAGAATGAATGAAATAGTTCTGATGAACATGTTTATTTGGGCGTAGTACAGTTACGCAAAAGGTATCCAACCCAAAAAAACTTGTCAATAGAAAAGTTAACCTTCTTTCTAAAATCAGTATGTATTGAATTTAACAAATGTTTTGTGGTTTGTATGCTTTTTGCGTAACTCCGTCCATTTTATAGTAGGATCTTCGTGATATCAAGGAAATCAACATTTGATGGAACCCAGGACCCCAGGGCTGGCTCTTACTTTAGGCAAAAAAAATAAGTATTTCTATACAGAGAGGGAATACAGACCGCCTTCTGGGGACATTACCATCTGGCGTCGATGTGGATCCAGTTATTTAGACCTTTTTTATTATTTTACTAGCTGATGCCCGCGACTTCGTCCGCATGGATTGAATTTTTAAAAATCCCGCGGGAACTATTTCATTATCCGAGATAAAAAGTAGCACTCCCGGTCTGAGGAACCACTACTAAATCCATTACTATACCCATGCAAAAAATCGCATCAATCCGCTGTTCTGTTGCGACGTGATTGAAGGACAAACCAACAAACAAACACACTTTCGCATTTATAATATCAGTAATGCTTTATTATAACACTTTTTATAATTGTCAAATTTTTTACCATACTTAACCAAAGACAAAATTACGTTTAGCTGTCATTTACGTTTTGTTATTCCATGTCAGATGCGTTTTTCTTATACCACGTTTTACAGTGACATGACGGAAACGCGGTCGAACGGGATAAAAAGTATCCTATGTCCGTCTCCTGGTTCTAAGCTACCTCTCCACCAATTTTCAGCCAAATCGGTTCATCCGTTCTTGAGTTATAAATAGTGTAACTAACACCACTTTCTTTTATATATATAAAGATAATGATTTGGTTGATATTTAGATTTAATTTTGTTAATTGTATACAATATAGGCATATTTTCATTTTAATGATTCTGAATAATGAAAAGAAACTCATAAATTATTAAATTATTATTAGCGGTTCTTATGTAGAAGACTTCAATATAAACCACCTACCAACTTAGACGGTTGGATACATTTCTACTCCTACGGGTAAAATATTATACTGCATTAGAGGAAGAATGAATTTTGGAATTTCTTTCAATATCCATTTTCATTTTACAATTGACCTTTTTTAAAACATTTTTTTCACGGAAAAATATCCAAACCTAATTATGGACAAAACTGTATCAATTGAACTAAGTATATCGGCGGTCAAAATTTTTTCTCATCTACGCAACCCTTGTTTTAGAGTCTATTCGTTTATTCAGTAGCTCCTAGCAAAGATTCAATATATTTCATAGACTCCATTCCATTCAATAATTATTATTTATATAGAACTAGCTGATGCCTGAGACTTCGTTCGCGTGGAATTAGTTTTTGAAGAATCCCGTGGGACTCTTTGATTTTCTATGTCAACCGAGGTCCTCAACTATACCCATTCATAAAATCACGTAAATCCGTTGCTCTATTGCAGCGTGATTAAAGGACAAACCAACAAACAAACACACTTTTGATGTTATAATATTAGTAAGGAAGTAAGATTAGTATACACACCATGAGGTCTCGTGTCTAGTGCCAACACAGCAAGCGGTGTATCTTCAAGCACTCCTGACCACCTCGCAGCCAACACTCGGGATCCCCTGTGACCTCTGACTACAACTGTTGGAACTATACTCGGTGATATTGAGGATCCGCTGTACATTGACACTCCAACGCTTCGACGCAATATTGTACTGAAAGAAATTATATTGAAAAACAAAAGTTTATTGGTTATATATCATCATCATCATCAACCCATCAACGGCTCACTACTGAACCCAGATCTCCTCTCTCTCCTCTATACTGAGCGCAGGTCTCATCTCACAGAAGGGTCTATAGGCCATAGTCGACCACACTGGCCCAATGCGAAATGGCGGATTTCACACACCTTCGAGAGAATTATAGAGAACTCTTAGGTGTGCAGGTTTCCTCACAATGTTTTCCTACACCGTTAAAGCATGTGACCTTTAATTTCTTAAAGACTCATAACTTCGAAAAGTCTGAGGTCCTGCGAGGAACCTGCGATCCCCCGAATTACATTATAACTACATAGCTAATTTCCGAAGTTATCCACGTCGATTAAGGTTCTCAAAAATCTCGTAGGAACGTTAGATTTTCTGGGATCAAAGTATCCTATGTATTTAATTTCGTCAAGGTCAGTATAGTTGATAAGTCTGAAAGGTAACTGAAAGTCAGAGAGACTTGGCGAATGTTTATTATAAAGTTAACATCTCCTGAAGATGTACCAGAGTCCACCAGACAGTTTGTGTGATACGGAAGAGCAGGTAGACAGAACAAACATGTTTGATTTTTGTAGTATAACGGATTATAGCAAAATAAGTTTGTTATGTAATTCGTTGGAAATATTTCTACTATTTTCTTGTTTACTATATTATGAAATAAAATCTTTTGGTAAATTCTGTAATTGAGTTGGTTTCATACACAATTCTAAAAAAGAGTACACTAACTTACTTTTGTTCAGGATCTCTTTGGGGTCGTTGCCTTTTCTTGCAGATTACAACAACCGTGACGCACAGAGTAGTCAGTATAGTAAGCAGCACTAATGACAGGGAAGCTCCAACAAGAAGTGCCACGCTGTTGTTATCACTTGACGGTGGCTGAGGTGGCATCGGAGTCATGGTTTGGAGTGAACCTAAGCAAATTATAAACAACATAATGTAGTTGATAAAGAAGAAAATGTACTTAAACTTAGACCTAATTAAGAGTAACTTTAACTTGTGGAAGCTATAGCTAAATATAAAAAAAAAAACACATCAAAAGTTCGAAAACTAATGCTTTTACGTTAATTAACACCGAAAATAAAATTTTAAAGAAAGGAATTTTGGTGAAAGAAGAAACATAGGTCATTTTAAATTAGAAAATGAAGTGATGAAAATTACAATGACAAAACGGAGTAACCAATTTATATTGGAAGAATGAGATTCAGACAAAGCGAAAGTGGGTGAATTAATTTTGTCATTAATAGATGATATTAAAACTATATGCTCACCTGGTACATCCAAATCATCACTTGTCCGAATAGGTATACTGTGCAAAGCAGCTGGATGCTGTGATCTTCCACGCGGAGTTTCGGAGTAGACCAGGAATGTATATCGGCCTGGAGACAGCGCGTCAAGAGGAAACTGAGGTGTCACTTCGTTGCTGGCTCTGTACACAGCTTCTGAGAGACCTCTTCCAGAGATACCCTTACAAAACAAAAATTTAAAATATATTTTGAAATTTATTCGAATCTATACAGTGCAATTTTATTATGAAAGATAAAATTATTAGACGCGTATAACATAAAGAACATATTATCCGTTGAGCTTTTAATCACGACCATCAAATGTCATTTGATCATACCGATAAATTGCTTTTGATCCCATTTTACTTCCAAAGATTACTTGAAAAAGTTCCTAAAGTTAAACTTGGTTAAATAATAACAACAGAGTTTTGGTTAAAATATGGTTATATATAATCTGAATCTCGGAAACGGCTCGAACGATTTTCATGAGATTTAGTATACAGAGGGTTTCGGGCGCGATAAATCGATTAATTAATCTTCATCTTATTTTTAGAAAACGTCGTTTTATCCATGTTTTCAGGCAATGAAAAATCCCCTAAAATATATCATTAGAATACCAAGGTAAATTTCGCCATCATCTACATATTATAAAATTCCACTAGCTCAGTCAGGAAATCGGGCGTTTGCGAAACTAGAAGACCCCGGTTCGAGTCCAAATGACTATTTTTTCCCCTATGAATTATGATTTTTTTTATTATTATTATTTATTAATAATTTTTTTTCTAAATATATAATTTCCAAAAAATACGATTTACCAAAAAAAAAAGAGCAAAGCTCGGTCACCCAGGTACTTTTATTAAAGTATACTTTTATTCACAAACACAAAATGACGGCATAACATGTTCCAAAGGATTTAGAAAAAGAAGGCCAAAAAGGTAGATCTAGACTAGGAGTCATTACCTACTTCAGTAGAGGTAACTTTTATATGCATTGCTTTTGCGTCTATTGCTTTTACAGTGGAATATGTATTTCTTTTTACAGGTGCGGAAAGGATACTCTAGCCTTTTGTTAAGAAACTTCTTACTTTTTTCCTTTATAATTAGGACTTAGTCGTCATAACTCGCCAGCTCACCTGATCGTTCATGGTAGACTCATCGCCCATCACGGGTTCTTGGTGGCGTACCTCCAGCGCCTCCAGGATGAACCGCTGCGGCAATCCACCGTCATGGCCGGGGTCACAGCGGAGGAACTCATCTTCTATTTCACAGTTGCTTGGAGGTTCCGGAAGTGCTAGAATAGAATAGAAATGTTTTTATTCAAATAAACTTATTTACAAGTGCTTTTGAAACGTCGATGAGGTTACCACTGGTTCGGAATGCCATTCCTGCCGAGAAGAACCACCAAGAAACTCTGCGGTTACTCTTTTCAAAACAAGTTTACAATACAATATAGATGCTATATGTATGTAGTGTTTCCACAATGAGTGGAAGTTCCAGAAAAGCATACCTAATTATAATTCAACACATGTTAAGACGAGCAGCCAGAAAGTAGGCCTATTTCCGCCGGTGAAACCCGTTCACGAGCATGACGCAACAACCAGCCATTCCTTCGCTCAACCATTCAAAAATTCAAAAAAATTCAAAATTATTTATTTCACGTAGGCCAACCTGTGGCTCTTATGACACGTCATGACTCTACCACCGGTTCTGCTGCTGAGAAGAATCATTAGGTAGATACAGGCTACGTAAATATTATTCAATTTCACGAGATGCTGTATAAGTCGAATGCTCGTTTTCACCAACCATACCTCAACTTCTCCCACTTAGGAGTCGCCTAACGTAGGTAGTCCCCAAATGCAATCCCTTAACTAGTCATATTCACCTTTAGGTTAGGTTAGTAAAGGTTGGTGAAAACGAAATTTTCAGTAAGCATTTTTTTGATTTAATAAAAATTCATGAGAAAAATTTTACTTCATCATCACTAACCTGCAGGCATAATTCTGAACAAGCATGGCTCTCGCTGATTCCCAATGTCGTTGCTGGCCCAGCACGCCAGCCAGCCCAAGTCATCATCATCATCATCTGGTGATGGCAGACCATGAATAACGGAACTTGTTGCGCCCATTATTGTAACATTTGCTGGTGGTATCTGAGAAATCCAAATTGAGTTTCAGCTATCTTAACGTAGGCTTAGTATGACTTAATTGATATTCATTTAGACTTGATTGCAAACTCGTCTGATAGTAAATGTTAATGTAATGAGTAAATATAAAGAGTTGAAACTGGTTTGCAGACTCCAATATGCCAAAAAGATATGGCATGTCACCAGAATAAAAAATCACCTCACAACTGCCTAGAGGCCTAGCTAAATTCGAAATCAACCCAAATATTTGACGGCTAATCTACTTTGATTTTGAGAGATATTGTAATTTTAGGATTAAGAAAAGTTAAGATTTATGGTAGAATCATACCGGCATGAAGTTTCAAATATTTTCATCGAGTCATCATCATCATCATTATCATGAAAAGCCCATTAACGTCTCACTATTGAGCGCAGGTCTGAACCTTTGAGAACATTATAGAGAACTCTCAGGCGTGCAGGTTTCTTCGCGATGTTTTCCTTCACCGTTGAAGCATACTATATAATATGATATTTTAATTGCTTCAATCAAACCTGCGACCCTCCGAATAGGAGACCGCAGTTCTTACCACTAGGCTATGTATCACTGCTATTTATTTATATTTTATTTTCACCGAGTGGATTTTAGAATAGAATAGAATAGAAATATTTTTTATTCAAATAAACTTTTACAAGTGCTTTTGAATAGTCGACGAATCTACCACTGGTTCGGAATGCCTTTCCTGCCGAGAAGAACCAGCAAGAAAATCGGCGTTTGCTCTTTTCAAAACAAAACAAATTTACAATACAGTAAATACTATGCTATATATGTAGTGTTTCCACAATGAGGAAAGTTCCAAAAATGCATACCGACTAACTTCTATCTTAAGATGGGCAGACATAAAGTAGCCCCATTCCCGCCGGTGGCACCCGTTCACGAGCATGACGCATGACCCCAGACATTGCTTCGCTCAACCATATTTGAGGGAACGTAACAACCCGCATCACACGACACCACCACAGAAATGTTTAAATGTTTAAATTTAAGATTTTGTTACTCAAAGTACGTACAGGTAGTACATCTTTAGTTCCATTGTAGGTCCAGTAGAATCTCAACGGGCCCGCATCTCTGGCTGAAGGCGCTGACACAGAACATCTGGCTCTGACCTCTCCTCCCGGGGCACCAGCTATCTGCTGCACCACGCTTCCGGCAGAACATTCTGGACGAGCTAAAAATAATAAATTATTAATGGAAAGTGACCGACATAGCTCTGAGGATTAGCAAGCTAAAGTGGCAGTGGGCAGGTCATATCCGTCGCAGAACCAATGGTCAATGGGGCAGACGTGTTCTGACAGTGTGTTTCGACAGTGGCGTCACTTTATACACAAAAAAAAAAGTATGTGTGTCAGCTCCGACGCACGACTGGAGTTTACTCCTTAAGTACGATTGTCTAAACATACGCAAAAAGTTAATTAAAAAAAAAGTTAATGATTTTCCGATGTGCCAACCCTAAACCGCAACGTCGTAATGCATTCGCGGCGCTCGCTGCGTCTCGGCGTCGCTCGGACCCGATCGGTACGCGCCAACAACTCAAGCGAAAACCAACCTTATTTACTCAACGTTAGGGTAGAAATTTGCATCGTTGTGAAAAACGTAACGAGGTCATTCATAAGTAGATTTTACTCCTCGAATTTTTCTCATACCGGGCGCCTTATATATGAAAATCGATTCTTAAGGAGTAAACTCCAATAAAATAAAAATAATAATCTGAAGTCAGGATTCGAACCCCCGAACTCACTTCGGGGTTTCACTCCTTTGTTTAGTCGCTACGCCATCAAAGCTATGACGGAACGTGTGTAATAAACGAAGACAAACAAACAAAGGTCGTGATGGAAAATTCTTACACTTTTTTTCGCCCAGCTCACATTCGTCAAGTCCGTACCGTCTTCCGTCTTCGTAAAAACTTACACAGAACATTCAAAGTGATGGGTTCACTCAGCCCACTGCCCTCGGAGTTCCAGGCGCGGCACCGGTACCGCGAGGAGTGGTGCCTCCTCAGGGCGCGCAGCACCAGCTTGTTGCCCTCCACCGCTATCCCTCCTATCGGATCGTCTCGGATGAGGTGGTTCTGGATACAACAATATTAAATCTTTACCAATACGGCATCCCGAACCAGTGCAGTGGTATATTCAATTGATGATACTAAAGCACTTTGTGAAAGTTGACTTGAATAAAAAAATTCCATTCTGTTCTAAGCAGTGATAGCCTAGTGGTTAGGACTGTGGTCTCCTATTCGGGGGGTCGCAAGTTCGATCCCGGGTACGCTGACCACTGACGTTTCGAAGTCAAGTGCGTTTAAGTAATTAAATATCACTTGCTTCAACGGTGAAGGGAAACATCGTGAGGAAACCTGCACATATAGAGTTCTCCATAATGTTCTCAAATGTGTGTAGTCCACCAATTCCACCAGCGTGGTGGCCTATGGCTTATAACCCTTTTTTGAGCGGAGACCTGCGCTCAGCAGTGAGCCGATGATGGGTTGATTATGAAGATGATGACTAACTGCATCCCGAACCAGTGGTAGAAGGACTGAAGGACTTTTTTAGAATAAGATAATTAAGATTACCTTATAAAATATAATATTAGTATTAAGGATGTTGCAAAATAAATAGCAACAGCATAAAAGTATTAAATAAAAAAATAAAAAATTCTACTTCTATTCTATAATATTATAAACTTCGTCGTCGAGGGTTTTAAATATTCTGCGATAATCTCCTGTTTTTTCCCGACATATTTAAGCTAACCTAAGAGTATGTCACTCCCCAAATCGTCAAATCCATATATAGACATTCAAATCCTTACTAATAATATTTTAAGTATTTCAAGCTTTTTATCGTTTGTTTGTCCTTCAATCACGCAGCAACGAAGCAACAGAGTGACAACACTTTTTGTAACAAGTTTTTTTCTGGAAAATCAGATTTTTGATAACAAAGGATTCCCACAGGATTTTAAAAATCTATCTCCATGCGGACGTAGTCATGGGCAACTGCTGGTATTCAAATAAGTATATAACGGAGAAACAAACATTAGTTGCTAAGAGGAACCGCCGACGAATCTGCAACTTCATTTAAAAAAGCTTATACAAATAAATATCTTATGCAAACATAAGGAAAAGTTAATTTAAAACGAGGAGCAAGTTTTTACCCCTATGTAATAACAAATTGAAATTTCATACGGCATTAATTAAATCCTTATTACCTGTCACGTCATGTCACGCCACAGCTGAATTACACAAACTCCAAGCGACCTAAGTTTCAATTTGCGTGAAAGGTGTATTTAATCGTGGTGGCAAATAATTACCCTGTACCTACGACGGACATAAATACGTAATATCACTAATGTTGACGTAATTTTGTAACGGTATTGTAATGTTTTATTGTTATATAAAATGAACAAAATAAATTTATTAACCTACGAGTATATATAGAATAGAATAGAATAGAAATATTTTTTATTCAAATAAACTTTTACAAGTGCTTTTGAATAGTCGATGAATCTACCACTGGTTCGGAATGCCTTTCCTGCCGAGAAGAACCAGTGGCCCTAGACAAAAAGCATTCGATTCGGAGCGATTCGATATCTTGATTCGCCATCGCTTTATCGAAAGCGAAGTTGGACAGCTAGACAAAGTTACCTGCGATTAGCGATCGCCTAGTCCATTAATCTTTTCGATAAAAATTAACTTTTGTCTATGGTCTGAGCGTTATGAAACGTCAAATTCCTAAGAGTAGGTAATTTTTTATTTAAGTCGTTTTGAGTTGTTTTTCACGGATATTCAGTGTGAATGTAAAGTTTATGTAAATTAATTTATAACTACTTACTCGTAATATTCAGAGGTAAGTAACAAAGTGATTTTGTGTGTTTTAAAAACAATTAAGTTAACCTAACCTAGATTTCAGCTAGGCAAGTAAAGATTTCGATTTTCGATAAATACAACTAAATAACGTACTAATATTGTAAAATGTTTGTTTTCTGAGCAGTTTTCGGCCCTTTTAGTATTCATGGAAAGGTAAAATATGAATAATTGTTCAATACATATTAAGTTTACGAAAGTTTAAACGCTATAGGTACAGTCGACCGAATGGTACTCGTAATGAAAGCAATGACGTAAATGAACAATAATAACATTTTAACGCAATTAAAGGGCTCTTTGCTAACTCATATTTCAGCCACGGTGACTTGTCTGAGCGTCAGCCCTCAGTCTGGTGCAGGTGGCATTAGAGCCGATCGTTTGTGGCAGGAGTTATCAAACAAATCTCCTTAACTCAGTTGGCTGTGGGGTACATTAGACTCCACACAAAAGGAAAAAGGTATGTATTGGTGTACTTTGAGCTTGATACATATTTTATAGCTTAAATTCCAAATAGTTATTACTTAAATTGAAACTGCTAATAGAGGACAGGCTCTAAAACCTTTAGAGACAAGGTTGTTAGGAATTTTTGGTGTATTGGCAGTGAAGGGATATGAGGAGACGGAAGAGAAAGGTTTTGATGTTAGAAAAATAAGTTTGATTGTATTAAATACCATATAGTAAGTAATATAAAAAAATAATGGATGGATGTTGAATGGAGACCACACAACTCTGTAAGAGAACAACTCACACTCATAATAGTACAAATGATTATTTATTACCTATAATATTATAAAACTAGTAGGTACATAACTTATAATATTATTAGCTTATTATCTTTATATTTTTCAGCAACTCCCAGCTGCATGTAGAACCAATGATGGTGTTGAAGATAGTAGGTAGGTATGTGTTATGTATGGCTTAATGTTATTTTTATAATTTAACAAAATAAGTTAATGGACACTGTTTCCTGTTAGTGTTCTTAGGTGTTCACTCTAATATTTCAAAGTAGTGTAGTAGTAATATTTCAAAGTATAGTGGTATAAATATAATCTGTACATTATACATTGACAGCTACATTTTGAAACATTTTTGCTTTGAACTGCTGAGTTTCTTGCCGGCTCATTCTTCTCAAAAGAATTAGCTTTCCGAACTGGTGGCAGATTCTTGGCTTAAATAAATAATTTTGAACTTCTTTGTCAACCGATAGACATCCACTGCTGGACAAAGTTCTGGTCAAAGGGAATTTTGTACAGACAACAAAAAATTTGTAAAAAATACAAAATTCTATTTAAGGTTTCTGAATCATACACTGATTTTTTATAACTGTGTATTGATGAAAGATATTTTGCTTTGCAGGAAGGGATGTTATCTCACCGCAATCGCCTTCATCACCAGTTACCACCACTTCACACACTCTAATAATAATTCCCTCACCGAGGAATATAGGCGGACTACAATAGAACGAACGTGTTGAATAACTTAGCAGCTATTGCTGAATGATTCCTTCTGCACTATCTACAAAGTACAAAGTAGAGGTAGCACTGAATAGTTGTAAGGATGCAGTCTAAGTTGAAAGCTGACTAACTTGGAAGAGGATGGTAATTTAATCCTCAAATGAATTACCGGAATTCTAAATCGCTTGGCAGAACGCCTTTGTTGGTCGGGCGGTAACCAGCCACGGCCGAAGCCTCCCAAAACTGATAGAGCTGATTTATTTACTACTAGATGATGCCCGCAACTTCGTCCGCGTGGATTAAGGTTTTTAATTCCCGCGGGAACTCTGCAATTTCCCGGGATAAATAGTAGCCTATGTGTTAATCCTGGGTATGAGCTATCACTATTCCAAATTTCAGCTAAGTTGGTTCAATCGTTGTGGCGTGAAAGAGTAACAAACATCCATCCATCCATCCATCCTCACAAACTTTCGCATTTATAATATTAGTAGGATATAAGTTGATTTTGGACCAATCATTATAATATTCTTATTACTTCATGAAAGTGATAACATTATTTCTGTTTATTATTATTATAGTTTAAAGGATTTCTGTAGATATAATTGTCTACCTAAGGATAATGTTATATTTACTGAAATTTTTATTTTTAACTTTTAGAAACAAACTTAGATTTTTTAAAATCTAGAACTAGTTAGTCTATATAGTTTTATTAAGAGTCACCATTTTTGTTTTTTATGTATGTATATTTTATTAGTGTTATAGTTTTAAGTTCTCTAAGTGAGCAATGTGTTCCTTATAGAATAAATTCTTTAAAACTAAACGTAGATATTAAGGCGAACTCTGGTAAACATAATCTCTAAAGTTAAGTAAATTGCGCACTACCCACTAGCATTGATAGAGTTAGAGCATTTTATTTATATTTTTTGTATTTTGTTTTCATTGTACTTTTTTATTAACTCTGAAATTTTACTTTTTTTACTTCAGGGATTGTTTGCCAGAATAAACCCCATTGTACAAAAATTTAATGTAGATTCCTTGTTTACTTATTTTTTTTTGATACTTAAATTATTTCTGAGTTTAGGACAAAAGTATTTTTTTTCCACTGTAAAAGTTATACTTTTTAGGGTTCCGTACCCAAAGGGTGCCAACGGGACCCTATTACTAAGCCTCCGTCCGTCCGTCCATCCGTCCGTCTATCAGCGGGCTGTATCTCGTAAACCGTAATAGATAGACAGTTGAAATTTTCACATATTGTGTATTTCTATTGCCGCTATAACAACAAATAATAAAAATAAAATTAAATTGAAAAATAAAGGGGGCTCATACATGGAAAAGGAGTCAAAATAAAATTTTATTTTTTTACCCCGGCATGTGGGGTATCATTGTCTAGAGCTCATTAAGTAAAGTTGAAATATTTATTTTTTTATTTTTCAGCTACAATAATGAAGAAATGGGGGGCTGTCAAAGTTTTCGGTTTTAGACCAATTTTGTTAGGGGGTCTATCTCAAAAACTAAACTAGTTAGGAATTTGAAATTTTGATATATTATGTACTATATAGTGTATTTAACAGCAAATACTGAAAACACCGATTTATGATGCGGTTTGTAAGTTGTGACCAAAACAAACGAGCATTTTTCCCCATCATATGCTAATTTAGTACTATCTAAGAACTAAGATATCTAAATAGGCATGTATCTAATTTAAAAATGGTGATTTGGTCATATGTACGGAACCCTAAAAGAGGGAGGCCCGACTCGCACTTGGCCGATTTTTTTGTAATAACACTTCACCCTAATTTGATTTCAATTCTGTGTTTTTTATAGTTCATAACAAAAATTATTATTTTTTCAAGAAATAAAAGTATTGAAAATTATAAAATGTCTTCCGATTTCTATACCCTTTACACCCAATGCCGTATACAAAAATTAGAAAATGCAATTAAAATCCCAGAAATGTTAATATAATTAATTTGAAAAATTACAATTTTTATTTTTGTAAGCAATTTAGTTTTCAGTGATCATCTGGGTTGTCCTATATTACTCTTATTACATAATATAGTGCAAGCATTTTTTCACACAGCTGCAAACTCATCTGCACAAAAAAGTTAAGATTTATATAAAAATCTAGTCATTCAAAATTCAAAATAATATAAGTGGGTACCTTAAATTGTTTTATATTAACTGTGGTAGCCTAAGTATGTCAAACTCTCTTTAAACATTTCTGTGGTGGTGTTGTGTGATGTGGGTTGTTACATTTCCTCAAATATGGTTGAGCGAAGCAATGGCTGGATCATGCGTCATGCTCGTGAACGGGTGTCACCAGCGGGAATGGGGCTACTTTCTGTCTGCCCGTCTTTACATGTGTTGAATTATAATTAGGTATCATCATCATCATTAGCAACCCATCAACGGCTCACTACTGAGCGCAGGTCTCCCTCTCAGAGAAGGGTTATAGGCCATAGTCCACCACGCTGACCCAATGCGAATTGGCGGACTTCACACACCTTCGAGAACATTATGAAGAACTCTCAGATGTGCAGGTTTCCTCACGATGTTTTCCTTCACCGTTGAAGCTAGTGATATTTAATTGCTTAAACGCACTTGACTCCGAAAAGTCAGAGGTGCGTTTAAGCATCGCCGATCGCCAGCATCCGAGATCAAACCTGCGACCCCCGAATAGGAGACCACAGTCCTAACCACTAGGCTATCACTGCTAATTAGGTATGCTTTTGTGGAACTCGTTGTGGAAACACTGCATAGATAGCATAGTATCTATTGAATTGTAAACTTGTTTTGAAAAGAGCAACCGCCGAGTTTCTTGCTGTTCTTCTCGGCAGGAAGGGCATTCCGAACCAGTGGTACCGACGATTCAAAAGCAGTTGTAAAAAAGTTTATTTGAATGAAAAACAATTCTATTCTATTCTAAATCATAAATGCAAGTGTGTTTTTTTGTTGGTTTGTCCTTCAATCACGCCATAACGGAGCTACGTACTGACATGATTTTTTGCCTGGGTAGTATAGTTGAGGACTTGGAGAGTGACATAGGCTACTTTTTATCCCGGAAAATCAAAGTTCCCGAAGGATTTTAAAAACTGAATCCACGCGGACGAATTCGCGGGCATCAACTAATATTATGTAACTTAATGTTATCAATGTAACGAAAATAGTTTATTTGATAATTATATGCCTAAATCTATGATAGATTCATAGATTTAGGCATATATTTATGAACTGTTAAAACTATTTCAAATAAAATATAATGCTATACATTTTATAATCTACCTACTAATTAAATCATTGAGATTGATCTTCCTTGAACAAACAAACAAACGAAAACAACCGACAAAGTTATGTACAAAATAAATAATAATGCAAAAAAACCAACAAAAATTACAAAATTCGTAAAAACACGACTAAAATAAACTAAAGAATCCACTAATCAATGCTATTTCTTTCGCTTTCTACAGGGTCTTAGCGCTCGCTAGGGTTTCCATTAAATTATTCGACAACTATCGATGAGGCTTGTCAAAAATGTCACTTTGTCTAGCAATTGTCGACACATCCTATGGAATTAGTCTTTCGACAGATGTCGATTCTTTTGATGGAATCGATTAAATTAACATTGTCTAGCAAATTTCGATTCGATTCTATTAGACCACGTGACATATCGATAGCTAATGTCAATCCCATACATTTTTGGACTTTTCCACTAGCGACATCGCTAATAGAATGTCCCTTTGTCTAGGCCTGCAGCAAGAAACTCGGCGGTTGCTCTTTTCAAAACAAATTTACAATGCAGTAAATACTATGCTATATATGCAGTGTTTCCACAATGAGGGAAGTTCTAAAAATGCATACTGACTAACTTCTATCTTATGATGGTATCTAGGCGCGTGTCCTTTATGTATAAAATCTCAGTACCCTTAAGATTTTTTATGGTGTAAGTTGTTAACAAACATTGGACCGACGAAAATCAATTAAAAATGTAAAACCTTAAACATTTAATTAACCTTTTTAGTCTTAATAACTAAGCTGATAAACTAATGTAAGTATACGTATAGTTTTTAGTTTAACTAAGTAAGTAAAGTAACTTTTCCAAAAGCTACGAGGTGTATTTTTTAAGTATAGCAGCGAGATAGCAAAAACATGTCGTTAAAATCTGATAACCTAGTACAAAATAAATTTATAAACACATCAAAAATTCCGAGGCCAGCGGGATTCGAACCCACATCTCTTGGGAATCGCGCCCGAGTGTGTTAGCTTTACACCATAGCCGCGGTCGAACTACACGTCAGCATCGAAATTAGTGATATGTATCTACTTTTTTTAGTTTAAGCAACTGTTAGCGACATCTAGTAGCAACACTTTACAGTTGTTGATCTACTTTTTCTAAGACCCCTTATTACAATGAAGCACTTTAGAAAGTAGAGATTTTTTATTATTTTTTATTTCGGAATTTTTGATGTGTTTATAAATATATCTGATATTTCCTTAAGTGTAGATTAACACAACATTAATAAAATAATAAATAACCTAGTACAAAATGCGTGATAGAATCGGGAAAACCGGGTGAGGTTACTTACCCTTAGAGATGATGAATGAATGGATAGATGCATAGATAAAGATTGTTAATTTCAAAAGGTTAAAATAAATTCACAGCTGCCACCTGACGGAAAAGTCTTTGCTTTATATCCATCAAATTTTCGTTGAAGCTCTCTCATCACAAAGTTAATAAAAGCCACGGTTATTGTAAGTTTATAGGTGTAATTAATTAGTAGCATGAAGGAAGCCTTTCTTCGGAAGTAATTAAGTTTGTTTAGGGGCAGACATAATATTGCGTATATTACGTCTTGCTACAAGTAAGGGTTAAGATATACGAGTGGGTCTAAAATGAACGGATGACGTAATAATATCATGAAGGAAGTAGTGTCTATACTTCTTCTTGATCTGTATTGTACTGTGCACAGCTGTTGTATGTAATTACTTCTTAAATAACAAAATAAGACTCTACAGAAAAAAACACGTAGGTATAAATTAAAAATTGAAAACAATTCGTCATGTGAACCTATGGCCGTACTATGAACGATATACCAGATATCCTGTTACATAGTTAAACATTGACATTGTGACCATTCTAATGAACCCAAACACACTATGTCTGCTGTAAGTTGCTGAGAGGTTGAGTATCCCGAAGACTACTTGATACTGCAGCATCAGCTCAATGTAACCATGCCTTGGAAATAATCCGAAGTAACAATACACCCAAATCAATCGCACCTATGAAAGTTTGTAAAATCTTTTAATCAAGCAAGAATTGAGCTGATGATTTCCAAACGCATGAACAGATCTATAGAATTATAGCTAAGAATAGCTCGATCACTTTAGCTTTCGTAAGTTCTTCGCTTCTTTCGTAAGCTTTTCGCAAAACGTATAATTAGCCACATCAAAATCGATCCATTCGTTGGGGAGCTACAAGGGAACAGACACACAGATACACAGTTCATCATCATCATCATTAGCAACCCATCAACGGCTCACTACTGAGCGCAGGTCTCCTCTAAGAGAAGGGTTATAGGCCATAGTCTACCACGCTGGTCAAATGCGAATTGGCGGACTTCACATACCTTCAAGAACATTATGAAGAACTCTCAAGTGTGCAGGTTTCCTCACGATGTTTTCCTTCACCGTTGAAGCAAGTGATATTTAATTGCTTAAACGCACTTGACTCCGAAAAGTCAGAGGTACCCGGGATTGAACCTGAGACCATCCGAATAGGAGACCACAGTCCTAACCACTAGGCTATCACTGCTTCTACGTAACGTACGTCTGCTTTTTAACGTATAAATAGCCACATCAAAATCGATCCATTCGTTGGGGAGCTACAAGGGAACAGACACACAGATACACAGTTACACACGCTAAATTTATCACCACACCCCTCTTTTTGCGTTGGGGCTTCAAAATTAGAAATCTGTCGACTTATACGTTTAGCGGACTCTACTCCAAAGCACGTCAACCTTTTCTGGCATGAGTTCTGCAACACATGACCTGCCCTCTTTCATTTCTAGAATAGAATAGAATATAAATGTTTTTTATTTAAATAAACTGTGCTTTTGAATCGTCGAAGCTGAGTCTACCACTGGTTTGGAATGCCCTTCCTGCCGAGAAGAACCAAGAAACTCGGCAGTTGCTCTTTTCAAAACAAGTTTACAATATAATAGATACTATGCTATGTATGCAGTGTTTCCACAATGAGGAGAAGTTCCACAAAAGCATACCTAATTATAATTCAACACATGTTAAGATGGGCAGACTGAAAGTAGCCCCATTCCCGCCGGTGGAACCCGTTCACGAGCATGACGCATGACCCAGCCATTGCTTCGCTCAACCGTATTGAGATACTTCAGCCTACGAATCTTAATTACACCTTGCTATCACGATTGAATAGTCCGTCCACGCAAATTGCAACTTAAGTCGGTGGGAGTTCACTTAATTCCCTTGTAGCGTGACGGGACGTGACGAGTAATGAGGCCTTAATTAGTTCTTCATGAAAATTCAATTTGTTATTGCCCGTGAAAAGAATAACTTTATAATGGCGCCCCATTAAAACGCCCGGTCTGTGTTGAATTAGTTTTTCAGTGATGCAAATCAGTTCAGAATTTATGGTAGTCATGCTGCGCACTAGAGTGAAATAAATCAGAACAAGTCAATTTAGCTTTTTGACGTGATAACGTCTTATAAATCGATGAACACCGGCTGCACGCTCGAAAAAGCGGCACGTTTCGCCGGAACAAGCGATAGAGAGGCACGATCGGCTCAAGCTCAACAATCAATGTTTCTTTATGACGTCATTACGTAAAACTATCGTCCGTAAACCGACTTTACAGACAACCAATTTATTTCCATGGCTATCTAAGTGATATAATGATTGAACTAGATCAGACCGTATGCTCCTAAGAACGTGGTTAAGATTCACGTCCGTTTGATGTAAGGAATTGGGGACCTGGTCATCGCCCTTGAAGACGCCGAGCTAAGGTTATAAATGTGTATTGCTTCAATCCTGACTGAGAGGGAGAATTGGTCGTTATAATGTGATCTTTTAGGTTTTAACGGACGTATGTGGCAGCTGCAGGAACTTGTTATTTTTTACAAGCTTTAATTTAGCTTGACTAGTTTATTTATTTATTTGTAACAAACAATGTTTGGGTCAAATCTTGCAAGATGAATTAGACCCACTTCCCGGTTTCTGATCGAGCTGAAATTTTGCATTTATGTGTAAATCGGATGACAATGCAATATTATTGTGACATGGAGCTGATCTGATGATGGAGACGAAAGATGGCTATCGGAACTATGTAATAAAACGACGTAACCCCATCGAATTTGGGCTCGTTTGATTTGTCATAACAAGTACTCAGATCCTAGATGATATCAAGAGTCTAATGATGTACCATCTACTGCGATCACCAACCCGTCTGCCCCGCGTGGTGATTACGGGCAAACCCTCCCGTTGGGAGAGGCCTTTAGTCCAGCAGTGGACTGTTATAGGCTATTGATGATGATGATGAATGATGTAGCTACTAAAAGATTGCATTTAAAAATAAAATTTTTAATTTACACTTGTTATTGTGCTCGGAAGAAAAAATAATGCTAGCGCGATCCAGGATTGCGCGACGAAAGTGTTTTAGAAGTATTTTATTTTTATGAACGCGGGATTTAGCAGCTTCAGCAGCAGTGATAGTGGTTAGGACTGTGGTCTCCTATTCGGGGGGTCGCTTAGGACTGTGGTCTGAGGTCTCCTCCTCCTATTCGGGGGGTCACAGATTCGATCCCGGGTACGCACCTCTGACTTTTCGGTGTCAAGTGCGTTTAAGCAATTTACTATCACTTGCTTCAACGGTGAAGGAAAACATCGTGAGGAAACCTGCACATCTGAGAGTTCTTCATAATGTTCTCGAAGGTGTGTGAAGTCCGCCAATTCGCATTGGGCCAGCGTGGGGGACTATGTAGTCTCCCTTGCCTATAACCCTTCTCTGAGAGGAGTCCTGCGGTCAGTAGTGAGCCGTTGATGGGTTGCTAATGATGATGATGATGATGATGAACGCGGGGCGACATCTAGTTTGATTTTTGTGAGTTGCTTTGTTGCTAAAGTGTATTATCGTTTGTAGATCCTTCGCACATGCGCCATCTAGTGGTTGATATGAAGCCTTACCTCGGTTCCTCTGTAAAACGTAAAGTTGTACGACGGTGGTGATGCATCAGCAGAGCAAAGCAATTCGGCATCTTCATCTTCTCTCAGCAAACGAGGCTCTTTGGGCTCAATCAGAGAGATCTGGGCGACTGGTGGATCTAGAACAAGAGGTATCTAATTATCATTAATGTTACTGTTATTCTCGCTGGGTCAGAGTACTGTTATCTACTTGAAGAAAATGCCTTAAATATTTGGAATCACAAATCATGTTTGAAAAGTAGGGTTCCTCTTGAAAGTAGGGTTGGTGTAGTAACATGGTGATAGTTTGTTGGCTTGTCCTTCAATCACGTAGCAACGGAGCAAAGGATCGTCATGGATTTTTGCATAGAGTGGAGGCCTTGGAGAGACATAGTTAATACAGGGTACCTTTTATCTTGTAAAAACAGATGGTTTCCGTGAATTTTTAATAAACCTAACTCAATTCGAACAAGGTAATAAATGTATTATTATTTAAGGTGGAATACTGCGATAATAAGTATGAAGTACACTTACCTAGTGAACATAATATTATGCTTTACATAGAGACAATACCTATGGCATTACTTTTCATAATCAGCGATTTAACCAACATCCACATAATCCTATATTTAGCTCGTCTTCAGAGGTTTCGCTTCTATGATGTCCTGGCGAGTGTTCTTAAAGCTCCAACGTCGACATTATCGATTGAAAGTAAAGTAGCAATTTAATATTGAAATACGAACAACAAACTCGTAACCGTCATTTCATGGCATTCCTAACTTTCGGAGACGACGGTTGGAGGTTCGTCAAAGAGTTTTACAAGTTAATCCGTTCCTCTGTCTACGTATAAATCCTTCTAATTAATAATAAATAATAATGGCTACTATGCAACACTGTGGTGACTCCGGTGGGGTTTTAAATTTTATATTTTAGTTTTTAATTTTTCTATTAATTAATTTATTTATTTAGATTTAAGATTGTTTTTGGTTCATTATTTTATTCATATTATATTATTACTAGATGATGCTTGCGACTTCATCCGCATGGATTAAGGTTTTTGATTCCCGCGGGAACTCTGTAATTTTCCGGGATAAAAAGTTAAGCTTATGTGTTAGTCCTGGGTATGAGCTATCTCCATTCCAAATTTCAGCCAAATCGGTTCATTCGTTGTAGAGTTATAGAGTAACAAACATCCATCCAAACATCCATCCATCCATACATCCTCACAAACTTTCGAATTTATAATATTATAATAGGAAATTAAGGATTATTCTAAAGTAAAAAAAATTGTCCTGCCTTCAGTCTTCAAGACCTATGGTATGCTAAGGTTGGAAATTGGAATAGATAAGCATTACTTAGGTTATCATGAATTAACGATTTTTTAGCCGACTACGGCAAGCCAAAAGGAAGGGTTATGGTTTTACCAGTTTATGTATGTGCGTGTGTTTTAACTTATGTTTCACCGTAGCGCCTAAACTACTGAGCCGATTTTGATTAATTGTCAGTGTACCATAGGCAATTACAAAAGTGTTTATTTTTGTTATAAATTTTCAAAGTTAAACTACCGAGCTGAATGTGATTTTTTTTAAAAAGAGGTGAAAACTTTTTTATTAACCGACTTCCAAAAAGGAGGAGGTTCTCAATTCGGCCGGTATCTTTTTTTTTTCTATGTATGTCCACCCATTTCTCCGGGATTATAAATATTTTAGTTCAAAGGAAAAACATAAATTTTATACTTATACTAACACGAAATCACGGGAATTCTGGTGGTAAATATATCGGTTTCCAAATGATCTAAAAGCGATAAATTCATAACAAAAGTTTTTAGTCAGAATTCAAGAAATCCGAAAGCAATTTGTCTCACCAAAATTAATCATACAACATTTTTCTTTGACTTGCCAAAGTGTCGAAAACTTTGTTTAGCTATCTGTGAGATCAAAAAACTTATATTCAAGTTTCGTCATTAGGTACAAAGGTCTGAGGGAGTTTTATACTAGTACAGTATACTAATAATATTATGAAACCTTACATTGAAGGACATACAGGAATGCTGCAGCCAGTTTTCTTACTTACATAATATTATTACTAGCTGACTCGGCGAACTTCGTACCCCCAACTTACCTATATAAATAAAACAAATAACTACTAAAACTATTCATCTTTCAAGTTGGACCAAATTACACATAGTTACGAAGTTTGATCAAAATCGGTTAAGTAGTTTAGGAGTCCATCGCGGACAAACAACGTGACACGTAATTTATATATAGGTATTAAGATTAAGATTATGTCATGAATCCCCAATAACTTTAAACTTTGCTTTAATAATCAAAGTTTAAACTATACACAACATAATATTGTACCTTATACAATGATGTAGTCCAAGGATTGTATCTATTTGTTTTTTAAGAAGTTTTTGTATGAAGTGTCGGGGGTGTACCGAAGATCATCATCAGTGTAATTAGTCAAGTGACACATGCCCGCTTTCACCAACCATATACCTAAATCATCCCCTAAGTAAAAGTCTCATTACGTAGGTAGCCCCTAAATGCAATCCCTTACCCAATGTAATTTTCACGTTTAAAAGTCTCCTAAAGGTTCGTGAAAACCAAATTGACAGAAAGCGTCGCTTAACTTAGCTTAGGTAGCCCGTAAAAGTTAGGGAACATTGGTGACATTGGGCATGACTTATATTGGCATACATGCGAGCAAAGCCGTTTGCAGAAGCTAGTCAATGATATCGATGTTAATATCGCAGTCCAGATGCCACTGTTTAATACGGTTTTGTGGAACACTCTTCATTACAATATTTCGCAGCTGAAAGCAATAAAAGCCATAAAAAGCCCTAAAGCAGACAGACGGTCGAGTCAATCAGGCAGAGGTCAGACTAGCTACTTTTAGTCGATCGGAGTTTTTGCGACTGCATCGCTTTTTTGCGACTCAAAAGCGTTCGATACGATGCTACAAGTAGCGAGGGAGGCTACAAGAGAAGTGAAAACTAGATTTGCTAATAATTAAAAACAAATAAGAAAAGCGCACTGTCACGATTTCACGAGTGAGATTCGAACCTGCGACATCAAACATTAAACGGTAAGGAAGGCGGCTGCTTGCCCGCTGCGCTGTACAAGGTTGCTTGGGAATTTGACAACGTCTTGACACCATGAAAACTCCGATCGCTGTCGCTAAAAGATGCCAGTCTGTCCTCTCCCTTAGACCGGCGATTTATTCGAATTCGTTTACATTACGGTCCATTTGCGCAGGCATTGGAACACCACTTAAAAATTCATTAAAATTACAAGCCATGTGATATTTTCGCAGTTTTATTGATATTGTTCGCACGCCAATCCATTGCTGCGTGATTGAAGGACAAAGAAACACATTTTTGTATTTAAAATATATACCTACAAGTAAAGTTTAAGGATTAACGAGATAGTAAAAGATTCCTTGTGTTTTCATATTCCCTGTCTTGTTGTTCATTGTAGTGTAGTTTTGTCTAGTAATAATTTTAATGCTATTCTAACCCCTTCTATTACAGAGCTAGAAATCTTAAATCAGTAATATTTTTACCGGCCAATCTCCTTTGTGCCTTTTTCAAGCTACTTGACATTGGCGAAGTGCATTGTGCTGGCTTGGCACTAAAAAAAGCCAAAAAATATAAAGGAAGAAGAAGAGATAGTAAAAAGAAAATTATTATATACCTAACTAGCTTTTGCCCCCCAACTTCTTCCGTGTGGAATTAGGTTTTTGCGAAGGGATTTTTCAAAAAGTGTGAAACCCGTGGGTACTTCTTTATTTTTAATTCAAAGCCCAAACGCCAAGTTTCATGGATATAACTTGAAAAAATAAAGGACTTTCATACAAACTTTAAACTCCCTTGGGGGTGGAATTTCAAAAAATCCTTTTTTAGTGCTCGCTTACGTCATAAAAGGAACCTACTGTCAAAATTTCAAGTTTCTAGCTTCAGTGGCTTAGGCTGTGCGTTGATAGATCAGTCAGTCAGGACAAGTCTTTTTATAAGTACAGATTTAATATTGAAAAGGTAAATTAAGAGTCATATTATAAGATTAATTCGGATTTTCCTACAAACTATCCCTTACTTAACACCTTTGAGGGTGGAATTTTTCAAAACATCCGTTCTTATTTGTTGCAGCTTATGTCATAAAACAAACCTACTGTCAACATTTCAAGTTTCTTACTCCTTTGGCTTAGGCTGTGTATGGATAGATCAGTCAGGAAAGTCTTTTTAACCGCCTTCAAAAAAAAGGAGGAGGTTTTCAATTCGACGCGTATTTTATTTTGTCGATGTTACTCCATAACTCCATCAAACCTGAAACGATTTCAATATTTTTTTTATTTGAAAGGTCCATACCATCAGGTTGGTCCCATTTAAATTTGGTAACGATCTGATGAATATCTTCGGTGATGGAGGAAGGAACTCCTCAATGAATAAGAGCAAATCGCTCGCGATCAGAGAATGTATTGATCCTATGAAGCTACCTCTAAAAATCTAGCGTTATGCGTTATATGTTGAAGTCCGGCCACAGCAGAAACTATGAAACCACAGCGCTAGCTCGACTTCAACATATCTGGACAAACTAAAATATTTTATACTTTGTAGTGGCATTTGAAGTCGGTTTTTTTTAAAGAATTTTTATATATTATTATTATAAGTATAGATTGAGGAAGGGATTTTCGCATGCGTATACATGACAGAGACGACGCTCTATGAAGTCGAGGCTGTCCAATGTCCATTTGTCTCACTCTAGCACTGTAGGTGTAACAATTATTCGTGCAGAGTATTGTGCATACTCGGTGCACAGCCCCCGACAACATAAATTCACGCGGGTAGACTCGCCTTAGTCCAGACCGCGGCCATTTGTATTTCTCGCAAATTCCTCACATAATTAAAAGCTAACTTAACACTCTTGGAGTAAGATCGAATGATTCTGTTTCGATGGAATTAATTTAATATTTTTAATAATTGCCTTAAATCCGTTTTATGACTCTGAGACGTCGTAACAATCAGTAATAACTATTTTCAGAATTGTTCATGTCTGTTCAAGACGTTAATATCAATTAGTCAATGAATTAAATGTTTAGACCAGAGGTTCCCAAACTTTTTTCTCGAAGACCCCCGCCATAGTCTTTCCAACGGAAACCCCCGTCGAGTATCCCGTGGACCCTTTTGGGAATCACATTACCCCCTGAACCTCCAGAGAAACAGTCTGGAGTTCTAACCTATAGGTAGGTAACCTATAGGTAAATATAGGCAGGCTATCACTGTAGGTACTATTTGCTTCTTTATTCCAAAAATCATAAAGTAAAACTAATATTCCTTTGCTATAATGCACCAAACAGAATAAATCCTTTAACACTCTTTATAACACTTTTCTGTTTGGCGGATTATAGCATAGGAATATTAGTTTTTCTTTAAAATCATGGAATACCGCAAAGTAACGCCTGATTCTATTCAATATTCCAAAGATAATACAAGACAGCAAACATTACGGTAGTAAATATCATTCGTCTATGCAGCAAACAAAAAAAGTGTAGGTTAACACTTTAATAAAAAATAAAAATAAAAAGAAACCTTAGCAAACGAAAAAGCCGTTTTGTTACGATTTTTTTAAATATTTTTATCTAGGTGTCAAAATGAGAGTTGGTGTTAATTCATAACCAAGAAGCTTATATAGGTATTATAAGCTTCTTGTTCACAGCTACATTTATGATTAGGCTCTCGCTGCACTTTTTCTTCTTTATTCCATAGAAAATAGACAACAAACAAATCTTAACAAACGAAAAAAAATTTGTTCTGTTTTGATTTGAAGGAATTTTTTCTAGGTGCCAAATGAAACTCGGCGTTAATTCATAACCAACTAAATTAAATAGCTTCATTTTTGCTGGGAAGAGAGGAGTAGCGTAATGACAATAATCACGATGTCGTGCTAACTAGATGTCACGACTTTTTGTCCAGCACTTAATTAAAAAGTCCACTGTGGATTGCGTTTCTTTTATTTGCAATCTTTGTTTAGTTTTTCGTTCCTTTTAAATTGGTTTTCAATATATTCAATTGAATCACTTGGGTGATCGAGCGAAATAGAAATTTAATCAATGAAGAAGTAGAAGTTTTAAGTGTTTGATAGAAAAATATTACTATGGTGACTAATTCAATTAAAATTAACTAAGTATATTTAATTAGTTTTCTGTCTTTGGTTTTCTTTGTTAATTTGACATTTTGGGTGACGGCAAAGTCCTTAAAAACCTTAGTAATTTCTTTGCGGAAATCATTCAGGTCCCTTTTGAAGTCGTATTCAAATGAACATTTAATGATTTATTTGGTTCTACATTGCCTAGTTTTTAATGAATTTATTTTGACTTGTTGATATCATTTTTGCCGATAAAATTGGTTTTTTTTTAAATTAGTATTCTGCCTATTTAAGGAGTATAAAAAGCCTTTAAGATTTCATGCGGTTGTTTGGATTACAAAAGTATCACCTAAGTGCAGGTTCTTCAAAAGTTTTTATGGCTACCAAAAGACATTGCAGCTGTCGTGGTTTCTTAATTTTATTAATTATATATACTGTTAGTTTAAGTGTGGCATAATATAATAAGATAAAATATTATATTACAGGAACATAAATCCTTGGAACGATATAATACTTTAGATACTTATATCACTGTTTGTTTTAGCGCAGAGAGTAAGGACTATCATATACTGTGACGCTGCTTATATATAACAGTACAAATTCTTATTCTATTCACATCGTTCCCTAAAACATACCTACTTAAAATAAGTTTTATAATACAATGAGATTATGTTTGTATAAAATAAGTAGTTGTGTACAATAATGTAGTTTGCATAGTATTACTTAGTAATCACTAATCTTTAACCACTTGTTATACCTGATCTTTCACAGAGACTCTAAAAGTTCTAAAACACACAATGTAGTTCTTACAACAAAATAAGGTAAAAAGAAAAACACGTAACTGCCAGTTAAGTCACAATTTCTTAATGCAAACGTGATTATTTCAGTACCAATTTTCTTTCACTATATATATATATATATATATATATATATATATATATATATATATATATATATTTAATCTTTTTAAAGTATAATAATTCGTTTTAATTTCTAAACAAAGTAATGAGTTCTATGTAAATGTGCTAAAATAATAATCCTTTTAACAAACGTGCAATAAAATATTGTTTTATCATAATTATATTACAGCTACATAATTTAAAACAGTAAATATAGAAATAAAGTGAAATAAAGTGCACCTTCCTAATTTTTCATTCAATTTAATATAACATATTACTTATTTGTTTTATTACAGTAAGGCACATTTCTTTTTGGTTTTAAATCATAACTATTGAAATATTCGTTTTTCAAGATCACAATTTTTCTATATCTTTAACCTCAATAATAATAGGTAAAGCATGTAAATATAAAATAATGATAAATATGGTTTAAATATGTTGTTATGGCACATATCGCAGTAAAACTTTACGAACTTTACTCAGTCCTAGTTGAGTTTAAATTATTAGTTAGGTATTTCAGTTAAATAATTAAAAATAAAAAATGATAAATGAAAAATATTTAGTCCGCCTTTAAACAGAAACTCGTCTCTAAAGTCCCTTAAAATCACTTACAAAAGACTACGCGAGCGTTCACTCCTCTTTAAATAATTCAGAACTGAGTTAAACAGCTTTATTACTACACCAAAAATAGAGGAGTAGGGTAATGGCATAGACACGACTGCACAACCGCTAACTGGATGTCATGACTTTTTGTCCAGAAGTTAATTGAAAAAACTCCAGTGTACGAGAACATAGCTTGTTAATTTGTTAGCTGTGATATTTTTTGTTCAAATATATTAAAATCTGCTATATTTTTGCCAGCGCAGTGAGCTGAGAGCTGCAGCATCAAATTGTCTGCACAATCCTGACTGCTCAACAATTAGAGCAGATATTATAGTGTGTTTGGGCTCACTAGATTGGTCTCAATGAGTAGGCGTTAGATAGATGATCGAGGATCGAGGAGGAGGATCCAATGATGAAAACACCATGTTGGATATATCATACATAGTCCGACCATAGATTTACATGTCGAGAGTGTTTTAATTTTTTATTTTACACTTGTGACAAAAAGCACTGTCAATAAAACAGACTGAATAGCGTCTGCATAAACAGTTTTAAAACCATAAACCTACGAGTACGGTCGTTGAAGTTAAGTTGAAAACCATTCCAAGACTAACAGTACGTAAGTAAGTAAGTAGATAGAAAATGAGTGGTTGCCATAAAAACTCGACTCGCGAACACGACAATGTCTATAAACTCGGGCTTTAAAGCCATTGACATAAACAGAACAAGATACATCGGCTTTTCCGATTCCGTAACTCTTCGTTATCGTCAATCAATTAAAAAAACAAAAAGAAAAAGTTAAATTATTTCACATAGTGCCGATTTCACCAACGTCATATATCGTTTTACCGAGGAATAAATTGCGCGTTTTGAGAGGTATTGCATTGAAAATACTGTCAAGTGTCAAAATATCAAAAATCTCGGATAAGACCTAATTTACGTTGTTGAAATCGGCCTTTAGGCATTTTTACGTTATTTAATGAACATCTTTCTTTTGTAATATCAATGATTTAAAGCCATAAAGTCAAAATTGCTGTTGACACAATCTTCCCAAAAATACTGGCGAGAAAATTACGTGGAAGCTCTCTCAAGCAAAACGTATAACGCCCCCGCTGGATTTGAGTCACGAGGCATAAGATCTTGTTACAGTGAAATGCAAAGCTAAGGCCAAGTGTGTGTATACTAAAACTTAAATTAGTGTCTATTCAGGCGGACCACATCACAACAACACTATTGCAGCAAAATGTCACCAGACAGTGAAGGTTGCATCAAAATGATCTAGCTGCAACTGTTTGAAGCTGGAATTGTCGCGGCTACAAATTAGTAATGATAATATTATGTGCTTACGCTTGTGATAAACAACACCATACACTGCCAAGTACAGGCAATTCGAAAAACTCGATGCCTACCAGTATTCCAATTAAGGTATTGTGAATTTCAAAGCATGGTGATTAATTTAACTACAGCGGCAGCTATTCTCTTGATATTTATTAAAAAAAATTGTGAAAGTCAGCCATTTAAAAATGTATAGGAGCTAATGTGTAGGAGCTAAGTTTCTTCACATTCTATTGATCACAGGTTGTTGATATTAAAGGTAGCCGGTCAATGTAACTGCAACTTGTGGTTAGTGTTAAAGTTAACGTCTTCATACAATTTTTTTCCCCCTAGCATTTAGGTCACTATGGTGTTGTTAAAGTTGTGGCACGTCTTGAAAGACCCTAAGACCGAGTGTGTGTGTGTGTATTAAAAACTTAAATAAGGAGCATGAGGCCACGTGCACTTGACGCGAATTTATGCTGCGCACAATTTCATAGAAGATGTGAAACGATGAGAAAGCCAAATGACTTTTGGTTTGTGTTCACAATATTTTGCTTAACTGTTACTACTTGAATCTGTTCGCAAATCGTCCTCGCAAATTTTCTTTTTTTTTACCCCTGACCTGATGGGTGATATAACTTTAACGTGTTTAAGTATCTTTGTCTGTCTGTTCTTTAGTAGCTCCCCAACATATGGACCGACTTCGATGCGGTCTTTTCTGTTTGAAAGATGACGTGATCGAGATGGATCTTAGTTATAATTTATGATTATCTGTTCGAGAGTTTAAAGATCATTAGCTCATGTCTTACTTGGTTAAAGGGTCTTACAAACTTTCACAGAGGGACGGAGCAGCAAACTGGATATGAGGATGTTGTGTAATGGGTATATCTTAATATTGTTATAATATTGTCCGGCCATACATTCACAAATGTCGGTGGTAATTTTTTTTTAATTTAAACTAGTTGAAATTCCAGAGATTTTTTTGATATTTCGGGATAAAAAAATATTCTGTGTCAAACTCCAGGATGCAAGCTATCTCTGTGCCGAATTTCGTCAAGATCGGTATTGGCGACTTATCTATAAAGTCAATAAAGTTTGAATAATTCATAGTTAAATCTAATATTCATAAAAGTTTTAGTTATATGAAAGCGATGGTTTTTAGTAAAAAAATTACCTACTTTTTTTTTTATTCTGTACTTTTTTAATTTTATTTTTGGATATTAAAGAGACTCTACACTTGGGTACTCGCAGGGGACCCCGCAGGAACCCGGCTGACAACTTGCGATATTGTTCAAACTTGATGAGATAAACTCACAAAGTTCGCACCCTATACCGACCCTGTCTGACACGACAGCTGTTCTATGACACGCTGTTTCTAACTTGTCAACTTGGCGAACTTCGAGACGTTGAGATGGATACATTTTTAACCGACTTAAAAAAAAGCCTCCTCCTCCTCCTTTTTTTAAGTCGGTTATAAAGGAGGACACTCTCAATTTGACGCGTAGTTTTTTGTGTTGTTACTCCATAATTCCGTCTTTGAACCGATTTCAATATTTTTTTTATTTGATGAAGATCTGATGAATATCTTCGGTGATGAAGGACGGAACTCCTCAATGAATAAAAGCATATCCCTCACGATCAGAGAATGTATAGATTGATCCTAGGAAGGTACACTTGAAAAGCTTAAAATAATAATATAAAAAAATACGTGAGTGTCGTGGAACACTCGGTTGGAACAAAGTTTCTTTTAATAATTTATGAATCTATCTAATACCTTTAAACGAGCAATTCTTTTATAGTTATGTATACATATAATCTGAATCTCGGAAACGGCTCCAACGATTTTCATGAAATTCAGTATGCAGGGGGTTTCGGGGGCGATAAATCGATCTAAAGTAGGTTTCATTTTTAGAAAACGTCGTTTTATCCGTCTTTTCAGGCAATGAAAAACTACTACAATATCATAAGAATACGAAGGTTTTCCCCACCATCTACAAGATTATAATAGCTCAGGTGGGAAATCGGGTGGTCCCGAAACCAGAAGCCTCAGTTCGAGTCCAGATGATTATTTCTCCCTTTTTTTCTTTTCTGAGAAAAACTGTTATTTTATCTCTTAAACTTTATTACTTAAACTAATTGCACTCGTGATTTTTTATTTAAATAACCAGTTCATATTTTCTTATTATTATAATTTAAAGTATCTACAAAGAGGACGCTCTGCTTAATTATGTGTACATATACATAATAATATTTGCCTTCATTAGAATATTTTTATCATTTGGATATGAAGCAATAAAAAGCTTTTCTCCCCTTCTGCCGGGCCTCTTATATTTTCCTTTTATCCTCTTCAAAGTTTCAGATATTAATGACTCCGTGTGCCTCACGATAGAGGACTGAGGAGTACTTTAATGCAAAAAATCTTCTAAAGATTTTCATTTTTAGGGTTCCATTTCAAAATTGTGCATGTGTAAATTGAAAATTTAAAACACCCCCGACATGTGAATGTATGGCCGGACTATATAAACGATATACCTGACATTCTTTTAGTCAGTTTTCTGTTCCATCATCAGTTCTCTTCGACCATCATCTATCTAACTCCTCATTGAGACCATTCTAATAAGCTCAAACATTATATCTGATGTAAGTTGCTGAGGAGTTGGGTCAGCATCAGCTCATCATCATGATATTTTCATTGAAAATTTCAAGGTTCGATGGAGTTAAAGGTTCCTTGGATTCGAACGTTAGAACCTTGAAGTTTTAACCTAATATACTTAAAGGGAAGCTAGGCTATCACCACTTTATATAATAAGTAAGTAATTATTATATATTAGGTATGGAACCCTAGTTACCCGAGTTTGAGTTGCACTTAGCCGGTTTTATTTTTTCAAAAGGCGGTGAATAAAGGCGCAACGACGCTGAATAGTCAACGGCTTAAAAGATCCATTCAGATTTATTACGAATTTAGAAAGAATCTTAACGACTTCATTAAGATCCCTGGAATGCTTATGAAATTATGATCTCGCAATGACTAGAAATGACAACGGTGAAGAGATGATGAAAAGACGATAATAATAATAAAATACCTAACTCGGAGAATTGCAAATCGGGTGCCACCAGCGGGAATGGGGCTGCTTTCTGTCTGTCCGTCTTAACGTATGTTTTTGTGGAACTCTTTGTGGAAACACTGCATACATAGCGTAGTTTCTATTGAATTGTAAACCTGTTTTGAAAAGAGCAACCGCCGAGTATCTTGCTGGTTCTTCTCGGCAGGAAGGGCATTCCGAACTAGTGGTAGACTCATCGACGATTCAAAAGCACTTGTAAAAAGTTTATTTGAATAAAAAACATTTCAAACATATTCTATTCTATTCTATTCTAAATTATTGTAAATAGTGCTGCAATGGCCGCAACTCTACACCCTGAGTCACCTACGCACTGTTGGTTACCTCACATGACGGTACTGTTGCCGGTTTTTTAGGGGGGCCTTCAATTGGCAACTAGTGACCACCTGTGGTAATTAGTAAGGTATTGTAATCTGTAATGGCAGGCCTTAGATAACTCAGCCCATATGCTAGATAAATCATGTCCTCAGCACCCCATCCAATAGTTTACTGTCCTTTCCATAAAATAATCGTGCACCCACCTGGGATTATTGTTAAGTGCAACTTATTGATGAATTGAATTATAAAATCCGGTTGGTGTATTAATCGCCCAATCAGATTAATTGTCTCATGAAGCCTCTACAATCTCCCAAGCTTCAGATCTACTTTCTATCCCGTAAGAGTAACTACGTCCTACAAAGATAACAATACCTACAGTGTTATATTGAGACGACAGAGCATACAATAGATATACATAATTATGCTCAAATAATGCAAATAATTGAGTCTGTTTTTGCTCTTTGGCAGTAGGGTAAAAACAATCGATTTATTCCCATCATCATGAGCAACCCATTAACGTCTCACTACTGAGCGCAGGTTTCCTCTCAGAGAAGAGTTATAGGCCGTAGACCACCACGCCGGCCCAATGTGAATAGGTAGACGTCACACACCTTTGAGAACATTATGGAGAATTCTCAGATGTGCAGGTTTCCTTACGATGTTTTCCTTCACCATTAAAGAGTGTGATATTTATTTGCTAAAACGCACATAGCTCCGAAGAGTCAGAGGTGCCTGCTCGGGCTCGAACTTGTGACCCCCCGAATAGGAGACTCCAGTCCTAACCACTAGACTATCACTGCTTCTCGATTTATTCTATGAGATGTTTATTTTAATCAACGCAATTACGAACGTTTCTGAAAGCGCATTCAGCAGCGGGCGACAATATGTTCTGATAACTGCGCGGCGCGAGTTGGCACAGTGTAACGGAACCACACTATCTCAGCGTAGAGCTTTTGATGCATTGTCGCCTGTTTTACAACTCTTGCACGCTTATAGTTTTATCTAGTTCGTCTATGATGTTTGAATGAGAACGAGAATCTCTGATTGCATCGTATTCCTCATTGTTGAAGGTCGTTTCTTTTGCATTATTCACACAATGGTAAGGGGTTTTTTGGCTGCAGTGGCTTCCTAGATACTTTCCACGTATGTCTCGCTTATGAGAATGAGATTACAGACACTCATGGTTAAAGGCTGATAATCTGGACTGATAGCTTTGCTTTCGTAGTTATGGAAGACACGAAAAGGCCATATCCAGACCTCCTAAATTGGTCACCCATCCAATTGCAGACTGGGGTTAACATATTGCTTAACCTACATGATCGTTTGATCTGATACCACATGCCCCTCAATTCAAGCCATTCCTCTCAGATTGAGAAGGGTTTAGGCAATAGACCACAACGCTGGCCATACGTAAGGCATGCAATTTACCTCATGAAGTGTTCCTTCACCGTTGAAGCAAGTGACATTTAATTGCTTAAAATGCACAAAACTCCGGAAAATTAGAAATCCATGCCTGCCCTAGTAGCAATTTGCCTTGTCTGCTAGTTGAGCCTTTGGCCCTAGTTTGGTTGGCCAACAGTAAGACTTGTCATCCCTAAAAATCATGGTGCCAACCGTAGAAAAGCGGGATGTGGTTGGCCTTACGAAGGAACTTAGTCAGCATCACCACTACCACCTCCCAATCGTTGGATACCGTTGGCTACAAAACCCCAACGGAAATTGCTACTAGGATGGGATTCAAACCTCGAAACACCAAAAAAAATTCAAAGTATTAACCGCTAGGCTATCCATATAGCTCTTCATTATAAACAGGGTGTTATGACGAGAAAGGCGAAGCAACTTAAACCAGTTTATTTCCTTTAATCTCTTTGCAAGCGGTCAGCAGTGCTTACTCACAGTCTGGCGCTCCGTAAAGCATACGTGCGGGGCATAAAGACCACTTGGGTATGCGTACCTGCGTACACTGAGGAATTTTAAATGTGAATGCTGTTAGCTTCCCACTTGACTTTTCCGATTTAGAAAATGCCAAGATTTCTTGGCATCTTAAAAGGTTTTGAGTGAACAGGCATCTTTTGTGAATGTGACGTTCTATAGTAAAACTGCGTTTAAGAAATTAAATATCACAAGCTTCAGCGGTGAAGGAAAACATCGTGTGGAAACCTGCACATATGAGTGTTCTTCATAATATTCTCAAAGGTGTGTGAAGTCTGCCAATACGCATTGGGCCAGCGTAGTGGACTATGGCTTATAACCCTTCTGGGAGAGGAAACTTGCGGTCAGTAGTGAGCCGTTGATGGGTTGCTGATGATGATGATGAAAGTAAAACTCCACAATCGATTCTAGAATTGCCTTTACAGAAGCCTAAAAATTCGATTAAAATTATTCTCATGAATAAATATTATACAAAAATTGATGATTATATATACGATAAAAAAGCGTGGATATAACTCGCTCCGACACTTCATGAGACGTTAACAACAGCTGTAAACTGCATACAACATTATATTTTAAAAAGAGCTACTGCAAAGTTTATTATTGCTGGTTCTTCTCGGTTGGAATTGGCATTCCGAACCAGTGGTAGATTCCCTTGACGATTCGAAAGCCTTTTGTAAAAGTTTATTTTAATAAAAACTATTCTGTTCTATTCAACAAACGCAATCATTAAAGTGTCTGTTAACTAAGTGGAGCGGAGATTTTAACGGACCCATTCAATTACGAAATGAATAAATTTATTATCACGCTCTCTGTCAAAATGGTCTGATTTAAGCATAAGGCTGCTTTCCACTTCAGTTGATAATCATTTTATCAACATATCTAAATAAATATTTTATATTCAGTTGAGATATAACTATTGCAAAGAGTGTGCCTAAGACACTAGTTGCACTTTTAACGCAAGGTAGACGTCGTAATATTCTCCCATGAGGTGACATAAAACATTTTTGGATTCACCAGAGTAGCTTGTCGAAAATTTCAATGGTGACGCAACCAAAAATGTAGTTATACCTACCTTCATAGTACTGAAAGCTATACGATCTTGTGGAAGCAAAATACGATTATTGCATTTGAAATGATTTATTCCTAACGACGTAAACTTCCCAAGAACCAGATTATTAAATTGGAAAAAGTTTTTTATTCATCGCCAACATTATTATATTTGGATTAAAAAACTCTACGAACATTTCCATGTACTGATGAAACTTGAACCGAAGGTTGCTATCGAGTACTGTGACCAGTTTTAATAATAATCAAGAAAAGTTCCAGGCCTCTCATAGAATCGTGATCTCTAGTTTCTGCAGTGCTGCAGTTTATATACCTAAGCATAATCAGATAATAAAAGCTATTTTCCCTTAGCTATATTAAAAGCAGTGCTAGCCTAGTGGTTACGACTGTGGTCTCCTATTCGGGGGGTCGCAGGTTCAATCCCGGGTACACACCTCTGACTTTTCGGAGTTAAGTGCGTTTAAGAAATTAAATAAATATCACATTCTTTATAACGGTGAAGGAAAATATCGCGAGGAAACCTGCACACCTGAGAGTTCTCCATAACGTTCTCGAAGGTGTGTGAAGTCCGCCAATTCGCATTGGGCCAGCTTGGTGGACTATGGCCTATAACCCTTCTCTGAGAGGAGACCTCACTCAGTAGTGAGCCGATGATGGGTTGATAATGATGATGATAATGATGATATTAAAAGAGTAAGGTAAGGTAAGCAAATGGGTTCTCGCAGACAGGTATAAGTGATGCGCTTATCACAGCAAATGAGACCCTGGAACACGTACTGCTACACTAAATGCAGGATTGTATCTGACCAACGCAATCCTGGATAGACTGTTTGGATTCTGGAGTAAGCTCAGCCAGCTGGAGTGATCCGGTTGGAAGCTGCACCAGGATACTCATACATAAATGGCATGTCATGTGATGCGGGTTGTTACGTTCCCTCAAATATGGTTGAGCGAAGCAATGGCTGGGTCATGCGTCATGCTCGTGAACGGGTTCCACCGGCGGGAATGGGGGTACTTTCTGTCTGCCCGTCTTAACATCTGTTGAATTATAATTAGGTATGCTTTTGTGGAACTTCCTCTCATTGTGGAATCACTGCATACATAGCATAATATCTATTATAATATGTATTGTAAACTTGTTTTGAAAAGAGGAACTGCCGAGTTTCTTGCTGGTTCTTCTCGGCAGGAAGGGCGTTCCGAACCAGTGGTAGACTCATCGACGATTCAAAAGCACTTGTAAAAAAGTTTATTTGATTAAAAAACATTTCTATTCTATTTTATTCTATTCTATTCTATAACGAAGGCACATTAGCCTACTTGCGAAAATCAATCCCAGGGAAAAAGAATGAAAGAAATAATGAAAAAGCATTTATTTAAAAATGAGGAAGGGAGAAGGAAGAAAGAAAATAGGTCTCTTATTAGTATCGCTACAGCATACGATATTGTGTACAGCTTCTAGCAACTAGCTTGAGATCGTCAGTCTAAAAGGGATCTTCTAACGCTACATCTCCTGGTGCTGATGGTAGATGGTTGTGTTTTGCATTTTCAGTACTGAAAATTGTGGCCTTTGCGCATCGTCTTGCCGTCAAGATCTACTTTACACTGCATCGGCACTTATTGACAATAGTCGATCGCTTTCTCTTTAGTATAGCTTTATGTGATATATAGGTATTTTGCTTGTCTACACTCTTTTAGAAATAAAAACTTTAAGTGTAAAGTAAGCTGTTGTAAAGCCTTTTTACCTCATTAAGTTCTAAAATAAGCTCTAATAGATGCCCCAATGTTTGCTGGGGCAGTAGTGAGTTAGCGATGGGCTAAGATGAATTTGAAAATCTTTAGTGTGATACGGAACGATTCGTTACGAGTTTGGTTTCCAAAATAAAATCGTCTTAATAGTCTCATAATATGGTTAAAAGCGATCGATTACTCACAAAATTCTTCTAATCCTACTATCCTACTATTATAAATGCGAAAGTTTGTGAGGATGGATATATGGATGGATAGATGTTTGTTACTGTTTCACGCGACAACGAATGAACCAATTCGGCTTTTTGGAATGCAGATAGCTCATTCCCAGGTTTAACACAAAGGCTACTTTTTATCCCGGAAAATTACAGAGTTCCCGAGGGAATCAAGAACCTTAAACCACGCATACGAAGTCGCGGGCATTATCTAGTAAAAAATAAAATAACATCAGCTGATATGGTCGCCTGGGCGCCCCACAATCGATGCACTCGTTCGTTTGGCACCGCGCCATATAATATACGCCAACTTAACGAAAACTGTTGTGATACGAACATGACGTACTCGAAATAGTTGGAGGATCAGCAATAACTTTTGCGTTATTAAAATGTCATAAACTGTTATGAAATTTTCTAATTAATACTGATAAATCATGGAAGTAGGAGTTTCATTAGCAACTCATCAACGGCTCACTACTGAGCGCGGGTCTCCTCTCAGAGAAGGGTTAAAGGCCATAGTCCACCACACTGGCCCAATGCGAATTGGCGGACTTCACACACCTTCAAGAACATTATGAAGAACTCTCAGGTGCAGGTTTCCTCACGATGTTTTCCTTCACCGTTGAAGCAAGTGATAGTTAATTGCTTAAAAGGTTTCCCCAGCTAATTGTGTTTCTACAATAATCTATATCGTATACATAATAACATATAACCTACCTTCTGCCTCTTTGATTTTTTTACCTATTATTCAAAAAAAATTACATAATATTATTATTAATAATATCCTTACTTTTATTATGAAAACTTAAGTGTATTTATTTGTTGGTTTGCTTATCCTTCAATCACGCAGCAACAGAGCAACGGATCGACGTGATTTTTTGCATGGATATACCTAGTTGAGGATCTGAAGAGAGACATAGGCTATTTTTTATCCTGAAAAATCCAAGGGTTCCCCCGGAGATTTTTAAAAACTGAATTCACGCCGACGATGTCCCGGGCAGATAAATTCCAGTCATTCTCTAAAACCTAAAAACGTTTATATGAGAATGGCTGAAGGTGGAACTTCAGTTCTAAGTATAATATTAGAGTACTCACATAGAACTTCCAGAGTCAGTGCATCTTCCAGGGTGTAGGCAGGAAACCAAGGGTTCGACACGCGGCAGACCAGCTGGCGGCCGCTGTCTTCTCTCCTCACCCGCCACGTCAACACACTCCTAACAACCTCTCCATCTACTTCCACCTACAACAAAAACACTAGCTGATGTCCGGTACATTTCTTTTTCATCTTCTTTACCAACCGATAGACGTCCACTGGTGAACTACGGACAATGATCTTTTTCATGGACTTCCACTGATTTTGGTCTTCCGCTACCTGTATCCAACAGCTCCCTACGACGCGTCTGATGTCGTTGGCAATTATACCTAGCTTAATCTGACTAGGTAACAGTCATGCCCACTATAGGGACTGCTTGCCGGACTCTGAAAAAATTAGCTATCGCATCTTTTCAAAACTGTATCTTCTTCTTCTTTGTCAGCCGATAGACGTCCACTGCTGGAGAAAGGTCTCTTGCATGTACTCCCATAGGCTTCGGTCTTGCGCCGCCTTAACCCAGCGGCTCTCTGTGACTCGTTTGATGTCGTCGGTCCACCTAGTGGAGGGTCTGGCAACACTGCACTTCCCGGTACGGGGTCGCCACTCCAGCACCTTAGGACTCCAAAAACAATCAGCTCTTTGAACTATGTCAACTGTATGATTGATTTTAGGACCAACAACATAGCTAGGCAATCTAGCGGTACCAAGATTTCATTTTTACAATTCAGTTTGTCAATCTTGCAAGCTGAATTAGAACCACTTGCCGGTCTCTGATGGAGCTGTGCATGTATATATAAATCGGATAACTATGCAATATTATTCTGACATGGAGCAGGTCTAATGATGGGAACGAAAGGTGGCTATGGAAACTCTGTAATGAAACAACGTAACCCCATCGGGTGTGGGCTCATTTGATTCGTCTTGACAAATACTCTAGGGTCTGATGATGTAGCCCAGCTACTAAAAGCTTACTTTTTAATGAAATTTTTAATTTACACTTGTTATTTTTTTTACTCTATCATTGTTTTTCTTACGTACAGATTGATCTCAAAGTCATGCTCAAGTGTTACCTGAGTCATAGCGGAGTCCATTCGCTGGGAGTTGATGAACCAGTCTATATTGGGAGCGGGTTTGGACCCCCGCGTGGTGCAAACGAAGGACCGCTCGTGTCCTGAGCGTGTGGGACCCCCGCCCGTCACTCGTATGAATTGGGGTTTTACTGCAAAATCAAAATTGTATCTTGCTACTAACTAAATATTAGCTAATAAGAATGGAACAGCAGTGATGATGGTTATAGCAGTGATGGCCTAGTGGTTAGGACTGTGGTCTCCTATTCAGGGGGTCGCAGGTTCGATCCCGGGACCTCTGACTTTTCGGAGACAAGTGCGTTTAAGCATTTAAATATCACTTGCTTCAACGGTGAAGGAAAACATCGTGAGGAAACCTGCACACCTCTGAGAGTTCTTCATAATGTTCTTGAAGGTGTGTGAAGTCTGCCAATTCGCATTGGGCCAGCGTGGTGGACTATGACCTAAACCCTTCACTGAGAGGAGACCTGCGCTCAGTAGTGAGCCGTTGATGGGTTGTTAATGATGATGATGGATGATGAAGAATGGAACTCGTATGAACTGGGGTTTTTAAAATTCCCCTGGGGTCTCTTTGTTTATTACCCTGGATAAAATATATATATTTCTTCGTCCCCAGGATGCTTGCATGAAGTGCCTCACTTTTTGAAAATATAAATATTTGCCCATTTTGTCCTTAAGGTCAACTTAATAATTATAATGTTCATATATCACGTGTTTATTTTTAATTTCTGCCTGTTTAGAAAGTTCCGTTAAAATTGGTAACGCTGAATCAAAGATTAGCTCCAGATAAATATACAGAGCAAAATTTTAAAACGTGTGCTTATGTTGTCATCAAAATCATCAAAAGCTTATACCTGGAGGTAAAAGCAACATTAATAGCAAACTCTCATGCATGGCTGATAGTATCTCCCAGCAAATAAATTCTTTAACCCTTTAAGCCCTCTCGGTTGGCCACTGACCACCATCAAGGCATATTAAAAGCCTCCGAGCTTTCCTACGAACGCTTCGTTGGTCCAGAATCCTACTAAGTACTTACAATACAACTTAAGAGTGACGTCTCTAATCTGCGGTTGCAGTAATGGTGGTTCGACCCTGCACTGGAGTTTAGTTCCCGCCATTTCACGCGATAGAGCGGGCAAATGTATCTGACACACCGAGCCGTCCTTGGTTATGGCGAGACGCTCCTTGCCACGGTACCAAGACACGTCCGGTGCTGGTTTACCTGAGGAATGAAATGTTCTTAATGGACATCGACTTTTTGACGACCTCCCTGGCTCAGTGGTGAGCGCTGTTGCCTTATAACTGGGAGGTCTCGGGTTCGATTCCCGGCGGGGTTAATTTGGGAATTTATAATTTCTGAATTGTATCTGGTCTGGTCTGGTGAGAGGCTTTGGCCGTGGCTAGTTACCACCCTACCGTCAAAGACGTGCCGCCAAGCGATTTAGCGTTCCGGCACGATGGCGTGTAGAAACAAATTAGGGGTATGGGTTGAATGTTCACTGCCATACCCCTCACAAGTTAGCCCGCTACCATCTTAGACTGCATCGTCACTTACCATCAGGTCAGATGGCAGTCAAGGACTAGCTTGTCATCGAATAAAAAAAAAAAATCGACTGTCAAAATCGGTCCATTGGTTAGGGAGCTTCGAAGGAACAAACAGGGACACAGATACACACTGATACACACGTGAATCTTATAACACCCCTCTTTTTCCGTCGGGAGTTAAAAATGTAACGAATCGATCGATTGACAGTCTTATTTATCGAAATCGACAAATCGGCTCGGTAGTTTAGGCACTTAGGTGGAACATAAGTAAATAGAACTTTTTGAACCGATTCAGACTCCCAGATCTCCCGGAAGAATCTGGAAGTCCACTGCATTATTATCCCAAGAAAACTCCTACTATAATGTGAAAAATGGAAAGGTTCACAACCCTCATGAATGAGGGATACAATGTAGAGAGAAACGCTGGGAGTTAGGGTGAGATCCATAGATCATACGCTGGCTCTACTCAAGACTCAAGATAGAGTTAAGATGAGACACAAATGTCCGGTCATAGATCTGTCTCGTTTTAACTCAGCCTTGAGTCTGAGCTGAGTGAGAGTGCTATCTATAGATCTCACACTTAGTCTCACTTCAAATCTCAATCAAATCTCCAATTCAATTTAAAAATCTATAATTTTACCCTAGATATCTAGGAAAGCCTGGCTTTTGTGGATCATTCTTTTAGTTTTTTTTGTTTTATTTCACAGTTGTATCAAAAGACGGATTAAATTAGAGAGTCAAACGACCAAAGAATCTTTAAGGAAAAAGGTTTCAATAGCTATGAAGCGAATTTTTTCAGAAAAGAGGAAGGAAACTTTATACGTATTGATAGTCTGTAGGTACAAGGATGAGATCTACTTAATAAGGTAAATTCGGACTTCAAGCACAGGAGTGCATGGAAAACTTCTATTGCAGCCTTTTGTGCAAAGCAAAAAACAGGAGATCCCAATAATATTAAGTTCTGTACTAAAGAGACCTATCCAGACGTGTCACTTTCCTATACGTTAGATTTAGAGAAAAGCTTCTGTGAGTGGATGGGGGTTTTATGGGTTCCGTATTTTCATTTAAGGTACGAAACTTACCTCCAGAAGCTTGGCATGATAAAAGGAGATCCTGTCCCTCTCGAAATGGTCCAGCAACTGATCCCAAGATCTCTCTGCCTTCTGAGTCGTATATCCGTGGTGCATCTGGTGGAACTGTAAATTAAACTAAAATAAAACTGCTGGCTAAGCGATGCTATGCCACTATGAGAGTAGATGGATGCCCATTTTTCAATTTAATCGTCCCTATTAATATTATCTTTATTTATAATGTAATAAACTGGGTTTTACCCTTGCGACTTCGTCCGCGTGAAATAAGGTTTGAGGGTGGAACTTTCTAAAAACTGAAACACATACCTACTTTTTATTATCAATCGAAAGCCAAACTACCAATTTTCATGGATATAACTTGAAAAATAACTTTCAAAATGACTATGAAGAACTTTCATACAAACATGCATCCCCTATTTAAAATCGTTACGGGTTGAACTTCGAAAAATTGTGAAACACTTCATGTTTCTTTATTTAAAATCGAAAGTCACCAAGTTTCATGTTTCAAGTAGGGTAAGCGATACAGTGATTGGCCGTTTAAGGTGAACATTGACTTTAAACATTTATTCCATCGAATTAAGGCTCAAAACCGAATAACATTTGTTCTCAAACTGTTGAGTATGAATCTGAGAATTCAAATAAAGCACAAGTGTGATTATATTGCATCTCTTTATTAACTTTAACGCAATAAACTTAAAAATGAAGCCAAAAGTACGATCATTGGCCTTTGAGCTTAGCGAATGCCATACCAAAAGTATAATGATTACCATGTTAATCATTATACGTTTATATAGATTAGCACTGCTGATCTATATAATGCGTTATGCCAATCACTAGTGAAATTTATTAGAATCACACTAAAATATGCGATAGTGATGTGCAGGTATAGGATATTTTGTATCTATTAAGCCCTAAGTCGATAAATTAGTAGGTAGGTACAATTAAAAAATAACGTAAAGGTAATGATATAAAATATATTTCGTAACTAAGTAGGTATGATGTTACTAAGAGGTCATTATCATCATTAGCAACCCATCGACGGCTCACTACTGAGCGCAGGTCTCCTCTCAGAGAAGGGTTATAGGCCATAGTCCACCACGCTGGCCCAATGCGAATTGGCAGACTTCACACACCTTCGAGAACATTATGAAGAACTCTCAGATGTGCAGGTTTCCTCACGATGTTTTCACAATATTTAATTGCTTAAACGCACTTGACTCCGAAAAGTCAGAGGTGCGTACCCGGGCTCGAACCTGCGACCATCCAAATAGGAGACCACAGTCCTAACCTATCACTGCTCCTAAGAGGTACTTATCCGCATTATAAACATTCTGGTTTTAATAAGGCAATCTTAACTTATTACAATCGGTAAGTAGGTTCACAATACGTAACATAATATAAGGTATCACTTGTCTTAAAAATAAACAAATAAAATTCTTTCATAAAATTAAATTTTTAAAAAAACAAAAAAATCTTTTCTTAAAAATAAATTGCCATGCAAAATTAAAGATATTTTTTTTTCAAAAGTTATTATTATAAGCTTATTGGATCATGTCCGACGTCTAGCGTCAATGAAGTTGCAGTAAAATCGCAAGTAACTTATCCGTAATAATATTATAAATACGAAGGTGTGTTTGTTTGTTGGTTTGTCCTTAAATCACGCTGCAACAAAGCTACGGAACATCGTGATTTTTTTACATGGTATAGTTGAGGTCCTCTAAAGTGACATAGTCTACTATGCAGATATCTTGGAAAATCTTCCGAAAAGCTCCCGTGGGATTTTCAAAACAAATTCCACGCGAATGAAGTCGCGGAAATAAAGTAGGTATTTATTATATAACAAAAGTAATCCTACTTTTGTATCATAAATTCCCAAATTCCACTTCAAAACTGTTACCGAGATAATCCGATATAGGTAGATATTATTATAAATTTTGGAAATGGTCTATCTGAATATAAAAATTTCAGCGTGACTTGAAGTTACGAAGTACCTAGCTATTATTTCATCTGTGTTTGACAGACAAACGAACATACATCAATACCTTTCGCATTTTTAATATTGATATGGTAGGAGAACATTACTTGTCAACATGTTTGACAAGTCAAAACTTGACAATACTTGTTTGGTCATTAGGTATTTTAGCCTTAAAAATAATAAACAGACTTGCATTTAGGTAGGTATACTAATTGTTCAGTATCGACTTTGGTCCATCACTACGAATTTTTGATTGTTTTGTACAAGAATTGGCATACTTAAAAGTACAACGATTAGCACGGCCAAAAACGTAAAAATATAATGATTGACCCTGCTAATATCTAGTTACTGCAGTTAAGCAGTTACTACTGTAATTGGCACTCATGCTAATCAACTCATCTTCTATACAAGCGGATGGTACTAACTTTGACCTACACTTTTTTACGTTGGTTTGAGTCTTTTACCTTCAATTAAGGCATGTAAACCTAAATTGAATCATAAATAACATATAGGAAGGCTTATCTTCCAATTTGAATGCAAAAAAAGTAGGTAAAAAACAATTTCAAAATGCCTGATTCTTATGATTTTCGTAATAATCTACACCTTCACAGTCCTCGTCACAAAACTATTTTTTTTCAAGGGTTACTTATTCATTATTTTAAAAACTGCCAGTTTTATTTAGGAGTGATGTCAACGTAGAAAAATACCAATATTTTTTTATACCTTTTGCGCAAATAAAACTGATAATAAACCAATTTTAAAGTCAAAAGGCCAAAGATTGAGGGGTGGCCAAGATTACTACGGCTTACCCTACCAAGTTTCATGGCTTTAACCCCCTTTGTAATGTTTAGGGGTGGAATTTCAAAAAAGCCATTTTTAATGGGTGCCTACGTCATAAAAGGATCCTACTGTTAAAATTTCAAGCTTTTAACTCCAGTAGTTTAGGCTGTGCGTTGATATATCAATCAGTCAATCAGAAATATGAATTTTATAAAATATAATTATAGATAGATAGAAAATGCAAAGGTGTGTTGTTTGTTTGTCCTTTGAATCCTTCGGCGGAGAGAGATAAGGTATCTTTTATCCTTGGAAAACACAGGGTTTTCGCAGAATATTTGAAAACCCAACTAAAGGTCGACGAAGTTGCGAGGAAAAGCTGGTAGATTTATAAAAGAAGACTAAACCCAAACTTACCAATGACAGTTAGGTTGACCCTATAATTCCTGGTCGGAGAGTCGATATAGTCGATCCTGCATCTATAGACCCCCTCGTCGTATCGCGCTACCTTGTCCACAGCGAGGTGGGCTGATGATGGATCAGACTCGTTCAGCACGAAGTGGGTCCTGGTGCCGAACTCGCCGGCTACCGCCCAGTGCACTGGGGGCCCGTTCCTGAAGTCTACACTGTGAACAAAACAGTCATCATCATCATCAACTCATCAACGGCTCACTACTGAGCCCAAATCCCTCTCAAAGAACAGTTATAGGTCACAATCCACCACGCTAGCCAGATGCAAATCGGCAGACTTCGTACACCTTTGAAAACATTTAGGGAACAAAGGCAATGTTTTCTATCGAATACACTGCAAAAAATCTGGTGTACTTCCGCGATGATGGTAAAACATTATTTAATTTTTTTAACATTGTTTCTGCTTTTCAAATTAACGCTTGCCAAGCTTAATATAAACGTATAATGTTTAACTATCAATTAGAATACTAAATCTTCGAATCCGCTATGAAGGGACTTTCAATGTTAGCGGCTCTCGGACCATTACTATTTTACCCCCTTAGGGGTTGAATTTTCAAAAATCCTTTCTTAGCGGATGCCTACGTCATAATAGCTATCCTTATGCCCAGCCCCGGTCCATCCAGTGGTTTAAAAGCTGTGCCTTTCCTTTTACATCATATATTCAAGTTTAAACTTTTGCATTTACAAAATATTACTTAACATAAACTTCATAAAATCAAATAGGTACAAAGTTTTGTAGAAAGGCAATAAAAAGATAAGAAAAACACGCTCGAGTAGATACAATTCATAACATCACAAGTACCGGTGCCAAATCGAGCTCACATCCAGACGCGCTGAGTCAGAACTGTTTAAACAACTCCTTAGAAAGGATGCAATGGAGAGAGCGCGCCTTCCGTTTGGAAGAGCTCCAGTTGATTCCGTATCAAAAGAGATATTGTTTAGATCCGACTTGGAATCAATCAATTTATTTACTACCGTTTTTATGTGGTACTACTCACTATTGATTAATCTTACTAGACATTCTAGATAGACATTCACTGCTTAGAATAGAATAGAATATTTTTATTCAAATAAACTTTTACAAGTGCGTTTGAATCGTCGCGCATCGGTGAGTCTACTGCTGGTTCAGAATGCCCTTTCTGCCGAAAAGAATCACCAAGAAACTCGGCAGTTGCTCTTTTCAAAACAAGTTTACAATAGGTCCTATGCTATGTATGCAGTTTCCTCAATGAGGGGAAGTTCCAAAAAAATGCAAATTTACAATTCAACTTGTTAAGACGGGCAGGCAGAAAGTAGCCCCATTCCCGCCGGTGGAACCCGTTCACGAGCATGACGCATGATCCAGCCGTTGCGTCGCTCAACCATATTTGCGGCACAAAGGTCTCTTGTATGGACTTCCATAGGCCTCGGTCTTGCGCCGCCTGAATCCAGCGGTCTAAATGTCGTAAGTCCACCTATTGGGGGGTCTGTCAACACTGTGCTTCCTGGTGCGGGGTCGCCACTCCAGCTACTAAACTACTACTAATATTATAAATGCTAAAATGTGTTTTTGCTGGATTGTCAGTTTGTTCGTTTGTCCTTCAATCACGCTGCAACAGAGCTATGGATCGACGTGATTTTTGCATGGATATAGTTGAGGACCAGGGGAGTGATATAGGCTTTACCTACTGTCGGCTTGTGAACTTTTTATTCTAGAAAATCAAAAAGTTCCTGCGAGGTTTTTAAAAAGTAAATCCATGTGAATTGCGAAGTCATGTCTGCATCAACTAGTACCTACATTCTAAAGTCAGTAATGTACACACTCAACCCAATTGGTGAACAGAAAAATATTAAAATTTTTGTAAATTGGTCTATGAAAAAATATATTATAAAGTCTAAGTTTATTTTATGTAGGTCTGCTTATAGCACTTAAAAGTCATGTAAAATTTTACAAGTTTTATAATATCATGACACTTGAAACATTTAAACAAAATTTTAAAAGCTGATCATGACTTGATGAAATTGCCACTATTCCTTACAAATAATTAAATACCCCTGTTAAAATAAAATAGCAATATTTTTGTTACAAGTTTTAGTACATGTAACTTTATATTACAGGCGCTGTTAAAATTTAACTTCTATTTTAATTTTAATCCAGCAAAAAAAGATTGATAATTATAAACAAAAACTCAATTTTTTCCCACAGTTTGAACTATCAATACCTATGTATATTGTACCTATTTATATGAAACTAAAGGTTAGGTTAGTAAAGAAAAGAGCTTACGAAAGCCTTAAAGGAAAAAATCGGCCAAGTGCGAGTCGGGCCTCGCTCTTTTAGGGTTCCGTTAAAAAAAATTAAATTAAAATATTTCCATGTACCCATGGAAATATTTTAATTTAATTTTTTTAATTTAATTTAATTTTTATTATTTGTTGTTATAGCGGCAATAGAAATACATAATATGTGAAAATTTCATCTGTCTATCTATTACGGTTTACGAGATACAGCCCGCTGACAGACGGACGGACGGACGGACGGACGGACGGACGGACGGACAGCGTAGGCTTAGTAATAGGGTCCCGTTGATACCCTTTGGATACGGAACCCTAAAAAGGCATAAAACTTATAACCTAGTCAACATTAATTGACTGTAGTCATATATCACGCTGCAGCACGAGCTAACAAAGCTTAGATCTCCAGAATCCAGATAGCAGGTGATCGTTAGGAGGGACTGCCTGGCAACTAACCCGCCACTAACTGGCAGCAAGCCAAATAAATAGTAAGTTGAATTAAAAACCATTTTGTCTAGCATTTTTTGTCACAAATCTTTTATGTTATTTCCACGTCTACACTTTAATTCATGACTATTCAAATTCAATCAGGTAGACATTCTGGTAATCCTTTCTATGCAAAATTATAAGTTTCAAGCGGTTTTAGGTGTTCATGATAAAGGCAGCCTATTTCTCCTTTTATATTATTATGATTAGGTAGTTAGTAAAATAGACAATGCAGAAGGAACGATGTGATATGGATATCCAATAAAATGTTCCTTGTGTGATATGTATACTAAAACATTGTAAATGTTTCACCAAAATAGTTTAGTTTCGGAACCAAATTTTCAGAAAATTTGGTATTGTTAATAATGAAACAAGTTATATGCGTTCAAAATTGGACTGTGGCTTCATTATATTGAGCATCAGATCTTAAAGCTAGAATCCTCTCCAGCAAATAGTAGTAATCAAGTAATAATCCATTATCCCCAATCGATTATTATCACTGTAGTTTCATAACGTTTAATACTAGCCTATTAAATTTGACATCTGGGTTATTTTAGGGTATGAAAGACTATTACTTTCATTAAAATTATGACCCATTTATTATTCATAACTCTTAGAGTTTTAAACTTATGAAATTCAAGTCCGTTTTTAATAAAGTTGGTTTAACGTGCACCGTTTTTCACTACATGCAATTTAACCGTCTAGACTTATTTCGTAAGTTAAGGATTCATGTATGCATTGCTGAGCACTGGGATTCTTTTGTTGTACGCCAAGCTTGCCTGGATACCGGCCAATGCTGTGTTATGGCTTCAATCAATCTTACGGACTGAGTTACTGACTGTCTGAAGCAAAAGTTGTATGCACTTACTGTAAACTGTATTAAAATACAATTTACATTCTGAAAGGATAGCATTTTCATTGCCTCAATTCAGGAGCTCCGAAACAAGGGTTTGGGAATTCCCGACAATTTCAAAGTCCCTGGAATTCCCGGGACTACAAGACTTAAAAAAAAATTTGTTTTTTTTGTTTTTTGTTTTTGGAGCCTTTTTTACAGAATTTTAATAAGTTAATTTCAGGTGAAACGTATTAAAAAAAGGCAATTTTTTGTAAAAATCAACTTTATTGTTAAACATTTATTAAACAAAAAATTAAATCTTAATAACTATAACGTGAATTTCAGTCTTAATAATTGTTTTGTTTATTTCTTTTAATCACACACAGATTCACTTTTAGGCAGTTAAATCTTATACTTATAAAACGAAATAGTTAAAAATCATACTAATTTTTAATAACTTTACTAATATTAGTAATTCTAGTATCTAATCATTGGTTATAATTAACAATTTCGACAAATTTGTCTCGTCTCGATTCTCGAACCGAAAGTCCCGGGACTCGAGACAACTAAAATTATGAAAAGTCCTTGGACTTCGAGACACGAGACGTCCCGGGACCCAAACCCTCTCTCTTCTCTCTTCTCTTCTCTTCCTGGGAATTGTCTCCGCAAGTAGGCGATGTTCGCCCGTTTTGCGTGATTCCCCTGGTGCAGCTCCCCGCCGGATCACTCCAGCCAGCCGAGCTCCTTCCAGAATCCGAGCAGGCCACCCAGGTCGGCGAGGACTTCCGGAAGTGTAGCTGGAGAGCCAATGTATTTGTGACGTTGGTCGGATACACTTCTGCACTTAAGCAGTACGTGTTCCGGTGTCTCGTCACCCTCCATGCATGCTCTGCACAGAGGGCTGTCGGTGATACGTAGAATGTAAAGGTGTTTGTTGAGCGAGCAGTGTCCTGTGATCGTGCCTACAACTATCCTTAATTTTATTCGGTCTAGTTGTAGTAGTTTTGTTGTAAGGCGGCGATTGAGGCATGGAAAAGCCTCTTTTGTTTGTCTACAGTCTGTGGTGTTTGCCCAGAGTTCGGCATGTGTACTTGGTTATGCAACCATGTTTTATACTCACAGAAGGGTATAGGAGCGATCGGTTCCGGTCCCATAACCTTCAGGGCTGAAGCGCGCCGAGCTAACTGACCCAAACCCTATCCGATACCCTAAATTTGAAACGATTAAGGTTGACATTCGAATGAATATTTCGGATTCAGGCTGATTAGTACAAGCACTTCCTTGTCAACGCAACGCAGTGTTTCATTAGTGAAAATGCATGTGATATCAGCAGAAATATTCGGCCATATCAATTGCATGTTGACGATGTCAATGTCACTCTATTATATGCTGCATTCGATACTGCAATTATATGACGCCACCGATTCCATTAATACTTACTGAAAATGTGCCATCTGCAGGTCCTGTATAGTTTTTGCAACTCGTATAGGTTTTGTGTGTATTGCAAGTTGCAACAGAGTTGATATCCTTTAGGCAATATCTCGACACATTTCGGTTCTAAAATTTTATAGTAAGTGATCACTTTTATAATTTCAAAGTACATTAATTAATAACATTGCACCGATATTTTAGTCCCATAAAAAAATCAAGTCCTTCTAAAATTAGTTTTATCTTTTATTAAAAGCTCGTGTTTTTTAAATAAAATAAGTGAGAGCGGATCGTTATTGTGAAAATTATTCCTAAAAAATACGAATAAAAGACTTTAATATTCTTCAAGTCATATTTTCTCTCGCAAAATAATGTCCCATATAAAATTTATGACCCGTAAAAGTTTTAAGTAGAATTATTCACAAAAGTATTTTAAATAAAACTGGTATAAAATGCACCGGGATCGTTTGAACTGCAAGTGATTTTAACAACCACAGGTATATGATTTATATCTAAGTAATTAATTTGTTTGGAATCGGTATAAGTATATTAGTTTTACTTCCGGCGGCGCGTAGATGATGCACTACAAATGAAATGCCAGACTTTCCGAAGTTCCTTATGGCGCGTTGCGGAGGGCACCCTAGCCGTCAAAAAACGTCCGTAACGTTAAATAACAAAGCGTAAGATTTTATACATTTTTTGATGGCCTAAAAATCTTATATGATAATTTCAATGACGTCTCCGTGGCGCAATCGGCTCGCGTGCGGCTGTTAACCGAAAGGTTGGTGGTTCGAGCCCACCTGGGGGCGCACAATTTTATTTTCATTTTTTATTTTATAAAATTATTTTAATTTTAATATTTTATAAAATCGATATTTAGGCTTCCCTGGGGTCATTTTGATTTTTATCGATAAAAAAATCATGATATAAAATGTATACCCGAATAATTATTTTCTTTATACCTAGAATAGATCTTGAAATTAATATTTTTATAATAAGGAACTTCGTTCCTATCTGGTGTCCCACTACACGACACAACTTTTATTTATTTATTTGTAGGTTATATTATGTTGTGATTTTTATTAAGAAACCAGTGTCTTTATAAGTATAGATTATTTGATACCAGATCAATAGTCTAACGTCGCTCTTAGATAATGTCATTTACAACATCTACGCAAAAGGATATACTAATTTCAGCTTCACGATAGTCCATAATAATGTTCATAAACCCGTTTACTACCCCACATATTATTATCATACACATTTATTAAATAAGCCAATATAAAATTCATGTAGCCCATATTAGTTTAAGCGTATGAAATATTCTCTAAAAATATTTAATAAAACCCTCATAAAGTAAATCGCCCATTCACTTTATTCAATATAGCCGGGTAAAGTCGGGTGCACATTAATAATATTTTTATGTAATGATTTATAGCAAGTAGTTGCTTGGTCAATTCATTTTATTTGCAGATTTTTGTACGAGTAATAAAGGAAGTAAATTTTAGAATGCAATATGGCTATTACAGTTACAAGTTATTTGAAGAAAAGAAAGCAATGTTTGTAAGTAAAACGAACTATTAACATAAACTTTGTGCCGAATTCACTATCGCCGAATAAATTAGACATACTTTACTATATTTTTGATATGTTTGTATTGAAAACTTGCTGATACGTTTTGATGCTGATGCTAAAAATGAAAAAGAAATTATTTATACTTTCCTTAAAGTATTAAATAAATAATCAAATAAATCCGTTTTGAAATTTAGAATAATCTGCAAAAATTATTTACTATTCTAATAATCCGAAAATGCTTTGAAATAGAAAAGTACATCTTTATTTCCTTTTAGTAGTGATTTAAAAAAACACGAGCTCTTTTATGGCTAGCTCTCTACGTCCAAGTAATTTTAAAGAACTTCTATTTCCTGACGAAGTTTATTGAGGCTGCTTTACGACTGTCCTGCAGTATTATTACTTACCTACCTACCTACCTATAGTCTGAGACCTCACAACTTTTTGGAGAAGTTCCTTATACTAACCAGACTAAAATTTTTCATCTGTACATAGCAAATCAGCTCGGCTCTACCTTAGAGTAACATGAATAATGCTTTAGTATATTATTTATAGTAAAAATATTATTTTTTATTTATTATAATACTAGCTGATCCGGCGAACTTCGTACCGCCTTACCGTAACCTTATCTATATAATAAAAGAAATAAACTATCCTAATCCAAAAAAAACTATCCTATCTTGCAAGTTGGACCAAATTACAGATAGTTACGAAGTTTGATCAAAATCGGTTAAGTAGTTTAGGAGTCCATCGCGGACAAACAACGTGACACGTAATTTATATACATATATAAGACTAGCTGACCCAGCGAACTTCGTACCGCAAACTTATCTATATAAATAAAAAAAATAAACTATCCCAAGCCAAAAAAACTATCCTATCTTTTAAGTTGGACCAAATTACAGATAGTTAGGAAGTTTGATAAAAATCGGTTCAGTAGTTTAGGAGTCCATCGCGGACAAACAACGTGACACGTAATTTATATACATATATAAGACTAGCTGACCCAGCGAACTTCGTACCGCAAACTTATCTATATAAATAAAAAAAATAAACTATCCCAAGCCAAAAAAACTATCCTATCTTTTAAGTTGGACCAAATTACAGATAGTTAGGAAGTTTGATAAAAATCGGTTCAGTAGTTTAGGAGTCCATCGCGGACAAACAACGTGACACGTAATTTATAATAATGGAACGAAGATCCTTTTCGGACGGTTTGGCGGATGGAGGCTAGGCGAAAAAAGTGTTAGAATCTTCCGTCACGACACTTATTGCCTTCGTTTATTACACACGTTCCATAATAGCTTTGGTGGCGTAGCGGATAAACGAAGGAGTGAAACTATCGGTTCGGGGGTTCGAATCCTAAAATCCATGCTCTTGAATGGGTGCCGCCAGCGGGAATGGAGCTACTTTCTGTCTGCCCGTCTTAACATGAATTGAATTGTAGTACTTTTTTTTGGAACTTCCCCTCATTGTGGAAATATTATATAATATTTTATTCTAACAAAGTTGCATGGGTTAAATCGGCTTGGCATCCAGCTACCCACAACATAGTATAAAACTAATTACAATGTAATAGCTCCATATAAATATTGTAAAATGATTATTTTGAAAAGAGCAACTGCTGAGTTTCTTGCCGGCTCTTCTCAGCAGAATCCGCTTTCCGAACCGGTGGTAGAATCATGACGTGTCATAAGAGCCACAGGTTGGCCAACGTGAAATAAATAATTTTGAATTTGAATCTAACTTCAGATTATTAATTGTTTTTTTTTATTATTTATTTATTATTAAAAGGCATTTCGTTTCAACCGAGTGTCTCACGACACTCACTTCTTCTTTCTTCTTTATAGACGTCCACTGCTGGACAAAGGTCTCTTGCATGGACTTCCACAGGTCTCGGTCTTGCGCCGCTTGAATCCAGCGGCTCCCTGCGACTCGTTTGATGTCGTCGGTCCACCTGGTGGGGGGTCTGCCAACACTGCGCTTCCCGGTGCGGGATCGCCACTCCAGCACCTTGGACCACTCCGACACTCACGCATTTTATTAAATATTATATTTCACAATGTTATTAGAAACATTCAAAGAAACTTGAAAGTGGAATTTTGGCACGACTGAAATTTTGTATTGATTTAACTAAGATGGTAGGCAGTATACATAGTATGATAATATTACCGTCTTGACATGTGTTGAATTATAATTAGAAATAATTACGTATGCTTTTGTGGACCTTTCCCTCATTGTGGAAACTCTGCATACATAGAATATCTGTTAAGTATATTGTAAAAGTATTTTGAAAAGAGCAACTGCCGAGTTTCTTGTTGGTTCTTCTCGGCAGGAACGGCATTCCGAACCAGTGGTAGACTCATTGACGATTCAAAAGTACTTGTAAAAGTTTATTTGAATAAAAAACATTTCTATTCTATTCTATTCTATTCTATTAGCCCGGGAAAACAAAGATATTAAAAAAAAGGACCTTCACACAGTTAAAGTTGCGGTAAAAGTTAGTGTTCTATAGTACAACACATTCAAAGAAGAGAAACTTGCCTTACAAACTGTTTTATTTCAAGTGTTAAATGTTTTACTACCAACTATCATGCTAAAATGGCAATGTTTGTAGTTTGTTAAATTTTAATGTGCTGTTAAAATAACCGGCGTTTATAAACATTTTAATGCTGCTATAGGTATAGTGAAAATGTTTCATAACTTACCTGCAACATAAAATAAAGTAAATATATAAACATAATAAGTCTATGAAAATAAAGTCCCTACATATTTACACTTTTAGGCTATTGCATAGCTTTATCGCGGGCTTTGAACTAGGACAAACAGTTTGAGCGCGGCGACCGAATCAAGAAATTCCGTAACGAAAAACCTAACACCGTCGTTCAGTAAGCGTTCAACATTAGAGGTTCTCAAGTAGCTCTAGTTGGCGCAGTGGGCGAGCGACCGCTTTCTTTGATGATGTCGTAGGTTCGAATCTCACTCGCGAAGTAGTGACAGTTCGCTTTTCTGATTTGCTTGATTTTTAAATTTTTTTGCATACTTTTTATTATGCAAAAAAATATTGCATAAATATTATAATTGCATAAGTTGATAAAAAAGGCTATGCAATAGCTTTACCGCGGCAGTCCCCGAGTGTCACTTAAGTTTTTTAATGGTATATTGACTAGATGGATCGACGATATCAAACGTATCGCAAGGAGCCGATGGATTCAGGGGGCGAGGCCTGTGGAAGTCCATGCAAGAGACCTTTGTCCAGTGGGCGTCTGTCGGTTGACAAAGAAGAAGAAGGTGTACTAAAAAATATATTTTATTAATTAATTTTATTTAATCGACCTGCAAGGAGTTCTCTCAGAGAATTAGTGGTGTCCAAAGTCCAAACTATACTCGTACCTATTTAGTAGGCACTATGATCGATTTTGAAAAACTGTTAAATGACCTTCGGTTGTATCAACTATTTCGAAAAAATATCTCCTTTCAGCAAAAAAAAAGTTTGGCAGGTAAATTAATAAAATTGCCATTTCAATTTTAAGTTTTAAAATTCATGCAAAAACCATGGAACCAGGAAGATTAGTCGTAATTCCTAGTTCCATGGCAAAAACGTTCGACGTTGTCATGGCGTCATTCGTGACGTCATGTCTAAGTTTTTCATAGTAGTTTGTCAAAGTTTGAACATAGTGATGTACTTATCGCTTTTATTGGTGTTCAATCCAAAATGGCGGATTACAGTAATGTATAAGTCAGTATAGTTTTGTTTTATAAATATCAATCTCGGTCAAAATAGAAAAATAAATATTTTTTTATAATGCATGCATATATCCCGTTTCATATTTACTAATATTATTTGGCGTTTTTTGAGAAAACTATGGATGATACGTAAAAATTATATAGTACATGATTAAAGTACTCATTATTTTCTACAAAAAAGTCCCCGAGGGAATATATCTAACTAACATATTTAACTCACAATAGTAGATTTAATTAGTTCGCCTTTATTATCCTAGTATTAATTCTTCCTTACTAATACATATTATAAATGCGAAGCTGTGTTTGTTTCTTGGTTTGTCCCTCAATTACGCTGCAAAAAATAGCTACGGATTGACGTGATTTCTGGATATTTATAGTTGAGAACTTGGAGGGTGACAAAGGCATGGCGGAAAATCAAAGAGTTCCCGCGGGATTTTAAATGCTAAATCCACGCGGAAGAAGTCGCGGGTATCAGCTAGTTAGTTATATTCATAATTTCAAGATAATTTCATTGATTCTTGGTTACTGTCGTCATGCCTATTGCAAATAATTATTTTTGTAAAAATAATAATTGGTCTACTTTGAAGGGAAATAATTAATAATAGAAAAAGACTTGGCTTCAATTTCGGTCTGGATAAATGAGGAAACGATCTTTTATGTCCAATAATAATGTTTTTTCGTCCATTCAACGTACGAACATTTGGATTCTAGTACGACACTGTGAACTAAGCTAGGTATCTGGAATTAATTTGATTTGCTATGCAAATATAAATAGTGGATTTGTGATTGCAACAGACCAGCCATCCGATGCGACAAATAAAAGCTTTTAATTAGTTACAAACAAGCACACTAGTAATAGTGTCATACATTGCCGCACCCGCGCTTTTCATTTATAATTACATTGTTTATTATGCATCAGCAAATTCGCTGATTCTAAATTATGGATTGCAAATAATTTGAACGCAAGTATGCAAATTTAGACATGTCAAACATGTGTCCAGTGTGCGAATTTTGTGTAATTATAAGCACAATTCTCATTCAAAATGCTAAAATTGTAATAAATTATATTTCAATTACAATCATTGTCGTCATGCAATTTTACAACATAAAATAAATGATACAAATAAGTATTTTTTACTTTTCATGCGTTAGTAAAAATTAAGGATCACTATTGTAATAAAAATTCTTTTCAAAAAACCGACTTCTAACGCCACTACAAAGTATAAAAATAATTTTAGTTTGTCCACGTTTGTTGAAGTCGGGCGGGCCTATATACAAACTATGAAACCGATGCGCGACGCTACAGAATATGATAGACTCGTTTGTAGAAGTCGAGCGAGCATCGCGAGTCGGTTTCATAGTTTGTATTTTAGGCCCGCCCGACTTCAACAAACGTGGACAAACTAAAATTATTTTTATACTTTGTAGTGGCGTTAGAAGTCGGTTTTTTGAAAAGAATTTTTATTTTAAGCTTTTAAGTGTAGTATCCTATGATTGAGGAGCTAGGACCTGGAGCTCCATGATGTAGTCCATACTTGTTACCTACAATATCAATTCGTAATCGAAATTTCCTAAATCGCCATAGTTTTAGCCTGCAGCATCAGGCTTGAGGAGTTGAAAGTTAAAATTTTTATGGGACCATTTCGCAAACATCCTCTGTCGATTAAAAAAAAATCACGCAAATCGGTCGAGTAATCCCGGAGAAATCGGTGGACATACATAGAAAAAAAAAAAAAAAGATACCGGCCGAATTGAGAACCTCCTCCTTTTTGGAAGTCGGTTAAAAATCACAAAAAAAAATAACTTAAAAACTATTCAAATATTGTGAATAAAATTACCGAAAAATCATAAATTTCAAAAAACATTGTGAATAACGAAAATAAATAAAACCTCTCGTCCTATAGGTTCGTAGATGTACCTACCTTCAGTCAGTTTGTGTTATATATATCTAATATGTCGCAGTAAGATAGTTGAAGCCGTGTTAACCATCTCACTTAACTATCTCACATATTATTACAAACAGCGCTATTTATTTTCGAATTTCGAAGTAAATATTTCTAAACTGATGCCCTTATAAAATGAAATAGTTTCGTTTCTTTATAATATTTATCTAATTTTAGTATTTGTTATTCAACAACAGGATATAACTGAAACTATACACAAGTTACAGCTTTTAATGTACAGCGGGTTTTGAAATAGAGCCTCGACATCAATCTCCACTTTGAAAGCCCCCCCATTTCGTCAATTTTTGTGGGAAAATTAAAAGAAATATTTTTGTACTTTGTTCCAAATATTGGCTCAAACAGACGGACAGACGGATAAGTGCAAAGTCACTCAAATAGATTCGGATTCGCTCTGTCAAATTATGTTACATTAGAGTCAAGTTAAAAAAGCAATACTTCATGTATAATACTGCAAGTTATCTTGGCTGAGATCCAGTTTAACTTGGCGCATAATAAGAGATTTTCAAAGTTCAGCGATGCTTACATGAATTCTAAACTTACGACAAGTTACAACTCTTGGCAGCTACGTTGTTGCGCTATTAATAGGTCTATAATAATGATAAATATCAATTCTAAGGGCCTCTTTCACCACCTTTAAGTAAACTTTAACCGACAAATACATTTTTCTCAAGCTTTTAGAAATTAAATTAAAAAGTGTGTGTGTCAGCTCCGACGCACGACTGGAGTTTACTCCTTAAAACGTCGTAATGCATTCGCGGCGCTCGCTGCGTCTCGGCGCCGCTCGGACCCGATCGGTACGCGCTCGGCTTCCCGAAGCGAAAGCTCTTTCGCATTCGACAACTCAAGCGAAAACCAACCTTATTTACTCAACGTTAGGGTAGAAATTTGCATCGTTGTGAAAAACGTAACGAGGGCATTCGACAACTCAAGCGAAAACCAACCTTATTTACTCAACGTTAGGGTAGAAATTTGCATCGTTGTGAAAAACGTAACGAGGTCATTCATGAGTAGATTTTACTCCTCGAATTTTTCTCATACCGGGCGCCTAAAATCGATTCGTAGGTATTGACATATTGCCCATACAAAAACAGTCAAAACTTTGACTTTATTCGTCATTTAAAATTTACTTGAAAGTGGTGAAAGAGGCCTTAATTTTTTTTTAAATATGTTTAATCGATAAAAGCGGATCGATCGCTGGCTCATTGTTACTAAGTTCAAAGATGTGCAAGTAGGCCTGTATCCATCGGTTTACGCAAAATAAAACTGCTGAATCTGTGTCGGCCAGTAAATATTAAATACTAGCTGTATCCGGCTTGCGTTGCAATGAGATGTAAAGTATAAAGAAATTATAATATTATAGATTTTTTGGGCCAAAAACCCTCGCGGTCGTCCCCAGAACATCCTACCAAAGTTTCATCACAATCTGATCAATTTTTTCGGAACGCAAGGGGGACAAACTTACAAACATCGATTTTTATTTTTTCTTCTTCTTCTTCGTCAACCGATAGATGTCCACTGCTGGACAAAGGTCTCTTGCATAAACTTCCATAGGTCTGAATCCAGCTGCTCCCTGCGACTCGTTTGATGTCGTCGGTCTACCTAGTGGGGGTCTGACAACACTGCGCTTCCCGGTGCGGGGTCACCACTCCAGCAACTTGGGATTTTATTTACATAGATTACATCAAAAACATTTACACTAGTGGTTCGCCCCGAACTGAGACCTCGCGGTAACGGTATCCCATGATTATTCATTTAATCGATACATGACGACCAAAACTGACATTATTATTATTATGCCCGTTTTCACCAAACATACCTAAATCATCCCCTATGTAGGAGTCTCTTTACGTAGGTAGCTCCAAAACACAATCCTAAGTCCTAACATCCGTCGCAATGTCCTTTTAGGTGTCCCGTACAGGATCGTGATAAAGAAGTTGACAGTAATCATCACCTAACTTATCATAGGTAGTCCGTAAAGGTTAGAGAACGTCAGTGAAAACATTGAATTATTATGTAGGTACTAACGAGTGAAAACGGGTTAGGGGCATCTGTACAAATCGTCATCTATCGACGCGAATAGAAAATATTATACAAAATGATATTTAACTAAAGAATAATTTTAATTGAATAATATGTTATTATATTATGTACCTAAATAATGGTCGACGCAAAACTGTTTTTGGGATAAATCGTAGTCGTAACTCCTAGTTCAATGGAATAGTTATTGACTGCGCCATCTATTAGCATTATTGTGAAGCTATGTGAAATTTACTGATGCTCATTAAAAATTAAATAATCTCGTTTCTTTAGAATATTCATATAATTTTAGTATTTGTTGTTCAAGTACAGGATACAAGTGAAGTAAGAAAATAAGTACAACTTGAAAATATATAGAAAATTTTCCCAGAGAGCGTCTTCAAGCGAGCGTATTAAATCGCCACTTTGGAAGCCCCCCATTTCGTCAATTTTAGGAAAAAAATAAAAAAAAAAATATGGTTGTACTCTGTTCCAAATTGTCTTTAAAATGATACACAGAAAACCTATGAATCGCAAATAAAAAAAAATTTCTTCGCATTCGCTTCTATGAGAGCCCCCCTGAAATAAAGATTTTTATAACTTTTTAAGCCATTTTCGGCTGGAGGCCATTGGTTTACATATTATATCTAAATTTGAAGTAATTACGTTCAGTAATTCAAAAGTTATAAGGCTCTGACAGACGGACGGACGGACGGACGGACGGACGGACGGACGGACAAGTGCAAATCGCTCTAGTAAACTCAGAGACCTCGCTTCGCTCGGTCAATAATTTACATTCATAACTTTACAAAGCATCAAACCTTTGAATTACAAGTTCCGAACAAAAGGCTCAATAAATTGCCAACGCTGAAACATGACCGCAACTGTATTTGGCCGCCGTCCAGCGGGTAGCGGGTTCGGTGCCAGGCCGGTTCTTAACGATCACCTGATATAGAGTTCTAACTTCTAAGCTCCTGTTGCGTCTTGATAAATGATCAAGGCTCGATAAGGCAACTTAGAGACTTATTTTTTAACCCCCGACGCAAAAAGAGGGGTGTTATAAGTTTGACGTCGATGTCTGTCTGTCTGTGTGTGTGTGTGTGTGTCTGTCTGTGGCATCGTAGCTCTCAAACGGATAGACAGATTTCGATGCGGTTTATTTCATTTGAAAGCCAGTTTCCTTGCGGTGGTTCCTAGCTATGTTTGGTTAATATCGGTCCCACAGTGTAAGAGTATCAGCTCTTTTCCAAAATGATGTAAGTCATTTTTGACGTATGATTACTCGATTAAGTGCTTCACGCGTTCCAGTATAATCTGTAAATAACAATTATCTAATTGAAAACACCCCCGACATGAGAATCTATGGCTGTCGAGCCATAGATTCTCATAGGTCCTCCCATAGATTCGGGGTGTTTTAAATTTTCAATTTACACTTGTTATTAACTAGCATTTGCATCACACATAATAAACACATCATCATCATCAGCCCATCAACGGCTCACTACTGAGCACATATCTCTCTCAGAGAAGGTTTATAGGTCGTAGTCCACCACACTGGCCCAATGCGAATTGGCAGACTTCACACACCTTTGAGAACATTATGAAGTTCTCTCAGGTTTCCTCACGATATTTTCCTTCACCGTTGAAGCATGTGATATTTAATAATGCTTAAATGCACATAACTACGAAAACTCTGAGCGTGCCCGGGATCGAACCTGCGACCCAACAAATAGGAGACCGCAGTCCTCACCATTAGGCTATCACTGCTCTACATAACATATTTCACAAATATTAAATAATTATGCCAGATTGTGTTTGTTAGTTGGTTTGCCCTTCAATCAAAGAGCTACTACGGATCAAAGTGATTTAATGGTTATAATAGAGAATAAATTCTTTCGAACAAAAGCTACAAAAATTCCCAAGATTTTTAAGTATCTACCTACACCCGATAAAATCATGGATAAAAGTTAGTCATGCCAGAAAAATATTCACCTACTAGCTCATGCCCGCGACTTAGTCCGCGTGGATTTAGTTTTTAAAATCCCTCGGGAACTCTGATTTCCCGGGATAAAAAGTAGCCTAGGTCACTCTCCAGGTCCATAACTATACCCATGCAAAAAATCACGTCGATCCGTAGCCCTGTTGCGACGTGATTGAAGGACAAACCAACAAAAAAACACACTTTCGCATTTATAATATTAGTAAGGATATTCCAGTTTTCAACCTTAAATAACATAATTAAAACAAAGGGAAGTGAAATAACTGAGACAAATTGCAATTAGGCGCACGCAAGCTACACTCTAGCGAAATTTAATATGGTATCGACGAAGGCTGTAGAATAATGCTGTAATTAATATATGAGGTACTAATGGAATTTTAGTTCAGGGTTCGCAGGATAATGGAATTTTGAAAATTTTCTATGGAAAATCAGTGGAAAGTGTGCTCATCAGGATTCAAAGCATCTTCTAGGCAAGTTCTCTCTCACACCTATAATCTAGGTTCTGCCTCTTGATTGATCTACCTAATTAAACTTCTTCTTCTTTGTCAACAGATGTCCACTGCTGGACAAAGGTCTCTTGCATGGACTTCCACAGGCCTCGGTCTTGCGCCGCCTGAATCCAGCGGCTTCCAGCGACTCGTTTGATATCGTTGGTCCCCCTAATGGGGGGTCTGCCAACACTGTGGTTGCCGGTGTGGGGTCGCCACTCCAGCACCTTGGGACCTCAACGAACATCAGCTCTTCGAACTATGTGCCCGCCCATTTCCACTTCAGTTTCGCGACTCGCTGAGCTATGTCGGTAACTTTGGTTCTCCTACTCAACTCTCCTAATGAAACTGCTACCTACAATCTACTTACAATAAATATTAGAAGTCGGGTTTTTAAAAAGATTTTTTTTATGTTAAATTATTATCTCTATAATTTCCGCTTTATCCAATTTTCTCGCATTATTTTTTATTTTGTTTTATAATATACATAGGTTGTAACCTATTTTTGGTATTATGTTCGTTGCAAATTGTATAGGAAGCCAAAATAATCGCGCTACGTTAACAACTGGAGTGTATTTTTGTGAGAACAAAAGTAGGTATCTATGTAAAACCCATGGAACTAGGATTTGCGACTACGTCTAAGTAAAACCAATGTATAGGTTACCTTCCAATTATTCGGCATACCCTCAAGAAGTCAACAACCAGTAAGGGCTAGTCTGGCAATCGTCCAAAAAACGGGTGAAACTACCCGAATACAGATAGCATTGGCTCGCGTATCCGATATACTATAATTACCTGCTGGCTCTGTATTGTTGTTGAGCTTTATATTTTAATCTTTATTTTTAAATCAAAATGAAGATTATTTTCAGGATTGATGCATACTTTTGTCAGATCATTGTCTTAATTTAATTTGAATATAAGCAATTTATTTTTACCTAATAAGTTATTTTCATATGTATAATATTTATTTATTTTAAATGACTACCCTCTTATTCGGGCCCTAGCAGAATATCAGCGCTGTGGTTACATATGTATCCACAGCATTTAGCTGAGCTAGAACCCTTTCATTGGCATGACACATAGTAGACACTAGTTAAGTTAGATTGTAATTACTTTCTGTTTTTGCATTTTCATGTGTATTTCCATTTTGTTTCTTATATTTTGTTTTCATGTCAATGAATAAATAATATTCTATTCTATTCTATTCTATTCAATTTAATATAAAGCAAAAATTTTAATACGAAGCAGTGATAAGCAGTGATAGCCTAGTGGTTAGGACTATGGTCTCCTATTTGGTGGGGTCGCAGGTTCGATCCCGGGTACGCACCTCTGACTTTTCGGAGGCAAGTGCGTTTAAGAAATTAAATTACACTTGCTTCAACGGTGAAGGAAAACATCGTGAGGAAACCTGCACATCTGAGAGTTCTTCATAATGTTCTCCAAGGTGTATGAAGTTCGCCAATTCGCATTAGGCCAGCGTGGTGGACTATGGCCTATAACCCTTCTCTGAGAGGAGACCTGCGCTCAGTAGTGAGCCGTTGATGGGTGGCTAATGATGATGATGATGACGAATTTCAATATTCACGTATTTTTCTTTTAATACAAACATAATATTGGATTTATTGTACCCATGTTCGATCAAATGAAAGTATCTTTATCTTTTGTCTTTTGTTCATGACAACATAATATTATGTCACCACATCACTGGCAATATTCACTGCTCCGCAAACTTCCGTAAGCGCAATATCTCACGTAATTTTCCACTTCATATTTTCCTGCCCTAACAGAAGCACTACAATGAATTGATATTAACATAGACAGGTAAAGTTACCCAGCATTTGCCATCGTTCCCTTGCTACTCGCACGAAACGAACCACTAAGGTGTGGGACACCCTTCCGGTGTCCATGTTTCCTGCCCTGTATAATTTGAGTATCTTCAAGTCAAAAGTGAATAGGCATTTTCTAGGCAAGCGCGCTCCAACATAGACCTCATCAATGCTTTTCATCATTGGTTGTCAAGCTCAAGCCTATCTCGTGATAGAATAAAAAAGATAAACCAGTCCACACCTGCAATCTTGAATCTGGCCTACTAAACCGCTTTATTTTGCATATCGAGAGGCTATTTTATTACCGAACTGAGCCCATACTGTTTGTTAATCTGCTAAGTGCTGTTTCGGCGGCCCACAATGTAGGAAAACCATTTCACCAATAGCAAGAAGGCTGTTTGGAGGATTAAAAAAGTTTTGGGATCAAGTTGTTTTGCGCTTCAGTGATTGGGCAAAAGATCAAATTGGAAACTATATAGGATGATGTTGCCAACTTCCTGATATAATTTTAATATCCTACCATCGAAGAGTGGTATATCTTGTTTTTCTACGCTGCTTAGTTCTAGCTTAATATACAAGCTACTGAGAGTGCTCTACAATGTTCTCTATGGTGTGTTGTCTGCCAATCTGCACTTGGCGAGGTTGAAGGCTTAAATCCTTCTCCTTCAAGAGAGACCTGTGGTGCATTGTATAAAGTTATTCAATTGATCGTAATCGTATTCGATGACATTAGCGTCAAAGTGAAATAAACCATAACTGCATTGAATTAGAGCTCAGTTTCGTGTATGCATTCTTATAAGTTTACGTTTGTACGAAACGCTACATATTAAAATCGATTGTACTGAACTTGTGACTTTAAATCAATACAATCAAGGATTATTTCACTTGGACGCTAATGTCATCGAATACGAATACGATCAATGGAATAACTTTTAGACAATTGATACCGCGTAGATTAAGTATAAGTTTTAATTCGATTGAACGTATTCGTATTTGATGACATTAGCGTCAAAGTAAAATGAACCTTAATTGCATTGATTTAAAGTCACACATTCAGTAAACCGATTTTAATTTGGAGCGTATCGTATAAGAATGCATACACGTATGACGTAATTGAGGTCTAATTCAATTTTGTTATGGTTCATTTTACTTTGACGCTACCGTCTTCGAATACGAATACGATCAATCGAATTAAATGTTATACTAACCCTACTATGCCTAGTAGTTTGCCGATGAATGAAATAATAGCTTATGCCTGTGACTTAAGCCGCAGGAGTTACATTTTTAACAAAATCCCTCTTTGCCTATATCACAGTCTTTGGATCCTCAACTATATCCATGCAAAAAATCACGTTAGTCCCTCACGTGTTATGAATGAATATCGTTCAAAATATGAATATTAGTTCAAAATAATTCAAATTCAAAATTATTTATTTCACGTAGGCCAACCTGTGGCTCCGACACATCATGACTCATGAGCATGACTCTACCACCGGTTCGGAGAGCAGTAGGGACGTAGGGTAAAATATTCTTCTACAAGTTTGGCCTTTACCTCACCTCGAGGCAAATGAAGATGAAAGCAGGTTGCTTGGTAATAAAAGTATTATTTTACCTTCTTTATTACAACTTGATTGATACTTTTCCATATTTTCGCTGAACTTTCCTAATACATTTCCTCTAAGAAAATAGTCAAGTACAGCTTAGCGCGTTATATCGGAAAACTATCGACACAAAGCGAACGTGTAGTGGAACTTTGACCTCTATTTGTCTCGAGGGATAAGAGATAACCCTGACTTATATGTCATAGAAATCTAAAAGATAGAGCAGCCGGGCAAAATATAATAGGGATTAATTATGTGGAACTTTTTGCGTGGAAATCGGCTACTTAATTAACGGTTAAAACACTAACTTCATGCGTGGTTTTGAGCTTACGAAATCGAGCTACATTATTGCCAAAGATTTTAGACTTATTCCGTGGTTTAATGGCAAAATAATTATAATATATTATGAGTACGTAGCACGATAATTGTTATAGTTGAGAATGTTGATATTTCGATCCAGTTGCATGGATCGTGGTCACGACGGGACTGCGGTCTATGCAACCGGATCGAAATATCGACATTCTCAATAGATATAAGAATTATTCTTTCGTAAGCTCAAAACCACGCATCAATTAATTACCTGTTCAACATAATGTTGTAGGAAGTTCCGTGTTAAATTGCCATTTGGACGTAGTTATGCAAAAACGTTCCAACTCACAAGCCTGTCAAAATTGAGTTAATAGCACTATGCTACTTTTTTAAAACACGCTTCATCCAATCGTAAAATATTCCAGTGCTTACATCATTACTCTTTTATTTCCAATGTTCCAACCCTTAATGCACATAACACACTCGTAGCTAAAAACAATAAAAACCCACCAATCTGACTGAAAACTTGCGGTGGGTTGGAACGTTTTTGCATAACTACGTCCATTATTGTTCAATTGAATAGTTTTAAAATGTCTTATTGTATCTTTAAGGATTACTGACAATTAAAATGATCACCACTTAACAACAGATAAGATCGCATTCGCAGCCAAGAGCTAATTTGTCTGAAACTGAATTGTCCTATCTATAACATGTTTTAATATCATCGTTGAACGTCAATCTTTCGCCCTATTAATTATGGTGACCCATTTTATTGAGCACTATACGAAGTTATGTTATTGATATTATTCCCTACTATCTGCCTTGGTAATTTATGATACAAGGATCTTAGATTAATAACTTTATTAATAAATACTCTAACTTTAGTCCAGGTGTTCAGTAACTACTAATTGTTTTTTGAATGATAGAGTGAGTAGGTATATTCTATGCTATGTGGATGTGATCTCATCTGATGACGATAAAATCTAAGATGGTAGCGGGCTAACCTTTTTTTTTTTAAAGAATATCAGCCAAGTTGAAGTTGACTCATATCCTCCTCTCCCCTCCAAATAAGCGGAAATCTTGTGTTAGGAGTGGGTACGACAATAGTGCAACGGGTGAGATTCGAACCTACGACCTTTCAGTTTTCAGTCCGCACCTTTAACCGTTGGGCTATTGAGGCTTCATAGAACTTGGAAGGGCAAGACGTGAAACTTGTACTAAGGCTGTAGTTGTTTCTTTCGAAACCAGACTATTCTATTTAAGTTCCTGTATAATATGTACTAAATTTTGTTCAGAACGGCAACGACTGATAATTGGGATAAGACCACAGAAATATAATTTCGATAGAACGGTTACCACCACTGCATTGTTTACTGAGGATTAAAAATTTTTACATGCCTGTTTTTCTGAACAAAATCGCGCCCATCCGTGTTGTTTAAAATTTTGTTTCTATGAAAATAAACAGTCACATGAACATTTCTACAAAGAATAGTGTAAATACAGCATTTTCTTGAATATTTTTGCGTTTCCTTGCATACATCCTCAACCTTTTCTCTCAGATCATCCTATTCTCTGCTACATGGTCTTCTTGAAGAGATCACTTCTAAGCAGCCAGGTGTAACTTTTTATTTATATTTGAATTTATTTAATAGATTTTGTTTTTAATTGGTGTTGGAACATTGAAGTGTATTCATTTAATTTCATTTGCATGAGTTTTATTTTTCTTTTATAAGTTTAAAACTGTTACCTGGCCACGAAACATTTCATGTTACAATTATTCATATTAATTTAGTTCGTAAAAAATGTAAGCTATATCACCCAGACGATCATAAAGAATCGATAAAAAGCTAATTAATCAAAATCGGCTCAGTAGTTTATTGGCTACGGCTGAACAATCGTAAATAGTCACATACATACATACATACACTGCTAAAATCATAACCCTTCCTTTTGCTTTTGATGTAGTTGGGTAAAAAGATAGAATGAAAAATTGTACCTTCAATATAGTGCATATTACACGCACACTTTTCAGTTCTATCTTGACTTATTTCCGTGGTTAAGATTCACAGAACCTGCTAGTCAGTAGGTAAGTGTTCTAACCATAGACTTAATAAATATTTACTACAGTAAATAGACCCTGAGAGCCTCAAAACGCGTAACCAATTTTGATTTATCAATAAGTAAGACTAGAAATAATTGTGACGAATTGTTTTTTGAAATCTGATCGTAGCGATATCAGATTCGATTTCCTTTTCTATCTTTAGGTATTGCCGTAAGAGATTTTTTCGCCTCTTATTCCTTTGTATGTCTTCTTATGGTAGTAAATCTATACTTATAATAAAACTGTAACTGGACGATTTCTGTACATTTAATCTATTTTGAAAATTTTAACCGGGGGATGCTTTATTATCTATACTGATCCCAAAACAGATTTTTATTTAATTTTTGTCTGTCTGTCTGTCTGTCTGTCTGTCTGTCTGTCTGTCTGTCTGTCCGGGCATCACGAAAAAACTACTGAACGGAATTGTATGAAATTTGGTATAGTAGTAGGTGATACTCCGGGTCAACATATAGGATAGTTTTTATCCTGATAAAAAATAAGGTTCCTCCAGGATAGGGGATGAAAGTTTCTATCGGTTTTACTTCATAATTCCGTCAAATTAGAACCGATTTTAATCATTCTTTTTTTATTTAAAAGTGTATAATATCAGGCATAGTTTTTCAAATAATTTTGATGAAGATTTGATAAATATTAAAGTAGATAGAGGACATAATTCTTCACGGGTAGCAACAAAAGTCACTCACATAAAAGACAACGATCGAATACAGGCATTCCATATTTATATGAGGGTTTTAGCTATAGACATAATATACTTAATCATCAACCTCCAGACCCTAGATGATTATACCATTGTGTTTGTTTTGTAGCCTACCCATGCGAAGCCAGGGCGGGTCCACTAGTATATTATTAAGTCTATGGTCCAAACACAATATCGTTTACGGCTCCGCAGACACTATCACTAATTACATCATGTAGACAGTGCATAAATTCATGCTTGCAACTGGCTCAGCTTTGTCCGGCCATTTGTATTTCACGTGAATACCTCGCACAATTGAACTGGAGAACCGAAGTTGAGTTACGTAACTAAATATGTACATAGAACAATAGTAGCTTTGGAAAATATAGATCATTATCATCGTCATTTCAATCCATCGCCAGTTTTCTACAGGGTACAGGGCCTTCACAGGTGTGTTAAATAAGCGCGCACCTACGATTGGGCCCAGCCAATAGCTTAAGCGCTATGGTTAACCGTCTACACTACTCGAGAAAATTCTTCTTAGAGTTGTCACAAACATCGATACTTTACTCTTTATAACCGAGCCACTCAAAAGTCTATCACTCACAAACTAAGAATACTTATTTATTCTCTTAAAACGTGAAAACTCGTGAAAACCCTACCTATAACCATCTCCACCACCCCTATAATGGCCCCTTTTCTCACATCTAATCAATTTAATCACGACAGACAAACACCATCTGAACGTGAGGGTAGTTATCAAAAAACATCTAAATATTAATTAATCAATTATACTAATCTGCTATCGCAATCCCTCAATCAAATACAACGACTTAAGACACGAAATCATCTGCTAGTCGGATGAGTCTCTGGCAGAGACTGAAGAGAGAATTCGTATCGTCAAAATGCCTGTATTTATACTAATATTTCAAGATGTCGCGCAAAATGGCGTGGCCACGCTGTCAACAATGTCAAATGTCGATTTAATTAAACTAATTTTAAACACGAATCGTCTAATTCGATCATTTAACTGACAGAATCAACCATGTTGTAATATAGCATACGCGCTATGGATAACCGTCTACACTATTCGTGACGGAAATTTCTTACAATTTTTTTCGCCTAACCCCCATCCGCCATACTTAATACACCCCTAACAAACTTTTAACACCCCTCTTTTTCCGTCGTGGTTTAATACTGTGTGCTGAATTAAAAACACCCATTAACACTCGAATAAAACTGTCCAATAACTAACTATAAGTACTCGGTTATTCAGATAACCGGTCTCATAGCAAAAAGCCTGGAGCACCCTCAAAATATAATTGGTGGCTCAAAACTATGGGGCGGCTAATTGCGGCGCGCTGAATATGCATGAGCATCGATTGTGCGATGCGACGCGCGCGGACGGCAATACCGGACCTCCAGTATTAATTTAAGGTGGAAGACAAGGGTCTGCCCGCGAAGTTTTTCGCAATTTGTAAACTAATACGACAAAGTAGGCTCATGGCCTTCTAACTGCGACAATGGCAGTATCATCTTCACAGGTTTACATAAAAACCTTTACTTGAAAGTGACCAGTTTAAGAAATTAATCAAAATACTGAGTTGGACGTGAGTTGCTCACAAATTAGTCGATATTCTGATTAATTTCTTTAAACTGGACACTTTCACGTAAAGATTTTTATATAAACCTGTGAAGATGATACTGCCATTGTCGCAATTAGAAGGCCATAAGCCTACTTTGTCGTATTAGTTTACAAATTGCGATAAACCAAATTAAATTTTAATTTCGCGGGCAGCACCGTGTCTTCCACCATAAGAAGACAAATAAATCTGACGGCTGATTAGTTATCTCGTAAAAGACGTTAACTTAATCTAAAATACGTCATCATTTTGGGCAAGCCTGCGCGCTTTATTCCCCCTATACTAATTTCCTTACAGCTACAAGTGTAAATTGAAAATTTAAAACACCCCCGACACTGTGTTATGTATGTATGTATGTATGTATATACTTTATTGCACTACAAAACACAAATGAAAAACACAGGTTACAAAAAAGAAAACTTAAAATGTGAGTGTGAGTTATGTCCGGACTATGTAAGATATTTCTACCTCACCTCCTGTTACCCAGTTTTCTGCTTCATTATCTGATTCTCTACCTGGATCTTCGAACAACATCTATCTAATACATACTCATTGAGACCACTCTAATGAGCCCAAACACACTTTAAGTATATAGGGTAAGCTGGTCTAGGAGCACGCATTCGATAAGAGTACGCAATGCCAACACTCGTGACGTTGTTTACGATACGCGGCTAACTTCAGTGTTATTTTGAAGTGCAAGCTATTGGCAAGTGCTGTGCGAAAAAATAACAAAAAACATGCAAAAATACAAAAGTTACTTAATGTTAAACATTTTTACCTATTTTCTTAAATAGTTTTAGCATTTTGGGAGTATGTTTGTGATAAAACTACAAAATTTTAAACAAAAACGATAATGCTGCTGGATCGGCAAGGAATTCCCCTGGAGGTCATAGCGACAATGATTCCGGTCGATTCTAATAGATGACGTTGCACTTCGCTCGATTATAAAATCGTTAATGTGCGAAAGAATACGCACTTGAGTATGTTACAAGAGTACGCGCGTACTCTTACACACATTATGTTATTTTTATATTTTTAACATGTATTTTCATATTTATTTATATGTTTAAATCCGCTTTCCGATGTAGCTCCACTATCACGAGTTGAAGTAATCTCAAGATCGAACCGCAAAAGAGCCAAGTTAGACATTTTGAGTTGACCTCCTTTCTAGTTGGCTCTCGATGAGGATTAGGCCTCAAATTAAGCACCAATGAAAAAAAGACTGCGAAACCTATTACTAAAAGGGATATAAAACTAAAAAAATTCTAAGTTATCAAAGAATAGAATAGAGAAAAAGAAAATGTGGGGATGTCCCTCATGACGTGGTACCTCTAAATGAAGACTGAATAGGATGTTCTAAATGATGAAGTGGCATGAAGCCTGTATGAGCTATGAAGCTGAAAATATGTGTATTTGTGACATCTGCAAGTAGCATGGACACGAATTATGAGATAATTTTTCCTGCGTACTCTTATCAACTTACATGCGCACTCTTATACAATAGCTCGTGTAAGAGTACGTATTTACTACTTTTGTTATTTTTTTAATTTTTAAAAGATATGGCACATTTTTGTTACATTTCATGTTACTTTATGAAAGCTGTGTAAGCTGACTACAAAATAAAAATTAAGCTGATTATCTACAGTTAGTGAATTTTATTTCAGAACAGTTTGAACCTTAAGTGCGTGCTCCTAGACCAGCCTACCCTACCTAACTCCTAACTAACTTTATACCTAACTCCTCAACAACTTACAGTTGTAAGTTGTTGAGGAGCTAAGTATCCAGCAGGCTAATTGATGCTGCAGCATCAGCTCAAGTTTACCATGCCTGGGAAATAAACCGAAGTAACAGCTGTACACCTTTCAAATCAATCGCACCAGTGAAAGCTTGTAAGACTCTATAATCAAGTAGGAAATGAGCTGATACTCTTTAAACGCCAGAGAAGATCTTCATAAATTACAGCTAAAATCCACCTCGATTATGTTAGCTTTCAAACAGAAAAAAAACGCATCACACTCGGTCCATTGGGGAGGCTGCAACAAGAGAACTGACAGACACACAGATACACCGATAAATACACAGATAATATACAGATAGATACACATGTCAAACTTATAACACCCCTCTTTATTGTCGAGGGTTAAAAATATGAGACTGTTTCTAAAAGAAACGTTTCAAGACTCAAGGTACACGTCGTCTTTCTTTGAATAGCTTAAACTGTATACTTCAGATAGCCGTCCACAGCTCGATTTAGGTTATACTATAGAATAGAATAGTGATAGCCTAGTGGTTAGGACTGTGGTCTCCTAGTCGGGGGGTAACAGGTTCGATCCCGGGTACGCACCGCTGAATTTTCGGAGTCAAGTGCGTTTAAGCAATTAAATATCACTTGCTTCAACGGTGAAGGAAAACATCGTGAGGAAACCTGCACACCTGAGAGTTCTTCATAATGTTCTTGAAGGTGTGTGAAGTCCGCCAGTTCGCATTGGGCCAGCGTGGTGGACTATGGCCTATAACCCTTCTCTGAGAGGAGACCTGCGCTCAGTAGTGAGCCGTTGATGGATTGCTAATGATGATAATAGAATAGAATAGAATAGAATGGAAATGTTATTTATTCAAATAAACTTTTTTGCAAGTGCTTTTGAATCGTCGATGAGTCTACCACTGTTGTTGCGTTCCCTAAAATATGGTTGAGCGAAGCAATGGCTGGGTCATGCGTCATGCTCGTGAACGGGTGCCACCAGCGGCAATGGGGCTACTTTCTGTCTGCCCGTCTTGACATGTGTTGAATTATAATTAGAAATAATTACGTATGCTTTTGTGGACCTTTCCCTCATTGTGGAAACTCTGCATACATAGAATATCTGTTAAGTATATTGTAAAAGTATTTTGAAAAGAGCAACTGCCGAGTTTCTTGCTGGTTCTTCTCGGCAGGAACGGCATTCCGAACCAGTGGTAGACTCATTGACGATTCAAAAGTACTTGTAAAAGTTTATTTGAATAAAAAACATTTCTATTCTATTCTACTGGTTCGGAATGCCCTTCCTGCCGATTATAATATTATGACTGCACGAAAATTAAATCTTACTATTAAGGGAGAGGGCAGACTATATGTATACTTTTAGCGGCAGGGATCAGGGCGTTTAGCGTTTCTTCGACTACATCAGGTGTCAGCGATTTCTGTGTTCGGGTCGTATTAAACGCAGAAAAATGAAAATTGCACCTACCCGCACTTTGCTAGTGTGGTGGACTATGCTTAACCCTTCTTATTCGAGAGAAAACTTTGCCCAGTGCCCACTAGTGGGTATACGATGGGTTTATTATGAAGATACTATAAAACAAATTGTACCAACAGTTTTCTTTTTTATCTCGCTCATTCGAGGTCAGAGGAAGTACTTGGATCTTTACATTGGTTCATGAGATTGAGAAATTGAGTCACGAAATGTCACAAAGCGTGTAATTAATTATCTAACATCCGATCCTGACATCTGACTGTATGATTGATAGTGCAATATTCTATACATGCAAAACAGTTACTTGATGAAACTCCTAAATTGTTATGATTTCGCAACAGATCACTGATTATTTTACGTCAATACCAAAGATGAATTCGATTGATTACTTCCGATTCGATACTAGCTAGATTGTCTCAGCTTGTCCACTGCCACCACCGGCACCACCAGCGGCAATGGGGCTTCTTTCTGCCTGCCCGCCTTAACATGTGTTGAATTATATATAAATTAGAAATAATTACCTATGCTTTTGTGGAACTTCCCCTCATTGTGGAAACTCTGCATACATAGAATAATATCTATTAAGTATACTGTAAAAGTATTATGAAAACAGCAAATGCCGAGTTTCTTGCTGGTACTTCTCGGCAGGAACGGCATTCCGAACCAGTGGTAGACTCATTAACGATTCAAAAGTACTTTGTAAAAGTTTATTTGAATAAAAAACATTTCTATTCTATTCTATTCTATAGCTGGACATATGCCATGACCACGTCATAAGACGTTTAAAGTGTAGCAAGACATCTCTTTTGACCAGTCTTTGTGAGTCTCTCGACTCGACGACGACGTTTCACGACGTCATTACTTGGTCTTTACAGTGTACACCTTGTTAGGGCCGGAGTCTACAAACCAGTCTATGTATCTATGTATGTATGTGTGTGTCTATTATGTAAAAGCCTCAATAGCCCAACGGTTAAAGGTGCGGACTGAAAACTGAAAGGTCGCAGGTTCGAATCCCACCCGTTGCACTATTTTCGTACCCACTCCTAACACAAGCTTTCCGCTTATTTGGAGGGGAGAGGAGGATATTAGTCAACTGCAACTTGGCTGATATTCTTTAAAAAAAATTACATTTATGTTCCAATGTAGCTCCTAAACTGCTGGGCCGATTTTGATGAATATGGTGAGGGAATAGAAATTTCATCTATGTTTGCGCATACCTATCCACTATATCTCAGGAGCGTAGTCTAGTCTCTATTGAATTGTGAAAATGAAAATTAATTTTGTGCAGGTAAGTACCTAGTACTTAATAGTACCTATAAGTAATAATCAATCTACGAGCATCCTGAAAAAAAACTAGCACAGATGGATAAAATTGATTTGGCATAACGGTTTACAGTCCATTTCTAGAGCATCCCTCGTTCGCAGCAATACGTTTCAAAATGCAGTTCATTATAGCTGGTCCTCACTCGCCGCTGCAGCTTCGAGCACGTATCATCTATTGTCCCCTGATTAAGCTATTCAGGGACGGAAACAATAGTCTTATTAATTAACGCCAAGGCAGAGCTTGCGAGGGAGCTTAGTTTGATTTCGAATTTTGGACGATGCCAATAGATATTTGACTGCCGCGTTAGTCTAGTGCAGGGATGGCGAACCAATGTCACGCGACACAATATTTTGGGCACGTCACTGATCACAAAATTCATTATGATGCACTACGAAGAAAAGTGTGAAGTAGGTATTATAATTTATATTATGATGTTATCTAATCTGCAACAACAGAAGTCACACTAATTTTACTTTAATTTAAATTACGCGTATAATCGAAACATTGCAAAATGTTCCTGCTTTTTTTTAATAAAAATAAAGAGTTTTGAGTTGATAGTATTTATTATTATTGTTTTCCCAATAATCACAAAATCAAAATTACTTGATGGCACGTCTATAACCTCATTAAACATTTCTTTAGAAAAATGGCACGTTGATACGTAAAGGTTCGCCAACCCTGCTTAGTCGTAAGCATTTTCGAAATACTAATGAAATGATGAGGTACCAGGTGCAATTCCCTATAATTTTAAGAGGCCAATATTCAACAGCATGGATCAGTGATAGCCTTAGCGGTTAGGACTGTGGTCTCCTATTCGGTGGGTCGCAGGTTCCGGGTACGTCCCTCTCTTACCTATGACAGTCATTTGCGTATAAGCAATTAAATATCACATGCTTCAACGTTGAAGGAAAACATCGTGAGGAAACCTGCACATCCGAGAGTTCTCTATAATGTTCTCGAAGGTGTGTGAAGTCCGCCAATTCACATTGGGCCAGCGTGGTGGACTATGGCTTATAACCCTTCTCTGAGAGGAGACCTGCGCTCAGTAGTGAGCCGTTGAGGGGTTGTTCATGATGATGAATGATGATATTCAACAGTGGATACATTGTGACTGATGATGATGTACTGAGTAAATCATCATTATCAACCTTTAGATGTCCACTGCTGGACATAGGTCTCCTGCATGGACCTCCACAGGCTTCGGTCTTGTGCTGCCTGAATCCAGCGGCTTCTTGCGACTCGTTTGATGTCGTCAGTCCACTGAGTAAAACTTACGTATAAATCGGCATCCTGTCCCCATCCTTGAACCACATAGTCATGGCGACCTCGTGCACCGAAGCAGCCAGGTCGCAGGGCAGGCGGGTCTCCGCGCCTGGCGCTGACCACACTTGGATTATACCTGAGAATTAAAACAAAAGCTATTTGTACCTACATAGTTCTGCCCCTGTAGCCAAGTAACACTTCGTTGTGTCTATTCTCTTTCTACGATAGTTGTCACTTGAAGTTTTGGCTAGAGCTAGACTAGATGGCGCTGCAACTGATCAAACACAGAAGTATAGTGATAGCTAGCTGATACCCGCTACTTCGTCCACGTGGATTTAGTTTTTAAAATTCCTCGGGAACTCTTAGATTTTTCGGGATAAAAAGTAGCCTATGTCACTCTCCAGGTCCTCAATTATATATATAATAAAAAATCACGTGGATCTGTAGCCCTGTAGCGGCGTAATTGAAGGACAAACCAACAAACCAACAAACAAACACACTTTCGAATTTATAATATTAGTAAGGATATTTCGCGGCATTATGTAATTATAATTAATGTTTTAAATGCTAAAAAAAAACAATACAAAATGCCGCGACATATTATTAATACACTTCTGTCTTTGATCTGCTGCATCGCCATCTCGTCTAGCTCTAGCCAAAACTTCAAGTAACAACTATCGTAGAAAGAGAATAGACACAACGAAGTGTTACTTGGCTACAGGGGCTGGTGTACACAATCTCTAACCTTAATTGACAGCTCCTTTGAGGACAGCTCTTTAAATGTAATGCTATCCTTTTCTGCTGAGAATGTTGTAAAGGGAGAAGCAGACTGGCTACTTTTAGCGGCAGCGTTTTTGTTTCAGCAATTTTTGATCGAAAATGATCACTACCGCTAATAGTAGCTAATTTGCCTTCTTGATAGCACTATTTTTACCCGACTGCGCGACGCGAAGGAGGGTAATGTGTTTATCATTAGACATGGATATGCCAAATCCATAAGTTTGCCCATTCTCACTAAATGACAGATTTTCTCTTTTTTTATGTGATTGAAGCAATGAAGAAAAATGTTAGAAAAATGTTCTACAGATTTGTTGTTGTAGTGTCATACTGCTATAACGAAAATTTTAAACTCACACCAATTTTTTTAATATGCATGAAGGGTTATAGAGAGATAGACGTTTATTCCACTACTTACTCGTGGTACTACCATGGTTCTACTAGTAGTATCTACTATGGGAGATTATTTTTGCCCGTAATACTACCGAAGTATCTGGTAGCACTATGGGCAATCAGGTCTTACCAGTGGGAGTCCTACCAGACAAGTCGTTTGTACTACGGGCAATTAATAAATAATTTTACCCCTGGTACTACTTAGAACTGTGGTTTCCTTTTCGGGGGGTCGCAGGTTCAATCCCGGTCACGCACTTTTGACTTTTCAAGTTATGTGTAGTTAACCAATTAAATATCACATGCTTCAACAGTGAAGGAAAACATCGTGAGGAAACCTACACACCTGAGAGTTCTCCATAATGTTCTCAAAGGTGTGTGAAGTCCGCCAATTCACATTGGGCCAGCGTGGTGGGCTATGGCCTATAACCCTTCACTGAGAGGAGACATGTGCTCAATAGTGAGCCGTTGATGGGTTGGTGCTGACTATACTGATTAATTATATTATATAAATAAAGGTGCACCATGTTGTAATTCATCATCCCCATCACTGCTTAATCTTTTTTCTGATTATACCGCGTAGGGAAATTCAGATCATTGCTTCATTGAAGGTTATTCACAGTGTTGTATTACCCAAGTAGAATTTTGTTCTCATCAATTGTTCACATTTAGTGTTAAGGTGAAATTTAAGCATTTATAAATTCTTTTTCAGGTTTACACTTTGTTCCTTAAGCTGTTCTTATTCATGAGAAAAGAATGCTGAAATCTATTTAACGCTTCTTAGGCCCGCTTGCAGAGACGCCGAGTTAGTTAACCCAGGAATAAATTTGTAATTTTGACAGAAAGCTGTATACGCAATCTGTCAAATCTGTCCTTTTAACCCTGAGTTAGCTGCTAACTCTGGGTTAAGACGTTTCTGCAAGCGCGCCTTATGGGTGTAAAATCGACATAGAGTACGACAAAACGCTACGTCGAATTATGGCGTCGAATATATCGAACGAAAAATATGGCAATTGCTATTTAGAGCTCCACGTTTATAATTTTTTACTGCCGTATTTTAACATATTTATTGTGTACATTAAAGTGAATTATTTTATTTTATTTTTATTCGATGACAAGCTAGTCCTTGACTGCGATCTCACCTGATGGTAAGTGAAGATGCACTCTAAGATGATAGCGGGCTAACTTGGAAGGGGTTGAAAATTCAACCCATGCCCCTAATTGGTTTCTACACGCCATCGTGCCGGAACACTAAATCGCTTGGCGGCACGTCTTTCAGGGTAGGGTGGTAACTAGCCACGGCCAAAGCCTCCCACCAGACCAAACCAGAGACAATTCAAAAATTATAAATTCCCAAATTGACCCCGCCGGGAATCGAACCCAAGACCTCCCAGTTATAAGACAACAGCGCTCACCACTGAGCCCGGGAGGTCGTCAAATTCCTCATTCTAGAATTCATACGAATAGTGAAGTATTGAACATCCGTTTGATTTAATTTTTCATTCACGAAGAAACGATAAACTCCGCATATATTGCGTCTCCATAAAACCGTTTCGCCGACATCTGCTTGAGGAAATTGACTCGGAGTCATATTGCAAAGGCTCTTATTCAATCTCATCATTCTACTGAATGAGGCTGCGAAGCCATCAGGTTCTTTTATTGATATAATAAGATCGGATTAGGGTTCGAACGATGTTAAGTTTTAAAGATTATAAAACATGTTATGCTTCTCAATGAGATCTCTGGCATAGCCTGGGGTCCATTCCAGGCTGAGTAAATTAAAGATTTTAAAGTTGTTCATGACCGCTACCCTATATCAGCGGAGGCCAGCGAGCTATGGAAAAACTATGTTTGGAAATCACTGCGGGTTCAAATCAGAACTAGAGCGACTGACAAAGTTCAGCGAGACGCGAAACTTTACTGGTAGGAACGATAGATATTGGGATACCAAGGTGCACTAATGGCGAACCCACAGCGTTAGAAGACATCCATCTAGATGGAAGGAAGATTCAAAATTAGTCGCTGGCAGCCAATGGATTCAAGAGGTACACGATCACGTTTTATGGAGCTTTTCGAAAGATACCTTAATCCAGCTGTGGACAACTATCGTCTATCATTTGAAAAGACTCATGATATATAACAAAGATGCATGGGTTAAATCAGCTTGGCATCCAGCTGCCCACAAGATAGTATGAAAACTTATTACAATGTAATAGCTACTTATTAATATTGTAAAATGATTATTTTAAAAAGAGCAACTGCTGAGTTTCTTGCCGGCTCTTCTCAGCAGAATCCGCTTTCCGAACCGGTGGTAGAGTCAAGACGTGTCATAAGAGCCACAGGATGGCCTACGTGAAATAAATAATTTTGAATTTTGAAATTTTTGAGTTTTATAGCGTTACGGTATGATGTGTATTGTGTACATTCCGGTCAACAATAGTGCGTCAAGCGATAAAGTTAAGCTCGCGTTAGAACTATGCCGCGGCTTGATTTTAGCTTTTGAAGCTTTAATGAATAGAATAGAATAGAATTGAATTATTTTTTATTCAAATAAACTTTTACAAGTGCTTTTGAATAGTCGATGAATCTACCACTGTTTCGGAATGCCCTTCCTGCCGAGAAGAACCAGCAAGAAACTCGGCGGTTGCTCTTTTCAAAACAAATTTACAATACAGTTAATACTATGCTATATATGCAGTGTTTCCACAATGAGGGAAGTTCCAAAAATGCATACTGACTAACTTCTATCTTAAGATGGGCAGACATAAAGTAGCACCATTCCCACCGGAGGCACCCGTTCACGAGCATGACGCATGACCCAGCCATTGCTTCGCTCAACCATATTTGAGGGAACGTAACAACCCGCATCACACGACACCACCACAGAAATGTTTAAAGAGTGCGTGACATACTTATGCTACCCAGGTTAAGGCATCTAATTGAAAACTAATATTCAAATACTCATTTTAAGACACTTAGTAAAGTAGAAACACTAAATAGCATAGGATTATTTTGTTATGTTAATAAAGACTGAGCCATATCGAAATGAATTCAACTCGAGAGATTTAATTTGGCTGAGTTAATTTCCAAAATTATTACCACCATGACAGGACCTTTGTCACACAAAGGAAGCCCCAGGTATTTTCTATTAATTAACTCGATATGTGGGGGACAAATTTTTAATTAAACGCATCCGTCCGCGATCGTGTAATTAGCTTAAAAAGGATTAAACGATTTTAAAGGAGAGGCAATTTAGAGCAGAGTGCGTTATCTAGTGATATATTTTTAATTAAAGTCACGGGTTGTGCTCGTGATGGGTTCATGATTTTAGGCCTTTAGCACATCTCCAACGCGAAACCGTAGCAGCGAAACCGCTTAAGTTGAAGCACGGATTGTCCGTTGGATGATAAAGAAACAGAATATACACATCACCATCATAATCGGCAACCTGTCAATGGATAACTACTGAGCACAGGTCTCCTCCCAGAAAAGGGTTATATAGCCCAGTCGACAGGTAGGAAAAAGTGTGGTTTGGTGAAAAAAGGTCGAAAGTTAATGAAACTTTTTAAATAACATACAAACATGTTTGCATAATCAAAATTGTAGAAAATTTAACGCTCTATAAGAAACTATAGAAATGCTTTTGCCGTAGGACGTAAGGAAAAAAGATATTGAGGAAAAACCGGAGGAAGGTAGAAAATTTTGCAGTTTCCCCCCCCCCCCCCCCCCCCTCCCCCCCTTCTCAGCGCAGGGTCCTCGAGGTCCAAAACTTGAGATAATGTTAATTAACCATCCCTGAACAACATTCAAAAGTTTCATTAACTTCCGACCTTTTTCAATCTGAAACTACCTGTCTACTGGACTATATAGGTCTAACAACACTGGTGAACTTCCAACTTGCGTTAGAAGCGTGCGTTATCTACCCCCCTGTAGCCAAGTAACACTTCGTTGTGTCTATTTCTCTTTCTATGATAGTTGTCACTTGAAGTTTTGGTTAGAGCTAGACTAGATGGCGCTGCAGCTGATCAAAGACAGAGGTGTATTGATAATATTTGGCGGCATTTTGTATTATAAATGATTTAAATGCTAAAAATAACACTACAAGATGCCGCGAAATATTATCAATACACTTCTGTCTTTGATCAGCTGCAGCGCCATCTAGTCTAGCTCTAGCCAAAACTTCAAGTGACAACTATCGAAGAAAGAGAAGAGACACAAAGAAGTGTTACTTGGCTACAGGGGATGTATGCATGTGCGCATGTCTCATGTTCAGTGGCAATAGCCTTGTTGGCTGGCACACGTCAGCGCGTAGGTAAGCTGCATGCGCTATTGCATGTATTACTTCGGCAGCTTAGATGACGCATACCTCTGCAAATTGAATAGCAACCAGTGTAGTTAGAACTTATGGCTATAGACCAAACCAGTTGCAGTGGTAGATTCACTTATATTATGCACTAGCTGATGCCCGCGACTTCGTCCGCGTGGATTTAGCTTTTAAAATCCCTCGGGAACTCTTTAATTTTCCGGGATAAAAAGTAGCCTATGTCACTCTCCAGGTCCTCAACTATACTCATGCAAAAAATCACATCGATCCGTAGCCCTGTTGTGGCGTGATTGAAGGACAAACCAACAAACCAACAAACCAACAAACAAACACACTTTCGCATTTATAATATTAGTGAGTATTTTGCATAGACACGAAAGCACTTGTAAAAGTTTATTTAAATAAAAAATATAAGTATCTGTTCTATTCTAATCGGCTTTGCTTCAGCTATCCACAAGATAAATAAGCTATATTTTTTAATATTTTTGTTTTTAAAAGAGCAACTGCTGAGTTTCGTGCCGGCTCTTCTCAGCAGAATCAACATTCCGAAACGGTGCAGGTGGTAGATTCCTGACTTGTCATAAAAGCTACAATCTGGCTAACATGAAATAATTAATGATTTTGAATTTGAATTTACTTCACCACATTGGCCAGTGCAAATTGGCAGATTTCACACACCTTTGAAAACATTACTTCGTTTTAAAAAATTAAGTGGCACTCGGGAACTGCCGCGGTAAAGCTATTGCATAGCATCTTTTATCAACTTATGCAATTATAATATTTATGCAATATTTATTTGTATAATAAAAATTATGCAAAAAAATAATTAAAAAACAAACAAACAAGAAAAGCGCACTGTCACTACTTCGCGAGTGAGATTCGAACCTGCGACATCATACATCCTACGGTAAAGAAAGCGGTCGCTCGCCCACTGCGTCAAACATAGCTACTTGCGAACCTCTAAAATGTTGAACGCTTACTGAACGACGGTGTTAGGTTTATTTTCGTTACGGAATTTCTTGATTCGGTCGCCGCACTCAAAATGTATGTCCTAGTTCAAAGCCCGCGATAAAAGCAACGCAATAGCTTAAAACTAAATCCACAAGCAAAATTGCGGGCATCAGCTAGTGGTTATACAAAATCACACTCGATGTTCAGTGCAAACTTTCACCAATAACAATGTTGCCGCAACAAAAAGTTGCACCAACAATGGCATACAGCAGTCACTTGCACTGCGACATCGAAAACAATGCGTCAACAAAACGGGAACTGGTCCCAACAAAGCCGTCAACAATCGATACACTGTTCCGACGGCGCTTCGTTGAAATGTTCTACTTAAGAGCAAAAATGAGTGTTGCAGTATTGTTGAATGCAAATAGAATGCGCGACTTGAAGTGCTTGCAACAACCGTATCGGGGACTTGCGGCAGACCTACAGACGATCAGATACGAAAGGTAAAAAAAAACATCATCAACGATATCAGCAACTCATCAACGGTTCACTTCTGAGCTCAGTCTCTTTTCACAAAGGCCATAGACCATCATGCTGTCCCAATGCGGACTTCAAACACCTTTGAGAACATTATGTCGAACTCTCGTGAGTGCGGGTTGCCTCACGATGTTTTCCTTCACCGTTCAAGCATGTGATAATATAATTATTTAATAGTTTAAACGCTTAAAACTTCGAAAAGTTAGAGGTGCGTAATATAACTCGGAATTGAAATTTGCCGTCCTTACTAATAGTCTACCTTATGAAGCCCATAGCTAGTTAGCGACCAATGGCAACATTCACTTTTCGAAGACCCAAAATGATTTTTGATCCAGACTGATTCCCAATTATAAAACGTTAGAGATCCTACTTACAAAAGATAATTCAACTTACATTTACTTAAGTCCCGAATCTGTTTTTCCCTTCAAAATACATTTTTCTCAAGCTTTTAAAAATTAAATTTTTAAAATATATGAAATTAATTAATTTACAATAAAGGAGGAGACGTGTCTGTGATTTCTCTCGCGTCTATAGTCGTGGGGACAAAGATATCGACTATGGAGTAAGTTTGAATGCTATCTCCGTAAATGAACCTCATCGAATACCTATGGATTAGTGTTCGCTGCTCGTTGCGTTATAATATTACTAGCTGTCTCCTTATGCTACTCTTGCAATTCTCCTCTATTTGCTTGTCATTTTATTTGGTCGATTTCATGAAATTGGTATAGTTCTTGCAATTCACGAGTGCTCGTGGCTCGTGGTTATGTTGTATCTTTATAAGTGTGAGCGAGCGCGACGCTAGTGCCTGACTGCTCCCACCTAGGCTCCGACCGGCACGCACACTTACGCAATGTACATGTATACGACGTCGTCACAAGCTCACACACGCGCTCGTGAATTGCAAGAAATATAATATGTAGGTACTTGGTTAGGTTATAGACAGCCGTACTGCATTTGGACTGCAAGCCGCCTGCAAAATTGTTTTTATTGCAGTTAAAGACGTGCCGCCGCCCGCCAGGGGATTTAGTGTTCTAGCACGATAGTATGTAGAAATCGATTAGGAGTATGGATTTTTAATGTAATTTTTCAGTAAAATATGCATAACATTTTACAGTTTTATTATATTGAAAAATAAAATGATGCAAAAGTATGCCTAATTAAATAAGCTAACAATTGAAATTATACTCCAATCTCTACACCCTATATAAAAGAAAAAAAAATTGATACGCTAAATAAAAAGTGGTTCAAGTCTCCCGGTCTCCCCCTACACTGCCATACCCTTTCATCAGGTGAAACCTCAGTCAAGAGCTTTCTTGTCATAGAAAAATTGTGTTTATTCTTCAATCACGCAGCAATGGAGCAACAGATCAACTTTTTGCATGACTTTTTTATAGGTGAAGGTTTCTTGGTATGTCTTGTTTAGGAGTGCAGTCAAGTTTTTCTACTCTAATCTACTCTAACTCTTGTAGCAATTTGCGTTGGCTGTTAGTTGCGCCTTTGTCCCTAGTTTGGTTGACCTCAGTTAGATTTGTCATTCCTAAATATCGTGGTGCCAACCGTAGAAAAGCGGGATGTGGTTGGCCTTAATAAGGGACTTAGTCGGCATCACCACTACCATCCCAACTGTTGGCTACCGTTGGCTACAAAACCCCAACGGAAATTGATACTAATTATTGATACTAATTATACTAATATTGATGTTAATTTTTAACAAGTGTAAATTAAAATTTTTATTTTTAAATGCAAGCTTTTAGTAGCTACATCATTAGACTCTGGATATCATCTAGGATCAGAGTACTTGATATGACGAATCAAACGAGCCCAAACTCGATGGGGTTACGTCGTTTTATTACAGAGTTCCGGTAGCAATCTTCCGTCTCCATCATCAGATCAGCTCCATGTCACAATAATATTGCATTGTCATCCAATTTACACATAAATGCAAAATTTCAGCTCGATCAGAAACCGGGAAGTGGGTCTAATTCATCTTGCAAGATTTGACCCAAACAAACAAATAAATAAACTGGTCAAGCTAAATAAAAGCTTGTAAAAAACCTCTCCACTCTACGCAGACGAATTGACAGGAAAAACCTTGCTTGTAGTACAATAAAATTCATCGCCCATCTAGTCATCAAAATTCCTCGCAAATAACACTCATATAGTTAGCAAGGCAAACAATGTTATAATTAAGCTACAATTTACAAACCACAGCGCCACGTGGTCCGTCTGCGTAGTTTATCTCGTTAAGCCAGTTGCGCCGTCGAGGAGAAAATTACAGGCGACTCCTCCCGGATGCAACTTAATTATATTTGCCTTTGGGACAACTCGCACGTATGTATGAAGTTTTCCTAAACAGGTATAGAGTATAATATTGCATGCAATTTGAAATGTACCTACTCAATTATAGCCGGTTCAGACGGTTCGATTTTAGTTGATGTGCATTTGGTGTTTCAAAGCTTCATTTACTTAAATTGAACTTCAGTTCAGACGATTCGAATGGCATGCGATTTAGCAGTTGATCGACTAAAATTGGACCGTGTGAACCCGATATAACTTATTAATACGTTTATTTTGGTTCCAACCTATCCCGCGACTTCATGTGATGTAGATTCAGGTATTTTAAAAGCTCTATAGGGATTTCTTTTTTCCTGAGATAAAATATTGTTTCGCTTTTTAGCCGACTTCAAAAAAGGTTATGTTCACCGATTACTCGAAGACGCCTAAACCGGTTTGGAAAATTCTTTTTTGTTTGAAAGGTTATACTTCCCAGGTGGTCCCATTTAAATTTTATAGAAATCGGTCGAGCGATTTTTAAAAATCAACAATAAATTATATACTTTGTAGTGTCGCGGGTGTTTGAAGTCGGTTTTTTAAAAATAATTTTTGATTCACTAAAAGAATAAAATACGTGTGGCACTCGGGGACTGCTTTTTTATCAACTTCGCATACGTCTAGTCGCACGCACACAAACACCGTGCCGAAGTCTGCCGAACTGAAACAACGTAAGACGATGCACGGCTTTCAACGCCGCACCGCTGTGCCGGCCGGTTGGAGTGGGGGGTGTTAGGTTTATTTTAGTTACGGAATTTCTTGATTCGGTCGCCGCGCTCAAAGCCCGCGATAAAAGCTATGCAAAAGCTTAACTAATTTCGAAAGCGAACTCAGTTATCAATCACCTCAAGAGATAGTTTGACATAATTGATAACGCAAAATAAGATAATAGAGAATGTATAGGTGTTCGCTTTTATTTTGTATCAGTACGAGTGTCATAAACGTTCTAGTTTTTTTTAACCGACTTCAAAGAAGGGGGAGGTTCTCAATTCATCAGAATCTTTTTTTTAATGTATGTTCACCGATTACTCGAAGACGCCTCAACCTATTTGGAAAATTCTTTTGGAGTTTACTCCTTAAGAATCGATTTTAGGCGCCAGGTATGAGAAAAATTCGAGGAGTAAAATCTACTTATGAATGACCTCGTTACGTTTTTCACAACGATGCAAATTTCTACCCTAACGTTGAGTAAATAAGGTTGGTTTTCGCTTGAGTTGTCGAATGCCCTCGTTACGTCTTTCACAACGATGCAAATTTCTACCCTAACGTTGAGTAAATAAGGTTGGTTTTCGCTTGAGTTGACGAATGCGAAAGAGCTTTCGCTTCGGGAAGCCGAGCGTGTCAGCGTAGGCGGTTCTATGGGTATTAAGGTCTAGCCTAACTAGCGATAATCTATTAAATGAAAAGCAATTAACTAGTAAATGAGATCAGAAAGTAAAATTAAACAAGCTAAAACCATTTAAACTTTTATATTTTCAATGTTTTTATCTTTCTCTTTTAATCTACCACCATTTCGTAAGGGGTCATAAGTCTTAGAGAAGAAATGGCGAAAGAAACTCCAGAGCAACCCATCTTTTGAATATTTTCATCAATTTGAGATTTGTCATATACAAATAAATTACACAATAATTACACAATAATATAAGCATATACAAAGCAACAATCAAAATATGACTAAAAGCTAATACTTAACTTTCACAATCCAGGAACACCCTGCGGCCCTTCTGCAAACCACGCCACGTGTCAACCACCAGTTTTTAGTTTGACGTACAACTCACAGTCCAAGGAAGACTGAGTCTTTTGGCAAGGTACACTGGTATTTATAGGCTGCCACGTCACGTGGTTTGTCACAATAGATACACATAAAAACACCAATTCCTAAGGTCATCATACCGACGGTTTATTGACGCTGTATATTGACTATCATGACAGTAGCACAATGACAATAAATAATTAGACATATTCATAATCTTATCATACCGTTGGTTTATTGACACTGTATATTGACTATCATGACAGTAGTATAATGACAATAACATATTTATAATCTTGTCATCATACCGTCGGTTTATTGACACTATATATTGACTATCATGACAGTATAATGACAATCATCATACCTTCGGTTTATATATTATCATATTGTACAATATTTGTCCAATTCTGGCCCGAATAACACAAAATATCCACATAATCTCACACGGCCATACTGAAATGTACTTCGCTCTCGAAGTACATAGGAAAAATACTAAAGTGACCAATTACTAACTCTTTCTTTTCATAACCTTATTCTAAGTTATTTGTATATTGACATTGGTTATTAGTTATCATGACAGTAATATAACGACAACAATAGGAAAGATCACTAGCAATCTTATCATAATACCGGTGGAATATTGAAACAGCAAAAAAATTTTTTTTTGTTCGGGTTTTTGTTTTGTTTTTATAGTATTTCAAAACAGATGACCGATTCTGACCCAAATAACACGGAATAACACAAAATATCCACACGTAAGGGGTACATAACATACCCCTCACGGCCAGACTGACACGTACTTCGCTCTCGAAGTACATAGGAGAAAAGCTAAAGCTAACCTACTAGTTACTGTCACTTTCTCTGTCCTCCCACCTGCTGTGCGTGAAGATCTAGACAGAGTGGAGCCAGTAACCCAGCATACTACTGCCTCCGGTCGTTATTGCAGGGTACCTATTCCCGCGCTGATGGGACATAACGGCAAAGCAACCGAGCGGGGCATCAGCGGCCCTAACAGACTCTAACCTTAATGGGGGAACAGCCTGCCTTGACATACCAGACCAATCACCTGCTGCGCATGATTCGCGATCTAGCATCGGGCACGACTCAGCAGTCTAACCGACAGCTAACAGTCTACCCGGACTTAACCATGGTAGGGCTAGCCTCCGCCTTGACATACTGACCCACCACCTGCGCATGGTTTGCGGTCCAGCATCGGGCGGGGGCCCGCAACAGGCTTCTAACCGAAAATTACGTCAGCCACTGTCCTTGACATACTAGCCTACCACCCGCTGAAGTGATATTGCATGGTCTAGCATCGGGCCCAGCGCTGCAGCGTAAGATAATTTAGTGTCAGTCCGACTAGGACAAAGAAAAGTCCGACAGGACAATTGTGTCAGAATGGTAATCTTCACACATCAACTTCTTTCATCACTTTCCAATATCAATTTTACCAGATCCACTAGCTGCCACGTACAAGTAGACATACTAGACTATTAACCAAGCACTAGTATCTCCAGCACGTTGTGTCTAACATTACTAACCAATATCCAATTGCACCTAGTAATGATTAGCGTCAGCAACAATTTCACAGATATATTTTACTAACCTGCTGCCACGTACAAGTAGACATACTAGACTATTAACCAAGCACTAGCATCTCCAGCACGAGGTGTCTAACATTACTAACCAATAACCAATTGCGACTAGTAATGATTAGCGCCAGCAGAACACCACAAATTTGTATGACCGATAAACAACAAATTTGCTATATCAAACACCGTCGCCAGCAAAACCTGACCCATATCAAACTTTATGTTACTACTCAACTCAAAGCTAAACCCTTTCACTTAGCAAAATAAATATCCTACTGTCATGATAACGTACTTACATATAATAGTAACTACCATAGAACACAATAAATTAAAATAGAACAGTTAATGTCAGGGTGACCGGAACTTTCTTTGTTTTTTTTTTTGGTAAAACTTCATAGAATATTAATTATGTTCTTTATTTTCTGCTATGAAATAGGAGAATTTCATGAAATTAGATGGCACGGTAAAAGGAATTTAATCGTATGACCTTATTAAATAAAATTCTGGGCAACATTAACAATAAAGCAAAACGTCAAATTATCTAATAAGAATTGTCACTGGCAATATCGCATCAGAGTGAAGGCAATGTGAAAAAATAATAGAAATAAAATTTACTTAGTTTGCACCTAAGATGTGGGTAGATATAAATCTTAAGCATTTAAAAAAAATCTATTCAACTGCCAACCTGACAACCAAAACAGATTCTAAAAAAAATTCAGCTTAGGTCACTTCTAATATCGCATCACAATGAAGGTAATGTCAAAAAAATAATAAAATAAATGTTTACTTTGTTTGTACTAATGATGAGGGTAGATTTAAATTCAAAGCATTTAAGATTATTCCGCTTGGTCAACCTGACAATTAAGCTCAACGGATTCTAAAACTTTCGGCTAAGTACTGTACACTTCCAAAGTCGCGTCAAAGTAAGGTATGTCAAAATATTATAATAAAAATACTTTGATTGTACCTACGGTGTGGGTAGATTTAAATTAAAGCATTTAAGATTATTCCGCTCGGTCAACCGGACAATTAACCTCAACGGATTCTATAACTTTCGGCTAAGTACTGTACACTTCCAAAGTCGCGTCAAAATAAAGGTATGTCAAAATAATAATAAAAATACTTTGTACCTACAGTGTGGGTACATTTTAATTTATTTATTTAAGATTATTCCGCTCGGTCATCCTGACAATTAACCTAAACAGATTCTAAAAACTTTCGGATATACGTCATAATCATTTTACAACACAACAGAAAAAAGAAAAATTTCACCCAATAGATGCTGCAAATCACGCTACCAAATCCGCTTCAGCTCCCAATACTATATCGCTCTCTGATCAATGGGTACACGAGAAGCAGGGTGCACGATTACTGATAGATGCTGCACATCACGCCATCAAATCCGCTTCAGCACCGAATACTCCATTGCTCTCTGATCAATGGGTCTACGAGAAGCAGGGTCCACGATTACTGAAACAATTTAAACAAGTATTACAATTTTGTCAGGGCCGGGTTATCCCACTTCTGATGTCAGCGTAGGCGGTTCTATGGGTATTAAGGTCTAGCCTAACTAGCGATAATCTATTAAGTGAAAAGCAATTAACTAGTAAATGAGATCAGAAAGTAAAATTAAACAAGCTAAAACCATTTAAACTTTTATATTTTCAATGTTTTTATCTTTCTCTTTTAATCTACCACCATTTCGTAAGGGGTCATAAGTCTTAGAGAAGAAATGGCGAAAGAAACTCCAGAGCAACCCATCTTTTGAATAATTTCATCAATTTGAGATTTGTCATATACAAATAAATTACACAATAATTACACAATAATATAAGCATATACAAAGCAACAATCAAAATATGACTAAAAGCTAATACTTAACTTTCACAATCCAGGAACACCCTGCGGCCCTTCTGCAAACCACGCCACGTGTCAACCACCAGTTTTTAGTTTGAAGTACAACTCACAGTCCAAGGAAGACTGAGTCTTTTGGCAAGGTACACTGGTATTTATAGGCTGCCACGTCACGTGGTTTGTCACAATAGATACACATAAAAACACCAATTCCTAAGGTCATCATACCGACGGTTTATTGACGCTGTATATTGACTATCATGACAGTAGCACAATGACAATAAATAATTAGACATATTCATAATCTTATCATACCGTTGGTTTATTGACACTGTATATTGACTATCATGACAGTGGTATAATGACAATAACATATTTATAATCTTGTCATCATACCGTCGGTTTATTGACACTATATATTGACTATCATGACAGTATAATGACAATCATTATACCGTCGGTTTATATATTATCATATTGTACAATATTTGTCCAATTCTGGCCCGAATAACACAAAATATCCACATAATCTCACAAGCGCGTACCGATCGGGTCCGTTCGGCGCCGAGACGCAGCGAGCGCCGCGAATGCATTACGACGTTTTAAGGAGTAAACTCCAGTCGTGCGTCGGAGCTGACACACACACTTTTTTTTGTTTCAAAGGGTCTACTTCCTAGGTTCCATTTAAATTTTATCGAAATCGGTAAAGTGGTTTTTAAAAAATCAGCAATAAATTATTTACTTTGTATTTGTAGAGGCGCGGGCATTTGAAGTCAGTTTTTTAAAAAGATTTTTTTAAATAGAGATTATTATGTGATATATATTATACCTATTACGTGATTGTTTGCTTTCGAAGTGAATTTTTATTTTCGACCGAGCGAAGCGAAGGTCTCTGAGTTTACTAGAGCGATTTGCACTTGTCCGTCCGTCCGTCTGTCAGAGCCTTATAACTTCTGAATTACTGAACGTAATTACTTCAATTTTAGATATGATATGTAAACCGATGGCCTCCAGCCGAAAATGACTTAAAAAGTTATAAAAATCTTTATTTCAGGGGGGCTCCCATACGAAATGGGGGGCTTTCAAAGTGGAGATTGTATTCGAGGCTAGATCTCTAAAACCACTTTGTTTCAAAACTTGAAACTTACACATAATTTGAGTTATATTCTGTACTTGAACAACAAATACTAAGATTAGATAAATATTATAAAGAAACGAAATTATTTGAGTTTTAATGGGCATCAATGTTTTTAACAAAACTTCACTATACTGTTACTAGATGGCGCTGTCTTTAATATTGTAAATACGCATCCCATCCACGAAAGCAGATGACGATTGACGTCATCAGATTCGGCGCGTTTTAATTACAATATAATATAGTTAAAATTACCTTATGGGAATTATGGGATACCGCGAGGTCTCAGTTCGGGGCGAACCACTAGTATTGAATAGCGCTTCTGATTTGCAGATGATGGAATTTAATACAGCAAAGTTTATTTTGTCGAAACATTAATTAAAAGAAGTTAATCAATTTATACTTTTACAATTTTTAATTTTTAACAAACAAATAATAAATAATTTCACAGTCTAGTTAACCTCGCATCGTACAATATAATTTCACAACATAATTAAGTAAATGAATTTCCCTTGGACGTCGCTTTTCCGCGAACAATTCCATTCCAATATTATTTTTTTCTGTACAACGATCCCGGGAAACATAAAAGAGAGTAAAATAAATTTATTAACAAAAACAGAGGACTTTTCCTCGATTAAAAATGGACTTTGCGATGGTAATTTCATTTGAACGGTCTCCGACCGACCAATACGCAAAATTATTTACATTTGCGGTTTATTTGTACGGTTCGATATACATTACTGCATTTTCACTGGCTTGCTTATTCGGCTGCAGACCTTGAAGTATTAGATTGTTGTGAAAAGAAAAAGAGAGTGTATCTCTGTTTGTGTTTAACCTCGTACACTATAATTTATCTAGTTGGCTAATTTCTGTAGAGATTAAGCTGCTGAGGTCATAGTTCCGTCTGGAGGATACCTAACATTCGTTTGTTTATTGATTCGAAGCTACATCATCACAGGTATTTCTTATTAGTACAACATCGTGCTCATTTTTTGGCTTATAGCAATTACGTCAAGCTAACTTAAGCTAAGCTAGGTAGGTAGGTTATAATATAGTTGTGAAAGACTAATAGATCGGACGTTTCTAACAAAGTTCCGCTCCAAACGTAGGCTCAAAACACGCAAAGCATGTGTGAGTGCCATGGTAATTATTTTCTGTACTGGTACTGTTAATTACGTTTTTGATGGTTATTGTGATGAATTATAACACTCTTTCACAGTACGTTAATATTTAATATTTTTTTGCGAGCTCGTCGTACTAACGCGACGATACTGCGTAGTCGGCCTTTAAAGGCTTACTAAAAATGGCTAATTAACTCGTCGACTATTGCGTTTCTAGGAGTATTTACTGTAAGCACCTTTTATTGGTTTCTACGCGATTTCGTAACAGTTAGCTGAGGTTAGTCTCCCGATAGACTTAGATTATTATGTAATAATAACAATATCATCTCAACCGATTCCAGCTACAAACAAATCTCCATAGAGATTAACAGAGATTAACCTTCTGCATCAAAAGAAGCGATGGATGAGTTACACAAATATTTAGTCCACATAAAATAAACTTGGTAAAGGTCAGGGATCAAACTTATTTGATATAGTCATACATTTTATTGTTAGTGGGAGTCTGAACTATCTGGGTACAATTTACATACGAACTCAAACGCCTAATCCCTTACATTGGGTACAGGAGAGTCAAATTTCGGATTGCACATTATTACTATTTTTTTAACCGACTTCAAAACAAGGATGTTATCAGTATGACACGTATACAGAATGTCATATTATTGGAATTGCAAAATATTCTAATATCACATAATGATAAGATCTATTAAGATAAAGGCTTCCAAGAAAATTTACTTAATTTTATATGTACGTATGTATGTAGGTATGTATGTATGTATGTTACATGTATGTATGTATGATGTCATCATCATCATTAACAACCCATCAACGGCTCACTACTGAGCGCAGGTCTCCTTTCAGAGATGGGTTATAGGCCATAGTCCACCACGCTGGCCCAGTGCGAATTGGCGGACTTCACACATCTTCGAGAACATTATAAAGAACTCTCAGATGTGCAGGTTTCCTCACGATGTTTTCCTTCACCGTTGAAGCAAGTGATATTTAATTGTTTAAACGCAGTTGACTCCAAAAAGTCAGAGGTGCGTACTCGGGATCGAACCTGCGACCCTCCGAATAGGAGACCACAGTCCTAACCACTAGGCTATCACTGCTTATAATAGGTATGTATGGATGTATTATGTATGTATGTATGTATGTATGTATGTATGTATGTATGTATGATGTGTATGTGACTATTTACGCATGTTTAACCGTGGCACCCAAATTACTAAGCCGATTTTGATGATTGAGGTGTCTAGGACTGTGGTCTCCTATTCGGGGGGTCGCAGGTTCGATCCCGTGTACGCACCTCTGACTTTTCGGAGTCAAGTGCGTTTAAGCAATTAAATATCACTTGCTTCAACGGTGAAGGAAAACATCGTGAGGAAACCTGCACACCTGAGAGTTCTGTGAAGGTGTGTGAAGTCCGCCAATTCGCATTGGGCCAGCGTGGGGACTATGACCTATAACCCTTCTCTGAGAGGAGACCTGCGCTCAGTAGTGAGCCGTTGATGGGTTGCTGATGATGATGATGATGATACTGTAAGTGCTCAACATAAAGATTTCAAATTGCGATGACGCAATACATTGCCTTTGAAAGATTAGCTCGGATTGATGTTTGACCAGCTGATTCAATTCGGTTCGCGTGATGGAACCCATTTATAACTGCGGTTTTAAGTTACGATTCGTTAATTGACACTATTGGAGTGTTTCCATTAGTCATGGACGTCACTACAAAATTATAAGCACTTCATTATGTACTTGTAATTAAAACAATAATTCAAATATTCCGCCATCCTGTTATTCCTTCCTGATTCTGAATCTTAACCTTATTAATATTATAAATACGAAAGTGCGTTTGTTTGTTGGTTTGATATTTAATCAAGCATCGACGGAGCAAAGGATCGACTTAATTTTGTTTTTACTTTTAGACTTATACGGGGAGTGACATAAGTTGTCTTCTATCACGATAAACAAAATTAAAAGTCTAACTCTATGCAGATGAAGTTACGGGCAAACTTACTTCCATACAAAAAAATATATAAATGCGAATGGTTTGTCCTTCAATCACCCAGCAACGGAGTAACGGATCGATGTGATTTTTTGCTCAGTCATTACACTTTGCGTACCTATAGAGTGACACTTTTTATCCCATTAATGAGTAAATGAAAGAGTTCCCGCGGGATTTTAAAAACGAAAAACTTGAACGCGGATGAAGTCGCGGGCTTCAGTTAGTATAAACTAATAAATTTTACAAATATTTATAGCGAAGCGAGGTAATAGTGAAACGAAAGGGTTCCATACTGACACTTGATATACTGTACAATTAATTATCTATATATATATAAAAGAAAGTGGTGTTAGTTACACTATTTATAACTCAAGAACAGATGAACCGATTTGGCTCAAAATTAGTGGAGAGGTAGCTTAGAACCAGGAGACGGACATAGGATACTTTTTATCCCGTTCGACCGCGTTTCCGTCAAGTCAATATAAAACCTGGTATAACAAAAATGCATCTGACATGGAATAAAAAAACGAAAATGACAGTGGAAGAACAAAACGTAGATAAATGACAGCTAAACGTAATTTTGTATTTGGTTAATTATGGTAGAAAATTATGGTAAAAACAATTATAAAAATTATAGTTTAACGTAATTGATAATATCATCAGTAATATGGTTTCTCTTTGAATCATCATTAACAATGCCGCGAGCAAGACGATCAAATGTTTCCTGCTACAAAGCTACGGATTGACGTGATTTATTGGATAGGTATAGTTGAGAACCTGGAGGGTGACAAAGACTTCCCGCGGGATGTTATGAACTAAATCCACGCAGACGAAGTCGCGGGCATCAGCTAGTTATTAATAATGAGAACACATCGCCTCGGTTAACATTTAATTGCATGACACCAGCCACAGTAATAGTTTTCATTTGCGATCCTCAATTGCAAGAGTCAACAAAACTTGCTTTTATTTGAATAAACGTGGATTAGCTTTGTGTCGACTTGTTTAATGTATGTTTGTGTTCAGTGAATATAATTTTAAGCTATTGCATAGTTTTTATCAAGGGCTTTGAATTAGGACAAACAGTTTGAGCGCGGCGACCGAATCAAGAAATTCCGTAACGAAAATAAACCTATCACCGCCGTTCAGTAAGCGTTCAACATTTTAGAGGTTCACATGTAGCTCTATTTGGCGCAGTGGGCGAGCGGCCGCTTTCTTTACCGTATGGTGTATGATGTCGCAGGTTCGAATCTCACTCGCGAAGTAGTGACAGTGCGCTTTTCTTGTTTGTTTGTTTTTAATTTTTTTTTTTGCATAATTTTTATCATGCAAAAAAAAAAATATTGCATATATATTATAATTGCATAAGTTGATAGAAAAGCTATGCAATAGCTTTACCGCGGCAGTCCCCGAGTGCCACTTAATTTTTTTATTTTATTAGCTACAAGCTTTAACCCGCGGCTTCGCTCCCGCCATCCATAAAAAAATCCGAAGTGGTAATTATCTTCGGATACAAAATTACCAATTTTGATTTTTTCGATTTTTTAACTGTTCTTTTGGGTTTCCCTAGTTTTAAGGGTTCCGTATTTTTGTTTTAAACCATCCCTGTATTATAACAAAACAAAAAAATCAAGTCGTTCAAGCCATTTTTGATATAAATACATAAATACATACATACATACATGATATATGTTGGTGATTATGGGCAATAGTATGGTCCTTAGTCACGAACTCATCCCCCATACATCAGACAAGCATTTCGCAGGAACACCCCATATATATTCATTATTGCGATAAGAATAGTTGCTTGGTACAAAGTTACACTTATTTCAGTCCGTATTCAAAATATTCATGGTTTTTTATTAAAACGTTACGATAAAATATATAAATAAAAACGATTACTATACCTACATCAATGCAAAAAAATTAAGTTAGGTACTAAAATTAAAAATTATAGAACATAAGGCGCAATTTAGACGGTGCCTTGTTTAATGTTCATCGTTCATCGTTGCGAAAATTTTTGCGAAAATGAACCGTCTTAATTGGCCCTAAGGGCGAATTTAGCTTGCGAAATTTTTGCTTTCATTTTCGAGGCTTCATCGAGAGTCCGTCTAAATTTGCCCTTAGGGCAAAGGGCCTTAGGGTGCCTTTTCGCAAAAAATTTTCCCAAAAATGAACGATGAACAGGGCACCGTCTAATTTCAGCCTAATTATTATAGAGCGAAGGCAAACAACTAGACATGACCAGATACAATAATTTAGGAATTATAAATTCCCAAATTGTTCCCACCGGAAATCAAAGCTGGGACCTAATTTTAGGACTACTACAGCGCTGAGCGTGTCATCAATACTTTGTCATTTTAGAGTTCCGTAGTAAAAGAACCCTTATAGTTTCGCCATGTCCGTCTGTCTGTCTGTCCGTCTGTCCGTCCGCGGTTTAGCTCAGAGACCAGTGTTACTAGAAATCTGTAATTTGACAAGGGTATAAATATCAATCACGCCGACAAAGTGGTGAAATAAAATTGTGAAAAATAATTTGTTGGGGTACCTCCCCCTACATGTAAAGTGGGGATGAATTTTTTTTCTCATCTATCCCATAGTGTGGGGTGTCGTTGAATAGGTCTTTCAAAAGTATTGTGGGTGTGGGAACACCATTTTTCAATTCAGGGATCCGTTTGTGAAATATGATATTTTAAAGTGCTAAATTTTATTAGAGTCAAGTGTGCCCCCCCCCCCCCCCCCCCTCTAACAACTAAATGGTTGTATAAAGGGTATAATATGAACAAATTCACAGCAGTAGTATATATAATGAATTTTAAAGGAAAGCTATCACGGCTAAGTAGGGTTCATTAGTTAAGTAGTTATATCTGTTTTTTTCTAAGTTAGGTATTACACGTAGTGTAAGTCGCATATTTTGTAGTATATTATAATATTTAAACCATAGAACTCAAAATATATTCAATAAAATAAAAGCACTATCCTAGTTCAGCAATAATATATATGTGACTAGCAACTACGAAACCCTACACTGCGCGTGGCCCGACACGCACTTGGCCGGTTTTTTATATCATGAGTTTTAACCAAAACCTACGCGGACAAAATCTTAAGCATCGCGGGCGGAACAATATTTTAATTTCCGTTTAAGTATTATTAACAAAAACTTAATTAAAATTCTTATCCAACAAGTATAATATTTTATATTATGTTACTTAAAAAAATTAATTAAAAACTACACTGTTTACTTTCAATTAAAATTAATATATTAATTAATTAAAAGAAAGAAACGCGTATGAAATGGCTCATCTCTTGAGGCTTGTCCCACAGTATTGTTAAGTGCCCCCTTATTTCTGTATAAGGGCTCATTAATGGAAAAAGATAGCAAGCTCGTTCACAATTTTTCCAGTGCTTGTATAAATCGAGAGATTATTTCAATCAAATAAAAGGGTATTTATCTTTGCTTTGAAAATTTGTGTTGTCTCCACTTCTAATAAAAGCTTAACAGTCTCAGTTCTGTTAACTGGGTATAAAAGACCCAATTAGTAGACTTTCAAATATGTACTAAAGCTTTTTATTGAATCAACATCAGATCGATCTGTTAGTTTGTTGTAGTATGTTCTCAAAATAATTACATTAATATATTATCAATATCATAAAATCAAGGCGGTTAATTTTTTTTGTTCGAGAAAAATAGTAATTGTGTTACAGTTGTTTTAAATTAATCTTCTAAAATATCATCTGGCTACTTATTGCCGTGATGTTATTTTTATGTGAAAAATAAAGAAGTTTTGTATCTGTGAGTTTAGCTTAAGCTTTTTATATAAAACTGCTTATAATGTCTTTGTAAAGTTAAGTTAAACTGTATGTACTTATTGAAAAAAAAAACTGTGTGTTTGAATTAAACCAATAGTAAGCAGTATAAGGTTCTAAAGATTAACTTGTTCTTTTGAGGGTTAAATTGAACGTCGTCGTCTTTCATTATCAAAAGGCTTAACATTCATCTGCTGTTATTAATATTGTTTTGATTTATTTATTAATTTTACAAATAAATAAATGTTTCATTAGTCAATGTTTCTATTTATAATTAAATTCAACTGTTTATGATTAATTAGCTTTGATCCGTTATGAATGATCATTATTGAAATTAATAATTACATTGGAAATACATTTCAATTTGTTATAATAAGCATTATGTTGATAAAAGTTTTTAGAATTTGACTTTATATTACAAAAAAACTAATTCCTTAGTGTTAAACATGAAAAACAGGTGCTATAATACGCAATGAAACCAAAGGCGTCAATATAGTTAAAAGAATAAATGTATAACTAAAAACGTAGTAAATAACCAGTGAAATATTGTAATATTTATTCTTTGGTTTAAAATACCTTCGTTGTAATGTAATGTCTGTCATGCGTTATGGTATTGTCATTTGGGGGAACTCTATTCACTTAAAAAAATTGTTTGTGACACAGAAAAAATGCCACAGGAGCATCTTCCTAATGGACCCTACTGATTAGTGTAGGCCACTATTTAAAGCGCACAATCTTCTTACCCTGCCTTGTCTCTATATTTACGAAATAGCGGTATTCGTACACAGACACATGGACTACTTTAAGATTTCTGATCTTCCAAATGTAAATAAATGTTACATAAAAACAAGAAAAAGGAATCGATTATGTACCACAAAATATAACTTAAGACAAACATCAAAATCTCCACATGCCATGTGCATTAAAATTTATAACAAACTTGATGCAAGTCTAAAAAATTTACCTACAGGTCATTTTAAAAAAAATCTCTTTCGTTGGCTGTGTAACAAATCTTTTTATTCCGTACCAGAATACCTATCTTATTAACAGTGAAATTAATAAAAAATATTGACATTATATACTGACCTAATTGACATTTAAACTAACATAATTGACACTTTAGATTCATTTTAACTAGTGGTTCGCCCCGAACTGAGACCTCGCGGTAACGGTATCCCATGATTATTCATTCAATCGATACATGATAACCAAAACTGACATTATTATTATGCCCGTTTTCACCAAACATACCTAAATCATCCCCTAAGTAGGAGTCTCTTAACGTAGGTAGCTCCTAAATACAATCCTAAGTCCTAACATCCGTCCCAATATCCTTTTAGGTGTCCCGTACAGGATCGTGATAAATAAGTTGACAGAAAACATCAATCACCTAACTTATAGGTAGCCCGTAAAGGTTAGGGAACGTTAGTGAAAACATTGAATTATTTATCAAACATTGAATTTAACTCGTAGTTCCATGGGAATAGTTACTGACTGCGCCATCTATTAGCATTATTGTGAAGCTATGTTGATGCTATATGAATTACTGACGCCCATTAAAAATTAAATAATCTCGTTTCTTTATAATATTCATATAATTTTAGTATTTGTTGTTCAAGTACAGGATATAAGTGACCTAAAAACATAAAATCAGTTTGAAAATCCATAGCGGATTTTTCTAGAGAGCGTCTTCAAGCGAGCGTATAAAATCGCCACTTTGAAAGCCCCCCATTTCGTCAATTTTAAGGGAAAAATTAAAAAAAAAATATTTTTGTACTCAGTTCAAAATTATCTTTAAAATGATACGTAACAATTTTATGTAACGCGATTTTTTTTTTTTTACTTCGCATTCGCTTCTATGAGAGCCCCCCTGAAATAAAGATTTTTATAACTTTTTAAGCCATTTTCGGCTGGAGGCCATCGGTTTACATATTATATCTAAATTTGAAGTAATTACGTTCAGTAATTCAAAAGTTATAAGGCTCTGACAGACGGACGGACGGACGGACGGACGGACGGACAAGTGCAAATCGCCCTAGTTAACTCAAAGACCTTCGCTTCGCTCGGTCGATTAATTTAGCTCATCGAAATTTTCAAAATTATGATGAGTACCTAATTTAAACATTTGCATGCTATTTAGCAGAATATGGAGGAAATTTTATGACATTGTTAATAACATCTAACTATACTGTACTCATATTCAGCAAATAAAGTTTCATTTCATTTCATTTCACTTCATTTCATTTCAATACCTTCGTTGTTTTTTTAAATCCCGTGGAAACTTTGATTTCCCGGGATAAAATTATTATGCTATGTCCACATGGCCTACTTTGATATATCTGTTAAACTTAAGCCAACGTTAGCTATTTGCATTTTTGTACGAATTGATTACGAAAGCAAAATTGACTTTTGTATTACCTTTTATTTTAGAATAGAATAGATGTTGAATGAATGTTGAATGAATGTTTTTTATTCAAATAAACTTTTACAAGTACTTTTGAATCGTCAATGAGTCTACCACTGGTTCGGAATGCCGTTCCTGCCGAGAAGAACCAGCAAGAAACTCGGCAGTTGCTCTTTTCAAAATACTTGTACAATATACTTAATAGATATTATTATTCTATGTATGCAGAGTTTCCACAATGAGGCGAAGTTCCACAAAAGCATACGCAATTATTTCTAATTGACCGAGCGAAGCGAGGTCTCTGAGTCTACTAGAGTGAATTTGCACTTGTCCGTCCGTCCGTCCGTCCGTCCGTCCGTCCGTCCGTCTGTCAGAGCCCTATAACTTTTGAATTACTGAACGTAATTACTTCAAATTTAGATATAATATGTAAACTGATGGCCTTCAGCCGAATATTGGATAAAAAATTATAAAAACCTTTATTTCAGGGGGGCTCTCATAGAAGTGAATGCGAAGTAAAAAAATTTTTATCGCCTTACATAAAATTGTTACGTATCATTTTAAAGATAATTTTGAACCGGGTACAAAAATATTTTTTTTTTAAATTTTTCCCTTAAAATTGACGAAATGGGGGGCTTTCAAAGTGGCGATTTTATACGCTCGCTTGAAGACGCTCTCTAGGAAAATCCGCTATGGATTTTCAAACTGATTTTATTTTTTTAGGTCACTTATATCCTGTACTTGAACAACAAATACTAAAATTATATGAATATTATAAAGAAACGAGATTATTTAATTTTTAATGGGCATCAGTAATTCATAACTTTTCACAATAAACATTCACAATAATGCTAATAGATGGCGCAGTCAGTAACTATTCCCATGGAACTACGAGTTACGACTACGACCTATCCAAAAAACAGTTTTGCGTCGACCATTATTATTTAGTAACATAATATAATACAATAATTGTATTATAATTTTTTTTGTACCGTATTATTCAATTAAAATTATTTTTTAGTTAAATATTGTATATTTTCTATTCGCGTCGATAGATGACGATTTGTACAGATGCCCGTAACCCGGTTTCACTCGGTAGTACCTACATAATAATTCAATGTTTTCACTAACGTTCCCTAACCTTTACGGGCTACCTATAAGTTAGGTGATGTTTTCTGTCAACTTATTTATCACGATCCTGTACGGGACACCTAAAAGGATATTGAGACGGATGTTAGGACTTAGGATTGTATTTAGGAGCTACCTACGTTAAGAGACTCCTACTTAGGGGATGATTTAGGTATGTTTGGTGAAAACGGGCATAATAATAATGTCAGTTTTGGTTATCATGTATCGATTGAATGAATAATCATGGGATACCGTTACCGCGAGGTCTCAGTTCGGGGCGAACCACTAGTTATAATTCAGCACATGTCAAGACGGGCAGACAGAAAGTAGCCCCATTGCCGCTGGTGGCACCCGTTCACGAGCATGACGCATGACCCAGCCATTGCTTCGCTCAACCGTATTTGAGGGAACGTAACAACCCGCATCACACGACACCACCGCAGAAATGTTAAAGAGAGTGTGACATACTTAGGCTACCCATCTTAAGGCATCGAATTGAAACTAATATTGAAATGAAATCAAATCAAAAGTTAATAATATTACTCCCTAAGTGGGTTAAATGAGGGTTGAAAGTTTGTATAAAAGTCCGTCATTTTTCAAGTTATTTTTCAAGTTATATCCATGAAACTTTGATTTTTGGGCGTTCGATTAAAAACAAAGAAATACGTGTTGACGCAAATTTTGAAAATTCCACTCCCAAAGGCATCAAATATTGGATGATATGTATGAAAGTTTCTGATTTTTAAGTTATTTTTCAAGTAATATCCATCAGACTTCGCTTTCAACTTGGCTTTCAACTGGAAATAAAGAAGTATGACTGTGTTTTTGAAAGTTCAACTCCCAATGAGTCTAAACATGGGGTAAAGGTTTTTAAGAAATTACGTAATTTTTCAAGTTATTTTCCAAGTTAAGTATATCTATGAGAAACTTTGTATCTGGGCCTTCGATTAAAAATAAGAAAGACATGTTTCACAAATTTTTAAACTCTTGAGGGTAGAGTTTTCAAAAGTCAAATTTTCAAAAAGACATCAAATAGGGGATGAAAATTTGTATGAAAATTTCTGATTTTTTAAGTTATTTTTGAAGTGTGCGTTTCACAGTTTTTAGGGTTCCGTACCCAAAGGGTACCAACGGGACCCTATTACTAAGCCTACGCTGTCCGTCCGTCCGTCCGTCCGTCCGTCTGTCAGCGGGCTGTATCTCGTAAACCGTAATAGATAAACAGATGAAATTTTCACATATTATGTATTTCTATTGCCGCTATAACAACAAATAATAAAAATTAAATTAAATTAAAAAAATTAAATTAAAATGTTTCCATGGGTACATGAAAATATTTTAATTTAATTTTTTTAACGGAACCCTAAAAGAGCGAGGCCCGACTCGCACTTGGCCGATTTTTAAAAGTTCAAATCCCAATGGAGTAACACAGAGGGTGAATGTTTGAGAGTCTGTCGTTCTGTCACAGTCGATTATTTCAGTAACTATTAAAGCTATCGACATGAAATTTGGCATAGTTATGTATAATAGTAGCCCAACATCATTGGAATAAAGAAAAATCGAAAATTATTTTTAGTTTTATTAAAAAAGGGGGAAAATCGGGGGTTTGAAATTTCAAAGTAAAATAACTATACCGAGTGGGGTATGAAAGGCCTTTACTTGTGCATTATAAAACAGTTTTTTATTTATTTCTGTATATAATAGTTTTTGAGTAATCGGCCAAAATGTCGAAAAAAATACCGTTCCCCCCCCCCCTTATCTCCGAAGTTTACCAATCGAAAAATCTGAAATAATTATGATCAATAGAGGTTTATGTATATTTTACAGGAAAAATAAAACCAACGCTCTAACTAGCATAGTTTTTTTTTATATTAACAATAAACCTCTACAAACAAAGTTAACGATAAATAAGCAAATTAATTTAATGATCGAGTCTACCGGGGATCCAAGAGCTGGCAGCTACCTTGGCCAAAGGATTACCTTGGCCATCCAAAGAGGTAATGCTGCCAGCATCTTGGGTACTATGCCACACTGCGGTGGCTTGGATGGGGTTTTAGATTTTAATTAGTTTTTATTTTAGTTTTTATTTTAGAGTAAATTTAGGTTTTTTATTTCTTTCTTGTTAGGTATTTATATATAATATTATCGTTTTACTTTTACTTTTACTTTTGGAGTACGGAACCCTCGGTGCGCGAGTCCGACTCGCACTTGGCCGGCTTTTTTTTCTGTTTGAAAGCTAATGTAATCGAGGTGGATCTTAGCTATAATTTATGAAGATATGCTCAATCGTTTGACGATCATCAGTTCATTTCCTACACGATTTAAGGGTCTTACAAACTAACTAGCATAGTTTTTAGGGTTCCGTACCCAAAGGGTACCAACGGGACCCTTTGGGTACTAAGCCTACGCTGTCCGTCCGTCCGTCTGTCAGCGGGCTGTATCTCGTAAACCGTAATAGATAGACAGATGAAATTTTCACATATTATGTATTTCTATTGCCGCTATAACAACAAATAATAAAAATTAAATTAAATTAAAAAAATTAAATTAAAATATTTCCATGGGTACATGGAAATATTTTTATTTAATGTTTTTTAACGGAACCCTAAAAGAGCGAGGCCCGACTCGCTCTTGGCCGATTTTTTATTTTTATATAAAATAATAAACCTCTACAAACAAAGTTAACGATAAATAAGCAACATAATATTTATAATATTATCGTTTTACTTTTACTTTTGGAGTACGGAACCTTCGGTGCGCGAGTCCGACTCGCACTTGGCCGGCTTTTTTCAACTTAGATGTAACTATGAAACTTGGTATGTTGGCTTTTTACGGAGATACGAATCGCGTTAAATTGGATTTTGATTACTAATCAACAACGAACTTAACGTGAGCGAAGCCGCGGGCAAAAGCTAGTATAAATATAAGTTCAGACTGTACCACTACAGTCTGAACTTATATTTATACTAGCTTTTGAGTAAGGACCTGCAGTAAAATGAGATGAACAAGCATCTAGCCTACGAGAAGATAATACAAATATAAGCAATCGAGCGAAGCGAGGTGCCAGAGTCTATTTGGGTAAATTTACATTTGGGTGAATTTCCTGAATTTAGGAAAATAGTAATTCGAATTCACTAATATTTATAACTTATCTTCTAAATAAATGAAAAATTAATGTTTGTATGCTTGTCCTCTATTGCATGTTTCGACATTTCCATAGTTTTATGACTTATTGGACCAAGAGGTCTAATACTTTGGCAGAGGAAAATGTATACGTGCCTATATTACTCCACCTTAAGTGGAGAAGCTATGTTTTTTAACTAGACAGACAAAACTGTAGAAGCAATGACAAAAAATAGCCGCATTTAATTACTGTAAGATCAAGTTATAAAAAGAAAGAAAATACATTTATTCAGTAATGGTGCCACAGACAAAAATATAGAAAATGATATATATACTAAAATATATATCTTGCTCCATCTGTAGCAGGATACAAGACCCCTCGAGCGTATAATTATGTATGTCTTCTCTCTCGAGAAGAAGGGAGGCTTTTTGAATGATACAGACAAAAGACATAAGGCCGTTTGATCAACGCCTCCTGAAACGTGTGAATCGAGTTAGGAGTGATTAGGGCGGGCGCAACAAAAGATTTTAGGTGTCATTAAATCCAAGCTTTTCTTATATTGTGCTGCGTTTGCACTGTTCACTATTCGCGTTCTAGTATTTTTTGCTGACACACTGGCAATAAATTTGGGTTAACAAATCATTCAACAGAGCGCCGTTAATTACCCATAAAATATTAAAACGACGCAACAAAATTTCCAACTCTTTATCTATCAAAAAGTCATGACAATAAAACTGTTGCAAGAAATATTCTAAACTTGAACTAATAGTCCTAAGAATCTAATAAGTTTTATTTATATATTTTTTTAAGTGCAGTGATAGTCCAGTGGTTAGGACTGCGGTCTCCTATTAGGGGGGTCGCAGGTTCGAGCCCGGGCACGCACCTCTGACTTTTCGGAGTCAAGTGCGTTTAAGCAATTAAATATCACATGCTTCAACGGTGAAGGACAACATCGTGAGGAAACCTGCTCTCCTGAGAGTTCACCATAATGTTCTCAATGGTGTGTGAAGTGTAGCCAGCGTGGTAGACTATGGCCTATAACCCTTCTCTGAAAGGAGACCTGCGCTCGTCTGTTTTAGTTTTAGTGCTTACTTCTCATGGAAGTAAGCACTGTTATTTGGCAAAAAATTCTTAACGGCTCTCTTCACATATCATCTGTAAAAAGAAACTGCTAATATCTATTATCGCAGAAAAACCTATATTTCGACTTATCTGATAAAATGTGCCAGCCTGGGGCCGCGTATACTTTTTATTAGCTATAGATTTCAGCAAGCTGTTCTACTTGTTGTTCTTTATCGTTTGGATATTGCAAGTATATTTTTTCTTTGTACCTACTATTTAATACTCGTACGCAGCATAGCCCATTTTTGCAACAGGAAGTTTTAACATTTATACCACTTACATCATTACATATTATAAAACAAAGTCCCCCGCCGCGTCTGTCTGTCTGCCTGTCTGTCTGTTCGCGATAATCTCAAAAACTACCGAACGGATTTTCATGCGGTTTTCACCAATAGATAGGGTTATTAATGAGGAAGGTTTTAGTGTACAATTTGTTTAGGTTTTGTGTAAATTAGTTGAAATATGACGATAATTGTTGACAATGTCGGAAAAATTCAGGCCGCTTGGGAGCTTTCATTGAAAACGCTGCCTTTACCCTTTGAGATATAACAAAACAATTTATGGTGGTGGTATGGTGGGATAAGTATTAACTGAAAAGTCCGCGTTGGCATATATCTATCTTTTAAGGATAGCTTACTATACCCATTTTAACTTCTAAAAAAATGGTCACATGCGATGCGGTAATTGGAAATCTATTAAGACGGATACAGTATTAATCCTTAATAACTTAAATACGTTAGTTACCATAAGAATTTCATGCAAATTATGATAATTCTTTACACCATGCAATTTAAATGAATATCTTAAGAGTTTTACCAAAATAAAAACGAACGTGCGCCAAAATAAATACGCGAGTCAACCCGATGCGATGGCAATGACGGGACTCGCTCACGTGATGAGACCAGTGACCACTCCAGCGCCGCGTTGTTGCTTTATAATAAGCCGAACGATACTTCTTTTATAAGCCTACGTACTTTTTAATATGCTGTTCAATATAACTTAGGGAACATTTCAAGGAGTTTGCAAAGCATTGGCGTAATTTGCTCTACTACCCGTGCGAAGCCGGGGCGGGTCGCTAGTAACTACATATTATTAACATCATCATCGTCATCAACTACCCATAAACGGTTTACTAGTGAGCACAGACCGCAGATCTCCTCTCAGAAGAGTTATGGTTAAGACTTAAGAGTCCACCATGCTAACTCAATGCAAATTGGTAGACTTCACACACCTTTAAGAACAATAGAGAACTCTCATTAATAACATAAATAGGTACAAATTTTAAACATTTTTCAATCAAAAATCTGTTAAAATGTCAACGTTATTTGTCAGATACTAAACGTTACTCGGTGTAGTTTATAGGGATAGTATATAGCAGCAAGTGGGGGGGTAAAAGCGGGTAGAAGCATAACACAAATACAGACACCTTTGTGTAGTGGCAGTCAGTCGTGTATGGACCGAGAACCCGCTCTGTTCACATGGGCGAATTGTGTGTGTTTGACTCTAGAATGTATTAGCATTCTACACTCTTCTTCTTCTTTATCAACCGATAGACGTCCACTTCTGGACAAAGGTCTCTTGCATGGACTTCCACAGGCCTCGGTCTTGCGCCGCCTGGATCCAGCGGCTCCCTGCGACTCGTTTGATGTCGTCGGTCCACCTGGTGAGGGGTCTGCCAACACTGCGCTTCCCGGTGCGGGGCCGCCACTCCAGCACCTTGGGACCCCAACGACCATCAGCTCTTCGAACTATGTGTCCCGCCCATTTCTACTTCAGTTTCGCGACTAGCCGAGCTATGTCGGTGACTTTACGGATCTCCTCATCCCTGATTCGATCCCGCCGGGACTCTCCGAGCATAGCTCTCTCCATCGCCCACTGAGCGGTCCTGAGCCTACTTATGAGGCCCTTAGTTAGCGACTATGTCTCGGATCCATTAGTCGTCACTGGCAACACGCACTGTTCGAAGACTATAGTCTTCAGGCACTGAAGAATTTTGGAAGAGAAGACATCTCGGAGCTTCCCGAACTTCTACACTCGGTGATTGTGAAATGGGCCCTTAGTGCAACGCTGGCCGCGTGATCCAGTTCTGGCGCCAGTGGCCATCTTGTTTAAGGGCAGCACGACAGCGACGGTGCCTGCGGACAATACGTCCTGTTTTCACGCGCACTTGTGCCCCGCCGCTGCCTCTTGCCAGTTTTCCGACGATTTCTGCTCGAAAATGCTTTTGTCTGCTATGAAATTTTTGAATACACGCCTTTTTTATTCGCGTGTAAAAATGTAGGTTGAAATCTGATATACAGCTTTGTTACTCCGTATTGCATAATTAAAATCTGTAGTATAAATAAAATTCAAGCTTACACTTTACTCAGATATGTTCGTTATAACATGTCGGTTTGTTTACATATTCACGCTTCTTATTATTTGCTCTTCTTCATTTGTTTGGTAGGTATATAAATTTTTAATGAATATTTATAGTTTGTCAGGTTATCTCCTTTTAAAATGGCATTAAACACATCATAAATAGACAGTTTCCATATTCATTTTGCTTTTGTCAATTAGCAGCGACCATCAAAGACAGTGAATCCTTTATTAAACTTAATGTAACCTTGGCCCGATAAAATTTTCTCCTTCGTTAATTAAATTCATTATGTTTTTACCGCAAAATATAGTAAAATTGTATTTGATTTATAGAGAAGTACCAAATCGTCGACCATATAATAATATAATAATATTATATATTCATCAATAGCCTATAACAGTCCACTGCTGGACTAAAGGCCTCTCCCAAAGGGAGGGTTTGCCCATAATCACCACGCGGGGCAGACGGGTTGGTGATCGCAGTAGATGGCAGTAGTAGCACAGAGGACACTGCTGCCCGTTCTCCGTTATATTCCCTTAGTCGCCTCGTACGACACCCGCGGGAAGAGCAGGGGTGGTGACAACTGTATTCTGATCTGCCGTCACCACGCGGCACAATATTATACATTATATATTATATAATAATATAATAATATTATAAACAGTTTACTATAGTTCAAAGGCTTGAACTCTTATTTACTTAGAAACTACACATTTTAATGGAATTCTCAAAAACCGCAGACGCAGAGTTTACTTTGTAGTAGGTCATCATCATAATCATCATTATCAACCTTCAGATGTCCACTGCTGGACATAGGTCTCCTGCATGGACCTCCACAGGCTTCGGTCTCGCGCCGCCTGAATCCTGCAGCGGCTCCCTGCGACTCGTTTGATGTCGTCGGTCCACCTAGTGGGGGGTCTGCCAACACTGCGCTTACCGGTGCGGGGTCGCCACTCCAACACCTTGGGACCCCAACGACCATCAGCTCCTCGAACTATAGTAGGTAAGTCTCTACAAAAAAATTAAATTGTCTAAAATCTAAATCAATAGAGATATAATTTCCAAACCTTTCGAAACAACCTATCTCATGACAGTGGATAATCCACGAACTTATGATATAAACACAAATATGACCATTTCTAGATTCTGGCAATGGGTATTAATGTTGAAATAGTTGACACGGCTAACCTCTTCGTAGCTCGCACGCTTGTAAAATTTGAATCGACACTACACGTCTGGCGAAAGTATTGTCACTCATAGTGCAAAGATTTTAAAGTTTACTTTCGAGATGTATATGATAATCGAGTCTAAAATCTGAATATGCCAGATAGGAAGGCCGGAAATTGCTGGATGCGTGCGTTCCTTTCCCTTTGTTTGCTCAGAAAACTAGATGGATTGCCGGATAGATATATTGTCGAGAAGATATATTATTTCATTACTAGCTATTGGAACGTAGTTCCTTATCGCGCGGTGCGGAAGGGGGCTAGACGGATCGACACTTTTTTGAAACCGACACTTTTTTGAATGTGAATTTGGCATTGTGTTCGGTATTTACGCGGTACAATATTGGGTCTCCTTAGCCTTGTGGCTTCTGCAGTCGCCTAACAGTTAAAAGTCGATGGTTCGAATTTTTCCCTAATTTTTTATAACTTATTTAAGTTATAATAAATTAGGGAATGGTTCCACATGTAGAAATTGTTTAAAATAAAATTGAAAATGGAAAATTCAGTCTGTCGAGCTGAGATTCGAACCATCGACTTTTAACTGTTAGGCGACTGCAGAAGGCACAAGGCTACGAAGACCCAATATTGTACCGCGAAAATACCGAACACAATGCCAAATCAATTAATCGAAAGGAACTTCGTTCCATCCGGGTGTCCCTTGACACCTCTCAAGTTTTTTTTTGCTACTTTATCTATGTGAAAGGTTTTTCAAAAACCTCACGGGAAGTATTGGAACGAAGTTCCTTATTGGACGGTACGGACTTGGCGGATAGAGGCTAGGCGAATAAAAGTGTATAAGAATTTTTCCGTCACGACCTTTGTGCGTTGCCTTCGTTTATTACACACGTTCCGTCATAGCTTTGGTAGCGTAGCGGCTAAACAAAGTAGTGAAACTATCGGTTCGCTGGTTTGAATCCTGACATTCAGATTTATTATTTTTATTTTATTTATTTTTGCCTTCACATTAAGTTTAAAAAATCTTATAAAAGTATGACAATTGAAGATTATATAAATTATAAAAAAAACGTAGATTTGATTAGCTTCAACATTCATGAAACTGTAATAACATTTATTTTAAAAAGCAACCGCTGAATTTTTTGATGGTAGATACCTACTTCTCCGTTGAAACGACATTCCAAACCAGTGGTAGGTATATATACACTTCAAGAGCAATTTGTAAAAGTTCATACTTTGTAAATACCATATAGATTTTTTCTTGTTTGGCGGATTACAGCACAAAAATTTGGTTTTTCCTCCAAATTTTATTGGTGTTAGCAGGTGATGAGTCAACCGTTTCGGCAGTACTGACCTCTTTCCCTTTACGTATCATAAGCCTCTTGCGGCTCCAGCGGCTTTCGAGGTCGTGTGCTATCTATTTTCCATGATATTAATTTAAATTTAATATAGAACTGCGACTCATCTCGCAATTTCCTTACAACACGCCGGGGCTTGGAAGAATTTCGCGCTTCGGATACGTTTAAAGACTTGGACAAACGAAACTAAAATTTATAATATAAAAACAATTTTGGACGGTAACAAGTGAACAAGTCAATAGACAAATGCCCGTATTCATCAACCATACATAAATCATCCCCTATCTGTATGCCAAGTTTCAGCCCGATTCGTCTAGTGGTTTGAGCTGTGCGTTGATAGATCAGTCACTCAGTCAGTCATCTTTTCCTTTTATATATTTAGATGAATTTTAGATCGTTCCGGGATGCAAAGTTGTACTGGGGTTGCTACATTCATAATTATATTTTTTTGACCCTGTGATCCTGAACATTGAAAATGTTAGCCACTTTTCTCTGCTTGACGGGAGGGGACTTGCTTTTCGTTAACGACTATGGAGAATTAAGATAATTATCTACATTCTCAGAATAGACAACGCACATCCAAATTGTTCCAATTAATACGCTAATTAAAACATCAATCATCACCAAAAGTGATATTAGCTCAGAGAATGACTAATCACAATGATGGTCACACGATTATTTACTTTAGAAAATTTCGGTGAAATACGCAGAATCATCATCTCTTATTATACAGAGTGTCCAGCTTTTTCCAGAGTTCGGTAAACTAGATTAACGGTCACTCAACCAGATATGTTATTATGAGTCAGCAAAATAAGCTAAATTGGTCTTGAAATCTGATCTTCCCGTGAGAGAATATTGCTTGATACCTGTGTAATGCATAAAATCGTATCAAATCGGGCAGCAGTTTCAGGAAATTGGTAACTTAGGAAAAAGGGTTGTTTCAAATATATATGGAGCCTGGGCCAGGTCTTTGTAGAGTCTTTCAAAATGTATGGGGTCATGAAACAGTGATTATTTTTTCTTTATTTCTCATTAAAAGGTCTTTTTTACGAGGTACAATGCGAAATTATTTTGCAAAATAAAACCACGATAACATGACGTTCTTTTTGACAATGACACGTACTTACACGAGTCATGATGACATTTGAAAAATAACCACAATTGACAGCAATTGACATCTGCATACCAGCAATTGACGTTTGACAATTGAAATGACATTAAGATGATATAACGTCATTACAAACATAGACAACAAAAGCTGGATGCACTCCGGGAGTTGCTATTCTACAAATGTACACATTCACAGTAAAACTGAAAAAAACCATATTTTATTTCAATTTCTATGATTACTATTTTTTGGTATAGTGTACAAGTACCTGGTCCAAAATGAAACAACCCCTTTAACCACAATTTCAGCCGATAAAATAGATCTTGATACATACTTAAAAATATGTAAATAGATACGTAAATAATTGTGAAAAAACTGCATTAAAACCAACCCTCTAGATTTTTTGAAAAATGTTCCTAAAAAAATCGGCCAAGTGCGAGTCGGGCCTCGCTCTTTTAGGGTTCCGTTAAAAAAAAATTAAATAAAAATATTTCCATGTACCCATGGAAATATTTTAATTTAATTTTATTAATTTAATTTAATTTTCGACCGAGCGAAGCGAAGGTCTTTGAGTTAACTAGGGCGATTTGCACTTGTCCGTCCGTCCGTCCGTCCGTCCGTCCGTCTGTCAGAGCCTTATAACTTTTGAATTACTGAACGTAATTACTTCAAATTTAGATATAATATGTAAACCGATGGCCTCCAGCCGAAAATGGCTTAAAAAGTTATAAAAATCTTTATTTCAGGGGGGCTCTCATAGAAGCGAATGCGAAGTAAAAAAAAAAAAATCGCGTTACATAAAATTGTTACGTATCATTTTAAAGATAATTTTGAACTGAGTACAAAAATATTTTTTTTTTAATTTTTCCCTTAAAATTGACGAAATGGGGGGCTTTCAAAGTGGCGATTTTATACGCTCGCTTGAAGACGCTCTCTAGAAAAATCCGCTATGGATTTTCAAACTGATTTTATGTTTTTAGGTCACTTATATCCTGTACTTGAACAACAAATACTAAAATTATATGAATATTATAAAGAAACGAGATTATTTAATTTTTAATGGGCGTCAGTAATTCATATAGCATCAACATAGCTTCACAATAATGCTAATAGATGGCGCAGTCAGTAACTATTCCCATGGAACTACGAGTTAAATTCAATGTTTGATAAATAATTCAATGTTTTCACTAACGTTCCCTAACCTTTACGGGCTACCTATAAGTTAGGTGATTGATGTTTTCTGTCAACTTATTTATCACGATCCTGTACGGGACACCTAAAAGGATATTGGGACGGATGTTAGGACTTAGGATTGTATTTAGGAGCTACCTACGTTAAGAGACTCCTACTTAGGGGATGATTTAGGTATGTTTGGTGAAAACGGGCATAATAATAATGTCAGTTTTGGTTATCATGTATCGATTGAATGAATAATCATGGGATACCGTTACCGCGAGGTCTCAGTTCGGGGCGAACCACTAGTTAGTTTGTATTCTTCTAGTTTTGTACACAATATTTTCTTATATTTTGGTATTCTGTGGTATATAGCACATTGATTATAATTGATTCATCTAATAGATCAATTAATAGGGGTAAAAACTTTTTCAAACAAGGGCAAAAATGGTGCGGAAGTATTTGATGTTTAACTAAGTTCCCCATTTTCTTTTGTAATATGACTTATAACTTAACGGCAAGAGACGCTATCAGTAGGAGCCACGAAAAACTCTTACGTAGTTATTCATCTTTTTAATACGACATTTTTTGGGCAATTATTCACTCTGCAACCTTTTTTGCGAAAAAATTTGGTTGCGGTCTAAGCTCCACTTATCAAGTAGGGTCTTGGATGTTATAAAAAAGGTAACTTGTTAATTTTGCCTATAAATTTCCTAAAAGGGCTTTTCTCTAGTAGGTTCTTTGTTTGCGGATATTTTTATTCACGTTATGCCTTTCTGCTTACAATTTGATAAAATGAGTGGGGTCTCAAAATGTTAAGCACATCATAAAATGGAACAAGTCTGACTAACCCCACTGCACTTTATATTCGTTCGAAAATCTTTTATGTACTCACTCAGTCCGCCAATCTTTAGCCATTTCTTGCTTGTCTTTGCTCTTTTCTATTAAAAATATTATATGTAGTTGAATGCCTAAATAAATGTAACAATTTATTTTAACTTTTTTTTTATTACTATAACTTTTGTATTGATTTAAAGTCACAAATTCAGTACAACCGAATTTAACATGGAGCTTTATGGAGCATATCGTACATACCTAAACGTATAAGAATGCATACACGAAATTGAGCTCTAATTCAATGCTTGCTCAATATATTGCTCAAGTTATCGTTTATTTTACTTTGACGCTAATGCCATTAAATGAATAGAATTTTGATCGGCAACTTTTAGACAATCGGGGGGATGTTTTTGGTAAACTGTTTCTGACTGTGTCGAATCGCTCTCGTTGTGATATCCTGATACCCTGATCTGAAGATTTTATGGTTAGGGGTATGGGTTGAATGTTGACCGCTGTGATAGCCCAGTGGTTACGACTGTGGTCTCCTATTCGGGAGTCGCAGGTTCGATCCCGGGTACGCACCTCTGACTTTTCGAAGTTAAGTGCGTTTAAGAAATTAAATATCACATGCTTCAACGGTGAAGGAAAACATCGTGAGGAAACCTGCACACCCGAGAGATCTCCATAATGTTCTCGAAGGTGTGTGAAGTCCGCCAATTCGCATTGGGCCAGCTTGGTGGACTATGGCCTACAACCCTTCTCTGAGAGGGGACCTCGCTCAGTAGTGAGCCGATGATGGGTTGATGATGATGATGATTGGATTATTTAACTGTTGGAGGAAATATTATGGTGTCATTCACTTTGATTTATTCGATTAGAAGATTATAAGATTATAGATTTTGTGTTTGTGGGAGAATTCAGTTGTTCAGTTTCATTCATCGCCCACATGTCCGCGCCAGCTCAAATTAAGTATGACGAAGGCCCTTCTGTTTCTTTATATTTGTATTTTTAGAACTCTATCATAAATATTACCTCCCACTAGACCTTCTACTTGATAGAAAGATGACATCAGACGAGCCGTAGGAAACCGCTAGATACCGACGGCACAAGCACGAATGGGTCATGCGTCATGCTCGTGAACGGATGCCACCCGCGGGAATGGGGCTACTTTATGTCTGCCCATCTTAAGATAGAAGTTAGTCGGTATGCATTTTTGGAACTTCCCTCATTGTGAAAACACTACATAATATATAGCACTGTATTGTAAACTTGTTTTGAAAAGTGCAAACGGCCGAGTTTCATGCTGGTTCTTCTCGGCAAGAAGGGCATTCCGAACCAGTGGTAGAGCCAGACGATTCAAAAGCACTTGTAAAAAGTTTATTTGAATAAAAAATATTTGTATTCTATTCCATTCAAGAACGAGACTTGTGAAAATCCATGCAAGAAACCTTTGTATTGTAGACTTCTATTGATTGATAAAATAGGAGAAGAATTTCCTACATATAAATTGGTCAAATACAGCTTAGCACTTAAGGTGGAAGACACAGTTCTGCCCGCGAAATTCAAATTTAATTTGGTTTTTCGCAATTTGTAAATATTATATAAGTATGGCATTCTAATTGCGACAATGGCAGTATCATCTTCACAGGTTTATATAAAAATCTTTACTTGAAAGTGTCCAGTTTAAGAAATTGTGAAGATGATGAAAACCTGTGAAGATGATAATTCTACTGGCGCAATTAGAATGCCATTAGCCTACTTTGTCGTATTAGTTTACAAATTGCGAAAAACCAAATTAAATTTGAATTTCGCGGGCAGACCTGTATAATCGTCCTTAACAGATCATATTTAGACGTCAGACGTAACCTCAGTTGTCAGCTTGTCAGTGAACCCGTGTTTGCGCCAAAAGCCAATTAGACGGTGCGATGAGTTCAAACACAGGCAGCTAATGATTAAAGGCAATAATTGATAGACAACACTCTATTATATTATGTAGTTAGACGACTTTTTTAGGTTATTGACTGGTTTAAGTTAGCGCAGAGAGTTCACTCTAAATTATGAACTTCATCATCTATACTGGTAGATATGTCTACTGATGGATATAGTTGTCTTGTCAGGATAACCACAGAATAGGATCTCCGATCTTGTGTCGCTTGTATCCAGTATGTTATAAAGTAGCAATATTTTACTGGTAGGTGAAAGTACGTGAAGTAGGTGAAGGTACGTCATCGAAACGTGTTTCACAAAATAATTGAATATAAAAAAATCTCTTTAAAAAAATTTAATTCGTTAAACTTCAAACGCCCGCGCTACAAAGTATATAATTTATTGTTGAAATTTCAAAACCTCTCGACCGATTTCGATAAAATTACAGTGGGACCACAAGACAATAGGATAGTGCTTTTATTTTATTTATGAATCTATAATATAATAAAACTGTAACAGGTCCAATTCTGTACATTGAAGATATTTTGAAAATTTTTGTTTGAGGGCACTCTATAATCGATACTGAAGCCAAAACAATTTCTTTTTAATTTTTTGTCTGTCTGTCTGTCTGTCTGTCTGTCTGTCTGTCTGTCTGTCTGTCTGTATCTTGGCCGCGCATCACGCCGAAACTACTGGACGGATTTAAATGAAACTTGGCACGATTTAAGTTAATACTACGAGGTATAATATAGGATACTTTTTATCCCGAAATTCAGCACCGTTCCCTTGGGAGAGGGGATGAAAGTCAAAATGTGTATTTCGCTGTAATTCATTAAGGCGTATTCCGATTTAATCCATTCTTTTTTTGTTAGAAAGCAGGGTCTTTAGAGATTATCCTGTAATTATTTCAAGGTCGTCAATTTCGTATTTCAGAAATTATAGACATCACAATCTTCAGTATAAGGTCCAAATAACTTGAACCCCGGAATCTACAGGATACTTTGAATGAACGGCTCATCTTAAGCTGGCATGTGTAATTTATCGTATATAGCCATCGTGGATACTATTTTGTCAAAGTCAAACTACTCCAAAGGCGTCAGATTTTGCCAAACGATCATTATACCTACATACTACATAGTAGGTATGGATGTAATACATCGTATGGACGTAATATTACAGTGTTTTCCTATGTAATTTAATATCCTAATCATAATTACTAATATTATAAATCGCGGGCATCAGCTAGTATTGAATATATTTTGAGTTCCATGGTTTAAATACCATAATATACTACAAAATATGCAACTTACACTACGTGTAATACCTAAGTTAGGAAAAACAGATATAACTCCTTAACTAATGAACCCTGCTTAGCCGTGATAGTTTTCCTTTAAAATTCATTATATATACTAATGCTGTGAATTTTTTCATGTCTCTTTTATAAGCACTTTAAAATATCATATTTCACAAACGGATCCCTGAATCGAAAAACGGTGCTCCCAAACCCACAATATTTTTGAAGGACCTATTCAACGACACCCCACACTATGGGATAGACGAGAAAAAAAATTCATCCCCACTTTACATGTAGGAGATTATATGATAGGGTTATTTTCCCAAGTTTATTTCACCACTTTGTTGGCGTGATTAATTTTTTATACCCTTGTCAAATTACAGTTTTCTAGTACTAATAGTCTCTGAGCTAAACCGCGGAAGGACGGACGGACGGCCGGACGGACAGACGGACGGACATGGTGAAACTATAAGGGTTCCTTGTTTACTGAAAAAGAAAAAAGATTCCGACGAATTGAGAACCTCCTCCTTTTTTTAAAGTCGGTTAAAAATGTTTTCGCAAACCACTTTCTACCAATGGAAGATACAAAAAAATCGTAAATAGTTTTTTACGATTCGTAGTAGTAGTTAGCTTTTTTACCCAAAAGGAAGGGTTGTGATTTTTGCAGTCTATGTCTGTATGTATGATATGCGCTATTTAAGCATAATATAATATAAGAATAAAATATATATTATGCAGAGCATATTTTGAGGTAAGCGACCGCACAACACTCGGCCATAGCACTGAGTAAAGATAAGTTCTTATACGGTACATAGGTACAGGGTAGCTACATCAAAGTCTAACAGTTATAGATACTTCTGACAGCCAATAAGAGTTTGATGAATGCTAGCATACTACACTGAAACACAATATGGCCACCTCGACAAACCTGGTATAAACCAAAATAACAGTTACATACTATGTTTTGGTTTACTTGAAACGGTTTGACTTTCCGATTGGTAGATTTGATTCAACTCTGCTATGTCGTAAAACTGTTCAAATAAAAAAACAAAAACAAAATTATTTATTGACCGAGCGAAGCGAGGTCTCTGAGTCTACTAGAGTGAATTTGCATTTGTCCGTCCGTCCGTCCGTCCGTCTGTCAGAGCCTTATAACTTTTGAATTACTGAACGTAATTACTTCAAATTTAGATATAATATGTAAACTGATGGCCTTCAGCCGAATATTGCATAAAACATCATAAAAACCTTTATTTCAGGGGGGCTCTCATAGAAGTGAATGCGAAGTAAAAAAAAATTTATCGCGTTACATAAAATTGTTACATATCATTTTAAAGATAATTTTGAACCGAGTACAAAAATATATTTTTTTTAATTTTTCCCTTAAAATTGACGAAATGGGGGGCTTTAAAAGTGGCGATTTTATACGCTCGCTTGAAGACGCTCTCTAGCAAAATCCGCTACGTATTTTCAACCTGTTTTATTTTTATTATTTCACTTATATCCTGTAGTTGAACAAGAAATACTAAAATTATATGAATATTATAAAGAAACGAGATTATTTAATTTTTAATGGGCATCAGTAATTCATATAGCATCAACATAGCTTCACAATAATGCTAATAGATGGTGCAGTCATTAACTATTCCATGGAACTAGAAGATTACGACTACGACCTATCCCAAAAACAGTTTTGCGTCGACCATTATTATTTAGTTACATACCATATTATTCAATTGAAATTATTTTTTAGTTAAATATCAAACTTCAATAAACTATTAATTACTACATTTTGTATATTTTCTATTTGCGTCGATAGATGACGATTTGTACAGATGCCCGTAACCCGGTTTCACTCGTTAGTACCTACATAATAATTCAATGTTTTCAGTAACGTTCCCTAACCTTTACGGGCTACCTATGATAAGGTGATGATTTCTGTCAACTTATTTATCACGATCCTGTACGGGAAACCTAAAAGGACATTGGGACGGATGTTAGGACTTAGGATTGTAATTAGGAGCTACCTACGTAAAGAGACTCCTACTTAGGGGATGATTTAGGTATGTTTGGTGAAAATGGGCATAATAATCATGTCAGTATTGGTTATCATGTATAGATTGAATGAATAATCATGGGATACCGTTACCGCGAGGTCTCAGTTCGGGGCGAACCACTAGTTATTATTTGTTGTTATAGCGGCAATAGAAATACATAATATGTGAAAATTTCATCTGTCTATCTATTACGGTTTACGAGATACAGCCCGTTGACAGACGGATGGACGGACGGACGGACGGACGGACAGCGTAGGCTTAGTAATAGGGTCCCGTTGGTACCCTTTGGGTACGGAACCCTAAAAAGAATACAGATCGTTTACATGAAAGTACGCATAACCCATCGCATCGTCATCTTTTATAGGTAATGTAATCAGTGATGCTTTTAAAGAGTACATAGTAGGAATACTATACTTATGTTATTTTTTATTACCAAAGTATTAATTCCATGGTGGTAATTTCTAGCGTAGGCAGTGGTCGGTTTTGTCGTGAGCTTATCTCTGACTGTTTGCGCATAAAATGTACTCGTGAATTCCTTTATATATTTAAACAGAACACTCTGTATAAATGTACCAAAATCCGGACCCTTTCAGTCGGCCAGTGGCAAAGGAAACGGTTCGTGGAAGCTGTAATCTCATGCAACATCTGTCACACAAGTGCTCGCTTTGAATCTCACAATCTCCCAATTAGAATAAACACATGGACCGCTTTGTACTGATTGCTTTATAGCACTAAATAGAGTGGCGACCGGTGGGAAAACATTTATTACTTATGTTTCTTAGTATTCGTGATCAAAAGTAGATTAGGTGCTAGATTATTCCTTGTACGAACATGTTTGTGCATTGCATCTTCTACTTGCTAAAGAATTTTTTAAAATTAGTTCAGGTGGTCGTTGGGGTCCTTAGGTGGAGTGGCGTCCCCGCGCCGGGAAGCGCAGTGTTGGACGACACCCCACTTGGTCGATCGACGATATCAAACGAGTCGCGGGAAACGCTGGATTCAAACGGCGCAAGTCCAAGACCTGTGGAAGTCCATGCAAGAGACAGGTCCAGCATAATGTCCAGAGGTAGAGTCCAGCAGTGGATTTCTATCCTTTTACAAGAAGAAGAAGTTCAGATGTTTCCAAGATTAGCCTGGGCAAAAAGCTGAGGCTTGTGTTTAGGTATAGTTTTTTCAAAATTATAGTACCTAGATAATTTCTTTAGATTAGAATTTGATTAGATTAGTAAACAGCCACAGTTAGAAATAACAAAGTAAAGAGACAAAGATTTTAAAACTTGCGTTTTAGTTTTGTCAGATAATAATCAAACTAAACTATATAACTAAGAAAAATTATTTCAGACAGACAATTCCATTTTATTTATTTGTATACCCATTGTTGAAATGTATTCTATTTACACTTTTAAACTTTTATTTTTATCTTTTATGTCTATTTGTTTAAAGGGGTACTCGGCGAACACGTGAATGTGTACACAACCAGATTAACGCCATTTCCAATGACACGTTTGTTTACTTGACAACGAGCGTGTGTACACGAGAAACGTTTGTCTCGCCGACATTTTTGTCTAGGTACCCCAAAAAAATATGTGAATGTAGTTTAATCTGCTCTAGTCATAGACTTCTTATATTTACTACGAGGTTGAATAATCAAAGGCTTTAGTTTAAGTTTTGTTGTGTACAACCCTTATTAATGAGAAAGATTATGCAGTTAAGAGTTCCAAATTCTTAATATTTATGTGGAAGAAAATATCGTCTCAGAGATAAAATTTTCTTAAAAAATTAAAATGCAAGTAAAAACGTCAATGAAGATTACGTTGAATACTGTCTTTTCATTGTTTTAAGGATTTACAAAACATCTTTTTAAAGAATTATATTTGCCATTTAACCGACTAATATTTTCGTATTCCCCCACCAAATGAAGTGTACTAAAGCTTATCTTAGGAGTGGCCACGACATTAACAGTGCAACGGGTGTTTTCAGTCAGTTTTCAGTCCTCGGCTATAACAGTTGGGCTATTGAGTCTATCAATTATTGTATCTTCTTGTTCTACTAAGTTCAATTGTATCTATAAAATTGGGCCTTTGTCCCTAGTTTGGTTAGCCAGCAGTAAGACTTGTCATTCCTAAAAATCGTGGTGCCAACCGTAGAAAAGCGGGATGTGGTTGGCCTTACGAAGGGACTTAGTCAACATCACCACTACCATCTCCCAACCGTTGGCTACCGTTGGCTACAAAACCCCAACGGAAATTGCTACTAGGGATATCATGCGGTGCACAAAAGCAGCAGCTGCCATGAGTTGATGAGCCATGATGAGTTATTAAGACCACCAACATTATGAAGCTTCAATTACGTTACTATTATCTAAAAACAACTAAACATTTTGCATATCTAGCTAGAATGCAAGAAAAACAAGAGCGAATGACAGTCACTGATGGTAATTTTTGATCTGAATAGGCTTGACGTGGGACTTTGTCAGAATCTCCTGGCAGACCCTACATCAGAATTAGCTAGAAAAATTTGTGATCTGGTCACTGCTTGCCGTCAGTGACTTTCGGTCATCTTGATACTTAAGTTAGTAATAAATTAGATAAGTATATTGTTAAGGTAGGTTAAGTTTCATTGTTAAATATTGTTTGAATCGATGGGGTTGACATGCCAGGTGGTAAAAACCCCAAAAAAAAATATAGATTAAAAAAAAAACTAAACATTAGATGCTCGCAAGATATCTAGCAGGTAGCTGGTAAACCCGGATACTATATAGCATAAGCCCTGACTTTACTTTAGACAACATTACAGCAAAAGACAAGAGCTTCTCGAATTGAGTTAGGCGGGGCGAGTTTCCACTCTCACCGGAAAATTGAGACTGAAAAATAAAATAACCAAAAAAAAATCGCATTGAAATCCTTGAAGCCAGAACAGATAAAAAATAAGGAAGCATACCTACCTAGTTTTGAAAAGCTTTTATATGAAACTATCTGATATCCGCGACTTTGTCCACCTGAATATAGTTTTTAAAAATCCCGCGGGATCTTTAAGATTTTCTGGGTTAAAAAGTAGCCTATGTTTCAGATCCTCAATTCAACTGACAGACTTCTACCGACTAATTATTATAACCTGAACCGCGGTCTCTATAATAATATCATTCCCTAAGGTGGTAAAGGGATCGGAAATTATGAAATAAGTAAAAGTGGTAAAGGATGAAGGTACCATTAATTTTTAAGAAAATACGTAGCTTATATTATAGCGTAGCGCCCCACTTTGTATGCGTGTTTGCGTGTGTCAAGTGAAGCATTATGCTGACACAACCTTACCCTTTCTAGGTGGTGTCACGGTCAATTAATGTACATTTGTATATTTTTTGTATGTGGCACCATTACCTAATAAACGTATTATCTTTCGTGTGATGCGGGTTGTTATGTTCCCTCAAATATGCTTGAGCGAAGCAACGGCTGGGTCATACGTTATGCTCGTGAACGGGTGCCACCAGAGGGAATGGGGCTACTTTATGTGCCCATCTTAAGATATATTGCATTGTTAGTAGGTATGCATTTTTGGAACTTCCCTAATTGTGGAAACACTGCATACATAGCGTTTTATTTACTGTATTGTAAACCTGTTTTGAAATGAGCAACCGCCGTTTTTCTTGCTGGTTCTTCTCGGCAGGAAGGGCATTCCGAACCAGTGGTAGAGTCAGACGATTCAAAAGCACTTGTAAAAAGTTTATTTGAATAAAAAATGTTTCTATTCTATTATATCCCAAGGCGTTGGAGTGGCGACCCCGCACCGGGAAACGCAGCGTTGGCAGACCCCACACCAGGTTGACTGACGACATCAAACGAGTCGCAGGGAACCGCTGGATTCAAGCGGGCCAAGACCGAAGCCTGTGGAAGTCCATGCAGGAGACCTTTGTCCAGCAGTGGAAATCTATAGGTTGATAAAGAAGAAGAAGAAGAATTCTATTCTATTCTTCCTCTTTCTTTTTCTATACACGTGTCGCCTGTAGTAATGGAAACGTGTTTTGTACTACGCACCACACGTTATTAGATCATAGCGGCGCGATGCGGCAAAGAGTCTCTATGTTTTATGTATGCGGCGTCCCGGACCAGCCGACTGTAACGACCGCTCCGGAATATTAGCCGGTTTTTTCGAACTACCCGCCATATACGAGTGTGTTTTGTTTTGTATGACAAAGGTTTGCGCGATGAATTATTTAGGAAACTCGACATGCGGAAGTCGACACGTGCTTTGGCGGGCGTAAGGAAATTGCACTGTACCTCTTCTATGTTATATGCTTGAACAAGCAATGATTAGAATAGAATATAATAGAATAGAAATGTTTTTATCCAAATAAACTTTTTTACAAGTGCTTTTGAATCGTCAATGAGTCTACCACTGGTTCGGAATGCCCTTCCTGCCGAGAAGAACCAGCAAGAAACTCGGCAGTTGCTCTTTTCAAAACAAATTTACAATAAATTTTATGCTATGTATGCAGTGTTTCCACAATGAGGGAAAGTTCCACAAAAGCATACCTAATTATAATTCAACACAATCTTAAGAGGGGCAGACAAAAAGTAGCCCCATTCCCGGTGGAACCCGTTCACGAGCATGACGCATGACCCAGCCATTGCTTCGCTCAACCATATTTGAGGGAACGTAACAACCCGCATCACACAACACCACCACAGAAATGTTTAAAGAGAGCGTGACATACTTAGGCTACCCATGCTATGGCATCGAGGTGAAACTAATATTCAAATACTCATTTTAAGACATAACTTAGACCGCATTATGGCCGCATATTATCAAAATTCAAAAAATTCAAAATTCAAAATTATTTATTTCTCGTAGGCCAACCTGTGGCTCTTATGAGACGCCATGACTCTACCATCGGTTCGGAAAGCGGATTCTGCTGAGATGAGCCGGCATGATACTCAGCAGTTGCTCTTTTCAAAATAATCATTTTACAATATTATTATGTAGCTATTACATTGTAATAAGGTTGTATACTATCTTGTGAGTAGCTGGATGCCAAGCCGATTTATCCCATGCAACTTGTTACAATAGAATAGATTAGAATATTTCCACAAGTTCCAAAAATGCGTGCTACAATTCAATACATGATAAGACGGGCAGACAGAAAGCAGGCCCATTCCCGCCGGTGGCACCCATTCATAAGCATGCAGACGCATGATCCAGCTGTTGGTCGCTTTTCTGACCGACATTATCAGCTAATAATGTCGGTCAGAAAAGTTTTTGTTTCATACATGTCACGAGCGTTAGAAGGTGACTGATGATCTGGACACATTGTACTTAATGGTTTCTTATAAAATGTATATTATAAGCACTATAGCATTATCCGACGTGCGGACTGACGCCTCTCGTTGCACTATTTTCGTACCAGTTTTGCTCTTATTTTGAGGGGAGAGGGGAATATTAGTCAAGTTTTTCGTACCCACTCCTTACACCATTTTTGTTCTTATTTGGAGGGATATTAGTCAATTTAAGCATGGCTGATATTCTTTAAAAAAAATTAAAGAAAGAAAAAACAGTATTTACGATGAAATGTTATCACTGGTACACGTAAAGATATTGTTGACTTCACCCACAATGCTCGTAAAGCTCATCATAATGATAATTTAATACAGAAAATTATTTTTAAACAACCGACTTCACACTCCCGCTTTACTACATTACACACACACTACACAAAGTATTTAATTTATTGTTGATATTTTAAAAACAGCTTGACCGATTTCAATAAAATGTATATGGAAACACCTGGGGTGCTTTTTCCTTTCAAAAAGCCCTTTCAAACAAAAAAAGAATTTTTCAAATCGGTTCAGGCGTCTCCAAGTAATCGGTGGACATTCATAAAAAATTCATTAAAAAAAAAGATTCCGACGAATTGATAACCTCCTCCTTTTTTAAAGTCGGTTAAAAAAGAGGTCACGACCCTCAGAAATGATACGACACAGAAAACATGTAAATTGTAGAATGAAATGCCTTCGGCGGTGTTCCACTAAACTTTCGTAAAGCGAAGCCACTTGTTAAAAGTATCAAAACGGCTAAGGCCTTTTAGGCTTTCAGAATTCTTTATACGTATGTTCATTTTAGCCAATTTAAGGGGCTGTTAGTGACATCTGAAGCATGAAGCCTCGTTTCATACATTGCCCCTAATATATTCGCCTTTTTATTAAACGACTAAATTATACAGTACGCTGGCACTTTCCAGTCTTGAATCTGGTACATTTTAACACGATTTTTTCGTAATAACCTCCTTATGTTTTTTATTTATTTTAGAAAGTACTAGCTGATGCCCGCGACTTTGTCCGCGTGGATTTAGTTTTTAAAGTCCCTCGGGAACTCTTTGATTTTCCGGGATAAAAAGTAGCCTAGATGTTGACACGAGTAATAAGCTACCACGGTATAAAATTTTGTAGAAATCGGTAGTTTTTACGTGAAAGAAGGACAAACAAACAGACAGACAAACAGACAAAAAAAATTTAGCTTCTGTTTTGATATCTATATCTTGAACACAATTAGAAGCAAAATAGCTATTTATGCAACTGCATCGTAATGAGGGTCATTTTAATTCGAGTGCTGTTTTTTGATACGAGGCTTGCCGAGTATCAAAATAGGATAGTACGAGAATTAAAATGACTAATTACGTTCAGTTGCATACAAGATTTTATCTACGACAAGGAAAATAAAATCATTAACAAAATACGCCGTAGGCTCAATAAAGTAACAAAAAGTAACTCCGTAAGCCGCCACCAACTGCCTGTGGCGCCTCTGTCAACAAAAAGTAACTCCGTAAGCCGCCACCAGCCGCCTGTGGCGCCTCTGTCATATGAACGGTACAAAAGTGCCAGAACTCAGAGCCTTAGCTTTAGGTATCCTATTTTAAGAAGATAACCATTTCGATTCAGCTCCCATACAACGAGCTGCATCGAAATGAGAAGCAAAACCGAAAGAGGGTTCATTTCGATTCAGCTGTCAAACTCGAAATTGGAACTTTTCGATGCTGGAGTAGATAAACACTTTTTTGAATCTATTTCATGTACAGAATTAGTTTCGTTTCTGTTTTATTATATGTATAGATAAATTAATGACTTGGTCTATTTCATCATCCACCATTGCCAAGTCTTAGCGTCTAACCCAGGAATAAATTTGGTGTTCGGACAATTTTTGTATTGAAAATGAAAGTTAATTTATTTGTTGGTTGAACGTTACTTTTTGATGGAGAAATTACAAAGAGGAATAAAGATGGTAACTGTTAAATTATGGAGTCATAATATGCGGAAAGATATAGTAGTGTATGAGCGATAGTGGAATGGGCATTCATAAAGGAATCTGTAACTCATACCAATATGGCAGAAGTTACGACCATAGCCAATGACTGATAAATTCAAGAATCGCTTTATTTCGATGGAAAAAGCGAGCGAAGAACGAACGGTTGCTTCCCTCGCCATAGTACCATTAACGACGTCATCCTCAGATCTCTTGCTACCGCTGAGGTGCCAGCCGTATTAAAATAAATAAATTTCAGCTTTTAACAACAACTAAGTGTTTAAGAACAAACAAAATATAAACAGACAAAAACTTAATCACTAAACAATATTATTGTTCCTAAAAGTTAAAGCTGAAAAGGCTACTGCCTCAGCATAATGCTGCAGCATTAAACTGCTGAGCGCTGATTTTCAGGCATAGCCTTAAATGAAATCGCGAGCCAACCACGAGACAGTTACACAAGATAAGTGATAGGAATAAGAAATAAATGAATAAAAAAACGTATGTACGTAAAAACAGATATCAACATGTGTTTCGGTTAACAGTTGATACAGAGATAAATTGGGGTTAATATTATAAAATTAAATAGTTACATAATATAGGTAATTTAAGGTTGAAGACAAGGGTCTGCCCGCGAAATTCAAATTTAATTTGGTTTTTCGCAATTTGTAAACTAATACGACAAAGTAGTCTTATGGCATTCTAATTGCGACAATGGCAGTATCATCTTCACAGGTTTATATAAAATTTTTTACTTGAAAGTGTCCAGTTTAAGAAATTAATCAAAATATCGACTAATTTGTGAGTAACTCACGTCCAACTCAGTATTTTGATTAATTTCTTAAACTGGTCACTTTCAAGTTAAGATTTTTATGTAAACCTGTGAAGATGATAATTCTACTGGCGCAATTAGAAGGCCATAAGCTTACTTTGTCGTATTAGTTTACAAATTGCGAAAAACCAAATTAAATTTGAATTTCGCGGGCAGACCCTTGTCTTCAACCTTAAAGGTAACTAATAACTAAAACGAATATGACCCTCAAAAGTGACTCGACTTGGAGAGCTCGAAATGCGCACATGCATGTCCTTTCCACCATCATCCCAAAATATCTCCCTCCCCCATGAAAAGCGGCCTAAATATACAATTGCATGCGACACTTGATATTATTTTAGGGATCGGCACGCTCTGGCAACGTGCCAAAGATCAACGACAAAATTAGAGATAGATACCTAAGCGCCACCTCAATAAAAAAAACCGCAATCATTAGCTCTTATACATGGAACTAGGTTTTGCTCGTGAATTTATTTGCCTGGCATTTCCAATTAACTATTTTTATTATTTTACTAGCTGATGCCCGTGACTTCGCCCGCGTGGATTTAGTTTTTTAAATCAGAATAGAATAGAATAGAAATATTTTTTATTCAAATAAACTTTTACAAGTGCTTTTGAATAGTCAATGAATCTACCACGAGATAAAAAGTAGCCTATGTCAGGTCCTCAACTATACTCACGCAAAAATCACGTCGATCCGTAGCTCTGTTGCGGCGTGACTGAAGAACAAACCAACAAAAAACACACTCGCATTTTATTATTATGATGAAATATGATTTATTTATTCCTAACAAGATCTCATCAATCTCTCCATTCGTGATGGAACGGTTAATCACTTGTTGGCACGTCTTTGACGGTAAGGTGCTAACTAGCCTTGGCCAAATAGCCTCCCACCAGACAAACTACTGAATCTTCTCGTTGACACCGTCCTCGTCAACAAATCCTCAAAGACAAATAACAAGAACGTCCACAACTGGATTTGTTTCTCTTGTAGAAGTTTCTACACGCTCTTCAGAAGACCATCTTTGTCTTATATTCTAGTATTAGATGATGCCCGTGACTTCGTCCACGTGGATTAAGGATTTTTAGTTCCCACGGAAACTCTGTAATTTTCCAGGATAAAAAGTAGCCTATGTGTTAATCCTGGAAATGGGCTATCTCCATTCTAAATTTCAGCCAAATCGAATACTCTTTGTGCAGTGATAGCCTAGTGGTTAGGACTATGTTCTCCTATTCGGGGGGTCGCAGGTTCGATCCCGGGTACGCACCTCTGACTTTTCAGAATCATATGCGTTTAAATATCACATGTTTCAACGGTGAAGAAAAACATCGTGAGGAAACCTGCACATCTAAATGTTCTCTATAATGTTCTCGAAGGTGTGTGAAGTCCGCCAATTCGCATTGGGCCAGCGTGATGTACTATGGCCTATAACCCTTCTCTGTGAAGAGACCTGCGCTCAGTAGTGAGCCGTTGAAGAGTTGCTAAAAGGTTGCTAATGATTACGAATATTCCTTAACAGAAAACTATGGGGCCTGCTTATTCTCAACCTCTCTCTCAATCTCTCAATTTTGGCAATGTACTAAAATATTGGTGGAAGAAATCCTTTTTGCCAAAATTGGCAATAAGTGACAAAGAAAGCTCAAGTAATAAACCCAAGAAGGAAGTATTTAGACAAGCCTTGGCAGCGTGCCAGGGGAGAGAAAATAGTTTCTCCGAGATGGGACAGGGCACGTGTCAGATAACTACGATAGTACTCCGATGACTAACTGGGATTTAAATATAAACTGTCTTAGTTTAGAACTCTCCTGAGCCAAACTTGCAGGATTCTTAGTTCTATTAGAACTAGTAGGTAAGGTACTCACATAATATCTAACTAGTGTTTTCTTTTCGTTGTGACAGGCTTCAATTTATTTTAAATGGATCTTAGCTTTATATAATTTGTGAAGAGCTTTTCAGTCGTTTTAAAATCACCAGCTCACTTTCTAATTGATTAAAGGGTCTTACAAACTTTCACAAGTGCGATTGAAATGTTTGATGTACAATTAGTTTGCGGGTCCCATTTAAAGCATAAATATATAGCGTGTTTGGACTCATTAGAATTGACTCAATATGTAGATAGATGATGATCGAGTATCGAGCAGGAGGATCTAATGATGGAGCAGCAAACTTTGTAACAGGATGTTGGGTATATTATATCGTACATAGTCCGGCCATAGATTCACATGTCATTGGTGTTTTAAAGTTGAGTAAAAAAAAGTCGTGTAGTGTCGTGGGACACCAAAATAGGAACGAAGTTATTATTATAAAAATATTAATTTCAAGTTCTATTAGAGGTATAAAGAAAATATATAAGTATAAACAAAAAGTTAAGTCTATGAATCTCTAAAACATAAAATCTTTGGGTGGTACGATTTTGTCGATATAAAGCCTCCCACAATGTGATCCAGCAAAAATCTGAAGCCGTGATTTCGAATAATAAGGTAGACGCACATCAACGCGCCATAGTGTTTGCCAAAAAGAATAAATCAACGCATTTCACACATAATCCCTTCAGACAAATAGTCGCGCACTATAATTACACCCCAGGTGCACTCTCGTAGATCCTTGTTTGCACGGATATAGAAATAGCGTAGTGACAAATTAGCCGCACCGGTCGCCAATCGGGCTAACGACCTGGGACCTGCACTATATTTGAACGAAGATAACCTAACGGGTAAGTCATACGCAGGTATCACAATGGACAAAATTAACCAAAGTATATACTATTATGTTTGTAAATATGAAATAACTGCGCTGTAGCGTCGGCTAGCAGTTTCACTCGAGCGTGGAATTAGAAATTGCCGTAATTTTATATTTAATTTTGCGGAATTTGTATACCGAGAGCCGGTAACACTAAATTTCCCGTCATGTTTCGAAAACTTTTTAAGAGAATTAGTAGTTAACAATTATACGATTAAATTAAGATTGGTATAAGTTAATTTAAATAGCAGAAAATATGTTTTAAAAAATTTTCATATTTTTCAATGCAAAAATGTATAACCTTGTTATGTTGTATAAAAATGTTATCGCGGATATTTATTGTTAACATTGGATTCGATAGGATATTTCGTACTCTTTCAGATTGCGCAACCAACTTTTTTTGGCCGGACCTATCTCGTATACCCACTTAAAGTGAAATAAAGTTTCTCCGTCATTTTGTGCATTTGCATAAATTTTTTCTGAAAAGTACGAATATTTGTATCGAATACGATGCAAATAATCAATATCCCCGGTGATTGTAATATTGCGTTAAAAATAATATTTTTTTAACATTTTTTCACCTATTAAAATTAACGCATACCTAGCTTAATTTAATCTAGTATATAATCTGTGCAGCTTAATATAATCTATAATTAGCTTAGTTTTCGATTGCATGACGGGAATTTTAGTGTTACCAGCTCCCGGACCATTATTATATTAATCCTGAAAACAGTAACCTGTGATTTTAATTATCTACATATTTTTACTTATGTACATGCCAGAAGTCTATCTAAAAAAAGTACTGCAACTTTAATTCTTAATAATTAAAATATTTTTTCCCTGTCCCCGCATTGTTCCTTTCGTGGTTTGAATGTTTTGTCCATGATTAACATTATTCACATTATTCATACAGCCATGACGACGGCATTATGCGCTAAAAACACAAGATAAGTTTCTGAGCAGAGAACTGCCTACCCCAGCCTGTCACTCTGTAGTAAAGTACCAGAAAATAGAGTATGCACGCTTCCGCCCCCATTTACGTAAGTTTCCAAACAAACGGCTATACAGAGTGACCCCTTTCATCGATACGACACACGAATAACAGGTGTCTCAACATGGACGCGGTCCAAACAGGTCGTTACTCGTTAGCACGCACGCCGAACGACGCACGATGCCATTCATTTATCACCACTTTATGTTTCATCGAAATTATCCCTGTACTTGCGGCTTAATTATAGGACGCGTCTTGTTGTCTACTGGATACAATAGTGGCTGTTCAATTTCAATTTATCGATTTCATCTACTTCAATTGAATCTTTTTTTTTTAAATCCCCGACAAAAAAGTAAAGTTTCTTGGACCTCCCTAACAAAAGGATTGATTTTGATGCTGGTTAGGGTTCCGTACCAAAATGGTAAAAATGGAACCCTTATGGTGAGACTTTCTCCGTCCGTCCGTCCGTCTGTCACAGTCGATTATTTCAGTAACTATTAAAGCTATCGACATGAAATTTGGCACAGATGTGTATAATAGTGGCCCAACATCATTGGAATAAAGAAAAATCGAATATTATTTTTAGTTTTATTAAAAAAGGGGGAAAATCGGGGGTTTGAAATTTCAAAGTAAAATAACTATACCGAGTGGGATATCATATGAAAGGCATTTACTTGTGCATTCTAAAACAGTTTTTTATTTATTTCTGTATTTAATAGTTTTTGAGTAATCGGCCAAAATGTCGAAAAAAATACCGTTCCCCCTCCCCCTTATCTCCGAAGTTTACCAATCGAAAAATCTGAAATAATTATGGTCAATAGAGGTTTATGTATATTTTACAGGAAAAATAAAATCAACGCGAAAATTATTTTAGTTTAATTAAAAAAGGGGGAAAATCGGGGGTTTGAAATTTCAAAGTAAGATAACTATACCGAGTGGGGTATCATATGAAAGGCCTTCACTTGTGCATTCTAAAACAGTTTTTTATTTATTTCTATATGTAATAGTTTTGATTAATCGGCCAAAATGTCGAAAAAAATACCGTTCCCCCCCCTTATCCCCGAAGTTTACAAATCGAAAAATCTGAAATAATTATGGTCAATAGAGGTAATTATGGTCAATGGTATATTTTACAGGAAAAATAAAATCAACGCGAAAATTATTTTAGTTTAATTAAAAAAGGGGGAAAATCAGGGTTTGAAATTTCAAAGTAAGATAATTATACCCAGTGGGGTATCATATGAAAGGCCTTTACTTGTGCATTCTAAAACAGTTTTTTATTTATTTCTATATATAATAGTTATTGAGTAATCGGCCAAAATATCGAAAAAAATACCGTTCCCCCCCACCTCCCCCCCCTTATCTCCGAAGTTTACCAATCGAAAAATCTGAAATAATTATGGTCAATAGAGGTTTATGTATATTTTACAGGAAAAATAAAACCAACGCTCTAACTAGCATAGTTTTTTTTATATTAACAATAAACCTCTACAAACAAAGTTAACGATAAATAAGCAAATTAGTTTAATGATCGAGTCTACCGGGGATCCAAGAGCTGGCAGCTACCTTGGCCAAAGGATTACCTTGGCCATCCAAAGAGGTAATGCTGCCAGCATCTTGGGTACTATGCCACACTGCGGTGGCTTGGATGGGGTTGTAGATTTTAATTAGTTTTTATTTTATTTTTTATTTTAGAGTAAATTTAGGTTTTTTATTTCTTTCTTGTTAGGTATTTATATATAATATTATCGTTTTACTTTTACTTTTACTTTTGGAGTACGGAACCCTCGGTGCGCGAGTCCGACTCGCACTTGGCCGGCTTTTTTTTTTCTGTTTGAAAGCTAATGTAATCGAGGTGGATCTTAGCTATAATTTATGAAGATATGCTCAATCGTTTGACGATCATCAGTTCATTTCCTACACGATTTAAGGGTCTTACAAACTTTCACTGGTGTGATCTATTTTTTAGTGTACTGTTACTTACTTCGGATTATTTCCAAGGCATGGTAAACTTGAGCCAATGCTGCATAAAGTAGTCCATGGGATATCTAACTCCTCAACAACTTACAGCAGATAATAGTGTGTTTGGGCTTAATAGAATGATTTCAATGATAGGCGTTAGATAGATGAAGATCGAAGATCGAGGAGGATCTGATGATGGAGCAGAAAACTAGGTAACAGGATGACAGATAAATTGTATAATGTACATAGTCCAGCCATAAATTCACATGTCGGTATTTTAAATTTTCAATTTACACTTGTTTACAAAATAAACTTGTATTAATCGACAAAGATCGACAAAAGAACGGTGCAGTCTCTCCATTCCAGCACCTTGTGACCCCGACCTTCGAACCATGTGCCCCACCCAACTGAAGGATGGTGGAAATAAATAGACATATAGAAATCGTTTTGAAGGTGGAACGATGATCTTATTTCCTGAAAGCGATAAGCTAACAAATAACAAAATAATTACTGAGTTTTTGTTGGTACTTTTTACTTTAGCTCTAAAAACTTTCAACTCAAGACAATTCATGGAAATATTTTAATTTTTATTTATTTATTTGCATAAAACAAAAATATTACAAGGAAAATACAGTTTGGTGTGATTTGAGTTTTTCCGTACACCAATCGCCGTCGACATCGATACGCGGAAAAATTTCTTAAATCTAAACATTTAAATCTATTACTTAAATCTAAAAATTTTAATCTGTTTGCAGGAACCTAATAATAATAACTATTAATTACAATAATGATAAGGTACATTAAATGTTTATAGTTAGGTACATAGTAATAAAAGGTTTATTTTATTTCAATGTAGGTAGGTTAACAATTATTTAAAAGCGAAGAACGTAGAGACCTTTTGTTAACACTCGATTTACTTCAAGTTTCGTGACGTGATACAGGATGATTAATTTTTTACTGCCTATGTATGAAGTGGTGCGTATAAATATAACTGTAATAGGTATTCGAGTAGGTTTTATCATTAATTAGTACAATAATTTAATTAGTATATTAATAATTTAATAATTAAATTAGTAATAAAAATAAAAACACGCGTCGAATCGATATCAATTTAATTTAAGAAGTCAAATATACTTACAGCAATTTCATTGCCCGGGCTAGCCTCAACCGTTAAAGTTAAAGCGTTAGCAAATCCATAGAAAGCCAGAATAGAGTTAAATAGAGTTTTAACTCACAAATACGATTATTTAGATCTCTTTAGGACAATTACGCTCCTCGTACGGTCTTAAAAATCCTAATGGCTTAGTGGAATTTATTTACCCGGTTTATCTGGGACCGGCTGAATTAAGCTTTAGTATCCATTACGTAGAACGTAAAAGCAACCGGTATATTTCATTAAATTTATTTATTTAACAGTGAGAGAGATATTATGTATTGAAAGCCTTAAAGAGACTTTTGTCCAGCAGTGGTTGCCTAATGTTTGATTTTGCTCAGGTTGTTGGTTTATTCGTATAAAATGTACTTTAAAATGCCAATAAAATAAAATAGCCTATGTCTCCTGGACTATAATAACGATTCAATTGACACCTCATTCATCAGAAGTGCAGAACTTGTCTTGTATATCTAAATATATAAAAGGAAAAGGTGACTGACTGATTGACTGACTGGTCTATCAACGTATAACTTAAAACACTAGACGGATTAGGCATACAGATAGCTATTATGACGTATTACATCCACTAAGAAAGGATTTTTGAAAATTCAACACCTAAGGGGGTAAAATAGGGGTTTGAAAAATCGCCATCAACGTGAGCGAAGCAGTGGGCAAAAGCTAGTCGTACAATATGTATGTATGTATGTATGTATGTATGTATGTATGTATGTATGTATGTATGTATGTATGTATGTATGTATGTATGTATGTATGTATGTATGTATGTATGTATGTATGTACTCTGGGTTCATAAATATAAATATAGTACAATATTAATTTTTCGTTTTTGAAGCAGAGTGATAGCCTAGTGGTTAGTAGGTACTGCGGTCTCCTATTCGGGGAGTCGCAGGTTCGATCCCGGGCACGTACTTCTGACTTTTCTAAGTTATGTGCGTTTAAGAAATTAAATATCACATGCTTTAACGGTGAACGAAAATATAGTGAGGAAACTTGTGCAAGTTTCCTCACTATATTTTCGTTTCCTGAGAGTTCTTCATAATGTTCTCAAAGGTGTGTGAAGTCTGCCAATTCGAATTGGGCCAGCGTGGTGGACTATGGCCTATAACCCTTCTCTGAGAGGAGACCTGCTCTCAGTAGTGAGCCGTTGATGGGTTGCAGATGATGATGATAATTAATTTTCGTAGTCTGGTTAAACTTTTGAAACTTTTATACTTGTCATATCAAGAGAGAGAGAATAGACAAAAAATTCTTCGTCTCGGCTACACTACACTTCACTCAGTTATGAGTTAGTGGGCGATGCACCTAAGAAGCCATGGACACTAACAAGTGAGATAGTAAGCATTTATCAGCCAAAAATTGTTGTAGCAAAAAAAAGGAAAACAAGTAATACATAGACAGTTTGTATAGTCATAAATAACAGTTTTATCTACTCTAAAAATTTATCGGCGTATTTTTATATCCACAAATCAATCACACCGCTGCCAGTGTTTCGGGGTTTTGAGATAGAAATCAATAGCCGATTCCGAGCTTAAAAGTTGCAGAATTAATGAAACCGGATCCAAATCCAATTTCACCCGGCCGAGCCGGCTAAAAACCGGTCGTAAAGCTATCCGCAGCCGAACTGAGCCATTTGGAATTTACTCCAATACTCTTATTTAGATCTCTTTAGGACAATAATTATTATGGCTTCTGCTGAAAGTTGAGACTAAAAAATTATTTTGGTTTCGGTTTCAATCAGTCTATACATAAAAAGACTTGTCCTGCTTGACTGGTTCATTGATTGACTGATTGACTGACTGACTAATTTATTAAAGCACAGCCTAAACCATAGAAGTAAAGAATTTTGAAATTTCCTTTTATGACGTAGGCATCCACTAAGAAAGTATATTTTGAAACAACACCACATTTTTGTATTAATATTCTTCAAATTATATCGACCACTACCACATACCACAATCTATCTGACTTGCATAATATAAGCCTTGTAAATAAAATAACATCGTTTCTCTCCATTTGGGCGGAATTATTATGTTTTTATTGCTTTTGCATCACATACTTTTGTTTTTAAAACGATTAATGGCGGTTTAATTTCAGTTGAATGAACCTCGCATTAAATTGGAGATTTTATGTGCTTTTATATTGTATACTCATTGTGAATAACATTTTTTTAATTCTTTTAAAAAAGGTACTAGGTATTTGAAGAATTTGGTTTCCAAACAATTTGATGCCAATTTCGATGTTAAATTCGATGCCTTAACATGGTTAGCCTAAGTATGTCACACTCTCTTTAAACATCTCTCATCACTCTCTTTTGTGACCTCCCTGGCGCAGTGGTGAGCGCTGTTGTCTTATAACTGGGAGGTCCCGGGTTCGATTCCCGGCGGGGTCAATTTGGGAATTTATAATTTCTGAATTGTCTGGTCTGGTCTGGTGGGAGGCTTTGGCCGTGGTTAGTTACCACCCTACCGTCAAAGACGTGCCGCCAAACGATTTAGCGTTCCAGCACGATAGCGTGTAGAAACCAATTAGAGGTATATGGGTTGAATGTTCACTGCCATACCCCTTCCAAGTTAGCCCGCTACCATCTTAGACTGCATCGTCACTTACCATCAGGTGAGATCGCAGTCAAGGACTAGATCGAATAAAAAAAAACATTACTGTGGTGGTGTCGTGTGGTGCGTTACGTTCCCTCAAATATGGTCGAGCGAAGCAATGGCTGGATCATGCGTCATGCTCGTGAACGGGTCCCACCGGCGGGAATGGGGCTGCTTTCTATCTTAACATGTATTGAATTGCAGTAGGTACGCTTTTTTGGAACTTCCCCTCATTGTGGAATTATTATATTCTATTCTATTCTAATAAAGTTGCATAGGTTACATCGGCTTGGCATCTAGCTGCCCACAAGATAATAATATTGTAAAACGATTATTTTTAAAAGAGCAACTGCTGAGTTTGCCGGCTCTTCACAGCAGAATCTGCTTTCCGAACCGATGGTAGAGTCATGACGTGTCATAAGAGCCACAGGTTGGCCTACGTGAAATAAATAATTTTGAATTTTGGATTGAATTTTTTGAATTGGACCGGATATGAGCTTGCCATTTTTAATGGTGGTCAAGGCTTTGGCCTACTTTTTGGGGGATCCAAGGTTAACTCCCACACAAACATCCGCACTTTTCTGAGTTATTCGCGTTTTAATTTTATATCGTTAATTACCGTTAAAGTAGATGGAAAACACTGTCAGGAAACTTGCATGCCTGAGAGTTTCCCATAACGTTCGAAAAGGTCTGTGAAGTCTACCAATCCGCACTTACCACTTACCAGCGTGGATAGCCTTAACCCTTTTCATTCGAGAGGGGACCTGGGGACCTTCCGTCAGGTGACGGAAAATTATTTTTATAGTACTAAAAATAGGATTTTTAACCAAACCGATTCCCAAAAATTGGAGATGAAGGACCAATCTATATGTAGTAATTTTTTGTTCCATTGTATTTTGTTTGATTTAGTCACAAAGTGTACTAACTCTATGTATGAAAACTCCACTGGACTCACACGTGATAACGTTCTTAAAAGTAATATTATTTCTATATAGTTTCGAGATGTCATACAATGACCTCCTAATGATAGTTTCTAGGTTGGCATTAAATATGACATGTCAAAACAGAATAATCATAGTATTCCTCATAGATTTAGTATCGGTAGTCGGTTCGCACCTACTAGATACCGTCGGCGTACTCGGCAATTCATAGGACGCCTAAACTCGCGTACACACATAGTTTCGTAGCAACAAATGTTTGACGTTTTCAAATAAACTATGATATTACGTTGCCGCATTTAGGGAGCTATTGTTTGTAGGAAGGGCGGTATCTAGTAGCAACTAAGCTACCAATTCTAAATCATAATATTCCTTACTATTTGGTGGTATCCCAGCGCTCTGAAAAGTGGACTGGCAATGGCTTGAGCTTTACGAATGAATGAATCAAATAATTGACTGGGTAAAAGTTTAAAGCATTTACTTCTAATCTTTTATAACTTACTAGCCGATACCCGCGACTTCGTCCGCGTGGATTTAGTTTTTAAAATCCCTCGGGAACTCTTTGATTTTCCGGGTTAAAAAGTAAGGTCACCAACGTAAATCTTAGTTTAAGTATCCGAGCGTGGATTTGATATTTTGACAGTATTTTTTAATACAAAAACTGTCAGAACGTCCAATTTATTCCTCGGATAAACGTCACTCGACGTTGGTGAAATCGGCCATAAAACAGCCAAAGAAAAATTCATAAGAAAACCTAAAGAATAGAAGCAGTAAAAAATATTACTTTTCTGGAAACAAAGATTTACTGCACTTTCTATGGACTTAATAGTATGTATGTAGAGTAAATACTGCAGTGCTAAATAAACGTCACATTAAGGTCACATTATTATTTCACAAAAGCAGTAACTTTCGGTTCAATGAATGAACTTTTAGTAGCCATCGCTCCAGGCTTCGCTCTCGCCGTCGCTGGCAGCGCGCCAACTTCACACGAATACACCGAGAATGTGTTCGCACGGGCGTCCCTGTCACACGTGCTGTCGATTGTGCATTTTGAATAAACTGAACTACACATAAAACTTCACATCCTTAATAATATTATAAATGCGAAAGTGTGTTTGTTTGTTGGTTGGTTTGTTGGTTTCCTTCAATCACGCCGCAACAGAGCTACGGATCAACGTGATTTTTTGCATGGGTATAGTTGAGGACCTGGAGAGTGACATAGGCTTTTTATTCCAGAATATCAACGAGTTCCCGAGAGATTTTATAAACTAAATCCACGCGGAAGAAGTCGCGAGCATCAGCAGCGGTTGATAAAGAAGAAGAAAGAAAGTTAAGAAAAGTAAAGAAGAAAGAAGAAGTTTATTAGTTAATGGACTTACTCGCTTCCACAATCTCCTCGCTCGTTCTAATCAGGCTCTGCAGCACGGCTAACATCACTAGGGCACATAAATTCGTATCTTTCGCCATGTTCACTGATTCTCATCCAAACCACTTCACTACACTTCACATTTATCGAGTTTAATTTAGCACTCATTGATCTGTTGATTTCTCAACAAAGTGTGTAATTATAATTTAAGTTTAAAATTAAATTAATCAATTGTGTTCATAATTTATGATTTTATTTTATCCTGAAATAATGAGGTGAAAAAATGATTCTTTTAGATTTTACATTTATCGTCTTATAATTCGTCTATTTTGTTGGTCAAAGATTTTACTGAAAACATTTACAGGGTCTTCAAATATACCAATATTGTGTAAGCTAAACATAATTCAAAATTAATTAACAAATTGAACTACATCAACAGCTGATGAAAGCAGATTTTAAAAGAATTTTCACCTATTCGTCTATCAAATCATCAATTAATATTATTGATAGTTTGGGATTCATACTAAATAATATCCATTATCCATAGATTTAGGTGACTCGCTTCTCATAGTACTAGATGCCGTCAGTGATTGCAGCAATTTATAGTACGCCTGAAATGGCGTACCCACATAGTACATAGCTAACAATGTTTGACGTTTTCAAAGAAACTATGAAATTATGCTGTCGTATTTATGGAGCTATTGTTAGACGGACATGTGGTGTCTAATAGCGACAAAGCTACTCCTATCTATGCTAATAGCTTTATAATAAAAAAAACGTGAATTGTTTAAAGACTACATCGTGTTTTTCTACACGTGCTCCAAATTAAAAGTTGGACTAAATCCTACCGTTCCAGCGCTTATTTCCTAATCCCTCTCCAGAAATATAAATCTATTTCCGTCCATCAAAGTGTCATAATGTTTGGAGGGTGTCCAAGCTATTTTTTCCGTTGGTGAAATTTTTCGCGTCCGGAACTCGGGATCTGAAAAGATATAATATTATTTTTGATTATGTAAACACTGGTGTTTGCGGGAATAGATTTATAGGAATCACTTTTGTAAATAACCTCTTTCCGTTTGTATAAACTTTTGGCTTTGGTTAGTTTTAAGAGCTAGCGTATGATATTCAGAGGGTCACACAAAACAGTCACGTTAATTTTATAAAAAAAACTTGAGAGGTGTCAAGGGACTCCCGGATGGAACGAAGTTCCTTTCGATTAATTAATTTGGCATTGTGTTCATTATTTTCACAGTACAATATAAGATCGTACAATACAATATAAGTTATAAAAAACTGTTTAGCGACTGTCGAAACCACAAGGCTACCGCGATCTTATATTGTACTGTGAAACTAATGAACACAATGCCAAATTCACATTCAAAAAAGTGTCGGTTCAATTTTGTCTTAATTTTTTCCGTCTAGCCCCCTTCCGCACCGCGCGATAAGGAACTACGTTCCAAAAATCTATATACAATACATATATTTCCTATTTTTCTAGGGTTCCGTACCTCAAAAGGTACAAAAAGGAACCCTTATAAGATCACTCTCTTGTCCGTTTGTCCGTCTGTCCGTGTGTCACCACCGATTTTCTCAGGAACGGGTGGACCTAGCAAGTTGAAATTTATACCAGTTACTGAGGACTATAGTCCCTATTAGGTGTATAAGAATCAAAATATAACGGCGGTATAATAGGTAGGTACGGAACCCTCGGCGCAAAAGTTCGACTCGCACTTGACCAGTTTTTTATCTGCCTACGGCAAAGCCAAAAGGAAGAGTTGTGCTTTTATTTTAACAGTCTATGTATGTATGTGACTATATTTACGAATGTTCCACTGTAGTGCCAAAATTATTAATAAACTAGCTTATGCCCGCGACTTCGTCCGCGTGAATTTAATTTTTAAAATTCCTCGGGACCTCTTTGATTTTCCGAGGTAAAAAGTAGCCTTTGTCCTCTCCAGGTCCTCAACTATACCCATGCAAAAAATCACGTCAATCCGTGGCTCTGTTGCGGTGTGATTGAAGGACAAACCAACAAACACACAGGTGTCAAACGATTCGTTATGATTGTTCGGGTGACACAGGCTACATTGTATAAGAACAAAATCAATATTCCGGACGTTATATTCATTTTCTGTGGTCAGGTTACATTTTTTCAAACTTATTCACTTGTTACTTACAAGAATACTATATCTCCTCTCCAAATAAAGCAATGCTTTAGTGCTTATGCTAGGAGTGGGTACGACAAAATAGGAACGGGTGGAGATTGAACCGTCAACCTTTCAGTTTTCAGTCCCACTATAGCCTTTGGGCAATTAAGGCTCTCAAAATTCTAAAATTCTAAATCATTTATTTCATGTAGGCCAACTTGTGGTTCTTATGACAAGTCAGGAATCTACCACCGGTTCGGAATGCTGATTCTGCTGAGAAGATCCGGCAGGAAACACAGCATTGCTCTTTTCAAAAAAAAAAAAATTTTTTACAAAATGTTACAAAATTATCTATCAAAGCTAGACAGACAGTAGACAGCTATAGCAAAGCCGATTAGAATAGAACAGAAATATTTTCCATTTTAATAAACTTTTACAAGTGCTTTCGAGTCTATAAATAAAATAATTGAATCTATCACTGCACTGGTTCGTAATGGTACTTAGAATTCAATACATGTTAAGATCTGCCGACAGAAAGTAGCCCCTTTCCCGCTGGTGGCACCCGTTCACGAGCATGACGCATGATCCAGCCGATGCTTCTAAATTATTATACCTACTATTTTCTAAGATATTCTAACAGCGGCTAAATATCATCATTATCATCATCATTACCAACCCATCAACGGCTCACTACTGAGCGCAGGTCTCCTTTCAGAGAAGGGTTATAGGCCATAGTCCACCACGCTGGCCCAATGGCGAACTTCTCACATCTTCGAGAACATTTGCTAACAACTGCTAAATATATTATGGTTAATTATATTATTTGATTTGGAGGCTCTTAGTCTATTCCCACTGAATAAAACGCGTATTTCAAAATGGATGGCATAAATAAAAAGCGCCTGTAAGTCTTATCCGCTGTTTATTTTCAATTTAGATTAGCATGATTTTTCCTAGCGTCGTCATCGTCACCCTTTACGTTGAAACATAAAATTTTTGTAATCTAATACCTAACTTGTGTAGATATTTTCTCCACTTTGCTCTTTCATTTAGGGACATGCCTCATTAATTTTATTCGATATAATCTCATAATCCTATTTATCCTATCCTACGTCCTACTTTAATGTTATGAATGTGAAAGTTTATGAGGATGGATGGATGTTTGGTACTCGTACGTGGCTTAAAAACAATGAATGCTTTTAAAGCAAAGTAAAGCACATATTCTCGCAACACAAATAGCATAAGCATATCCTGGGCTGTCCTAAGTTTCTTATTCAGTGTATTGTATATTGGTAATTTTAATAAGTAATATTAAGTTGTATCTAAAATTTAAGCCTTAATTGTCTATTATGTTTATTTTATTTTGTTTTTAATTCATATTTTTTTCTTGTGTGACCACAGTGGTGGTCCGTGACGTTTCGGCCCTTGGGCCCCTCCTGAAAATCAGCGTTGCGGTGTGTCCGGTAGGTACATACCTGCCTTTCATGCTGCGGCACAAGCTGAGGGGGTGGCCCATTGACCATTCCACACCAATTACTTTTAAATAGGCATATAGTAGACTCTAAGTGATAACTAATTTGTTGTGTTGGTTAAGGTCAATAAAGTTTTATTTATTTATTTACTCTTCACACTATAACGAATGAAATGATTTGGCTGAAATTTGGAATGGGGATAGCTCATACCCAGGATTAAGAGGAGTGTCTAGTGACGAAACGCGACGCGAGTAGGTATTTTTAAAAATGCTATCTGTTTCACAACGCTTCGCTGCCCGACCCGCATCGTGCGATAGAGAGAGCTGCAAGTCCAGGAGTTATTTGCCTAAATTTTATTCTTGAAATATTGTTTCGGGTCATAACGCTTTTACCCCCCTAAACGTTTACAAAATTAGACAATTTTGGTCTCATTAGATTCACTACACCTTAATCTAGGCTCGTACGTTTCATTTTTTTAGTATTTCAGTTGAGTTAAATTTAAAAAAATAAAATTAGTCGAGGTAGTTTTTTAGTCAAAAATATGGATATTTAGTCACTAATAACTTTTAACATAAGCAATATTTCTTTAAAATTAAAACGTACGGGCATAGTTTTTCATTGTATCTGCAACACTTCAAAAAATTATGAACATTGGACAACATTTACGGGTAGCAAAACGTTATCGCTTTTTGAAGCTTTTTGTATGAAAATTTTCAACTAGACAATCCTCTTAACACATAGGCTACTTTTTATCTCGGAAAGTCAAAGCTTTTATCATCGCGGGCATCATCGTCATCTAGCTATCTAGTATTATAAATGCAAAATTTTGTGAGAATGGCTGTATGGATGATGTTTGTTACTCGTTCACGCCACCACAAATGATCCGATTTGGCTGAAATTTTGAATGGAGATAGCTGATATTAGGCCCAGGATTAGCACATAGGCTACATTTTATCCCGAAAAATTAAAGTGTTCCCGTGGAAATTAAATAATCTTAATCCATGCAAACAAAGTTGCGTGCATCATCTAGTACTAAATAAATAAAAGTAAAGAAGAAATATCCAAAATAAAGCAATCCAAAATTTTTTTTATGGTCAGTTGTGGAACCGAATAATAGTCTTTTTTAATGTTATCAAATCAAAGTCATCTTTGTTTACCTTATGACATACATAGGTGCATACATAATAGTTGATGCCGAATACATTCGCATGGATGTAACTTTGAAAAAATGTTTCCTCATACAATAACTTCAATCATTTTTTCGACTTCTTTAGAGACGGGATCTGAAATAATCTTTCTTAGCGTACCTTTTTAGGGTTCCTAATGAATAATTTCTCCAAATCTATATAAATAAAAATGAATGTTGGTAAGCGCATAACTCAAGAATGGATGGACCAATTCGGTTAATTTATTTTTTTGTATGTTCCTTAAGGTCCACGGAAGGTTTTAATAAATAAAAAAAAACATACTTACAAAAAAAATTTAATTTTTACTTTTAACTTTTGACAGAACGAAGTCTGTCCGGGCAGCTAGTTCTATATAAATATGTCCCCCATTTTAGGTTGCGCCCGTTATTCTGTCGGTCACAGTAAGTACTATTTTATACATAATATTTTAGATGTGCTATTGAAATATATCGCGATATGGAATGTTGTTTGTCAATTTGCAATAGCTACATCTATTTACCACCAATCGGAAGCAATTAAATATCGCAAACCACTCAATCATGACCTGTTTATCAACGTATTTCATAACAACACCTATTACAGTCAGAGCTCTTAATATTTTGGCCTCCAGTGGCACTTCCGCCGATCTAATAATACCATCTCCCTCCGGATGTGACGCTTCCCTCGCCTTGAAAATATTAATCGGGCAATTCAATTACTGCTCAGTTTGGGTAATTAAATGAAATTACGTTTTCGACTGTGCCAGAGTGGTTAGGTTAACTTTGACGGTGGTAAAAATATTACACTGTCTGTCTTTAAATTAACACAAGTTTTGTTCTTTTTAGTTTACCGCTCAGTTTTACCAAATTTTTCACTTAGTCCTTAGAGTGATTAGTTAAACTTTGGCGGAAGTAAAAATATTCTTAAATGATCCATAATTTTAAGGCTTTATGTGTTCACTTTTTCTCGGCGCATAATACCATCATTTTACAGTTCGAGTAATATTCGTCAAAATACGTATGACATAAAATTCACATAAAATTATCATTTTATTGAAATCGAATCTATGGAAACTTGACTTTTACACAGACGAAGTCAAATATTACAAAAGACATTTAGAACGCTTGCTACAGTATCTCCTAATATAACTAAACACAATTAAAATGATTAGAGCGACATGTACGGCGTTTTGCCATCAGTTTTAATTTTCGTTGAGATTTCAACCGACGAGATCGGTACAGTCCGCCCATGTCGTCTACGTTTAAAAAAATACATTTTTAAATAATTTATGTTTATGGCCCATAATATAACTCTGAGCTGAAAAACGAATTCGTATCTTTACATGTACATGCAAACGAATTCGTATACATGCACATGTAAGCAGTGATAGCCTTGTGGTTAGGACTGTGGTCTCCTATTCGGGGGGTCGCAGGTTGGATCCCGGGTACGCACCTCTGACTTTTCGGAGTCAAGTGCGTTTAAGCAATTACATATCACTTGCTTCAACGGTGAAGGAAAATATCGTGAGGAAACCTGCACACCTGAGAGTTCTTCATAATGTTCTTGAAGGTGTGTGAAGTCCGCCAATTCGCATTGGGCCAGCGTGGTGGACTATGGCCCATAACGCTTCTCTGAGAGGAGACCTGCGCTCAGTAGTGAGCCGTTAATGGATTGCTAATGATGATGATGATGACATGTACATGTACTATCCATTATTATTATCATCACAATTATTATTATCTCAAGTTAAAAAAAAAACAATTTTTATCTAAAAGGTCGATGTCTTCAAAATATTTATCCCGAACAAAAAGTTCGTCCCATAACATCTATATTCATTACACTAATTATACTTTCAAGTTCATCGATCTATCATGTCACATTTTTTCTGATACATTCCACTCTCAAATATGCTTTCCTCACTTCACACGTCATTATCTTTGTAGACAAAAATGATATCTATAATTAGTACAACAATAACTCTCACAGTGTGCCGCACTTCATTTTCAGCTGCTGTAAGTGCTACCAGGCGAGGCAAATCATTTTTCAGTTTACAAAATGTCACTCAGATCAAAGGGTGTACATCAAAAGGTACTGGTAATGAACTACAAAGTTATATCTTCATTCGTATCACCCAGAACTTATTTCGTTACTAATACTTTTTCGATTTCCCCAGCCGCATTAACAAGTTTGTCAGGATACGCACCGTTTAGATTTATGTTACCTTTTTTTAACTTGATGTCAAACTTGGATACGTTTTCGAACCCCTCTTTTAATGATTCGAGGAATGTTTAGACATTGACGTTAATTTCTTAAACGTGCCGTTTTGTTTTGGTTCTATTGATATACTAAATTCATGCTCTGTTTATAATTGTGGGGACATTTTTATTTTGGGAATCTCTTTTATGAGGTTATTCAACATTTTCTAAACGTTTTGAACACAAAAAAATGTTTTGAATTTGATAGTGTTCTTTTCAAATATAGGTAGTTAAACTTACACCAAAGGAAGACAAAATTGTTGAAAGTTAAATCTGCGAGACACTCATAAATTTTTCACTCTTAATAAATATTTATATTTTATGGACAATTTGAAAATGGGATGCGCAGTTTAATTTTAAACATTGCCGTAAACCTTTAAAAGCAGCTCTAACTCATAAAGTTTTAAATAAGAAAGTTCCGTTAGACATCAAAAATAAAATTACTTAATGAGATTTTTATTTCTTTCCGAGATAAAGTTCGTTTGATAAAATTACGAGTATATTTAATAAACAAGGAACCCCTATGATTCTTATCACAGATTCTCATATTCATGGGATAAGTGACAAATTGGAATGGGTCTTTGTATTATTAAATTATGATTATGAGGGTAGGTAATAACTTCTTGAGGGCCGATGGGTTACCCAATGGTAACAAACAAACTATAATATAAATTTTAGTAACAGAAATACCTATATTATGTATATTTATAATTCGTAATTGGATATTAAAATGTTACAAAAAAACTTATAGCTAAACTAATCTAATTACTATACAAATCATGCCCGCGTGGAATGGTGCCAAGAATACTGGCTGCATTTCTGCGTTGGACAGCCAGGCTGATCCTTTGCGCAAAAAATGAGCCAGCCCTTTTGTCACCAGATGAGGCAATTAACCGCGGTGAAATGTCTCGTAAAATTTTTTTTGCACTTTGACTCCATGGCCCTAGGGTCTCCATAGCAAACGGAACAAATATGTAACTCTCGATCAGAGAGGCATACTTGCGCCGCTTACAGGATTCAGCCATTTCAGCTGCGGCTCCCGGTCTTGATGCTGTCTCCCTGATATGACACGGGGCCAATGTATCGACGCACGTTGCGTCCCACATTAGAGCCCGTCCCCGTTCCCAGGGAACTAGCGTCAATCCATCAGGTCTCTTCTCATCTCGACTAATCCCTGTTGGCTCGATGAGCGCAGGAATGTCAATGTCCAATACCTATATTATATACAAATACATGGCCGATTAGAATATTATATCACCGTATAATCATCATCATCATTACATTATTAGTCTCCTCTCAGAGAAAGGTTATAGGCCATAGTCCACCACGCTGGCCCAATGCGAATTGGCGGACTTCACACACCTTCGAGAACACCACCGTATAGAGCATAGCAATAAGCATGTTGCAAGCATACAAAAGTTTGAATGAAATTAAAAAACAGACATCATAAGAGAACTAGAAAGTGGGCAAGTTTCATAGAGCATTGTAATTTGTAACATTGTTCCATCTGATGACTGAAAATCCATTTCAAACTGAAACATTAAAACTTGTTTGATAGTTCAGTCATTTTATTTGAGGTCAGAATTGAGTGAATGATTTTGAAAATCCTGATTGGTATAACAACCGTAAAAGTATTATGCTATGCAAATTATAACAACCTGTCAAAACCTGAGAAGCAGTCACCATCGTGAAAATTATCCACCTTATTGTGAAAATTTTTGCATTTTTTCTAAACTTTTTGACAGTTATTAAATTCTAGACACCATAATATTATGGATCTTAGATGCACCAAGGTTCCTCTCCCTCATAAGTTTGAGAAAATATTAAAAACTTTCCCATTTATCAGAACTGAGTTTGAGAGTATCATAATAGGTAATTATTATTTATAATTTATAGACTGAAATTATTCTCGAGAAGCATATTCTTGAATAAACATTAAACTTGCAAAGGTCAATCCTAGCTTTAATTTCCAATTAATTTCTCAGAAATATATTGCTTTATTAAAAGCAACTTGAGAATTTCATTTAGTACCAGAAACCCTATCAGAGATTATTTCATTGCAGGAGAAATGTTGCAGAAATAGATAAAGTTTTTCTTTTTTCCTCCATTCATGGAACCAACGTGTGGGCTGTTTTAAATATACCTACCCGAGATCTTTGGATTGTCGGCGCCATTGCAATTAGAGCAGTATCAGAGAATATGAGTCAAACGGAATGTCAGTCCGTGTCACAATACTACACGGGATGAATGTTGAGTTATTAGCATGAATAATAATTAAATGAAGTAATCTAGTTGTGACACTATTTTATTGAAGTACCTAAATAAAAACGTTGGTCCTACTGACTCATTTGGTCATTACATAAACATCGTTGTTTGTGGGAAAATACCATGAAATTTTCAGGAAACGGGGTCACGCGCACAAAGGCACACAAGCATAATTAAAAGTATGGGTTTTAATAAAACTGCAATACCCTTCAAGATCATTTGCCGCAGATGATATTATTATCGCAGTCAAAAGCTATTTACAGTACCCGGCGATATATATTGCACATCGGCCTTTGGAATAAAACGCTATTCTATTCTATTCACAGTTCGACTGCATTTTTTTATATATGTTACGTGATGTGCTCGCCGATTGTGAAGAGATTTCAGTAATTACTACGTGAATTTCTGGCTAGCTTTCCTTGCAATAGAATAGAATAGCGTTTTATTCCAAAGGCCTATGTGCAATATATATCGCCGGGTACTGTAATTCTTATTGAATACAAAAAAAAATCACGTTTTTTGCATTTTTTTATATTTATTATTAATTGTTGTTATAACGGCAATAGAAATACATCTGTGAAAATTCCAAGCCAATATTACGTTTCGTGAGATACAGCCCGCTGACCGGCGGACGGATGGACTGCGGAGGCTTATCTTTGGGTACGAAAACCAAATTATACCTTTTCATTATTTGATGGGTTACTTCTATAATAATAGGTATAATTAATATAGTCCTGAGTCTTGAGAGTCAAGAGTTTGTCCATTACATTCCATCTTTCCACATTAATGTGCGCATAGTTTATTTTTGATTAAAATCAAATTTAATTTTATCTTAATAATTATCAAACTGTTTGATTCATCGATGACTCTTTCACAATGTTGCTACAACCTATTTTTCAATTTACCCATGTCCATTTATTAGAATAGAATATAATAGAATAGAAATAGAATAGAAATGTTTTTATAAATTTTTTACAAGTGCTTTTGATTTTGAATCGTCGATAAGTCTACCACTGGTTCGGAATGCAGTTCCTGCCGAGAAGAACCAGCCAGGAACTCGGCAGGTGCTCTTTTCAAAACAAGTTTACAATATTAAATAGACTACCTTTTCTATGCCGATTTTCTTTTCTAATATCGGAAGTTACTCCGTTGAACACAAAGCCCATTCGATACAATGAGTACACATATAATTTAAATGAATACTTGCTTGCACCTACAAGTAAGGATTTTTTTAAAGAATATTAGTCAAATTGAAGTTGACTAATATCCTTCCTATCCCCTCCAACTAAGCGGAAAGCTTGTGCTAGGAGTGGGTACGACAATAGTGCAACGGGTGGGATTCGAACCTGCGACCTTTCAGTTTTCAGTCCGCACCTTTAACCGTTGGGCTATTGAGGCTCTCTGAATAGAATAATAGATCGGTCAGGATACACCCCCGGAGCCGCTTGGTCGATGACGTGGGCCCATCCATCACAATTGATGCACCGCGCGAGGTCACCCTGATAAACAGCACTAGTCTAGGAGACCACCGACAAAATCATACTCATTTTATAAATGTGAAAGTGTATTTGTGTGTTGGTTTGTCCTTCAATCACACCGTAACAGAGCTACAGATCGACGTTAATTTTTTGCATGGGTAGAGTCGAGGACCTGGAGAGTGTGCGATTGCACATAAGGAACTCAACAAAAGATGAGCAGATTTTGTTTATCGTGTTATTTGCACTTTAAAACTTAAAACAATTAAAATATGTTGTAATTGTATCGTCCATATTCACACGTCTTTTTGCTTGTTGTGTGAACCCCGTAGCAGGGCGCGGTGCTGCCCGATGTATCCATAGGCCCGGTTGGCGGCAGATTTAATTTAGCGCGTAGACAGAGAGTTATATAGGTTATACTTTTTATCCCGGAAAATCAAGAGTTCACGAGGGATTTTAAAAACTAAATCCAAGGACGAAGTCGCGGGCATCAGCTATTAATGTACTCGTATAAGAACGTAACATATTTTTACATAATGTATATCACTGTTTCGCTAGGCTATCACTGCTTCGGTGATGATGATGCGATGTATTCGTTCCCGGGAAAATCAAGAAGCTAGCTCTCTGACTAACGTTGATATATAATATAGAACAATTATTTCAGTAGGGACAATTGCTTGAGACTAGATGCAGTACGAGTGCTAATATAAATTAATACATAATATTATGTTTAACGATGAAAACATATATCTTTTTTTATCTGATGCCCGCGACTTCGTCCGCGTGGATTTATTTTTTAAAATCCCTCGGGAACTTTTCGATTTTCTGGGATAAAAAGTAGCCTATGTCACTCTCCAGGTCCTCAACTATACCCCATGCAAAAAATCACGTCGATCCGTATCCCTGTTGCGGCGTGATTGAAGAACAAACCTACAAACCAACAAACAAACACACTTTCGGATTTTATAATATTAGTAGGGATAACATAACAGAAACAACTTTAAACACCTTTTTGTTTAATAAATAACTGATTGACGTCCAACGCTGATCAAAGTTCTCTTGGAACTTGAAAGCATGAACTTCCACAGATCTCGGTCTTGCACCGTCTGTATCCAGTGGCTCCTCGCGAGTCGTCTGATATCGTCAAACCTCTTAGTCTACCAACCTACCAGCTAAAACACCTTAGAATGCATATATTTAGTACCTACCATGATCATCATCATCGTGAGCAGCCCACTAACGTCTCACTAATGAGCTCAGGTTCCCTCTCAAAGAAAGGTTATAGGCCATAGTCCACCACGATGGCCCAATGCGAATTGGTAGACATCGCACACCTTTGAGAACATTTTTGAGAACTCGCAGGCGTGCAGATTTCCTCACGATGTTTTCCTTCACCATTGGAGCATGTGATATTTTATTGCTTAAAAGTCAGGAGTACATGCCCGGGATCGAACCTACGACCCCCGAATAGGAGACCGCATTCCTAACCACTAGGCTATCACTGTGGTGATATTCACTACCTATTCACTTGCCGTGTGGTGACGGCAGATCAGAATACAGTTGTCACCACACCTGTTCTTCCCGCGGGTGTCCGAGGCGACTAAGGGAATATAACGGAGAACGGGCAGCAGCGTCCTCTGTGCTACTACCATCTACTGCGATCACCAACCCGTCTGCCCCGCGTGGTGATTATGGGCAAACCCTCCCCCTGGGAGAGGCCTTTAGTCCAGCAGTGGACTGTTATAGGCTATTGATGATGATGATGATGATGATGATGATGATGATGATGATGATGATGATGATGATGAGGCTATCACTGTACCATAATATCATACTAATATTATAAATGCAAATGTGTGTCCTGTCCGTCTATATAGAAGAGAAAAGATATTATGGAAGTTTTGATCAATAATACCTACTACGAGTAAGATTACCTAACCATCAGCTTGTAGTACACGAGAAATAAGCACGACCGATTTGGATGACAATGAGCATGTACCGTTTAGCATTATAAAAGAATTGTTTACAGCTACGCGAAGGTTCCGAACGAGGACTCGAGTACAATACGCACTCGAACAATTTGTATTTTTATCTTTTCTAGTACCTACGAGTACTTACTTACGATGGATCGGAAACTTTACAAATTACAAGTGTTAGTGTCGCATGTTTGTATTTTTTTCGTTACCATTTTCCTGAAAAGCTACTGGGCCGATCTGAAATACACATCGCACATACCACACGCAATTAAATTCTTAACTTCTGGGTAAATTTTAAGTTATGTTTACGACTATAGGGCACGAAGTGGGCGTTAAAATCTTTATTAAAATTTTCTATTATGTTACACTTTTCTGAAAAACTACCGGGTCGATTTTAATGCGGTTTATTGTATAGTAATGCGGGTTTATCTAAAAACTGGGCTCAACGTGGCCGCTAGGAAGCGCTGCAGATTGTCGTGTATGTTTTTCAACTATTAATTGTTGTATACGATTCAGCCGTGTGATTATGTAAGAAAACCATATTCATCTAAATATATAAAAGGCAAAGGTGTCTGATTGACTGACTGACTGATCTACTTACGCACAGCTCAAACCACTGGACTGATCGGGCTGAAATTTGGCATAATATGTAATTTGGTATAGCTATTATAATGTAGGCATCCGCAAAGAAAGGATTTTTGAAAATTCAACACCTAAGGGTAAAAATATAGGGGTTTAAAAAATCAAACTTAACTAAAGCGAAGCCGCGGGCAAAAGCTAGTTTTACATCATCATCATCATCATCATCATCATCGTCATCATTATCAGCAGCAGCAGCAAACCATCAACGGTTCACTACTGAGCGCAGGTCTCCTCTCAGAGATGGTTTAGGTATACGTACCTAATCGGTTTCATTTATCAGGTATACGTTTCAAGCTGCTAAATGAAAAAGATTTTCTAACACGATTGCATAGTCTCAAAAACCGCAGCCATAATATAATGCAGCAACCTAAACACCGAAGCAGCCATATTATCTATTATCTTTAAACGAGCAATTCTTTAAATCTGAATCTCGGAAACGGCTCAAACGATTTTCATGAAATTTGGTATGTAAGGGGTTTCGGGGGCGATAAATCGATCTAGCTAGGTTTTATTTTTAGAAAAGGTCGTTTTATCCATGTTTTCAGGCAATGAAAAACCCCTTACAATATCATTAGAATACGAAGGTAAATTTCGCCATTTATAAATTTCCGATAGCTCGACGGTAAGTCGGGCGGTCCCGAAACCAGAAGACCCCGGTTCAAGTCCAAGACGATTATATTTTCCCCTATGATTTTTTTTTAATATATAATTTCCAAAAAACACGATTTACCAAAAAAAAAATAACCCACCACCCAAATATTCAGGTCACCCAGATATTAAGTTACATTTATGTGGTATACGGTAGAACCATGAATACCATTTCACATTGCAAATCATAGGTTATAATCCGTCCAAATAGGCTATCAAAGTTACAGCGTTGCGAACCGTTTGGCAGAGGAAGTTTCGAATTTAGCAGGTAGATTGCGTGCGTGAGAGAGGGGGCGCCTAGTATCTAGCTTAGACTGTATGAACAGGTCTGCTTTATAAATTATGCTGGGATACGTGCTCTATTTGGATGCAAATCGCGTTTGGCCTGAACTTTATCACGTAGATGGATATCAGGTACCTATTCAATGTATACCTACCCATTAAATAACGTATAGAACTAACGTCTAGAACGCGAGTTCTGAACGTTATTTAACTATATTTTTTACCGACTTCAAAAACGGAGGAGGATTACTCAAAGACGCCTTTACCGATTTGGTTGTCCAAATCTTTTTTTGTTTCGAAGGTTTTGTTTTGGTTGTTCTTTTTTTGTTTCGAAGGGTACTTCCCAGGTGATGGTCCCATTTAAATTTTATCGAAATTGGTCGAATGATTTTTAAAAATCAATAATAAATTATGTACTTTGTAGTAGCGTGGGCGTTTGAAGTTGTTTTTTTTTTAAGAATTTTTTATTATAGATTATGTATTACCAATAGTTATTATGGCCTAATATTATATGCTAAGTTATTAAACTAGGTATATAATGACTTATATTAATATTTTTTTGTTTAATTATTACAAGATATGACTGATATCAAGATAATACTACTAACGTAAAATACAACTTTTAATGTTCAACTTTTTTTGAGATAGACCCAGATCTAGAAGAGACCCAAAAGAGATCTTTGACAGCCATTGAAATCATCAAATTTTGAAGTAAATCAAACAAATTTTTACTATTTTTAAGCACAAGCTTATTTAAAGCTTTAATATTATATGTCTAGTGCCAACCAAGTGCGTTCAAGCAATTAAATTTCACTTGCTTCAACGGTGAAGGAAAACATCGTGAGGAAACCTGCACGTACTTGAGAGTTCTTCACAATATTCTTGAAGGTGTGTGAAGTCCGCCAATTCGCATTGGGCCAGCGTGGTGGACTATGGCAATATGACTATACCTTTCTCTGAGAGGAGACCTCGCTCAGTAGTGAGCCGTTGATGGGTTGCAAATGATGATGATTGTATGTCTTACTTAGTTGGCTAATCTTCGTTACAATTACCTGGCGTAGCCGAAATTCTCCACGAAAAATTCACATTCACAGGCTTAGATTGGATTGCAAGCATAACAAACGCTAAGCAAAGTCGATCCGTTATAATGTACGGTATGGATTATCCATGGGAAACAATAATATTTGGACAAACGAAGCCCACGGTAGGCGGGGAAGCGATGAGGATTTATTCCCCTCACAATTAATATCAATAAAGTGCGTACAAAAGCGGAAACACGGCAGATAAGAGAATGATTAATGTTCCGTTGCATTGTGTCAATGTATCGATATGTTAAGAGTGGGTGTGCGCTCGTTAACAGTAAACAGATTTGATTTTTACAGAAGTAGATCAAGTTTCAACTATCCGAAAAAAAAACACGCAAGAATTACATCATACTGCCAAGGGACGTGCTTGGGCAAAAACATAAAATGATGAAATTTGTTCGATAATAAAAAATCGCGAAGTTAGTTCTAATTTTTAACCAATATTCATTTACTTTCAATGTGTTGCATATTACAGAGCCAAAAGTTTTACATTAAATTCCGATTGATATTATCAAGAGAGTAGCCTAGCAAATTGAAAAGAAAATGAATATTTTACGAGTTACAAAGTATTTGGCGCTTACTACACTCCTATTCCGCGCAAAACGCTTTCTTTTGTCGCGCCTCACATGAGGTTGCGGCTATGTTTTATCTCATCGCGAAATCTGATTTTTTTTGGCGTTATACGCGTTCTTAACGCGGGGGTCGCAGATTATGACATCGCTTGCAATGCCGTACTCGGGGGGGTCGGGAAATACGTAATACTGCAACCTCATATTTTGTCGTTTGCACTTAACAAGTGCTAATTGGTAATTTAAAACACCCCCGACGTGTTAATCAGTGACCGGATTATGTACAATATTCCTGTCATCCTGTTACCCAGTTTTCTCCTCCATTATCAGACCATCTTTCTCGATCCTTGCTCATCATCTATCTAACACCTACTCATTTTCCATAGAGACCATTCTAATGAGCCCAAACACACTGGGTATTTCTGCTGTAAGTTGCTGAGGAGTTGGGTATCCTGCAGACTACTTGATGCTGCAGCATCAGTTCAAGGTTAACATGTCTTGTCAATAATCCGAAATAACATTACACCAAATTTGAAATCAATCGCACCTGTAAAACCTACATACGAGTATAGTATAGTACCTACGAGTAAGAAATGAGCTGATGATCTTCAAACGCCTGGATCTTAGCCATAATTTATGAAGTAAATCTTCATACATCCATCCATCCATCACGATCCATCTCAATCACATCAGCTTTCAAACAGAAAAACCGCATCAAAATCGATTCATTCGTTAACGTGGAACAGACAGACATACAGATACACGGATACACACCGCAAACTTACAACATCCCTTTTTTTCTTCGGGGGTTAAAATATCATTCATTTTTGACGACCTCCCTGGCTCAGTGGTGAGCGCTGTTGCCTTATAACTGGGAGGTCTCGGGTTCGATTCCCGGCGGGGTCAATTTGGGAATTTATAAATTCTGAATTGTCTCTGGTCTGGTCTGGTCTGGTGGGAGGCTTTGGCCGTGGCTAGTTACCACCCTACCGTCAAAGACGTGCCGCCAAGCGATTTAGCGTTCCGGCACGATGGCGTGTAGAAACCAATTAGGGGTATGGGTTGAATGTTCACTGCCATACCCCTTCCAAGTTAGCCCGCTACCATCTTAGACTGCATCGTCACTTACCATCAGGTGAGATCGCAGTCAAGGACTAGCTTGTCATCGAATAAAATAAAAAAAAACGTTTGGTAAATCGTACTACATTTTCAACAGCGCTAGATTAATAACATTAGATGCAATCACTCATAAGTTTTAGTATGTATATTATATATAAGTTTATGATGTATGTATGAAACATAAGTTTATAATATACCTCGATTTTGATAGATAAAAAGTGCGAAAACTACTATATACTTTTAACACTCTTATTCTCTATCAAAGACTAGGTATCCAATCCAATTCAATCCATCAGCCCGTATTCATCCACTGCTGGACATAGGCCTTTCCGAGAGTGCGCCACCAAACACGGTCCTCCGCTTTCCTCATCCAACCGCTTCCCACCACCTTCTTAAGGTCATCGGTCCAGCGAGCTGGAGGGCGTCCTAAACTGCGCTTGCCGGTACGCGGTCTCCACTCCAGAACACGTCTGCCCCATCGGCCATCGGTTCTGTGACAGATATGACCTGCCCACTGCCACTTCAGCTTGCTAATCCTCAGAGCTATGTCGGTCACTTTTGTTCTTCTACGAATCTCCTCGTTCCGGATTTTATCCCTGAGACAGATTCCCAACATAGCTCGCTCCATAGCGCGCTGAGCGACTTTTAATTTGTGAACGAGGCCCACCGTCAGTGTCCACGTTTCCGCTCCATACGTCATTACCGGTAGGACACACTCATTGAAAACCTTTGTCTTCAGGCTTTGCGGTATCGACGAATCGAAGACCTGACGCAGCTTTGAAAATGCTACTACTACTACTAATAAGACTAGGTATATGATACGAAAAATATGTCTAAAATATCCGTAATTTAATTGTCGAAGATGATAATTGACCACATTTTGTCAAAAGTATCTGAGATTTTTGCGCTCATTGAAAATATTAGAATATGCGAGGGAGAGGGGTGCGGAATGTTATAGTCCTCTTAACACTTCAGTGTCAAGCTTTGAAGAGAGTTTTCAGGCGAAATGTTGTAGGTCAGGACTTGTGCACAATATGGAGTGCCACAGTCTGTAGTGGCTAGTTTAGGGTCAGCCCATTACGCATACCTATCATGACCTATCATATATCACAACATGACATAGCTGTGACAGGCGGGCTGTCACGTTATCACAATATGATATATTGCGCTTTTATGGTCGCTCATTGAATTGATACTAGGTAAGTACTGTACTATTGGTTTTGATGAGTGTGGTACTAGAGTTATGAAGTACCCATGGATATAGCTATATGTGACAGCAGTATGTCTAATGATTTCGCTGGATAAGTCACATTGATACAATAATGAAATGATGAGATAGGTAGCAGAACCAGCCCTCTAGGCAAGTTACACTTCGTTGTATCTATTCTCTTTCTACGATATTTAACGCTTGAAGGTTTAGATAGGGCTAAACTAGATGGCGCTTCAGCTGATCAAAGACAGAAGTGTATTGATAATATTTCCGGCATTTTGTATTATAAATGTGTTTTTTAGCATTTAAAATGCTTAAATTATTCACTGTAGTGTCCATTTAAAATGCACACTATAGTAAATTAGATAATTTTATTATTGTACCTTGTTTGAGTTTCAAAATCGCAAACTAGATGTCGCTGTAGCCCTAACCAAACCAAGCGTTAGAAGTCCGTTATTTTTAAAGTTATATCCGTATTTTCCTTTCGATTAAAAATAAAGCAGTCCTTGTTTCAAAGTTTTCGAAAATTCCACGCGGACCGAGTCGCGGGGGAAAGCTAGTCTTTCATAGAAGCTGAGGAATATATCGCGAACAACCAAAAAGGCGTTGGGGTCCCAAGGTGCTCCACTGACCTCGCACCGGGAAACGCAGCGTTGGAAGACCCCCAACTAAGTGGACGGAAGATTTCAAGCAAGACACTTGAGACCGCAGGAAACGAGTGGCAAATTATAAGGTCTTGTTTTGTGGCGACGACCTCTTGATCTATTACGTTTAATTTTTCTTTTGGCAATGATTTTTCCACAAAACAACAGCATGAAACATTCCATTAACGAGAAAAAAGTTATAGCGATGCCTTGACTAAGTTTGTACTAAAAGTTATATTTATTATCACATTGAATTGTTTTTAGAAAAATATTTGTTTAAGTTAATTATTATAATTAGCATTTAATTTAGTATCAGTAATGTATATACTGTACAGTATGTGATGATTTATTAAATAAATAATCCTGTGAATTATTTATTAAATAAATTATTTTATCATCTTATAATATACAGATACGGCCTGGCTCCTACGGCCCGGAAGGTCCAATTCACATTATGCAAATAAAGATTATAATGCACTGAAGACTTAAAATTCAATACAGTTCATCACACTACCAAAGTCTAGTGTTTAAGCCGTGCTTAAAACTGCTTATCGAAGCTCATAAGTAGTAGGTATTAAATTTGGTTTTTGCGTTAAGCACAGTTAACTCCTGCAAAATCGCTAAGCTCTACTTAGCGATACATCGATCACACAAAATCCAGGCTGACTTGTTGGTATAATCTAGAACATACACAACAATTTATAGCCAAGTTTGAGATGATAATAAAAATCAAAAAATCTATGGAAAATAGTACATTACACATCTAGGGCAGTAAAATAAGAAATGTCTCAGATCACATGTAATTGTTGTCCGAGGCGAAGCCGAGGTCAATAAACATGTGATCTGAGGCTTTCTTATTTACTGCCCGTGGTGTGTATACTATTTTTCTCCTCGATGGAGGCGGAAAGCGACATTTTCGTTTAGCGCAGCGGGAGGAAAATTGACGCTTTCCGCCCGGAGGATTTTCTATCTAGCTGAGGGCGGAAAATGGATCCGCTTATATTAAAGTTCCGTAGAAACCAATTTTTCGTGTTAAAAACTGTCTAGAGCTGTGTTTTCCATTCTGTGGAAAAGCGAAAGATAGACAAAAATATAATATTCTGAGTCATCAATACTCATCATACTTAATTATCATTAATTCTTAAAATAAATCACCAAGTAAACTTTTTTTTGAATCAATAAATCATTAAATATCTACCATTTAACAAGTAATTTATGTAAATCTAAATGTTTCAAATGGCTAAAATCACTCTCCTATGAAGAGACCGAAAGACTTTTATACACACTCAAATAGTACAATAATACTCAAACGCATTCACTCACTCACACACACATACACACACGAACGCACCCACACACACGCGCGCGCACACACACACACACACACACACACACACACACACACTCACACAAACGCACACACACACATACACACACACACACACACTCACTCACACTTCCTGCATGCTGTAAATTTAATTTAATATTATATAAATGGATAAATTGAATCGTGTTAATATTTCCGTATATATAAATAATTAAGTCTCGGAGGTGGGCGTGACGACTGGAACGCAGTTTAAACTTTTCCAGTCGTCAACGTTCATAGATTTTAAGCACCTATGTAATCAAAGAAAGGAAATAAATAATTTCAATTTCAATTTCAATCTTATTTATTTTTAAGGGGCTTTTATATGTGACCTATATGTCAGCCCCATCAGTATACACAATTTAAAGTAAGTACCTACGGTGGTAAGAAGGGAAATCGTAATTTTTACAAGCTTTTATTTTAACTTGCAATGTTTGTTTGGGTCAAATTTTACAAGTTGAATTAGACCCAATTCCCGGTTTCTGATCGAGCTGAAATTTTGCATGATGTGTAAATCGGATGACAATACAATATTATTGTGACGTGGAGCTGATCTGATGATGGAGACGGAAGATGGCTATCGGAACTCTGTAATAAAACCCCATCGAGTATGGGCTCGTTTGATTCGTCATAACAATTACTCTGATCCTAGATGATATCCAGAGTCTAATGATGTAGCTACTAAAAGCTTGCATTTAAAAATAAAATTTTTAATTTACATTTGTTTATTTAAAGTCAATTTGTACCTATTTACCTACATTAAGGTTATCTACAGCTTAAAACTTTCAAACTACAAGACTTTTAAAAAGAGCGCAAACATATTTCCGAGGCGAAGTTTTCCAAAACTGAAAACATGACATAGTCGGACAGTTTTAAATTCTAAATTGCGTGACTATTTCCTGAAATGCTCATCATTTTCATCTCATTCTTTGAGGAAAATTAAGATGTGCCTATATAGTTTTCCTTGAGAAGATCTCTTTTATATAAACTAGTTACAACCGCTGTATTTTCTAATCATCACAATATATTTGTCAACATTGCATCTACAATTTTTCAGAAAAAGTTTGATGACAAATTAAAAAAAAAATACCTTGCAACTTCAATAAATTGGCAACATCCATTACGCGTAAACAATTTAGACACAACCTCACAAATCTGTCACATTTCAAATTTCGAACTCCGCCATTTTGAATTTTCACCCGTACACGAGCGCGCGCGCCGCGTTCGTAGCACAACTACTGGGTTTACGATTATTAGGAGCGATTTACTATAAATAAATTGCTTTAACACGTTTTATGCTGCTACTGTGTAGGGAAGAACATTGGGACTCCCTAATTCTTTAGTTCCCACACATTAGTATGTTCACATTGTATATTAAACCTAAGTAGCAGTGATAGCCTAGTGGTTAGTACTGCAGTCTCCTATTCGAGGGGACGCAGGTTCGATCCCGGGCTTTTCTAAGAATTTGAATAAGGCCGGGCGTTTAAGAAATTAAATATCACAAGCTTCAACGGTGAAGGAAAACATCTTGAGGAAACCTGCACACCTGAGAGTTCTTTACAATGTTCTCAAAGGTGTGGGAAGTCTGCCAATTTGCATTGAGCCAGCATGGTGGGCTATGGCCTATAACCCTTCTCTGAAAGGAGATCTGCGCTCAGTAGTGAGCCGTTGATGGGTAACTGATGATGATGATGAAACCTAAGTAGTTGTCTCTGAAAACTGAAATTAGTATATGAAACTTATATGAGTACACCTTAAATTCAATAGTTTTCAAAGGCTTTAATCTATATATTAGCAAAAAAAACCATTGACGCTTTTTAAGCTAAGATATCCATCTCCGGCCAGGCGGTCTCCGGCAACCTATTTTGTTTTAACTATGAGCTACCGGAAGTTGTATTTACTATTCCTGATGATAATATGGACAATATACCTATAGTCTTCATAGTTTGAAGATCTTAGAGGATAGAACACTAAAGTATAGTTTACTAGCTGATACCCGCGACTTCGTCCGCGTGGATTTAGTGAACTCCTCAGGAACTCCTTGATTTTCCGGGATAAAAAGTAGCCGGTGTCACCCTCCACGACCTCACTATATCCATGCAAAAAATCACAAATGCAAAAAGTCGAGCCGTAGCTCGTAGCCGTTGCGGCGTGATTGAAGGACCAACCAACAAACAAACACACTTTCGCCATTATTCAAACAAGCATCCATCCGTTATAAATGCCTTAAGAACGCGTAGAACACTAAAAAAATCAGATTTCACCCGCGCGGTGCGATGAAATAAAACACAGCCGCAACCTCATGTGGGGCGCGACAAACGAAAGCGTTTTGCGCGGAATAGGAGTGAAGTAAGCGCCAAATACTTTGTAATTCGAATATTCATTTTCTTTTCAATTCACTAAGCTACTCTCTTGATAATATTAATCGTAATTTAATGTAAAAATTTTGGCTCTGTAATATGCTTCTTCTTCTTCTTCTTCTTCTTCTTTATCAACCTATAGACGTCCACTGCTGGACAAAGGTCTCCTGCATGGACTTCCACAGGCTTCGGTCTTGCGCCGCTTGAATCCAGCGGCTCCCTGCGACTCGTTTGATGTCGTCGGTCCACCTGGTGGGGGGTCTGCCAACACTGCGCTTCCCGGTGCGGGGTCGCCACTCCAACACCTTGGGACCCCAACGACCATCAGTTCTTCGAACTATGTGCCCCGCCCATTTCCACTTCAGTTTCGCGACACGCTGAGCTATGTCGGTGACTTTGGTTCTCCTACGAATCTCCTCATTTCTGATTTGATCTCGCAGAGATATACCGAGCATTGCTCTCTCCATCGCTCGCTGGGTGACCCTGAGCCTTCTTATGAGGCCCATAGTTAGCGACCATGTCTCGGATCCGTAAGTCATCACTGGCAACACGCACTGTTCGAAGACTTGAGTCTTCAGGCACTGAGGGATTTTGGACGAGAAGACATCTCGGAGCTTCCCGAACGCTGCCCAGCCGAGTTGGATTCGGCGGTTAATCTCTTTCTCGAAATTGGACCTACCTAGCTGGACTGTATGTCCCAGGTATATATACTCGTCTACAATTTCGAGCGCAGAGTTCTCAACGATTACTGGGTGGAGCGGAGCATGAGCATTGGACATGATTTTCGTCTTGCTCATGTTCATTTTCAGGCCCATCTGTTGAGAAACCCTGCTGAGATCATTGAGCATTGTATTGAGATCTCTCAGAGTCTCTGCCATGACTACTATGTCATCGGCAAATCGCAGGTGAGTGATGTACTCGCCGTTTATGTTGATGCCAAGTCCGTTCCAATCCAGAAGCTTAAAGACGTCCTCCAACGCGGCGGTAAATAGCTTCGGGGATATTACATCTCCCTGTCGCACTCCACGCTGCAAGTGGATTGGTCTCGTAGTCTGGTCCTGTATACGTACTGACATAGTGGCGTTTTCATACAAGCACTTCAACACTTGGATATACCGGTAGTCAATCCGGCATCTCTGCAGCGACCTCAATACAGCCCAAGTTTCCACCGAATCAAAGGCTTTCTCATAGTCCACAAACGCTAAGCAAAGTGGCCGGTTATACTCTTCCGTCTTCTGTATAACCTGCCGCAGCGTATGAATGTGATCTATGGTACCAAAGCCTTTTCGGAATCCGGCTTGTTCGGGAGGCTGGAAGTCGTCAAACCTACGAGCGAGACGATTCGTAATGACTCTCGAGAACAACTTGTAAACATGACTCAGCAGCGAGATGGGTCTATAATTCTTCAGCAAGGTATTATCACCCTTTTTGAAGAACAGGACCACCACGCTCCTGTGCCATGCTTCCGGCGTTATACCCTCGTGAATGACGGAATTGAACAATCGCTGAAAGATCTTAAGTACCGGTTTTCCACCCGCTTTCAGGAGTTCCGCAGTGATTCCGTCATCACCTGGCGCCTTGTTGTTCTTGAGCTGTTTAAGAGCCATTCTAATCTCGTATAGGCTGACGTCCGGGATATCTTCGGTAATAATATCTATAATATAATAAATATAATATCTTCTGTAATATGCAACACATTGAAAATAAATGGATATTGGTTAAAAATTAGACCTAACTTCGCGATTTTATACTATCGAACAAATTTCATCATTTTATGTTTTTGCCAAGCACGTCCCTTGGCAGTATGATGTAATTTTTTCGTATTTTTTTTTCGGATAGTTGAAACTTGATCTGCTACTGTAAAAATGAAATCTGTTTACTGTTAACGAGCGTACACACTACACACACTCTTAATCCTTAAACTAGAAAAAATTATAACTGTATTTTCAATAAGGCTGATTTTCGGTTATTTACATTTCAAAACGATTTCATGATTTCCTTGTACTGCAAGTATTAAGATGCTAATGCCGCTCTCGAAACGTGTTTGTTCATCTTGTCCGTCACTTCGACAGGTAATTGTTAGCGCTTAGCAGATCGCTCGCTCAAACTGTGAATAATTTTGGAAATTCAATGTCACAATGTGTAACGGTGCGGTCGAACGTACATAATAATATGAATAGGATTACGTGATATACGTGATAACGTATACATACGTATGAGTATAATATGAGGAACTTTAAATGCAAAGAACTTCTTCTTTATCAATAGATAAGCTGAAACCCGCGTCTTCGTCCGCGTGGATCCGTGATAAAAAGAAGCCCATGTAACTCTCCAGGTCCTCAACTATACCCATGCAAAAAATCACGTCGATCCGTAGCACTGTTAAGGCGTGATTGAAGGACAAACCAATAAAACAACAAACAAACACACTTTTGCATTTATAATATTACTAGCTGAAGCCCGCGACTTCGTCCGCGTGAATTTCGTTTTTAAAGTCCCTCGGGAACTCTTTGATTTTCCGGGATAATAAGTAGCCTATGTCACTCTCTAAGTCCTCAACCATAGACATGCAAAAAATCACGTCGATCCGTAGCTCTGTTGCGGCGTGACTGAAGGACAAACCAACATACCAACAAACACACTTTCTCATTTATAATATTCGTATGATTTTTATATCAACCGATAGACGGATAGACGTCCACTTCTCAAAATGTGTCTCTGGTATATCCTTGCTAATATTATAAATGCGAAAGTGTTTGTTTGTTGGTTTGTCCTTCAATCACGCCGCAACAGAGCTACGGATCGACGTGATTTTTTGCATGTGTATAGTTGAGCACCTGGAGAGTGACATAGGCTACTATTTGTTCCGAAAAATCAAAGAATTCCCGAGGGATATTAAAAACTGAATCCACGCGGACGAAGTCGCGGGCATCAGCTACTAATGGAATATTTTGCTACCAAGATGTTTTCCTTGGCCGTTGGAGCTTGTGATATTTGCTTCAACGCACATAACTCCGAAAAGTCAGAGGTGCTTGCCCGGGCTCGAACCTGCGACCCCCGAACAGGGGACCGCAGTCCTAAACACTAAGCATTTCCTCAATACCTAAAAAAATCGCTGTCATACTCAAACATCTCTCATATATCTCCAAGGCACTTATTGTTTTATCTCCAACCATTACGTCAATTGATATTCGCCAACGCAGCGGTCATCGTTTATGGGGACCTTAATAAACCCCTAGATCACCACGTTATGTCATTTTGATGTTTCTTTTGGCTGTCCACTTTTACACTAGCGTTATTATACGCAAGCCATCCTTGAACTAGGTTTTCAAAAATATCGCAGGAACCCTCAATTTTTCCGGGTTAAAAGGTACTATGTCACTCTTCAAGTCCTCAACTGTACCTATGCGAAAATCACGCCGATACGTCCTTCTGTTGTTGCGTGATTGCAGGAAAAATCAACAAACAAACACACTTTCGCATATATTTTTTTTAATTGAATAATAACAATTTAAAAACTAATTACAAAAAATTTAGCCATCCTCATGAAACATAATTCCTGTTGGAATTAAAAACCTTAATCTATGCGGACGAAGTCGCGGGCATCATGTAGTATAATAACATTGGTAAGGATGTTTAAAACATAATTTGCTAACTAAAATGAGGAAGTTCACTGCAACTTCATCCCATCATTGCAATTTCACCTAGTGGTAAGTGACGACATAGTCTAAGATTAGACTTAGATCATGTCAGAAGACTCCTTTCTTGATCCTTACACTTAGTTTCAGCTACTAGATGTTATCGTTCAATCATCATCATCATCATCATCAACACCCCATCAACGGCTCTCTACTGAGCGCAGGTCTTCTCTCTGAGAAGGGGTATAGAAATGTTCAATACCTGAATTTAACTGACACACACACAAAATAATACTATTGACCATTTATATAAGGACGAGAGGAACGCAAGAGGAGGGCTCAGCGATCATTCGTCTCCCGTTGTAATTAATTATTCCAAAGTGCTTTGCCAACTTTTGTGATGAATTAATATCGTTGGGTATCGTGTTGCCTAATTCATGTCTTCATATCGTTTGTGACGCGTTAACATTTCGACTGAATGATAATAATTTACATCAAGGTAATTAACTGACTGACTGATTTATCAGCGCACGGCTCAAATCACTGGACGGATCGAGCTGAAATTTCACATAAAGATAGCTATTATGATGTAGGTTTTTGCTAAGAAAGAACTTTTTCGAAAATTCAAACCCTAAGGGGGTAACATAGGGGTATGTAAAATCTAAATTTATTATAGTTAGATTGGAGTTTAACTGATTTTTGGAGCATAGAACTGCACCACGAGGCTAACCACCAACGCTTGTATTATTATTTCAATATTGTGTTGACAGTTCGTACTATGACGACCTTAAAGTAAATAATAACATGACATTTCAAAACAATATTGAAAATATAATAAGTTTCTACTACTTTAGGGCCGCGGCCGTACTGGTAAGGCGACTGTCAACACCGCAAAGTTCTAAAAATGCATACCTACTGACAACTCAATACATGTTAAGATGGGCAGATAGAAAGTAGCCCCATTCCGCTGGTGGCACCCGTTCACGAGCGTCAGCGGTAGGGCCTTGATCGTGTTCTATGTGTGGACTTTTTAGACATTGTCGTGTCCGTGGAAGTGTAAACGGGTCCAGGTTTCCCAGTTAACTCGCACAGCGTTGTATTACTTTATATTGTTAGGAGTTTTACCGTAATGAGTGTTGAGTTTCAAATTAATTTACACACTTTATAATATACTTTACTTAACTCCAGAGCGTGGGTTTTGTGCTTTAGTTGTAAATAAATTTTCGTTGTTAGCCGAGTTAACAAAGGTGATTCCTAAGTTAACAACAACGCTTCTTAACAAGCTTAAGCATAGGTATGTGACGGTTTACGAGTGAAACACTTTCCATTTCATGCATGGAGTGATTGTAATACAGTACCTAAGAAGTTATAAATTACCAGTAAATTATTATAATTCTTGCAATTCACGAGGGCGACTGACTTATGGTTGTGTGTGTGTCGTATCTGTATAAGTGTGAGCGAGCGCAATGCTCGCGCCTGCCCGCTCCCACCTAAGCTTTGACAGGCACGCACACTTATGCAATGTGCATGTACACGAAGTAACCACAAGTGAAGCTCACTCGCCTTCGTGAATTGCAAAAACTGTAGTAAGTACAGAATCGACCATAAAAAGTTGGCGTTTAGAGTTCCAAAGCGTACATGAACATAAACGTATTGATAAATTACTATAATTCCAGTACAAAAAGCGATATCGAAATTCTCTGGATGCGTACGAAAACGCTAGTGTCAAAGTGAACCAGCGGTTGTGCGAATGACATTGTAAAAGGGAAATATTTATGGTGTCCCTTAGAGAACTTAACTCCATCATGAACATTACCACATGAGGGGAGCTATTTGTGGGGGCCAAAACACTTGGGTTATAAATAGGCCATAATTTTTATTGTTATACTTGCCCTTGCGGTAAGTTTGGTTTGTGGTCGTTTATGTACTTAATTCGATACTTTTTTTATGGCCTGCCCATCTTAACATGTATTGAATTGTAAGTAGGTACCATTCCGAACCACAGTGGTAGATTCATTTGATGATTCGAAAGCACTAATTGTAAAAGTTTATTTGAATGAAAAATCTTCTGTTCTAATCGGCTTTGCTTCAGCTGTCCACAATCTTGTGGAAGCAAAGATAGATAAGCTACATTTTGTAACATTTTTGTTTTGAAAAGAACTGCTGAGTTTCTTGGCGGCTCTTCTCAGCAGAATCAGCTTTCCGAACCGATGGTGGATTCTTGACTTGTCATAAAAGCCACATGAAATAAATGATTTTGAATTTATGATTTTGGATGGGAATTTTAAGCCTCAATAGCTCGGTTAAAGGTGTGGACTGAATCCCCAGCCGTAGCACTACTGTCGTAGGTATACTCAATCTGCGACAAGTTTTAGGGAGAAGGCAGACTGGCTTCTTTTAACGGCAGCGATCGGCATTTTTATGAATTTTAATTGCTGTTAAGTTGAAGCTCGAATCCGCGTTCGAATGTTAACTCGGGTACACAAAAAACGCCAGTCGCAGAGCGTTGCGTTTGTGGAACCACCATTTTTCGATTCAGGGATTCGTTTGTGAAATAAGACATTTTAAAGTGCTAAATATTAGAATCAATCTCAAGAAGTTTAGAGTCAATCAATATTAGGGTACATAAGTTAAGGAGCTATATCTGTTTTTTTCTAGGTTAGGTATTACACGTAGTGTAAGTTGCATATTTTGTAGTATATTATAGTATTTAAACCATGGAACTCAAAATATGTACAATATTCATAAATAAAATAAAAGCACTATCCTAGTTCAGCAATAATTTATGTGACTAGCAACTACGGAACCCTACACTGCGCGTGATCCAACACGCACTTGGCCGGTTTTATTTAGCATTGGCGTTCCGCGATTTTCTACTTTTAGCATCGTATCGAACGCTTTTAAGCCGTGAAAACGCGATCAAGTCTCAGAAAGGCCGATCGCTGCCGCTAAATTTAGCCAGTCTGCCCGCTCCCTTAATCTTATTGCTCGGCTCTCACCAATTTTCCAAACCATTTATTCGAGTACTTCTTTAGAAACAAACTGTAATAAAGTAGCATTCATAGGTACAAAATATAATATGTCGTCACTTTCAGCGGCTACTTTCTGTCTGGCCGTCTTAACATGTGTTAAATTATAATTAGGTATGCTTTTGTGGAACTTCCCCTCATTGTGGTAACATACATAGCATAATACATAGCATAATACATACATAGCATAATATTTATTATATTGTAAACTTGTTTTGAAAAGAGCAACCGCCGAGTTTCTTGCTGGTTCTTCTCGGCAGGAAGGGCATTCCGAACCAGTGGTAGACTCATCGACGATTCAAAAGCACTTGTAAAAAAGTTTATTTGAATAAAAAACATTTATATTCTATTATTCTATTCACTTCCAGCAACTTCCGCTACTCCAGCAACTCTGAAACTGCTGTACCACTTGAGCCAACAACAACAGAGAGTGGCCTTGCGACTCCTGTTATTGCTCCTCTCACGAAGCCGACTCGAAACGACTTCTGGGCATTTGGCAATGTATGCTGCGGCATACATAGTTTTTCCGGATAACTGAAGTTCCTAGTTTTTTTCACTATTTTTTATGATAGCTTTTAAGTTCTAGAAGCAGAGTTTCAATATAATTCCACAAACAACTCAAACAAACAAACAAACAGCTTACTCACCAAAAAACTGCATGTGCAGTTTAGCGGGATCAATTATAACTTGTTAATTGTTATGCATTATTTGTTAAATAAATTTAAAAAAAAATGTCACCTGCCAAATTAAGGGTTAAAAACTAAACCGGTTTCTGTCCGGCATCATACCGGTACGTTGCCTCCGCCGAAGTTTCTCACCAAAACCAAACCAGAAACAATTTAGAATTTACGAATTCCGTTAGTCACTGCCGGAAATTGAACCTGGGCCTCCTACTTCTAAAACCACTAGGCTCACGACTGCACCTGAGAGGTTTTTAAATGAAATAAGAGTAAAATTACATACAAAAGTGAATATATGGCTTAAACACATGAGAACAAAGCAAAAATTAAAATTCCAAACGTAGCGTGGTCCACACGTGGCATTACAGTACTTCGGTGCGAGCTGCCATATGTTCTAAAGGAGATTGGCGAATTCCATATAGTTTCTGACCTAGACGAACTGAACTGAACACTGAACGCCCACGTTCACGCATCAAACTTCTCATACTTGTTCTAAGTCTAAAGTCTATCAAATAAAGTTGGGAAAAAAAAAATATTCACTTGTATTGCCATGTAACGGTTATTTAAAATGTGTAGATACTTGTGAATAATTATATTTTTGATCCCAATCTTCTAAAAATATGAGGCTTACACAGAAACATACTCTCCAAAATATTAATTAAAATTAAATTTTTCTGAATCTGAACGGTTTTTAAAATGCTGGGTCAAAATTCGCCAACCTCCTTTAAACTCTATTTGTGCTTACTATACTTGTGACATACTTTCTTAAATTATAGTACCTACCTTAGAAGTAGCTGACTACCCCTTGGTCTAGTAGTTAGCATAATATTCTACTACTATTTGATGCCCGCGACTTCGTCTGTGTGGGTAGAACCCATGCAGTAACACGATTGAATAGTTGGGTCCTGGAATTTAACTTTGTAGCCTTTGCTTGGTATCTACAACAACTATTCATAATCAACAGTTAATAAATAACCACAGCTTAGGTGGGCAGTACCCCTGCAGCATCAGGATTGAGGAGTTACAACCCCAAGTTTTTATGGAACCATCTCGCAAAGTTTCTGTATCGATTAATAAAAGATTCACGCAAATTAATTTATTTATATGACAAGCCAACAATATTCATGCACAAATATGAAGATATTTAAACAAGTAAACTAACAACTAAGAGACACATAGCAAAAATATCAATAACTGGCATGTACAATAGTACATTGTTCAACGAGGGGTGAAAGTGACCGAGTAAGGAATCGCACTTTCTCCCGAGTGATGATACATAGTGCTTTATACTACACCTACGAGGAAAATAACAGACATTTTTTAATTAAAGTTTATATTGAAATTCGTACAATCATTAAAACTGAAGGTGATGTTTTTGTTCGACAAATTAATGGTTTTAGACGTCTGAGACAAAACAGCTGACGAGATAAATGCCTGTGCTGGTGGCACAGCGCTTGTGGAAGGCTGTGGTTCCAAAGGTCAACTGCTTGTCTAAATAGTTGCCACTGGTGGCTTCGTAGATGGATGAGTAGATGAATGTTAGTTAAAAGAGTACAACATTTTCAGAAGAAGATGGTGCATTTTTCTCGTTTTTCCATTGTACAAAATCTTCGTAATCTTTGTTGTATCTATTTTTGGATTTTTCGGGCAAAAGATTTGCAATCGCTGCTTCAGCAAATAATTTTTTCATCATACCTATTCGAAAAACGAATATTGGCTTCAGAGGACAGCGGGAGCAAAATTTCATTTTAACCCCATGGGACTTTTCATTTCTCTCTTCTGATTGGTCCGCGTTATAGTGCTTTAGCATACTAAAGCACTAACGCGGACCAATCAGAAGAGAGAATTCAAAAATGTGTCGAAATTCAAAAATGTTTGAAAAGCTGTTGTCTACGATAAGTCACGTGATCAAATTTGTCGATTAGATATATACGCCCATACTTTCAACATAAATATTAATGTTTAATTATTTCATAAAAATTTATTTGTGTTTTATTTAAACTTTCAATATACGTATTGGTAATGTCTATACTCTATACATAGAAGTTTGATACTCCTAGCTTTTTCTCATAGGTAATGATGAAAAATAGTGTGTGTCATTCGGGGCCAAAATTTTTTGTTCTCGGGCGGCGTATATATTGAATTCCTCGCTACGCTCAGGATTCTACTTTAGAATCCCTCGCTGCGCTCGGGAGTCTACTATAGAATCCTTCACTTCGCTCTGAATTCAAAATAACGCCCTCGGGGAACAAAAAATTCCTTTGGCCCCATATAACACAAATAACTATTTATTCTGGCGGCGTCATCAAAATAACTTCACTGTCACTACTAGGTAATTTTATAAATTCAATATTATGATAAAACAAAGGAAAGAATTTTTTAAATTTTTTTAAATGCAAAGAAAATGCAAGCGGCCAGCAACAATTTGTTTTTTTGACAATAATTTTTTGGTACACAAACACAAAGAAAATAGCGCGAACAATTTTGTAGGTTGTTGTTGTTTTTCATTAGCCCTCTTGAGGACAGGCAAAGATCCATGACCTATTTAGCCTAATAGAATCTGTAACCGCGTATTCCTACTTATAAAACAAACTCGTCTTTATGATATTCTTCTATATTTAATTATATTAATTAAAAATTGAAATGAAAATGAAATAAATACACTAATATACAAAATAAATAACATAAGGGTACAAGGGGCTATAAAACTATTAGAAGCGATACCAGCACATACCAGGCAACCATGTTGTAGAGGATAATATTATGATGATATGATATTTATTTATTATTTTATTATTTATCATTTAGTTCCTATTTTTTATATTTTTAGTTCGTTATTTAATTTATTAGGTACTTACTATGAAAATAATGAGTCTTATTTGTTGAAACAGATTTCTATTTTTTTTTATCATTTTTTAAGTATTGGTATTACTGAACTGATTTTATCAAAAATTAAAAAAAAAAACCACGTGTGTAATGGATTTTCATACAACTTTTCAGCCCGCTAAAGCACGTAAGTAATGAAATTTCATACATTTTTTCAGCCCGCAGATTTGTCTCCACGTAAAGACGTATTTTCTTTCTCGCTCTTTTCCGATATGACGCAAATCAGAAGGTACTTTCCGAGCAGGTGTAGTATAAAAGATTTTGAGACATACAGTTTAGTTTGAGTAGTGATACAAAGGTTACAGAAAATAAATCGGTTTAGAAATAACGGACATATCGATATACTTAGGTAGAAAAAACACAATTTTTTTTTAAAGTCGGTTAAAAAATTAGCTTCCGTTACTCCTTATAACATCAGCTATTTGTTGGTGCAAGTCACGTCAAAAACAGTCCAGCCGTTCCCGATATTAGCTGGAACAAACAGACAGACACAAATTTTTTTTTAATGAATGTTTTCTTTTGAGTACCGAATACACCTACTTGTGTATGCATTTAGTAAAAAGTTGTAAACAGAGTGACCAATTTTATTTATTTGTATAAATATAGATAGATGGCGAGATACTAGTTGATACCAGGGTCAGGCCAAAAAATGAATTGGATTTTGCCGTTTGAAAACTTTCCAACTATGAGAGAACCAACAAAGCAACAGAAAAGGATCGTATCTCTTTTTTAATTTAAAGACCAGCACTTAACTGCAATCTCACCTGATGGCAAGTGAAGATGCAGCCTAAGATGGAGCGCGCTTGCCTAGAAGCTGCCTATTCACTCTTGATCTACAGGTATCCAAGTTATAGTCAGTTGAAAAAACGGTAGCCGGAAGGGCATTCCAAATTTTAGCGGTGCGTATTAGGAACGAGGAAGCAAAGCGCTTAGTGCGGGATCGTGGAATTTCGACCACGTAGCGGTGCAGATTCGTGTGATGCCTTGCAGTTCGATGGTAGAAGGGTAATGGAGGAACTAAATCGAATAGTTCTTGAGCACACTCTCCAAAATACCGACAGACATGAAACCTTGCGCCGATGTTCCAGACTTTGAAGTCTGGAGTTAACTAGCGAATGTAGTCTTTAATCAGATCTAAAGTTTCAAGATACACCTAAGGACCTTCTATCTGAAAAGCACCTACTCAAAATAATCGACATAAATCCTTTCAGCCTCCATTTGCTTTTCAGACGCTAGAAAAAACGTGATAGTAACTAAAAATACATTCCTATTGTATTCTCACGGGTAACATTAATACAGCAGCCATCCGTAACGCACCTATCAACGGCTTTTACGGCTCCAACTCACGGAACAGCACTTTAGCGTGAGATTGACTAATGTCTATAGGAAACGTAAATACAACCTCATTTGTTACTCCTCTTAACAATAGTACCGAAATAATGTACTGCGCGGAGGAAAAAATACAAGTAACAGACATGAAGTTGTTTTTATTGCTATTATATATTTTATTTATATTATATATTTTTATGGCTTTATCTAGCAATAAAAACAACTTCGCGCGTGACGATAAATAATATAATTTAATATAAAAAATATTTTTAAAAAACCGACTTCAAACTCCCGCGCCACTATACAAAGTATATAATTTATTGTTGATATTTTCAAAACAACTCGACCGATTTCGATAAAATTTATATGATACTAATTACTACCTATGCAGAAGCTGGCGGTAGCCAAAAAAAATGCATACGGTATGGCTATTCGCATTTTTAATCACTTGCCGGATAATATGAAAAGTTTTCCATTAAGTCGATTTAGAAAAGCACTTTTTGACATGCTTATAGATAAAATGTATTATAAGATTAATGACTACCTAATTGAAGAGTTAAATTGATTTTCCGTATTTTACTGACATGGTTTCAATTATTAAGGATTGTTTTTTGCACGCCAAGCTTGGCAGGATATGTTGAAGCTCTATAATTGTTAACTTAACATCTATGTAAATATGTCTATATTTCATGTACCATATTCTCGCAAAATAAAATGATTGATTTATTGATACCTGAGGAGTATACTCTTTCAAACAAAAAAAGAATTTTCCAAATCGGTTCAGGCGTCTTCGAGTGATCGGTGGACATACATAAAAAAAAAAGATTCCGACGAATTAATAACCTCCTCCTTTTTTGAATAATCAATGATGGAAAGCACTGATGAAGTCTAGGTTAGAGCGAACTTGCGTAGAAGATGCCTGTTCACTCTTGCCTGGAAGATACTCAATTTATAGGTGGCAGAGAACACGGACGTCGGAAGGGCGTTCCAAACCATAGCTGTTCGTTTCAAAAACGTTTCGTGCGAGTAAGCTTGATTTCTACCACGTAGTGATGCCAACGCTCATGACGTCTCGCAGTTCTGTGGTGGAACGGTGAAGAAGGAACAAGGTAGTGAAGTTCCGGAGATTATTCTCCAAACGCCTCCTAACGTCGTTTTTATTCAAATAAACTTTTAAGCTATTGCATAGCTTTTATCGCGGGCTTTGAACTAGGACAAACAGTTTGAGCGCGGCGACCAAATCAAGAAATTCCGTAGCGAAAATAAACCTAACACCGTCGTTCAGTAAGCTTTCAACATTTTAGAGGTTCACAAGTAGCTCTGTTTGGCGCAGTGGGCGAGCGGCGGCTTTCTTTACCGTATGGTGTATGATGTCGCAGGTTCGAATCTCACTCGCGAAGTAGTGACAGTGCGCTTTCCTTGTTTGTTTGTTTTTTAATTATTTTTTTTGCATAATTTTTACTATGCAAAAAAAATATTGCATAAATATTATAATTGCATAAGTTGATAAAAAATGCTATGCAATTGCTTTACCGCGGCAGTCCCCGAAAGCCACTTAATTTTTTTACAAGTGCTTTTGGATCTTCGATGAGTCTACCAGGTTTTTAATAAACCTCCAAGCAGATGAAGTCGTGGGTAATAACTAATGAAGAAACATTTTTCGCCCAGTTTCTGAAAAGCTTTCTGCCATTGTTCATAAATTTTCAATTGGAACAACTTCTTTGAGTCGTTACCGTTTTGATTTTTACAACTTCCTATTGTAACCTAATTATTATTTTTTATTCCTGTTGTTTCAGTTCAGTCAGTAACAAAATTGTATTTTTTTTTTGGAGAGGTTACTCCAAAACTCCGTCAAATCTAAACTGATCTCAATATTATTTTTTATTTGAAAGGTCATACCGTCAGGTTGGTCCTATTGGTGAAGATTGATCCTTTGAAGCTATCACTAAAATATATACTTTGTAGCGGCGTTTGAAGTTAATTTTTTTAAAGAGTTTTTATTGCATGGGTATGGTTGAGGCCCTAGAGAGTGACACCGGCTTTTTATCGCAGTAAAATAAAACCTTCAAGCGGACAGACTCGGGGGCAAAAGCTAGTACCTGCCTTTTAGGTATTTTACTAACATAAATACTCTAACTTCGAACAGGGCAACGCTCTTCGTATTTATGAAGCTCATATTCAAACACATTAAGCAAACGTAATTACTAATTAATTCAAATGAATTGCTGAATATTTCTTACGAGTATAAATAAACTAAGAGAACCTGATAGAGAGTGTAAGTGCTCCACCAAATTAGTAAAGCAGATCCACTGGAGTCAATTTATTATACTACTAGCTGATGCCCGCGACTTTGTCCGCGTGGATTTAGTTTTAAAGTCCCTCGGGAACTCCTTGATTTTCCGGGATAAAAAGTAACCTAAATGTTGACCCGAGTAATAAGCTACCACGGTATAAAATTGTGTAGAAATCTGTGCGGTAGTTTTTACGTGAAAGAGGGACAAAGAAATAGACAGGAATCTTCCAGTTACAGTTTTATTATATGTATACTATATGAGGTGCTATTTGTAGTAAATAAAATAAATTTTACTCCAATGAACTGTGTTATCTTGTTCAAGAGTGTTCAGCTGTGTGATTATAAAATGAAGTTGTTTTTACTTTAACAGCTTGATAAGTAGGTTATTTATAAATTTATATATCAAACATACATATTGTGAGCAGCTATATAAATATGATTATTTTAATTAAGCCATTTTGGTCTATGAGAGATTAGCTGGAACTTTTCAGGTTACCTGATGTTAAGTAGCTTTTATCTCGATGAAATAAAGATGCAAACTTTGTTATGAAACATGCAAGTATTGTTCGTTCGTACACATATTTAGTATCGTTAAATTTGATACCTCTACATATATAAAAAGATTTTAAATATGATGTTACTAAATCCAGCGCTTGTGAAAAGAAGGTACCTAACTGTTAAATTGTCACGGAACCTTAACTCTAGGAGATTTTCTATCAGCTATTATGCTGGCTTTACTTTTATAAACAAGTTTTCTAGCGAGAATTTCATCTACATCTTCCTTTAGTCTCTCATAAAAGATTTTACTCGAATCTAATTATAATTGATGTATGTACAAGTGAGTATCGAATTAATGTGAAATTTTCCTAATTGATTATTGGCTCTTTTGGAAATCCTACTGAAATTAATAGGGCAATTTGAAAATGAAATCATAACAAAACTTCGTTCGTGTTATGAAACAGTCATTATAATTATACTTGCTATGTTTTTTTATATTATTTTTTCTTTATTGCTATGTTTTTAAAACGCTCACAGCTTTCAAAATTAAAAAAATCATGTAGTCCAACTTGTGGCTTTTATGTTAAGTCAGGACCCTACTATCGGTTTGGAAATCAGATTCTGTTGAGGGAAGTTTTGTTATATTTAAAACGTAACGCAAAGAGTTAAATGTTTTAAGGCACCAAAATGTGGGCAATAAAATTTAATAGACACGATTCTAAATACACAATATAGGTAAATTACTAGGAGACGCTGAAATAACAAACGCCCGTACAGAACTACAAATTGGGTAACCAAACGATTCATAGAAAAAATATTTATCTTCACGTTCGGAGAAATCTATTTTTGTTGTGAATTGCGCCTGTTTCTTTATTTATTGGTTTTGCAGTTGTCCGTTATAAGTTACGACTGTTGAAATTGTCTGTTTTGTGGATTTTTCTATTCATTTTTCTGTTTTGTGCATCCAAATTCTCATTTCTAATCATCATCATCATCATCATTAGCAACCCATCAACGGCTCACTACTGAGCGCAGGTCTCCTCTCAGAGAAGGGTTATAGGCCATAGTCCACCACGCTGGCCCAATGCGAATCGGTGGACTTCACACACCTTCGAGAACATTATGAAGAACTCGCAGATGTGCAGGTTTTCTCACGATGTTTTCCTTCACCGTTGAAGCGAGTGATAGTTAATTGCTTAAACGCACATGACTCCGAAAAGTCAGAGGTGCGTAGGTACCCGGGATCGAACCTGCGACCCCCCGAATAGGAGACCACAGTCCTAACCGCTAGGCTATCACTGCTTCCTCATTTCTAATAGTTGCTTCTATTAATCTCATAATGTTGGGGGTTTCTTGGGACGATATTGCGAGAGATTTGCGAGGAAATGCGAATTTTATTTAACTCTTAAGATAAGAGAATTAAAATTCCTTACTTGACTCAGGATTTGAGAACTGATCTCCTTACATATAGTTTTCCTATCGACTGCGCCATCACGCGATTATTAAATAGTTATTTAATTATTTTATGAAAAATGAAAATTTTTCCCCATTTTGTGACACTCTTTGTTTTTTTTTTATTATTCGATGACAAGCTAGTCCTTGACTGCAATCTCACCTGATGGTAAGTGACGATGCAGTCTAAAATGGTAGTGGGCTAACTTGGAAGGGATATGGCAGTGAACATTCAACCCATACCCCTAATTGGTTTCTACACGCCATCGTGCCGGAACGCCAAATCGCTTGGCGGCACGTCTTTGACGGTAGGGTGGTAACTAGCCACGGCCAAAGCCTCCCACCAGGCTAGCCCAGAGACAATTCAGAAATTATAAATTCCCAAATTGACCCCGCCGGGAATCGAACCCGAGACCTCCCAGTTATAAGACAACAGCGCTCACCACTGAGCCAGGGAGGTCGTCGCTTCTATTAATCTCATAATGTTGGGGGTTTCTTGAGACGATATTGCGAGAGATTTGCGAAGAATTTTATTTAACTCTTAAGATAAGATAATTAAAATTCCTTAATTGACTCAGGATTTGAGAACCGATCTCCTTACATATAGTTTTCCTATCGACTGCGCCATCACGCGATTATTAAATAGTTATTTAATTATTTTATGAAAAATATTCCCCATTTTGTGACACTCTCAAGAAAAGCGCTGCCGCCTTGCGCCCACTGGAATGTAGACTTGATTCGAGTTCAAAGTCAAAAATGCAAGTCCACAATTAAACTGTAACTAGTGAAGCAAATGCGAACAGCGCGGCGCGTCAGAAATCAAAGCAAAAATCCTCAGAGCGAGCGATTTCGGCTTTTCATCTAAATGCATACATCGCGGCCTCAATTTCACGCGGCGTCGCTCAAAAACGTCGCAAAAAGAAAGTCCAAAGGCTGCCCAAAAAAGGCCGAAACCAATAAGGTCAACGCCCAGTGGCCAAAAGACTAGTAGAATACAGATATGTTGGCCATGGGTTAAGCATTTTAGTCGACATCCATTTTCACTTCCTTATTTTGCACAATAATTTATAGTCTATACTCTTTGTATAGACTATAAAGCAAGCAAAGAAGAAGAAGAAGCAGTGATAGCACAGTGGTTAGGACTGCGGTCTCCTGTTCGGGGGGTCGCAGGTTAGATCCCGGGTATGCAACTCTGACTTTTCAGAGTTAAGTGCGTTTAAGCAATTAAATATCACATGCTTCAACGGTGAAGGAAAACATCGTGAGGAAACCTACACGACTGAGAGTTCACCTGTTATACTCAAAGACGTGTGAAGTCTACCAATTCGCATTGGGCTAGCGTGGTGGACTATGGCCTATAACCCTTCTCTGAGAGGAGACTTGCGCTCAGTAGTGAGACGTTAATGGCTTGCTTAAGATGATGATAGTCTTAAGCTTCATATTTTTAATGCGAAATTAACTCTGTCTTGATTGATTGCAAACCTGTAATGTAAATTACACGATTTAACCGCTTAACTGACTATAATAATATTTGGCAGAGGAATAGTTTGCATTCTTGTGACGTTTGTCACAAGAATGCAAACACGTTGACACGTTTGTGTCATCATCATCATCTTAATCATCTCGACCATCACCAGGCTGGTGATGGGTCCATTATTAGTGGACATCATTAGTGGGCACAAGTCTCCTCTAAAATGAAAAAGAAGGGTTTAGGCCATAGTCCACCAAACTAGCCATTTTTCAATACCGGCTACTTTGTAGTCAAGACCTCATCACCATCATCGGCAATCCATCAACTGCTAAGAGCAGGTCTCCTCTCAGAGAAGGGTTACAGGACATAGGCAACCACACCGGCCCAATGCAAATTGGCAGACTTCACACGCCTTTGAGAACATTATGAAGAACTCGCAGGCGTGCAGGTTTTCTCACGATGTTTTTCTTTACTGATGAAGCAAGTGATATTAAAATGCTGAAACACACTAAGACGAGATGTATAAGTACGTGTTTGTTTCCATTATGCCACTTCGAAAGTGGCTATAATAGTGATATTAGATACATCATACGAAAACAACGCGGAAATTTTAAAGAAAATAGTGAAAAATTGTTGGAACTTTAAGAATAGATGAAATACTCTCTTGGGTTATCTGTATCTTGAAATTGATTTTGTTACGGTTTTAGATTTAATTTTGTTTGAGGATTTTATAGTGAGTAGTGTATACTAGCATAGACATAGCTGTATTATGATTTTATGGTAATATACTGAGTTTAAGAGCAAACCCTAATGATTAATTAAATAAACCAGCAGAATTCAGCTTTCCGAAACGATGGTAGATTCACGATTTGCCATAAGTGCCAAAATTTAGCCTACTTAAATAATTTTGAATTTAAATTTTGAATTCTTTTATTACTACTTAAAATTAAAAAGAGATGTACGCACTAAATATTTTTATTAAAACGTAAAATTTACACTTAGGATTTGTCCCGAATTTTCACCCTCTTAATGGCGACCATACTCAGGGGAAACACGTGCGATACGAGAATCCTTTGACAACTAGTTAGCCGTAATTTGGAACGTGTTTTTCGGTACGTTTGAATGGACGAATTTCTTTGTACACGTCGAAAAAAATGTAGAGCAAAACGATTATGTAACTACCCAGTGTATCTAGTAATTCTCCTCGAAATTGATTCGACTCATTGTATTGAAATAAAGTAAACAACCATCAAGAAAATAAATCAGGATATAGGATTTATTTTTGATTTTTTTTTTGATTTGACAAATATTCTCCTCTCCCTTCCAAATAAGCGGTAAGCTTGTAAGTATTAGGAGTGGGTACGACAATAGTTAAACGGTAGGGATCGTACCTGCGACCTTTCAATTTTCAATCCGCACCTTTAACTTTTGGGCTATTAAGGTTTCAGAGATAGTCATTCGCAGAGGAATATGGACCGGAGTATCCATATTTAATTTTATGGGTAGTCATGGCGACCGCAGATAGAAGGGAAAACAAGTCACATTCATAGCTACAGATATGTATGTATGTATGTATATACTTTATTGCACCACAAAACACAAATGAAAAACACAGGTTACCAAAAAGAAAACTTAAAATGTAGGTACAAAAAGGCGGTCTTATCGCTAAATAGCGATCTCTTCCAGACGACTTTAACGCTAGGGAGAAAATAAACAAATAGACATTGCGAGGTATATTACACTAGCTGACCCAGCGAACTACGTACCGCCAACAAAAATATTTAGTGGTTGGTCACCCTTATCATTTAACGGTATGAAAAATAGATGTTGGCCGATTCTCAGACCTACCCGATATGCACACAAAATTTGACCAAAATCGGTCCACTCGTTTCGGAGGAGTAAGGTAACTAACATTGTGACACGAGAATTTTATATATTAGAACTAGCATTTGCTCGGTGCGCGAGCTGCTAAAGCAGCTCGCGGGAAGTGTTTTACTAAAAGTAAGGCGCGTGGGTGCGCGGCCCGCTAAAGCGGACCGCGATTGTTCGGCTTTATTTATTTCGCTCGGTGCGCGAGCTGCTAAAGCAGCTCGCGGGAAGTGTTATTGCTACAAGTAGGGCGCGTGGGTGCGCGGCCCGCTAAAGCGGACCGCGATTGTTCGGCTTTATTTATTTCGCTCGGTGCGCGAGCTGCTAAAGCAGCTCGCGGGAAGTGTTATTACTACAAGTAGGGCGCGTGGGTGCGCGGCCCGCTAAAGCGGACCGCGATTTTTTTACTCATCAAGTAGACCTTCGGATTCTGGTCATCTTTTGCCAAAAAATTTGTTCGAGCACACCCCACCTATCTGCAATAACCTGGCCGTGCTCCTCATTCACAAAAGAAAAAGAAAAAAAAAAAGAAAAAAAAAGAAAAAAAAGAAAAAAAGCAAATGTAAAATGAAAAAAAAGAAAAAGAAAAAAAGCCCTATGACTTTATCAAAATCAATGTCTTGCATAGTTCCTAACTTCTAGTCCCTTCAATATTCCCCATACATTTTGTATGGGGGGAAAAAAAAATCCGCCATCTTGAATTTTTTTCCTACTCACCAGGTAGACCTCCGGGTTGTGATCATCTTTTGTCGAGAAACCGCTCCTCCATCTTTTATAGTCTCCGAGAGAGAGACGGACAAAATTTGCCGCCATTTTTTTTCCGCCATTTTGGAATTTTTTTTCAACTCACTGGCAACTGCTCGAGGTTCCGAATGACATTTGGTCGAGCACCCTCCACCTATCTTCTATACCCTGGCCGTGCCCCTCGCCCGTCTCCGAACTCCTCACTCATCAGCTCTCTCCACCTTTCTCCGAGTCACATTCTTTGAGCTCTATACGACACCATGGGTGAAAAAAATTTTTTTCATACAAAATTTTACAGGAGAGGGGTGGAAATTTGAGACGTCACAGCTCGGCCGCCATCTTGTTTTTTTTAATTTTTTTCACTTTTCCTGTTAATCGTTTACTAATTTCTACAATAATCCAAAATTTCAAAGAAATCGGTTGGAAAACAAAAGAGTTGCAAGATTCACGTCGGCCGCCATCTTGTTTTTCCGAAATGTCATAATTTTTCCCCACTCGAATCCCCCACCCGAACATATCTCCCGTACATCATTTTATCGTTTTTTGTCTCTTTCTAGGAGAACAATTATGTCAATCAGTGAGTGAGTGAGTGAGTCAGTGGTAATCGAGCTATATATATTATAACTAGCGTTTGCTCGGTGCGCGAGCTGCTAAAGCAGCTCGCGGGAAGTGTTATTGCTACAAGTAGGGCGCGTGGGTGCGCGGCCCGCTAAAGCGGACCGCGATTGTTTGGCTTTATTTATTTCGCTCGGTGCGCGAGCTGCTAAAGCAGCTCGCGGGAAGTGTTATTACTACAAGTAGGGCGCGTGGGTGCGCGGCCCGCTAAAGCGGACCGCGATTTTTTTACTCATCAAGTAGACCTTCGGGTTCTGGTCATCTTTTGCCAAAAAATTTGTTCGAGCACACCCCACCTATCTGCAATAACCTGGCCGTGCTCCTCATTCACAAAAGAAAAAAAAGAAAAAAAAATGAAAAAAAAGAAAAAAAACAAATGTAAAATGAAAAAAAGAAAAAGAAAAAAATCCCTATGAACCTATCAAAATCAATGTCTTGCATAGTTCCCAACTTCTAGTCCCTTCAATATTTCCCATACATTTTGTATGGGGGAAAAAAAAATCCGCCATCTTGAATTTTTTTCCTACTCACCAGGTAGACCTCCGGGTTGTGATCATCTTTTGTCGAGAAACCGCTCCTCCATCTTTTATAGTCTCCGAGAGAGAGACGGACAAAATTTGCCGCCATTTTTTTTCCGCCATTTTGGAATTTTTTTTCAACTCACTGGCAACTGCTCGAGGTTTCGAATGACATTTGGTCGAGCACCCTCCACCTATCTACTATACCCTGGCCGTGCCCCTCGCCCGTCTCCGAACTCCTCACTCATCAGCTCTCGCCACCTTTCTCCGAGTCACATTCTTTGATCTCTATACGACACCATGGGTGAAAAAAATTTTTTTCATACAAAATTTTACAGGAGAGGGGTGGAAATTTGAGACGTCACAGCTCGGCCGCCATCTTGTTTTTTTAATTTTTTTCACTTTTTCTGTTAATCGTTTACTAATTTCTACAATAATCCAAAATTTCAAAGAAATCGGTTGGAAAACAAAAGATTTGCAAGATTCACGTCGGCCGCCATCTTGTTTTTCCGAAATGTCATAATTTTTCCCCACTCGAATCCCCCACCCGAACATATCTCCCGTACATCATTGTATCGTTTTCCGTCTCTTTCTAGGAGAACAATCGTGTCAATGAGTGAGTCAGTCAGTGAATCAGTGGTAATCGAGCTATATATATTATAACTAGCGTTTGCTCGGTGCGCGAGCTGCTAAAGCAGCTCGCGGGAAGTGTTTTACTAAAAGTAAGGCGCGTGGGTGCGCGGCCCGCTAAAGCGGACCGCGATTGTTTGGCTTTATTTATTTCGCTCGGTGCGCGAGCTGCTAAAGCAGCTCGCGGGAAGTGTTATTACTACAAGTAGGGCGCGTGGGTGCGCGGCCCGCTAAAGCGGACCGCGATTTTTTTACTCATCAAGTAGACCTTCGGATTCTGCTCATCTTTTGCCGAAAAATTTGTTCGAGCACACCCCACCTATCTGCAATAACCTGGCCGTGCTCCTCAATTCACAAATGAAAAAGAAAAAAAAAGAAAAAAAAAAGAAAAAAAAGAAAAAAGCAAATGTAAAATGAAAAAAAAGAAAAAGAAAAAAAGCCCTATGAACCTATCAAAATCAATGTCTTGCATAGTTCCCAACTTCTAGTCCCTTCAATATTCCCCATACATAATGTATGAAAAAAAAAAAATCCGCCATCTTGAATTTTTTTCCTACTCACCAGGTAGACCTCCGGGTTTTGATCATCTTTTGTCGAGAAACCGCTCCTCCATCTATTATAGTCTCCGAGAGAGAGACGGACAAAATTTGCCGCCATTTTTTTTCCGCCATTTTGGAATTTTTTTTCAACTCACTGGCAACTGCTCGAGGTTTCGAATGACATTTGGTCGAGCACCCTCCACCTATCTTCTATACCCTGGCCGTGCCCCTCGCCCGTCTCCGAACTCCTCACTCATCAGCTCTCTCCACCTTTCTCCGAGTCACATTGTTTGAGCTCTATACGACACCATGGGTGAAAAAAAATTTTTCCACACAAAATTTTACAGGAGAGGGGTGGAAATTTGAGACGTCACAGAACGGCCGCCATCTTGTTTTTTTAATTTTTTTCGCTTTTTCTGTTAATCGTTTACTAATTTCTAAAATAATCCAAAATTTCAAAGAAATCGGTTGGAAAACAAAAGAGTTGCAAGATTCTCTTCGGCCGCCATCTTGTTTTTCTGAAATGTCATAATTTTTCCCCACTCGAATCCCCCACCCGGACATATTTCCCCTACATCATTGTATCGTTTTTTGACTCTTTCTAGGAGAACAATTATGTCAATCAGTGAGTCAGTCAGTCAGTGGTAATCGAGCTATATATATTGTAACTAGCGTTTGCTCGGTGCGCGAGCTGCTAAAGCAGCTCGCGGGAAGTGTTATTGCTACAAGTAGGGCGCGTGGGTGCGCGGCCCGCTAAAGCGGTCCGCGATTGTTCGGCTTTATTTATTTCGCTCGGTGCGCGAGCTGCTAAAGCAGCTCGCGGGAAGTGTTATTGCTACAAGTAGGGCGCGTGGGTGCGCGGCCCGCTAAAGCGGACCGCGATTGTTCGGCTTTATTTATTTCGCTCGGTGCGCGAGCTGCTAAAGCAGCTCGCGGGATGTGTTATTACTACAAGTAGGGCGCGTGGGTGCGCGGCCCGCTAAAGCGGACCGCGATTTTTTTACTCATCCAGTAGCCCTTCGGATTCTGGTCATCTTTTGCCAAAAAATTTGTTCGAGCACACCCCACCTATCTGCAATAACCTGGCCGTGCTCCTCATTCACAAAAGAAAAAGAAAAAAAAATGAAAAAAAAGAAAAAAAAAAAAATGAAAAATGAAAAAAAAGAAAAAGAAAAAAAGCCCTATGAACCTATCAAGATCAATGTCTTGCATAGTTCCCAACTTCTAGTCCCTTCAATATTCCCCATACATTTTGTATGGGGGAAAAAAAATCCGCCATCTTGAATTTTTTTCCTACTCACCAGGTAGACCTCCGGGTTGTGATCATCTTTTGTCGAGAAACCGCTCCTCCATCTTTTATAGTCTCCGAGAGAGAGACGGACAAAATTTGCCGCCATTTTTTTTCCGCCATTTTGGAATTTTTTTTCAACTCACTGGCAACTGCTCGAGGTTTTGAATGACATTTGGTCGAGCACCCTCCACCTATCTTCTATACCCTGGCCGTGCCCCTCGCCCGTCTCCGAACTCCTCACTCATCAGCTCTCTCCACCTTTCTCCGAGTCACATTCTTTGAGCTCTATACGACACCATGGGTGAAAAAAATTTTTTTCATACAAAATTTTACAGGAGAGGGGTGGAAATTTGAGACGTCACAGCTCGGCCGCCATCTTGTTTTTTTAATTTTTTTCACTTTTTCTGTTAATCGTTTACAAATTTCTACAATAATCCAAAATTTCAAAGAAATCGGTTGGAAAACAAAAGAGTTGCAAGATTCACGTCGGCCGCCATCTTGTTTTTCCGAAATGTCATAATTTTTCCCCACTCGAATCCCCCACCCGAACATATCTCCCGTACATCATTTTATCGTTTTTTGTCTCTTTCTAGGAGAACAATTATGTCAATCAGTGAATCAGTCAGTCAGTGGTAATCGAGCTATATATATTATAACTAGCGTTTGCTCGGTGCGCGAGCTGCTAAAGCAGCTCGCGGGAAGTGTTATTGCTACAAGTAGGGCGCGTGGGTGCGCGGCCCGCTAAAGCGGACCGCGATTGTTCGGCTTTATTTATTTCGCTCGGTGCGCGAGCTGCTAAAGCAGCTCGCGGGAAGTGTTATTACTACAAGTAGGGCGCGTGGGTGCGCGGCCCGCTAAAGCGGACCGCGATTTTTTTACTCATCAAGTAGACCTTCGGATTCTGGTCATCTTTTGCCAAAAAATTTGTTCAAGCACACCCCACCTATCTGCAATAACCTGGCCGTGCTCCTCATTCACAAAAGAAAAAGAAAAAAAAGAAAAAAAATGAAAAAAAAATGAAAAAAAAAACAAAAAAAAACAAATGTAAAATGAAAAAAAAGAAAAAGAAAAAAAGCCCTATGAACCTATCAAAATCAATGTCTTGCATAGTTCCCAACTTCTAGTCCCTTCAATATTCCCCATACATTTTGTATGAAAAAAAAAATCCGCCATCTTGAATTTTTTTCCTACTCACCGGTTAGACCTCCGTGTTTTGATCATCTTTTGTCGAGAAACCGCTCCTCCATCTTTTATAGTCTCCGAGAGAGAGACGGACAAAATTTGCCGCCATTTTTTTTCCGCCATTTTGGAATTTTTTTTCAACTCACTGGCAACTGCTCGAGGTTTCGAATGACATTTGGTCGAGCACCCTCCACCTATCTTCTATACCCTGGCCGTGCCCCTCGCCCGTCTCCGAACTCCTCACTCATCAGCTCTCTCCACTTTCTCCGAGTCACATTCTTTGAGCTCTATACGACACCATGGGTGAAAAAAATTTTTTTCATACAAAATTTTACAGGAGAGGGGTCGGAAATTTGAGACGTCACAGCTCGGCCGCCATCTTGTTTTTTTAATTTTTTTCACTTTTTCTGTTAATCGTTTACTAATTTCTACAACAATCCAAAATTTCAAAGAAATCGGTCGGAAAACAAAAGAGTTGCAAGATTTACGTCGGCCGCCATCTTGTTTTTCCGAAATGTCATAATTTTCCCCAACTCGAATCCCTCCCTTAAACACATCTCCCGAACATCATTATATTGATTTCCGTCTCCTTCTAGGAGAACAACCCTGTCAATGAGTGAGTCAGTGAATCAGTCAGTGGTAATCGAGCTATATATATTATAATAACTAGCGTTTGCTCGGTGCGCGAGCTGCTAAAGCAGCTCGCGGGAAGTGTTGTTACTACAAGTAGGGCGCGTGGGTGCGCGGCCCGCTAAAGCGGACCGCGATTGTTCGGCTATATTTATTTCGCTCGGTGCGCGAGCTGCTAAAGCAGCTCGCGGGAAGTGTTATTACTACAAGTAGGGCGCGTGGGTGCGCGGCCCGCTAAAGCGGACCGCGATTGTTCGGCTTCATGTATTTCGCTCGGTGCGCGAGCTGCTAAAGCAGCTCGCGGGAAGTGTTATTGCTACAAGTAGGGCGCGTGGGTGCGCGGCCCGCTAAAGCGGACCGCGATTGTTCGGCTTTATTTAATTCGCTCGGTGCGCGAGCTGCTAAAGCAGCTCGCGGGAAGGGTTATTACTACAAGTAAGGCGCGTGGGTGCGCGGCCCGCTAAAGCGGACCGCGATTTTTTTTACTCATCAAGTAGACCTTCGGATTCTGGTCATCTTTTGCCAAAAAATTTGTTCGAGCACACCCCACCTATCTGCAATAACCTGGCCGTGCTCCTCATTCACAAAAGAAAAAGAAAAAAAAATGAAAAAAAAGAAAAAAAAAAAAAATGAAAAATGAAAAAAAAGAAAAAGAAAAAAAGCCCTATGAACCTATCAAGATCAATGTCTTGCATAGTTCCCAACTTCTAGTCCCTTCAATATTCCCCATACATTTTGTATGGGGGAAAAAAAAATCCGCCATCTTGAATTTTTTTCCTACTCACCAGGTAGACCTCCGGGTTGTGATCATCTTTTGTCGAGAAACCGCTCCTCCATCTTTTATAGTCTCCGAGAGAGAGACGGACAAAATTTGCCGCCATTTTTTTTCCGCCATTTTGGAATTTTTTTTCAACTCACTGGCAACTGCTCGAGGTTTTGAATGACATTTGGTCGAGCACCCTCCACCTATCTTCTATACCCTGGCCGTGCCCCTCGCCCGTCTCCGAACTCCTCACTCATCAGCTCTCTCCACCTTTCTCCGAGTCACATTCTTTGAGCTCTATACGACACCATGGGTGAAAAAAATTTTTTTCATACAAAATTTTACAGGAGAGGGGTGGAAATTTGAGACGTCACAGCTCGGCCGCCATCTTGTTTTTTTAATTTTTTTCACTTTTTCTGTTAATCGTTTACAAATTTCTACAATAATCCAAAATTTCAAAGAAATCGGTTGGAAAACAAAAGAGTTGCAAGATTCACGTCGGCCGCCATCTTGTTTTTCCGAAATGTCATAATTTTTCCCCACTCGAATCCCCCACCCGAACATATCTCCCGTACATCATTTTATCGTTTTCTGTCTCTTTCTAGGAGAACAATTATGTCAATCAGTGAATCAGTCAGTCAGTGGTAATCGAGCTATATATATTATAACTAGCGTTTGCTCGGTGCGCGAGCTGCTAAAGCAGCTCGCGGGAAGTGTTATTGCTACAAGTAGGGCGCGTGGGTGCGCGGCCCGCTAAAGCGGACCGCGATTGTTCGGCTTTATTTATTTCGCTCGGTGCGCGAGCTGCTAAAGCAGCTCGCGGGAAGTGTTATTGCTACAAGTAGGGCGCGTGGGTGCGCGGCCCGCTAAAGCGGACCGCATTTGTTCGGCTTTATTTATTTCGCTCGGTGCGCGAGCTGTTAAAGCAGCTCGCGGGAAGTGTTATTACTACAAGTAGGGCGCGTGGGTGCGCGGCCCGCTAAAGCGGACCGCGATTTTTTTACTCATCAAGTAGACCTTCGGATTCCGGTCATCTTTTGCCAAAAAATTTGTTCGAGCACACCCCACCTATCTGCAATAACCTGGCCGTGCTCCTCATTCACAAAAGAAAAAGAAAAAAAGAAAAAAAAATGAAAAAAAAAGAAAAAAAACAAATTTAAATTGAAAAAAAGAAAAAGAAAAAAAGCCCTATGAACCTATCAAAATCAATGTCTTGCATAGTTCCCAACTTCTAGTCCCTTCAATATTCCCCATACATTTTGTATGGGGGGAAAAAAAAATCCGCCATCTTGAATTTTTTTCCTACTCACCAGGTAGACCTCCGGGTTGTGATCATCTTTTGTCGAGAAACCGCTCCTCCATCTTTTATAGTCTCCGAGAGAGAGACGGACAAAATTTGCCGCCATTTTTTTTCCACCATTTTGGAATTTTTTTTCAACTCACTGGCAACTGCTCGAGGTTTCGAATGACATTTGGTCGAGCACCCTCCACCTATCTTCTATACCCTGGCCGTGCCCCTCGCCCGTCTCCGAACTCCTCACTCATCAGCTCTCTCCACCATTCTGCGAGTCACATTCTTTGAGCTATATACGACACCATGGGTGAAAAAATTTTTTTCATACAAAATTTTACAGGAGAGGGGTCGGAAATTTGAGACGTCACAGCTCGGCCGCCATCTTGTTTTTTTAATTTTTTTCACTTTTTTTGTTAATCATTTACTAATTTCTACAATAATCCAAAATTTCAAAGAAATCGGTTGGAAAACAAAAGAGTTGCAAGATTCACGTCGGCCGCCATCTTGTTTTTCCGAAATGTCATAATTTTCCCCAACTCGAATCCCCCCCCCAAACACATCTCCCGAACATCGTTATATTGATTTCCGTCTCCTTCTAGGAGAACAACCCTGTCAATCAGTCAGTGAGTGAGTGAATCAGTCAGTGGTAATCGAGCTATATATATTATAACTAGTATTTCGCTCGGTGCGCGAGCTGCTAAAGCAGCTCGCGGGAAGTGTTATTACTAAAAGTAAGGCGCGTGGGTGCGCGGCCCGCTAAAGCGGACCGCGATTTTTTTACTCATCAGGTAGACCTTCGGATTCTGGTCATCTTTTGCCAAAAAATTTGTTCGAGCACACCCCACCTATCTGCAATAACCTGGCCGTGCTCCTCATTCACAAAAGAAAAAGAAAAAAAAAGAAAAAAAGAAGAAAAAAATGAAAATGAAAAATAAAAAAAAAGAAAAATAATAAAAAAAAGGAAAAAAGAAAGAAAAAAAGAAAAAAAAGAAAAAACGAAAAACGAAAAAGAAAAGAAAAAAGTAAAAGAAAAAGAAAAAAAGTAAAGAGAAAAAAAAGAAAAAAAAAGAAAAATGAAGAAAAAGAATTAAAAAGAAGAAAAAAAAAGAAAAATCAATATTCGCCATATATTTCACATGGAAAAAAATCCGCCATCTTGTTTTTTTTCCTGATCATCAAGTAGACCTTTGGGTCTTGATCATCTGTTGCCAAGAAACTACTCTTCCATCTTTTATACTCTCCGAGATAGACACCAGAGAAAGTTTCTATGGGCGCCATCTTGAATCCGACATTATGGAGTGTTTTTTTCAACTCCCTGCTAATTGGATGTGGTTTCGAGTAATTTTTGTTGGAGCACACCCCACCTAGTTGATCGCGTGGATAGTTTGCAAAAAACCACTCTTTCACCTTTTTTAACCCATTTCCAAAAAGGAGAAGGTTCTCAATTCGGCCAGTATATTTTTCTTTTTTAATTCTCCGAGATCTAAGACACCTATGAACCTATCAAAATCAATGTCTTGCATAGTTCCCAACTTCTAGTCCCTTCAATATTCCCCATACATTTTGTATGGAAAAAAAAAATCCGAAATCTTGAATTTTTTTCCTACTCACCAGGTAGACCTCCGGGTTTTGATCATCTTTTGTCGACAAACCGCTCCTCCATCTTTTATAGTCTCCGAGAGAGAGACGGACAAAATTTGCCGCCATTTTTTTTCCGCCATTTTGGAATTTTTTTTCAACTCACTGGCAACTGCTCGAGGTTTCGAATGACATTTGGTCGAGCACCCTCCACCTATCTACTATACCCTGGCCGTGCCCCTCGCCCGTCTCCGAACTCCTCACTCATCAGCTCTCTCCACCTTTCTCCGAGTCACATTCTTTGAGCTCTATACGACACCATGGGTGAAAAAAATTTTTTTCATACAAAATTTTACAGGGAGGGGTCGGAAATTTGAGACGTCACAGCTCGGCCGCCATCTTGTTTTTTTAATTTTTTTCACTTTTTCTGTTAATCGTTTACTAATTTCTACAATAATCCAAAATTTCAAAGAAATCGGTTGGAAAACAAAAGAGTTGCAAGAATCACGTTGGCCGCCATCTTGTTTTTCCGAAATGTCATAATTTTTCCCCACTCGAATCCCCCACCCGAACATATCTCCCTTACATCATTGCATCGTTTTTTGTCTCTTTCTAGGAGAACAATTATGTCAATCAGTCAGTGAGTCAGTGGTAATCGAGCTATATATATTATAACTAGCGTTTGCTCGGTGCGCGAGCTGCTAAAGCAGCTCGCGGGAAGTGTTTTACTAAAAGTAAGGCGCGTGGGTGCGCGGCCCGCTAAAGCGGACCGCGATTGTTCGGCTTTATTTATTTCGCTCGGTGCGCGAGCTGCTAAAGCAGCTCGCGGGAAGTGCTATTACTACAAGTAGGGCGCGTGGGTGCGCGGCCCGCTAAAGCGGACCGCGAGATTTTTACTCATCAAGTAGACCTTCGGATTCTGGTCATCTTTTGCCAAAAAATTTGTTCGAGCACACCCCACCTATCTGCAATAACCTGGCCGTGCTCCTCATTCACAAAAGAAAAAGAAAAAAAAAATGAAAAAAAAGAAAAAAAAAAAATGTAAAATGAAAAAAAAGAAAAAGAAAAAAAGCCCTATGAACCTATCAAAATCAATGTCTTGCATAGTTCCCAACTTCTAGTCCCTTCAATATTCCCCATACATTTTGTATGTAAAAAAAAAAAATCCGCCATCTTGAATTTTTTTCCTACTCACCAGGTAGACCTCCGGGTTGTGATCACCTTTTGTCGAGAAACCGCTCCTCCATCTTTTATAGTCTCCGAGAGAGAGACGGACAAAATTTGCCGCCATTTTTTTTCCGCCATTTTGGAATTTTTTTTCAACTCACTGGCAACTGCTCGAGGTTTCGAATGACATTTGGTCGAGCACCCTCCACCTATCTTCTATACCCTGGCCGTGCCCCTCGCCCGTCTCCGAACTCCTCACTCATCAGCTCTCTCCACCTTTCTCCGAGTCACATTCTTTGAGCTCTATACGGCACCATGGGTGAAAAAAATTTTTTTCATACAAAATTTTACAGGAGAGGGGTGGAAATTTGAGACGTCACAGCTCGGCCGCCATCTTGTTTTTTTAATTTTTTTCACTTTTTCTGTTAATCGTTTACTAATTTCTACAATAATCCAAAATTTCAAAGAAATCGGTTGGAAAACAAAAGAGTTGCAAGATTCACGTCAGCCGCCATCTTGTTTTTCCGAAATGTCATAATTTTTCCCCACTCGAATCCCCCACCCGAACATATGTCCCCTACATCATTGTATCGATTTCCGTCTCCTTCTAGGAGAACAATTATGTCAATCAGTCAGTGAGTGAGTGAGTGAGTGGTAATCGAGCTATATATATTATAACTAGCGTTTGCTCGGTGCGCGAGCTGCTAAAGCAGCTCGCGGGAAGTGTTTTTACTAAAAGTAAGGCGCGTGGGTGCGCGGCCCGCTAAAGCGGACCGCGATTTTTTTACTCATCAAGTAGACCTTTGGATTCTGGTCATCTTTTGCCAAAAAATTTGTTCGAGCACACCCCACCTATCTGCAATACCTGGCCGTGCTCCTCATTCACAAAAGAAAAAGAAAAAAAAGAAAAAGAGAAAAAAAAGAAAATGAAAAATGAAAAAAAAGAAAAAAAAAAGAAAATGAAAAATGAAAAAAAGGAAAAGAAAAAGAAAAAAGGAAAAACGAAAAAGAAAAGAAAAAGTAAAAGAAAAAGAAAAAAAGAAAAGAGAAAAAAAAAGAAAAATGAAGAAAAAGAAAAAAAAGAAAAAGAAACAAAAAGAAGAAAAATAAAAGAAAAATCAATATTCGCCATATATTTCGCATGGCAAAAAATCCGCCATCTTGAATTTTTATCTGTTCATCAGGTAGACCTTCGGTTCTTTATCATCTTTCGCCGAGAAACCACTCTTTCATCTTTTATACTCTCCGAGATAGACACCAGAGAAAGTTTCTATGGCCGCCATCTTGAATCCGCCATTTTGGAGTTTTTTTTCAACTCCCTGCTAATTGGATGTGGTTTCGAGTAATTTTTGTTGGAGCACACCCCACCTAGTTGGTCGCGTCGATAGTTGGCAAAAAAACCACTCTTTCACCTTTTTTAACCCATTTCCAAAAAGGAGGAGGTTCTCAATTCGGCCAGTATATTTTTCTTTTTTAATTCTCCGAGATCTAAGACACCTATGAACCTATCAAAATCAATGTCTTGCATAGTTCCCAACTTCTAGTCCCTTCAATATTCCCCATACATTTTGTATGGAGAAAAAAAAAATCCGCCATCTTGAATTTTTTTCCTACTCACCAGGTAGACCTCCAGGTTTTGATCATCTTTTGTCGAGAAACCGCTCCTCCATCTTTTATAGTCTCCGAGAGAGAGACGGACAAAATTTGCCGCCATTTTTTTTCCGCCATTTTGGAATTTTTTTTCAACTCACTGGCAGCTGCTCGAGGTTTCGAATGACATTTGGTCGAGCACCCTCCACCTATCTTCTATACCCTGGCCGTGCCCTTCGCCCGTCTCCGAACTCCTCACTCATCAGCTCTCTCCACCTTTCTCCGAGTCACATTCTTTGAGCTCTATACGACACCATGGGTGACAAAAATTTTTTCATACAAAATTTTACAGGAGAGGGGTCGGAAATTTGAGACGTCACAGCTCGGCCGCCATCTTGTTTTTTTAATTTTTTTCACTTTTTCTGTTAATCGTTTACTAATTTCTACAATAATCCAAAATTTCAAAGAAATCGGTTGGAAAACAAAAGAGTTGCAAGAATCACGTCGGCCGCCATCTTGTTTTTCCGAAATGTCATAATTTTTTCCCACTCGAATCCCCCACCCAAACATATCTCCCGTACATCATTGTATCGTTTTTTGTCTCTTTCTAGGAGAACAATTATGTCAATCAGTCAGTGAGTGAGTGGTAATCGAGCTATATAATATACTAGTATTTCGCTCGGTGCGCGAGCTGCTAAGGCAGCTCGCGGGAAGTGTTATTGCTACAAGTAGGGCGCGTGGGTGCGCGGCCCGCTAAAGCGGACCGCGATTGTTCGGCTTTGTTTATTTGGAAGTGTTATTACTACAAGTAGGGCGCGTGGGTGCGCGGCCCGCTAAAGCGGACCGCGATTTTTTTACTCATCAAGTAGACCTTCGGATTCTGGTCATCTTTTGCCAAAAAATTTGTTCAAGCACACCCCACCTATCTGCAATAACCTGGCCGTGCTCCTCATTCACAAAAGAAAAAGAAAAAAAAAGAAAAAAAAAAGAAAAAAAAGAAATAAGCAAATGTAAAATGAAAAAAAAGAAAAAGAAAAAAAGCCCTATGAACCTATCAAAATCAATGTCTTGCATAGTTCCCAACTTCTAGTCCCTTCAATATTCCCCATACATTTTGTATGTAAAAAAAAAAAATCCGCCATCTTGAATTTTTTTCCTACTCACCAGGTAGACCTCCGGGTTGTGATCACCTTTTGTCGAGAAACCGCTCCTCCATCTTTTATAGTCTCCGAGAGAGAGACGGACAAAATTTGCCGCCATTTTTTTTCCGCCATTTTGGAATTTTTTTTCAACTCACTGGCAACTGCTCGAGGTTTCGAATGACATTTGGTCGAGCACCCTCCACCTATCTTCTATACCCTGGCCGTGCCCCTCGCCCGTCTCCGAACTCCTCACTCATCAGCTCTCTCCACCTTTCTCCGAGTCACATTCTTTGAGCTCTATACGACACCATGGGTGAAAAAAATTTTTTTCATACAAAATTTTACAGGAGAGGGGTGGAAATTTGAGACGTCACAGCTCGGCCGCCATCTTGTTTTATTAATTTTTTTCACTTTTTCTGTTAATCGTTTACTAATTTCTATAATAATCCAAAATTTCAATGAAATCGGTTGGAAAACAAAAGAGTTGCAAGATTCACGTCGGCCGCCATCTTGTTTTTCCGAAATGTCATAATTTTTCCCCACTCGAATCCCCCACCCGAACATATCTCCCCTACATCATTGTATCGTTTTTTGTCTCTTTCTAGGAGAACAATTATGTCAATCAGTCAGTGAGTGAGTGGTAATCGAGCTATATAATATACTAGTATTTCGCTCGGTGCGCGAGCTGCTAAGGCAGCTCGCGGGAAGTGTTATTGCTACAAGTAGGGCGCGTGGGTGCGCGGCCCGCTAAAGCGGACCGCGATTGTTCGGCTTTGTTTATTTGGAAGTGTTATTACTACAAGTAGGGCGCGTGGGTGCGCGGCCCGCTAAAGCGGACCGCGATTTTTTTACTCATCAAGTAGACCTTCGGATTCTGGTCATCTTTTGCCAAAAAATTTGTTCAAGCACACCCCACCTATCTGCAATAACCTGGCCGTGCTCCTCATTCACAAAAGAAAAAGAAAAAAAAAGAAAAAAAAAAGAAAAAAAAGAAATAAGCAAATGTAAAATGAAAAAAAAGAAAAAGAAAAAAAGCCCTATGAACCTATCAAAATCAATGTCTTGCATAGTTCCCAACTTCTAGTCCCTTCAATATTCCCCATACATTTTGTATGTAAAAAAAAAAAATCCGCCATCTTGAATTTTTTTCCTACTCACCAGGTAGACCTCCGGGTTGTGATCACCTTTTGTCGAGAAACCGCTCCTCCATCTTTTATAGTCTCCGAGAGAGAGACGGACAAAATTTGCCGCCATTTTTTTTCCGCCATTTTGGAATTTTTTTTCAACTCACTGGCAACTGCTCGAGGTTTCGAATGACATTTGGTCGAGCACCCTCCACCTATCTACTATACCCTGGCCGTGCCCCTCGCCCGTCTCCGAACTCCTCACTCATCAGCTCTCGCCACCTTTCTCCGAGTCACATTCTTTGAGTTCTATACGACACCATGGGTGAAAAAAATTTTTTTCATACAAAATTTTACAGGAGAGGGGTGGAAATTTGAGACGTCACAGCTCGGCCGCCATCTTGTTTTTTTAATTTTTTTCACTTTTTCTGTTAATCGTTTACTAATGTCTACAATAATCCAAAATTTCAAAGAAATCGGTTGGAAAACAAAAGAGTTGCAAGAATCACGTCGGCCGCCATCTTGTTTTTCCGAAATGTCATAATTTTCCCCAACTCGAATCCCCCCCCCAAACATATCTCCCCTACATCATTGTATCGTTTTCTGTCTCTTTCTAGGAGAACAATTATGTCAATGAGTCAGTGAATCAGTCAGTCAGTGGTAATCGAGCTATATATATTATAATAACTAGCGTTTGCTCGGTGCGCGAGCTGCTAAAGCAGCTCGCGGGAAGTGTTATTACTAAAAGTAAGGCGCGTGGGTGCGCGGCCCGCTAAAGCGGACCGCGATTTTTTTACTCATCAAGTAGACCTTCGGATTCTGGTCATCTTTTGCCAAAAAATTTGTTCGAGCACACCCCACCTATCTGCAATAACCTGGCCGTGCTCCTCATTCACAAAAGAAAAAGAAAAAAAAAGAAAAATAGAAAAGAAAAAAGAAGAAAGAAAGAAAGAAAATGAAAAATGAAAAAAAAGAAAAATAATAAAAAAAAGGAAAAAGAAAGAAAAAAAGAAAAAAGCAAATAAATGAAAAAAGAAAAAAAAGAAAAAAAAAAGAAAAAAGAAAAAAAAAGAAAAAAGAAAAAAAAAAGAAAATGAAAAATGAAAAAAAAAAAAGGAAAAAAGAAAAAAGAAAATAAAAAATAAAAAAAAGAAAATGAAAAAAAGGAAAAGAGAAAGAAAAAACGAAAAAGAAAAGAAAAAAGTAAAAGCAAAAGAAAAAGAAAAAAGAAAAGAGAAAAAAAGAAAAAAAAAAAGAAAAATGAAGAAAAAGAAAAAAAAAAAGAAAAAAGAAACAAAAAGAAGAAAAAAAATAAAAATCAATATTCGCCATATATTTTGTATAGAAAAAAAATTCCGCCATCTTGATTTTTTTTCCTGTTCATCAAGTAGAACTTGATCATCTTTTACCCAGAAACTACTCTTCTATCTTGTATACTCTCCGAGATAGACACCAGAGAAAGTATGGCCGCCATCTTGAATCCGCCATTTTGGAGTTTTTTTTTCAACTCCCTGCTAATTGGATGTGGTTTCGAGTAATTTTTGTTGGAGCACACCCCACCTAGTTGGTCGCGTGGATAGTTGGCAAAAAAACCACTCTTTCACCTTTTTAACCAATTTCCAAAAAGGAGGAGGTTCTCAATTCGGCCAGTATATTATTTTTCTTTTTTAATTCTCCGAGATCTAAGACACCTATGAACCTATCAAAATCAATGTCTTGCATAGTTCCCAACTTCTAGTCCCTTCAATATTCCCCATACATTTTGTATGGAAAAAAAAAATCCGCCATCTTGAATTTTTTTCCTACTCACCAGGTAGACCTCCGGGTTTTGATCATCTTTTGTCGAGAAACCGCTCCTCCATCTTTTATAGTCTCCGAGAGAGAGACGGACAAAATTTGCCGCCATTTTTTTCCGCCATTTTGGAATTTTTTTTCAACTCACTGGCAACTGCTCGAGGTTTCGAATGACATTTGGTCGAGCACCCTCCACCTATCTTCTATACCCTGGCCGTGCCCCTCGCCCGTCTCCGAACTCCTCACTCATCAGCTCTCCACCTTTCTCCAAGTCACATTCTTTGAGCTCTATACGACACCATGGATGACAAAAATTTTTTTCATACAAAATTTTACAGGAAATTTGAGACGTCACAGCTCGTCCGCCATCTTGTTTTTTAAATTTTTTTCACTTTTTCTGTTAATCGTTTACTAATTTCTACAATAATCCAAAATTTCAAAGAAATCGGTTGGAAAACAAAAGAGTTGCAAGAATCACGTCGGCCGCCATCTTGTTTTTCCGAAATGTCATAATTTTTCCCCACTCGAATCCCCTACCCGGACATATCTCCCCGACATCATTGTATCGTTTTCCGTCTCTTTCTAGGAGAACAATCGTGTCAATCAGTCAGTAAGTCAGTGAGTGAGTGGTAATCGAGCTATATAAAAAATCGGCCAAGTGCGAGTCGGGCCTCGCTTTTTTAGGGTTCCGTTAAAAAAAAAAAAAAATATTTTCATGTACCCATGGAAATAGTTTTATTGAATTTGAATTTGAATTTAATTTAATTTTTATTATTTGTTGTTATAGCGGCAATAGAAAAATATAATACAATATATTGCAAATATAACGCAATATAACACGATATAACACAATATTATATAATAAGAAACAATATATTACAAATATAACATAATATAATATAGTATAACACGATATAACACAATATAATATAATATAATACAATATATTACAAATACAACATAATATAACATGATATAACATAATATTATACAATATATAACAAATACAACATAATATAACATGATATAACACGCTATAACACAATATAATACAATACAATACAATATATTACAAATATAACAATATAACATAATATAATACCATTTAACATAAAATAATACAATATATTACAATACAACACGATATACTACAATATATTATGAACAAAACATAATATAATATAATATAACACGCTATAACACAATATAATACAATACAATACAATACAATATATTGCAAATCTAACGCAATATAACATCATGTAACACGATTTAACACAATATAATATAATAAGATACAATATATTACAAATATAACATAATATAATATAATATAATATAACTCACTATAACACAATATAATACAAATTATATTACAAATATAACATAATTTAATATAGTATAACACGATTTAACATAATATAATATAATACCATACACCATAAAATAATACTACCCCTACCCCTACCCCTACCGCTACCTCTACCCCTACCCCTACCGCTACCGCTACCCCTACCCCTACTCCTTCCCCGACCCCGCCCCTACCCCTACCCCGACCCCTACCTACCGCTACCGCTACCGCTACCCCTACCGCTACCCCTACCCCTACCGCTACCGCTACCCCTACCCCTACCCCTACCCCTATTCCTACCCCTACCCCTACCCCTACCCCGACCCTTAACCCTACCCCTACCGCTACCCCTACCCCTTCCCCTACCCCTACCCCTACCCCAACCCCTACCCCGACCCCTACCCCGACCCCTAACCCTACCCGATTTATTACTAATTTTTATATTCTCCGAGATCTAAGACACCTATGAACCTATCAAAATCAATGTCTTGCATAGTTCCCAACTTCTAGTCCCTTCAATATTCCCCATACATTTTGTATGGAAAAAAAAATAATCCGCCATCTTGAATTTTTTTCCTACTCACCAGGTAGACCTCCGGGTTGTGATCATCTTTTGTCGAGAAACCGCTCCTCCATCTTTTATAGTCTCCGAGAGAGAGACGGACAAAATTTGCCGCCATTTTTTTTCCGCCATTTTGGAATTTTTTTTCAACTCACTGGCAACTGCTGCCCTATGAACCTATCAAACTCATTGTCTTGCATAGTTCCCAACTTCTAGTCCCTTCAATATTCCCCATAAATTTTGTATGAAAAAAAAAAAATCCGCCATCTTGAATTTTTTTCCTACTCACCAGGTAGACCTCCGGGTTTTGATCATCTTTTGTCGAGAAACCGCTCCTCCATCTTTTATAGTCTCCGAGAGAGAGACGGACAAAATTTGCCGCCATTTTTTTTCCGCCATTTTGGAATTTTTTTTCAACTCACTGGCAACTGCTCGAGGTTTCGAATGACATTTGGTCGAGCACCCTCCACCTATCTTCTATACCCTGGCCGTGCCCCTCGCCCGTCTCCGAACTCCTCACTCATCAGCTCTCTCCACCTTTCTCCGAGTCACATTCTTTGAGCTCTATACGACACCATGGGTGAAAAAAATTTTTTTCATACAAAATTTTACAGGACAGGGGTCGGAAATTTGAGACGTCACAGCTCGGCCGCCATCTTGTTTTTTTAATTTTTTTCACTTTTTCTGTTAATCGTTTACTAATTTCTACAATAATCCAAAATTTCAAAGAAATCGGTTGGTAAACAAAAGAGTTGCAAGAATCACGTCGGCCGCCATCTTGTTTTTCCGAAATGTCATAATTTTTCCCCACTCGAATCCCCCACCCGGACATATCTCCCATACATCATTGTATCGTTTTCCGTCTCTTTCTAGGAGAACAATTATGTCAATGAGTGAGTCAGTCAGTGGTAATCGAGCTATATATATTACTAGCGTTTGCTCGGTGCGCGAGCTGCTAAAGCAGCTCGCGGGAAGTGTTATTGCTCCAAGTAGGGCGCGTGGGTGCGCGGCCCGCTAAAGCGGACCGCGATTGTCCGGCTTTATTTATTTCGCTCGGTGCGCAAGCTGCTAAAGCAGCTCGCGGGAAGTGTTATTACTACAAGTAGGGCGCGTGGGTGCGCGGCCCGCTAAAGCGGACCGCGATTTTTTTACTCATCAAGTAGCCCTTCGGATTCTGGTCATCTTTTGCCAAAAAAATTGTTCGAGCACACCCCACCTATCTGCAATAACCTGGCCGTGCTCCTCATTCACAAAAGAAAAAGAAAAAAAAATGAAAAAAAAGAAAAAAAAAAATGAAAAATGAAAAAAAAGAAAAAGAAAAAAAGCCCTATGAACCTATCAAAATCAATGTCTTGCATAGTTCCCAACTTCTAGTCCCTTCAATATTCCCCATACATTTTGTATGTAAAAAAAAAAATCCGCCATCTTGAATTTTTTTCCTACTCACCAGGTAGACCTCCGGGTTGTGATCACCTTTTGTCGAGAAACCGCTCCTCCATCTTTTATAGTCTCCGAGAGAGAGACGGACAAAATTTGCCGCCATTTTTTTTCCGCCATTTTGGAATTTTTTTTCAACTCACTGGCAACTGCTCGAGGTTTCGAATGACATTTGGTCGAGCACCCTCCACCTATCTTCTATACCCTGGCCGTGCCCCTCGCCCGTCTCCGAACTCCTCACTCATCAGCTCTCTCCACCTTTCTCCGAGTCACATTCTTTGAGCTCTATACGACACCATGGGTGAAAAAAATTTTTTTCATACAAAATTTTACAGGAGAGGGGCGGAAATTTGAGACGTCACAGCTCGGCCGCCATCTTGTTTTTTTAATTTTTTTCACTTTTTCTGTTAATCGTTTACTAATTTCTACAATAATCCAAAATTTCAAAGAAATCGGTTGGAAAACAAAAGAGTTGCAAGATTCACGTCGGCCGCCATCTTGTTTTTCCGAAATGTCATAATTTTTCCCCACTCGAATCCCCCACCCGGACATATCTCCCCTACATCATTCTATCGTTTTTTGTCTCTTTCTAGGAGAACAATTATGTCAATCAGTGAGTGTGTCAGTCAGTCAGTGGTAATCGAGCTATATATATTATAACTAGTATTTCGCTCGGTATATTATAACTAGTATTTCACACTTCCCGCGAGCTGCTAAAGCAGCTCGCGGGAAGTGTTTTACTAAAAGTAAGGCGCGTGGGTGCGCGGCCCGCTAAAGCGGACCGCGATTGTTCGGCTTTATTTATTTCGCTCGGTGCGCGAGCTGCTAAAGCAGCTCGCGGGAAGTGTTATTACTACAAGTAGGGCGCGTGGGTGCGCGGCCCGCTAAAGCGGACCGCGATTGTTCGGCTTTATTTATTTCGCTCGGTGCGCGAGCTGCTAAAGCAGCTCGCGGGAAGTGTTATTACTACAAGTAGGGCGCGTGGGTGCGCGGCCCGCTAAAGCGGACCGCGATTTTTTTACTCATCAAGTAGCCCTTCGGATTCTGGTCATCTTTTGCCAAAATATTTGTTCGAGCACACCCCACCTATCTGCAATAACCTGGCCGTGCTCCTCATTCACAAAAGAAAAAGAAAAAAAATGAAAAAAAAAATGAAAAAAAAGAAAAAAAAACAAATGTAAAATGAAAAAAAAGAAAAAGAAAAAAAGCCCTATGAACCTATCAAAATCAATGTCTTGCATAGTTCCCAACTTCTAGTCCCTTCAATATTCCCCATACATTTTGTATGGAGAAAAAAAAAATCCGCCATCTTGAATTTTTTTCCTACTCACCAGATAGACCTCCGGGTTTTGATCATCTTTTGTCGAGAAACCGCTCCTCCATCTTTTATAGTCTCCGAGAGAGAGACGGACAAAATTTGCCGCCATTTTTTTTCCGCCATTTTGGAATTTTTTTTCAACTCACTGGCAACTGCTCGAGGTTTCGAATGACATTTGGTCGAGCACCCTCCACCTATCTTCTATACCCTGGCCGTGCCCCTCGCCCGTCTCCGAACTCCTCACTCATCAGCTCTCTCCACCTTTCTCCGAGTCACATTCTTTGAGCTCTATACGACACCATGGGTGAAAAAAATTTATTTCATACAAAATTTTACAGGAGAGGGGTCGGAAATTTGAGACGTCACAGCTCGGCCGCCATCTTGTTTTTTTAATTTTTTTCACTTTTTCTGTTAATCGTTTACTAATTTCTACAATAATCCAAAATTTCAAAGAAATCGGTTGGAAAACAAAAGAGTTGCAAGAATCACGTCGGCCGCCATCTTGTTTTTCCGAAATGTCATAATTTTTCCCCACTCGAATCCCCCACCCCAATATATCTCCCCTACATCATTATATCGTTTTCTGTCTCTTTCTAGGAGAACAATCGTGTCAATCAGTGAGTCAGTCAGTCAGTGGTAATCGAGCTATATATATTATAATAACTAGTATTTCGCTCGGTGCGCGAGCTGCTAAAGCAGCTCGCGGGAAGTGTTTTACTAAAAGTAAGGCGCGTGGGTGCGCGGCCCGCTAAAGCGGACCGCGATTGTTCGGCTTTATTTATTTCGCTCGGTGCGCGAGCTGCTAAAGCAGCTCGCGGGAAGTGTTATTACTACAAGTAGGGCGCGTGGGTGCGCGGCCCGCTAAAGCGGACCGCGATTTTTTTACTCATCAAGTAGACCTTCGGATTCTGGTCATCTTTTGCCAAAAAATTTGTTCGAGCACACCCCACCTATCTGCAATAACCTGGCCGTGCTCCTCATTCACAAAAGAAAAAGAAAAAAAAAAAGAAAAAAAAAGCAAAAAAAGAAAAAAAGCAAATGTAAAATGAAAAAAAAGAAAAAGAAAAAAAGCCCTATGACTTTATCAAAATCAATGTCTTGCATAGTTCCTAACTTCTAGTCCCTTCAATATTCCCCATACATTTTGTATGGGGGGAAAAAAAAATCCGCCATCTTGAATTTTTTTCCTACTCACCAGGTAGACCTCCGGGTTGTGATCATCTTTTGTCGAGAAACCGCTCCTCCATCTTTTATAGTCTCCGAGAGAGAGACGGACAAAATTTGCCGCCATTTTTTTTTCCGCCATTTTGGAATTTTTTTTCAACTCACTGGCAACTGCTCGAGGTTCCGAATGACATTTGGTCGAGCACCCTCCACCTATCTTCTATACCCTGGCCGTGCCCCTCGCCCGTCTCCGAACTCCTCACTCATCAGCTCTCTCCACCTTTCTCCGAGTCACATTCTTTGAGCTCTATACGACACCATGGGTGAAAAAAATTTTTTTCATACAAAATTTTACAGGAGAGGGGTGGAAATTTGAGACGTCACAGCTCGGCCGCCATCTTGTTTTTTTAATTTTTTTCACTTTTTCTGTTAATCGTTTACTAATTTCTACAATAATCCAAAATTTCAAAGAAATCGGTTGGAAAACAAAAGAGTTGCAAGATTCACGTCGGCCGCCATCTTGTTTTTCCGAAATGTCATAATTTTTCCCCACTCGAATCCCCCACCCGAACATATCTCCCGTACATCATTTTATCGTTTTTTGTCTCTTTCTAGGAGAACAATTATGTCAATCAGTGAGTGAGTGAGTGAGTCAGTGGTAATCGAGCTATATATATTATAACTAGCGTTTGCTCGGTGCGCGAGCTGCTAAAGCAGCTCGCGGGAAGTGTTTTACTAAAAGTAAGGCGCGTGGGTGCGCGGCCCGCTAAAGCGGACCGCGATTGTTCGGCTTTATTTATTTCGCTCGGTGCGCGAGCTGCTGAAGCAGCTCGCGAGAAGTGTTATTACTACAAGTAGGGCGCGTGGGTGCGCGGCCCGCTAAAGCGGACCGCGATTTTTTTACTCATCAAGTAGACCTTCGGATTCTGGTCATCTTTTGCCAAAAAATTTGTTCGAGCACACCCCACCTATCTGCAATAACCTGGCCGTGCTCCTCATTCACAAAAGAAAAAGAAAAAAAAAGAAAAAAAAAAAAAAGAAAAAAAGCAAATGTAAAATGAAAAAAAAGAAAAATAAAAAAAGCCCTATGAACCTATCAAAATCAATGTCTTGCATAGTTCCCAACTTCTAGTCCCTTCAATATTCCCCATACATTTTGTATCGAAAAAAAAAAATCCGCCATCTTGAATTTTTTTCCTACTCACCAGGTAGACCTCCGGGTTGTGATCATCTTTTGTCGAGAAACCGCTCCTCCATCTTTTATAGTCTCCGAGAGAGAGACGGACAAAATTTGCCGCCATTTTTTTTCCGCCATTTTGGAAATTTTTTTCAACTCACTGGCAACTGCTCGAGGTTTCGAATGACATTTGGTCGAGCACCCTCCACCTATCTTCTATACCCTGGCCGTGCCCCTCGCCCGTCTCCGAACTCCTCACTCATCAGCTCTCTCCACCTCTCTCCGAGTCACATTCTTTGAGCTCTATACGACACCATGGGTGAAAAAAATTTTTATCATACAAAATTTTACAGGAGAGGGGTGGAAATTTGAGACGTCACAGCTCGGCCGCCATCTTGTTTTTTTAATTTTTTTCACTTTTTCTGTTAATCGTTTACTAATTTCTACAATAATCCAAAATTTCAAAGAAATCGGTTGGAAAACAAAAGAGTTGCAAGATTCACGTCGGCCGCCATCTTGTTTTTCCGAAATGTCATAATTTTCCCCAACTCGAATCCCCCACCCGAACATATCTCCCCTACATCATTATATCGATTTCCGTCTCCTTCTAGGAGAACAACCCTGTCAATGAGTCAGTGAATCAGTCAGTCAGTGGTAATCGAGCTATATATATTATAACTAGTATTTCGCTCGGTGCGCGAGCTGCTAAAGCAGCTCGCGGGAAGTGTTTTACTAAAAGTAAGGCGCGTGGGTGCGCGGCCCGCTAAAGCGGACCGCGATTGTTCGGCTTTATTTATTTCGCTCGGTGCGCGAGCTGCTAAAGCAGCTCGCGGGAAGTGTTATTACTACAAGTAGGGCGCGTGGGTGCGCGGCCCGCTAAAGCGGACTGCGATTTTTTTACTCATCAAGTAGCCCTTCGGATTCTGGTCATCTTTTGCCAAAAAATTTGTTCGAGCACACCCCACCTATCTGTAATAACCTGGCCGTTCTCCTCATTCACAAAAGAAAAAGAAAAAAAAAGAAAAAAAATGAAAAAAAAGAAAAAAAAAACAAATGTAAAATGAAAAAAAAAGAAAAAGAAGAAAAGCCCTATGAAACTATCAAAACCAATGTCTTGCATAGTTCCCAACTTCTAGTCCCTTCAATATTCCCCATACATTTAGTATGGAAAAAAAAGTCCGCCATCTTGAATTTTTTTCCTACTCACCAGGTAGACCTCCGGGTTTCGATCATCTTTTGTCGAGAAACCGCTCCTCCATCTTTTATAGTCTCCGAGAGAGAGACGGACAAAATTTGCCGCCATTTTTTTTCCGCCATTTTGGAATTTTTTTTCAACTCACTGGCAACTGCTCGAGATTTCGAATGACATTTGGTCGAGCACCCTCCACCTATCTACTATACCCTGGCCGTGCCCCTCGCCCGTCTCCGAACTCCTCACTCATCAGCTCTCGCCACCTTTCTCCGAGTCACATTCTTTGAGCTCTATACGACACCATGGGTGAAAAAAATTTTTTTCATACAAAATTTTACAGGAGAGGGGTCTGAAATTTGAGACGTCACAGCTCGGCCGCCATCTTGTTTTTTTAATTTTTTTCACTTTTTCTGTTAATCGTTTACTAATTTCTACAATAATCCAAAATTTCAAAGAAATCGGTTGGAAAACAAAAGAGTTGCAAGATTCACGTCGGCCGCCATCTTGTTTTTCCGAAATGTCATAATTTTCCCCAACTCGAATCCCCCACCTGGACATATCTCCCCTACATCATTATATCGATTTCCGTCTCCTTCTAGGAGAACAACCCTGTCAATCAGTGAGTGAGTGAGTGAGTGAGTGAGTGTGTCAGTCAGTGGTAATCGAGCTATATATATTATAACTAGTATTTCGCTCGGTGCGCGAGCTGCTAAAGCAGCTCGCGGGAAGTGTTTTACTAAAAGTAAGGCGCGTGGGTGCGCGGCCCGCTAAAGCGGACCGCGATTGTTCGGCTTTATTTATTTCGCTCGGTGCGCGAGCTGCTAAAGCAGCTCGCGGGAAGTGTTATTACTACAAGTAGGGCGCGTGGGTGCGCGGCCCGCTAAAGCGGACTGCGATTTTTTTACTCATCAAGTAGACCTTCGGATTCTGGTCATCTTCTGCCAAAAAATTTGTTCGAGCACACCCCACCTATCTGCAATAACCTGGCCGTGCTCCTCATTCACAAAAGAAAAAGAAAAAAAAAAGAAAAAAAAAAAAAGAAAAAAAGCAAATGTAAAATGAAAAAAAAGAAAAAGAAAAAAAGCCCTATGAACCTATCAAAATCAATGTCTTACATAGTTCCCAACTTCTAGTCCCTTCAATATTCCCCATACATTTTGTATGGAGAAAAAAAAAATCCGCCATCTTGAATTTTTTTCCTACTCACCAGGTAGACCTCCGGGTTTTAATCATCTTTTGTCGAGAAACCGCTCCTCCATCTTTTATAGTCTCCGAGAGAGAGACGGACAAAATTTGCCGCCATTTTTTTTCCGCCATTTTGGAATTTTTTTTCAACTCACTGGCAACTGCTCGAGGTTTCGAATGACATTTGGTCGAGCACCCTCCACCTATCTTCTATACCCTGGCCGTGCCCCTCGCCCGTCTCCGAACTCCTCACTCATCAGCTCTCGCCACCTTTCTCCGAGTCACATTCTTTGAGCTCTATACGACACCATGGGTGAAAAAAAAATTTTTCATACAAAATTTTACAGGAGAGGGGTCGGAAATTTGAGACGTCACAGCTCGGCCGCCATCTTGTTTTTTAATTTTTTTCACTTTTTCTGTTAATCGTTTACTAATTTCTACAATAATCCAAAATTTCAAAGAAATCGGTTGGAAAACAAAAGAGTTGCAAGATTCACGTCGGCCGCCATCTTGTTTTTCCGAAATGTCATAATTTTCCCCAACTCGAGTCCCCCCCCCAAACACATCTCCCGAACATCATTATATCGATTTCCGTCTCCTTCTAGGAGAACAACCCTGTCAATGAGTGAGTGAGTGAGTGAGTGTGTCAGTCAGTGGTAATCGAGCTATATATATTATAACTAGCATTTGCTCGGTGCGCGAGCTGCTAAAGCAGCTCGCGGGAAGTGCTATTACTACAAGTAGGGCGCGTGGGTGCGCGGCCCGCTAAAGCGGACCGTGATTTTTTTAGTCATCAAGTAGACCTTCGGATTCTGGTCATCTTTTGGCAAAAAATTTGTTCGAGCACACCCCACCTATCTGCAATAACCTGGCCGTGCTCCTCATTCACAAATGAAAAAGAAAAAAAAAAGAAAAAAAAACAAAAAAGAAAAAAAGCAAATGTAAAATGAAAAAAAGAAAAAGAAAAAAAGCCCTATGAACCTATCAAAATCAATGTCTTGCATAGTTCCCAACTTCTAGTCCCTTCAATATTCCCCATACATTTTGTATGTAAAAAAAAAAATCCGCCATCTTGAATTTTTTTCCTACTCACCAGGTAGACCTCCGGGTTGTGATCATCTTTTGTCGAGAAACCGCTCCTACATCTTTTATAGTCTCCGAGAGAGAGACGGACAAAATTTGCCGCCATTTTTTTTCCGCCATTTTGGATTTTTTTTCAACTCACTGGCAACTGCTCGAGGTTTCGAATGACATTTGGTCGAGCACCCTCCACCTATCTTCTATACCCTGGCCGTGCCCCTCGCCCGTCTCCGAACTCCTCACTCATCAGCTCTCTCCACCTTTCTCCGAGTCACATTCTTTGAGCTCTATACGACACCATGGGTGAAAAAAATTTTTTTCATACAAAATTTTACAGGAGAGGGGTGGAAATTTGAGACGTCACAGCTCGGCCGCCATCTTGTTTTTTTAATTTTTTTCACTTTTTCTGTTAATCGTTTACTAATTTCTACAATAATCCAAAATTTCAAAGAAATCGGTCGGAAAACAAAAGAGTTGCAAGATTCACGTCGGCCGCCATCTTGTTTTTCCGAAATGTCATAATTTTCCCCAACTCGAATCCCCCCCCCCAAACACATCTCCCGAACATCATTATATCGATTTCCGTCTCCTTCTAGGAGAACAACCCTGTCAATCAGTGAGTGAGTGAGTGAATCAGTGAGTGGTAATCGAGCTATATATATTATAATAACTAGCATTTGCTCGGTGCGCGAGCTGCTAAAGCAGCTCGCGGGAAGTGTTATTGCTACAAGTAGGACGCGTGGGTGCGCGGCCCGCTAAAGCGGACCGCGATTGTTCGCCTTTATTTATTTCGCTCGGTGCGCGAGCTGCTAAAGCAGCTCGCGGGAAGTGTTATTGCTACAAGTAGGACGCGTGGGTGCGCGGCCCGCTAAAGCGGACCGCGATTGTTCGCCTTTATTTATTTCGCTCGGTGCGCGAGCTGCTAAAGCAGCTCGCGGGAAGTGTTATTACTACAAGTAGGGCGCGTGGGTGCGCGGCCCGCTAAAGCGGACCGCGATTTTTTTACTCATCAAGTAGCCCTTCGGATTCTGGTCATCTTTTGCCAAAAAATTTGTTCGAGCACACCCCACCTATCTGCAATAACCTGGCCGTGCTCCTCATTCACAAAAGAAAAAGAAAAAAAAAAATGAAAAAAAAGAAAAAAAAAACAAATGTAAAATGAAAAAAAAGAAAAAGAAAAAAGGCCCTATGAACCTATCAAAATCAATGTCTTGCATAGTTCCCAACTTCTAGTCCCTTCAATATTCCCCATACATTTTGTATGGGAAAAAAAAATCCGCCATCTTGAATTTTTTTCCTACTCACCAGGTAGAACTCCGGGTTGTGGTCATCTTTTGTCGAGAAACCGCTCCTCCATCTTTTATAGTCTCCGAGAGAGAGACGGACAAAATTTGCCGCCATTTTTTTTCCGCCATTTTGGAATTTTTTTTCAACTCACTGGCAACTGCTCGAGGTTTCGAATGACATTTGGTCGAGCACCCTCCACCTATCTTCTATACCCTGGCCGTGCCCCTCGCCCGTCTCCGAACTCCTCACTCATCAGCTCTCTCCACCTTTCTCCGAGTCACATTCTTTGAGCTCTATACGACACCATGGGTGAAAAAAATTTTTTTCATACAAAATTTTACAGGAGAGGGGTCGGAAATTTGAGACGTCACAGCTCGGCCGCCATCTTGTTTTTTTACTTTTTTTCACTTTTTCTGTTAATCGTTTACTAATTTCTACAATAATCCAAAATTTCAAAGAAATCGGTTGGAAAACAAAAGAGTTGCAAGAATCACGTCGGCCGCCATCTTGTTTTTCCGAAATGTCATAATTTTTCCCCACTCGAATCCCCCACCCGGACATATCTCCCCTACATCATTGTATCGTTTTCTGTCTCTTTCTAGGAGAACAATCGTGTCAATCAGTGAGTCAGTCAGTCAGTGGTAATCGAGCTATATATATTATAATTAGCATGTCGGTGTCGCGAACCCGTAAGATTTTCACTACCTAAAATCGCTCAAGTTGAGCGGCTCAACGCGTCTATAAAGAAGTCATCATTTCAAACAATGATTTGTAATGATCCCCATGTGATGATTTTGCTGCGTTGATCTATAATAGTCAACGTGTAGGTAAACAAAACGTACTGTAACGAAAAAAATATACCTGTTGAATTGATGATGCATTAGAGTCCACAATCACATAGTTAATTTATTACATCAGAGAGGTAGAGTACTTTAATCTATATTAAATGAAGCTCTTCATTTTCAATATCGCTTTTAATATCTTGTCATTTAATCTACGCGTAAAGAGTAAAGACCTTTGTCGGGTAAGACCTAGAATTTACATTAAAAGAGACAGTTCAAACAATGAGCCACAGGGTTTCATTTGTAAATTGCCCTGACTGTTTAAAATATAACAATAGATAGTTTTTAAGCTCTCCTGAGGGCCTACCATCAACGCTAAAGCAGTATTATTTCAATATAGTTTTGACATGTCATGATGTCAAACAAAGTCAACCTTAGAGTACGTAACTTCATTATTATTATGATATTTCAAAAGAATATTGGAATAATGTTACGTAGGCCCCCTGATAAGTTTTGACAACCTCCTTGACGCATTGGTGATTGTTGTGGTATTTTAAAGGTCACAATTTTGATTTCTGGCGGAAGCAAACTGGTTATCCATATTTTTTCTATCTGGTCTGGTTTCGTGAGATGCTTCGATCGCAAGTTACCCTACCGGAATTGATATGCCTTTCATTGACTTAACCTTCCAGTGCGATCCTTACTACTATTAAAAAATCGGCCAAGTGCGAGTCGGGCCTCGCTCTTTTAGGGTTCCGTTAAAAAAATTTACATAAAAATATTTCCATGTACCCATGGAAATATTTTATTTAATTTTTTTAATTTAATTTAATTTTTATTATTTGTTGTTGTAGCGGCAATAGAAATACACAATCTGTGAAAATTTCAACTGTCTACCTATTACAGTTACCGAGATACAGCCCGCTGACAGACGGACGGACGGACGGACGGACGGACGGACGGACAGCGTAGGCTTAGTAATAGGGTCCCGTTGGTACCCTTTGGGTACGGAACCCTAAAAATGCGAAAGTGTATTTTGTTTGTAGGTTTGTTGGTTTGTTGGTTTTTTGGTTTGTTGGTTTGTTGGTTTTTTGGTTTGTTGGTTTGTTGGTTTTTTGGTTTGTTGGTTTGTTGGTTTGTCCTTCAATCGCTATGGTATAGTTAAGGACCTGGAGAGTAACATAGGCTACTTTTTATCCCGGAAAATCAGAGTTCCCGAGGGATTTTAAAAACTAAATCCACGCGGACGAAGTCGCGGGCATCAGCTAGTTGTATATAAAAAAAAACAATTGAGGTAATATGTCTGCTTGCTGTTGCTGAATGACTGAAGGGAAACCTACGGAAAAACAAACACACTTTTGCACCATTACTAATAATATAAATGGAAAAATTTGCTTATTCTCTGGTTTGTCCTTCAATCGTGCAGCAACAGACCAAAGGACGGAATGATCGGTCAAACGGATAGTTGAGGAGGCTACGTTTTATCCCGGTAAAACGGACAGTTCCCGCGGGATTGTTAAAACTTGACTCCACGCGGGTGAAGTCGTGGCCAAAGGCTAGTTATAATATTAGTATGATAGGTGTAATAGTAGTATGATAGATAGCTATAATATTAGTATCATCATCATCATCATCAGCTATCCATCAACGGCTCACTACTGAGCGCAGGTCTCCTCTCAGAGAAGGGTTATAGGCCATATAGTCCACCACGCTGGTCAAATTTGACGGACTTCACATACCTTCAAGAACATTATGAAGAACTCTCAGGTGTGCAGGTTTCCTCACGATGTTTTCCTTCACCGTTGAAGCAAGTGATAGTTAATTGCTAAAACGCACTTGACTCCGAAAAGTCAGAGGTGCGTACCCGGGATCGAACCTGCGCCCCCCGAATAGGAGACCACAGTCCTAACCACTAGGCTATCACTGCTTTAACATTAGTATGATAGGTGCTAATTCGCGAAATGGAACTACAAACTGTTGCGAAGACAGCCCTTTGTGTTAAAGTCGTTAACAATATCTGGACTAGTTAAAGATGTTTTATACCCGCCATGTGTTGTATGCGAGTTTACATGAACACAATGTAACAAGTACACCTACGAGTACCTCCCAATTGGTATTTAAGGGTATCAAGATAAGAATTATTATTATCATGGACTAAATAGTCATTCCACTAATTCGAATGAAGATCTTTATCATCAGATCGTTTTGCAAAAGACTTTTGTCTAGCTGTGGGCGTTTAGCAGTTATGATGACAAAGGGTAGAAATAATTACCATAAAATTAGACGAATATTTTTATATCGAAGAAGTATCATCTGGGCATGATGTAAGTTACATGGTTAAAACAATATTAATATGTTTATCTACTCCAGCATCGAAAAATTCCAATTTCGAGTTTGACAGCTGAATCGAAATGAACCCTCTTTCGGTTTTGCTTCTCATTTCGATGCAGCTCGTTGTATGGGAGCTGAATCGAAATGGTTATCTTCTTAAAATAGGATACCTAAAGCTAAGGCTCTGAGTTCTGGCACTTTTGTACCGTTCATATGACAGAGGCGCCACAGGCGGCTGGTGGCGGCTTACGGAGTTACTTTTTGTTACTTTATTGCGCCTACGGCGTATTTTGTTAATGATTTTACTTCCTTGTCGTAGATAAAATCTTGTATGCAACTGAACGTAATTAGTCATTTTAATTCTCGTACTATCCTATTTTGATACTCGGCAAGCCTCGTATCAAAAAACAGCACTCGAATTAAAATGATTACGATTACGATGCAGTTGCATAAATAGCTATTTTGCAATCAGTTTGAGCAAATAAATTGGTAGAGCAATCGAAATGCAAAATTTTCATTTCAATCAAAACAAAACTAATAACAATTTAACTATAGATTTTAGTGATGATACCGATGTGGCAGTAGCAGTGATAGCCTAGTGGTTAGGACTGTGGTCTCCTATTCGTGGGGGTCGCAGGTTCGATCCCGGGTCTGGACTCCTCTGACTTTTCGGAGTCAAGTGCGTTTAAGCATTTACATATCACTTGCTTCAACGGTGAAGGAAAACATCGTGAGGAAACCTGGACACCTGAGAGTTCTTCATAATGTTCTTGAATGTGTGTGAAGTCCGCCAATTCGCATTGGGCCAGCGTGGTGGACTTTAGCCTATAACCCTTCTCTGAGAGGAGACCTGCGCTCAGTAGTGAGCTGTTGATGGGTTGCTAATGATGATGATAATGATGATGACAGATGTGGCATAGCCAGTGCGAACAGTCGATTGTGTTGGTTGAGCTACGTAGAATCAAGTCTGTAACTTGATCGGTAACCCGCTTCGCAAATTAGAATGCAATATAATTAATTTTCCGTCCGTTCCCTCTTAACATGTATTGAATTGTAGTATGCATTTTTGCTACTTCCCCCTCATTATGAAAATATTCTATTCTAACAAAGTTGCATTGGATAAATCGGCTTGGCATCCAACTGCCCACAAGATAGTATAAAAATTTATTACAATGTAATAGCTACATATTAATATTGTAAAATGATTGTTTTGAAAAGAGCAACTGCTGAGTTTCTTGCCGGCTCCTCTCAACATAATCCGCTTTCCGAACCGGTGGTAGAGTCATGACGTGTCATAAGAGCCACAGGTTGGCCTATGTGAAATAAATAATTTTGTATTTGAATTTTGAATTTGAATTTGGATTACTATAATATTTTAAAACTTGTGAAAATCTATATTATCTATATATCTATATATCTATATATATATATAAAAGAAAGTGGTGTTAGTTACACTATTTATAACTCAAGAACGGATGAACCGATTTGGCTGAAAATTGGTGGAGAGGTAGCTTAGAACTAGGAGACGGACATAGGATACTTTTTATCCCGTTCGACCACGTTTCCGTCAAGTCACTATAAAACGTGGTATAACAAAAACGCATCTGACATGGAATAACAAAACGCAAATGACAGTGGAATAACAAAACGTAAATGACAGCTAAACGTAATTTTGTCTTTGGTTAAGTATGGTAAAAAATTTGACAATTATAAAAAGTGTTATAATAAAGCATTACTGATATTATAAATGCGAAAGTGTGTTTGTTTGTTGGTTTGTCCTTCAATCACGTCGCAACAGAACAGCGGATTGATGCGATTTTTTGCATGGGTATAGTAATGGATGTAGTAGTGGTTCCTCAGACCGGGAGAGCTACTTTTTATCTCGGATAATGAAAGAGTTCCCGCGGGATTTTTAAAAACTAAATCCATGCGGACGAAGTCGCGGGCATCAGCTAGTATTATAATAAATACAAGATACCAACAGATTAAATAAAACTCAATCCAATTTATATCGCCTCGTACAAAAGTCAGTGATCCCAAACCGTTTTAAAAACCAGACAATGTAATCACAAAATGATAAAGAAAACTTTGTAAGTTAATGCGATGTCAATGGCCCCAATAAACCCCCTTCGGGACCAATACAATGTGTAAATCTAAATACCTAAAACTATCCACATTGCTCCCCAACATAAACACAGCAGTTCACGTCGCAACGAAAATAACAATATAAATAACTTTAAAAGGCATTTCTTTGTACTGTACTGTACCGACTGATTTGTGAACGGTTTGAAGTCTGCCCACAGAATTAACAATCTCATTGAACGAGCTTTGATTTTTATATAACTACCTTCAATCTCAATTATTCCTTTTGATTATTATTTTTGAAATGAAATCTTCTTTAGGCGCGTTGAGCACTTTTTGGGTGAGCACAACACATGGATTTCGCGTCATCATCACCTTCACAATCGTCACCTGGAGATTTCAGTAAGCGTTCAACATTTTAGCAGTTCCCAAGCAACCTTGTACAGCGCAGAGGGCAAGCAGCCTTCCTTACCGTTTAATGTATGATGTCGCAGGTTCGAATCTCACACACGAAATCGTGACAGTGCGTTTTTTTATTTGTTTTTAATTATTAGTAAATCTAGTTTTCACTTCTATCGGTAGTCCCTACTGCCAATTATTTTTGTTGTTCTTTGTAACTTATCATTCGATTGTCATTAGTCAAGTTTTGGCAGATTTTAGATCATAAAATATAAATTACACTAATTAGTTTTTACACGGCGTTGTACAAAACTATTAAGATATTTGACTTGATCAAAATCTTGTAAAATTCTAAACTTTTCAAGTTTTAATAAAAATCGTTTTCTGATCAACAAACGTGCCCTAAACGTGATTAAATATAATTTCTTTTTATCTGTAGAAAAATTTGGGATTCTAAAATATTATTATATTATATATTATTACCCTACGAGGACCACCACAATTATTTATGACTCGCTTTTGCCCGTGGCTTCGCTCAAGTTAAGTTCGATTTTTCATACCCTTATTTTACCCCTTTAGGGGTTGATTTTTCGAAAATCCTTTCTTAGCGGATGCTTACGTCATAATAGCTATCTGTATGCCAAATTTCAGCTTGATCCGTCCAGTGACTTGAGATTTGCGTTGATAGATCAGTCAGTCACCTTTTCCTTTTATATAATTTTTAGATAAAAGCGTAACGAAAAATACGTCGCAGAATTAATTATTTAATATGAAGTGAGTTGGTATTCGAATTTAAAATCTTTATTTAATTTAAAATAAGCATTGATCTCTATCTAAATTTAAAGCTATTATTATCTTGATAATAATATTATAGTCTCACGAATGAATCTGAACAATATGTCCAGATTTCTTTACATATCCAGATTATTGACATGAATGCCCACCACCGGCGGTAATTGGGCTACTTTATGTCTGCCCATCTTAAGATAGAAGTTAGTCGGTATGCAATTTTGGAACTTCCCTCATTGTGTAAATACTGCTTAAATAGCATAGTATTTACTTTATTGTAAACTTGATTTGAAAAGATCAACCGCCGAGTTTCTTGCTGGTTCTTCTCGGCAGGAAGGGCATTCTGAACCAGTGATAGAGCCAGACTATTCAAAAGCACTTGTAAAAAGTTTATTTGAATAAAAAAATTAAGTGGCACTCGGGGACTGCCGCGGTAAAGCTATTGCATAGCATGTTTTATCAACTTATGCAATTATAATATTTATGCAATATTTTTTTTGCATAATAAAAATTATGCAAAGAAATAATTTAAAAACAAACAAGAAAAGCGCACTGTCACTACTTCGCGAGTGAGATTCGAACCTGCGACATCATACACCATACGGTAAAGAAAGCGGCCGCTCGCCCACTGCGCCGATAAAGAGCTACTTGTGAACCTCTAAAATGTTGAACGATTACTGAACGACGGTGTTAGGTTTATTTTCGTTACGGAATTTCTTGATTCGGTCGCCGCGCTCAAATTGTTTGTCCTAGTTCAAAGCCCGCGATAAAATCTATGCAACAGCTTAACATATTTCTATTCTATTCTATTGAATATTTTGTATTAAATTCGCCAGTCTGTATGATTGCTAACTCTACAATATCGACGTATTTATAGTAATACTCAGGCATTTCTGGATTATTATTTCGAGCATCGCGTGCGACGAGCGCTGTCCTTGAAGGCACATGCGCGACATGTTTACAGTGCCCGGCGATATATATTGCACATCGGCCTTTGGAATAAAACTCTATTTCTATTCTATTGCAAGGAAAGCTAGCCAGAAATCCACGTAGTAATTACTGAAATCTCTTCACAATCGGTGAGCACATCACGTAACATATATTATAAAAAAAATGCAGTCGAACTGTGAATAGAATAGAACAGCGTTTTATTCCAAAGGCCGATGTGCAATATATATCGCCGGGTACTGTACATGCATCGTCGATATTTAGCTCGCAGTTTCAAATATGTAGCTTTATTATGACATGGACATAAGTGACTAGCGTTGGTTGATCTTCTTCTTCTTTATCAACCGATACACGTCCATTGCTGGACAAAGGTCTCTTGAATGGACTTCCACAGGCCTCGGTCTTGTGCCGCCTGAATCCAGCGACTCCCTGCGATTCGTTTGATGTCATCGGTCCACCTAGTAGGGGGTCTGCCAACACTACGCTTCCCGGTGCGGGGTCGCCACTCTCGCAGCTTGCGACCTCAACGACCATCAGCTCTTCGAACTATTTGCACCGCCCATTTCCACTTCAGTTTCGCGACTCGCTGAGCTATGTCGGTGACTTTGGTTCTCTTACGATCTCCTCTTTCTAATTTGATCTCCCAGGGATGATCAGGGGATCGCCCGCTGAGTGACCCTGAACCTTCTTATGAGGCCCATGGTTAGCGACCATGTTTTGGATCCGTAAAGTCCTCGCTGGCAACTGGCGTTGGTGGATAGTACGCCAAAATTTTTAAAATTGTTATTAGTCTTGTGCTAAAATGTCAAAGTTAATTTTGGTCTTCTTTATTTTGACACCAATTCAGTTTGTTTTTAAATACCCTATTGCAACTTTTGACTGCCGACTTGAAATCTTAGCAAAAGCGACCGGAGGGGTGTGTGAGCTTACGGTGGTAAATAAATAATAGTACATTGTTCTACGAGGAGTGAAAGTGACCCATTACTTACGAGGGCGACATTTGAGACACGAGGCGAAGCCGAGTGTATCAATACGCCCGAGTTAGGAATCGCACTTTCTCCCGAGTGATACATAGTGCTTTATACTACACCTACGAGGAAAATAACAGACACATTTTTTAATTATTGAAGTTTACTTTAGAGGTACGCCGTCTACTTTAGAGGTACGCAGGCTACCTTTAAGGTACGACAGCTACTTTAAACGTACGCCGGCTACTTTAGAGGTACGCCGACTACTTTAGAGGTACGCAGGCTACATTTAAGGTACGCAGGCTACTTTGGAGGTACGCAGGCTACTTTTAAGGTTCGCCAGCTACTTTAGAGGTACGGAGGCTACTTTAGAGGTACGCCGTCTACTTTAAAGGTACGCAGGCTACTTTGGTGGTACGCAGGCTACCTGCGTACTTCTAAAGTAGTCGGCGTACCTCTAAAGTAGTCACCATAGAGGTACGCCCACTACTTTAGAGGTACGCAGGCTACTTTTAAAGTACGACAGCTACTTTAGAGGTACGCCGGCTACTTTAGAGGTACGCCGACTACTTTTGAGGTACGCCGACTACTTTTGAGGTACGCAGGTAGCCTGCGTACCACCAAAGTAGCCTGCGTACCTCCAAAGTGGCCTGCGTACCTTAAAAGTAGCCTGCGTACCTCCAAAGTAGCCTGCGTACCACCAAAGTAGCCTGCGTACCTCTAAAGTAACTTGCGTACCTCTAAAGTAGACGGCGTACCTCTAAATTAGCTGGCGTACCTTAAAAGTAGCCTGCGTACCTCCAAAGTAGCCTGCGTACCTCCAAAGTAGCCTGCGTACCTTAAAAGTAGCCTGCTTACCACCATTTTTTATGTATTTGTATTACTGAACTAATTTTGTCAAAAATTAAAAAAAAAGACAACCACGTATGTAATGGATTTTCATACAACTTTTCAGCCCGCTAAAGCACGTAAGTAATGAAATTTCATACATTTTTTCAGCCCGCAGATTTGTCTCCACGTAAAGACGTATTTTCTTTCTCGCTCTTTCTCGATGTGACACAAATCAGAAGGTACTTTCCGAGCAGGTGTAGTATAAAATAATTTTATACTACACCTGCTCGGAAAGTACCTTCTGATTTGTGTCATATCGGAAAAGAGCGAGAAAGAAACTATGTATCATGTATCACTCGGGAGAAAGTGCGATTCCTGTGTGCGATTCGAAGTGATGTAATCGGTCACTTTCACCCCTCGTTGAACAATGTACTATTATGCGTGTGAGAGATGACAAAGTGCTTGACACACAGCAACTAGCAAGCCCAATCTACGATGCCATTTCATCAACTCTGAGAATCTTCTACTCAGTGACGTCATTCCATTTCCAGTAGTATTACAAATTTAAACGATTGTGATCATCGATGTATTGTGATGTGTATAAAAAATAATAATATCTTTGTGCAGTTTCAAGCGGTTGCGTGGCGATCTATGTCGCATGAAACTTTTGAAATTCAAAATCATATCGGCCCAATATAAAAAACTGCTCTACTGCTATCGTTCTCCAATATCGTTATCGTATCTTAACTTGTATTCCACTAATTAAACGTAAACAATGAGGTAAAAATCCATAATTTACTCAACATTTTTTGTGGAAAATGGAAATACACACCTAAAATATAAGAGGAAAAAATCGATTAACTACACAAATTGTTACGATTGTAACTTAAGTAAGTGGGTCAAAGAAACGAGTTCGTGATGTGTATAATTGGAGCACGCTGTATAATACACAGGATGGTCACATTTGTGACATGCGATCTGCTCGTTTACCTTGCACTTTCTGAATGGATTTATTATTTACTTTTTCCACCTTTAATCACACCAGCGAGCTTAATTGAGCTTTATTTTTTAAGAATGTACAAAAAGGGGTAAATTGGAACAGCTTTATAAACTAAATATTGTTTAGCATGAATGCACGCGACTTCCTAAGTGAATTTCCTTCGTTATTGTGTATTGTGCAACTTTACATCTTCTTTTTCCTCTTTATTTTTTACGAGATAGCCTTGCGCATGACGACTATAAATGATGATGGAAAGCCTGATGAGGTCTAGGTTAGAGCGCGCTTAGTTAGAAAGTGCCTATTCACTCTTGGCTTTAAGGTACTCAAATTATAATGTGACTGAAAACACAGATATTCCACGCCTTAGCGGTTTGTTTCAGAAACATTGAACTAAAGCGTTTCGTGCAAATAATATTCCAACCTATAGGTTGCATTATTATCAAAAGCCGATAGACGCACACGGCAAGATACAAGTGTCTTTCACACACCTCGGTCTTCTGCCTCCTATATCAACCGGCTTCGACTCATTTGATTTCGCTGTTCAACCGAGTGGAAAGTCTGCCAACACTGGGCTTACTGATGCAAGGTTTCCACTCCTAACAACGGTTCCTCAAACTATGTGTCCAGTCTATTGGAGGTTGTATTTATTTTATCCAGTAAGAGATTTTAAAACTAAATTAATAAATTAATTACTTAAAACTAAAATAATTTAATATAAAAAATTATTTTTATAGAACCGACTTCAAACGCCCGCGTCACTACAAAATATTCTAATTTATTGTTGATTTTTTAAAAACCGTCCGATCGATTTCTATAAAATTTTAATGGGACTAGCTGGGAAATATACCCTTTCAAACAAAAAAGAATTTTCGAAATCGGTTCTGGCGTCTTCTAGTAATCGGTGGGCATACATAAAAAAATAGATTCCGACGAATTGAGAACCTCCTCCTTTTTTGAAGTCGGTTAATTACACCCAAATAAATAATAATAACCCCATCGAAGTCACCGCAGTGTGGCGTAGTAGGTACTCAAGATTGTAGCAGCATTTCCCCTTTGGCAAACTTATTATATACTAGCCAAGGTAGCTGCCAGCTCTTAGATCCCCGGTAAACTCGATTACCTTTATAGTAAGAGATAGAATAGAATCATAGACCAAGAGCGAGCTACCATAAATCATGTCCAACACAGTTCAATAGCAAAATTTCAATTAGGAATAAGAAAGTTTGAACCTGGAGAGAAGCCAGCCGAACTAATGCCATATGAAATTTGGAAACTACAATAAATCGTTTAATTCAATTTCGACGACACACACAGTAGGATGTCGAAATTGCATTGCGTTAGAATTTATTTAAGTTATGGGATGGGCCCCATCTGCCAGTTTGTTCTTTAATGTCCATTTTGTCTTTTAAAGCATTCATTTTCTTACAATTCATATTTTGTTAAATTTTTGACGTGATAACGTCTTATAAATCGATGAACACCGGCTGCACGCACGAAAAAGTGTCACGTTCCGCCTGAGCCTGAGTGTGCAAGCGTTCAACGCTTACTGAACGACGGTGTTAGGTTTTTTCGTTACGGAATTTCTTGATTCGGTCGCCGCGCTCAAACTGTTTGTCCTAGTTCAAAGCCCGCGATAAAAGCTATGCAATAGCTTAAAAATAATTTTTCAAATCGGTTCAGGCGTCTACGACTAATCGGTGAACATACATAAAAAAATCCGACGTCCTCCCTGGCTCAGTGGTGTGCGCTTTTGTCTTATAACTGGGAGGTCTCGGGTTCGATTCCCGGTGGGGTAAATTTGGGAATTTATAATTTCTGAATTGTCTCTGCTCACTGCCATACCCCTTCCAAGTTAACTCGCTACCATCTTAGTCAAATCGCAGTCAAGGACTAGCTTGTCATCGAATAAAAAAAAAGAATGGAGAGAGAACCTTCTCCTTCTTTGAAGTCGGTTAAAAAGTAGCCAGTTTACCCTCTTCGTATAGCAGTTTGTATCAGTAGCGTTGAACGAAAACGTTATGTGCGTAACGTTGGATTGTGGACATCAATCAATAATAATTTGTTTATGTTATCTTATAAATAAGGAAACAAACAAGAATATCTCAACCGCTTGCCCCTAACTTCAACACTTGCATTTAATATTATACTGCCTACAATCAAAATAATACAATTAATATTTTAAGAAGCATGTAGTCTATTGACGCACACAGTATAACGTCTTCGCCGAGAGCAGTGTTGGCTGGTTTGTAACCAGCAAGTACCACATATTCTGCTACAAAATATTTGTAAAGTCTGCTACTACTACAAGGTAGACTGGTCTATCTAGTCCCATAGACTAGTCTATTCTAGACTTGTCTATCTATCTGTTCACTTTTTGCAATGCAAAAAGAAAGTTATGAACATCCACTACATAGCAAGCTTTATCAATTTTCATGTTTAATCAAAAACGACATTCCACTATTCCAATTTAATTGCATGTGATATGGAGACGGAAGCACGTATTTGAATGTGGCAATTCAATATATCTGCCAGTCTGCGTATTGCAGATCAGCGATAATATGCTGTGACGATTAATTTATTATGAAAATCGGCCAAGTGCGAGTCGGGCCTCGCTCTTTTAGGGTTCCGTTAAAAAAAATTAAATTAAAAGATTTCCATCTACCCACCTACCCATTTTAATTTATTTTTTTTAATTTAATTTAATTTTTATTATTTGTTGTTATAGCGGCAATAGAAATACATAATATGTGAAAATTTTGTCTGTGTATCTATTACGGTTTATGAGATACAGCCCGCTGACAGACGGACGGACGGACGGACGGACGGACGCACGGACAGCGTAGGCTTAGTAATAGGGTCCCGTTGGTACCCTTTGGGTACGGAACCCTAAAAAAGCTTTTGTTGAAAAATGAGTCATAACTGTAAGACGAGTTTCATTAAGATACTTTTCATTGGGTGGCGACTTTGAACCGGAATGCGCAGTTTGGCATCCCCCACTAGGTAGACCATATTGTAACCACTAGTAAGACCATAGTCTGTGGTATATCCAACAATAGACACGAAACGATTACACTATTAAAAGTTTAAATAAAATCTCTTTTTATTTATTTTTCCTTAAAATAGTTTGCTCTACAAATCACAATTATTTAATTTTAAAAACATTGTTATAACATTATTATCTATATATATAAAAGAAAGTGGTGTTAGTTACACTATTTATAACTCAAGAACGGATGAACCGATTTGGCTGAAAATTGGTGGAGAGGTAGCTTACAACCAGGAGACGGACATAGGATACTTTTTATCCCGTTCGACCGCGTTTCCGTCAAGTCACTATAAAACGTGGTATAACAAAAACGCATCTGACATGGATTAACAAAACGCAAATGACAGTGGCATAACCAAAACGTAAATGACAGCTAAACGTAATTTTGTCTTTGGTTAAGTATGGTAAAAAATTTGACAATTATAAAAAGTGTTATAATAAAGCATTACTGATATTATAAATGCGAAAGTGTGTTTGTTTGTTGGTTTGTCCTTCAATCACGTGGCAACAGAACAGCGGATTGATGCGATTTTTTGATTTTTTGCATGGGTATAGTAATGGATGTCGTAGTGGTTCCTCAGACCGGGAGAGCTACTTTTTATCTCGGATAATGAAAGAGTTCCCGCGGAATTTTTAAAAACTAAATCCATGCGGACGAAGTCGCGGGCATCAGCTAGTAATTGATATTATCTAGATAGTCAAAGTCCGCTCTCTAAAGCAAAGTATTCTACAAGCTAAGTGATATGCACCCATTGCATACTACAGTGATGGGACTCTACTACCAATGCTTAAAGCAATATTATATAATTGTTTTTGTCATACAAAGTTATTAATTGGGTATTTGACTGATATTTTTTTATTTATTTAATAAAGTTTTAAAATATTATAACACAATGTCATTTTTCTTTTTTAATTATCTTAACTAGTCTCGGAAATATAGATTTTTGAATATATAGTTAATAGAAAATATAGTTTCCTGTTAGACAAAGAGAGCGCTACTTAAGTGTGTCATCACAAAACAGTAGCTCGATACAATCTTCATAATACAAAATTTCGTTTCACAGGCCCTGAAAGTATCTATCTTCTATCTATCTATAATATAATAAAACTGTAACAGGTCCAATTCTGTACATTGGAGATATTTTGAAAATTTTTGTTTGAGGGCACTCTATAATCGATACTGAAGCCAAAACAATTTTTTTTTAATTTTTTGTCTGTCTGTCTGTCTGTCTGTCTGTCTGTCTGTCTGTCTGTATCTTGGCCGCGCATCACGCCGAAACTACTGGACGGATTTAAATGAAACTTGGCACGATTTAAGTTAATACAACGAGGTATAATACAGGATACTTTTTATCCCGAAATTCAGCACGGTTCCCTTGGGAGAGGGGATGAAAGTCAAAATGTGTATTTCGCTGTAATTCATTAATGCGTATTCCGATTTAATCCATTCTTTTTTTGTTAGAAAGCAGGTTCTTTAGAGATTGTCCTCTAATTATTTGAAGGTCGTAAATTTCGTATTTCAGAAATTATAGACATCACGATCTTCAGTATAAGGTCCAAATAACTTGAACCCCGGAATCTACAAGATACTTTGAATGAACGGCTCATCTTAAGCTGGCAAGCGTACTTTATCGTATATAGCCATCGTGGATAGCCCTATTTTGTCAAAGTCAAACACTACTCCAAAGGCGTCAGATTTTGCCAAACGATCATTATACCTACATACTACATAGTAGGTATGGATGTAATACATCGTACTACAGTGTTTTCCTATGCAATTTAATATTCTAATCATACTAATATTATAAATGCGAGTGTGTTTATTTGTTGGTTTGTCCTTCAATCACGCCACAACAGAGCTACGGATCGACGTGATTTTTTTGCATGGGTACTATAGTTGAGGACATAGGCTACTTTTTATCCCGGAAAATCAAAGTGTTCACGAGGGGTTTTAAAAACTAAATCCACGCGGACGAAGTCGCGGGCATCAGCTAGTTGCAAATAAAATAAATCACAAAACAAACACCAAAATGCAGCTGTCAATCCGATCACTTCAAATGGATGCCGATAAAAAAATTCCATTCCCAATAGGATTCTGGGACGTGTTAACATGACAATGCGAAATCGTGCATATTTCTATATCTTTACAAATTAATAAAATTGAAGTGTCTGCCTATAAATTCGGTAATGGAATCATAACATGCCTACTATTTATTTAACGTTTCTACTCGTACCTCCAACAGTAATAGCCTATTGGTTGGAAATGTGGTCTTGTTGGAAATATATTAAATAAAACTAATCTATTCTAATTTCAAAATATATATAAAACCTTCAGGTCTCCTATTCGGGGGGTCGCAGGTTGGATCCTCCCGACCTCTGACTTTTTGGAGTAATATGCGTATTAAATATCACATACTTCAACGGTGAATAAAATCGTTCATAATGTTCTGAAGTCCGCCAATTTGCACTGGGCACGGTTTCATATTTTCCTTCTTTGTTAGCTTTACTCCAACTGCTTGTTTTCTAATCTATTTTTGATGTTTTTCTTCCTTTTAATGAAATATTTAAGGGAGAGGAGAGACTGACTACTTATAGCGGCAGCGATCGCGGCGTTTTTATGACCTTTATCAACTTTGTGGCCCTTTGCGTACATCGCGTTTCGCGTGATTTGGCGATTCTGCGATCGAAAGCCATAAAAACGCGAACGCGTTTGAGTCGCGATTTTCGCGCCCACGATACGTACAATTTTACCAACGTAAAATAAGTCTTATCCGAGCGTTTGATTTTTTGGCATATTTTCAAAACAAAAACTTGAGGGGTGTCAGGATGGAACGTGGTTCCTTTCGATTGCATTGTGTTCGGTATTTTCGCGGTACAACATTGGGTCTCCGTAGCCTAGTGGCTCCGGCAGTCGCTTAACAGTTCAAAGTCGATGGTTCGAATCCCAGCCTTTTAATTAGGGAACCCTTCCCTAATTTTTTATAACTTATAAGTTACACATGTAGAAATTGTTTAAAATAAAATTGAAAATGGAAAATTCGGTCTGTCGAGCTGGGATTCGAACCATCGACTTGTAACTGTTAAGCGACTGCCAAAGCCACTAGGCTACGGAGACCCAATGTTGTACCGCGAAAATACCGAACACAATGCAAAATTCACATTCAACAAAAAAGTGTCTGTTTCAAAAATGTGTCGAGTGTCGGTTCCTTAATTTTTTCCGTCCAGCCCCCTTCCGCACCGCGCGATAAGGAACTTACGTTCCAAAAATGTCAGGACGTCTTTATTCCTCGATTAAACATTACTGGACGTTGGTGAAATCGGCACTAAGTCAACATTATTTTATCACAAATCTATCAACCCATCTAAGCTATAGGTGATCCCAAATAAGTTTGATTTGATAACACGGCACGGTATTATATAACGCGGCAATTCGCATAATACGTAATATGTTTTGGAACGTAAATATTATTTGAGGAGGGATATATTTTCGGTGGTGATTGGTTGTATTCAAAATGCGATCGGAGTTAGATGGGGAACATGCATGACTCGGTATTGTGATGCTAATCCGGTTTGAACTTGTGTCTGGAGTCGAGATTTTTCATGGCCTCGGATTTAGGATCTGGTTTTGACAGTTCGATTCTTTTTTTCATTCGTGGTTTGGATTCATTTGAAATGCAGAACCTACAATATTAAAAAAATCCGTGTCAATGATGCTCGTCGTATAATTATTTATAGGTTGTCTGTCATTATTTAGTAACTGCTAAGTTGCCGGCTCTTCTCAGAAGAATCCGCTTTCCGAACCGGTGGTAGAGTCATGACGGGTCAAAAGAGCCACAGGTTATTAATATAATTATTAATAGTTTTGAATTTTTTTTTATTTTAAGACGCGGTGACTGGCGAGTGGCGAGCGCCGCCAACGCTTGGGCCGATCGTGCCTCTCTATCGCTTGTTCCGCGCTCTCGCTTGCACGCGCAGGCGGAAGGCGGAACGTGACACTTTTTCGTGCGTGCAGCCAGTGTTCATCGATTTGGGAAGACGTTATCTCACGTCAAAAAATCGATAAAGATAGACGATCAGGATATAAATGGAGAAAGACAGTCTACTGTCTGTCTTGTTAGAGCAATTGCCCTAGCAAGCCCTAATTCACTCTGAGTAACGTTATTCACCGGAATTCCTGTGAGTTACGTACGACTATTTTGACTTCTACCCTCAACTCAGTAGGTTGCCGCGTCTAAGGAAATAGGTAGGTATCAGTCTCCTCCAACGTTGATCAAAACTATTTTACTAGCTATCGAATCACAGATTCGCTTGACACGCGATCTTTGTAAAACTCACTTTTTTATACAGAAAAAAAAAAAACAAAAATAGATGCTATGAAATATGAAGCAAATAATAAACCGGCGTTCGAAACTAAACCCCGAATCGTATTAGCTCAAGGGAATTCTTAATATTGGCTTTTCATATAACTCGCAATCACACTGCGAATACCAATAGCGCCAAATAGCAACTAAACGAAACTACAAAAAACCTCGTAGTATTTTCCCAACAACGCGTCGCGCAGTTCCAATCATATTACAGGGATTGACATGCAAAGTTGATCGCACATTTACGCACCGTACGTTTCGCATGCAGTGGATATTTCACTCGATGTCAGTTGAACGCTTGGCTGCAGCCTGCAACTTTTTAGTAAAAGACGGTGAAGTTGTACAGTAGAAACTCAAAACAATCTCCCCCATACTGATATAAATGTAGTATTCGTTGCTCCCCCAAATTCTTATTTTACATTTTTTTTGATGGAATTATTCGATTCAATACCAATCTCTACTATACAAATATATTCACCACCTTTGCCGGAGTTACAAGGGGCACTAAAAGAGAATTTCGTAAGATTGGAAGTACGAGAATTTTTCTAATTATATAGAATTATTCTGATACGCATATCTCGATTCACCTCGATTACGTTAACTTTCAAACAGAAAAAACAGCATCAAAATCAGTCCATTCCTTAGGCAGCTATGAGGAAACAGACAGACACATGGATACACACATACCTGTATACACACGTCAAACTAATAACACCCCTTTTATTGTCGGGGTTAAAAAAAATAAGTGGCACTCGGGGACTGCCGCGGTAAAGCTATTGCATAGCATTTTTTATCAACTTATGCAATTATAATATTTATGCTATATTTTTTTTGCATAATAAAAATTATGCAAAAAAAATAATTAAAAAACAAACAAACAAGAAAAGCGCACTGTCACTACTTTGCGAGTGAGATTCGAACCTGCGACATTATACACCATAAGAAAGCGGCCGCTCGCCCACTGCGCCTATCAGAGCTACTTGTGAACCTCTAAAATGTTGAACGCTTACTGAACGACGGTGTTAGGTTTATTTTCGTTACGGAAATTCTTGATTCGGTCGCCACGCTCAAACTGTTTGGCCTAGTTCAAAGCCCGCGATAAAAGCTATGCAATAGCTTAAAAGTAAGTAATATTATTTTCTAAACATTATATTCTGTATAAAATTTACAATGTTATTTATAATTTATATACTTCTATCAAAACATGTGCGTGCACACTGCACGTGTTTTCGGTGGTCTGTGTTCTTAAGTTTATAAATCTTGCGCTGTCTTTTAGGAAGCGAAGAAAAAAATAACCATTTTCAAAGCATGAGTTGTACCTAGAACAGGTTCCGTATAAAGAGCTTCAATAATACAAAACATAATTAGTAATTACTGGTGAAAACTACTAAACAAAAACTGAATTCAAGCGATTTATACTTCACGCGATTCATCAAAGAGTTCAATTCTCAATTTTGCTAAGATATTAATCAAAACTTTATCCAGTTTATAGGAGTTCACTAATACGGTATATCCTTTGAAATGAAAAAAAATGTATTGAAATCGATTTGAAGTAGTTATCTGGTAAATTTACCAAAAACAATAAGGTACATTTTTTATCGGTTAAGAATGCTGACTGGTATTGTTTCAAGATTTTATAAAAAAAATGATATTTTTTAAACGCAAAACTACCTGACGCCCACATCTCGACCTTAAAATTATTCTTCGTACAAATACCATCCCTGTACACCCATTAAGGGATGAAATTTAAAAATAATCTCTTTTTAGAGCACTCAAGGATCATGACCTTTTTAGGGTTCCGTACCCAAAGGGTACCAACGGAACCCTATTACTAAGCCTACGCTGTCCGTCCGTCCGTCCATCCGTCCGTCTGTCAGCGGGCTGTATCTCGTAAACCGTAATAGATAGACAGATGAAATTTTCACATATTATGTATTTCTATTGCCGCTATAACAACAAATAATAAAAATTAAATTAAATTAAAAAAATTAAATTAAAATATTTCCATGGGTACATGGAAATATAATAATTTAACTTTTTTTGACGGAACCCTAAAAGAGCGAGGCCCGACTCGCACTTGGCCGATTTTTTCTGGTTCTTAAGTGAATCTGCTTAGGCTATGCGTTGTTCATAAACTCCAGGAAATATTTTACGAAAACTATCAGTTACTGCCCCCCGATTGTCTACAAGTTGCCGATCAAAACTTATTCATTTCATGGCAATAGCATCAAAGTAAAATAAACCATAACAGTATTGAATTAGAACTCTATTTCGTGTATGCATTTTTATAAGTTTATGTATGTAAGATACGCTCCATAACGCTCCGTGTTAAAATCGGTTGTACTGAATTTGTGACTTTAAATCAATACAATCAAGGATTATTTTACTTTGACGCTAATGCTATCGAGTGCGAGTACGACAATACGTTAGTAAATATTATTTGTCTATGGCGACAATTGGTACCCTGATCTCTAAATATGAAACGCATTTAACAGATCATCCCAAATAAAACAACAAGTTATCTTCTCACAGTAATCTAATCGACTCCTTTATTTTCTAAGTGTTTATATTAATATACAAGCCATTTGAACCATGTGCACGACTACAACCCTAAATCACGATTCTTGGAATAATGAACGCAAAAATATGCGCTTTACGCCTTTTCTGTGTCACCAATACATCGTCTTAACTTTGCATGTACAACATAGTCATGTCATGTCATAGCCGACTTCTTACCATAATACTTTGTATCATTCGTCTATGTACTTAGTAGGTACATTTACTACTGTAAAAAGACATGCAAAGGAGGGAGGAATGAAAAATCTCTTGCGGAATACCTAAAGATAGAAAAGGAAAGCAGATTTTTCAAAGAAAAATCGGTCACATTGGTCACGCCAAAATAAATGTTATCTGCTTTACTATAAGTACTATATTTCTTTATACATCACTAGAAGTAATTGGTCACATTGGTCACGCCCAAATAAATGCTATAGGTTATTTTACAATTACTATATATTTCTCTGAAGTTTGATAAATCAAAATCGGTTACACGTTTTTGCAACTGTCAGATGGTCTACTTACGGTACTAATTATTACGTCTATGCTTCTTACAAAAATGAAACCTAGAAAATTAATTTTAAGAGGTCCTCAGTTCTCAGTTTAGACTAGTGTGCTAAAGTACCCACATTTAATTGTAAGAGCAATTACACACGCCCGGCGTGTGCGGGATTTATCGGTAAAGTTTAACTCGAGGTCCGCGGCGTATGACTTGCTTCAGGAATCAGGTTAAGGGGAACCTTCACGGATATTTAGGGTCTATACAGACGGACTGTATTTGGAACTAGATTCTGATGATGCCCGCGATTTCGCCCGCGTAGATTAACTTTTTTGACGTGATAACGTCTTATAAATCGATGACCACCGGCTGCACGCACGAAAAAGTGTCACGTTCCGCCTGAGCCCAAGGGTGCAAGCGAGAGCGCGGAACAAGCGATAGAGAGGCACGATCGGCCCAAGCGTTGGCTTGTTACCGCGCTCCGCGGCCGCCCGGCAGTCATCGTCAATGTTTCTTTATGACGTTATCACGTAAAACTATCGTCCGTAAACCGATTTCACAGACAACCAATTTTTTTTTAATCCCTCGTGAACTCTTTAATTATCCGGAATAAAATGGGCTATCTCTATTCCAAATTTAAGCCAAATACGTTCATTCAGTCATCACATCATTCCGTCCATGCATCCATCCACACTTACAAACTTTCGCATATTTTATAATATTACATTAATTGGGATAGTATTAGTGGAAAGTAGGATGCACACCGACTGCAAAATTGCAGTCAAAATGCAAACCATCTAAATAAACCCCATAGTTAATTTATGCTAAAGAATTTGCAACGGTCCGAAGTATCATCTTTAGTTTCATTATTTAAATAATACAATGTCAACACTCGGGTCTTTATATAGATCCAGCCATTACTTTGCGGAAATCCGTGATAAGTCCATGATACACCAGTAACAACAAACTTTGTTATAATCCACCAAACGAGGTAAATATGAATAAAAAAAGTGTGCGTCGCTTGCCCTCCCACCATGCAAGAAGATGGACAACCAACAGCCAACACCAAAAAAAAACACTAAAATATACTCTCCGTATTTTTTACTCTGAAACCGGTGCATCTTCCAGAGATGACGGAAGGAGAGATTCTACAATACACAATTGCAGACTTTGCAATGGTATCGAAGTTTAACATGCGTAAAGTTTGAGCCTCAATAGCCCAACGGTTAAAGATGCGGACTGAAAACTGAAAGGTCACAGGTTCGAATCCCACCCGTTGCACTATTGTCGTACCCACTCCTAGCACAAGCTTTCCGCTTAGTTGTAGGGGATAGGAGGATATTAGTCAACTTCAATTTGACTAAGATTCTTAAAAAAAAAAAAAGTATTTATGTGAAGAGAGCGAAATTTGCCATATTGTCTGTATAAAATTTAAGATGCATAAGTTTTTTTGCCGGAAGCCTTAAGGGCACAACCTCTAATAACAGAAAAATTTAAAAGCACAACGTTTAAGGAGTGGACTAACAACCAAAAAGCCTAATCCACTCTATCACAACAAATAACAGACTAGACAATACTTAGGGAAATGAAACCCATTGGGGTAAATTGAACTCAAAGGCAACAAATAAGCAAGTTATTTCACAAAAAATTTCATGCCAAATGAATAGGTGGTAGGTTTCATTCAACACAGATGTCCTAATTGTATCCTGCAAACGGACGGGTCATTTGCACAACAAATTGCCTCGTAAACCACGCGTTGCATGTTTGTGTGTTTGTTTATACCTAATTCGGGCTAGCTTTGAGATGTTTTAATTGCTTTGTGGACGGTTTTGTCAACTGAAACTTAATTCCCACTATTAATTAATATGGGTACTGGAACGAGAAAGTTTATCGGAGAACCTTAATGACTGACATATCTCAAAGGATTGATATGCAATGATACCAGAGGTCAGCCGTAGAACTTATGGTAGTTTCGGAAGATATAGTTGAGTCAAGTATTTTATACACACATGCTGGACTGGCTATTGACGTGATAAGGAAGCAATTTTTACCCGAATTCAAAAAAGGATTAGGTTATCAATTCGTCGAAATCTTTTTTATGTATGTTTACCGATTACTCAAAGACGCCTGAACCGATTTGGAAAATTCTATTTTTTGTTTCAAAGGGTATACTTCCCCGGTGGTTCCATTGAAATTTAGCGAAATCGGTCACGCGGTTTTTTAAAAAATCAACAATAAATTATATTTTGTAGTGGCGCGGCCGTTTGAAGTCTGAAGTTTCTTAAAAAGGATTTTTTATTAAAGATTATACAAGGATTGTTTTGTCAAACGTAAATCATATTTTGGTAATATTAAAATCAATTCAACAAGGAAATTATGGCCGTGAGCTCGAGATTTGGCGTCAAGTTTATAGAATTTAATTATTGTAAACTAGGTACCATACTCACCCGCCAGATTTGCCTTTACTTTGGATACAGCGACTCCACTCGGAGTGACTTCAGATGCTGTCACTCCTTTTCTTCTTGTCACCCGATAGACGTCCACTGCTGGACAAAAGTCTTTTGCATGGACTCTCACGGGGCTCGGTCTTGCGCCGCCTGAATCCAGTGGCTCCCTGCAACTCGTTTGATGTCGTCTTTCCACCTAGTGAGGGGGTCTGCCAGCACTGCGCTTCCCGGTGCGGGGTCGCCACTCCAGCACCTTGGCGTCAAGTTAACAGAATTGAATTATTGTAAACTATTCGTATACAGCGACTCCACTCGAAATGACTTCAGATACTGTCACTCCTCTGACCTTAACTCCGCGAGCTGGAACTATACTCTTTTGTACTGCATTCTCGCTAAACCATACAAAAAGTTATTCTCTTAAACTTGTTTAATTTCCAGCTAAAGAATTGTACCAATAAATTAGTCCAGTTATCAATTTACGACGCCCATTCGAGATGAAAGCGCAGTTTTATGGGGGATCGCAAATCGGCCCCGCTTATTCGGCAATAACAAAAGCACCAATAACCGGCCATAACCTTATAGCCGAGCACATGTGCGCGAGTTACTGCTGCGGACTTAGTTACAGGACTTTATTGTGAACCGTTAAATTTTACCGCCATGCATAAGCCGGGCGCGGGCGGGCAAAGAATACAGTTTGCAGACTTGACGATGAATTAGACTTAGACTAATAACGAGTTCCGAGACATGGTCGCTAACTATGGGCCTCATAAGAAGGCTCAGGGTCACTCAGCGAGCGATGGAGAGAGCCTATGCTCGGTATATCCCTGCGAGATCAAATCAGAAATGAGGAGATTCGTAGGAGAACCAAAGTCACCGACATAGCTCAGCATGTCGCGAAACTGAACTAAAAATGGGCGGGGCACATAGTTCGAAGAGCTGATGGTCGTTGGGGTCCCAAGGTGCTGGAGTGGCGACCCCGCACCGGGAAGCGCAGTGTTGGCAGACCCCCCACCAGGTAGACCAAACATCAAACGAGTCGCAGGGAGCCGCTGGATTCAGGCGGCGTAAGACCGAGGCCTGTGGAAGTCCATGCAAGAGACCTTTGGACGTCTATCGGTTGATAAAGAAGAAAGAAGAAGAAGACTAGTAACGCATAGCCGGTAGTTCCATGCAACGAGACCGGCTTAACGTGTAACCACTTTTCGAACTATGTGTGCTAAGAGGCGTCGTTTATTTACGCTCGCCGACATGTACATTAGTGTGCGTACCGGTAGGCGAAACTAGTCTTTAAAGGCTGCCATGAAAGGGTTTATTTTCATTCACTGACATGTGCGTGCTGATCGGCGTAAAGAGCCTTTGAAGGCCTCCATGAAAGTGTTAAACTCCGCGCATGACTACTGTCTTTCTATGCGTTATAATTCTATGATAAAGGAAATAACGACTAATATCATGACAAGGACTTATGAGGGAATAGACAGTATGATAGCAGTAGTAGCAGCGATAGCCTAGTGGTTAGTACTGCGGTCTCCTATTCGGGGGATCGTAGGTTCGATCCCGGGCACGCACCTCTGGCTTTCCTAAGTCATGAGCGTTTAAGAAATTAAATATCACAAGCTTCAACGGTAAAGGAAAACACCTGCATACCTGAGAGTTCTAGTGTTCTCAAAGGTGTGTGAAGTCGGCCAATTAGCATTGCGTGGTGGTCTATGGCCTATAACCCTTCTATGACAGGAGACCTGCGCTCAGTAGTGAGTTGTTGATGGGTTGCTGATAACGATGATGAGACAGTATCAGACGGTGCTTTAAATCCATAAAGCAGTTGACTTGTTTAAAGTTGCTTGATTGCTTAAGGCGCGTTGAGCGATTTTTGATAGAGGTCCTCTACTAGAAGAAATATTTTTGCCTCAAGGGTTCGCATCACCGACATTTTAATGTTACCAGTATATTATTGGTAACACGAAGTGTTTTACATTTTAATATCTGTGACTCGAACCCATAAGTTGTTGATGTTTTAATCACTTTCCGTGGAACTGCATGCCTCGCAGTTCTCCATAATGTTCTCAAAGGTGTGTGAAATTTGCCAATAGAATAGAATAGAATAGAAATGTTTTTTATTCAAATAAACTTTTTACAAGTGCTTTTGAATCGTCGATGAGTCTACCACTTGTTCGGAATGCCGTTCCTTCCGAGAAGAACCAGCAAGAAACTTGGCAGTTGCTCTTTTCAAAACAAGTGTACAATATAATAGATATTATGCTATGTATGCAGTGTTTCCAAAATGAGGGGAGGTTCCACAAAAGCATACCTAATTATAATTCAACACATGTTAAGACGGGCAGACAGAAAGTAGCCCCATTCCCACCGGTGGCACCCGCCACTTTACCAAAGCGTGGTGCATTAATGAATATCAGGCATACGCTTTATTGCCTGTCAAAATGTTATACAGTCGCATAACAAAGGTTTAATTTAATTGTATTTGCTGTTGCGTATGAAATAATCATCATCTGACTACTCTGTTGAAGTACACCATAGTTATAGGTAGCATTTCTAAAAGCAGCAAAATTAAATGAATTGTCTCGTCTGCACAGTAATCTTTGCCCGCGCGCTGACCACCAGGACGGGTTTTACTTTAATGCCCGCAACTCTTCCTCTTTTTGTCTTGCAAAGTTGGTAACATTGCGTCACATGTCCGCCCAAGGCCTCTCCGTATAGTGCCAGTTGTTTTGCGAACTTTAAATTAAAACTTGAAGGGTTTCTCTATTTTTTAACACTGCAAGATGGAGGATTGTTAATACCTACGAAGGAAAGGCTATGTTTGCGTTTAGCACTATTTTATGTGCTTGTTTATTTGTAAGTTCTTCCAAAGAATAGCATAATAACGACTGCCTTGCAGTCCACAGTCTTTTTTGACTGCAATAATGATAAAGGTTCGATTCCCGGGCCAGATCAATATTAACATAGGTATTTGGTGCTCTGTAAAGGATTCTCAGAAGAAAGGAAAGGCAGTTGAAGGTTTGTCACTTGTGTGCTGACGAGTGCACGTCAAGCCGTTCAGTCTTGTGCATAATTTCTCTCCGATCATGTCGAATTTCTAAGGCTCTTCCCGCACTGAATGCACACTTTCCGCTTCCGAATTCGGAAAAAATGAAATTAAAAAAATTACACCAAAAATTCAACCATTTTTAAACCGACTTCAAAAAAAGGAGGAAGTTATCAATTCGAAGCGTAATTTTTTTCGATGTTACTTCATAGCTCCGTCAAATCTGAACCGATTTCAATATTTTTTTTATTTGTAAGGGCATATTGTAAGGTTGGTCCCATTTAAATTTGGTAAAGATCTGATAAATATCTTCGGTGATGGAGGACGGAACTCCTCAATGAATAAGAGCAAATCGCTTGCGATCATAGAATGTGAAGATTGATCAAATGAAGCTACCACTAAAAAGCTTAAAATAATAGTATTATATAAAAATTCTTTTTAAAAAAGCCAACTTCAAATGCCACTACAAAGTATAAAATAATTTTAGTTTGTACAGGCATGTTCAAGTCGGGCTAGCGTTGCGCTTCGATTTCATCGTTTCTTTTTAGGCCCGCCCGACTACAAAGTACCTGTATAAACTAAAATTATTTTATACTTGATAGTGGAGTTTGAAGTTGGTTTTTTATAGAATTTTTATATAATTATTATTATCTTAGTCTGGTTAATATTGCAAGATATGCCATAACCCTAACACTCAATATTAAGCACCGTCATAGTTGTATGAGAACGACTCTATACATATTAAATTTGATCGCTCTCATTCCCCCTCGAACATTAAACCCATCAGACAGCGCTATTAACGCGGCCGCGCGTCGACGTCATTACTCGGCTAAGAAATTCGTTTACGATCACGTCATTTTTAAACAAAATATTATCATCCAATATCAAATTCAAATTAAAACTTATTTTTGTCATGTCGGCCAAAGGAGATTGGCGAATTCCATAAAGTTTCTGACCCAGACGAATTGAACAGTGGGCCTCAAGCCCGCGTTCACGAATCAAACTTCTCATGCTTGTTCTAGTAAACCAGTCAAACAAAAAAGTTCATCAAAGTCTATAAAATAAAGTTGGGAGAAAAAAGATATTCACTTTTATTGCCATATGTAACGGTTATTTATAATGTGTTCTTGTGAATAATTATATTTTTGATCCCTATCTTATCGGGGTTAAAATCCTCCTAAAATATCGAATTTACACAGAAAAATACTCTGAAAAATATTAATTAAAATTAAATGATTTCTGAATCTGAACGCTTTTAAAAAGTGCTGGATCAAAATTCGCCATCCTCCTTTGGCACTTTTGACAAGTCTAGAATCTAACACCGGTTCGGAAAGCTGATTCTGCTGAGAAGAGCCGGCAAGAAACTCAGCAGTTGTTCTTTTCAAAACAAAAACGTTATAATATTATGTAGCTTAGTTTAACTATCTTGTGGACAGCTGAATGAACGCCGATAGCTTCCAAGCAACTTTGTCATTAAGAAATGCATTAACTGTATAATAACCTCGTCTTATTAAATGCGTCTTTACACACTGTTTAAACTTGTGAAATGGTAGTTCTACGAATTTTTTCGGGATCAAGTTATAAAAGTGTATACTCAACTCCACAAAGGACTTCTACACATTTTACGTAAAGCGTAAAGGACATTTTACGTAGACGACAAGAATGGTGTTGGTTAGTATGTACTTTATGACAGTGCCTAGTTAACAGATCATAATATTGTGTATCACCCCTTTGTTTATAGAGATGAATATTTGGTTTAACAAGGACTACTTTATTATAAGCTAGCTGATGCCCGCGACTTTGTCCGCGTGGATTTAGTTTTTAAAGTCCCTCGGGAATTCTTTGATTTTCCGGGATAAAAAGTAGCCTATGTCACTCTCCAGGTCCTCAACTATACCCATGCAAAAAATCACGTCGATCCGTAGCTCTGATGCGGCGTGATTGAAGGACAAACCAACAAACTAACAAACACACTTTCGCATTTATAATATTATAAGTATGAAGTATAATACACTGAGAAGCCACCGTTAGTAGATATACCAATATCTTTAAACTTTTTAAGAAAGGATTCTCGCGATCTTAGTTTATAAATTGATCGTATGGAATTGATGGATCTTTTCTGTTATACAAAAATAGTTTCGATAACTGCCCACAGTAATATTCCGTAAGTAGTAAATTTCTATGAGCATTTTACTACAATATAATATTATCATATGAATTACGAAATCCATCTACCAATTCTGTCTATCTGTATGAGTTTATTTTATAAAGTGAGTGCTTTGAAAATTTTCATGCGGCTTCCACAAAAAAAACCAAATGGTAGCTGGATTCAGCAGAATCACGTTTGAAGTTCATAGTTTATAAAGGTTTAGAGCAAATTGGATGAACTATAATGGTGATTGACGATCAGTTGGCGAAAATACGCCTCATTGAGGCTTTTATTTTGTATAATATGTGTTTCATTTACATCAAAATCTTTCAGAATCACTAGTTTTTGCCTGCGACTATGGCCGCGTGGAGACTTTTGGAAAGTTTCCATAATTCGTTTGAACCAAATAATCTATTAAAGATTGCATTCACAGTTTATCACGTAATGCTAAAAATGGAATTATTATTTTTTGGAGAGTCAATTTTCATTTTTATCAGAAGCTGACCGTAATATTATAATCATGGTCAGGGCGATCCATCAAAGACAAATTAGCGACTCACACCACGTTCCATTAATTAAACAGCAAGTAGATTAACTAGCGAATGACGTATGCTGTGATGTTACGCAGAGATAATTAGAGTAATTTCAGAAACATGAATATTTATACCGATCTTAAGTGGATGTTCCTTAATCCTAACATTATTCTTTTATTTCTTTGCCTCCAACATCGTAATTAGGTAACAAATCGGGGTGAATTTGCTGGATAACACTGAATAATGGTGAATACACTTCAAAAGGCGAGATTTTGCTATGAAAAGGACATGATGTCTAGGTCGTCCATTAGGGAAACGATATGTTGGAGTATCGTTGAACGGCATTCCGAACCAGTGGTAGACTCATCGACGATTCAAAAGCACTTGTAAAAAAGTTTATTTGAATAAAAAACATTTCTATTGTATTCTATTCTATTGAATTAAGCTTAAAAAGACCTGCGCCTTCCGAAGAGTCAAACGCAGTGAAGCAGTACAAGACAGGCTTGAGTGACAGTGTCTAGTGTCGGAGCCCAAGATCCTCTTTGGGTCACTGAGTCAGCTAAGTAAATTATAGGTACCTAGATAAAGATAATCTTGAGAAGAAAAAAGCAGTGATAGCCTAGTGGTTAGGATTGTGGTCTCCTATTCGGGGGGCCGCAAAGTGCCTCTGACTTCTCGGAGTAATGTGCGTTTAAGAAAGTAAATATCACAAGCTTCAACAGTGAAGGAAAACATCGTGAGGAAACCTGTATGACTGAGAGTTCTTCATAATGTTCTCAAAGGTGTGTGACGTCTGCTAATTCGCATTGAGCCAGCGTGGTGGACTATGGCCTATAACCCTTCTCTGAGAGGAGACCTGCGCTCAGTAGTGAGCCGTTTATGGGTTGCTAATGATGATGATGGTGAGCCTATTATATTCGGGGGCCGCAAAATGCCTCTGACTTTTCGGAGTAATATGTTCTTCATAATGTTTTCAAAGGTGTGTGAAGTCTAATTCACATTGGGCCAGCGTGGTGGACTATGGCCTATAGCCCTTCTCTAAGAGAAGACCAGCGCTCAGTAGTGAGCCGTGATGGGTTGCTGGTGATGATGTTTTCTTAACTTGAAAGCTGACTTAAACTATCTTTTACTAATAAGAAAAACTAAGTGTCGATTTGATATCATCCTATTTTTTTATACATTTGACATTAGCTGCTATTTCGTAACAATGTAATGCTACACAACTTGCTATATACCTACTCTGTAAAGTGCAAACATAATTTGGTAGCGTGTTACTAATTAACCGTAGGTTGGGTTTGGTTAGAACATTAGGTATATGATTTTATGAAACCTTCATCAAGTTGGTATGTAATAATTAGGGTAAATTAATACCTACAGCGCAAGCTATAACTATAGCAAGATGGTAAATTAACTACACAATAACGGTTTCCTTGCCTCCGGCAGTTCTAAGTATATAGGTTTAGCAATCACGTGTCTGAACATGTACTTACTTTATAATATTAATAATAATATTATGTTTCTGAAAGATCTGGTTATTATTTTACCAACAATATATTCTATACATTTTAGACTTATTTCGTAGTTCAATGACATAATTATAACGTATTCTATGTCTAGGTATCTTCTATGCAAGCGCGCTCCATTTTAGGCTGCATCTTCAAGTGAGATTTCAGTTAAGCGCTTGTATCGCGAGCCATGTTATCGTAATTATAGAGTTAAATTACGATAACATGGCTCATCCCTCTACTATTTCATTGTTTGTAGTCACATCCTTACGAAAGAGCCTGTATGTAGATGTAAGTATTCGTCTTCAGTAGCAGGCCAGCACGCACACTGTGAGTCCTGATGGCGCTTTGTAAATAATTTCATACTTTCATACGTTTTGAATTTTGGAGAGGCGAACCGTGTTATCGTAGTTCATCTCTATATTATGTATGTATTTTTAAAAAATGATTTTATTTATGGCTTTTGGTAATGCAGAGCTCCACCTTTTGTCTTGTTGTTTCTTTGTTTGTTACCATTTTTCTGAAAATATAATTATCAAATACTTTATTTACTTTAAAATATTGTTAAAGGTGCGGACTGAAAACTGAAAGGTCGCAGGTTCGATCCCCACCCGTTGCACTATTGTCGTACCTAGTCATAAAACAAGTTTTCCGCTTATTTGGAGGGGAGAGGATATTAGTCAACTTCAATTTGACTAATATTCTTTTTAAAAAAATATATATATAACTTATAGCTAGAAAACTAATCTAATTACTATACAAAACATATCCGCGTGGAATGGTGCCAAGAATACTGGCTGCATTTCCACGTTGGACAACCAGGCTAATCCTTTGCGTAAATAATAACAGATAGAAATTCATTAAAAAAAAACCGGCCAAGTGCGTGTCGGGCCACGCGCAGTGTAGGGTTCCGTAGTTGAAAGTCTCAAATATTATTGCTGACCTAGGATAGTGCTTTTATTTTATTTATGAATATTTTTTTTCATTTTGAGTTCCATGGTTTAAATACTATAATATACTACAAAATATGCAACTTACACTACGTGTAATACCTAACTTAGAAAAAACAGATATAACTCCTTATCTAATGAACCCTACTTAGCCGTGATAGTTTTCCTTTAAAATTCATTATATATACTACTGCTGTGATTTTTTTTTGTATCCTATATACAACCATTTACCTGGCAGAGGGGGGGGACACTTGACTCTAATAAAATTTAGCACTTTAAAATATCATATTTCACAAACGGATCCCTGAATTGAAAAATGGTGTTCCCACACCCACAATATTTTTGAAAGACCTATTCAACGACACCCCACATAATGGTATAGCCGAGAAAAAAAATTCATCCCCACTTTACATGTAGGGGAGGTACCCTAAAAAAAATATTTTTCAAAATTTTATTTCACCACTTTGTCGGCGTGATTGATATTTATACCCTTGTCAAATTACAGATTTCTAGTACCAATAGTCTCGGAGCTAAACCGCGGACAGACAGACAGACAGACAGACAGACGGACGGACATGGCGAAACTATAAGGGTTCCTTGTTTACTACGGAACCCTAAAAACCGACTTCAAACGCCACTGAAAAGTATAAAATAATTTCAGTTTGTACACGTATGTTGAAGTCGGGCGGGCCTAAATAGAAACGATGAAACGATGAAACGAATGCGCCACGCTAGTCAAAATTTTAGTTTGTAGGTCCAGGCACAGGATATAATAGTACTTGGTACAGGTATTGAAGTAACTTGGTATGTTGAAGTCGGGCTAGCGTTGCAGTTTTATATTTCTATTGAGGCCCGCCCGACTTCAACGTACGTGTACAAACTGAAATTATTTTATACTTTTCAGTGGTGTCTGAAGTCGGTTTTTTTTAAAAGAATTTTTATAATATTATTAGTTTAAGCTTTTTAGTGTAGCTTCATAGGATAAACCTACACATTCTCTGATCGCGAGCGATTTGTTTCTATTCATTGACGAGTTCCGTCCTCTATCACCGAAGATAATCATCAGATCAAGACTGTACAAGTGTGCTGCATATCCTGGCTGCAGTTTCAGCTCCATCATCAGAGCCATTCCATGGATATCTTATCATTAAGACTACTTATCAATACGAATGAAACGAGCCCAAACTAAATATGGTTACGTAGTTTCATTACAGAGTGCTCATAACCACCGTTTAGCTTCATCATCAGACCCTGGATATTATCTAGGACCAGAGTACTTCTCAAGACGAATCAAACGACCCCGAACTCCATGGTGTTACATCGTCTTACTACAGAATTCCCATAGCCATCTTCCGCCTCCATCATCAGATCAGCTCCATGTTACAATAATATTCAATAAATACATTCAGCTCAATCGGAAACCGGGAATGGTTCTAATACATCTTGCAAGACTTGACCTTAACATAAATTGTAAGATAAATAAAAGCTTGTAAAAATAAGATGATAAATAGAAATTCAGCTTATGTATGTATGTTATGTGATTATGTGCTAGGCATGGTTAAAAGTCTACACATACTCTGATCGCGAGCGATTTCCTCTCATTTATTGAGGAGTTCCGTCCTCCATCTCCGAAGATATTCATCAAATCTTCACCAAATTTAAATGGAGCCTACCTGCAGATACGCCCTTTCAATTAAAAAAAAAATTATTGAAATCGGTTAAAATTTGATGGAGATATGGAGTAACATCAACAAAAAAAATACGCGTCGAATTGAGAATCTCCTCTTTTTGTTTTTTGAAGTCGGATAAAAATGAGCCAGCCCTTCTGTTACCAGACGAGGCAATTAACCGCGGTTATATGTCTCGTAATTTTTTTTTGCACTTTGACTCCAATGCCCCTGGGTCTCCACAGCAAATGGAACAAATATGTAACTCTCGATCAGACAGGCATACTCATTAAATATTATGTAAATTATAAAATGGTTTTAAAACAAGCCTTTGCCCACGATTTCTTCAGCGTGGAGTTTTCAACAAATCTGCTCGAACTATTTGTTATTCCTGAATAAAATGTAGCCGATCTTACTTTTCAAATCCTCAACTACGGTCATACCAAAATTCACGTCGATCCGAAACACTGTTGTGGCATGATCGAAGGACAAACCAACGTACGCACACACTTTCTCATAAATAATAATAACAGCACTTGAAACAAAAATGCTGTTGAATTTTCAAGTTTTGATTAAAACTGAACAATGTGCCGTAACAAAATCAAAGAAATAATGACAAAAGAGCGCTACAAAACTCTCCGCGTGTCCTGAAAAAGTTCATAAACAGCTTTTATGGCGAGCGCCAAGCGATGACGAAGTCGAGAGCCAAGCCTTTTGATCTATAGAATTAAAATCACACGGAGTATGGCACAAAATACAAAAGCGATATCTCTTCTAATTCTCTGGGAAAAAGCAAGCGTAAGGTGGTGGGCTTTTGTTTTATAACTAAAACTGAAAACAATTATGTGTTTAGCTGGGTAGCACTGAATCCCATCGTGTTACCCAGTTTGCTACTCCAGCATCAGAACCTCCTCCTCGATCCTCGATCATCATCTATTCAACATCTACTCATTAGACCATTGAAATGATCCCAAACACACTACATCTGCTGTAAATTGAAGAGAAGTTGCGTATCCCGCAGACTACTTGATACTGCAGCATCAGCTCAAGGTTACCATGCCTTGGAAATAATCCGAAGTAACAAACCTAATTTCAAATCAATCGCACCAGTGAAAGGTTGTGAGACCCTTTGATCAAATAGAAAATGCGCTGATGTTCTTCAAACGCCTGAGCGAATCTTCATAAATTATGCCTCAGATCTATCACCATCACGTCAGCATCAAGCTTTCAAACAGAGAAAACCGTATCAAAAGCTGTCCATTCTTTAAGGACATACGAGGGCACAGACAGACACTCAAATATACAGATACACAAACACAAACACAGATACACAGGTGATACACAGACACACAGATAAACACGTCAACTTATAGCACCCCTCTTTTTTTTTTTTATTCGTTGACAAGATAGTCCTTGACTGCGATCTCACCTGATGGTAAGTGACGATGCAGTCTAAGATGGTAGCGGACTAACTTGGAAGGGGTATGGCAGTGAATATTCAACCCATACCCCTATTCGGTTTCTACACGCCATCGTGCCGGAACGCTAAATCGTTTGGCGGCACTTCGTTGACGGTAGGGTTTTCCGTCGGGGGTTTAAAATAATCGCGTCTGTTTATGACTTATGCCAAACCATAAAGCCGGTAAAGGAAAACAGTGCTCCTACGAATCCTCATAAGGTGGGTACTACGCGTTATGCCTTTGTGCGCATTTGTGACGTACCAAAATCTTCGTACATGTATATCACTGTGCTATGTTTCTCATTAACTAAGTTTGTACCATAAACATGGCATAATTTACTACCGTAAGGTTTGTACTGATAGTTATAATTTTGAGGTTCAGAGATTGTTATTTAGCCTTTATCAGTTTAGTTTTTTTTAAGCTATTACATAGCTTTTATCGCGGGCTTTGAACTAGGACAAACAGTTTGAGCGCGGCGACCGAATCAAGAAATTCCGTAACGAAAAAACCTAACACAGTCGTTCAGTAAGCGTTCAACATTTTAGAGGTTCACATTTAGATCTGTTTGGCGCAGTGGGCGAGCGGCCGCTTTCTTTAGATGTCGCAGGTTCGAATCTCACTCGCGAAGTAGTGACAGTGCGCTTTTCTTGTTTGTTTGTTTTTTAATAATTTTTTTGCATAATATTTATTATGCAAAAAAAAAATATTGCATAAATATTATAATTGCATAAGTTGATAAAAAATGCTATGCAATAGCTTTACCGCGGCAGTCCCCGAGTGCCATTTAATTTTTTTTTATTAGGAATTATGTCTTTCTTACTCCAAGATACTGACGAAGTTTGTTACTGTGTTTGATTTCCAATACAAAAATGTCAAACGTAACTTTATTCTTTTGTTAAACAGTCTTCGGTAATTAAAAAATTGGTATACTACCTACTTAATTAAAACTCGAAAATGCCTGTCCAATAAACATGTGGTTAGAAGATGTCCATAAGTGGGTCTTCCTTTTGCTCGTTCGCGTTTTGCGGCTGTCAGGGTGGTCTACTTTGGCCCACTTGCAGAGACGCCGGGTTAGTTTTAACCCAGGAATAAATTTGTAATTTTGACAGAAGCTTTATACGAAATCTGTCAAAGCAGCAGGTAAGTCGGGGTTAAAAGGATAACCCGGCGTTTCTGTAAGCGGGCCTTACGGTAGTAAATATAACGTCTATGGTGTAACCACCGCGTTAACTAAACTTGACATGACGATACCATTAGTGTGACAAAGTACATCCTAACTCGAATATGCTAAGGTAGGCTCTAACCTCCATAAATATAATAATAACCAATATAATTTAAAACAAGTACCAATTAATACTGTACTTTGTCACTATGGAAGCACCAAGTGTTTCCACTATAATGATCCTTCCAATATCAATTTCTGACGACCTCCCTGGCGCAGTGGTGAGCGCTGTTGTCTTATAACTGGGAGGTTCGATTCCCGGCAGGGTCAATTTGGTAATTTATAATTTCTGAATTGTCTCTGGTCTGGTCTGGTGGGAGGCTTTGGCCGTGGCTAGTTACCACCCTACCGTCAAAGACGTGTCGCCGAGCGATTTAGCGTTCCGGCGCGATGGCGTGTAGAAACCAATTAGAGGTATGGGTTGAATGTTCACTGCCATACCCCTTCCAAGTTAGCCCGCTACCATCTTAGACTCATTAGCATCATCACTTACCATCAGGTGAGATCGCAGTAAAGGACTAGCTTGTGAACGAATATAAAAAAAAAATATATAATTTAATAATTATAGGTGCCAGGAAATTCTGCTACTTCGCCCGCATAAGATTAGATTAATAAGTAAGAGCTAGTTGACCCGCGCTGGATTCGCACGGCTAGTGTCTGTACACTGAGAATCGAAATCGTACTTACTGTAGTTGACCTGAAATCCAAGAAAAGAGAACAACTACCATTGCGTGATTAATAGCTAGCTTTGAGTATTAAACAGCTAGTGGTCAAGCCCTAACAGCGCTAAGCTATGACATGTATTAACTACGTATGCTAGTATAATAATATTAAGTAATAGTAGTATTCATGTATGTATATTTTGGAATGCATAAAATAATGTTCTCATCAGTCCGTGACGTCACTATGGGGTCATGCCTGAAAACCAGCCCTATGGTCAGTCTTGACTCTAGCATGAAGCTGAGGCAGCGCCCCGTTCAGCAGCAGATTCTACTAGGGGGATATTGATGGGCGCCTGGTTTTCCAGAGAACCGATGATTGTGATTCTTTTCCTCGGTTCTTTGGAAATCTTTTAGGGGGTCTATTTTTGTTTAATTACATGATTATTATTTTTGTATTTGTATTGTGTAACTTTGCTGGCTGAATAAATGTTTTTTATTTTTATAAAGTATCACAAGTGAATTGCTGTTAACCAATAATTTTCGTCTTCACTAAAGGGCAAATCTTTTTTTGAAAAAGTGTACAAAATTTTCTTTAAAAAAGATTTATTAAAATTGGTTCAGAATTGACTGAGTTATGGACTAACAACGACACTTTCCATACTTTATCCCGGAGAAATTCTATTGTTCATCTGGATAAAAAAAATATCTTAAGGGTTACCTATCAGGTAACACCTAAGATACTTAACCTGCTTATTAGTTAAAATTTGAAAAATATCGTTTTGTGTTCTAACTCGATATTATAGCTTCTTTTAATTAAAATATTCAAAACTTTAATTATAGAATTCGTCCAGTTAATTTTTTGAAAACGCCCCGTTTTCCTTGTCCCGTCCCGCTTTGCTTCTGACATCACTACCTAGTGATCACCTATACCAGGGATGGCGAACCTTTACGTATCAACATGCCATTTTTCTAAAGAAATGTTTAATGAGGTTATAGACGTGCCATCAAGGAATTTTGTTTTTGTGATTATTGGGAAAACACTAATAATAAATACTATCAACTCAAAACTCTTTATTTACTACAAAAAAGTAGGAACATTTTGCAATGTTTCGATTATACACGTAATTTAAATTTTCGTAGTGCATCATAATGAATTTTGTGATCAGTGACGTGCCCAAAATATTGTGTCGCGTGCCATTAATGGCACGCGCGTGCCATTGGTTCGCCATCCCTGACCTATACAATCACCTACACATCCCGCACCTATACAAGATGTAAACAGAATGCCTATTAGAACTAAGATATTGCTTTCCATTTCCCCAAACTGCGCCCTAGGGTACCTGATATATTCAATGCTTCGATGAATTTGTGAGAAGCATATATATTACTTATTGCTAACGGCTATGCCGACAATATATCTTTCCTTCCTTACGACTGCCTCCTCGGTCTAAGGGTGATGACTTATTCGGTTAGGGATACCCATAAGAGAATCACGCCGCAACAGAGCTACGGATCGACTTGATTTTTTGCATGGGTATAGTTGAGGACCTGGAGAGTGACATAGGCTACTTTTATCTCGAAAAATCAAAAAATTCCCGAGGGATTTTAAAAACAAAATCAACGCGAATGAAGTCGCGGCCATCAGCTAGTAGGATATATTTCGGTGAGTGTGCTCAGGAGCTCTTCGACCTTGTCCCCCCTTCACCTTTTTACCACCATACTGCAAGGCATTGGAAGGGCTTTTATCCCTATATCGTTGATATACCATCCACGTGCAAATACAAGTGATATCAAACTAATCAGCTATAGTATTATAAATGAGACACTGTGTTTTTTTGGTTTGTTTGTTTGTCCTTCAATCACGCTGCAACTTGAGGACCTGGAGCGTAAAATAGGCTACTTTTTATCAAGGGAAAATCAAGGAGTTCCCGCGGGAATTTAAAAAATTAATCCATGCGGACGAAGTTGCGGGCATCAGATAGTTACGTATTATACAATAACTGTCGCACTCAGCCGCATGTATTAAATTATATTATTTAATGAGTGATTAATTAATTATCATTAAATCTATTACTGGACTGTCATTAATGTACAAACGAAGCGTTAACTTCTGAGAATGAAATCCAAAATCTCGTCTTCTGAGTGCGGCAGTAAGATATGTTTGGACTTTGGACATGATTATTTTATTTCTTTAATTAGCATTTTTCTTAAAATAAAACGAAATCCATCACTCGTTACCAAGTTTCGAGCAAAAAGAACACACCAAATGCACGGCGAACATAAAGTGTCATTTTCCTAACAAGACGCGTACGTCTCGCCCTTTCCGTGCGTAACAAAAACATCACATTACTTACCCAGTATACATATTTCATTCAACACAAATATCGCCTTTATGTCGACGCGTTAAGAGCTATGCCTGTCATAAATTAGGAAACATCTCGACGCTGCATAGCGAATTTATCACTTGAGCAGACAAAAGTCGATCTTATGTCTCCGTTTCAAGGTTGGATGTAAACGCTTAAACGTTGGTTTTTAGGATATAAAGATGAATGATACTGTCTCTGTAGGTGGCCCGTGACAGACAGTAGCTCCCCTTTTATGCCGTACATCATGGATCGCGTTTAAGGGATCCTTAACAAAATGGTAAAACGGAACCTTAAGATGCTAAATGATCCAAAGTTCGTCTGTCATAAATGCTTATTTCAGTAAGTTCTACTGTTACTACCGTGTTCTTGTTTTAACAAGCTTTAATTTAGCTTGACCAGTTTATTTATTTGTATATTTATTTGTTTGTTTGGGTCAAATCTTGCAACATGAATTAGAACCACTTCCTGGTTTCCGATCGAGCTGAAATTTTGCATGTATGTGTAAATCGGATGACAATGCAATATTATTGTGACATGGAGCTGATCTGATGATGGAGACGGAAGATGGTTATCGGATCTCTGTAATAAAATGATGTAACCCCATCGAGTTTGGGCTCGTTTGATTCATCATGACAAGAACTCTGATCCTAGATGATATCTAGAGTCTAATGATGTAGATACTAAAAGCTTGTATTTAAATTTTTTTTTTTAATTTACGTTAGGTAAGGACAGTCTTTAACTAATAGAGAATAATGTCAAAAAATACTCTCTACACTCTCTTTATCTTCACCAAAGCAAAATATCTTAAGCATTCGATTTTACATGAGGTGTAATTATAATTTATAATAGAAATATCATTTTTTGCATATAAACGTGAAAGTAATTAATTAATTATTATAATTAAAAGTTAAATTAGTTAAAAGTCTAGTTAAGTGAAAAGAAAACGTGAATGTATGTCTGTTTATTGATTTGTTATAGCAAAGTAATATAGAAACAATAATTTCCCGCAAAAACCGTACGGATCCTGCGGTACCAGATTCAGTTCGCGCTTAGTCGGGTTGTTAATTTTAGATTTTCAGACGATTTCGCGTTAGGTATATACAAACAATGTTAACGTTCTTTATTGTTATCAGTTTTGTAGTCTGTTAGAAGTGTGTTGATATTTATTTTCTTTGTACATATTCCTTTTCAAGACGGCTTTACTGTTATCGACGACAAATCCAAACTCCAAACAGTAATTTATTCTTTTAGTAGTTTTTTTAGTTTGATGATCTGATTCTCTCCCCTCTCTAAAAGCACGATCCAGCGGAGTTTCACCACTTTCGTTTCCACAATCATCATCATAAACATCGTGACGATGATGATCATCATAATTTCAACAGCTCAGTTTCCACAGTCATCTCTATGAGAAGGTTTATAGGCCATGTTCCAACACGCTGACCCAATACAATTTGACAGACGCACCATTGAGAACTCGCAAGCGTGCAGGTTTCCTCACGATGTTTTCCTTTACCGTTCAATCATATGTGATATTTTACTTAAACGCACATTACTCTGAAAAGTCAGAGTTCTCGAATCTCGAATGCCCGGGATCGAACTCTTTGACCCAAAATAAGAGATCGCAGTCCTAACCACTAGGCTATCACAGCTTCAGTCTCTAAAATAGGATCATAGAATTAAGCTGTCTAATGCCCTTAACAGATCCTAACAAGACCACTCGCTAAGAAGCATCTCCTAACCACTAGAGAGCGGGTAGACTGTAGACTATTAATCACAAGTAAACGCTTGAGAGTGATGCGCGGAACACGTCAGCCATTTATTACGAGAACACAGTGACACTGACGTCTTAAACTTCCCCGTGACACTGTGAGAAATTAATTTGCGGGTTCACTGAACTGTATCGTAGTACCCGGTAGTAAATGTATAACACATAGAGCCCCGAACAAAGTTTCATGGGAGAAATCGGCTTGGCATCCAGCTGCCCACAAGACAGTATATGTAATGTTTTGAAAAGAGCAACTGCTGAGTTTCTTGCCGGCTCTTCTCTGCAGAATCCGCTTTCCGACCGCTGGTAGAATCATGACGTATCGTGAAATAAATAATGTTGAATTTTGAATTTTTTAAATTTTGAACACAGACAATCGGTTGTATCTGGCTTACTCACAGGGCTTACTCATACTGATGTGACGACAGAGGTGGAGCTCTATGAAGGCAAAGGCACAGTTGGTTGACTCTCTAAGTTATATGTCTGCCTAATATTTCTAAGTGGGTAGGTACTGCATAATTATTATGTGGAAGAAATTCACATTTTGTAGCGATAAGATGTCCTTACTCCTTGTACACGTCCTTTCTATATTTAAGTTTAGTATTTAAGTATTATGTACAGACTAAATACCTAAATAAAAAATCGGCCAAGTGCGAGTCGGGCCACGCTCTTTTAGGGTTCCGTTAAAAAAAATTAAATAAAAATATTACCCATGGAAATATTTTAATTTAATTTTTTTAATTTAATTTAATTTTTATTATTTGTTATTATAGCGCTAATAGAAATACATAATATGTGAAAATTTCATCTGTCTATCTATTACGGTTAACGAGATACAGCCCGCTGACAGACGGACGGACGGACAGCGTAGGCTTAGTAATAGGGTCCCGTTGGTACCCTTTGGGTACGGAACCCTAAAAATGAACAAATAAATAAATTATTCGGCTATCTCGTCGTCATTTATAATCTTGCTCCTTGCATCGAGTTTCAGATTGGGCCAAAAAGTTCGTAAGATTTTCGCACAAACTAGAAGACTTTGCAAGTGTTCAGACAATTTCGCAAAATAAGTCTTGCCTTTCTGAATACAAATAACAAAAATAAGAGTCCGTTTTTAGGGTTCCGTACCCAAAGGGTACCAACGGGACCCTATTACTAAGCCTACGCTGTCCGTCCGTCCGTCTGTCAGCGGGCTGTATCTCGTAAACCGTAATAGATAGACAGATGAAATTTTCACATATTATGTATTTCTATTGCCGCTATAACAACAAATAATAAAAATTAAATTAAATTAAAAAAAATAAATGAAAATATTTCCATGGGTACATGGAAATATTTTTATTTAATTTTTTTAACGGAACCCTAAAAGAGCGAGGCCCGACTCGCACTTGGGCGATTTTTTAATATATTTGGAACTGTCTTTCAAAGTTCAAATAGAGAGACAAAAAATTTGGGGAAGACTGAAAGCAGAAGGCAGTCTGAACTGATTTTGAGCGGATTTCTCCATAATATTAATCCTGTACCGATTTTGGCTAAATATGGCAGATAGCTTTCATTCCGGAACCGGATAAGTTGTAGATGAATGAGAGACAAAGAACACAAGATTGTATTAGGTAAGTAGAACTCAAATCTAGGAATTAGATGAGAAGTATTATGCTGAATTTGGACCATAAATTATTATCCTCATCTATACTAATATTATAAAGAGGAAAGATTTGTTTGTTTGTTTGTTTGTTTGTACCGAATAGGCTCTGTAACTAATGGACCGATTTTAACCCTTTTTTCACCAATAGAAAGCTAAGTTATCAGGAAGTAACATAGGCTATAATTTATTTTCAAAATATTAGAGATCCTTAAGAAAATTGCAATAATTTAACCCAAAGTAGCAAAATTTTGCCTATAAAATGCATTATTTGGCGTGTGCTGAGAAAACTATTGATGATACATAAAAATTATGTAGTACATGATTAAAGTACTCATTATTCTTTACAAAAAAGTCCACTAGGGAATATATCTGACTATCATATTTTTGTCACAATAGTAGCTTTTGTGTTCTAAAATTTAATTAGATGGCCTTTAGTATTAATTCTTTATTCTTCTACTAATACATAATTAATACATAATTTCGCATTTATTAATAAAATTAATAAAGTGTGTTTGTTTGTTAGTTTGTCCGTCAATCACGCTGCAACAAAGCTACGGATTGACGTGATTTTTTGGATTGATAAAGGTATAGTTCCGAACCTGGAGGGGGATTTTAAAAACTAAATCCACGCGGACGAAGTCACGGGCATCAGCTAGTTAACCCTATAAATTCTAAAATGAAATCAAAAGGGACAAAGTACAATTTAGTACTCATATTACTATCAAAACAAATTAAAATCTACTATCGTGAGAAGAGATTTCATACAAAAATACACCTAATTAACTAAAGCGCAAAGATCAATATTACTTTTCGCGATGGCAAACATCTGTAAACCACGTAGTAATGTGTTGATAATTAGCTCCCAAATTATGGTTTGGTTAACATCCCATATCACCTTTCAATCATGGCTTCAAATTATTAAGCCATATTGGATCTTATTGCTTTAAGTTAGGTTTTATTATTGCAGTTCAACAATATCAACAACAGTTAGGTTATAATTAATTATTAAAATTATTCAGTTGACTAATTTTAATTAAAGGGATACTTGAACGGAACATGCCTGGTTCCCATATATTCAATCTATCCGTAAACTGAAGATAAGTTATTTTAAACTTACTAAAAAATTTTACACGATTTTTGACTATGAAAAACGTTGCTAGGTAAATACATGAGGGATTACAGATACTTAAATATTAATAATTAAATAAAACCACCCTCAGTAAATCTTAATAATTTTTACGGAATATCTTCGGTAATTTGATCTCAAGCTTTTTAAAATTTCTACCTTTTAACAAATCAAATACAATTTCTCCTATAAAAATCCCTACACTAACAGCATACGAGATTCCAATCAGCATAAAAGCTCCAAGCAAATGTTGGATACTTAACGGTAAGATCGTACTGGTTCCGTCACGTTTATTGTACATAAACATCTCCTCGTTCCATTTATCTATCAAACCATTCTCCAGAACACTCCGTATAATGCTATTGAACCTTTCCAAAAGCGGAAACCATTGCCTTGCCAAAAGAACAACGCCGTATTTGTAAAGATTATCACTCTCTGGGAAGCAATATATCAAAGGCGTACCTTTACCCAATTTCTGATCTATAAACACCGCCTGCCTCCTAGACGAGACAACGGCGAAATTTCTGTCAAAAGCCGCCCGCTTTATTCCTTCCGAGAACGTTGTGGAGTTATATTTGCGATACAAATAAAATCCGCTGGCGTTATTAGTCTCAAAATAGGATCGGTAAATCTCCCTACCTCCCAGAGGAATTCCAGACTGAATTAGATCCCATTCGGTGCTTATCTGCTTCTCGAATCGTGGGTGTATTAGAAAGCTCCTCAGGAACGACTCGTACGGTATCGCCATGTTCAAGCTAAAGCAGAGCCAGACGAAAATTAGAATGCGGAACGTTGACGATTTCGGTTTAAATCTTGCACCCCAGCCGAGCAGCATACTAAATGTCATCAAAATCGAATTGGTTGGCCATTTCGTTATCTTCTCATCGTTCTCTTCATAGTACATACAGTGGAAAATACTGCCCATTATAATAATGGAAACTGCAGTCGCGAGCCAAGTGGTCCACTTAAAGATTATGATCAAATTGTCCCAAGTAGCTGCTTGTTTCGCTTTGGGAACGCACCAAGTCATTTCATCTTGGGTATAACTGACAGTAGGATGAAACCATTTCCGAATCGTTCGTGTAACCTCAATATTACCAATGACTAGATCTACGGAATCATTTCTCAACATACCGTACGCACCCGTCGCCTTTCCGTCCGGGTAGATCACACCCCAGTTCTCTTCTTTGTCTGAAACTCGAATAATAAGGCTCATGTTTGTGAATTGACTTATAATCTTCATAAGATTTATCTCCCCACCCTTTTGAAATTCATACGCATCGTTCCATATTGTGTTCGTAACTTTTCTTTCAGGAGGCATCACATACGGTTCAGATATGACGGCATACGTTATTAAGGGGCATCCTTTTAAGTCTGATGGAAACATCTCCCTTTGAGCCTCAAATTGCTTTATATTGTTATCTTTGCATATGTCTAAAATATAAACAGATTTACACTCACTTGCACAATTGTTATCGCTGTACGGAGACCAGGAATACGCTGTTATATCGTATTTCAATGGCGAATATATTAAAATTATAGTTTTAAGGATTTTGAAATTACGAAATGCGTTAATCAATTTGATTGCTGCATTTTCTCCGTCTTCTTGAGGTTTCAATGGATAATAAGCAACAGATTTAGCGAGAGGATTCCACGAAGGTAATGATCTTAATTGATACATGTGGATTTCTAGATCAGTTTTGTTCTCTAAAATCATCATATAGTTTTTAGCTTTCTCTGGGAAATGCGACGCATTGGCATGTGGAAGGAAACCATTTTTCACCATAATGGAGTACTTCTTGCTACTATGCAGTGTTTGTAATAATAATGATTCTGTAGTTGAACTATAAGACCGTATGCTTATTATCACGATACTGCCTCTTAACTCTTTCTTTTCCACAAAGTATTTCTCCGAAAGTTTTAATACGCAAATTGCACTCTTCGTGTTTCTACTGGAACTCTCAGTGCCAAATAAAAACGGATTACCACTGAGAGCAAAGTTGATAAAATATAATACGAGGAGCAAAAGTGGTATACATTTCTGAAAGCACATCTTGACTGACTACAAGACACTAAGAAAATAGCAATATTTCGCGAGGGATCGGGATTTTAAAATGTGATTATTATCGGTTCGGAAAAAGGTTGAAGGCAGGGATGTCACAGTTGAGATTTTCTATTCTCACCGAAATATTAGTAAAAACCGTACAAACCAACGAGCGAAGTATAAGTAAATATGAATTAACGCAGTCCAATGAACTAATGGCTTGGAATTAATTATTATTTTTTATCTTGAATCACGATTGTAGGTACTGCTAGTGCTGGTAGGTAATAGGTATAAGGTACTCATCTCATGTCTTGAATTTGACAAAACTTTGCGTTTGCAGGCATCTTCAAGTCAAGTAGGCACAAGTTCTATTCAAAGTACAAATTCTATTAGCCTTTAGCAGGAGCAAGATTTTATATATGTGCTAAGCAATTTTGCATTGTTTGTGACTCACAAATAATTATGGACAAACTTACTGTCGGATTTATTGTATGTTTTATTACGGATCCTTCGCACATACTAGATAATGCCTGTGCCTTTGTCCGCGTGGATGTAGTTTTTGAAATCCCGCGGGAACTTTTTGATTTTGTGGGATTAAAAGCCTATGTCACTCTCCAGTTCCTCAACTATATCCATGCAAAAATCATTTTGATCCGTAGCTTTGTTGCAGCGTTATTGAAGGACAAACCAACAAACCCACAAACAAACACAATTTCACATTTATAATACTTACTAGCTGATGCCCGCGACTTTGTCCGCGTGGATTTAGTTTTTAAAGTCCCTCGGGAACTCCTTGATTTTCCGGGATAAAAAGTAGCCTAGATGTTGACCCGAGTAATAAGCTACCACGGTATAAAATTTTGTAGAAATCTGTGTGGTAGTTTTTACGTGAAAGAAGGACAAACAAACAGACAGACAAACAGACAAAAAAAATTTAGCTTCTGTTTTGATATCTGTATCTTGAACACAATTAGAAGCAAAAACCCTTTTTTGAATCTATTTCATGTACAGAATTGGTTTCGTTTCTGTTTTATTATATAATACTTATTCGTAAAATTTCAAGGGTCCCAACTCCCAGCTTAGAAAGTAATTTCAAACAGTTCTATTGCGATGGAAAAAATAAAAATGATTACAATTACATTTGTAAGTTTACTTAATGCGTTTCTTGTAGAACATCCTCAATGGACTACATTTCCTATTAACATCCCTACTAGTCAGATTATTTTAAATGCGAAAGTGTTTGTCGAAGTGAAAGAATGTTTGTTGATTTCTTGGTCTGGTGGTATGTTGCGGGCAAATAAATGAATAAAACAATAAACAATGAAAAAATAATGTATTTTATTCAAATTATTATAAAGAACGGTGACAGCCCTAGGTCCTTCGAAGGTAATGCCGTCTGTTCCGCAAACATCAAACGCGTTTTGTCACTGAATACATATTATTTACGTTGTGCCTGTACCATGGTATTAGCTAGGTCTTTTATAGTACCATATAGCCTTAATTCAATACGGTTTATAACCTATATTTACCTACTTACTATATGACACTTGCACACTAAATTGCCTCATATGGATGACAGCCTCAAAACAGCTATTCTGTTTGGCAGCCCTAGTGGTGTTGGTCAAGTATAGTAAAATTAAAACCTTATTTAAATGCTAATAGACGTGGTTTTCAGCCTTCTGCTAAGTTCACTCACAACTTGGTTACGTTGGCAACATTTTGAGTAAAATAAGCGGGAAATGTCTACTGTCAAACCGTGCCTGTTTAAAAACGATAAGTCTATAATATAATACCTGTGCAGTAAAACTACATACTTTACAGTTTGTCAGTGATGAAAAAAGGCCCACTTAACGTAACTATTGAAAAAGTGTTGATGATATCTGCTTTAAAAGTGGTATTGCTTTTCCCATTTGTTGACATTTAAAACTAAATTGGGCAATCAGTAATTTTACGATTCTTGTATGTTAAAGGCGTAACCATCTCTAACTGTACTAGCTAAACAATATTTCTGCATTGAGAATGTACATACATAGCATAATTCTGCGACTATCTTCAAAGGTATGCTTAAAGCATAATTAGCACTAAAACCAAGCAAATTTAGCTGTATAACTATTTGCTATTCAATAACACAAGGCGCGTACTTTTGCAACAATCTTGCGTCTTGTTCTTAATATAACCTACAAATAACTCCCCAATAAAAACAACTATAGTCACCGCATACAGTATACCAGTTAGCACAAAAGCTCCCAGCAAGTGTTGAATGCCCAACGGTAGCACAGTAGTCCCTTCAACTAAATTGATGCTGTGTATAAATAGTTCCTCATTCCATTTATATATCAAACCATTCTCAGAAACACTGCGTATAATATTGTTAAACCTTTCCAACATAGGGAACCATTGCCTAGTTAATAAAACAACACCGTACTTATAAAGGTTATTCCTTTCGGGAAAACAATAAATTAAGGCCTCACCTTTTCCTAATTTTTGATCCATATATTCAGCCTGCCTTCGTGATGTAACAATAGCAAAATTTCTGCCAAATGCCGCGCGTTTGATCCCTTCAGAAAACGTTGTAGAGTTGTATTTGCGATACAAATAAAATCCGCTGGCGTTATTAGTCTCAAAATAGGATCGGTAAATCTCTCTACCTCCCAAAGGTATTCCGGATTGTATTAAATCTGATTCGCTACTTATCTGCTTTTCAAACCGCGAGTGCATTAAAGAGCTTCGTAGGAATGATTCGTACGTTATTATCATGTTTAGACTGAAAGCGAGCCAACCAAAAACTAGAATGCGGAATTTAGAAGATTTCGGGTTGAATTTTGAAGTGGACCCTAAGAGCATATTTAATGTCATCAATATAGAGTTCGTTGGCCACTTAGTCACATTTTGATGCTCCTTGCGATACATGAAATGGAAAATAGTACCCATTATTATTATACTTGCCAAGGTCGCAACCCAAGTGGACCAGTGAAATATTTTTAAGAAATTGTCCCACGCTGCAGCTTTTTTTGCCTTCGGTACGCACCAGGTCATCTCGTCTTGAGTATAACTTATTGTCGGATCAAACCATTTACGAAGAGTCCTGGTGACTTCGACATTACCGATGACGAGATCAACAGAATCGTTTCTTAAAATCTCATAGGCTCCAGTTGCCTTACCATCTGCATCAATGATGCCCCAATTCTCCTCTTTCTTTGACATACGAATAATAAGACTCATATTTGTAAATTTACTTATAGTTTTAACAAGATTTATTTCTCCACCGTTTTGAAAATTATAAACATCGTTCCATATTGGATTATCAATATTTTTATCAGGAGGTAACACGTATGGTTCTGATATTACTGCATATGTGACTAAAGGGCATCCGTTTAAGTTTAAAGGAAACTTTTCTCTTTCAGTCTCGAACTCTATCACTTCATTGTCTTTACATTTGTCTAAAATGTATACTGATCTACATTTTCCAGCACAATTATCATTACTGTAAGGCATCCAAGAATAAGCAGTAACTACATCATCTAATGGTGAATGGATTAAAATAATGCATCTAAGAATCTTAAAACTTCTATATACATTTGTCAACCAGATGGCTACTTTTTCACCATTTTCTTTCGGTCTAAGCTGGTAAAAAGCTACAACTTTAGCAAGTGGATTCCAAGTCGGTAAGTGACTCAGTAGACCTAAGTGGATTTCTGGGTCAAATTTTGTTTTTAATATCATCATGTAATTTTTGGCTTTTTCACGAAAATGCGAGGCATTAGCGTGAGGGCGGAATCCATTTTTGATCATTATGGAAAAGTTTCTGCTTCCATGCATTGCCTTTAAAATTGTACCTTCTCTAACTGAAGCATGTGAATGAAGATCTACTACAATGATGCTTCCGCTTAGTGCTTTTTTATCTACATAGTATTTTGCACTCAACTTTAAGACGCATTCGGCTATTTTCTCAAACTGTACAAAATCGCCAGTTGCTATTAGAAGCGGATTTTCAGTAGACGCTATGGAAAGTAAACTGAGGTGAATTAAATGTAACATTAAAGTCTTAGACCACATTTTGATTGTTGACTTGTTGAAAATTGTTAACAGAGTAAAAAATATTGGAAGGCGAGACTTAACGCGATTAAAATTTCATGAAAGCAAAACGCCAGAGGTTTAAAACATTTTTTTACAACACTATCATCAATTTAGGTAGATCACAATATGATTTAAAAATTGTGAATGTAATCAAAAAATTAATATAAGATTTAAAGATTTATTTAACTTAGCTTAGCTCAAGTGAATTGAAATTAAATTAACTGATTAGAATTGTAATAAATTTCAGGTTTTCAAATACGTAAGCATGTTTATGTTGACGATATCTATCCTTATTCAGTTGGTTTCATTGACATTTAAGCAGTAAATAAGCTACGGAATAAATAATTTTTGATTCACTGATAACCGTTTCACCGTTCACTCTTTTAGTGAACTTTTAAAGTTCAAAGTTGTTAACCACATTTACTATAAGTTCAAAGTCATCATTATCGACATTAGACTCGGAAACTGCAGAAATTATCAACAAAAACTACATCATACTAATATTATAAATGCGAAAGTGTATTTGTTGGTTTGTCCTTCAATCATGCCGCAACAGGCCTACGAATCGACGTGATTTTTTGCATGGGTATAAATGAGGACCTGGAGAGTGACATAGGCTACATTTTATCCCGGAATATCAAAGAGTTCCCGAGGGATTTTAAAAACTATATCCACGCGGACGAAGTCGCGGGCATCAGCTAGTATGCTATAAATTAACATAATAATATTATACTGAGTTTCGTTCTGTTTTGATCTATAGTTTGCATCGAATTTAAGACTGAAAAGAGGGCTCCATTATAGCTCGTATAACTTATATTGTTATAACAACGGGAAAAAGAGCTGTTATTCCGAAAACGGCTGAACAGATTTTCGTCAAACCAAGCTGTGAATCATCGGAACTTAACGAATTAGGTACCATCAGTCATCATCATCATCATCATCATAAACGGCTCACTACTGAGCGCAGGTCTCCTCTCAGAGAAGGGTTTTAGGCCATAGTCCTCCACGCTTGCCCAATGCGAATCGGCGGACTTCACACACGTTCAAGAACATTATGAAGAACTCTCAGGTGTGCAGGTTTCCTCACGATGTGTTCCTTCACCGTTGAAGCAAGTGATATTTAATTGCATAAACGCAATTGACTCCGAAAAGTCAGAGGTGCGTATCCGGGATCGAACCTGCGATCCCCCGAATAGGAGACCACAGTCCTAACCACTAGGCTATCACTGCTTTATCAGTATGTACCATCAGTAAGAATTAAAAATTATATTTCGAATAAAAATCACATTCAAATTGATCCAGTAGTTTGAGTGCTACGACAACATAGACAGACAAATAGACATATAAAGCAGTCAAAACACCCCTCTGTGTCGGGGTCACAATTCGAATATTTAACCAAAACTATTTAAAAACGATTGGTAAAACGAAATTCAATCTCAATGCGGGAATTGATTTTATTGGACACGATTTACTACACATTTGGTTTCAATATTAGACTTTTAATGTTTAGATTACCGGCCATTACCCGAGTATGTAATAGATCCATGTATATTCCTTTCAATTTGTTCCATTTATGGTGTAAACGGGTTGAAAATAAAACAAAACAAGATGTAAATTACATTGTATTATTATTTCAAAATCTGATCGCTTTACACAAACAAATCTTGACTGTACAACAACTTCAATTGAGTGTGGTGGAAACAATTATTATCATTGACTTATAATATTTTCTTAAAACATTAATCACGTTGAATCGGATTGATGGGGGGGTCGTACACTATCTATTGTCTCAGGGAAACTTAAACTGTAAAAGTAAAAATTATCATGGTTAACTTACTGGTACAAATAACTAAAATACATTTACCATTAATTACGACTAAAATTGACAGACAAACAAATTGTTCTAACGCTTTGTGCCGTAAAACGAGTGTGACGTTACACCGTACAATACCGCTTAAATTACATTATTATAATAATATTAATATTTTACTATATACAATAAATGCAACTTCGAGTTCCTAAAACCTGTGCTCCATAACAATCTATATAAATATGACTTTATCGTTAAAGCTAATTGAAATATTGGGAAAGAGGAAAACGGGACGGTGGATGTAGTATTTATTGTAAAAAATACAAGCAAGGCATCCGTAATGATCAAAGTTTTCAAAGTAAATGACGAAGCTCAAGACGAACGGATTAACTTATGAACTTAAACAAATAATGACAAGATTAACTTAGCTGGTAATAATATAAATAGAATATCAAGGACTCATCAAAAAAAGAAGATTTTGAAGAGAAAATAATTTTGAATGCTTGAATTTTGATACACGAGTTTGCTGAGTTTTCCTTCAATTGATATATTTTTGAAACGCCTAAAACACAATAATTATTCATTAAATTTGAAAATAGAAATAACAAAAAGAAATTTTATTGAAATAAATGGAAACTAAAACACATAGAATGCAAAGCAAAAAATGGAGAATTAAAAGGAATTAACTTCTTAAATCAGCATGAAAATTTTTGCCAGTTATTATTCAAATACGTTACATTATAAATAGGATACAAATAGGACGCATTAAGGAACTTGTCCTGGGTTAGATATATGAAATTGATTTAACGCAGTATCTCGATTTTTTTTTATATTTACATTCGAATCAACAATTGGAAATTTCAAGATTATGCTTTCAGTGTTTAGGCCTTTACTTGTTAAAAGGGTTGGTAACATAATTAAATAACATTGTTTCAAAAATAATAGCACTAAAAACGGAAGATTTCCCATGTATCCAACGAAGAGACAAAAACTCAATAAGAATTTATAATTATTGATTTTAACATTACATAATAATTATAATGGACGTTTATGCAAACTTACATAGGTAATTGAGAATGAAGGTTAACTTTTCTAATGAGAAGTTTTGTAAGTCGGAACCTGTTGGCCAAAATATTGTGCATCCATATATTATGGCTCTATAGAAGAACTGACACTGGACTTAGCAGAACCAACCCGTCCGCAGTTAGTAATTCTCATCGTGGCAAATTAGCAAAGCAGAAAAATCATATAAGGTTTAATTGTCTTTATGATCTATAGGAAATCTTCCACATAACTCTTTGCACTTAATAACCTAAATGGGATAATGCATACAAATCTCTACAGAACCACCATTTCCTACAAGCTCGTACGTTTTTACGCCGCGTATGTTATTATACCTGTCTAATGTCTATATCAAAGCTGATTCACATTCTCCAGCTTTCAATAAATACCATTTTAAGCTTATTGCACATTACATTATCACATACAGACGGAATTTTCAGTACCGAAATTGTTAACAAATTGTATTTCGCGCCTGATCCTGATGTTTTATTCTTTCTTAGATCGATCTGATTCACTGTCGATAGAGCAGAAGAATTATTATCAGTTCTGAAAAATGCGTTGCTGCTGCATGCTGTAATATGTAATCAGCTTTATAATTTCCTACTCGCATTATCTATAATAATATATTAAAAATATTGTATAAGACCTAATAAATATAGGAAAGAGAAACTTGTAATTGTAAAAGTACCGTAGTCTTCAATTGAACGATATGCTTCATTTTTATTGGTGGCAGCCCCAAATTTTAGCCTTTTTACTCTTTAAATATAAGATATCAGACTGATTGTTCCCCAACGAATGTCCAAATTCAAGAATTTATTTTATTTGGAGTAAAATATTTGAAAAGATTGATTTTTTTTAACAAAAGGAAATAATTAATAAACATTGGAATCAAAGTAATTTTAACAATTCTTTTCGTAGATTTCTAACACAAAAACTATCAGAACGTCGAAATTCACAGTTTAAATTTAACTCGGCGATAATTAAGGACTTAACTTAAAATTAACTGCCTTTACTGTAGATTTCCAAGTTATTCTTACTTTCTTCTTGTAGTTTTGATAGTTAAATCAACTTTAAAATTTCTTAAATTAAAATAATGTTTAAAAACTATGTTGCGTCAAATTTGGACACCGAATTGAGATATTGCAACAACCAATCTTTCTTAGTCTTAGCATGTGTGAGTCGGAAGGCGAAAGGATCACTGCAATTAGGAGTGTAGGTAATAATTAAGGAAATCTTATGACATAAACATACAGATAAGTTACAAAATGATAAAGTTAAAGTAAAACTATGAAACAAAAGATAAGGAAAGAATAACATATTTACTATAGCACTCCTAAAACGTTCACCATTTAAAATATTTTATTATGAGTAACGGAAACAAATAACCAATCTTCATTCCTTAGTAAAATATTTTTGTTTTACATAATTGTAGTTGTAGTTAGAATTGTCTTATTTTATTTCATTTGTAGACTGATCCTATTTTTTAGATATCGTTAAGAACATTTCCATATTTCTCTTCTTAACCTTTTTTTTTCGTATAGTAAATATATTTTTCTCTCAGGATTGTTTAAGGTTTTCGCAACAACTTTATACACGCGATCTCACAAGTGCCATCCTACGACGTTTACAATAATTAATATTTACACTAACACTTGCGTATCAGTCAGTATTATCATCTCTATCTTAACGCAACCTAACCTTTACTTGCTCATCATTCACACCATTAACGATTTAATATCAATTATTATGATTATTCGAACGGAGCATACGATCTGTCAAGGGTTAAAGCTATAATATTAATGCATTCAACACCTATAATAAAAAATTGTCTATGTTGAATCTGTTGCAATATATTTTATCTATTTGGATCCTTAACTGTTCATCTCATTATAAAATCTACTTTTATTAAAAATCAATTTTACCATAATTGGTATCTTTTTCTATCTTATTTTATCCTAGGCTTAGGCAATTTCAGCCGTTATAGCATTAAACTGTTTCTGCTATGGTTTCTTTGACTATGATTTTTTTATAAAAACGTCATTCATGCGTTGTTTATTTGGACTAACAAATAGGTACCTACTTTACTAAATTATTATAGCTTTATCTCTTTCAGAAGATTGGACATTCCATTTCAAGAATGTACACATTAATTTGTATATTCCATTCAGCTTAACAAGGAATCAAGCAACTACGGGTTGATATTTGAATCACAAATAGTTCTCGTATTTAAATCGATCTACGGCTGATATGTTCCGCTTTACACAACTTGTACGAGTAATTTCACACTTGTATAACTTAGAGCCACTTGGTCCATTATGAGTTTAACAATCGCTTACTCGCTAACAAATAATAAACGCACCATTATACTACTTCCGTCTTTTCATACTAACGTAATTATTTGTGGTTAATTTTTATTTATATTTTTTTTTCCAGCGAGCCAACAACTGCAAAACTCCTAGTGAACCTACAGTATTGAAGTTTAGCACCTTGTCGGGATTTCTCTACCAAAAAAGTAGGTAAGAATCAATTAATGAATTGATGATAAAATTAGTATGACATGGTTGTATGTTGGCCATTTTTCAAGCATTCAATTCGCAGGGAAAGGCAGGCTATAGGTATTCAATATAAAAAATATAATTTATTTCGAACCAAAAAGCCTCCTTCTCGAGTAATAGGATATTTTATATTATTATTATACCCAAAATAATATTTATATTGCTGCTCTACCAAAAATAGTTTTAATGGATCGTTTCATAAATTTATGAAAGTGTTCAGTGTAAAACCTGGGCCGAAAAACTAGATGGGTTAGATCCAATTATATTCTTGAACGTTAAATTGCTTTAATAATCGAAAACTATGATAGTTTATAGTGAAACATTATAAGTTCTAACGGCAATGTTTTATCGCGATTTATAATCTTAAACAAAGGATAGGGTAAGGTTAAGTATTTTTGATTTATACAATTTTCCGTGTAATAAGTTTCAACGCTAGAGATCGCTTCACGGACTGAACTTATATTTATATATTAGTACAGTCCGTGAAGCGTAAGCTAAGCTTTGCATGTGTATGAGAGCACACAATACCAATAACCAGCCTCAGGCATCACGCATCCTGCGCGTAGCTTAAACCGTTTCATACTGCTACTCTTGGCGATCATTCATACAAATGCAATGCTGAGATTACGCCTCGCGAACTGTATCCTTGAATTCCAAAGATTTGAATGCTTGAAGCAGTTATACAGCGTGTATTACCAATACAAGTGGCGTAACACCTTTACAAACACAACAGCGGGTGGTATATCCATCCTCGTCTTACACGTACCACTCCTTGATGCCGTCTCGCTTCACGGGCTGCGGGAGGGGTGCTAAGGGCGTGGTGCCATTTCGGTTGAGTGGAAGTGGTTCGAGGTTCCTGGCAGCACCACCGGCTGGGACGCTTGAAGCCGTCTGGTAGCTTGAGTGAGCCTGTGAAAATTGAGATAAATTATAGCAAAAGTAATAACGTAATGTGATTGATTACATTTCGTCTAACCGACGTAAGAAAACAAACCATTAGCGCCTGTGAAAATTGAAATGAAATTACCATCCACCACAATATCGTTAAAAATGAAATGTCCAGGTTTGAAAACGTAATGAAATTGATTACACTTGGTTTAAAGACGAAAGAAACAAATCATTAAAGCCTGGGAAAATTGAAATGATGTCAAAGTTTGAAAACGTTATGTAATTGATTTCGGTCATCCAAACGACGAAAGAAAACAAACCATTTTTAATCTGTAAACAAAATTTGAATCATTCGACACAAAATCGTTTAAAACGAAATGATGTCCAGGTTTGAAAACATAATGTGAATTGATTACGTTTCGTCTAAACTACAAAAGAAAACCAATCATTAAAACAATAACAACCCTTTCACATAGCTACAATATGATTCATCATGACGGATCGCCTTACGAATTTCGTTCATCCATCAGTTAGGCCAATTTTTTTTAATATATAGACTGACTGCGATCACACCTGATGGTGAAGATGCAACCTAAGATGGAGCGGGTTTGCCTAGAAACCGCCTATTCACTCTTGATTTGAAGGTACCCAAATTGTAGTTACTTGGAAAAACAGAAGCCAGAAGTGCATTCCAAATTTTAGTGGTGCGTATCTGGAACGAGGAAGCAAAGCGCTTAGTGCCCAACCTTGGGAACCACGTAGCGGTCCAGACCTAATACCTTTCTCCTTCTTGTTTCATTTCATTCTACATTTCTGTGGTGGTGTCGTGTGATGCGGTTTGTTACGTTCCCTCAAATATGGTGGAGCGAAGCAATGGCTGGTTATGCGTCATGCTCGTGAACGGGTGCCACCGGTGGAATTGGTCTACTTTCTGCCTGCCCGTCTTAACATGTATGTAACATGCATACATAACATGGTATCTATTGTATTGTAAACTTATTTTGAAAAGAGCAACCGTCGAGTTTCTTGCTGGTTCTTCTCGGCAGGAAGGGCATTCCGAACCAGTGGTAGACTCATCGACGATTCAAAAGCACTTGTAAAAAAGTTTATTTGAATAAAAAACATTTCTATTCTATTCTATTCTTGTAGTGCTAACTCCTATCGGAGGTTGACAACCATTAGAGCTATCTGCACCTTGGATGTTGCTGCACGGAACAATGATCGGGTACTTTTCCCGTACCATTGGCATAGGTTTTAAAGCCACGATGTTCTTCTCCGACCAGATGGTATTCGGCCAGCTATTTTTCCTTGGATGATTCGATGCCTTGCGATGGTAGAATTCGTGGTACAAATTCGTTAAAAGATGGAAGATAGACACTTTGGGTATTCTGGTTTGTTAGGGTTAGTAGACCATTACCTGATTGCCGAGTAGAGCAGCGCTAGCGCTTTGCTGGAAATTCTTGTCCTCTGTGACCTTATATGAAGGGTCCAGACGGAACACCAGCTTTAACACGACTATCACTATCAAGATGATGGCGATCAGCACTGAAGCTACGATACCTGGAACCAGACCAATGCTTGCTTATTAAGAATATTCATCATGATCAACCCACTTACGTCTCACTACTGAGCGCAGGTCTCCTCTCAGAGAAGAGTTACAGGCCATAGACCACCACGCTGGCCCAATGCGAATTGATATACTTCACAAACCATTGAGAACATTGTGGAAAACTCTCAAGCGTGCAATTTCCTCACGATGTGTTTCTTCATTGTTGAAGCATGTGATACGCACATAACTCTGAAAAATTTGAGGTGTGTGCCCGGGCTCGAACCTGTGACCTCCCGAATAGGAGACCGCATGCCTAACCCCATCTATCTCTATCTATCTCTAACCTCTCCTACTAAAAATATAAGCCATAAGAAACTTTACTGAAGCAGTGATAGCCTAGTGGTTAGGACTGTGGTCTCCTGTTCGGGGGGGTCGCAGGTTCGATCCCTGGTACGCACCTCTGACTTTTCGGAGTCAAGTGCGTTTAAGCAATTAAATATCACTTGCTTCAACGGTGAAGGGAAACATCCTGAGGAAACCTGCACATCTAAGAGTTCTTCATAAAATTCTCGAAGAGGTGTGAAGTCTGCCAATTCGCATTTGGGCCAGCCTGGTGGACTATGGCCTATAACCCTTCTCTGAAAGGAGACCTGCGCTCAGTAGTGAGCCGTTGATGGGTTGTTAATGATGATGATGAAACTTTACTAATATTCCCCTCCCAAAGCTTGTGTTAAGAGCGGTTACAATAGTAGAATCTTATCTCCATTAGAAAAATATACTCAGAAAAAATAATTACCAACAATAGTAGCATAAAACTCCGATTCAGGCGGTGTGACTCTATTATCTGTAGTCTTCGGATGGTACCATTTAGTGGTAATCTCGTGTTCATATCCATTATAATCTGGATGGACTCTGCCGGGAACTCGGTCTTGGCCTTCCTCGATCTCGTAAGTTGGGGATCGGGTTTCTATTTCAATCTGATGATGGTCCTCGTAGTCTGGGATGTGGTGCTCTTCGGTAGTGTGTGTTGATTCTGTGTGTCGGCCCGTCATCGTTGGAGTGAAATGACCAGGGTGGGAACGATCTGTGGAACATACATTTTATTTACGCAATGTAGCTAATTCTATTGTTGGTACATAATCTCTAAATTAAAAAAGGTTTTTTTCACGCTATCCCTGTCATAGTGCTTCTTGCGGAAAAAGATAGCACTAAAATTGATTTTAGTGCTATTTGTGACTGATTGGTTGATCAATTAGTCACAAAGTTCGTCAATTTGGTTTATTTTAGAGATTATGAGCAACAGAGTTTGTAGTTTTTACTTGAAAAAATCTACTTCGTTGCAATAAATATGAAACATTGATTCCCGCTTCACGAAATGAGAAACTTTTGAAAAGACATTTGTTATTAAAATTATGGGATTACGTAAGTTGTGATGTATCACTGATTCAAAATAGATCCACGAATTAATTGAAAAAAAAGTGTGTGTCAGCTCCGGCCTCCGACGCACGACTGGAGTTTACGCGCGACGCTATATCCTTCTCTATGCGCGCGACTCGGGTCCGAGCGCGCCCCGACCGACTTTCGCACGAAAACCAACCTTATTTACTCAACGTTAGGGTAGAAATTTCAACGTTGTGAAAAACGTCACAGAAAAACGTAACGAGGTCATTGATAAATTGATTTCACTGCCCGGATTTTTCTCATACCGGGCTGCTAAAATCGATTCTTAAGGAGTAAACTCCAATAAACTCCAAATATTTTTTGAAGTTCGTTGAAATATGCTACTAAATATACAAAAATATATTAATTTGACAATCACGCTACCAAGTAAGCTCTTGTGCTAGACTATCTATATCGATATTACCTTAAAACAAAAGTATTTGGAAGACTTTCGATCACATTTAAGGAAAAAAAACAAAACAACTTGATCATTATAATCCAATCAAAATATGGAATGTTACTGGACCAAGACTAAAATACAAAATGGCGTTAGATGCTTACAATAAAGACACTTTTTACGATAGAATAAATTGACAATTCAAGAACATTTTGTAAAAGTTTATTTGAATTCTAAATATCATTCGTCTATGGAATTCTATCTTACTCTATTCATCTTACCGTCAGTAGGCGTAGTTCCCTTATCAGGAGTGGTGCCACTATCAACAGTGCCAGCGTGCATGTTATCATGATCTGGTAACGTGGTGTCACTCTTTGTGGTACCAGTGCTCTCGGTGCCACCATCTGTGGATCCGACAGTTTTGTCCACGTGCTCTGTTGATATGGCCGCTGTGGGTGACGTCATCGCGTGGGTGCTGCTTGCTCCCGAACTAGAAAGATAAATACACATAGCAGTCTTCGGTTACGTTCTTCTTCTCTTCCACCGATAGACGTCCACTGCTGGACAAAGGTCTCTTGCATGGACTTTCACAGGCATTGGTCTTGCACAACTGAATCCAGCGGCTCTCTGCGACTCGTTTGATGTTGTCGGTCCACCTAGTGGGGGGTCTGCCAACACTGCGCTTCCCGGTGCGGGGTCGCCACTCCAGCACCTTGGGACCCCAATGACTATCAGCTCTTTAAACTATCGGTTAAATTCAAAATGCAAAATTCCGCGTCGTTGTCTAAAGCGACATTGACATTGATGAGCATAGTATGTTTCTATTGCCATAATCACTACAGATCCCGATCTTATACCGCTTGTATCCAGCTACTAACAGTGAAATCGTATGAAATCGTCCATCGATTTAGTGTGGGGTACTCCAACACTGCGTTTCTCGGTGCAGGGTTGCGATTTTGGTAACCAAAAATTTATCGGTTTTTCGCGGTATTTGCCCTGTTGCGATTCAAATTCACGATTTGATGAGCTATATTGGTAACTTTGTTACTCATATTATTATGTTAGACGAACTAAACATAACGGTACAATGTTATTCATATCCCACCAAACCCCACTACTTAGGCATTTAAAATTCTTCCCACTCAACATTAACATAATTATAATTGCTCTGTAATAGGTGCTACCATTGCAAGGATCATTATATTATGTATTAAAGCCTTACGTGGTCATAGGATGTTCTGGTTCTGTGATATCTTCACCGCTGGATCCTGAACCTTCTATGCAGTCTTCATCATCACATGGTTTCAGCATTTTCTCACTTTTGTCTCCCTAAAACAAAAAATAGATATTTAATATATTGCGATGCTGCTTATAGAATATTTTTAAACTATATATTATAAAGAAACTGAATCGCAAAGAACTCAATAATATTATGAATATTTTGCAAATTACCGATAAGCAAAAGATAATTAAAAAGCAAACAAGAAATTCACTCACAAAGAAAACAAAATTTACTATCTCGTCCCCGGTCTAATGTTTGCGCGAGTGCAATGTACATGATTATATTTTGAAACCAGCATGTAACTCAGGAAGTATTATTTGAATTGAATAATCTATATTGCACACCAAAAATAAAAAAAAATAATTACAAGAAATAAAAATAAACAACATAAAGAAAGAATAATTAACTAACCCTCACCATTTATTCTTTTCTAACAACAGAACTCGAAATCAACTGAAAATAATAATCCTGGTACCTTATGCATCTTCGATGGTGGCCGTCGTGTGGAAGGAACATACACGGGGGTTATCAAGTCGTCGCCGGAGCCCGCGTCAGGGAGCACGCAGGCGTCTTCATCGTCGTCTCTACACCCCGAACCGGCGCCTGAGTAAACCAGCTCATCCAGCACGCCTGGACCTCCGTACCCAGATGGTGGTGTCTGAAAATTTTAAAATTTGCCATTTATTTTTGTTGGGCATGTCGTGTCAATCCAAATATGAGGCAGAATGAAACGAAAAAGAACAGTTTCAAAAAATGCATCAATTATTTCAACAACAATAATGACAACAATTTTTTTTGGCTATGATTCGCTGAATTTTTGATATTCTTACTGAAACAATGCATTTAAGGCATATAAAGAGACAGTGTCGGCCAATTAGGTGCAGTTATATCACCAGTCATATTTTAAGCAATCGTGCAGCTTGTTCTTAACATTTTCAGACCTATCTTACAACTAATGCGTACAGGTTGGGGATTAATGTAAAATTTAGATCTTCTTTGTTGTCATCACAACCACTATCACAACTATCAACTGCTGCATATACTCGTAGGTCTTTTGTGAGCATCACCTCAGAACATGAACATTAGAAAAGAAAGAAAGAAAATGCATTTATTTCGAACACACCCATGACACAGATAAAGCGACAGATACGGATACAAAATACATGTGTTCCCAAAATGGACTCCACTCAGCATACTGTGGAGGAAGCACAGGCATAGCGCTGATCTTCCAGGGATCCAGAAATTTCGGATGACTGAACATCCAGTGATGACTTACGGATCCGAGACATGGTCGCTAACTATGGGCCTCATAAGAAGGCTCAGGGTCACCCAGCGAGCGATGGAGAGAGCTATGCTCGGAGTATCCCTGCGAGATCAAATCAGAAGTGAGGAGATTCGTAGGAGAATCAAAGTCACCGACATAGCTCAGCGTGTCGCGAAACTGAAGTGGAAATGGGCGGGGCACATAGTTCGAAGAGCTGATGGTCGTTGGGGTCCCAAGGTGTTGGAGTGGCGACCCCGCACCGGAAAACGTAGTGTTGGCAGACCCCCCACCAGGTGGACCGAGGACATCAAACGAGTCGCAGAGAGCCGCTGGATTCAAGCGGCGCAAGACCGAAGCCTGTGGAAGTCCATGCAGGAGACCTTTGTCCAGCAGTGGACGTCTATAGGTTGATAAAGAAGAAGAAGAAGAACATCCAGTGGTTTTTGGTATTACTTACTTGCTGCATCCTATTAATATCCCGGTCCAGTGGGGTGTGGGCTCGTCTGACGTCACCGCGCAGGGTCGCAGCGGGGTCGGCGGCGGCAGCCAGGTCCAGCAGCCGCGCGCCGTTCACCACCAACCCAGCCACCACCCCGCTGAACGACCTGCCGACGCCATTGCCGCCGCCAATTGTGATGCGAGACATGCTGTTGAAGATTGAAGATTGTTGCCCACCTGAAAATACATTGTCAATATTACAAGACTATTTCAAACTGAACGATCGAAAGAAGCTGAGAAGCAGTGATAGCCTAGTGGTCTCTTACTTGGGGGGTGCTGCAGGTGCGATCCCGGGTCTGACCTCTGACTTTTCAGAGTCAAGTGTGTTTAATCAATTAAATATAACTTACTTCAACGGTGAAGGAAAACATCGTGAAGAAATCTGCACATCTGAAAGTTCTTCATAATGTTCTCGAAGGTGTGTGAAGTCCGCCGATTTGCATTGGGCCAGCATGGTGGACTATGGCTTATAACCCTTCTCTGAGGAGACCTATGCTCAGTAGTGAGCAGTTGATGGGTTAATGATGATGATAATCGAAAACAAAAAAAATCATCAAAAATGGTCTTGTCTTGGTTCATTTAGGATAAGTATTTCATTTTTTTAACGGGATCGTTTTTAGTAGAATCTGCTTTCCGAATCGTTGGTAGAATCTTGACTTGTCATAAGAGCCACAAGTTGGCCTACATGAACTAATTCACTATGACTTTTTAAATTTAAATATTGAATTCGATTGCCAGTTGAGCGATAATAATCAGAAGTAAAGAATTCAACCAGATCAGACTTTTAATAGCTTACCATTTTTAGACCTCTCCTAGTAAAACTCGGCAGACAGCAATGCATCGCATCGCACGGATTCTAAAAAACACCCCCTTTTTGCTTATCTGTTAGATCATCATTAACAACCCATCAACGGCTCACTACTCAGCCAGGTCTCCTTTCAGAGAAGGGTTATAGGCCATAGTCCACCACGTTGGCTCAATGCGAATTGGCGGACTTCACATATCTTCGAGAACATTATGAAGAACTCTCAGATGTGCAGGTTTCCTCACGATGTTTTCCTTCACCGTTGAAGCAAGTGATATTTAATTGCTTAAACGCACTTGACTCCGAAAAGTCAGTGGTACGTACCCGGGATCGAACCTGCGACCCCCCAAATAGGAGACCACAGTCCTAACCACTAGGCTATCACTGCTTATCTGTTAGATAAATAGCCTCAATAGCCCAACGGTTAAACTGAAAGGTCGCAGGTTCGAATCCCACCCGTTGCACTATTGTCGTACCCACTCCAAACACAAGCTTTCCGCTTATTTGGAGGAGAAAGGAGGATATAAGTCAACTTCAAATTGGCTGATATTCTTAAAAAAAAAATCATCATCTTCCTACTGCATTACAACCCTCCTCCATATTTTTCTTCCATTTATCGTAGTCCTTCGTCAGCCTTTTCTAGTTAAAACATGTGTAAAGGTACGTTATCCTTCTACCATCACCCTTCTACCATCGAACCGCAAGGCATCGCTCGAATCTGCACCGCTACGTGGTCGAAATTCCACGATCCCGCACTAAGCGCTTCGCTTCCTCGTTCCTAATACACACCGCTAAAATTTGGAATGCCCTTCCGGCTTCCGTTTTTCCGAACGACTAAACTTTACCCAAGTCCTTTAAATTAAGAGTAAATAGGCATCTTCTTCCATCTTCTTCCATCAGGTGAGATTGCAGTCCAGCGCTAGTCTATATATTTAAAAAAAAAAAAATTATAAAATTCAGTTGCTCACCCTGTGGATGTCTAATGTTAACAGCATAGTTGTCAAGCTGTAGCGCTGCTCGGCTGCCGTTTCTTGTGAACCTGGCCACGTGGTACGCTCCATCATCGACCCGGGCCGCTTCATCGCCCAGGGGGTGGTCACCGTCACCCACGTTGTATACCATGAAGAGGTTGCCGCGAATCTAATGACAATATTTAGATTAAAAACATGAATCAATAGTCTCGAAAATGCTTACAAAGGCAACATGTCCACATCACTTTTCTATAAGGCATAACTTCAGATATATTTAGGTTTAGGTTAGGTTTAAAGGATTAGGTTAAAAGAATTTATCATCTAAGAACAAAAAACATGCTCTTCTTCTTATTCTTCTTTATCAACCTATAGACGTCCACTGCTGGACAAAGGTCTCCTGCATGGACTTCCACAGGCTTCGGTCTTGCGCCGCTTGAATCCAGCGGCTCCCTGCGACTCGTTTGATGTCGTCGGTCCACCTGGTGGGGGGCCTGCGAACACTGCGTTTCCCGGTGCGGGGTCGCCACTCCAACACCTTGGGACCCCAACGACCATCAGCTCTTCGAACTATGTATGAACTTTAAAAACATGCTCACTTACAGAGAAATTAAAATATAAACTGATCTAGCAAATTCTATACATTAAACAAAAAATCGGCCAAGTGCGAGCGGGCCTCGCTCTTTTAGGGTTCCGTTAAAAAAATTAAATAAAAATATTTCCATGTACCCATGGAAATATTTTAATTTAATTTTTTTAATTTATTTTAATTTTTATTATTTGTTGTTATAGCGGCAATAGAAATACATAATATGTGAAAATTTCATCTGTCTATCTATTACGGTTTACGAGATACAGCCCGCTGACAGACGGACGGACGGACACCGTAGGCTTAGTAATAGGGTCCCGTTGGTACCCTTTGGGTACGGAACCCTAAAAATGGTGACTCTTAAATAGCTTAAATAACTATAAAACTAAAATAGTTTTAGATGTGCTAAGTATTTTTTTTAAGTTTCTTTGGATAGAAGCAAGTGTTACTTTGCGGAATTCCACGATCTGAATGTTACTTTGTATACTGTGACTCTTCCAGTAGTAGAACAAAATGGAAAACAATGCAACTCGCAAGACCACACAAAAATACACTGGAGCATTCTCAGGAGACGTTACTAAGTTACTAATTATAATTTGCAATTGTGCATTGTTCAATCAGTCTCCTGAGGATGCTCCATTAACGGAGCAAAACTTACGTAAGTAACGGTTTTTTGTGTTCTGTTGCATGTTGGTATTACGTTATTTCTGCATTGTTATGAGGACTTATTACTTTTCGCATCCCTCTCTCTCGCACATTCTAATATTTTCAATGATTGTAAAGATCTCAGATACTTTTGAAAAAATGTGGTCAATTATTATCTTAGACAGCTAAATTATGGATATTTTAGATATAGTTTTGTCGTGATATACCTAGATTTTGATAGAGAAAAAGGGCTAAAACTACTATTAACTTTTATCGCTCTAATTCTCTATCAAAAACTAGATAAATAATAAGTAATAAAAAAAAATGTCTAAAATATCCGTAATTTAAACATCGAAGATAATAAGTGACCACATTTTGTCAAAATTATCTGAGATTTTACAACCATTGAAAATATTAGAATTTACGAGAAAGAGAAATGCGAAATTTAATTATAGTCCTCTTAAGCATTTTATCTGTACAGGATAGAGTGATAGGTCTGGAGATTTAAATAAAAACGATTACGGATACTAAGGGCCATGTTATAATTTAAGCCCCTCTGACCCCTATTTCGAAACCAAACTCACAATTTCCATCTGCATGTAATCCTGCGTATTCGAAGACTCAATCCTCATCAGCACAGCATCAGACTTGCTGGTGACGAAGCCAACCGCTACTTTATCAGTTTCGGTATCAGCGACAGCACTGGGTGGGAACGTGTATGTTATGATGCCTCGTCCAGGACCGAACTCGTAGGCGATCGATTCTGGAAATAAAAAGTGAAACTATGAAAATTCTGCTCATTATAGCACGCAGAATGCTATTCATAACAGTGTGCTCCTATAACAAGTGTGAAGTCATTCCCGATATAACATGTTTTATGAGCAATGTAACCGATATTTACCCAACATATTTAAGCTCCAGACAATAAACAACAATTTTTTAGTTTTAATTGTCGTCAAAACTCAAAAGTACAGTAACAGAAAATAGTAATAATTAATTATTATTTAAAGATCATTAAACAGAAGTGGCCACAAGAAAATCTTCAATGGAATAATGACTCAAATGACTTTTATTACGAAATAATAGCTTACCATCGTAACAAGTAGGTCCAGTGAATGAAGTCAAGTCGCAATCGCAAACGTACGTATTCCACTGCTGCACGCAAACGCCTTTATTTGCGCAAGCGTTATGTGTACATTTTGTAGGACCTACAATTTAAAGAAAAAAGTAAGAGACTAATAATCCAAACTTGGTATAATCAAGAAATGTTTGTAGGTGTTCTAAGAGATCAAAAATATTTTAAAATAAAGATATTATCTTCAATATTAATAAAACATTTATTCATATAATATTATGATATAAAATTATTATACAATCTTTCACGATCAAGATCGATCACGATCGATCGCTTTTACGATCACGAGATCTTGTGACACAGCTGAAGAAAAGAGAAATAATAAATTCATCATACACAACACATAACTTCATAACATAGATAGAGCCTAGTGTGTAGATCTGGGGCTCAAATCCTAAGCAAGCACCTCGAATTTGTCGAGGTTATAGCGTTTTAAGCAATAAAATATTGCTTACTTGCTGAAGTCTGATACAATCCACTCTTGGACAGAGTGAGAGACCTACCCCCTTCTCATTCTAAAACCGTGTTTAACAGGGGGTTGAGATGATAAACATACCTTCACATCCTGATACCAAAGAGGAACTAGGAACCACAGCATCCTCAATCAATGAGGGTGATTCACCAGGCAAGTCCAAACTGGACATGCATCCTTCAAAACCTTGCCTCGATATCACTCCCACTGGTAAAGATGTGTACATGTCTTTTGGTACACCTCCAACGTATAGCACACTGTCCAACTCCAACATTAGATTTGAACCTGCAAAAGCACATGTTACTAAATAATCTATAGTAAAAAGTTACTTTTAAAAAACCGACTTCAAATTTCAAACGCCCGCGCCACTACCAAAATTTAGTGTTAATTTTTTTAAACCCGCTGGACTTCGATAAAATTTAAATGGGACCACCTGTGAAGTAAACCCTTTAAAACACAAAAAGAATTTTCCAAATAGGTTTAGGCGTCTTCGTGTAATGGGTGAACATACATAAAAAAAGATAGTGACGAATTGAGAACCTCCTCCTTTTTTTAAGTCGGTTAAAAAGATACAATAACATAGATTGATATGGCACGTACGGGACGTGACCATACGTACCTCATAGCATATTTAATTCCGCAATAACAAAACCTTGTAATTTATTTCAACAAACTTATAATAATATTAATCAGCAAATTTCGCACGTACATAATATCTGAGCACCAACTTCTCCCACCTTTTATTTATAATCTTAATTAGTATATAAGACCTTTGTAAATACGTAATATATGCCACTACCATTAGACACTGCAGTCTGTGTTTCTTTATTCCTTCACCGACGCGCGACGTCTCTCTGCAAGAACACGCCGCTACATTGCAACCATTGCAGTAACGCAACAATTGATAAAGGATTTTTCATTTAATTATCCTATCTGCTTCTTTCACATAAATCAATGTTTATCAGTAGACATAATTATTATTATTGTGTATTTTCACGGCTTACTTAATGAAATTTGATACGTGAAATCTGCCTACGAATAAACGGAAACCACGCGCAGTTAAAGCATGCTCTGCCCTCATCTACTGATATGATTTTCAATTTTTTTTTTTTGGAACTTCCCCTCATTGTGGAAATATTATATTTTATTCCAACAAAGTTGCATAGGTTAAATCGGCTTGGCATCCAGCTGCCCACAAGATAGTATAAAAAACTTATTACAATGTAATAGCTTCATAATGATATTGTAAAATGATTATTTTGAAAAGAGCGACTGCTGAGTTTCTTGCCGGCTCTTCTCAGCAGAATCCGCTTTCCGAAACGGTGGTAGAATCATGACTCATAAGAGCCACAGGTTGGCCTACGTGAAATAAATAATTTTGAATTTGAATTGAAAAAAAAAATAAAAAAATATATAAATCAAAGTCTTACTTGTTGTATGCATTTCTAAATCCTCATCAACTTGCATCGTGTGAATCTTTGGAGTTGGTCTTCTTATGGACACTGTGTGCCATCTGTTATCATTGAGGAAACTCTTTATCTTGTCTTTCATTGTCACTACTCCATCCCCAAGGTTGAATACACAATGTATGTGACCGTTTACTAATTCAACGGCAATGAAATCCTGCTTCTTTCCACCATTGTAGAATAACAGTCCATCCATTTCAGTCGTTCGGAAATAAAAGTCTAAATACGTATTCCCGTATGCTTTCAATAAAGGCAATCCAACGTAAGTATGTTTTGACTTAAATGTGACCGATTTATAAACATTTAATGCATCTGGCTTAACGAATTTTCCGTTAAAAATTATATTTGAAGCATCATAAATGTTATTGTTTTCATCGCTCACGCCGATCCCGAGAGTTTTAGCCATATCTATGTACTTGATTCCGTTGAAAATAAACTTTTGAAGGTATCCAACAAAGTTGGGTAGAGTTGAAGTCATTTGGATTTCTTCTTCTGGGTGGTACAGTCCTCCCAAATGCAGAGATGATATTTCTAAAGTAGACGCTTTTCCTAGAATAGTTTCCGCTGTAAAATAAATCAAGGTTATTGATGAATGAGGTATATGTTGTAATAATCCATTAAAACACAACATTGACGTTGAAATAATAGAAACTAGCAAAGAAATACTTCACAGTCTCAAAAAGAAAATATTACTTCTTTGCATTAACGTAGATTTGTTCGGATTTAAATATAAATTCAATCAAATTTTAAAATAGTCATCTACTCAGTCATCTATTATAAATCGAGTAGATATCAGTGCAAAGAAGTAAAACTTTTTGAAACATTAAAATTTACAGTTAGCAGCCACTTTTCAAACCTATTTACACAAAGTCTAGCAGCCGGAAGATATTTAGCATTACAATTTATAGCCAAGCTGTACTGTTGCTTAAAAATACTGATTGGTAAGGAGTTAAATAGTTAAATAAATATTTTCGAAAAATGTAGCTTGAAGAGCTTAAGTTGTGGCATTTTGTAAATTATACAGTGTTATAAAACATTGAGTATTACATGAGCTTAATAGTTTGTTAAAAACTTCTATTTGAATAAATATAACCGAAAATAATATAATTATTCCTTATATCTAATTAATTTGTAACTGTGTATTTGTACTGTTACTACTTGTGCTTTAAATAATTAATAATTATTTTTTAATGAATTTAAGTCAATTAATCTACTGATCAATGAAAATGACAATGTTCTTGTAATAGCGATGGTTGTATTTAAAAGAACAAGTAGTTATTTTGAGTAATTGGCTATAGATAAGAACAATAGATAAGCTACAGGAAAATTAAAAATAGTAAACTACTAGGAAAAAATAAAAGCAGAACAACTAAAAGGTGAAGGTATCAAGTGCCAGCTAATACGAACTAAAAATACGATGAAGCCTCTATCTACAGCTAACAGGAACAATAAACATCAAGGGTTATTTAGTAGAACATCAACAAAAATATTTAAAATGGTCTTAAGATTTATAATTGCACAGAAAAAAAATTTAGACTGTTTATCAAATTTAAGTTGGAGTTAGTTTCCCAAACTAGGTATCAATTTTTAAATTTTTAGCAATAATAATGAAGTGAAATTATTAAACTATTTTAGATGTAACTACCTACTTCTACTTTTGTTTCCTTAATTATAATCATGGTTGAAGTAAAGTTGTTTAGTTTTAGATCTAAAACTGAGTACCTACACTCTGCCTGATTAAGTAGCTTCTTGTTCAGTTTGCTATATTTATGTTATGTGTTTGCTTTACTGTAACTGCCACATTGTTTATTAAGGTATCAAAATTGCAGGTTTGAGATGTAATAAACTTTCTTTTTTTATTGTTGTTTCCCTTATTTGTTCTGATTACTGTGGATCTTTCATTTTGATGGCTAATGGCTAGTACTATATTATCATCTTCTAATCTACTTTAATTGACTATAAATCTAGCTACTCTAACATCTGATTCACCTACTTTTTTAAAGATTATAAAATATTACATCATTGGATGTTTTACTATAATTTTCTTTAGTATCAAATTAAAACCAACCTTATGTCCACTACTATAAGGGTGAAAACAAAATGGTGCGGGTGCGTCCCGTGCATACGTACATAACGTACCGCGTACTGGCTGCCCTCCGTCTACCTGCAGCTTGAGGTTCGAAGCGCGACGCGAAAAGCGGACGGTGTGCCATTTGTCATCTGCCACGTTGGTACCAGCTAGGAGATTCTAAAAAGATTAAAAGAGGATTTTTTACCAACATTTATTTAATTTTTAATGTATGTATAAAGGCCTCATAAGTAGGCTCAGGTTCACTCAGCGGACGATCGAGAGAGCTATGCTCGAAGTGTCCCTGCGGGATCGAATCAGAAACGAGGAGATCCGTAGGAGAACCAAACTCACCCACATAGCTCAACGAGTCGCGAAACTGAAATGGAAATGTGTGGGGCACATAGTTCGAAGAGCTGATGGTCGTTGGATTCCCAAGGTGCTGGAGTGGCGACCCTGCACCAGGAAGCGCAGTGTTGGCAGACCCCCTACCAGGTGGACCGACGACATCAAACGAGTCGCATGAAGCCGCTGGATTCAGGCGGCGCAAGATTGAGGCCTATGGAAGAACATGCAAGAGACCTTTTTTCTAGCAGTCATGGACGTCTATCGGTTGATAAAGAAGAAGAAGAGTATGTATGTTCAGGTCAAATCTTGCAAGATGAATTAGAACCACTTCCCGGTTTCCGATTGAGCTAAAATTTTGCATGGAGATGTAAATCAGATGATAATGCAATATTATTGTGACATGGAGCTGATCTGATGATGGAGCTGGAAGTTGACTATCGGAATTCTGTAATAAAATAACGTAAATCCATTGAATTTGGGCTCGTTTGATTCGTCTTGACAAGTACTCTGGTCCTAGATGATATCCAAAGTCAGATGAGATGATGAAGCCGGAAGGTGGCTATGGAAACTCCGTAAAAAATAACTTAATCCTATTGAGTTTGGGCTCGTTTGATTCATCTTGACGGTAGCCCTCGCAGCTCGTTGACTTACGAAAGACTGGACTGCGCAGTTCTCGGTAAAACTGCAGAAGCAAGACGGAGCGTTTAGCCGGAGCATAAAACGAATATTAAGAGTGGGTGTACGTTCGTTAACAGTAAACAGATTTGATTTTTACAGTAGTAGATCAAGTTTCAACTATCCGAAAAAAAACCCGCAAAAATAACATCATACCGCCAAGGGACGTGCTTGGGCAAAAACATAAAATGATGAAATTTGTTCAATAATGAAAAATCGCGAAGTTAGGTCTAATTTTTAACCAATATTCATTTATTTTCAATGTGTTGCATATTACAGAGCCAAAATTTTTACATTAAATTCCGATTGATATTATCAAGAGAGTAGCCTAGTGAATTGAAAAGAAAATGAATATTTTACGAGTTACAAAGTATTTGGCGCTTACTACACTCCTATTCCGCGCAAAACGCTTTCGCGTCGCGCTTATGTCGCGCTTCACATGAGGTTGCGGCTACGTTTTATTTCATCGCGAAATCTGATTTTTTTTGGTGTTCGATACGTGTTTGGTGGTAGATACGCGTTCTTATTTATTTATTTATTTATTTAATTAGGAAGCCAACGGTTTACAATGATTATTATAATATAGTTACATAATATAGTTATTTAAATTTATGAATCATCATTGTATACACACTTAAAGGCTAACACAACATGCATTAATAAGTACATTATATCAACACTAGGACATTCCCTGCTTACAACCTAAGTTTATATAAAAATAAAAAATAATAGGTATGTATCTATACTTATAAAAGACTTGTTATACATGTTTCAACGAACAGAAAATGAACAAACTAATAATTTAAAAAAAAAAAACACAGAAACATAAAAGGTTAGGATAATAATGAAGGTTAATGATAACTCGCAGTGTTTTTTAATTTTTTTCTTGAATAGTGAAGCATCATTTTGAAAAATGTCTAAGTTAGCTTTTTAAATATTTGATTGTATGCTATAAGGGTTCTATTAAACCAACCTTTTCTCGATCTCCCAATCTGACACTCGCTCTAACCCTCCCCGCGGCCACAGCGAGCTCTATCCTGTCAGCAGACTGCTCCGAGGCGGTACGAAGTAACAACCCAGCTTTGCCTGTCCGGAACCGCAGTAACAGTTCTTCGGTTTGCGTGACGTGTTCAGGCCCGAGGGTGGCTGTCAGGTGTTGGCTGCCATTGAGGAATATTGTCGGTGATTCTGTAACGACAACAATCTTAGGTTAAGATATTTTTATTTATTTACTAAACGTACATAGGTACACACAATATTCAACCCACCAATTTATTTATTTTATTTTATTTATTTTTATTATTTATGTACGTAAAAGCAATCCTTAAAAGTAATAATAGAGGACGTGGACAAAGGTGAATCTTATCTCTAAGAAGAGATTTCTTCCAGCTTCCCTCAACAGTGAGTAAGGCAAAATTACAAAGTGGTATAGGTCTAAAAAAAATGTACTTCTCTACATATAATCCCAATCAACTCATTTAGTTTGAAAAGTTAAAATATTAACGTGCACTTTTTCTTCTTTATCAACCTACAGACGTCCACTGCTAGACAAAGGTCTCCTGCATGGACTTCTGGCTTTGGTCTTGCGCCGCTTGAATCCAGCGGCTCCCTGCGACTAGTTTGATATATATATAGATGACGGTCCACCTTGTGGGGAGTCTGCCAACACAGGGGTAAAATTCTGAACCAGAACTAAATTCGCTCAACGATTCAAAAGCACTAGGTACTTACTGTAATGAAAATTAACTTTTCTGTTCTATTCTGTTTGAAACTAATAAAACTAACAAATATAATTATATACAAATATATTCTGTTTAAACTAACAAATATAGCCAATTAAGAATCGATTTTAGGCGCCCGGTATGAGAAAAATCCGAGCAGTAAAATCAATTTATCAATGGCCTCGTTACGTTTTTCACAACGTTGAAATTTCTACCCTAACGTTGAGTAAATAAGGTTGGTTTTCGTGCGAAAGAGCTTTCCGAGGGAAGCCGTGACCTTGTTACGTTTTTCACAACGATGCAAATTTCTACCCTAACGTTGAGTAAATAAGGTTGGTTTTCGTGCGAAAGAGCTTTCGCTTCGGGTAGCCGAGCGCGTAGCGATCGGGTCCCCAAAGCGAAAGTCGGTCGGGGCGCGCTCGGACCCGAGTCGCGCGTAAACTCCAGTCGTGCGTCGGAGGCCGGAGCTGACACACACTTTTTTTTTAAAGGCAGTTTACCTCGTCCACATGTGGGCCCCCCGTAGTTAGTGGCGGAACAATCGCACAAGGCCCGGTTCCAGCCCTCGGAGCACACCCCCCCGTGCTGGCACGGCGAGCTGACGCACTGCTTCATTAGCACGTGACACGCCGGCCTGACTGATGCTGAAATTATAGAAAATACCAAATTAAAATAAAAATAAATGTCGTATCCCAAAAATTGATCCACGCCTCTGGTGACCAAAGAGCTGGCGCTTATTTAGCCCAAAGGCTTAGCCTCGCATTCAGAGAGGTAATAGCGCCAGTGTTTTGGGCACCATGCCCATTAGCGTGTATTTTTTGTAAATATAATTAGTAGTAATTTTTTAATTTTTTTTGTCAGAATATTTAATCCAGTTAACTGGATGGAACAAATAAATCTTATAGATAAAAAAATAATGAAAATTAAATCCCCATCAACGGCTCCCTACTGAGCGCAGCAGGCCTAGCATACACGTCGAAGTGATAACTCGCGAAGAGAGAGAGATATATTGTCGACGTAGACTGATTTCTCGTTTACCCTAACATGCGCGCAACGAGTGACCAATTTCTCGTCGAAGACTTGGCTTTCTCGTGACAGTAGACGTGAACAAACTGGTGCACGGTATAGCCGTTTCACAACACCATACGATAATCTAATGTTGCAACATCGATTTCGTTCATTCAGAAATCATGGAAATTTACTACTTCCATTTGTGAAACCTTTAAAAATGACGAGAAATATCTAAATTTACGTGGCCATGTTAGAGTTCGTAGAGAAAAATAGAGAAAATAAAAAACTTGAGAGGTGTCAAGGGACACCCAGATGGAACGTAGTTCCTTTCGATTAATGAATTTGGCATTGTTGTGTTCGGTATTTTCGCGGTACAATAATGGGTGTCCGTAGCCCAGTGGCTGGTAAAATTGAAAATAGAAAATTCAGTCTGTCGAGCTGGGACTTGAACCATCGACTTTTAACTGTTAGGCGACTGCAGAAGCCACTAGGCTACGGAGACCCAATATTGTACCGCGAAAATACCGAACACAACAATGCCAAATTCACATTCAAAAAAGTGTCGGTTTCAAAAAAGTGTCGATCTGTCTAGCCCCCTTCCGAGTTCCGCACCGCGCGATAAGGGCACATGAGTAAGGTAACAGAGTGGAAGCTACATACAAACGGCTCGCGGCGGGCTCACCCATACATAGCGCAACGCTGTGTGCGTGAGCTCTCACCGACACATTCACCGACACGTCGCTCAGGGTCAAACCGGTCCACTCAGGGTTAGAACGTAAGGGCTGACGGTCGTGCGTTTAGTGGAAATAAATAGACGAAGAGTGAGTGATTTAGATTTATTTGTGTACTTAAATAGTGTAAAAATGCCAAACTCTTGCACAGTTTGTTTAAAATAACCCAAAGACAATAAGGACATTTCCTTTTTTTTATGTCTGAGAGATAAAGAGAAGTAAGTACTTTTTTATACGTATAGGTACCTACATATTGAATTAATTAATAAATAATATTAAAATTCTTTGTTATTCGACCGATTTTGTTTAAAATCGATATTTGGGCTTCCCTTGGTCAAGAAAGAGGAAATGGATGCCAAAATTTTAGTCACCGCCATATTGAAATTCTTTGTTATTCGACCGATTTCGTTCAAAATTGATATTTAGGATTCCCTGGGGTCAAGAATTAGGAAATGGATTCCAAAATTTTAAAAAGTCACCGCCATATTGAAATTTTTGTTATTCGACCGATTTCGTTCAAAGTCGATATTTAGGATTCCCTGGGGTCAAGAATTAGGAAATGGGTTCCAAAATTTTAAAAAGTCACCGCCATATTGAAATTCTTTTTTATTCGACCGATTTCGTTTAAAATCGATATTTGGGCTTCCCTTGGGTCAAGAAAGAGGAAATGGATGCCAAAATTTTAAAAAGTCACCGCCATATTGAAACTCTTTGTTATTCGACCGATTTCGTTCAAAATCGATATTTAGGCTTCCCTGGGGTCAAGAATTAGGAAATGGGTTCCAAAATTTTAAAAAGTCCCCGCCATATTGAAATTCTTTGTTATTCGACCGATTTCGTTCAAAATCGATATTTAGGCTTCCCTGGGGTCAAGAATTAGGAAATGGATTCCAAAATTTTTAAAAGTCACCGCCATATTGAAATTCTTTGTTATTCGACCGATTTCGTTCAAAATCAATATTTAGGCTTCCCTGGGGTCAAGAAAGAGGAAATGGACGCCAAAATTATAAAAAGTCACCGCCATATTGAAATTCTTTGTTATTCGACCGGTTTCGTTCAAAATCCATATTTGGGCTTCCCTGCGGTCAAGAAAGAGGAAATTGATGCCAAAATTTTAAAAGTCACCGCCATATTGAAATTCTTTGTTATTCGTCAGATTTCGTTCAAAATCGATATTAAGGCTTCCCTGGGCCATTATTTGTGAAACAACATTAATTGTGAAGTTATGGCAAAAATACTGATGTTTATTAAAAAAAATCGTTTCTTTATATTTTTGTTAATTTAAGTATTTTTTGTTCAAGTTCAGAATATAACTGAAATTATACATAATTATACAAACTTTAAAATATTTTTATTTTTTCCTTAAATTGTTGACATGCATCAGGTGACAACCCTAGCAGAATAGGTATACTTCTTCGACCTTGTTAGGAAGCTTCCTCTCTGTTCGGAATATTTACTCGTGTGATAAGGGTCCAATATTATCTCTACTTTTGACGTAGCGAGATAACGTTCCAATATTATCTCTACTTTTGACGTAGCGAGACAAATCGTGTGTACAGCCATGTTAGTTTCGATAGAGATATAGAGATAATACGAGAAAAGCCTCATACAAAAATTTCTCGCGCGTGCATGCTAGGCGTGCAGGCATCGTGCAGGTCTCCTCACAGACGAGGTTTATAAAATCAAATCAAATAAAATTTTATTTTCATCAAAGATTATTATCATGTAGATTAATGATCTAATAACAATAATTAATTTCTCATAAAATACCCTTGTATTATTAGAATCAGAACTGATTGTACTAGCTAGATTTTGTCCATCTGTGTCACAATCAGCCCTCACCCTCTCCATTTGTTTGTTTTGTGAGTAAAATAAGACTTATCTGAGCGTGATATTTTGACAGATTTTCAATACGAAAACTGTCATAACGCCCAATTTGTTCCTCTGATAAACGTCACTAGACGTTGGTGAAATCGGCACTGAGTAGGTACCAATTTTAACTGTAACTAGAGAATATTACATTTTTTTATGGCTTTTTATTTTATCAACCGACTTCACAAAACGAGGAGGTTTTCAATTCGTCGGAATCTTTTTTTTATGTATGTTCCGATTACTCGAAGACGCCTGAACCAATTTGGAAAATTCTTTGTTTGTTTCAAAGAGTATACTTTCCAAGTGGTTCCATTTAAATTTTATCGAAATCAGTCGAGCGGTTTAAAAAAATCAACTACAAATTATATATACTTTGTAGTGGCGCAAGCGTTTGAAATCGGTTATTTAAAAAGCATTTTTATTATAGACTAGCTGATGCCCGTAACGTCGTCCGCGTATATTTAGTTTCTAATATCCCTCGGGAACTCTTTGATTTTCTGGGATAAAAGTAGCCTATGCCACTCACCAGGTCCTCAACTGTACCCATGTAAAAATCACGTCGATCCGTAGCTCTGTTGAGGCGTGATTGAAGGACAAACCAACAAACCAACAAACAAACACACTTTCGCATTTATAATAATATTAGTAAGGAAGTAAGGATATAAGTAAGGATTATTAATTATCTAATGTATAATATTTTGTTCGCTCACCAGAATCCTGTTGTCTAGCATACGCCGTAAGGTCCTGAGGTTTCCCATTCAGCACCAGGTCGCGGATGCAGCCAACGAACCCCTGCCGCAGTGCAGCAGTCCACAGCGCCGCTGGTGTTCTGGAGGCGGAGTACTCTGACCCCAGGCCGCCGACAAACAGAGGACCGTCCAATTCCAGCTGGTTGGATTCACCTGCAACATTATAGGTAGTATGCGAAAACTTCAGCAATTGTAGCACTGAGCTTGGAGAGAAAGGGGGAAAACTAAATTAGCCTATTTTCCTTCAAAGTTCGTTCTCATTTTAATCTGTTATATCAGATAAATGGTTATAGAAATTTTATTTATACTATTTTCTAATGTAGGTAAGTTCTGTACCACTTTTTTGGCCGGAAGAGTCTCCACCTATCACGTACTTCATAATCCTGAATCTGAACGGTTTTTAAAAATGTTGGGTCAAAACAAAAAAAGTTCATAGCCGTGCCAGCCACAACTCACCAGGGGTCTTAAACTCCGCATTGGCGCCGTCCACAGTGACTCTCCCGTCTCTCCCAGTGCGCCTCAGCAGGAACTCGTGCCAGTGGGAGTCGTCCACCCTTCTGCGAGACGCCCTCACCCGCACGCCACCAGAGCCCAGGTCCACGTGGACGTAGATGTAGCCGTTCAGGATCTCCACAGCGAACAGGTCCGCCTAAAACGAAGCGCATTACTACTACTAGGTACTCATCATCATCATCATTAACAACCTATCAACGGCTCACTACTGAGCGCAGGTCTCCTCTCAGAGAAGGGTTATAGGCCATAGTCCACCACGCTGGCCCAATGCGAATTGGCGGACTTCACACATCTTCGAGAACATTATGAAGAACTCTCAGGTTTCCTCACGATGTTTTCCTTCACCGTTGAAGCAAATGTTATTTAATTGCTTAAACGCGCTTGACTCCGAAAAGTCAGAGGTGGTACCCGGGATGGAACCTGCGACCCCCCGAATAGGAGACCACAGTCCGAACCACTAGGCTATCACTGCTTACTATACTGCTGCTACTATTACTACTACAGATTAAGTTTGGCTATGTTAAGAAGAATTTACTTGATTTTTTTTTGGAGCAAGAACAGTTTTTTAGCATGGAACGATAGTAAAACTAATTATAATTCACTGAATTGTTCTAAAGCCCAATTTAGACGGTGCCTCGTTCATTTTTCATTGTTCCGAACATTTTTGCTAAAATGAGCCGTCCTATTTCGCACTAAAATAAACCATAACGTTATTGAGTTAGTCCTATAACTCAATAACGTTATGGTTTATTTTAGTTTGATGGTAATGTCATAGTTAACTATCAAATCTTGTACTAACCGCACTATACCCTTATACGGTGCAGACCTTACCTTTTATACCCTGTATACGGTTTGTTACGGTGCTTATACTAACACAACATTTACGTTAAAGTCTAAAATGCATGGTATAATTTTATCAAAAACTTCCTAAATACGTCATATTATATACAAGGTTAATCATAGGGTTGTCACAAGTAAGCGCATTATATAAATTGAATAAGTTTGTATGGAAAAAAATGTGCTTTTTCCTACTAAATATTTTTAAAAATGATTATTTATTAGCTACACATACGTTTTCTTCAGTATTATTTCGGACTTTCAATACACTTTGTATAACTCAATCACACTAAAATTAGATGTCGCATTATCGATTGATGTCATCGATAAATAATTCAACGATTTGTGTCCATTTTGTGTGCTATTGACTATTTAGTTCATTGTCTATGCATGTAACTAGCACACTAACTAACTACCACCTAAATACACTGAATACATTGTACACAGACCCTAATGCAACTTACTATTATATATTGTAGTTTTATGATAGGAAATTGCAGTAAATAATATATTATTTAGATTAATTCACTTTTGCAATTTTGCTCGACAGTAGGACATAATTCATTTACAAATAATGTTTCGTATAAATACTCATACATTTTATACTTACATAAAAATATAAGGTGCTTGAATCTAAAACTACTTATAAGTCAAAACTGTATATAAAAAATCTCTTGAACCGACCGTAATGCATGCAAACTACTCACAAACTATTTGAATACCATTCGTTATATCAACTAGACATGCAAATCATAGAACCGTTCGCGGTCTATTTATAACTGGGTTATAACTAGGTACCTACTAACAATTGCTAAGATTCTTAAAAATCCACTTTGGAATACTATTAAAAAACGGAGTAAGGAACCCTAAAAATTAATAAAATTGGTGTCGTCAGTGAAATAACGAAAATAGAAAGCTTTATAGCTTTATTGAAATGCTGAAAACAAAAAATTATCATAGGAATAAATAAAATTGAAATATTTAGAATATCTGTGACTTCGAAATAACTGGGTGGGTGAGTAATAACAATCCAAACACGTTTTTAAAATTCTCATTGTCTATTCCAGTCATGTTAATTTTATCTGGGCTTATAAAAGCAACATGGCTGAACCGATTTAGTCTAGACTTTTTCAGACAGGATTTTTCAGGATTGAGTATAAATATTATAACTATTATATATTGATTGAGTGATATAATATAAGGGTTCATCTAGGCCAGTTTTTATTCAGAAAATCAGTTTTTTGTTAGTGTCAGTTCAGTGTTAGTTGGGATTTTAAAAAGCGCCGGTGATGTCACGAATATCAACTAGTCTAGTACTTTTACAGGCTCGTCAAAGGTAATCAAAGGTAATTATGGCATGAAGTAATTTGCAACAATCCATCCCACGTCATGAAACCGTCATGAAACACCAGCAGCCATCATGATTTTTTTTTCGATGACAGATCCCTTAGCCGCAATTTCGTCAGTTATTAGATGAAAATAACGGAATATTATAAGACGGAAGTGGGCTAACCTAGAATGGACGTGGCAATCTCTTAAACCATGCCGTCATGGTACCAGAACGCTAAATCACATGGCGGCTGAAGGCCAGACCAGATAGCAATTGATACCAAAAAATCTTAAACGTTCTTATAAACACTAAACTTAACTTTTAATCCAAAATCTTTCATACTCAATAGTTCACAAATAACTATAAACTACTAGGTCTAAAACTACTGTTACTAAAAAATATCTTCTAAGTTCAATAAAAAATCAAAAAAACATGTAGGTACGAGTAATAGTCAAAATAAAAGGCGAGAAAACAATTATTTCTATTAAACGAAACCACACTATTTACGTTCTACAAAAACTACATTTTTGTGAATAAAACTAATTTTATTTTCTAATCAAACTAAACTATGGGAAAATGGTGCGAATTTGTGTAGGTATTGATAAAGCCTTTCGTAAGAAAGCTTAAGGTGTATCCTTCGTTTCAGTAGGTGTTCTTTCTTTAGCATACACTTACCGGTGGATAGTATCTACTAAAATACGTTTCTTGGGCTAAAACAACGTGCGTAGGCTGTTTTGATTAGCAGTTGTTTCAACTTGTGTCAGCAGCGTAGCGAAATATGGACGCTTGATAAATATTGGACGTCAAAATAGTGAATTATAACGGAAGTCTGACATTCCATTAAAATAATAATAATAATATGTAATTTGACAGCTGCCGGCATCAACATTATATGGATTTTTCTCACCTCCGGGCGGAAAGCGTCAATTTTCCTCCCGCTGCGCTAAACGAAAATGTCGCTTTCCGCCTCCGTCGAGGAGAAAAATAGTATACACACCACGGGCAGTAAATAAGAAAGCCTCAGATCACATGTTTATTGACCTCGGCTTCGCCTCGGACAACAATTACATGTGATCTGAGACATTTCTTATTTTACTGCCCTAGATGTGTAATATACTATTCCGTTTGTATGGGATGCGCTCGGAAAATTTTCGAAGGTCTTATCCCCAGCGCACTTAGTGAACGTGATAACCAAAGGATTACTTAGCGTATACTAGCCACGTGCGTTCACCGTTGACCGAACTTTGTGCATTTTCATACAAATCAGAGGATCATAGACCAAATCGCCTTATACGTATTGGGTCAATGATTACGAGAGCCCTTCTCTACCACTGATTATTATTATTATTATTCCAAATCAACAAATCAGTATCTTTAGTACTACTTTGCACATTTCGATGGCGTTGATAGATTTCGAGTCTCAAGCCACTATAACGTATAAGTTAAATGGACGTAAAATTTCTTGTTTTTAAAGTCTTTACTATAATTAATTTATTAGGGACGATCTGCAACCTTAAAATATTGCACTTTGGGTCCATTTTACTGATACTCCTGTGGGATTCTCTGAAAATGATTGCTACAGTATGACGATCGCAATCCCCTCTGGGTACCAATTGTCTAAAAGTTATTCCATTGATCGTATTCATATTCGATTACATTAGCGTCAAACTAAAATAATCCTTGATAGTATTGATTTGAAGTCACAAATTCAGTACAACCGACTTCAACATGGAGCGTTATGAAGCGTATCGTACATAATCACTATCGAAATTTAGCTCTAATTCAATGATGTTATGGTTTATTTTACTCTGACGCTAATGTAATCGAATACTATTACCATCAATGGAATAACTTTAGACAATCGCACCTCTGATAAGCTGAATTTATGCATTTCAAAAAACGATAAGGCCGCCTTTGCATTATTTCTATTCATTATCAGTTTCAATGTAAACACTACTTTAGTGTGTAGCAATAAAGAATTTCCTATCTATCTATCTATGTATTCAAACCCATAGCGACAGAACCTCGTTCTATCAAAGGTGTTTGCGATAGTCACAATGTAGCAATCATTTTAGACAATCCCATAGCTCTCTATCAATGTCGTCGATATGTGAAAACTTACACTAACCCTACCGGTCTCAAGGTGTTCTTTATACCATAATGTGCCCAGGAATCTACGTGCACACCAACCACAAATAAACACAATACACTTTCAACATACTTGTATCACAGTGGGTGAAACTTTATAAGGTACCATACACAAATTCCCCTAATTTAGTGTTGCCATATTTGATTTCCAACACCTCCTTATCTCGACCTACCATGCATCTCAGTGGATAAAACGAGAAAATTGAGGTCACCCTATTTTCGTGGTATAAAGAGAAACAGTTATTACGAGAAAACGTGAAACAATTTTTCTATTACCGTCATTTGAATTACCGTTTATGATTTTTTTAATATACATGTCTAGTTACTATAACTTTGATTTTATTATGCTTGTTTGTGAAAATACCACGAAAATAGGGAGTTTTTACTAAACCGGAGAGGTTTAAAGCACGATTTAATAAAGGCTACATCACGACCACATAATTATTATTAAGCACTGATTATGAAGTTTATGTCCATGCTTATCCACTGAGTAGGTATAATTTATTGAGATTGCGAAATTTCCTCTAACTTTCAGGGTAACGTCAACCGTTTTTAATTAGCTACTTTTTAATTATCCCCGAATCGCGAAGGAATAAACAACAAGAAAAAGTAAACTAACTCGACTACGGAAAATTTTTGATAATAATAAAGCATCCGTTATATTAATGTTGTTCGTTTCAAAATATAGCCTATGTCACCCGGACTATAACAACGTTTTGATTGACACCTCATTCACAATAATATAAAAAATATTTTTAAACAACCCACTTCAAATTCCCGCTTTACTACATTACACACACACTATACAGAGTATATAATTTATTTTTGATATTTTAAAAATCGCTCGACCGATTTCGATAAAATTTATATGAGACCACCTGGGGAGTGTACCCTTTCAAAAAAAAAAAGAATTTCCCAAATCGGTTCAGGCGTCTTCGAGTAATCGGTGGGCATACATAAAAAGACACATACAAACATAGATATTATATAGACTGCTAAAATCATAACTTATGACTTTGGCGTAGTCGACTCGTCGTTTTGGCGACTTCAAAAAAGGAGGAGGTTATCAATTCGTCGGAATCTTTTTTTTTATGTATGTCCACGGATTACTAGTAGATGCCCGAACCGATTTGGAAAATTCTTTTTTGTTTAAAAGGGTATACTCCCCAGGTGGTCCCATACAAATTTTATCGAAATCGGTTGAGCTGTTTTTAAAATATCATCAATAAATTAAATACTTTGTATTGTGTGTATGTAATGTAGTAAAGCGGGAGTTTGAAGGCGGTTGTTTAAAAAGAATTTTTATATTAAATTATCCATTAGTAAACATCAAGATTATTTAACGAACCGAGCTGAATATGATTACTGAATACACATGATATTATATTACGTAAGAAAGCCTTTGATACAACCTTCATACGGCGTTCATCTATTTCATATTATAAAGCATTGAAACCCGTCAAAGGAATATCCAAAACGTTTAACACGTAATAGAAGCCTTTATATTAAATTTCGCAATCTCTCGTGAAGGTTATGATCTGATGAATATGATAAGTGGAAGGAGTTGCTTTTGTTTTCAGCGCCTGTATTACGAAACTTGCTGAAACCTGATGCAATGCGATTATCGCTATCGTAGTTATTGGGTGGTGTCTTTATCGATTACTTATTAAACTCCAATAGCTAAACGGCAAAGGAGCATACTGAAATCTGAAGGTCAAAGGTTCAAACCCCACTTTTATTGCGCTAAGTTCTAAAACATGCTTTACTGTTAATTTAGAGGAGAAAAGGGATTTGTCTTAGTTTAACATGGCCACAGAACAAAAGATTCTCTTCGCAAAATCTTTTACTTTTATAAATAGCGATACAATTCAGGTCGCACAGCACTAAATTACCTACAGTCATATTATTCATCCAGAAGTTGCCTCTCTTTCTATCGCGTAACTTCGGAGTTCGGACTTTTAAAAAAATAAAATCATTAATTGAGTTCACCCTGAAACAGAGTTAACCCTAACCCTAATCGTATGAGTTAACCCTGAAAACAACTGAATTAAAACCTGTTAAGACTAACTTCAGCACGTCACAGAACTATGTGAGAGTAAAGTACAAAACTTGTACTTACTTTTATCCTACTAATATTATAAATGTGAAAGTTTGTGAGGATGTATGGATGGATGTTTGTTACTCTTTCACGCCACAACGAATGAACCGATTTGGTTGAAATTTGAAATAGGGATAGCATATACCCAGGATTAACACATAGGTTACTTTTTATCCCGGAAAATTACAGAGTTCCCACGGAAATCAAAAACCTTAATCCACGCAGACGAAGTCGCGGTCATCATCTAGTGTGTAATATACGTAACCTACTCGATAGAATAGAAGTACCTACTTGGCATTACAATTATGTATTCTGTGCTTTACTCTGTGGCATAAAAACTCTGACATAACCCATATTAAAAAAAATTGGCAGTCATAGGGACTGCCGATAGAAGTGAAAACTAGATTTAATAATATTTAAAAACAAATATAAAATAAAATAAATGAATAAAATATAATAAAATAAATAAAATAAAATGAATATAAAAATAAATAAAAATAATCACACTGTCACGTTTCGTGAGTGAGATTCGAACCTCTGCCGAATGCGCTGTTACATACAGGTTGCTTGAGAACCTCTAAAATGTTGAACGCTTACTGAAATCTCCAGGTGACGATGGTGACGGGGACGATTTCACGAAATCCATGTTTGTTGCTCACTCAAAAAAGTGCTCAACGTGCCTAAAGAAGTTTTCACTTCAAAAAGCTACACCCAATATGAAGGATATCGATTATCAAATTGCATCAAAGTTTCCCAACACAGGGCTGTACGAAAGTTTCCGGTGATGATGGTATGAAGACGGTGGCGCCAATGGTATCGTCCGATGACGGTCCAACCCCAAAAGCTTCACCCCTTACCGTGCAACCTACCCTTGGTGGCTTCGCGCCCATGTTGAAGAGTATCAGGCCGTTGGGTTCGTTGGTGCGAAACTTGAACGATATGGTGCCGGTCTTCACCGCCTCCCACTTTGGTAGTATCTGAAGAAAAAATGTTTATCTGTTAATTATTTGCTCCGCTGTGTGAATGAAGAACAAACCAATAAGCAAACACACTTTTGCGTTTATCCTACTTCCTATTAGTCCTACTAATGTTATAAATGCGAATGTTGGTAAGGATGATTGAACTTTCAATGGGAGGTAATCTCACGGATATGAAAATATAAATTCAAAGCTTACATAAACGGGCGATTCCTAAAAACATTTTTTTTTATTCGATGACACAATAATCCTTGCCTGCGATCTCACCTGATGGTAAGTGACGATGCAGTCTAAGCTGGTACCGGGCTAACTTATAAAGGGTATGGCAATGTACATTCAACCCATACCCCTAATCTGTTTCTACACGCCATCATGTCGGAACGCTAAATCCCTTGGCGGCACGTTAGGGTGGTAACTAACCACGGCCAAAGCCTCCCACCAGACAAGCCCAGAGACCTTAAATTCCCAAAATGCGCCCGCCGGGAATCGAACCCGAGACCTCCCAGTTATAAGACCACTGCGCCAGAGAGGTCATCATAAAATCGAGTGTAATATTTTATGCTTAATCGGATAGCCTTTAAATACACAAGGACTGTGTACATTATTAAACAGTGTAATGCGGTACAGAAAATTAAAATGATGTAGATCAGGGATTCCCAAACTATTTTGGGCAAGAGACTCCTTTTCCAAAACGAACTGATACCCAAACCTGATAGCCAAATTACTTTAAAATCCGATCTCTAGTTTTTCCTATTGATACAAAATTCCAACTTAAAAACTTTGCGGTTGGTTAAGTGAGTAAACTTGACATCATATTTTCTACAAAATTTTACTAAATAAATAGATATGTACTTCCTACTAAGATATTAATTCTTATAACAAATTGGTTATTCTTAGGAGGACAGATAGGAATAAAAAGTTCGATCTGTCACCCTGTCGCTAATAGGGGGACAGATCGGAATTTTTCTGTCCCCCTGAGAGGACAATTCAGGGAGACAGAAAGGAATAACCCCATGAAACACACCTTAAACAGTATCTTGAAAGTTTCAAATAAGAATTTGTTTTAATTAATAGGGGTCGATTTTTAGACCTCGGCGACCCCCAAAATCAGTTTTCGTTTATGTTGACCCATGGAAAACCGATTTCGACCCCAAGGGGTAGATATCGACCACTTTGGGAACCTCTGATGTAGATTATAGCATGCTACTTACTGGCTACTGGGTACGATCTACCCGCGGCATGGCCTCGAGACAAAATGGCCGGCCCTTCGACGCAGGGTTGAAGTTATTTTACGATCGACGTTCCGATAAAACGATTGTTTCTCGTGTTTTATACCACTGCATATTATATCGCAATATAACATAATGGATCAATTTATTGAGATTGGTGTGTTGGTGTTCCGACTATTTTCAACGCATTTTTCAGGGCAAGCACTGCAAATCCGGTGCGCATTTTTTAACCGAATACAGGAAAGCCAAATAAGGGTTATGCTTTTAGCAGTCTATGTATGTATATGTGTGAGTGACTATCCGTAGTTAGTAGACTATCCTACTAATATTATTAAATGCGAAAGTTTGTAAGGATGGATGGATGGATGGATGTTTGTTACTCTTTAACGCTACAACGAATGAATCGATTTGGCTGAAATTTGGAATGGAGATAGCTCATACCCTGGATTAGCACATACACACACACACACACACTCACACACACATTTTATCCCTGAAAATTAAAGAGCTCCCGTGGGAATACAAAAATCTTAATCCACGCGGTCCTAGTAGCGGGCATCACCTATACGAGTTTCCGAATATTCCACCATAGCGACTAAGCTACTGAACAGATTTTGATGAATGAGACGTCAATCGATTCGTTATGATGGACCGGGTTATATAGGCTACATTTTATACAAACAAAGTCAATATAACGGATGTTTCATTCAATTATCCATAGTCGGGTTACAGGTTTTAACTTTTATCCTACTTTCAACGCATTTTTCAGGGCAAACAATGCACACCCGGTGCGCATTTAACTTTTGTTTTGTTTAAGAGCGCGTGTAACCCCAAAAAAAAATCAGATTTCGCGATGAGATAAAACATAGCCACAACCTCATTTGAGGCGCGACAAAAGAAAGCGTTTTGCGCGGAATAGGAGTGTAGTAAGCGCCAAATACTTTGTAACTCGTAAAATATTCATTTTCTTTTCAATTCTTCAGGCTACTCTCTTGATATTAACAATCGAAATTTAATGTAAAAATTTTGGCTCTGTAATATGCAACACATTGAAAATAAATGAATATTGGTTAAAAATTAGACTTAACTTCGCGATTTTTTATTATCGAACAAATTTCATCATTTTATGTTTTTGCCCAAACACGTCCCTTAGCAGTATGATGTAATTCTTGTGTGTTTTTTTTTCGGATACTTGAAACTTGATCTACTACTGTGAAAATCAAATCTGTTTACTGTTAACGAGCGCACACCCACTCTTAATATAAATAACGAACAAACGAGCAGACAGATCACCTGATGATAAGTGATTATCGCCGTCAATGAAAATTTGGATCACCAGACGCCACCACCAATCCATTGCCGGCAATTCAGGCCCGAATTTGATGACATCAAAATTATTTGGCCTGCACGAAATAAATAAATAATTTTGAATTTTTCATTAGTTTGTACTTCTTACGGCTCTCAATATTCAACCGGCTTTCATTCTTGCATCTATATCACACCTCTGGGTTAATATGCGACTACCATTATTTCCACTTTCTATACGCAAATGCAATAACTAAGTCCAACCCAAATCCTACGTTTGCGTAATACGAACTTATCGATATCGATACCCCACGATCGCGACACATAAGGTTCCATTACACGACAACGGTAAACGAACTCGGATTAGGCTATTTTATTCCGACCCTTTACCGACAACCTTTACCTTAACAAATGCGAGGTCGATTTATTTGTAAAAGCTGGTAGGTATAATTCCTACTTTGAATATGCAAAGGGAAACTTTTGCAATATCAAAATGTGGAAAGTCCCTTGTTTCCAAACAAAGGCGGATCTCTCGCAAATTCCACAGGTGAAGTATCAAGTCTTGTGTTGTAGTTACATGTACAAAGTACTATTAGGAATGAATTTCTGACACTGAACGAGAATGAACTAGTATGTATGCTTAATAGTACATCATTCTTTTAGTACTTCGTCGCTCGGCTCTGCACGAGCGGGAAACAAGGAATCAGACAATTATTTATAGTACATAAGTTCATTTAGTACTTCGTCCCTTGTGGAACTATTTAGTCTGTGGTTCTGTCGCTTGGCTTGGAACTACTGCAGGGCGACCGGCTAAGAAATATATCAATCATTAAAGGACAGCATCAATGTCAAAACATGGTTTTGGCTCCACGTATCATTGATACAGTCCTTAAAGGATCGTTGAGGACAAAAAAATGTTTTGACATTGATGCAGTACACTATCGATACAATTTTTGTATGAACATTGCTGAAAATTGGTTCCACGTAAGACTTTTGAAGTAAGATGTCGTTATGGACTACGACAAAAGTTACGTCAAACTAGGCTTTCATTGATACAAGCCGTGAGGTGTTCTTATCGGTGACATAAGGTGTCCACTAATCGTTTTACTACTCATATTTTCTGATAAAGTGTTTTAAAAAGCTTTATTAAATAATTTGTCAAATTAGCAAAGCAATTAGTAGTATTTTAAGAAGTATGTTTAATGTTAAAATCATTGAAGAATAATTTTTAGATTTAAAGGTTACTTTTTGACATTTTCGTATGTTTACGGATAGTTTAAAGAGCATGGAACTAGGAAATAAGACTACGTCTAAGTAAAGAGTAATCTCTGGTTTGCCGTCTGAAAGTTTGATTACGAAGTATAAAGTTTAAAAATCTGAAATCATAAAAATAGTTTGGTGTTTGGGTGGCATCAAACTCGCAGTTGACATTGTTGGATTAATTAACGTAGTCGTAATTCCTAGTTCCATGAACTAGCCGCATAGGGTATGTACCTACATAGGTATTACGTACGACTTATGGCCTTTTTATGGCACATAAGTATTAGGTATTCAATAATAATTTGCGCCTGGGTAAATTCTGTCTGTGATGCGGGAATAAGTTTTATATGTGTTTGTGTGTACGAAGTACCATCCTACTTTAATAAATATTGCGTATATTATTTGCAGATATTAAATATTTAATTCAAGAGCAATTATTATTAGCTATGGCAATTATTAATTATTTCAATTGGTATAATGCAGTCAAATAAGGAAGACTGCTATAGCCGTATAGATTGCTAGATTATCATAGATGTTCAAATTAGTCGGATTATACGTATGACCCACCACTATAGTATCGATAGTCACGTGATAGTCACCTGATTGCGACCTATTGCTACACTCCTGAAAAAGCTTACGCGGTACCGGTTATAAGGACTGTAACGATAACGATCCTTAAGGATATTTTTGGATGTGAGATGTGAGACAATAGTTACCTGGTCGGGCTGCTGTACTAATAGTACTAGAAATTCGAACTAGTACAGTATTTCGAATGTACTAGTATGGAGCGCTCCGTCTAGGCTGAGATCTACAGATCGTACTCTGGCTCTGCACTAGACTCAAGATAGAGTTAAAATGAGACACAAATACGTCCTGGCATAAACCTGTCTCGTTTTAACTCAGTCTTGAGTCAGGGCTGAGTGAGAGTGATATCTATAGATCTCACCCTTAGTGACCGAGCAAGAACAAGCCTAGAAGTATAGTTACCAAATACTAGAGAATAGTACGAAGAAAATAATAATTAAGCTATTGCATAACTTTTATCGCGGGCTTTGAACTAGGACAGTTTGAGCGCGGCGACCGAATCAAAAAATTCCGTAACGAAAAAAACCTAACACCGTCGTTCAGTAAGAGTTCAACAATTTAGAGGTTCACAAGTATATCTCTTTGGCGCAGTGGGCGAGCGGCCGCTTTCTTTACCGTATGGTGTATGTTTTTTTTTTATTTTTTTGCATAATTTTTTATTATGGAAAAAAAATATTGCATAAATATTATAATTGCATAAGTTGATGAAAATGCTATGCAATAACTTTACCGCGGCAGTCCCCGAGTGCCACTTAATTTTTATAGAGTACTGACTCCGAGTATAGATACATAAATAAATAACGCTAAAAGTAATTATTGTTGGCGTTAGGCCTACTAGGATAGGAGGAGGAACGAAAAGGTCGCAGGTTCAAACCCCTACTCCTAAACTGGTTTATGAAATAAAGGCTTAATTTCAAAAACCAATTGATATTCATTTGGGAATCGAGCTTTTTATTCAAAGTTCCAACCCTTTTCCTATATAAGTACCATTTGCCAGAGTTCAGCTTATCGCTGCCATAAATCAGTTTATTGCTATTAACTCCCACCTGCCTATACTGAACGTAATTAGAATAATTTAGTAAAACTCAGGAAAAGGTTACACTGTCTCAGTTCAGCAATAGTACAGTTGGGCAGCCATTGTTTACAAAACTTCTATCCATAAGGTATAAATTCTATCAGTCTTTATTTTAAGCCTTTTTATTGAAGTTTGACATTAACTTATATAATTCATAATATATATTATTCAATATCAATAGATACCTGTCGGCGACCAGAATTAAGATTATTGCTTGTAACCTCGTTCCTTTTTGAAGTCGGTTGAAAATTTAGAACAAAGAACTATTGTGTGGTTTTAATTTGTATAAGTTACACTGAAATTTATGGGTGCGTCAAGTGCGGTGACTGGAATAAAAAGTCTCACTGTGTGATCGAGAACACTTATGTGGGTCTCAGGCACAGATTTTTTTGGCGCCGAGTCTCAACTGCTAATGTAATAAATTTAAATGTGTCCTTAGCAGTTTTTAACTTTAGTACTTAAGTTCTTTTAAAATTATGAAGTGTTAAAAATACGATGAAATAAAGAGACTAACAAAGGGCTTATTCACTGGCGATCGTGAGAATATTAGAGTACTCCCACGAGAGTTTTGTTTAAATACTGAAGGAAAGAACGATCGCCAGTCAGTCAACCCAGAGCACTGCAATTGGAAACTATACTTTTATTTCCAAAAGTACCTCTCTTCTGCTATACCAAATTAGTCTACCTGTCGCGGTAGAGGTGCACGACAGGGGTGCACGGGACGGGTCGCCTACCAGTGCAAAACTGCGGGCCTAACTCTGCCCCGCTAACTCCGCGTCCCGTCAACTTTTGTGGGACAAGTTCCCGGGCGTCGTCGTGTATACGACGCTTAAACCGACGCGCCGCAACAGATGGTCCTTCGAGCCGGATCCCTGAAGACGAATTCCTGGAACTGCAAATTGAGGACTTCGAAAGGCTGAAGCTACGAATCGGGACCTAGAGACATGCCTCTCACCAGGTCCCAGAAGGTTAAAGATGTGCCCCTAAGCGCAAGCTCAACTGCATCACAGTATGCTGAAGAGACGAGTGAGCGCACCAGATCAGAGGGGTCCACATCAGTTATGACTTCGGAAGCCACGGCATCGAATATTTCTTCGAAAGCTTCAATCGGGGAATCATCAGGAATCACCGTGACAGAATCTACTATAGCTACGAAGATGAGATCTACAGAAAACAGTGCTAGACTCAAACAATTGCAGACGACTGAAGGGGAGAACCAGAACAGATCCCTGATGATTGAAAAACCAGGTGGTTCAAACCGCGCATCAGTCAAGTCAGTTCGAACAAAGAGTTCTGCTGCCAGATTACGCAACTTGGAAGCAAGGGAAGAGCTGGCGCGTTTAGAATTGGAGCGCATTGAAGCAGCAGCTAATCTAGCCCGAATCAGACTCGAGAAACAAACAATTGAAGATTCAGCTTCAGAAGACGATCTGGATGAAGAACTAGACGACAGAGCATCGCGTGTTCAGAACTGGATCCAGACGTCTCCTTTGGAAGATATAAAAGATATCAAGCCAGAAAAAGATCTTCAAGAAAACCAAGGGATCGTGAAGACAGAACAGCCCCTGATGTCTATGATCCAGACCCTCGCAGATGCCCACGAAGATAAAGAACCAGCAGATCTTGTGCTGATGTCACAATTCCTGAACAAGCAAGTAGACACGTGTGGAGCTTATGCACCTTCAGAAAAGAAGAAACAGCAACGTGGACGTGAAGCAACTCACACCACCAGAGAAGAAGAAGAAGATGAACCTCAACGAACAAAGAAAGAGGTCAATAAAGAAAAGAAATGGACTTGCATAAGCTGTCAAGGTGATCACTACTTGACAGAGTGCCAACGCTCTCTGAAGAGGCCCGTTGAAGAGAGATGGGCACTAGCAGTCAAGCAACGCATCTGCTTCAAGTGCTTAAGGGGAAGGCACAGAAAAGAAAAGTGCAGAAAGCCAGCTTGCAAGTCCTGCAAGCTATGGCATCATTTCCTGCTTCACTCTGAGCAGAGAAGCTCAGAACAGAAGAGTGAAGCTACAAATGCAGCACATGGCCAAGAGGAAAAATGCACAAAATCTATCCAGGCCCTGATGGCAGAACAACGGTTGCCGACGTCGAAACAAGAGGAGGAGTGATACGACGACTCAGTTCTAGAATAGTAGTGCTAGTACCATCGCCGTGTCTGAAGATTGGTGCTACGCACAAGGGGGAGATTGTCGGCGACCAGAATTAAGATTATTGCTTGTAACCTCGTTCCTTTTTGAAGTCGGTTGAAAATTTAGAACAAAGAACTATTGTGTGGTTTTAATTTGTATAAGTTACACTGAAATTTATGGGTGCGTCAAGTGCGGTGACTGGAATAAAAAGTCTCACTGTGTGATCGAGAACACTTATGTGGGTCTCAGGCACAGATTTTTTTGGCGCCGAGTCTCAACTGCTAATGTAATAAATTTAAATGTGTCCTTAGCAGTTTTTAACTTTAGTACTTAAGTTGTTTTAAAATTATGATGTGTTAAAAATAAGATGAAATAAAGAGACTAACAAAGGGCTTATTCACTGGCGATCGTGAGAATATTAGAGTACTCCCACGAGAGTTTTGTTTAAATACTGAAGGAAAGAACGATCGCCAGTCAGTCAACCCAGAGCACTGCAATTGGAAACTATACTTTTATTTCCAAAAGTACCTCTCTTCTGCTGTACCAAATTAGTCTACCTGTCGCGGTAGAGGTGCACGACAGGGGTGCACGGGACGGGTCGCCTACCAGTGCAAAACTGCGGGCCTAACTCTGCCCCGCTAACTCCGCGTCCCGTCAACTTTTGCGGGACAAGTTCCCGGGCGTCGTCGTGTATACGACGCTTAAACCGACGCGCCGCAACAATACCTAAGTCAATTTTGTAGCTCTATAACAGAGCTTAGACCAGCTAATGCAGTGTTTCTCCAGAGAGATGCTTTTTGAAGTGATAACGTCTTATAAATCGATAACACCGGCTGCACGTACGAAAAAGTGTCACGTTCCGCTTGAGCCTACGCGTGCAAGCAAGAGCGCGGAACAAGCAATAGCGAGGCATGATCGGCCCAAGCGTTGGCAGAGTGCCGGCCGCCGGGCCCGCCAGTCATCGCGTGCGCGCTGTGGTTAGCGGTCATCAATGTTTCTTTATGACGTTATCACGTAAAACTATCGTCCTTAAACCGACTTTACAGATAACCGATTTTAATTGAGTAGTGTCTGATCAACAGGCTTTACAGAAAGTTTATGAACACGTTTCATTACTGCACAGTATTTCAAATGAAATATTAAGGATTGGTTTTTTTAGTAGTTTTCCTTTTTAGGCATAAAATATCAGATTGTTAATCCAAAAGCCGGGATTTAGAATATGCCGCTGCGCCATACCATAGTCATATTTGTATTGCATTTCAAAACTAGCGATTTCATAACAGGTATTGGTAATTGTATTAGTGTGACGGCCACAATAACCTAGCTGGCAGATTTTATGGAATTTTTTATTACATTTTAACCAATAAAGGGAAAATACCAGCCAATCAGAGGTCACTGCGATCGTTACAATGATGCAATCAATTTTAGAGGATACCGCGGGATTCACTTTGCCCAAATACATAATTTGCCCAACGCTATGATTACGAAACTATGGCATCATGAAGCTTACAAAGGTCAAAGTACCTGTGCGTGGGACGAAACGTAGGTAGCATTTGATATACTCAAAATATGAATGAATGTAATTATTCATAACGCCACTATAAAGTTCTAGGATTCCAACGAAAGCGGATTTTAGTTCTAGGAACGGTTATTAATATTTAAATCCAGTTTTATTGAATTAGCGTAGAGCTATTTCGGGGAATTCATTGAGTACTTTGCAGTAAAATGGTTTATATTATACGGCGGTTTTTCACGGACCATCGCACGGGACGTTTTGCAATCACGACTTCGATACATAAAGCCGAGTCATCATCATGAGCAACCCATTAACGTCTCACTACTGTGAGCAGGTCTCCTCTCAGAGAAGGGTTATAGGCCATAGTCCACCACGCTAGCCCAATGCGAATTGGCGGACTTCACACACCTTCGAGAACATTATGTAGAACTCTCAGATGTACAGGTTTCCTCACGATGTTTTCCTTCACCGTTGAAGCAAGTGATATATAACATTGTGTATATATGTGGCTCTTCTGCCGCCACAAATTGTCGCTTGTTGAATAAATGAGAAACAATTTAGTATTTACACTAATTGAAGTTGTATTTCGCAGTATTTCAATAACAAACAAGAAAATCAATTTCTTAAAATACAAAACTCTAAAACGTAAAAAAGAGTGATAATGGAAAACTCCAAACAAACTGATAACAATGATGCTATAAACTTGGCAAAAGAAAAAGTTGTAAAAGTACTTCCTACAGAGTATAAAGATAGCATCGAACTTAAAGCAAAGTTCTTCGCTGCAACACATAAAAAGAACAAATCAATATTGAAACTTATCTGAAACGATTGAAATAAAATACATGGTTATAGTAATAAAATCATCATTCGAAGATGAAATCGACTAGAAGATCAAACTACAGTCTACCTACTGTGAACTGACGTATTAGGATAGCTCTATTTCCTCATAATATTAAGAACTAGCTGATGACCGCGACTTTGTCCGCGTGGATTTAGTTCTTAAAATCCCTCGGGAACTCTTTGATTTCCGGGATAGTGTCACTCTCCAGGTCCTCAACTATACCCTTGCAAAAATCACGTCAATCTGTAGTTCTATTGCAGCGTGATTGAAGGACAAACCAACAAACAAATACACTTTCGCATTTATAATATTAGTAAGGATATTTACTCATCAGAGTTGCACACACTTTAAAAGCTTCAAATTGGTATTTCAATGATAACAAAAAAGAAGAAAGTGAAAAGTAAGTTAAATAATTTTTCTATTTTTATGAAGTTACAGGCGAAGTTAATACAAGAAGGCAACTCCAAACCGAACCCATTTACAGCTAGCAGGATATTGTTATCCTAGAAAAGAATTTGTAATTTACTCGAACATTTTGAAGGAAGCCAATAATATATTCAGAGTGAGAATAAATAGACTTCTTTTCGCAAACTAATCATTAAACAGCCATTCTGTTTTCATGAAGTTCTATAATTTACTGAACCAAATTGTATTTCAACTAGCAGAAAGATACTTTTTGGATATTAAAAGTATATAAAAATAGATTAAACAACAATACGACGGAGAGCTAGAATGTAATCTAATTCAGTAGAAACTTCAGAGCATTTAATGCTGTAGAGACTAGAAGTACTTATAAATTTTTAAGTAAACCCACTCAATGACTGCAATAAACGACGTAAAGTAAATCAATACTAAAACGATTTAAGTAAATTGACCTGAATTGGTCAATAAGTGGACTACTAAATAACTACTGGGCAACTAAATAAGGTGTGACTAGGAACTATTAGGAGCTTTTAAAATGTAGGTACTAGCATTTTGATGGATTTTTTTCATTAGCAACGTTTAATTGCTTACATTTAAGATTTCTTATTAAGAATGTATTATTATAGATAGACGGCGTAAATGTCGTGCTCAAATAATTTTCAAACTTGCATTTCTACCAAAATTCTTAACTAATTTTAAAAATGGCTTTAGAATTTTAACTCCTAGATTCACGTATTCTTTTTACAAGTTTTTATTTAGCTTCACCTGTCCCGATGTTTGTAATCTACCGCGATTGTCATCAAATCTTGCAAATTAAATTTGATCCACTTCCCGATGCAATATTATAATGACATGGGGCTGATCTGATGATGGCGCTGGTGGCCATAGGAACTTCGCAATGAAACGACACAATCTCATCGAGTTTGGGCTCGTTTGAATCATCTTGATGAGTATTTTGTCTTTCAATAGTAAGCAGGGTCTGATGATGGAGCTGGAAGGTGTTCATAGGAACTCTGTAATGAAACGACGCAACCCCATCGAGTTTTGGCTCGTTTCATTCGTCTTGACGAGTACTTTGTTTTTAGATGGTTACCAGGGTCTGATCATACTCAGGGTCTAATGATAAGGCCTGAAGGTGGTTTTGGCAACTCTGTAATAAAACGACGTAACCCCATCGAGTTTGGGCTCGTTTGATTCGTCTTGACAAGTAGTCTGGTTCTAGATGATAGCCAGGGTCTGATGATAGTCAGGTCAGCTACTAAAAGCTTGTTTTTTAAAAATAAAATTTTTAATTTACACTTGTTTAATAGGCGTTTCAAATAGTTCCAATTAGGCTTAATTGGTATCCAAAGAAACTCTTTGTCCGTGCCCAACTCCAGGATGCAAGCATTTTAGTATCTATTTTAAGTACTTTAATATCCTGACCTATAAATTAATACCTTGTTCGTAACTTTTGTCAGTTTTTAATTATAGGTACAAAGTTTATAAATTAAGACTAAACGACCGATCCTTAAAAAAACTTGAGAGGTGTCCAGGGACAGGTGGATGGAACCAAGTTCCTTTCGATTAATTAGTGAAGGAATAATTAGTGAAGGAATTGAATTTGGCATTGTGTTCAATATTTTCACAATACAATATTAGATCTCCGTAGCCTTGTGGTTTCTACAGTCGCTAAACAATTTGGATTCTTTCCCTAATTTTTTATAACTCATAAGTTATAAAAAATTAGGGAAAAATTCCACATGTAGAAATTATTTAAAATAGAATTGAAAATAGAAAATTCAATCTGTCGAGCTGGGATTCGAACCATCGACCTTGAACTGTTTAACGACTGTAGAAACCACAAGGCTACGGAGATCTAATATTGTAGTGTGAAAATATTGAACACAATGCTAAATTCCCATTCAAAAAAGTGTCGGTCCAATTTAGTCTTAATTTTTTCCGTCTAGCCCACTTTCGCACCGCGCGATAATGAACTACGTTCCAACAATCTCACTATCAAGGCACTAAGATAAACCAAAGCAGATATCAAAGACTAAAGGGACCCTTAGAGTGGCAGTAAAACGCTTGACTCAAATCCAATAAGCTGTCCCCGGTCTAATCAGATGAAGCAAACTCCGGGGCACTCGGCCAAATTCGAGAGTCCGTTGCGTCGAGTATCCTCCACTTAAGAAAGCGTATAACACCAAAAAAAAATCAGATTTCGCGATGAAATAAAACATAGCCGCAACCTCATGTGAGGCGCGACAAAAGAAAGCGTTTTGCGCGGAATAGGAGTGTAGTAAGCGCCAAATACTTTGTAACTCGTCAAATATTCATTTTCTTTTCAATTCACTAGGCTACTCTCTTGATAATATCAATCGGAATTTAATGTAAAAATTTTGGCCCTGTAATATGCAACACATTGAAAATAAAATGAATATTGGTTAAAAATTGGACCAACTTCGCGATTTTTTATTATCGAACAAATTTTATCATTTTATGTTTTTGCCCAAGCACGTCCCTTGGCAGTATGATGTAATTTTTGCGTGTTTTTTTCGGATAGTTGAAACTTGATCTACTACTGTAAAAATCAAATCTGTTTACTGTTAACGAACGTACACCCACTCTTAAATAGCGCCCATTTAACTGTAATGGTTCAGGTTACGCCTTTCGCAGACGGTACGTAATTGTTGGTCTGACCAAATAAGTAAAATGTAACGCAGGGCCTAAACTACCACCGCTTGAGGCAGTATTATTTCAATTTTGTTTTCAGATGTCATTTAACGTACATACCTTACAGTAGGTAATTACTTTAAGATTGACACTGTATAAAATTTCCAAACTTTGAAATACACGCGCTAAGGCAGACAAGAATGTATTACGGGCATCCGAATAAAATTGGTATCATGAATACAAAAACCAGAGGAGCCTTCAATGCTTCAAATCCCGCTTTGCTCAATCTGGAGTCGTCGCCACTATGCCACTGTAAATAAAGCTGAGTCTTAAAAATAAAAATACTCTGCTTGACTCTATAGCTCAACATACAACCACTGTAGGAATCAAAGAATTCTACGTATAGAGCGGCGATTCGGAATAAGAACTGTGTACAGTTTCAATCGCGCCGGCTGAGGTAGAGAGGGGAGCCGGCTTGGTAAATAAGGTTGCAAATCCCGCGACCGCGGCGGTCGCAGAGGCGTGCCGCGCCTTGCGCTCCACTCACTGCTCGGTCATTCGTTTTGAATAAATCAAGGAATAATTTTTATTTCGTATCTAGTGATACGAATTACGATGATGATATCTAATTATTCACTAAAATAACTATACTTTTTGTTACTTACTTTAATATAGGCATTGTTGGCTTTTCAATTCAAAATTAGGTAACTAGAAAGTGTTATCGCATAAATAGTGCCCGCGTCCGTACGTCGCGAGTGCCGTCGACCACACTAACAGTATTGTTCGGCATTAGGTACAACTCAGTCGAACATGGTAAGTGTTCGGAACACGTCATCTAGTAGGTACTACATTTATATCAGAGGTAGGAATAGTACTACAGCGGTTGTATGTTTAGCTATATTCTGTACTCTAGACTGTCGCCATTTTCATTCAATTGGATCGGTCGATTATCGGTCGTTTGTGACGTTTTCATTCGGAGTGATTTTTCATGCAAACCATTGTTTTTTAATTGGTACTTATCCAATCAAAATGGACCGCCATTGCCAAGTAATGAGGTATGTGGAAAGTTATTGTTGTTTGAATACGTGAAGTTTGAATGGCCCTCGCTTTGAAATACTCCATTCAAAGCGAAATGGGTCTAGGATTGCTACTGTTACAAACTGTTAGCCTCTGTTTGAAGGAACCTTCGGAAAATTAACTTCCCGATTGTGAATACCGAATTGGGGTGTACCATAAATTGTTAAATTACTAGCACGGGGTCAACTTTTGTTACGGAAATATGCCTAAAGTATAGTGCAAATTAGGGTCGCCCGCACCGATATATCTCATACTAGCCCGATGCCCGCGACTTCGTCCGCGTGGATTTAGTTTTTAAAATCCCGCGGGAACTTTATGATTTTCCGGGATTCCTAAGTCACCCTCCAGGTTCTCAACTATACCTATCCAAAAAAATTACGTCAATCCGTAGCTTTTTTGCAGCGTGATTGACGGACAAACCAATAAACCAACAAACAAACACAGTTTCGCATTTATAATAATATGTATTAGTAAGGAAGAATTATTACTACGATAGTAAAGGCGATCTAATTAAATTTAAGAACACAAAAGCTACTATTTTGACTTGAATATGATAGTTAGATACCTAAGTATATTCCCTCGGGAACTTTTTTGTAGAGAATAATGAGTACTTTAATCATGTAGTACATAATTTTTCATATTACATAATCAATAGTTTTCTCAGCATACGCCAAATAATGCATTTTATCGGCAAAATTTTGCTACTTTAGGTTACATTATTGCAATTTTCGGATCTCTAATTTTTTAGGGTTCCGTACCCAAAGGGTACCAACGGGACCCTATTACTAAGCCTACGCTGTCCGTCCGTCCGTCCGTCCGTCCGTCCGTCCGTCCGTCCGTCCGTCTGTCAGCGGGCTGTATCTCGTAAACCGTAATAGATAGACAGATGAAATTTTCACATATTATGTATTTCTATTGCCGCTATAACAACAAATAACTAGTGGTTCGCCCCGAACTTGAGACCTCGCGGTAACGGTATCCCATGATTATTCATTCAATCGATACATGACGACCAAAACTGACATTATTATTATTATGCCCGTTTTCACCAAACATACCTAAATCATCCCCTATGTAGGAGTCTCTTTACGTAGGTAGCTCCAAAACACAATCCTAAGTCCTAACATCCGTCCCAGTGTCCTTTTAGGTGTCCCGTACAGGATCGTGATAAAGAAGTTGACAGTAATCATCACATAACTTATCATAGGTAGCCCGTAAAGGTAAGGGAACGTCAGTGAAAACATTGAATTATTATGTAGGTACTAACGAGTGAAAACGGGTTAGGGGCATCTGTACAAATCGTCATCTATCGACGCGAATAGAAAATATACAAAATGATATGTAACTAAAGAATAATTTTAATTGAATAATATGTTATTATATTATGTACCTAAATAATAATGGTCGACGCAAAACTGTTTTTGGGATAAATCGTAGTCGTAACTCCTAGTTCAATGGAATAGTTAATGACTGCGCCATCTATTAGCATTATTGTGAAGCTATGTGAAATTTACTGATGCTCATTAAAAATTAAATAATCTCGTTTCTTTATAATATTCATATAATTTTAGTATTTGTTGTTCAAGTACAGGATACAAGTGAAGTAAGAAAATAAGTACAACTTGAAAATATATAGAAAATTTTCCCAGAGAGCGTCTTCAAGCGAGCGTATTAAATCGCCACTTTGGAAGCCCCCCATTTCGTCAATTTTAGGAAAAAAATAAAAAAAAAATACGGTTGTACTCTGTTCCAAATTGTCTTTAAAATGATACACAGAAAACCTATGAATCGCAAATAAAAAAAATTTTTTTCGCATTCACTTCTATGGGAGCCCCCCTGAAATAAAGATTTTTATTACTTTTTAAGCCATTTTCGGCTGGAGGCCATCGGTTTACATATTATATCTAAATTTGAAGTAATTACGTTCAGTAATTCAAAAGTTATAAGGCTCTGACAGACGGACGGACGGACGGACGGACGGACGGACGGACAAGTGCAAATCGCTCTAGTAAACTCAGAGACTTCGCTTCGCTCGGTCAATAAAAATTAAATTAAATTAAAAAAATTAAATTAAAATGGGTAGGTGGGTAGATGGAAATCTTTTAATTTAATTTTTTTTAACGGAACCCTAAAAGAGCGAGGCCCGACTCGCACTTGGCCGATTTTTGATAATAAATTATAGCCTATGTTACTTCCCGATAACTTAGCTTTCTATTGGTGAAAAAATGGTTAAAATCGGTCTAGTAGTTACAGAGCCTATTCGGTAGAAACAAACAAAAAATATTTCCTCTTTATGATATTATAAGTATAAGTATAGAAGACACAAGACTGGTTCGTGAAAACCAAGATATATCGCTAGTTTGCAATTTGAAGCGATTTATTGATCATCAATTGAGTAGTGATAGCCTAGTGGTTAGGACTATGTTCACCTATTTGGGGGGTCGCAGGTTCGATCCCGAGGACACACCGCTGACTTTTTGGATTTATGTGCGTTTATGCAATTATTTATCACGGCTTCAACGGTAAAGGAAAACATCGACGGAAACCTGCACGTGCCTGCACTCTTGAGAGTTCTCCATTATGTTGTCGAAGGTGTGTGAAGTTCGCCAATTTTTATTTTTAGGCCATACTTAGTTAACCACACCTGGCCAAGTTCAGACTGGCATAGTTCCCACACCTTTGAGAACATTATGGAAAACTCTCAGGCGTGCAAGTTTCCTCAGAATGTTTTCCTTCACCGTTGAATCATGTGATATTTAATTGCATAAACGAACATAACTTCGTTTTATTTTACTAGCTGATGCCCGCGACTTCCGCGTAGATTTAGTTTTTAAAATCCTTGGGGAAATCTTTGATTTTCCGGGAGAAAAAGTAGCCTATGTCACTCTCCAGGTCCTCAACTATACCCATGCAAAAAATCACGTCGATCCGTAGCTTTGTTGCGGCGTGATTGAAGGACAAACCAACAAACACACTTTCGCATTTATTATATTAAGGTGGAAGACACGGGTCTGCCCGCGAAATTCAAATTTAATTTGGTTTTTCGCAATTTGTAAACTAATACGACAAAGTAGGCTTATGGCCTTCTAATTTCGCCAGTGGAATTATCATCTTCATAAGTTTACATAAAAATCTTTACTTGAAAGTGACCAGTTTAAGAAATTAATCAAAATATCGACTAATTTGTGAGTAACTCACGTCCAACTCAGTATTTTGATTAATTTCTTAAACTGGTCACTTTCAAGTAAAGATTTTTATGTAAACCTGTGAAGATGATAATTCTACTGGCGCAATTAGAAGGCCATAAGCCTACTTTGTCGTATTAGTTTACGAATTGCAAAAAACCAAATTAAATTTGAATTTCTCGGGCAGACCCGTGTCTTCCACCTTAAGTATGATTGCTTAAAACGCACATACATAAATATAATAAATAAACATCTTACCAAATGCGCATCTTTAGTAGCAAACGTGACTGGATCGGCGGAATCTGTCGCCGTGCATGCGTACTCCAGCCTCCCGGTCACCGTGATGAGCTTGCTGCCGGTGCGGGCCAGGTCGAGCAGGTTGAGGCGAAGGGTGTCTGCAGAGAACTCCACCTGGAAGAAGGCTAGGTTTCAGGACGTAGAAAACATAGTTTGAATTTTTGGCCCCAATCGACTTTCAAAACAATATTTTGCCTCCACTAAACATATTATAAAAGTTAAAGTTATACCAACTTTTTCTTGCTGCCTAATTGCGTGATTGGAGGAAAAACCAATAAACAAATACAATTTCACATAAAAATAATAATAGTAATGTTCTTGATAAGATCTTATCTAGATCTAGCAAACCCGATGTTTTTTAGGGTTCCGTACCAAAATGGTAAAAAGGGAACCCTTATGGTGAGACTTTTTCCGTCCGTCGGTCCGTCTGTCATAGTCGATTATTTTAGTAACTATTGAAGCTATCGCCATGCAATTTGGAATAGTTGTGTATAATAGTGGCCCAACATCATTGGAACAAAAAAAAATCAAAAATATCTTTCTATTACATCATCATCATCATCATCATCGTGTGCCTTCCTCGTGTTGAAGTTTGGCGGTCATCATGCGAAAAGCTTCTCTATTTAAAGCCGCATCTTTTAATTTTGGATAAGTCAGCCCAGTCCACCCCCTTATATCGTTCAACCACTGCGTCTTTGGCGACCTGGAGCTCTCTTGCCTGCAATCCTCCCTTCCAGCACTAGTTTTGGGAATGAGAATTGGGTTCCTCTTTGTAGGTGTCCAAAGAAAGCTACTTTTCTTCGTATGATGGTGGACATGAGTTCTCTCCTTTTGTGGACTAATTCCAGTACCCTGCTATTTGGTGTAAAGTTGTTCCATGGGATTCGGAGCATTTTCCTATATATCCACATTTCAAAAGCTACTATTTCTATTACATAACCTTTTAATAATCTTTTTTATTACATAACCTTAGTACATAAGGTTATGTAATAAACAAGATTTAATGACAGTTAGTTAATGACTCATTAAATATAATTTAATTAGTAGGTATCTATGAGTGCGGCAAAATTACACTAATAATATGGATTTCCACCTTTAACTCATTCCTTTCCATCAAACAGCTGCTTTCCTATATAGGTACAACCTCAAAGGGTACAACATACCTACATAATACTAGCTGATGCCCGCGACTTCGTCCGCGTGGATTAATCCCGCGGGAACTCTTTGATTTTTTGGGATGCCTGTGTCACCCTCCTGATTCTCAACTATACCTATCCAAAAAATCACGTCAATCCGTGATTGACGGACAAACCAACAAACAAACACACTTCATTTATAATGTGTATTAGTAAGGAAGAATTAATACTGTGATAATAAAGGCGATCTAATTAAATTTTAGAATACAAAAGCTACTACTGTGACTTAAATATTATGATAGTTAGATGTATTCCTTTGGGGACTTTTTTATAGGGAATAATGATTACTTTAATCATGTAGTAGGTACATAATTTTTATGTATCATCAATAGTTTTCTCAGCATACGCCAAATAATGCATTTTATAGGCAAAATTTTGCTACTTTGGGTTACATTATTGCAATTTTCTTAAGGATCTCTAATTTTTTTGAAAATAAATTATAGTCTATGTTACTTCCTGATAACTTAGCTTTCTGTTGGTGAATAAAAAAATCGGCCAAGTGCGAGTCGGGCCTCGCTCTTTTAGGGTTCCGTTAAAAAAATTAAATTAAAAAATTTCCATCTACCCACCTACCCATTTTAATTTAATTTTTTTAATTTAATTTAATTTTTATTATTTGTTGTTATAGCGGCAATAGAAATACATAATATGTGAAAATTTCATCTGTCTATCTATTACGGTTTACGAGATACAGCCCTCTGACAGACGGACGGACGGACAGCGTAGGCTTAGTAATAGGGTCCCGTTGGTACCCTTTGGGTACGGAACCCTAAAAATGGTTCAAATCGGTCCAGTATCGTATTCGGTATATTACGGTACGGTACCGTCCTATTCGGTACAAACAAACAAAAAAATCTTTCCTCTTTATAATATTAGTATAGATGCCTAAACTTCGACTTACCTTTTTCAGGCAACCAATAAAGTTGGTATGAACCCTGGCACCGGGTAAAGCTCTCGCGTTCAGGGACCCGCCGACATGGGCTCTGGAGCTGGCTAGCATAGTGAAGGAGCCGGCTACATGAGAGTGCTCAGAGTACACGTCGTCCACTACCGCTGATACCTGGGAACGAGAAGTGAGATATCATAAAAAGTCAATATCCAAAGTCCATATTAATATCTTCTTTGTCAACCGATAGACGTCCACTGCTGGACAAAGGTCTCTTGCATGGACTTCCACAGGTCTCGGTCTTGCGCCGCCTGTATCCAGCGGCTCCCTGCCATCCCATATTAATATGCTTAGTGAAAAAAAAAAACATTCATTACCCGTGTTACTACTACTAAACTACGGCCGTTCAGAGAATGCGTTCCTGACACGTCGCGATTGAACTGACGACGTAACTTTCTAATGGCGTTGCAGTTACGATAAAAATATTATTGCTGGTTGTTTACCGTTTTAACAATTGATGAGCATTAAAAAAACATTATTATATCAATAATCAATTAATGTTATAATTTTGTGCCAAACTGAGTGTCAAATAACTAATACTACTAACTAAGGTGTTAGGAACGCATTCTCTGAACGGCCGAACTTTAGCCTTGCTACCATTAATAACACGGTTAATTTTTTTACCCGTATTTCTTTTAGTGCCCTAATTATACGGCGTTCACACGAGGCGATTTTTGTTGAATGTCACCATAGCTGTCTATCTCCTTTTGTCTTTATGTAGTAGGATGATACTACACCCGTGTTAATAATCTGATAAACCAAATAAACGTGAATAATACGATACGCAAAAACGGGACTGATTAGGTTTGGAACACTCCTTCCTGCGTACGTTTTTCCTGCCAACTATAAAATTATATGAGTACATTCAAGGCAAGAGTGAATAGGCATCTTCTAAGCAAGCGCGCTCCAACCTAGACCTCATCAGTGCTCCCCAGCATTATCTGCCTCAAAAAAAGCAACCACGCAAATAAAACGCACCATACCACACAAATACTCTACACACATAATGCTTGACTTCAATATCAGAGCGTCTTTAGTAAAATTTGGCATTCGTTAACATAATCCTGAGGTTGCTTCGGTGTCGGAGTAAAACACGTTTGTACGGTGTTGTCTGGTGGTGCGTATTACTTGCTTCTCTTGTTGACCGAGCGAAGCGAGGTCTCTGAGCCTACTAGAGTGAATTTGCACCTGTCCGTCCGTCCGTCTGCCCGTCCGTCCGTCCGTCCATCCGTCCGTCTGTCAGAGCCTTATAACTTTTGAATTACTGAACGTAATTACTTCAAATTTAGATATAATATGTAAACTGATGGCCTTCAGCCGAATATTGCATAAAAATTATAAAAACCTTTATTTCAGGGGGGCTCTCATAGAAGTGAATGCGAAGTAAAAAATTTTTTATCGCGTTACATAAAATTGTTACATTTATCATTTTAAAGATTATTTCGAACCGAGTACAAAAATATTTTTTTTTTAATTTTTACCTTGAAATTGACGAAATGGGGGGCTTTCAAAGTGGAGATTTAATACGCTCGCTTGAAGACGCTCTCTAGCAGAATCGGCTATGTATTTTCAAGCTGATTTTATTATTTTATTTCATTTGTATCCTGTACTTGAACAACAAATACTAAAATTATATGAATATTATAAAGAAACAAGATTATTTAATTTTTAATGGGCATCAGTAATTCATATAGCATCAACATAGCTTCACAATAATACTAATAGATGGCGCAGTCATTAACTATTCCATGGAACTAGGAGAAAAACAGTTTTGCGTCGACCATTATTATTTAGTTACATAAAATAATAACTTATTATTCAATTAAAATTATTGTTTAGTTAAATATCAAACTTCAATAAACTATTAATTACTGCATTTTGTGTATTTTCTATTCGCGTCGATAGATGACGATTTGTACAGATGCCCGTAACCCGTTTTCACTCGTTAGTACTTATTAATTCAATGTTTTCACTAACGTTGCCTAACCTTTACGGGCTACCTATGATAAGTTAGGTGATGATTTCTGTCAACGTCTTCATCACGATCCTGTACGGGACACCTAAAAGGACATTGGGACGGATGTTAGGACTTAGGATTGTATTTAGGAGCTACCTACGTAAAGAGACTCCTACTTAGGGGATGATTTAGGTATGTTTGGTGAAAACGGGCATAATAATAATGTCAGGTTTGGTCGTCATGTATCGATTGAATGAATAATCATGGGATACCGTTACCGCGAGGTCTCAGTTCGGGGCGAACCACTAGTATATTTAGTAGTGGGAGAGCGTTTAATTGAAGCGTTTACACGTTGGCCGATACTTCCTGAAAGCAATGGGCTAATGTGTACTGGGGATACTACGATGACGTGGCGCGGACTTTGGAAACTTTGAAAATACACTGTAAGCTATGATCGTTTAGGGAGTTATGGACACGTCAGCTGCTTTGTGTAGGAACCGTAAACTTAATATACAGGGTGTCCAGGAAACAACACTTTCCTGGACAAATAAACACAATACGCTAAGATTATAAATCATTACTAATATTATAAATGCGAAAGTGTGTTTGTTTGTTGGTTTGTCCTTCAATCACGCCGCAACAGGGCTACGGATCGACGTGATTTTTTGCATGTGTATAGTTGAGGACCTGGAGAGTGACATAGGCTACTTTTCATCCCGGAAAATCAAAGAGTTCCCGAGGGATTTTAAAAAACTTAATCCACGCGAACAAAGTCGCAGGCATCAGCTAGTGCAATTATAAATGGTCTCTTTTTATCTGCTTCTAATTAAAACGTTTTAAGACAGTATAATATAGACAGTGACAAGTTTTGTTATTTTAATAGGTTTTACCCCAACCTAAAAGACAATAAGAACCAAAGGGATACCGAGTTTGTCAAGTAAGTTAGGTTCTTTAAAAATCTCACGGAAAACCTTTAGTTTTCCAAATAACCAAATAAATTTTTATTTTTCCAGGCTAAAATGTAGCCTATGTCAATTTCTAGTGACTTGACTATAGCCATACATAAAATTAAGGTGGTACGTTGCTCCACACGGGATGGAAGGGCACAACTAAGGTAACGGCACCTAATTCCGCGGTATTTTCATCAAAACTTGAAAAATCATCAAAAATTAAGCATTCACTATACCTTTCTACCGGACTGGCTATTTTTATCTGAAGTGTTATTTGACTTACTCTTGAAATAGGCTAAAAGTTTGATAATTAAACCTTAATTTATATGTAAAATTAAATAAAATATGAAAATAGTCCGGAGCACCTAATTCCGATGTAAAAATCCTTATTCCGATGCATTTGGTACCTAATTCCGAGTGTTCAAAATACAAAAGGAAAAGGAGTAGAAAGAGTACTACAGGGTGTTTAAAAGCCAACTGCATTTATTAAATTTGGTTTCTAAATCAGCCTAGTCTCTCTCTTCTTAGATGACTAGTAAAATTATATCACAATCTACCATTAATAATATTCTTATGGTGAGTAATATTAATTACCATAATAAATTATTACTCCTAAATAACATCCAATGTTATCGATACCGGTAAAAAAAATTACTAATATTTATGACCGGTTATTGACCGAGCGAAGCGAGGTCTCAGAGTCTACTTGAGTAAATTTGCACTTGTCAGTCCGTCCGTCTATCCGTCCGACCGTCCGTCTGTCAGAGCCTTATAACTTTTGAATTACTGAACGTAATTACTTCAAATTAGATATAAAATGTAAACTGATGGCCTTCAGCCGAATATTGCATAAAAAATTATAAAAATCTTTATTTCAGGGGGGCTCTCATAGAAGTGAATGCGAAGGAAAATATTTTTTGTTGCTTTTCATAGGCTCGTGACAAATCTTTTTAAAGACGATTTTGAACAAAGTACAAAAATATATTTTTTTAATTTTATTTTTAAATATTTTTTTTAAACTAATGTTCCCTAACCTTTACGGACTACCTATGATGATGATGTTAGGTGATGATTTCTGTCAACTTCTTTATCACGATCCTGTACGGGACACCTTAAATGACATTGAGACGGATGTTAGGACTTAGGATTGTATTAAGGAGATACCTACGTCAAGAGACTCCTACTTAGGGTATTATTTAGGTATGTTTAGTGAAAACGGGCATAATAATAATGTCAGTTTTGGTCGTTATGTATCGATTGAATGAATAATCATGGGATACCGTTACCGCGAGTATAAGTCATAAAGCGAGCGAGTAATGACGGTATAAGTCAACGTGGGAAGGCGCCAGTCCGTTTACCTGATTCCCGTTAGTTTCCCGTTAGGGTTGATGTTGGTACCTGTTTTCCAAACCAACAAGGTGGATGCTAATACAGTTAATTGTTAAACGTTAAGTAGGTGCCGGTGGTAGTCTTAACTTGTCATAAAAGCCACAGATTGGCCTACATCAAATAAATAATTTTGAATTTTAATTGGTGTAAATTAGTTTTTACTTACATGCGGTGTCGTTTAAGTTTAATTGTTTTCTATAAAAACTTTTAACTTTATTTATAAAATTAACTAGTTAAAACTACGGGTGATTTTTTGCACATGGTAATACCAACGTGTCTGGGAAGACCTGATTTCCCGTGGTACTACCAGTAGTACCACCGGTAGTACCACAGGTAAGTACCCCTTATTTCATTATTGTATTTGCAAATTTTACATAAACATTTTAGATTACGAATGTTATTTTAAATGGCAAATATAATACACTGAAATCATACACACTGCGGTAATATTGTGAACATCCTGTATTTAACTTCTGTTTATACCACGTAATAAGGTGCTCATAGAACCTAATTCCGATGTATATACATCGGAATAGCGTTTTATAACAAAAAACATGTTTCTTAATTCCGAGTATTAAAAAAGAAAAGATTTTTCCACAGTAAATAAATAAATTATTTCTCAATTGGAATATCTTCGCAAAAATATACTATACTCTCTCAACATTACATCGAAATACGTATGAACTTAATTTTCCTTTCTTAACTTTCCCATACGATCAGTTAATGAATTACCAAAATAGATAATCTTTGATATGCTATAATTAGTGATTTCGACGCCAAAGTGTACCTCGAAATAAGGTGTTCTTATGCAGATTGACCATTTAAGTATTAGAAATCGAAGCAAGAAATGCTTGTCATAAAAACGGCCCTAAGAATAAAAAAAATGTTTAGGCCTATGAAATTGCTATTCCGCGGTATACCTCGGCATAACGAACCGGCTAAAATATTTGGCACCTAATGCCGTGTTATTTTTAATATTCATTTTCAACTTCATTTCTTTACAAAACCTTATAAAAGTGTTTTCGATAAAAAATGTAATCCTTCCAATATTTTAACCTAAACAAAAACAAAAACTGTACAAAATTAACGAGTAAACACTATTTAAAAAATTTAGGTACTGACGTGCACAAGGTTCAGAATGTATGAAGCGTGCGTTCGGGCCGTCTGCTACCGCAAAATTTATCGGATAATTTAAAACTTACACACATAAAACCACCCTTTTTGTCAATCAATCACGGAACGATAAACTATCAATTGATTAAAATAGCTTACAGTGCATATGAGCTTGGTAATGGCTAGAAAAAGCTGTTTTTCTCATCGGAATTAGGTGACAATTTTAGAATCCCTCGGAATTAGGAGCCCTTACCTTATAAACCAAAGAATCAACACATCAAAAAACAAAACCCACTTTCGCATTCATATGCGCTTCACACCCTGAACTTGGTGGCGGAGCAGATCGACCTGTTTTGTTGCACTCTGAATGAGCTCACCAGGATCGCAATGTGGTCAATATGTTACCAAAATAATTAATAAGTTATTTTTAGAATGTTAGATTTAGGTTTTTAATACAGTTATAAAAAAAAAATATTAGAGTTGTTTACAATAGTAGAGTTGTTTATCAAACAAAAGAGTATGAATTTCAGAGGCCGCAAGTTTTTTACTATCACCCAACCTTGTAATACATCGCGAAATTTATTGGCCACCCTGTATATTATGGCTGGAAGCGTTTAGGGTAACTTTTATCGCGCGGAAACTTTTTTCATATTGCGCGGGGCGGTGCGGTGTATAATGAAATTTGTTTCCAAGATATTACTTATAAACATATTGGATACACATTCCGGCTGCTCCCTCACGTTGCCTAGTTCTTGGGGCTTGTTACTTGCAGATGTTACGATGTTGTTCTACCGGAGTTGAGGCGTTGTGTTTAAACTAGCTAATAAAATTCAACACTCTAATTTGTTAACATTTATTTTTTTGTTCATAATACGTCTAAGATGGTAGCAGACCAACTTGGAGGTAAGACAATTTTAAATAGTGGTTCGCCCCGAACTCTCGCGGTAACGGTTTCCCATAATTACTTATTCAAAATTGACAATTATTATGCCCGTTTTCACCAACCATACCTAAATTATCCCCTCCGTAGAAGTATCTTTACGTAGGTAGCCCCTAAATACACTCCTAACATCCCAATGTCATTTTCACCTTTAGTTGTCCCGTAGAGGTTCGTAATAACAAAGTTGACAGAAAGCGTCAACTAACTTAACATAGGTAGCCCGTAAAGGTTTGGGAACTGTAGTGAAATCCGGCCTCAATCAAACTTAAGTATAGTTTTTTGGAACATTCAAATTAAATTATTTGTACACAGTGTCACATGAGGCCATCGGTTTACATATTATATCTAAAATTTAAGTAATTACGTTCAGTAATTCAGAAGTTATAAGGCTCTGACAGACGGACGGACAGACGGACGGACGGGAAAGTGCAAATTCACTCAAGTAGACTCAGAGACCTTCGCTTCGCTCGGTCAATTAAACCCAAACCCCTATCGTGCCGGATTCTAAATTGCTTGGTGACACGTCTTTGATGATACGACGGTAACTAGCTACGCTCAAAACCTCTCAACAGACAAAACAGGAATGGTTAAAATGAAAAAGAAAAAATTTTGAATTTTTAAAACTCCTTTCTGAGTGCCTAGATTTCATAAAAGGAAACTACTGTAAACATTTCAAATTTAGGTATCTCATCAGTAGTACCATAAAGGCTGGCTTTCATTTATCAGTCAGACAGTCAGGACATTGTCAGTTTTATATTGATTTCTACAAAAAAATTGTGAAGTTTTCCATTCGTTTGAAAGTGCAATTTCGCTACAATACCTAGGTTGAGATTGGTAGACAAATAGATGGCTCATGCATAGGTTATAAATACTCTGTCCCCAAACGAATTGCTCCGAACACGCGAATCAGTGATGTAAAACTGGGTATCTACTATTTTTACATCCCCAGACCTCTAATTCTACACGCTATGGATGAGTAGTTTTCTAAGCTACAACATCATCATAAAACCATCAACAACTCACTACAGAGCGCAGGTTTCCTCTCAGAGAAGGGTTATGGGCCATAGTCCACCACGCTGGTCCAATGCGAATTGGTGGACTTCACACACCTTCGAGAACATTATGGAGAACTCTCAAGTGTGCAGGTTTCCTCACGATGTTATCCTTCACCGTTATAGCATGTGATATTTAATTTCTTAGGCCGGCTTGCGCCGGATTAGGTTTGCCCCAGGAATAAATTTGTAATTTTGACAGAAGCTATATACGAAATTTATCAAAGCAGCAGCTAACTCTGGGTTAAAAGGAAAACCCGACGTTTCTGCATGCGGGCCTAAAACGTACATCCCAAACAAATTAACTTTTATTCTAATTTAAATATTTACCAACTAACTTACCTACATATTGAAATGTAAGTACCTACGCTCGATAATTTAGGCAATAGGTCTTGTGATTTAAAGAGTAAGTTCAGCTTTAGTCAAAGAATATACAAAAATAAGGATTGTTTTTGAGGCAAATCCCAAGAGTTCCCACGGTAAGCCCTTTTAGAAACCTCAATCTACGAGAACAAAGTCGAGGGAGTTAGATACTATCTATTATGTACAGCGTATATTTTAAGTTAAGGACATTGATATTCCCTGAGGATATATTCAAATGATATTAATATAATAACTATTGAGTCTGTTGGCACAAAGCTCGCATTGTTTACTGTGGGCGATATTACGAAACCGCTGCACAATTGTGGCTTGAAACACACTTAGCAAGGGACAAATATGTACAGTCAGCAGCAAAAGCTATGCTTTGTGATCAGTAGCAGACCTTTACCGCGAAATAAAAATAGAAGATTATCTGTTGTATCATCATCATCATTATCTCACACCAACGCCGGCCGCCGGCTATACTACTGGGCAAAAGTCTCTTCTCAGTATGAGAAAGGTTAAGAAAGAAACAAAATCTATTTATTCATAAATGGTGTATCAGACAAAACTAGTTATAGAAGTAAAACCGTCTGTGACACCACCCAGAAAGGGTGTATGTATATCATTCATCATCATTAGCAACCCATAAACGGCACACTACTGAGCGCAGGTCTCCTCTCAGAGAAGGGTTATAGGCCATAGTCCACCACGCTGGCCCAATGCGAATTGGCGGACTTCACACATCTTCAAGAACATTATGAAAAACTCTCAGGTGTGCAGGTTTCCTCACGATGTTTTCCTTCACCGTTGAAACAAGTGATATTTAATTGCTTAAACGCACTTGACTTTGACAAGTCAGAGGTGCGTACCCGGGATCGAACCTGCGACCCCTCGAATAGGAGACCACAGCCCTAACCACTAGGCTATCACTGCTTGATTGATTGAAAGGGTGTACAGCTCAGCACTATGGCTTGCGTCGTCGATCCACGCTAGCCAATTGTGGATTGGCAAACTTCACTCTGAGAATATTATGGATAACTTTCGTGTGTGCAGGTTTCCTCACGACGTTTTCCTTCACCGTTATAGCCAGTTATATACTTCACTGCTTAAAAAAGAAAATAGCCTGGAGAAAATTCCGTGCCTGAAAGAACACTCAACCCCTAAAAAGTACACCGAAGTCTTGACCAATAGTCTATCACTACCGCGTCTTGTATAAAATTGTTATTTTTAGGAGCTTGCACCGAGTTTCTTTTTCTGGTTTTCCACGGTTACAACGCTATTTTTAACCAGTGGTAGAGTCATTTGATGATTTGATAGCACTTTGTAAAAACTTATTTGATTAAAAAGCTTTTCTAAATACTTTTCTATTCTTATTAATTTCATAAAGGTAGAGTTTTTTCCTCTTAATTATTATTCAAGAATTTATGTAGTGAATCTTGGTTTTGGTTGCTAACTCTACAGATATAGCAATATCTTCATAAGTGAGATAAGCGAAATACTGTCGCAAGCTCCGCGAGTAACTTCAGATTGATGTTTGCTCAGCGCAATTATACACAGACATTAATCTCACAGGATTGCAATCATGAGACTGTGGAGTTGGCTTGAGATAACAATATAGATATATATTACTAGCAAAAAGCGGAGCTTTGTGAGGGCTCGCGTAGTTTTTCTAACGGGTAAAAAGTTCTGTTGCAGCGATGTTAACTCTTTGGTTTTCTAACAGATGGCGTTAGTAGTACAAAAAAATTATATCCAATGCATACAAAATAGTTAATGTTCATTTTTTTAATTATAAAGCGATGAAAATAATAATTTTAATGAATACATAAATACCACCCCCCACTTTGTCGGTTTTTTTTCATACAAATCTTGCACAAGTAGGTAACTACCTGAAGAAAATGCTGGCAAGTACTTTATATCGCCAACCGTCAATATAATATTCTAGCAAAGACGTCTACTTACATTATTTGTCTCTGTATTCTAGGCGATAATGTTATCATGTACTTAGGTATATTAAGTCTGTTTATATATTTAGAAATAAGATGTTTCTCTCTTATGTGCCTACATTTCTTTTATAATACTCTACATTACTATGTACAAAGACCCCATGCTGATTGCTGGCTGGAGTTTTAGCTAAGCCATAAGCTTACCTTAAAGAATGCTCAAACTCTGAATAAGGATAAACGAAATCCCGGATTTAAAATCCAAATATTTATTTTTCAACACTTACCCTGCAGAAGCTGGTGAACGGTGTAATCTGTGAACAACGAACAAAAATTAAACTTTGTTTTACTTTCAGACTACCCTCTCTGCTCCCCGCCCGGCAATTTTGTTTCACAACTTTTAAATGCTACAATAATTAATCTGTATTTACCTAAAGATTGCAGCCATGTTTAAATAAGTTTAAGGTACGGTTAACCAGAAGAATGAGTAAATCTGGGTTTATACGGGTTTAATTAAAATTACATGACATTTGGGTATAATACCTTGAGGTATTAAAGTTGGCTTTGTAAATTATCATTGTATTGTGCAATATAGAACTTAAATAAAAAAATCAATAAATAAGTATGATAATAAAAAATAATTTTCTCTTATGCAATTAAAAAAAACAGAATACATAGGTATTGTATTAATAATATTGATTTATTTTTCCATAATTTTTATTTTTATAATTATTGTAAATATTGGATCAAAATTAAATGTAGGTATTAAAAAAAAACTATTGTATAGTACACAAAATCGAAATTTAACTAAATTGGCACGTTCAAAAGCAATATTATCCTTTTCCATGATGTTTTCCACAGAAACGTTGAAAAAATTCAAAATTCATTGTTTATTTCATGTAGGACCATCTAGTAACGAATATTATATTTATGTATGTTTAGAACAACTTGTGGATCTTAGGACAATAATTATTATAAACTCTACCACCGCGCCGGTTTGGAAAGTAGATTGGAGATTGAAGCCGCAGTTTTAAGAAGGTTCTATTTTAAATCTGTCAATTTAGTTCAGTAGAGATTGTAGCCAACATTGTAGCAAACAGAATTAGCACCATTGTAGGTAAGTATGTACTTTTTTCCTCGTAAATCTTAATATATATGAATTACGTGTCACGTTGTTTGTCCGCGATTGTTTAGGAGTCCCTAAACTACTGAACCAATTTTGATCAAACTTCGTAACTATAATATGTAATTTGGTCCAACTTGAAAGATAGGATAGTTTTAGTAGTTATTTGTTTTATTTATATAGGTAAGTTGGCGGTACGAAGTTTGCCGAGTCAGCTAGTAAATTAAAAATATAAAGTAGTGGTAGCATATAAAAATCCAATATTGCACAAATGACTTTCCGGAAACCCTCTGAATACATTATAATCATGCAAACAGGTCATATAATGTAGGTACAAATTGACGTTATACCGAGAATTTTAATAACCGAGAGCAGGTGAGAATTTCCGTTCAATTTAGCGGCTGCTGGTGATTCCGCTCACATCGCCGCTCCAGCACCTTAGGGCCCCAACGCTTAAGGTGGAAGACACGGTTCTGAAGGTTTCAAGAAGACACGGTTCAAGAAATTAATCAAAATATCGACTAATTTGTGAGTAACTCACGTCCAACTCAGTATTTTGATTAATTTCTTAAACTGGTCACTTTCAAGTAAAGATTTTTATGTAAACCTGTGAAGATGATAATTCCACTGGCGCAATTAGTAGGCTTATAGCCTACTTTGTCGTATTAGTTTACAAATTGCGAAAAACCAAATTAAATTTGAATTTCGCGGGCAGACCTGTGTTTTCCACCTTAACGATTTTTCGAGCTATATACCCACCTATTGCCACTTTGTGATCTCGCAGATTGGCTCAGGTGAAATAGAAATAGAATGGATTTATTTGCATGATTGTAAGTACCTAAGTACGTGGTACATGGTACAACATTATAAAGTAAAGGTAGAACAATTTACAATCAGCCATATAAATGGCGTGCATTATACAAATTAGGTGCGCTTGGAGAAACGTCGAGTTATCCTTTTAACCCAGAGTTAGCAGCTAACTCTGGGTTAAAAAGACAAATTTGACAGATTTCGTATAAAGCTTCTGTCAAAATTACAAATTTATTCCGGGGTTAACTAATCCGGCGTCTCTGCAAGCGGGACTTAGGGCCTCTTGCAGAACTCTGCTAACCCAGAGTTAGCCGCTAACTCTGGGTTAAAATGATAGATTTGAAAGATTTCGTATACAGTATCTGTCAAAATAACAAATTTAATCCTGAGTTAGCTAACTCGGCGTTTCTGCAAGTGGGCCTAAGAGTGTTATAATAATACAATTTTTAACCATGGTTTAGTTTTCCATATTCAGGAATCATAGGATACTTACGGTTACAAAGTAATATAACACGTCAGCAATCCCATCAGCTCTTCAACTAAAGTAGAATCATATTAAAAAATTCAGTTTCCTACAATCTATGCTACGCGAACTACCTCGCACGTAAATAAACACCGACCGATCAATCTTTATTTCTGTTCAGCATGGATTTTAAAATATACCGTCTAAATCCGAATGTCTGGAACGATTTAAACTTAGATCATTCCGAAGCTTAAGTATTCTTTTTAAACAATGTGTAAAAACACATTTGTTAAGTCGAGGTTATTACAAAGTTATTGAATTTCTTAATGACAAAGCATGGAAACAATCGCCTTGGCGTCCAGCTGACCACAAAATAGTGTAACTTTTTACATTGTAATTTGTAAATATACCCGTACATCAATTTGTAAAAATATTTTGTTTTGAAAAGAGGAATTGCTAAGTTTCTTGCCGGCTCTTCTCAGCATAATCTGCGTTCTAAACCGGTAGTAGAGTCTTGACGTGTTTTAGGAACTATATACTTTTTTATTTGGCGTACATTAAATAAATAATTTTGAATTTTATTTGAACTGAGACACTATCTACTAAATTATACTTAGCATTATTAGTATGTTTACTAATGCAAAAGTGTGTTTGCTTGTTGGTTGGTCCTTCAGTCACTCAGCAACAAAGAAACGGATCACCATGGTATTTTGCTTGCGTATAGTCGACCTACTTTTTGTCAGTATTAGAACTAAATTTGTATTTTATTCTTTGAATTTATTCATTTAGAATGAATTCGGAAAATTCCAACAAACTTAGTTTTTATTTTTAGAAAGTTTTTCTGAAATACCTACAACATGAAAGATGGAACATTGTTCATCCTCGTAATAGGAATGAACGATTAAAAATAAACGTTGGCAGCGGCAGTTTTATAGGTCAAAGGGCACGAAGCGGACTGAAATCCGAAAGGTCGACGCACGGTTCAGACCCTACTCGTTGCACTATTGTACCAAATAACAAACACAAGCATAACTCTTTATTGTAGAGGTAAAAAGGGACTATTTTGTTACGATGCTATTACGTATGTACATTGTACAACTCTTATAAACCAATTTTCATATTTGAAAACAATCTCAAAGTATGACGTGTAAGATAATTGATAATTTATGAGTTTTGTGGAAACTGCATACATAGCATAGTACCTATCCTAAACTTGTTTTGAAAAGAGCAACCGCCTAAACTAACTCGCTGGTTCTTCTCAGCAGGAAGGGCATTCCGAACCCGTGGTAGACTCACCAACGATTCAAAAGCATTTGTAAAAGTTTATATCAATAAAAAATAATTCTAATTCTATTCTCTATTAAGTTAAATGAAAATTACTCTTTAGCCAACTAGATAAGGCTTGATTGTAATTCAATTGAGCACCATTTTGGTACTCAGTATCAGAAAAAAAAAATTGAATAGATTTTTGAAACAATAACCACTATCATCTTAAACGATCGCCCGCCGGTCCACTACTGAGAACGGGTTCCAGAGTGTGAAGAATTTATACAAACCAACAAACAAACGCACTTTTTACTTGCTTACTATAATATTATAAATGAGAAAGTGTGCTTGTTTGTTGGGTTGTCCTTCAATCACGATAAAAAAGGAGCAACGGATAGGCTACTTTTTATGCCGAAAAATCAAAGAGCTTCCACGCGATTTTTAAAATTTCACTACACCCTTGTCGAAAACCACATCGATACGTTCCTCTGTTGCTTCATGATTGAAGGACAAACCAACAAATCAACAAACAAACACGATTTCGCATTCTATAATTCCTATATTATTTATATATTCCTCCTTTATCCTTCTTTATCAACCGATAGACGTCAAAGTTCTCTTGCATGGACTTCCACAGGACTCGGTCTTGCGCCGCCTAAATCCAGCGGCTCCCTGCGATTCTTTGGATTTCGTCAGTCCACCTAGGCCAACACTGCGCTTCCCGGTGCGGGGTCGCCACTCCAACCTTGGGACCCCAACGACCATCAGCTCTTCGAACTATGTGCCCAGCCCAATTCCACTTCAGTTCCGCGACTCGCTGAGCTGTGTCTCTAAGCTATTTTATAATATTTTAAAAATAAAATAAAAATAAAAAAGCCTTTTATTCCCATATTCCTTAAATATTACTAACAACAACAACACTACAACAAAAACTAACATCAGACTGTTGTTAGTTTTGTTAGTATTATATTTTTCTTAAATCCTAAGATAGTATGGTCATTAATGATTTGGTTCATTATGAAATATGGGCCCCTTTGCGGGTATAGGCCGCCTCCATCTCCCTCTGTCCTTGCCTAGATTCATCCACTCCTTTGCTGCAATTTGTACTTATTACATCGCCAGCCCACCGTTTGTATGGCCTGCCAACATCAGTTTTGCTTGGCGGTGGCGCTAGCATTGCGAAGTGTACATGATAGGCTCCGTAATAAATTTTATAATATTCTTCTTCTTCTTTATCAACCTATAGACGTCCACTGCTGGACAAAGGTCTCCTGCATGGACTTCCACAGGCCTCGGTCTTGCGCCGCTTCAATCCAGCGGCTCCCTGCGACTCGTTTGATGTCGTCGGTCTACCTAGTGGGGGGTCTGCCAACACTGCGTTTTCCGGTGCGGGGTTGCCACTCCAGCACCTTGGGACCCCAAGCAGCTAGCTCATAGCTCTCTCCATCGCTCGCTGAGTGACCCTGAGCCTTTGTTATAATATTAGTAAGGATTAATTATTTAGAAGTGTTACCTCTTGAATCCTCCTCCTGACGGTGAGTTTGTGCCACTGGTGGTCGTCGAAGCGCGTCTTGGAGGGCTTGATGTGCATCTCCTGCTTGCCGTTCCCGAGGCCCATTGTGAGGGACAGGCCGCCGTCGCGGACCGCGAGGTTCAGGTAGTCCGCTTCGTGACCTGGACGCGTCAACATCATCACCAACCCATCCACTAGTCTTACTACTAACTACTAATACTAAGAGAAATAAATAAATGTTGAGAGTGTCCTGGACCGAATTCCGGACCAATAAGTCCATTCTCGAAGAACTCCGTATCAAGCAGCGTCTGTCCTCTATTGTGCAAGCTCGCATACTCGTAAAGATATCTCGATTGAACGTCTAGTGGTCCAGGGAAGGGTGGAGGGCACTAGAGCACGTGGCAGATCGCCTATGGGATGGACAGACCAGGTGAGGGCTGCGATGGATGTCCCGTTGCATGAATGCACAAGAAAGGCAGCTGTTAGAGAGGAGTGGAGGCGTATTGTGAAGCGTGCCACAACACCAAAGTGACGACCACGACCGCGCTGTCAAGAGCTTATCGACTGAGAAGAACTAATACTAAGTACTAATAATGGTCGAGTGAAGCAACGGCTGGATCATGCGTCATGCTCGAGAACGGGTGCCACCGACGGGAATAGGGCTACTTTCTATCTGCCCATTTTAACATGGATTGAATTGTAGTACGCTTTTTTGATACTTCCCCTCATTGTGGAAATATTAAATTCTATTCTATTCTAACAAAGTTGCATGGGTTAGATCGGCTTGCCATCCAGCTGCCCACAGGATAGTATAAAACCTTATTACAATGTAATAGCTACATAATAATATTGTAAAGTGATTATTTTGAAAAGAGCAGCAACTGCTGAATTTCTTGTCGGTTCTTCTCAGCAGAATCCGCTTTCCGGACATGTCATAAGAGCCACAGGTTGGCCTACGTGAAATAAATAATTTTAAATTTGAATTAATAGGAATTAATTCTCGACAATGAACGAGAACGAACTAGTTCGTAGAAAACAGCCACCTTCCTGAAGAAATGATGCTTAGTGCAGTACCGGGAAGTTGTGAGCGGAGTATGGAGGAGATATTTTAGTCGTAGGCCAAAGTGGAGTCGGGCATGCCACCTGTTGGTATCTATAAGGATCTTTCCTCCTCCAAGGAAAAAAAATTGAAAAAAATAATTGTTTGTCTGTAAAGTCGGTTTACGGACGATAGTTTTATGTGATAACGTCATAAAGAAACATTGATGATGACTGGCGGGCGGCACAAGCCAACGCTTGAGCCGTTCGTGCGTATCGCTTGTTCCGCGCTCTCGCTTGCGCCCTCAAGCTCAGGCTTCATCGATTTATAAGACGTTATCCCGTCAAAAATAGAGGTTATTCTACGAACCGGTATAAAATAGCAGGCCATTCGGCTGGCGTGTCTTGAAGTAAAGGGAGATAGCGTCCTGGGTGCTGACGATAGGCTCCCCGCCGGTCTGGGTCAGGTCGTACGAGAGGAACTCCGCACCGCGGAAGGTTGCTTCCGATGGTGCTTTATCTGAAACAAAAACAGTACTGTTAAAGAGGCGGATTAAGGTAAAGATGTTGCCCACGTGGATTTTTTTGACGTGATAACGTCTTATAAATCGATAAACGGCTACAAACACTAACGAAAAATTGTCACGTTCCGCTTGAGCCTGCGCGTGCAAGCGAGAGCGCGGAACAAGCGATAGAGAGGCACGATCAGCCCAAGCGTTTGCAGAGCGCCGGCCGCCGGGCCCGCCCCGCCTGTCATAGCGTGCGCGCTGTGGTTAGCGGTCATCAATGTTTTTTTTATGACGTTGTCACGTAAAACTATCGTCCATAAACCGACTTTATAGACAACCAATTTTTTTTAATCTCAAAGCAACTCTTTGCTTTTCCAGGATAGAAATATAACATTTTTTAACCGACTTCCAAAAAGGAGGAGGTTCTCAATTCGGCCGGTATCTTTTTTTTTTTTTTTCTATGTATGTCCACCGATTTCTCCGGGATTACTGGATTTTTTTTTAATCGACAGAGGACGTTTGCGAAATGGTCCCATAAAAATGTTAACCTTCAACTCCTCAAGCCTGATGCTGCAGGGATATTGCTCACCTAAAACTATGGCGATTTAGGAAATTTCGATTACGAATTGATATTGTAGGTAACAAGTATGGACTACATCATGGAGCTCCAGTTCCTAGCTCCTCAATCATAGGATACTACACTTAAAAGCTTAAAATAAAAATTCTTTTCAAAAAACCGACTTCTAACGCCACTACAAAGTATAAAAATAATTTTAGTTTGTCCACGTTTGTTGAAGTCGGGCGGGCCTAAAATACAAACTATGAAACTGACTCGCGATGCTCGCTCGACTTCTACAAACGTCTATCATATTCTGTAGCGTCGCGCATCGGTTTCATAGTTTGTATATAGGCCCGCCCGACTTCAACAAACGTGGACAAACTAAAATTATTTTTATACTTTGTAGTGGAAATATAACATTTTTTTACTGTCCATGTCACTCTCCAGGTCCTCAACTACAACCATGCAAAAAATTACGACGATCCGTAGCTCTGTTGCGGCGTGATTGAAGGACAAATCAACAAACGAAAAACACACTTTCGCATTTATAAGGAACGCGCTTGCCTAGATGCTTATTCAACTCTTGCATTGAGTATCGTTCGAGGAATAGGTTGGATTTCGAGCGCGTAAATCCTTATTCCGACGCTCACGACTTCGCGTTCCGGGCAAGTAAATATTACACTTAAACCTGAGACTATACTAAACAAGTTGCTTAGGTTACTTAGCAAAAGCTATATTAAATGTATAGCGTGATTCATTTATAATTCCCTCCCAAGTAATTGAGGGAGGTGCTTTAAAGTTTGCTTTATGCAGTTTTAATCGTCTTGGAAGTTGGCCGACACCTGAAAGAAGCGAAATTGATTAATGGCTCCAAGTTTGCCGCAAGTTTTGTATAATTTGCTAACGACTTGCTCCAACTCCCGCGCCCTTCGTACGTGCTCTTAGTTGGATTAAAATCTATACGTATGGGCAATGTATCCATGTATGTGGACATAACAACATGAAAGGGGAGGACATTTGTTGAAATACCCCATATAATCAACTATGACTTAACCAATACCCCTATCTATGGCAGATAGGGGTAGATAAATGAATAGAAGTCATTCTGTAACGGTCGTCGACAAACAACTTGAATCGGACCGGTAGTACGTATAACGTAACAAGTTAATTTTTCCAACGTGACAAGTGAGTTTTTCCGGAATAAAATGTAGTTTCCTGTTTTCTAGTTCTGAACGATACCCATGCAAAAAGTGATGTCAATATGTTGCTTCATGATTGAAAGACAAACCAACTAACAAACACACTTGCGCAATTATAATATTAGTAAGGGTTATTCTTTATTGCATAGTACTAATAAGACCATTTGGAACATACAACTGTTCAATTTTATAAGACCAACTTCAACGTCGCGCTCGCTACAAACCCGAGTTTCTCGGATGCGACTAATTGGATATTACTTTATTGTTTCAAAACTTAATATAACATTGATTTTAAGTCACATTGCACCTATGCAATTATTATAAACCTTAAAAGTCCACATTCTGTTCAAGTCAGAGGATTTAAAATATTCACTAATTCAGGTTAAAATTTAAAACAGTACTGATTAAAACTGATGTACAGGTATTATAATTTATAATACAACACTAAACAGATTTTCACTGCCTTTGAAGCTAAAAAGTTAAAAAACAACATGTAATACTTATCTAAGTATAAGTATTTTGTAAATAATATACTTTATGTATGTATTTTGAAATCCATCCTATCTTTGATCACAATATTTATCATTAATTTTCAGTAGGTTAATTAAATGTAAAGTCATTTAATAAAATTTTGTTTAACAAATTAAACATTCAAATATTATCCAAGATAACAAAATATAGGAGAATCCATAAAATAGGGCAGCATTTTCTCGCCTTACATTTCTCCTTTAATAAGCGAGATTTTCAGTGTCTTTCTCTCCGTCCTCTATTAGTAGGTATAGGGCACAGTACGCGTAGGCTAGGCTATGAGGTGAATTTCATCTCCACCTTAGTATTCATCTTTTGCTATTTAAATTCCCACCCTTAAAAAACATAGCTCTACAATAACAATTTGTCTTAGGGCCGATTTCACTAACGTAAAATAAGTCTTATCCGAGAGTAAATTTTATATTTTGACAGAGTTTTCAATACAAGAACTGTCAAAACACCCAATTTATCTCTTGGATATACGTCACTCGACATTGGTGAAATTGGCACTTAAAGTCGTAAAAATGTGTAACAAATTATAATGTGTCAGTCAGTACCTTTGAGTAATAAACCAACACAGGAGAAGAATTGACGCGCGTACCCCTCTGTAAGTTGGGTATGACCAGTGGTCATACCCGTTATATAAAACTGTTTGACTCGAGTCACGCGCCTGTCAACTACGTATGGTTAGCGGGGAATGAGCTCCGCTATAAATGCCGAATATGAGAGTATTTTATTCTGAAAAAATATTTAAAAAATCCAGTTTACTAAAGGATAACATTTATTTACTTCTCATGTATTATTTTATCCAAATAATGCAATACTTATGCAGAAAACTTAAGAAAACTGTCGATCTGAAAATGTTGCTACTTAATCGTACATGAAATAATTTGGGGAAAATATTGAAAATTAATCTTCCTACTTACTATTCGTTTAGAGACCTTTTTCATGAACTGCATTATAAATTGATCCCATAGAATTAAAATCACGATAGAATAGGAAGGGGTGAACGACTAATTTATAAGCTTTAAGTAAAATATGACTAGATATATAAATACGAACTTTGATCGTCTGTGGGATTATCAAACAGTTCAAACAGTATAAAATTATTTCTATAAAACCAACTTTAAACGCCACTACAAAGTATAAAACAATTTTAATTTGTACATGTATGTTGAAGTCGGGCGGGCCTAAATATAAATGATGAAACCAATGCGCGACGCTAGCCCAACTTTGCCCGATCGGCGTATGAAGTCGGTTTTTTAAAGATATATTTTTTTACATTATTATTTTAAGCTTTTTAGTGTATATCTCTGATCGCGAGCAATTTGCTCTTAATCATTGAGTTCCTTCCTCCATTACCGAAGATATGAATCACCTTCTCTTCACCTTTTAAATAGGCCCAACCTTATTATGCGTTCTTTCAAAAAAAAATTGAAATCGGTTCAGATTTGACGTAGTTATGGAGTAACATCTAACATTATGTCAACAACAATTTATATGGGAACCACCTCTGAAGTATGCCCTACTAAACAAAAAAAAAATATCAAATTCCATTCATTATTTGGCGGAATTATTGCGTAACAAATATACAAAAAAATTCGAATTGAGAACCTCCTCCTTTTTTGAAGGTGGTTAAAATGATTGCATTATTATAACGATCGCAATGGTGTCTGATTGGCTAGTACTCTCCCACTATTGTTTAAAATGCATTGATGCAGCTAGAGCTCCATAAACTCAGCGAATTCATAAAATTAGTTTTTTTACTCAATTATTTCAAAAGTTATAGGTATATATTTCCATATAGCCAGTGTGGTATAATTTTCTAAATATATAAAATGAAAAGGTGACTGACTGACTGATCTATCAACGCACATCTACTATGACGTAGGCATCCGCTAAGAAAGGATTTTTACAAATATAATACAAAAAAATAATGAAAACGAGACTAAAAAATTGTTTAATAATAATGATTAGTTCCACGTAAGTCTTTCTTAGTCGAAAATTAGGACTTTAATTTTATGAAGTCGGCCACACCGCAATAAAATTAGGGCTGGACAGCAAGATTTCATATGTCGATATTGGTGGGGGGATTGTATAAATTATTTATACCGAGATATTTTTATCGTCTTACTAATGGTTTATTGACGAAAAAAAATAATTTAAATTCTATACATATTATTTGGTTCATTAAAACTTGGCAATTGAATTAAAGTACCCATACTTCTTATTCATCGCGCTAGGTTTACCGGAAAGCTAAATATCTTGGCGGTGTTTTATAACAGATGGGGTGGCCACTATAGCCATGGCGGCAGCCTAGCATTACAAACAAATATACACTTCGTTCAGATGAAGTAGATGAAAAAAATAAGCCTTCCAAGTAAAGTGTGTAGGTACAACTTTTAACTTACCAATCATAACTTTAAATAAATTTTTTTTTAGGGTTCAGTTTTTACTTTTTATGTTTCCTCCATGCTGGACTGAGAGAATATTATTCAACGCTGGAAAACGATCTTGTAAATCGAAAAAGTGAACTTTAAACCAGAGCCAATAACGTTTTAAAAAATCATAACAGCTCATAATAAGCTATCAGGAGCAGATTTTTTTCAAAAATCATATTTTTTAATGTAACACATCAGATGATACTAATTATATAATTCTAAAGTAGTAGTTTTTCAATTTCAAGAAGCAATGTTGCTGTAACTTAGTATTTGAAACATATGAAACCACGAAATAACTCTAAACTCTGAAATGCTGATTATGATGTATCTATTTTTAAGGAAACATGATGTAGTCCTAACAGTTTGTACTTAATATACTTTTTAGTAATAGATACATACATCGTAAATTTCGCTTTAAACATAAATAAAACAAATGATGTTTCATTAAAAATGCTGTATGTTTATTTAAACAAGATTACTTAAAAAATCAATGTGTTCAATATTAATACCCACTACGTATTCAAATAAAAATTAAATGTCTCTCAACTTAATAAACAATATTATTAAAAATTATAAAAACCTATGACAAAATACAGCACTCCCTGGTGGCTTATAATCTTAAATCATAACTAAACAGCTTCTCTAAGGTGATATACTATGGTACCTACAGCATGCTCTCAGCATGAGATTGAGAGTATAGTGACGGAGTAAATATCTTGGTATCTACAAAATCTGTTAATAATCAGATAATCCTAAGTCCTTACAGTAAACCTAAGTACACTGCACTGCTAAAAAGTATTGATAACTTTTTTGAAGTATCTGTATAATATTGAAAAATAAATTGTGTCTTAGTATTTACAGCATTTTTGAGAACGTTTAAAAATATGAATAACAAAAAATATATACTATAAACATGCAGAGAAGGTCAACATAGTATCTTAGAAAAATAATGTCGTAGGAAAACGAAAATCCAACAATCCGACGCAGTATCTTTTTCTTCCAAATATATAAAAAAGTAATTTTGTTATTTTTCGAAATAAGCTAGATCGCTTTCCATCGTCAATATAGGTCAAAGTTTCTAGCTGTACCTTTACGCAAGTACTAAAAGCCTACAAAGAGTCAATCTAATAGCAAAGGCATATTATGACTAAAATAACGGCAAGAGCCTCGTTTCCTAGCGCTTCTATATAGGTACCTACCATGTTAAAGATCTCGTACAAAAAAATTTACTCTCGAATAAAGTAACTCTGTTGTAAATAATTATTAGAAGAACTTATCGAAAGTCGATAAACGATAGTGTCAAATCCCTAAAATGCTTACACATATGATGCGATTGTTTCATGTAATGATAGAGCGTCCCTGTGTGTGAATGTGATTGTGTGCATATAATTTAAGGTAGTGTTTGCTAATTATAATGTGTGCGTGCATAGCGACGTGATGGAAAAATGCACCTGTAGTAAGCAAGTTTTCATGTGTGCTACCTCGCCCCCCACCGTAATTGACAGACTTTTTTGCAAATAAATTAGGCGTCAATTCCTCTCCATTGCTGGTTTATTACTCAAAGGTCAGTACACACTGCAATAAACAATCGACGTCTTCCAACAGCATTTGAATATTCACTTCAAAGAACCAGGACCAACGTAACAGACCTCTCACATCCCCTTTTATATTAAAGTGCTCACAGAACTTGCAAGCTGAGTTTCATGCAAGTTATATTTGTGCAAGGAGCAAATTGGAGCTGCGGTCGCGACAACACTCAGTTTCTCTAATGCGACTAATTGGATACCGCTCTATGGTTTTACGACTTGCATTAAATTTCTTATGTTATTCTCTACTAAGTCTCGGTTCTTATTTCCGCCATTTTGACAACACAATTAGCATATTATACTCAGTTTATTCAGATAACTTGACTCATTTCGTAGAATTATTGTCCATTCTTTCTTTTTTCTTTTCTTCATTATTTATTTTGCCAGCTACGTTTTTAGTGGATCATTTTATCAACGACGGTACAAAGACAGTATATGACTTTGGTTTTTTGTACAAGATTGTGTTTGATTACGCGTTTTTCTTCTGTTACTATTTTCTTGACAAACTATTGATTCCTCGGAGATACTCTGGCCCTGTGCTCTTCTTTCGTATTATTTATGTTCCAGTTTAAGTAAGAAGTACTTTCTTAAAAATGGATTACCTTATGTATTGGCCACAAGGGAATTCTGTAATTATGTTTTCAACTGTTTACTTTCACAGTTCATCATTTTCCTGAAAATCTACTGGGCCGATTTCCAAAGTTGTGTCTTAGATATTTATGATGCAAGGTTACAAGCCTCCAATGAGCATCGTAGTTTGTCGAGCATTTTGTTAAATATCTTCCGAATGAAATGATGTGATTTGGACGTAATACGTCCAAATCGTATGGCTTAAAAATTTCATAATAATACGAGTAGGTACTCTTTCCATTACTCAATACATATAATCAATTGATTTTATTTTTATAGAAAAATATTAATGAACTTCGAAAACATGATGATTCAAATGAATTCAAGTACATTCTATGATATTTTTATAAACATAACTCGATCACTGTACTTATTTATTTTGATTAGACTGGCTTTATTCATTCATATTTATTTAACAGAACCTTTTCATAATTACTTGCACTGCTATGATTTTATCCTTGATTTAAATATAATGCTCTCAAACCCAACATCTAATTACCTACCCCCTTATTTCCCAACCCCTGCACCCTGATCATTCTTTGTTGATTAGGGCGCTTGAGTGCTTTTAATTCATCCGTTTCGGTTTTCAAAACAAATGTTTTGCGTTTGATAATCCGAGTTTGTTCTGGTTGTTCTGATGTTTTTTAAAAAGGTAACCTTGTTAAACATCGCTTTTATTACCCCTTCTTTCAAATTCCTTCCATCTCTGTGATCAGGTTCTTTTTATAAAAATGTGCTCATAATACCAACGAAAATAACACAAATGAGAAACTCATGTGAGTGTTTAGTTTTGTATGCTAGGTGGTGTATAATAAAAGTGTTTTCATCAATTTATTCGTTCATTCAACTGTTCTAGCATATTTGATGGTTTAACTCTAACATAAATGGACATCTTTTATGTTTCAGTAGCTATCTGAAACTTTCATCATCAGACACCATAGTACCTCAATTATTCATTTTATCATCATTATCATCACACATAATATATTTTCTTACTAAAAAAATACCCACCACCGCAACTGCGTATGTCCGCGTGGATTAAGGTTTTTAATTCTCGCGGGAACTCTTTAATTTTTCGTGATAAAATGTAGCCTATGTGTTAATCCTGGGTATGGGCTATCTCCATTCTTTTAAGGCTTAAGCCAAATCAGTTCATTCGTTGTGGCATGAAGAAGTAATACAATCCATCCATTCTCACAAACTTTGCCATTTATAAACCGACTTCAAAAAAGGAGAAGATTTTCAATTTGTCGGAATCTTTTTTTATGTATGTTCACCGATTAATCGAAGACACCTTAACCGATTTTGAAAATTCTTTTTTTATTTCAAAGGGTATATAAAAAAAACAAAAATTACCCTTCCCAGGTGGTTCCATTAAAATTTTATTGAAATCGGTCAAGCGGCTTTTGAAAGCGGCTTGTTGTAGTGGCGCGAGCGTTTGAAATCGGTTATTTAAAAAGAATTTTATAATGTTGGTTGGTGGATCTTTCAGGTTGATTGCAAATTAGAAAGAAGTTGAAAACGCAATTTCCAATTATTTCGACGGAATAACATTCGCAAAAAGCAAGTTCGCTAAAAGCTTTAAAAAATCTTGCACAGACTCCAGCGTCACCTCAACAACCTTATTGTTGGAATGGGGTCTGAAATAAAAATATGCAAACAAGGCGCAGTTTACAAGCTCCCAACATTAAAGTGGGAATAAACTGGGTTTGATTTGCATACAGTGCGCGCGGTGAAATTGAGTTTCTCTTCTAAAACCAATATGGCCGCCCTAACGAGACCATTGACTTACAATTGTATATTGTTTGCGAATATACGTAATATCGCACAAGGTCAGAGCCTTGTATGTAATTTTCAAAGGACGATGAGCAACCCTTTGGCAACATTTTTACCAATAATAACGAAACTCAGGTCCTAAATATTGGAACGAAGTTCCTTATGGGGCGTTGCGGAGGGGCACCCTAGCCGGCAGAAAACGTCCGTAACAGCGCTTACGCTTTTATTAAAAAATAAAAGCGTAAGATTTTTTCGTCACAGTCCTTGTTGTCTTCGTTTATTTTACACATTCCATCAATGCTTCGATGGCGTAGCGGTAAAAAGAAGGAGTGGTACTATCGGTTCAGAGGTTCGTATCCTGACTTCAGATAATCAATATTTATTTTATTTTTATTATTAATTTATATTATTTATAATTTTATAATTTATAATATTTGGTAAAAAATTAAAAACTTATTACACTTGTCATTATATATTTTTATAAATCACTGTAAACAAAGTAAAGGTGTTAAGATAATTTTGTAAAGTAGTTTTCTTTATTTTATCGATAAAAAAATCGTGATAAAAAATGTATACCTGAATAATTATTTTCTTTATACCTCGAATAGAACTTGAAATTAATATTTTAATAATACACCAAGTAGGAACTTCGTTCCTACTTGGTGTCCCACGACACCACACGACTTTTTTTATTTAAAAATTCCTTTGAAGAGAAAACATCTCTTAGCCGTAACCGACCAGGGATCGACGATTGCTCTTTTGCTTTTATCAGGAAGAAAAATAAAGAAATTAAGTAACGCTTTCAATTGATTTTTTTGTATTATTTCCATATTTTTGAATATTTTGATGACATTTCATACTATGACGACCTTAAAGTAAGCAACATAAGGCAGGCTTTTCTATAACTAGTTACTCTTTTTTCTATATATATATATATATATATAAACTGTATGAAGTAGGTATTTCATAATGCTAGTCTGAAAAACTTTACGTGATGCAATAATATATTTCACAAAACAGGTGGCATACGAAGCAGAACCTCGCTAACAATAGGCTCTCGGAATTTGGACGGTTTCCAATATTTATTGTTTTTCTTGTATTCACTAACAAAATGTGAAATGCACTCCCATTTTGTCCGATGAAAAGCTTTTGCAATTGCAGATACAACGGAGATATCATCACTACAAAACACTTTTTTAGCTGATTTAAAATAAATTTTCGCTTTTTGGAAAGAACAAAATAATTCGTTACTATTAGAAAACAAATTTAAAATATAGAGACTAGTTTTTGCTCAGGGCTTCGCTCGCGTTATGTTCGATTTTTCAAACCCTTATACCAACTTGGAATTTTCAAAAATCCTCTCTTAGCGGATACCTACGTCATAACTATTTGTAAGCTAAATTTCAGCCCGATCCGTCCAGTGGTTTCAGCTGTTCATTGATAGAATAGTCCGCCAGTCAGTCAGTCAGTCAGTCACTTTTTTCTTTTATATGTTTAAAATTAAATAAAATGCACTGTCTGCCAATTCACACTTGGTGAGTGTGGTGAATTACAGCTTCTTCTCTTTCTAAAAGAGACCTACAACTATTAGTGAGCTGGCGATGAATTGAAATGATATTTATGTTTTTAAATGTATTGGTATATAAATCAAGTTTACTATAGAATTAATTGTATATAAACTGTGTACCATCGTCGGATACAACCATTTATGGTAAGCCCTCTTAGAAAACAAAGAATTTCTTCTCTTTTTTTAACAGACTTCCAAAAAGGAGGAGGTTCACTATTTGCCCAGAAATTAATCTTTTTTTCTATGTACATAATATTATTTAAAACGATTTCTCCGGCATTTTTGGACCAATACGTTTTTTTTTCATCATAACTTTGAATGTATCTATCTATTAAACCCTAACGTATAATTAAAATAATAATTACTCAAATGATTTTTTCATTTCCCTCACTGTGGTTTTAAAAACACTTACTCCACGCGGAGAAAGTAGCAGGGCAAAAGCTAGTTTTAAATGAACTCTTGTTGAAATGAAGTTGGACTTAAATTCAAGGTATACTAATGTATATTCTTTCTGAGAATAGTAAAAGTTCAATAGGTCCCTTCGATAATCTGAATCTTAGATAGTAAAAATGTGAATCTAAATCTAGATCGGAACGTGCAGAGATCTTTCACCCCGCTTGACCTGTCCCGGTAATGAGGCCTTCCGTTTCCTTATCCGCGATCCGGGATAGCGAATGGAAGATCCCGCGCTAATGTCTTTTTTATCTTGAAAATTTACTGTCAGCGCAACCTTTTAGTTAACCTATTATATTCTACGCAACGTAGTCTGCGTGGAGCTATATATTTTCAAAAACCTTTCCAAGGAAAGTAGCCTATGTCACTCTCTAGTTGGGTTAGTATAAGATTTAATTCGATTGATCGTTTCGATGACATTAGCGTCAAGTAAAATAAACCTTAATTATTTTGATTTTAAGTCACAAATTCAGTACAACTAATATTAATTTGGAGCGTATCGTACAAGTAAACGTATAAATTAAACCTGAATTTCATGTATACATTCAGTATACATGAAATTCAGGTTTAATTCAATTCCGTTATTGGTTCATTTTACATTGATTCTAATATCATCGAATACGATCAAACGAGTTAAATCTTATACTAACCTTACTGGTTTTAACCTTAGATGACGTTTTGCATGGGTGAGGACCAGTAGGGTTAGTATAAGATTTAACTCGATTGATCGTTTTCGTATTAATGTGATAGCACCTATCACTTTTATGTGTAGATGGGATTCTGTGCTGTTGTATTAGCAAATCGGTGACGCGAACCCATAAAACAAAAATTGCTCAACGCGCCTAAAAAAATTTCACTTCAATAAGTATATACTCTCTGTTAGTTACAGACTGTAACATTAAGGAAATCCAAATTCATTTCAATAGGTAATTCTTAGTTGAATCCCCCTGAATCCCTCAAAATCTAATGCATCAGCCAGCGTTCGCCGCGCACAAGTTTCAACTAGTTTCAACACGTTGCACGCCTTGTTAGATCGGTGCTCGATTTTTCAATTTTCCACACAGACACTCGATTTTTCCCGCCTCGTTCCAGTTCCCAACAATTTCTATTACCGCGCCATTCAGCAGAGAATTCTTCCCGCTAACCAATACCTAAGTACTATATTTGCTTTGTGCATTTTATGGAATTTCATTTCCTTGACTTAATATTGCAAGCAGTAATATTGCAAGTTGCGAAGCAGTGATAGCCTAGTTGTTAGGACTGTGGTCTTCTATTCGGGGGGTCGCAGGTTCGATTCCGGGTACGCACTTCTGACTTTTCGGAGTCAAGTGCGTTTAAGCAATTAACTATCACTTGCTTCAACGGTGAAGGAAAACATCGTGAGGAAACCTGCACATCTGAGAGTTCTTCATAATGTTCTCGAAGGTGTGTGAAGTCCACCAATTCGCATTGGGTCAGCGTGGTGGACTATGGCCTATAAGCCTTTTCTGAGAGGAGAGTGGAGACCTGCGCTTAGTAGTGAGCCGATGATGTGTTGCTAATGAAAAATGACTTAATATTTAGAATTGATGATTAACTTGGACGAAAAGTAAAAGTAAGAATAAAGAAAGTAAGATGTACTTTTGTAACTGTTATTTAAGATCTTAACAGTTACAAAATAAGCCTCACTCTTACATAAGCCTCAATAGCCCAATGGTTAAAGCCACGGATTGAAAACTGAAAGGTCGCAGGTTCGAATCCCACCCGTTGCACTATTGCCGTACCCACTCCTTCAAGCTCTCCACTTATTTGGATGGAAGAGGAGCATATTAGTCATCTTCAACTTAGCTGATATTCTTTTAAAAAAAATTACAATATAATTATTTAACAGAGTCATAGGTTAAGTGCTGATTTCACCAAAGTCGAGGGACGTTAAACTAAGGAATAAATTGAGCGTTGTGACAGTTTGTATATTGAATATCTGCCAAAATATCAAATTAACGCTCGGTTAAGACTTATTTTACGTTGGTGAAATCGACTCTAAGTGTGGTAGGCTACATTTTATCCCGAAATATTGGAAAGTTCCCGGGGTAATCCAAAAAGCCTCCATTCGGACGAAGTCGCGGGTATCATCTAGTGCGTAACAAAAATATTGTTTAGTTTTCCTCTGGGTATGTCTACGTACCTATATCTGAACATGACTGTAGCATGTCAATGATATACAACGCACAGCCTCTAGAGATTTGAAAGTAGGAAATACTCCTTGAGTGTACCTATCTCTAGGGAGAGGTGACTTAGGAAGGGTTTTATTGAAATACCATCCCTAAACGGGTAAATTTATAGAATCTAAATCCACGCAGACAAAGACGCGGAGGTCAAGTAAAATTTATTAAAATCATAGTCATACTAATATTATAAATGTGAAGGTGTGTTTGTTGGTTTGTCCTTTAATCACGCCACAACAGAGCTACGGATCGACGTGATTTTTTGCATGGATATAGTTGAGGATCTGGAGAGTGACATAGGCTCCTTTTTAACCCGGAAAATCAAAGAGTTTCGAGGGATATTAAAACTAAACACACGCGGACAACGTCGCGGGCATCAGCTAGTGAATCTAATATCCTTAAACGAGCAATTCTTGTATATAAATCGATCTAGCTAGGTTTCATTTTTAGAAAAGGTCGTTTTATCCGTGTTTTCAGGCCTTATTGGATTTTCTGCCAAAGAAATTTTCAATACTAGCCCGGAGTTTGGAAGTTGGCGGTTAGTCACCCCCGTGCCTCGGAGAGCACGTAAAGCCGTCGATCCTGCGCCTGATCTCTCTCCGGTCATGTCGGATTTTCGTCCCATCCGACTATGTATGTAAACGAAATGAAACCTTAATATTTGCACGCCTATAAGGCAAAACATGTTTCGGAATCACAAATCTTTGTAACCTATCTGTAACCTATTTGTAACCCATGTTTAAAGCAAATAAACCAATTTATTATTATTATTTATTATTATTATTATGAGAGTGAGGGAATAGAGAGTGCACCTGTGTTTGCGCACAAACTTGTGCACTATAATATCTCCCGCGCAGTTGGCTGACCTCTAAGGAGGTTGGCCGCCGTGATCAGATTCGGTCAGGAGGACAATTTTTTTTAAAGAATATCAGCCAAGTTGAAGTTGACTTACATCCTCCTTCCCCTCCAAATAAGCGGAAAGCTTGTGTTAGGAGCGGGTACGACAATAGTGCAACGGGTGGGATTCGAACCTGCGGCCTTTCAGTTTTCAGTCCGCACCTTTAACCGTTGGGCTATTGAGGTTTTTATTATTATAGGTTATTATTTTGATATAGGGTTATAGAGAATTTACGCGTAAGAGTATCGCAGGCGTTACGCACGAGCGAAATTTTGCTGAAAGCCCAAATTCGCGTCACACATGCTGCTATAAGTACCTTAACCTAATAATTTTACATATTTGATGACTCGTTACTTATGTAGGTATTCACTTACACCAGCCGCGACTTCATTCGCGGTGAGTATAATTTTATCAATTTCGCCGCACTCGTGGGGATTTTTAACCGACTACCAAAAAGGAGGAGGTTCTCAATTCGGCCGGCATCTTCCTTACAAGCTTTTATTTAACTTGCAATGTTTGTTTGGGTCAAATCTTGCAAGATGAATGAGACCCACTTCCCGGTTTCTGATCGAGCTGAAATTTTGCATGTATGTGTTAATCGGATGACAATGCAATATTATTATGACATAACTGCCTCGTTGGTCTAGTGGTGAGCACGTTCGACTACAGATGACGAGGTCCCGGGTTCGATTCCCGGGTCGGGCCAAAAAAAAAGGTATTGGGTTTTTCTGTCAAGAAAATTCTCATTACTAGCCCGGAGTTAGGAAAGTTGGCGGTGAGTCACCCCCGTGCCTCGGAGAGCACGTAAAGCCGTCGGTCCTGCGCCTGATCTCTCTCCGGTCGTGTCGGATTTTCCGTCCCATCGGACTATGAGAGTGAGGGAATAGAGAGTGCACCTGTGTCTGCGCACACACTTGTGCACTATAATATCTCCCGCGCAGATGGCTAATCTCTGAGCAGGTTGGCCGCCGTGATCGGATACGGTCGGGAGGACATTATTTATTTATTTATTATGACATGGAGCTGATCTGATGATGGAGACGGAAGATAGCTATCGGAACTCTGTAATAAAACGACGTAACCCCATCGAGTTTGGGCTCGTTTGATTCGTCATACCAAGTACTCTGATCCTAGATGATATCCAGAGTCTAATGATGTAGCTACTAAAAGCTTGCATTTAAAAATAAAATTTTTAATTTACACTTGTTTTATGTATGTGCACCGATTGCATGTCTGTACTGATTTGCGTGATTTTTTTTAATCGACAGAGGATGCTTACGAAATGGTTCCATAGAAATTTTTATCTTCAACTCCTCAAGCCTGATGCTACAGAGTACTGCCCACCTAAACTGCGGGGATTTTGGAATTGTTGGATATCAATTGATATTGTAGGTAATATAATCATAGATTAAATCATAGAGCTCTAGGTCCTAGCTCCTCAATCCTGATGATGCAGGGTACTGCCCATCTAAATTGCGGGGATTTAGGAATTGTGAACTGATAATAAGTAGGTACTATAGGTACCAAGTATAGACAAAGTACATTATACATACATAGACGAGCACCGTATATCAGTATCATCGTTTCTATTTAGGCCCGCCCAACTTAAACAAACGTGCACAAACTAAAATTATTTTTATCTACTCCAACATCGAAAAGTTCCAATTTCGAATTTGACAGCTGAATCGAAATGAACCCTCTTTCGGTTTTGCTTCTCATTTCGATGCAGCTCGTTGTATGGGAGCTGAATCGAAATGGTTATCTTCTTAAAATAGGATACCTGAAGCTAAGGCTCTGAGTTCTGGCACTTTTGTACCGTTCATACGACAGAGGCGCCACAGGCGGCTGGTGGCGGCTTACAGAGTTACTTTTTGATGACAGAGGCGCCACAGGCGGCTGGTGGCGGCTTACGGAGTTACTTTTTGTTACTTTATTGAGCCTACGGCGTATTTTGTTAATGATTTTATTTTCCTTGTCGTAGATAAAATCTTGTATGCAACTGAACGTAATTAGTCATTTTAATTCTCGTACTATCCTATTTTGATACTCGGCAAGCCTCGTATCAAAAAATAGCACTCGAATTAAAATGACCCTCATTACGATGCAGTTGCATAAATAGCTATTATACTTTGTAGTGGCGTTTTAAGTCGGTTTTTTGGAAAGAATTTTTATTCTTCTATCCTTTAAGTTTAAATGTACCAGATTTAGGTGTGGTTAATTAAAGTAATCTCACTTTCTTTTACCGCAATATTAACTTCAATAAATATTTTTCATTTGAGTGTGGTGAGTGAAGTCAGCCAACTCGCATTTGACCAGAGCGATGTGGACTTGTACTTAAACCCTTCTCATTCTGAGAAGAGAAACGTGTTCAGTAGCAGGCCGGCGCCGGCGATGAGTTGAAATTATGATGATTATGAAATAATTAAAAAAACACTGATTACTATTATTCCTATAAAAGAGACAGCAACTTCTTCTTCTGCGACTTCCAAAAAAGGAGGCTCTGAATTCGTCGGAATCTTTTTTATGTATGTTCACCGAGCACTCGAAGACGCCTGAAGCGACTTGGAAAATTAGTTTTTTGTTTCAAAGGATATACTTCCCGTGGTCCCATTTAAATTTTATCGAAAACGATCGAGCGGATTTTAAAAAATCAACAATAAATTATATACTTAGTACTGGAGCGGGCGTATGAAATCAGGTTTATAAAAATAATTTTTTATATTAAATTATTTTAAATGTGGAGAGGGCAGACTGACAACCTACTTTTAGCGGCAGCGCAGCGTTTGGCGTTTTCGCAACTCAAGATGTCTATTCCCTCTTGATTTAGAGCTACGCAAGTACATTACTCCATGTCATAAGAATAAATGATCTAGCCAAAGTCTATCACCATATACTTTAGTACATAATCATCGTATACTTTGTAACTGTTTTCCAATTTTAAAATGGACAGACAGTGGGTCAGGAAAGCACGTCGCGCTCGTGTCTCGGAGCGAATTTCCGGGCTCCGTCATCGCCGCCATTTCCTGGCACGGGCCGCCATGTTATGACGTCACACCGCGCACCGGAAACAGACGAGTGACTGCGAGCGTTCGGCAATTCGGATCGGCTCCGTATGGGCAACTGTGACAACTTACAGCAAAGTCTACTTCATACTGAAATTGGATGCAAACTGTATCAAGTAGACCCCTTTTTTTCGGGGTTATTAAGGGCCATTTTCACCACCTTCTGATAAGTGTCGGATAGCTTATTTGCATATTTTGTCTTTGTCACTTGAAATAAAGTAAGAAAGTGACAAAATTTACGGTTACGGTTAATACATGCCCTGAATATAATTAAATTTTTTCGGTGTTAATAAATACTCCGACAAATAAAGTAATGTTATAAGTTGGACGTGTGTATGTGTCTATCTGTGGGTCTGTCTATTCCCTTATATAAGCCTACCCAATGGACCGATTTTGACGCGGTTGTTTCAGTTTGAAAGCTTCTTTAAGCGAAATGGATCTTAGCTTTAATTTATGAAGATCTGCTGAGGCATTTGAAAATCATCAGCTCATTTCCTACTTGTTTATAGGGTCTTATAAACTTTCACTCTTACGATTGATTTGTTTGGTGTACTGTTACTTCGGATTATTTTCAAGGCATGGTTACCTTGAGCTGATGCTGCAGCATCAAGTAGTCTGCGGGATACCCAACTCCTCAGCAACTTACAACTGATTTAGCGTGTTTGGGCTCATTAGAATGATCCCAATGAGACGGTGTTAGATAGATAATGATCGAGGATCGAGGAGGAGGATCTGATGACAAGCAGAAAATTGGGTAAAAGAATGTCGCAAGTATATCGTAGGTACATAGTCCGGCCATAGATGTCGGAGTTTTCAATTTACACTTGTCCAGGATGAAAGTAGCCTATGTCACTCTCCAAAAAATACATCGATCCGTATCTCTGTTGCAGCGTGATGGACCAACCAACAAACCAATAAACCAACAAACAAACTATCGCAATTATAATATTCGTAAGAAGGGATAGACTGGCTGGATTTCACATTATCATGGTAACCCATTAACGTCTGAATATTGAATGCAGATCTCCTTTCAGAGAAGGGTTATATTCTACCACCTTTGAAGCATGTGATATCTAATTTTTTATACACACATAACCCCGAAAAGTCAGAGGTTCGTGCCCCCCCCCCCCCCCCCCCTCCTAACCAGTAACCACTAGGCTAGTATCACTACTTAATGCACGGATTTCACATATTGGGGTTGATTTAAATTTTATAATGTTACTAGCTGACCCAGCGAACTTCGTACCGCCACTACTTATAAATGAAAAATTAGTTAAATAAACTATTTTTTTTTTCATTTTTTTTGTGAATCTAAACCATCCTCGAATCCCCTTGAACTCACACAAAAAATTTCATCAAAATCGGTCCAGCCGTCTAGGAGGAGTTCAGTGACATACACACGCACACAAGAAATATATATATTAAGAAGAAGATACATACTATACTTGTTGTTCTTTTCATTTCAGCTCAAAAGCCTCGCATCAGATATCGTGACTATTTCGTTTGTTACTGTACATAATGGAAAGACAATATTGGAATGCGTCCAAATTCCAAATTTGCTAAATCCGTATTCCACCTGTTTTGTGCTTTGTGCCTTACCTACTCGGTAAATTGTTGCATGCATTCCTCTGCATGTTGAACGAGCCTTGGAAAACAAAAGATTGTTGAGTCGACCTTGAGTAGGCACGGCAGTGTAATGCAAATAGCAAATAATGCAAATACACGGCTTTATTGTAATAAGATTCTAATGCATGGACGGTATGAAAGCTTTTGGGGTTCTCTGGCAAATAAGTCTTAATAAATTTCTTTAATCATTATGCAAGTGAGTTACAGTGATAATTTTTGACGAACTTAAAAATAAATTAACGAGTAAATTTTTTTTTATTTAAAATTTAAATGAATTTTTTCATTTAAAAAAATATTTTTAAAAACCGACTTCAAACGCCCGCGCCACTACAAAGTAAATAATAATTTATTGTTGATTTTTGGAGTTTACTCCTTGAGAATCGATTTTAGGCGCCCGGTATGAAAAAATTCGAGGAGTAAAATCTACTTATGAATGACCTCGTTACGTTTTTCACAACGATGCAAATTTCTACCCTAACGTTGAGTAAATAAGGTTGGTTTTCGCTTGAGTTGTCGAATGCGAAAGAGCTTTCGCTTCGTGAAGCCGAGCGCGTACCGATCGGGTCCGAGCGGCGCCGAGACGCAGCGAGCGCCGCGAATGTATTACGGCGTTTTAAGGAGTAAACTCCAGTCGTGTGTCGGAGCTGACACACACACTTTTTTTCAAACTGACTGATTTCGATAAAATTTACATGGCTATGGCATTTATATGGCATGACTACCTGGGAAGTATACCCTTTCAAACAAAAAATAATTTTCCAAATCGGTTCAGGCGTCTTCTAGTAATTGGTGAACATGCATAAAAAAGATTCCGACGAATTGAGAACCCTCTTTTTTGAATTCAGTTAAAAAGGATTTTTTCGGTTTCAATGCCATCCGTCTGTCTGTTTTTCATAGTTCAGAAATTGTTGCATCCCAAATATATTGTTTGGCATAGTTATGATGTGTGAAACTCATGTATTTTGTTAAAAATAATTTTGCTTCTTTCTAAAATTTAATTAAATTAAAACCATAATAAGTAGCTGTCTATAAGTAATACTACATTTATGGTTCTAACATTGACATACTAATTATGATTAGTCTTTAGTACCTAATACCTACCTCTGCATGTTCTCACTATTCTCACATTCGAGGCTTCTGGAAGAAATCTCTTCCTTAGAGATAAGCTGTCCTTGTGCACGTCCTTTATATATTTCCTTCATTTTTATATTACTACTAAATAAATAAATAAATAAATACTTTGAAGTATCCCTTTCGTTCTAAATCCATGGTGTTTCGACTGAAAATATGCTAAGCGTGTGCACTCCAGCGAATTACTGGCTTCGACTACTGGGCAGTGATTCGTTCGTTCACTTCACTCAGAGAAAAACGAAAACATTGCAAATGACATGGCCAATTCAATTCCGAGCCGCCGTGTCGACGAGTATTACCTACATGAATTAATTGAGTCTGTAAAATTTTTCACTCATCAATGTGCTCAATGTGTAAAACACCCGCGACACCGATCGTTCGATTCAGAAAAGTTTCGTATAGCGCAATAAAAAGAGTGAATGAATTTGAATGACGGCCAAGCTTGTTGCTAGCGACATAGCGACTTCATTCGGATTACGGTTATTTTTCAAAATTATGAGTGAATTCTAAGATTTTTCGGGATAAAGAAGCTTCTATTCGTATTTGGGATGCAACATATCTCCGTAGGGGAGGGCAAAAAGTGACTTATACTACGCAAAGTTAGGTTTTTAAAACCCCCACAGTAACCTAAAAAATATTTAAGGTCACTCTTGAGGACTTTAACATGCAAAAAGTCAAGAAGTGATCTTGACTAAAAAAAAATCAAAAAGAACAAACCAACAAACAAGCACATTCATGTAGTTTTCCCATGCGATGAAGACATCATACTATTTATACTTTCATACTAATATTATAAACGCGAAAGTGTGTTTGTTTGTTGGTTTGATGGTTTGTTGATTTGTCCTTCAATCACACCACACCAGAGCCACGGATCGACGTGATTTTTTGCATGGGTATAGTTGAGAACCTGGAGAGTGTCATATAGGCTATTTTTATCCCGGAAAATCAAAGAGTTCCCGAGGGATTATTAAAACTAAATCCACGCGAAGTCACGGGCATCAGCTAGGTTTTAGTCCAAAGTTTGCCTCTACCGCCCTTGAGACTACGAGGAAACAATAGGACCTATTCGTAAAAGGGTTATTATGGCGCTTGTATTTCATAGAAATAGTTAATCCATTTCCAAGTGTTGATGGAGGCAAATGTCAATGCCGCTGTGTCAAGGCGAACTGCAATCATAAAACAAGGAACGTGGTGTAACAATGGTTCCAAGTTGACGAAATTTTTATTATTTGCTTTCAACCGAGCTACGCCTTGTTTTACAACTTAACTAGCGTTGAGGAGACCTTGTTATAATGAGATTTCGGATACAGTCCAGGGAATGTTGGACAGAGAGTGTTGGTTGGTTGGAAAACCAGCGTTGGAGAAAGCAAATTTCAACCGCAACGAAGTGTATGTAATCGTGAGCGTTGGCACCATTACGTGGTTGAAATCCAACATATTCGCACGAAATGCTTCAGTTCAGCGTTTCTGAAACGAACCGCTAAGGTGTGGAACGCACTTCCGGCGTCTGTGTTTCCGGCCATGTATAATTTGAGTACCTTCAAGGGAAGAGTGAATAGGCATTTTCTAGACAAGCGGGCTCCAATCTCATCAAGGCTTTCCAGCACTGATTGTCGTCAAGTGCAAGCCTATCTCGAAAAAAATAATGTGTAAAGAAGATTGGCCTGTCCAAAACCGATAATAATGAAGAAGCTCAAATCAAATTCGGAGTAAGAATGCAATCGTAGTCATTTAATAGTGACTCTGTATTTCAATTTGAAAGTTTCATATCAAATTTGACTAAAGACAACATCCTTACTATGAGTAAGGCTTTAGCAGCTTTTAGATATGAATTTCAATCAATAGAACGAAAGTATAATTGTAAGGGAAACTTAACTCAAATTACCCAAATTAAAACAAGTGGGTACATGTTACTGGTTTGTGCCTTATAATGTTTTATATCCGATTTTAAAGACACTCTTTGGAGAGTTAGAGCCTGTTTCGCCACTTTCGCTGATAAAGTGCCTGATAGCCTATCCACAACTTGTCTGACAGATAGCGTTCAAATTTCTGTTTCACAAGTGTCCGTCTAAAAAATGTCACAGATTTATCTGACAGCTATTTTATCTGTAAGATATATATCAGACACTTTAACGGATAGTGGTGAAACAGGCCCTAAGCAGGAGATTTTATATTGCACAGGTGTACTCTTTATTTGCTAAACCTCCTTTGAGTATAAAACCAACCTCATACTATCCCGGCATAACCGGAGAGGTGTATCCGGAGAATAAGACAGACAGACAGCTTTATTAGACTGAAACGATTCCGTTACTGGGGCTAATGATCGAAACTAGGAGGAATCTCGACGACCTCCCAGGCTCAGTGGTGTGCGCTGTTATTGTCTTATAACTGGGAGGTCCCGGGTTCGATTCCCAGCGGTGTCTATTTGGGAATTCATAATTTCTAAATTTTCTCTGGTCTGGTCTGGTGGGAGGCTTTGGCCGTGGCTAGTTACCACCCTACCGTCAAAGACGTGCCGCTAAGCGATTTAGCGTTCCGGCACGATGGCGTGTAGAAACCGATTAGGGGTATGGGTTGAATGGTCACTGCCATACCCCTTCCAAGTTAGCCCGCTACCATCTTAGACTGCATCGTCACTTACCATCAGGCGAGATCGCAGTCAAGTCAAGTCAGCTTGTCATTGAATAAAAAAAAAATTAAAAAAAAATTTACTCCGGTTTCCAACCCCTGCACTAGACTAATAAGTTAGCTTATATCGTTAGCTTAAAACAGTGGGTATTTATAAGAATTCTCTTAAAGCAAATAGAGATATCGCGTGCCCGGTGAGCGTTACACAGGGTGTTGCCATTAGCAGCTAGTCTCGCTTCAAAGCGGGGCTCAAATTAATAGCCGCCTTCCGTACGTTTTTTGACTTTCTAATTTTTTTTTATACATTATAGGCACACGCTTGTCCACTATCACACCTGATGGAAAGTGATGATGTGGCCTAAGGTGGAACGCGTTGGCTAGAAGATGCCTATTCACTCTTGCTTTAAAGATACCCAAATTGTATGTGTTAGGAAACACAGATCTCGGAAGAGCGTTCCAGACCCTAGCCGTGCGAATCAGAAATGAAGACTTGAACCGCTTCGTGCGCGTGGGTGGTATATCAACGATATAGGGATGGAAGCCCTTCCGATGTCTTGCAGTGCGGTGGTAAAAAGGTGAAGGGGGCACAAGGTCGAAGAGCTCCTGAGCACACTCACCAAAATATCTATCTATCTATCTATATACATATATAAAAGAAAGTGGTGTTAGTTACACTATTTATAACTCAAGAACGGATGAACCGATTTGGCTGAAAATTGGTGGAGAGGTAGCTTAGAACCAGGAGACGGACATAGGATACTTTTTACCCCGTTCGACCGCGTTTCCGTCAAGTCACTATAAAACGTGGTATAACAAAGACGCATCTGACATGGAATAACAAAACGCAAATGACAGTGGAATAACAAAACGTAAATGACAGTTAAACGTAATTTTGTCTTTGGTTAAGTATGGTAAAAAATTTGACAATTATAAAAATGATAGCTAAACGTAATTGATAATATCATCAGTAATGTTTTCTCTTTGAATCATCATTAACAATGCCGCGAGCAAGACGATCAAATTTTTCCTGCTACAAAGCTACGGATTGACGTGATTTATTGGATAGGTATAGTTGAGAACCTGGAGGGTGACAAAGATTTCCCGCGGGATGTTATGAACTAAATCCACGCAGACGAAGTCGCGGGCATCAGCTAGTATCCTATAAAACACCGATAAGCCGGCATCTATCGGCAATCTACAAGTATCTATACCTTATCTATATAGCAGTACAGGCCGCAGTCTAAACCACTAGGCTATCCACTGCTCCGGTAATAACTACACTACATACATATACCGAAATGTTATGTCATCATCTACATCATCATCATCAGCAACCCATCAACGGCTCACTACTGAGCGCAGGTCTCCTCTCAGAGAAGGGTTATAGGCCATAGTCCACAATAAATATATTAAGAAGAATATATATATTAAGAAGAAGATACATACTATACTTGTTGTTCTTTTCATTTCAGCTCAAAAGCCTCGCATCAGATATCGTGACTATTTCGTTTGTTACTGTACATAATGGAAAGACAATATTGGAATGCGTCCAAATTCCAAATTTGCTAAATCCGTATTCCACCTGTTTTGTGCTTTGTGCCTTACCTACTCGGTAAATTGTTGCATGCATTCCTCTGCATGTTGAACGAGCCTTGGAAAACAAAAGATTGTTGAGTCGACCTTGAGTAGGCACGGCAGTGTAATGCAAATAGCAAATAATGCAAATACACGGCTTTATTGTAATAAGATTCTAATGCATGGACGGTATGAAAGCTTTTGGGGTTCTCTGGCAAATAAGTCTTAATAAATTTCTTTAATCATTATGCAAGTGAGTTACAGTGATAATTTTTGACGAACTTAAAAATAAATTAACGAGTAAATTTTTTTTTATTTAAAATTTAAATGAATTTTTTCATTTAAAAAAATATTTTTAAAAACCGACTTCAAACGCCCGCGCCACTACAAAGTAAATAATAATTTATTGTTGATTTTTGGAGTTTACTCCTTGAGAATCGATTTTAGGCGCCCGGTATGAAAAAATTCGAGGAGTAAAATCTACTTATGAATGACCTCGTTACGTTTTTCACAACGATGCAAATTTCTACCCTAACGTTGAGTAAATAAGGTTGGTTTTCGCTTGAGTTGTCGAATGCGAAAGAGCTTTCGCTTCGTGAAGCCGAGCGCGTACCGATCGGGTCCGAGCGGCGCCGAGACGCAGCGAGCGCCGCGAATGTATTACGGCGTTTTAAGGAGTAAACTCCAGTCGTGTGTCGGAGCTGACACACACACTTTTTTTCAAACTGACTGATTTCGATAAAATTTACATGGCTATGGCATTTATATGGCATGACTACCTGGGAAGTATACCCTTTCAAACAAAAAATAATTTTCCAAATCGGTTCAGGCGTCTTCTAGTAATTGGTGAACATGCATAAAAAAGATTCCGACGAATTGAGAACCCTCTTTTTTGAATTCAGTTAAAAAGGATTTTTTCGGTTTCAATGCCATCCGTCTGTCTGTTTTTCATAGTTCAGAAATTGTTGCATCCCAAATATATTGTTTGGCATAGTTATGATGTGTGAAACTCATGTATTTTGTTAAAAATAATTTTGCTTCTTTCTAAAATTTAATTAAATTAAAACCATAATAAGTAGCTGTCTATAAGTAATACTACATTTATGGTTCTAACATTGACATACTAATTATGATTAGTCTTTAGTACCTAATACCTACCTCTGCATGTTCTCACTATTCTCACATTCGAGGCTTCTGGAAGAAATCTCTTCCTTAGAGATAAGCTGTCCTTGTGCACGTCCTTTATATATTTCCTTCATTTTTATATTACTACTAAATAAATAAATAAATAAATACTTTGAAGTATCCCTTTCGTTCTAAATCCATGGTGTTTCGACTGAAAATATGCTAAGCGTGTGCACTCCAGCGAATTACTGGCTTCGACTACTGGGCAGTGATTCGTTCGTTCACTTCACTCAGAGAAAAACGAAAACATTGCAAATGACATGGCCAATTCAATTCCGAGCCGCCGTGTCGACGAGTATTACCTACATGAATTAATTGAGTCTGTAAAATTTTTCACTCATCAATGTGCTCAATGTGTAAAACACCCGCGACACCGATCGTTCGATTCAGAAAAGTTTCGTATAGCGCAATAAAAAGAGTGAATGAATTTGAATGACGGCCAAGCTTGTTGCTAGCGACATAGCGACTTCATTCGGATTACGGTTATTTTTCAAAATTATGAGTGAATTCTAAGATTTTTCGGGATAAAGAAGCTTCTATTCGTATTTGGGATGCAACATATCTCCGTAGGGGAGGGCAAAAAGTGACTTATACTACGCAAAGTTAGGTTTTTAAAACCCCCACAGTAACCTAAAAAATATTTAAGGTCACTCTTGAGGACTTTAACATGCAAAAAGTCAAGAAGTGATCTTGACTAAAAAAAAATCAAAAAGAACAAACCAACAAACAAGCACATTCATGTAGTTTTCCCATGCGATGAAGACATCATACTATTTATACTTTCATACTAATATTATAAACGCGAAAGTGTGTTTGTTTGTTGGTTTGATGGTTTGTTGATTTGTCCTTCAATCACACCACACCAGAGCCACGGATCGACGTGATTTTTTGCATGGGTATAGTTGAGAACCTGGAGAGTGTCATATAGGCTATTTTTATCCCGGAAAATCAAAGAGTTCCCGAGGGATTATTAAAACTAAATCCACGCGAAGTCACGGGCATCAGCTAGGTTTTAGTCCAAAGTTTGCCTCTACCGCCCTTGAGACTACGAGGAAACAATAGGACCTATTCGTAAAAGGGTTATTATGGCGCTTGTATTTCATAGAAATAGTTAATCCATTTCCAAGTGTTGATGGAGGCAAATGTCAATGCCGCTGTGTCAAGGCGAACTGCAATCATAAAACAAGGAACGTGGTGTAACAATGGTTCCAAGTTGACGAAATTTTTATTATTTGCTTTCAACCGAGCTACGCCTTGTTTTACAACTTAACTAGCGTTGAGGAGACCTTGTTATAATGAGATTTCGGATACAGTCCAGGGAATGTTGGACAGAGAGTGTTGGTTGGTTGGAAAACCAGCGTTGGAGAAAGCAAATTTCAACCGCAACGAAGTGTATGTAATCGTGAGCGTTGGCACCATTACGTGGTTGAAATCCAACATATTCGCACGAAATGCTTCAGTTCAGCGTTTCTGAAACGAACCGCTAAGGTGTGGAACGCACTTCCGGCGTCTGTGTTTCCGGCCATGTATAATTTGAGTACCTTCAAGGGAAGAGTGAATAGGCATTTTCTAGACAAGCGGGCTCCAATCTCATCAAGGCTTTCCAGCACTGATTGTCGTCAAGTGCAAGCCTATCTCGAAAAAAATAATGTGTAAAGAAGATTGGCCTGTCCAAAACCGATAATAATGAAGAAGCTCAAATCAAATTCGGAGTAAGAATGCAATCGTAGTCATTTAATAGTGACTCTGTATTTCAATTTGAAAGTTTCATATCAAATTTGACTAAAGACAACATCCTTACTATGAGTAAGGCTTTAGCAGCTTTTAGATATGAATTTCAATCAATAGAACGAAAGTATAATTGTAAGGGAAACTTAACTCAAATTACCCAAATTAAAACAAGTGGGTACATGTTACTGGTTTGTGCCTTATAATGTTTTATATCCGATTTTAAAGACACTCTTTGGAGAGTTAGAGCCTGTTTCGCCACTTTCGCTGATAAAGTGCCTGATAGCCTATCCACAACTTGTCTGACAGATAGCGTTCAAATTTCTGTTTCACAAGTGTCCGTCTAAAAAATGTCACAGATTTATCTGACAGCTATTTTATCTGTAAGATATATATCAGACACTTTAACGGATAGTGGTGAAACAGGCCCTAAGCAGGAGATTTTATATTGCACAGGTGTACTCTTTATTTGCTAAACCTCCTTTGAGTATAAAACCAACCTCATACTATCCCGGCATAACCGGAGAGGTGTATCCGGAGAATAAGACAGACAGACAGCTTTATTAGACTGAAACGATTCCGTTACTGGGGCTAATGATCGAAACTAGGAGGAATCTCGACGACCTCCCAGGCTCAGTGGTGTGCGCTGTTATTGTCTTATAACTGGGAGGTCCCGGGTTCGATTCCCAGCGGTGTCTATTTGGGAATTCATAATTTCTAAATTTTCTCTGGTCTGGTCTGGTGGGAGGCTTTGGCCGTGGCTAGTTACCACCCTACCGTCAAAGACGTGCCGCTAAGCGATTTAGCGTTCCGGCACGATGGCGTGTAGAAACCGATTAGGGGTATGGGTTGAATGGTCACTGCCATACCCCTTCCAAGTTAGCCCGCTACCATCTTAGACTGCATCGTCACTTACCATCAGGCGAGATCGCAGTCAAGTCAAGTCAGCTTGTCATTGAATAAAAAAAAAATTAAAAAAAAATTTACTCCGGTTTCCAACCCCTGCACTAGACTAATAAGTTAGCTTATATCGTTAGCTTAAAACAGTGGGTATTTATAAGAATTCTCTTAAAGCAAATAGAGATATCGCGTGCCCGGTGAGCGTTACACAGGGTGTTGCCATTAGCAGCTAGTCTCGCTTCAAAGCGGGGCTCAAATTAATAGCCGCCTTCCGTACGTTTTTTGACTTTCTAATTTTTTTTTATACATTATAGGCACACGCTTGTCCACTATCACACCTGATGGAAAGTGATGATGTGGCCTAAGGTGGAACGCGTTGGCTAGAAGATGCCTATTCACTCTTGCTTTAAAAATACCCAAATTGTATGTGTTAGGAAACACAGATCTCGGAAGAGCGTTCCAGACCCTAGCCGTGCGAATCAGAAATGAAGACTTGAACCGCTTCGTGCGCGTGGGTGGTATATCAACGATATAGGGATGGAAGCCCTTCCGATGTCTTGCAGTGCGGTGGTAAAAAGGTGAAGGGGGCACAAGGTCGAAGAGCTCCTGAGCACACTCACCAAAATATCTATCTATCTATCTATATACATATATAAAAGAAAGTGGTGTTAGTTACACTATTTATAACTCAAGAACGGATGAACCGATTTGGCTGAAAATTGGTGGAGAGGTAGCTTAGAACCAGGAGACGGACATAGGATACTTTTTACCCCGTTCGACCGCGTTTCCGTCAAGTCACTATAAAACGTGGTATAACAAAGACGCATCTGACATGGAATAACAAAACGCAAATGACAGTGGAATAACAAAACGTAAATGACAGTTAAACGTAATTTTGTCTTTGGTTAAGTATGGTAAAAAATTTGACAATTATAAAAATGATAGCTAAACGTAATTGATAATATCATCAGTAATGTTTTCTCTTTGAATCATCATTAACAATGCCGCGAGCAAGACGATCAAATTTTTCCTGCTACAAAGCTACGGATTGACGTGATTTATTGGATAGGTATAGTTGAGAACCTGGAGGGTGACAAAGATTTCCCGCGGGATGTTATGAACTAAATCCACGCAGACGAAGTCGCGGGCATCAGCTAGTATCCTATAAAACACCGATAAGCCGGCATCTATCGGCAATCTACAAGTATCTATACCTTATCTATATAGCAGTACAGGCCGCAGTCTAAACCACTAGGCTATCCACTGCTCCGGTAATAACTACACTACATACATATACCGAAATGTTATGTCATCATCTACATCATCATCATCAGCAACCCATCAACGGCTCACTACTGAGCGCAGGTCTCCTCTCAGAGAAGGGTTATAGGCCATAGTCCACCATGCTGGCCCAATGCGAATTGGCAGACTTCACACACCTTCGAGAACATTATGGAGAACTCACACGTGTGCAGGTTTCCTCGCGATGTTTTTCTTCACCGAAGAAGCTTGTGATATTTAATTTCTTAAACACACATAATTTAGAAAAGCCAGAGGTGCCCGGGATTGAACCTGCGACCTCCCCGAATAGACCACAGTACTAACCACTAGGCCATCACTGCTTCCAAAAATGTTATGCAAATAATATTATTTCCATAACATCTAATAAACGGGCATTGTACTAACAAAGCAATATTTAAACTCCAGAACAAGATTCGGACTGTCAGTACAAGCTGCCAATTAAACTCGACGCCGGGGAGCGGACGTAATTTGGGAATAACAACAGACTATTGCAATAGTTGGATTATTTTGTAACTGATGCTTTCAGTTGGGTCCTATTTCGCGTTTGCGTCAAAGCTTTGTGCTAAACTGCAGGCTCTTATTCTTCACCAACTGACAGACGTCCACTGCATAACAAAGGTCTCTTGAATTGACTTCCAAAGGCATCAGTCTTGCGTCGTTTGCATCCAGAGACTTTTTGCAACTCTTCTGATATCTTCGGTTCACCTATTGGGAGGTTTGTCAACACTACGCATCGAGGTCGCCACATCAGCACTCTGGGACCCCAACCACCATCAGTGCTTCCAACTATGCCTAATTTCACCATTCGTAAACTCGGTCGATGACAGCTTGCGAATCTCCCGCAGGCGGGATATCGACTGGTGAAATTAGCCGGTCGAAAGGGGGTGCAGGGCTTAGGTACCCAAGCAAGCGGTATAACGACCAACGAAAATCACATTCTAAGCCAACTGAAACGCGTTTTTGGAATCTCCCGTAAACACCATACACCTGCAGCATGCCTTACAGTTCTTTTAGTTTCTTGGTGTGGTTTCAAGCCATCATTTTCTCATTATGATCTTTCAATTCACGTGGCCAAGTATTAATTTACGGCACTTGGTTGATACATCCTTACGTAACCAGAGGTGCGATTGTCTAAAAATTGCCAATCAAAATCTTATTACTACTTAGAGCGTTATGGAGCTTATCGTACATACCTAAACGTATGAGAATGCATACACGAAATTGAGCTCTAATTTTATGCTGTTATGGTTTATTTCACTTTGACGCTAATGCCATTAAAGGAATAAGATTTTTATCGGCAACTTTTAGACAATCCCAACGCCTCATAAAGAGCGGGATTAGAACTGGAAAATTTTCAATTAAAACGGAATTGAGTATAATCTGCGAGTGTAGACACAAGGAATCTTTGCGAAGTCTTTGCACTAACAAGGTAGGTATTTAATTAGACCTCACAGCACGAAACTTGTGATCGCTGAAATTTCAATATTCGCAAGTGTTGTAATTAGCTGGATATAATATGGTGTTAATATATAATAAGAACATAATAAGTCTCTGCAGGGTCACTCAGCGGGCGATGGAGAGAGCTATGCTTGGAGTATCCCTGCGAGATCAATTCAGAAATGAGGAGATCCGTAGGAGAACCAGAGTCACCGACATAGCTCAGCGAGTCGCGAAACTGAAGTGGAAATGGGCGGGGCAAATAGTTCGAACAGCTGATGGTTGTTGGGGTCCCAAGGTGCTGGAGTGTCTGGAGTGAGAGTGGCTGGAGAGTGAATGTCACTCTCCAGGTCCTCAACTACCTATACCCATGGAAAAAATCACGTCAATCCGTACCTTTGTTGCGCCGTGATTGAAGGACGAACCAACAAAAAAATACACTTATAATATACATATTAGTATTAGTATGAAGTATGATGTACTCTCTTGACACATGCCTTACTCTGCTTAACATACTAGAGAACTGTTATGCCGAAGATTTAGGTGGTTGAAAATTATCTTGGGTTTTCATGTGAAAGAACGATTGTAGAATGTAGGGATTTTACCTAAGCTGTTAGCAAGCAGCTAGCGTGCCGCCCCAACGTTTCAGATCCATACATTTAAAATAACGAGCCGTAACTGGCCGCGTCAAGCTGAACTACGCCGGGCTTGCATTCCTGTGCTCTTTATGTCTCACGAAAATTTACAGTGCTAGTACATGTATGTTTTATACATAAATACGTCAGTTTTGCCTTTGAAATGTTGAGTTCCAAACTACCAACGCCAACGGCGCGTTGCTCTGCCGCGACATAGAATAGAATAGAATAGAAATATTTTTATTCAAATAAACGTTTTTACGAGTGCTTTTAAATCGTCAAAATCACTATGTAAACATTACGTTACGTTCCCTCAAATTGGTTGAGCGAAGCAACGGCTGGGTCATGCGTCATGCTCGTGAACGGGTGCAGCCCATGGGAATGGGGCTACTTTCTGTCTGCCCATCTTAATATGTATTGAATAATAATTGTAAGTAGTATGCATTTTTGGAACTTCCCCTAATTGTGGAAATACTGGATACATAGCATAGTACCTATTGTATTGCAAACTTGTTTTAAAAAGAGCAACCGCCGAGTTTCTTGCTGGTTCTTCTCGGCAGGAAGGGCCCGAACCAGTGGTAGACTCATCGGCGATTCAAAAGATCTTTTAAAAAGGTTTATCTGAATAAAAAAAATTGGCAGTCATAGGGACTGCCGATAGAAGTGAAAACTAGATTTGCTAATAATTAAAAACAAATAAGAAAAGCGCGCACTGTCACGATTTCGTGAGTGAGATTCGAACCTGCGACATCATACATTACACGGTAAGCAAGGCGGCTGCTTGCCCGCTGCGCTGTAAAAGTTGCTTGGGAACTTGTAAAATGTTGAACGCTTACTGAAATCTTCAGGTGACGATCGTGAAGGTGACGATGACGCAAAATTCATGTATTTTGCTCACCCAAAAAAGTGCTCAACGCGCCTAAAGAACTTCAAAAATATTTCTATTCTATCCTATTCTAGTATAAAGTATAACCTAGTAATATCAATAAACTGACCTCTCTCACAAAAAGCGCCTTCATAGTCCCCGTCACGACACTCGCAGATGGGCCCATCATCGGTGCTGATGCACACGCCGCCATGCTGGCACGGGTCGCGGCGCTCGCACGCGTCGCCGCTCGCGTTCGTTATACGCGGGACCTGTGACAAACATACAACCGTAACAAGACATACAAAGGAGTGAGGAGCGAAGGAATCTCTTACGGCAATACCTAAAGATAGAAAAGGAAAGCGAATCTGATATTGCTATGACCAGATTTCAAAAGACAATTCGCCATTCGTCACAATTCATCACTTTATAAGAAAAAGTCACTAGAAGTTGCACTTATTGATAAATCAAAATCGGTTCCGCATTTTGCGGCTGTCAGGGGATCTACTTACAGTAGTAAATATATTAAGTATATAATATGGCTTTAACCATCAACATACAAGCAAATTGTCGAACTAAATGAACGCGGCGGTGTTCCCACAAATTTCAAGATGGGTTGGTTCAACAAATTCCTGAAAATGCACTGGCAACGCCTCTGGTGCTCCAAATGTTCATAAGCGGCGGTAATCACCTAACATAAGGTGACCTACCTGCTCATTTGCTCGCTATTATATATATATATGTGTAAAAAAAATAAAAATACATTATCATCATCATCATCAGCAACCCATCAACGTATCACTGAGCGCAGTTGTCATCTTAGAGAAGAGTTAAGGCCATTATCCACCACTTCTTCAGACTTCACGCAACTTTAAGTACATTATGGAGAACTCTCAAGAGTCTCAAGCTTGCAGATTTACTCACAATATTTTCCTTCAGTCAAAGTCAAGTCAGAAGTGCTAGTGAGAGGTGGGAAACATGAAAATCTCATCAAAACGCAGCGCTTTAGAAAACTACAAAATTTATCAGAATTCATTACGCATAAAAATGGATCAATAAGGCCGAAGACAGGCTATAAAATGTCTACAGGTGCTTCATATTTTGGCCACCGGCCAGCGGATTCTGCCAAAAAGTTAGCACTAACACTTTCTTTTTGCTTCTACCAATTTACGGCGTCTGGTCCATACATCAAAATATGTGCCCTAAAGTTTATCATATATATAGGGTACGCTATCTTCAAAGGGCTTTATAACGGCTATAATATGAAACGACTATGGCTTCCCTCTTACTCGAAAAATTAGGTTAACTTCAAAAAGTTATACTAGGGACTGTTTCTTAGGAATGACAAGGAATTAACAAGGATGAACTTTAAAATTGAAAGGGCATCTTAATTTGAGGAGGTGGGGAACAGAACCTAACATTTCCTATAAAGATTTTTTTTCAGAAATCAATAAAAACTGTATAGTATCAAATCAAGATTTTATAGATTTTTTTCGAATATACTTAAAAAATCTCTTCATAAGATGAAAATAAAATTACATAAAACTTGTACAATATGTTGCATAATTTAGTAGGTTTTCACTTCTGAAATTTGGAAATGTGTGATTTTGAACTTAATTAAATGGAAATGTTAGGTTTTGTTCAATATACATGGAAATGATAGGTATTGAAAACAACAAGCTTGCAAAATGTGAGTTTTTGAAATTATATACTGTGGAAAAGTGCATTCCAAAATAATATAAAAAAATACACTATTAAGAATTATTTATTTTATTTAGTCCCAAAATCTCAAAATTGAACTTAAAACTATACCTACTAATCTATGAATTTATCGAAAAAAAACCACTTTATTTTTCATACTCTCAGTACTTGTGTATCAGGTTCCATGCAATCACACTCATTCTCTTCTTCTTCTTCTTCTTCTTTATCAACCTATAGACGTCCACTGCTGGACAAAGGTCTCCTGCATGGACTTCCACAGGCTTCGGTCTTGCGCCGCTTGAATCCAGCGGCTCCCTGCGACTCATTCTCAGTCTCATGAAATTCATCTTCATGGTGAATGGATGCCGTAGCTGTTTGAAGAATATCCACATACCATTTCAACTGTGGCTCAGTCTTCCAACTTTCTCCAAATTGTTTTTCTAACAAATTTTGAACATCCATCTTTTTTGCAGATGCTAATTCACGACCCAAAAGTTTCTCCATGAGTAAAGTATGATAAGATTTATTTCTCTTTAAAAGGGATAATCCACTACTTTCAGCTTCAAAAATATAGTGCTCATGTAGGTACAGTAAACATTCCTTTTGAACGACGACAAAAAAAAGCACAAAAAGTATTAAAAATCCAAAACGTTAAACGACAAAATGAGATTTGAAAATGACAGCTGACAGCTGACTGCAACAGTTTATTTTTTAAATTCTTACGATGATTGTCTATGGTTCCAGACTGTGATTCCAGCCGTTTTGACACGAAGTTATAATGATGGCAATAGCATATTAACAATAAAACATCATTGAATGGAAAAGTAACGGTTTTGAAATAAATCCCAATTATTCCAAATATTCTTACAAAAATTTCAAAGGTTTTGTGTGGTTTTGAAACTATTAGACAAAACTAACATTTTTAATTTGGAAATGTAAAGGTTTTGAACGAAAAATATGTTTTCATGTGCCGTTTATGACAGGAAATAATACGTTTTTGATACCTCTGATAGTGTCAGATGCTGTAATCTAACCTGACAAACGAGAATCTAAAAGAAAAAAAAGAAATGTCAAAAGTGGAAATGTTAGGTTCTGTTCCCCACCTCCTCATTTTTAACTTGCTTTTGATAGACGAATTGCATTTGGACTGTTATGTAGCTGACTGTTATATTGTAGTTTTTTTTTTTTTGTTTTAGTTCTTCTCCAGTTATAACTGTCAGTTCAACTCCAAATGGCGGAACTGCATTCAAACTGCAATCGTACACTTGCCTTGCACCTGTCTGCGTAAGTTTTGTTAGAAGGTGATTTTTTTTTGTTTTAGTTCTTCTCCAGTTATAACTGTCAGTTCAACTCCAAATGGCGGAACTGCATTCAAACTACAATCTTACACTTGCCTTGCACCTGTCTGCGTGAGTTTTGTTAGAAGGTGATTTTTTTTTGTTTTAGTTCTTCTCCAGTTATAACTGTCAGTTCAACTCCAAATGGCGGAACTGCATTCAAACTACAATCTTACACTTGCCTTGCACCTGTCTGCGTGAGTTTTGTTAGAAGGTGATTTTTTTTTTGTTTTAGTTCTTCTCCAGTTATAACTGTCAGTTCAACTCCAAATGGCGGAACTGCATTCAAACTGCAATCGTACACTTGCCTTGCACCTGTCTGCGTAAGTTTTGTTAGAAGGTGTTTTTTTTTTGTTTTAGTTCTTCTCCAGTTATAACTGTCAGTTCAACTCCAAATGGCGGAACTGCATTCAAACTGCAATCTTACACTTGCCTTGCACCTGTCTGCGTGAGTTTTGTTAGAAGGTGATTTTTTTGTTTTAGTTCTTCTCCAGTTATAACTGTCAGTTCAACTCCAAATGGTGGAACTGCTTTCAAACTGCAATCTTACACTTGCCTTGCACCTGTCTGCGTGAGTTTTGTTAGAAGGTGATTTTTTTTTGTTTTAGTTCTTCTCCAGTTATACCTGTCAGTTCAACTCCAAATGGCGGAACTGCATTCAAAGTGCAATCTTACACTTGCCTTGCACCTGTCTGCGTGAGTTTTGTTAGAAGGTGATTTTTTTGTTTTAGTTCTTCTCCAGTTATAACTGTCAGTTCAACTCCAAATGGCGGAACTGCATTCAAACTGCAATCGTACACTTGCCTTGCACCTGTCTGCGTAAGTTTTGTTAGAAGGTGATTTTTTTTTGTTTTAGTTCTTCTCCAGTTATAACTGTCAGTTCAACTCCAAATGGCGGAACTGCATTCAAACTACAATCTTACACTTGCCTTGCACCTGTCTGCGTGAGTTTTGTTAGAAGGTGATTTTTTTTTGTTTTAGTTCTTCTCCAGTTATAACTGTCAGTTCAACTCCAAATGGCGGAACTGCATTCAAACTACAATCTTACACTTGCCTTGCACCTGTCTGCGTGAGTTTTGTTAGAAGGTGATTTTTTTTTTGTTTTAGTTCTTCTCCAGTTATAACTGTCAGTTCAACTCCAAATGGCGGAACTGCATTCAAACTGCAATCGTACACTTGCCTTGCACCTGTCTGCGTAAGTTTTGTTAGAAGGTGTTTTTTTTTTGTTTTAGTTCTTCTCCAGTTATAACTGTCAGTTCAACTCCAAATGGCGGAACTGCATTCAAACTGCAATCTTACACTTGCCTTGCACCTGTCTGCGTGAGTTTTGTTAGAAGGTGATTTTTTTGTTTTAGTTCTTCTCCAGTTATAACTGTCAGTTCAACTCCAAATGGTGGAACTGCTTTCAAACTGCAATCTTACACTTGCCTTGCACCTGTCTGCGTGAGTTTTGTTAGAAGGTGATTTTTTTTTGTTTTAGTTCTTCTCCAGTTATACCTGTCAGTTCAACTCCAAATGGCGGAACTGCATTCAAAGTGCAATCTTACACTTGCCTTGCACCTGTCTGCGTGAGTTTTGTTAGAAGGTGATTTTTTTGTTTTAGTTCTTCTCCAGTTATAACTGTCAGTTCAACTCCAAATGGCGGAACTGCATTCAAACTGCAATCTTACACTTGCCTTGCACCTGTCTGCGTGAGTTTTGTTAGAAGACGATTTTGCGCTTGGACTGCAGTTCGTCACCTTTAGACTTAAATTTTACATTACAGCAAGTACGGTATATGACTAAACGTTCGGAATCTATATGAAACCTATGAATTTTTGGCCGTTTGCCTAAATTTTCAATCGCCTTGCGTTACAAGAGTTAAAAACTGGTGTAATTAAGCTAAATGTTGTAAAATTCTCCACAGGTGCTCCAGTGTTGGCCACCGGCCAGCCATTTTACTCTTCTGCCGAAATGTTAACTCTCACGCTTTCTTTTCGTTTGAACTTTTTTTGGAATTGGTCTGTGATTTCTAGTTGAAAGTAGATACGTACTGCGGAGAATATAATTTTATGGTAGGAGAGGCTTATAGTACCAACCGTAGTCGTAAATCCTAGTTCCATAGTACCAAAACTAAAAGCAGTATGAATTAAAAACTGTTTTGACAATATGATGCAATGTTAACCTTTTATGAATTACTTAATTACTTTAAGGTTGTCATTATATTATGACATCCCAAAACCAAATTGAAAATAAATACTGTTTTAACCATTGCGCTTGCCTGGGAGTTCCCCATAAAGTTCTCAAAGGTGTGTGAAGTCTACCAATTCGCATTAGGTCAGCGTGGTGAACTATGGCCTATAACCCTTCTCTGAGAGGAGACCTGCGCTCAGTAGTGAGCCTTAGATGGGTTGCTGATGATGATGATAAAGCATTGCGTTGGTAGTAAAGGCTACTTATCTGCTTTTACCTTATTTTTTTAACATTTACACACTGTAATTAATTGACCTGAACCCATTCCGACCGACGGCGTCAGTATTAGCACAGAGTAAGGATGGTTCATCCTCCTTATACTGTGGTATTAGTATACATAAAAATTGTGTTTGTGTTAGTATATAATAAGTAAACTTTTCATTCATTTCCTCGAGCACCTTAAGCTCTAAATAAATCAATGGCTTTAATCTATATATATAAAAGAAAGTGGTGTTAGTTACACTATTTATAACTCAAGAACGGATGAACCGATTTGGCTGAAACTTGGTGGAGAGGTAGCTTAGAACCAGGAGACGGACATAGGATACTTTTTATCCCGTTCGACCGCGTTTCCGTCAAGTCACTATAAAACGTGGTATAACAAAAACGCATCTGACATGGAATAACAAAACGCAAATGACAGTGGAATAACAAAACGTAAATGACATCAAAACGTAATTTTGTCTTTGTTGGTTTGTCCGTCAATCACGCTGCAAAAAACCTACGGATTGACGTGATTTTTTTGGATAGGTATAGTTGAGAACCTGTAGAGTGTAAAGCATCCCGGAAAATCAAAGAGTACCCTCGGGATTTTAAAAACTGAATCCACGCGGACGAAGTCGCGGGCATCAGCTAGTATAATTTATAACTATTTCCGATCTAATCAAAGCACGTGATTACACGCTAATAACGAAAATCACGAACGCCGTAACATGGCGTGTCTGATCAACGCCCACTTTTATGCGACAATTTTTTTGAGTACTTTCAATTTTTAGGGTTCCGTACCCAAAGGGTACCAACGGGACCCTAATACTAAGCCTAATACGCTGTCCGTCCGTCCGTCCGTCTGTCAGCGGGCTGTATCTCGTAAACCGTAATAGATAGACAGATGAAATTTTCACATATTATGTATTTCTATTGCCGCTATAACAACAAATAATAAAAATTAAATTAAATTAAAAAAATTAAATTAAAATATTTCCATGGGTACCTACATGGAAATATTTTTTTTTTTTTAACGGAACCCTAAAAGAGCGAGGCCCGACTCGCAATTGGCCGATTTTTACATAATAATAAGATTAGTACTACTACTCATAGTATACTTTTCTAATACTTCTAAATACACTACTACTACTATACTAAAAATTCTCATTCTTAGAGGAGACGCATGTTTATTGGTGGTTCAGATTAAGACGATGATGACTACGATTCTTATACTTAACTAGCTGATGCCCGCGACTTCGTCCTCGTGTATTTAGTTTTTAAAATCCCTCAGGAACTCTTTGATTTTCTGGGATAAAAAAAGTAGCTTATGTCACTCTCCAGGTCCTCAACTATACCCATGCAAAAAATCACGTTGATCAGCAGGAACCAAAGTGTACGTCAACAAATAACGATAATTTAATTAGTAGAGAGTAGGTACTAGAACAGTTGATGTTTTCAAAATCGTTCTTCTGTCTATCTTTGAAGAAAAGGACCATGGACAAACTGTATGAACCCTGGTCCATTTCCTCAAAAGTTCTCAATTACTGTGCCGTACCTATTAACTATGCCATATAAAAAAGTTTTTGGGGTACAATTTATTTCATACTATGAAATCAAACTCGACCATGGTTTATTGGTACATTTTCTAAAACTCTGTTACTAAATTGAATAATAAATAAATAAAAAAAATTAAGTGGCACTCGGGGACTGCCGCGGTAAAGCTATTGCATAGCATTTTTTATCAACTTATGCAATTATAATATTTATGCAATATTTTTTATTGCATGATAAAAATTATGCAAAAAAATAATTAAAAAACAAACAAACAAGAAAAGCGCACTGTCACTACTTCGCGAGTGAGATTCGAACCTGCGACATCATACACCATACGGTAAAGAAAGCGGCCGCTCGCCCACTGCGCCAAACAGAGCTACTTGTGAACCTCTAAAATGTTGAACGCTTACTGAACGACGGTGTTAGGTTTATTTTCGTTACGGAATTTCTTGATTCGGTCGCCGCGCTCAAACTGTTTGTCCTAGTTCAAAGCCCGCGATAAAAGCTATGCAATAGCTTAATAAATTTGAAAAATAAGTCCAAAGAGGTCTTGACCTTTTCTGTGCCCCTTTGCCATTTGTTGGTAACAGGCACTTTGCCTTATCACACGTCACAGGGTCATCACCCTCCCACGCGATCCTCCCACGCCGGGATACCGTCGTCCGTCACAGTGGATGCGACTCCAGCTTATAAATAACGTTTCGTTACCCATTGGACACGTAGGCGGTGTGTGCGATAATTTAGAAAACATACGGGCGTAGAAGATGGTTTGTTTAACAAGTCTACTATCTACACAAGCAAAGTATTAAAAAAGAATAAAAAGCCCTACTGAAAATATCAATAATCAAAATGCGAAAAAAATTGGTTGTCTGTAAGGTCGGTTTACGGACGATAGTTTTACGTGATAACGTCATAAAGAAACATTCATGACCGCTAGCCACAGCGCGCACGCGATTACTGGCGGGCCCGGCGCGGCGCTCTGCTAACGCTTGGGCCGATCGTGCCTCTCTATCGCTTGTTCAGCGCTCTCGCTTGCACGCGCAGGCTCAGGCGGAACATGACACTTTTTCGTGCGTGCAGCCGGTGTTATCGATTTATAAGACGTTATCACGTCAAAAAATGATAAATACATTTACGTAATCACCTTTTCAACCCCTTTAATTTGATACCCTTTCAAACAAAACAAGAATTTTCCAAATCGGTTCAGGCGTCTTTGAGTAGTTGGTGAACATACATTAAAAAAAGATTCCGACGAATTGAGAACCTCCTCCTTTCTTTGAAGTCAGTTAAAAAATGTTGTTTGTTTAGTCTAGTTTTAGTAATTTCATTTTTACTATAATTTAAAGTGGTATGCCTTATGTTATATTTGAAATACTATGCCTGATGATATGATGCCCCAATTGCCAGTTTGTTGTAATATTCATACGACCTGACACAGTTTCCTACTATTTAAGCGCCAAAAAAAGTGCCCTATAATGTAAGATATATTTAAGTTAGCCCATTTGGCACTTGCCCACTATCATTTTCGAATTTATAAAAGTATACTACTTTTAGCATTAGGGTGCGTAACAGTTTAACATTCCTTATCCTACTATCCTACTTCCTACTAATATTATAAATGCGAAAGTTTGTGAGGATGGATGTATGGATGGATGGAAGAATGGATGTATGGATGGATGAATGTATGGATGGATGTTTGTTACCGCTATAACGAATGAACCGATTTAGTTGAAATTTGGAATGGATTTAGCGCATACCCCAAAAGATCGAATTGCACCTTCTGGACCGTAAGGTGACTACAGATGCCCATCCTGAATTATTTGCTTAGTATGAGTAAGTTATTTAAACGCTAGCAGTAACAAAGGCACTATTCACCCGTATATTCTGACGCCCACGACGAATCCAAGCGTATTATTATGGCTCCGAGACCCCCAAAAACGTCAACTCTGTGAGCAGCAGAATTACCTGTTAATCACTACACTATAAATATTCATGCAGAAGCAATTAGGCTCTGTCCACGTTAACCCTACATACTGAAAGATCACATACTCATGTCAGATTAATACGTAATCGTCCCTGTCCTCTCAACCGATAGACGTTCAAGGTTGAACATCTCTCTCTCTCTCTTCTTGCAAAGGATCGTCACAAAACCAACCTTGAGCCGCTTGTATGCAGCATTTCCTTTGAGATCGTCCGCCTAGCTACGAATTCAAGCACATTGGGATCCCAATTTCTACGTTCTTTGAACCTTATTCCTGATGCCACTTCAGCTTTATATAATTACTTAATTACAAAAATACGAGGATCCATCACAATTTTAGAAAAATAATTAAATAATTCTTACGACCAGAGTACACCAACACGAGTGGCGCCGAGGTGTAAAGTCTGTTAATGTTTCAACTGTATTTCAAATAAATAAAGCGAAAAAAATAAAAAAATGCGTGAGTCTCGTGGAGCACTCGGTTGGAAATTGGAAAGAAGTGCCTTTTAATAGTAAATTAATAATAAAAATAAATAAAATAAAAAACACTAATCTGTACTAGTTAGGATTCGAACCTTTCGAACTTTATCCGCTACGCCATCAAAGCTGTAATGGGACTAAACGAAGGCAACAAGTATAGTTACGGAAAATTCTTACACATTTTTTCGCCTAGCCTCCATCCGCCAAACTTTTTGAAAAGGAACTTCGTTCCAATAAGTTTTTGTCATCAAAATACTCTGCTCCTTGCACCATTTATTTACGGTTGGCACCTTTCTTGTTTAGGAAAGACGAGCAAAGGAGACAGCCAGTTGCCTGATTACTAAGTCAAGGAAACAGCAATACGTTCTACAGTATTATAAAAATAGCTTTCCCAAACAACAAAATACGATTCAAACAAGCTCTCCAAAACCAATTTGAATAATGATTACTTACTCTGAGTTGGAATGGAAATAAAAGTTTTCTAAAGCCGGAATTTTCTCAGATGAATCGAATGATGTCACCATACATAGATACACATCGTGTTTTGAAAAAGTATTTAGAATAAATGAATTTTTTAATTCATTGGACATGATGATAAATTAAGTTTACTAGTGATTCGCCCCGAACTGAGACCTCGCGGTAACGCTATCCCATGATTATTCATTCAATCGATACATGATAACCAAAACTGACATTATTATTATGCCCGTTTTCACCAAACATACCTAAATCATCCCCTAAGTAGGAGTCTCTTTATGTAGGTAGCTCCTAAATACAATCCTAAGTCCTAACATCCGTCCCAATGTCCTTTTAGATGTCCCGTACAGGATCGTGATAAATAAGTTGACAGGAATCATCACCTAACTTATCATAGGTAGCCCGTAAAGGTTAGGGAACTTTAGTGAAAACATTGAATTATTATGTGGGTACTAACGAGTGAAACCGGGTTACGGGCATCTGTACAAATCGTCATCTATCGACGCGAATAGAAAATATACAAAATGTAGTACTTAATTAATAGTTTATTAAGTTTGATATTTAACTAAAATATAATTTTATAATTGAATAAGGTATTATATTATGTAACTAAATAATAATGGTCGACGCAAAACTGTTTTTGGGATAGGTCGTAGTCGTAACTCCTAGTTCCATGGAATAGTTAATGACTCCGCCATCTATTAGCATTATTGTGAATCTATGTTGATGCTATATGAATTACTGATGCCCATTAAAAATTAAATAATCTCGTTTCTTTATAATATTCATATAATTTTAGTATTTGTTGTTCAAGTACAGGATATAAGTGAAATAAAAAATGAAATCAGCTTGAAAATACATAGCGGATTTTGCTAGAGAGCTTCTTCAAGCGAGCGTATAAAATCGCCACTTTGAAAGTCCCCCATTTCGTCAATTTTAAGGGAAAAATTAAAAAAAATATATATTTGTGTACTCTGTTCAAAATTATCTTTAAAATGATATGTAACAATTTTATGTAACGCGATAAAAATTTTTTTACTTCGCATTCACTTCTATGAGAGCCCGCTGAAATAAAGGTTTTTATAATATTCGGCTGAAGGCCATCAGTTTACATATTATATCTAAATTTGAAGTAATTACGTTCAGTAATTCAAAAGTTGTAAGGCTCTGACAGACAGACGGACGGACGGACAAGTGCAAATTCACTCAGAGACCTCGCTTCGCTCGGTCAATAAACCAGAGTAAGTTTTGTTTAATAAGTATGAAAATGTAAATTTTAAAAAACGTGTTTAGTCGTCAGTTTAATAATGTACACAATACTCGTAGTTAAATCATGTTACATTTTTAAAAATGAAAGATAAAAATACTAGCAAAACAGTTTATTTTCGGTACGCATCTATACCGTCCTGTGTAATAGGCGAGAACCTTTTAACACTTTGCCGCCTAATATTTCATTTTACGCTAAATATAACGATCATTTGTTCTTTCTTCCCATCGCGGCGCGAATTGCATAATTCATCATCATTTACACCCCGTTTTACGTAATGGTACACTCAAGGGATAAAGGGTTCGCAGATATTATCATAAAGTTTTAATACTAAGGCGACCACTCAAGTTTGAACGAGCACTATCGTTTTGCTAGGTTCTAGGTTTGTTTTGCTGTAGTGACTGCAGGAAATGATTTTCCAATTTAGCTCCTATGGCGAGCTAATTTCGAGCTCGTTTCGGCCTTACAGGTTTTTGAATGTTATAAATTACTAGCTAATGCCCACGACTTCGTCCGCGTGGATTATGGTTTTTAATTTCCGCGGGATTTCTTTAATTTTCCGGGATAAAACCATGTAACCATGTGTTAGTCTTGTGTATGAGCCATCTCCATCCAAACAGCCATATCATTTTATTTGTTGTAGCGTGAAGAAGTAACATCCATCCATCCATCCATCCATACTCACAAATTTCGCATTTTATAATATTAGTAGGATGTTTACACCACAGAATATATTCTCAACTATACTTAAGAACTAAATAAGTGGATTTTAGTGAATAAAAAAAATTAACTCTACGTCAAATAGATCAAAACAGTACGATTTCTATTTAGAAAATAGCACAAACAAAAAGATTTCACGAATAAGTTTTTAGTACATTTTTTTTTGGGTCGTACCAATAAATAGTAGACGTGAACCTTTCTCTCACTGAGCATAACCATTTACTCCGCGGAATTACGCGCAAAATTGAACAATAATTGTTTCTCTCCATTTAGCGGGATAGGTGCGTCATTCATCATCATTTGGAATCCTGCCTTGATGTAGTCCTCTAGGGACGAAATCACGAAAGGAAAGAAAGCCGACGTAAAGCACTGTAGTAAATACATCCTTACTAATATTATAAACTAGCTGATGCTCGCGACTTCGTTCGCGTGGATTTAGTTTTTAAAATCCCTCAGGAACTTTTTAGTTTTCATCATAAAACGTTTAATCTTTTCAAGGTTTTATCTCACAACTTCGTAGATGTAATTAATTTACCGTATAACTATGTCAAATCACAGCTTTTTAAGTCTCCGGGAAGCGCAGTGTTGGCAGACCCCCACTAGGTGGACCGACGAGATCATACGAGTCGCAGGGAGCCGCTGGATTCAGGCGGCGCAATATAGAGGATTGTGGAAATCCATACAAGAGACATTTGTCCAGCAGTGGACGTCTATCGGTTGATGAAGAAGAAGAAAGTCTCTGAGTTAAGTAAAGTACCTATAAGGGATCCTTGTTGTTAAACTACGAAACCTAAAATAGAATAGCCCTTTCAATTTTGTTATCTCTACCGAACATGTCACAAGCAAGTTATGTTAACGTCAAAATTGTTCCAAAGAATGAGTCGACATTTTTGTCGTCTCATTATTTTTCGCCCTTGACACATTAGGAACACCTACTTCAGATTTTACAACACGTATATCCTTGGTGTTATAATATAGTAACTAGCTCATGGTCGTAACTTTGTCCGCATGGATTTAGTTTAAAAATCCGGGAGAAAAAGAAACCTTCATCATTCAACTATACCCATGCAAAAACTCACGTTGACGCATAGCTCGAATCGATCGACTGTGGACCTACCTAGACACCAGAATAGTCGCACAGAGCAACTGGATACAAGCGGCGCAAGACCGAGTCCTATGGAAGTAAATGCAAGTGCCTTTCTCCAGCAGTGGACGTCTATTGCTTGATAATGAAGAAGATAATACTTTTACTGGTCTATGCTCGCGGCTTCGCTAATGTTAAGTTCTTTTTCTTCCCCTATTTTACCCCCTTCGGGGTTTAATTTACAAAAAACTCCTGTCTTAGCGGATGCCTACGTCATAATAGATGATATTCGACCGAGCGAAGCGAAGGTCTTTGAGTTAACTAGGGCGATTTGCACTTGTCCGTCCGTCCGTCCGTCCGTCCGTCCGTCTGTCAGAGCCTTATAACTTTTGAATTACTGAACGTAATTACTTCAAATTTAGATATAATATGTAAACCGATGGCCTCCAGCCGAAAATGGCTTAAAAAGTTATAAAAATCTTTATTTCAGGGGGGCTCTCATAGAAGCGAATGCGAAGTAAAAAAAAAAATATCGCGTTACATAAAATTGTTACGTATCATTTTAAAGATAATTTTGAACTGAGTACAAAAATAATTTTTTTTTAATTTTTCCCTTAAAATTGACGAAATGGGGGGCTTTCAAAGTGGCGATTTTATACGCTCGCTTGAAGACGCTCTCTAGAAAAATCCGCTATGGATTTTCAAACTGATTTTATGTTTTTAGGTCACTTATATCCTGTACTTGAACAACAAATACTAAAATTATATGAATATTATAAAGAAACGAGATTATTTAATTTTTAATGGGCGTCAGTAATTCATATAGCATCAACATAGCTTCACAATAATGCTAATAGATGGCGCAGTCAGTAACTATTCCCATGGAACTACGAGTTAAATTCAATGTTTGATAAATAATTCAATGTTTTCACTAACGTTCCCTAACCTTTACGGGCTACCTATAAGTTAGGTGATTGATGTTTTCTGTCAACTTATTTATCACGATCCTGTACGGGACACCTAAAAGGATATTGGGACGGATGTTAGGACTTAGGATTGTATTTAGGAGCTACCTACGTTAAGAGACTCCTACTTAGGGGATGATTTAGGTATGTTTGGTGAAAACGGGCATAATAATAATGTCAGTTTTGGTTATCATGTATCGATTGAATGAATAATCATGGGATACCGTTACCGCGAGGTCTCAGTTCGGGGCGAACCACTAGTTATATTTGTATGGCAAATTTTAGCCTAATCTGGTCAGTGGTTTGAGCTGTGCGGTGATAGATCAGTCAGTCAGTCACCTTTTCCTTTTATATATTTATTAAAAAAGAAGAAGATAGATAATAATTATTCTAATTAATCGAAATTTTCTCCGATGCAATTTTAATTCCTCAAGGAGGCCGAGTGAAGTGGGTTCAAGCCCTCTCGCGAGGAGAGGGGCCAGTGACTCGAAGAGGGTCTTTGTCTAAGAAAAATATATGAAGTAGCATAGCGCCACTCATCACTGTCTAATAATGTATTCATGGCTTACGTTTCACCTGAGCTGAAGTTCTGAAACTTTTACGTGATTTCTTCAGTACATTTTTTACAGTACAAGTTTATTAAAATGTCTGAACCGTTTTCAACTTTCATTGTTTAATGATGTGTCATCATCATCATCTCAGCCTGCGGACGTCCACTGCTGAACATAGGCCTTTCCCAGAGAACGCCACCACACCCGGTCCTCAGCCTTCCTCATCCAGCCACTTCCCGCCACCCGCTTTATATCGTCGGTCCAACGCGCTGGAGGGCGCCCCACACTACGCTTACTAGTTCGCGGTCTCCACTCTAGAACTTTTCGGCCCCAACGGCCATCGCTTCTAATGATGTGTAAATAAATTCTTCTAATGATGTGTAAATAAATTAAATTTTATTTTTTAAGCTATTGCATAGCTTTTATCGCGGGCTTTGAGCGCGGCGACCGAATCAAGAAATTCCGTAACGAAAATAAACCTAACACCGTCGTTTCAGTTCGGCAGACTTCAGCACGGTGTTTGTGTGCGTGCGACTAGAAAATGCTATGCAATAGCTTTACCGCGGCTGTCCCCGAGTGCAACATGTATTTTATTTTTAAAAAACGAGCTTTTAGTAGCTACATCATCAGACCTTGGATATCATCAAGGACCAGACATTGTCAAACGAATCGAACGAGCCCAAACTCGGTGGGGTTACGTAGTTTCATTACAGACACCCCATAACCATGTCTTTCAGCTCCATCATCAGACCCTAAATATCATCTAGGACCGGAGTATACTTGTCAAGAAGAATCAAACGAGCCCAAACTCGATAGGGTTGCGTAGTTTCATTACAGAGTTCCCATAACCACCTTTCAGATCCATCATGAGACCCTGCATCTCATCGTGGACCAGAGTACTTGTACTTATCAAGAAGCGAACCCAGATTCGATAGTGTTACTTCGTTTTATTACAGAGTTCCTATAGCCATCTTCCACCTCCATCGTCAGTCGGGAGGACCTTATTTTCTCAGGTAGTAGAATAAGTGCAATTACTTACCTTAACTGTATTAAATCACAAAAACGCTGCCATACGTTCCAGATGGCATCACTTAACGGCCTGACAAACCAGTAGATGTGAAAGACTACATATTGGAGATGTTATATTACTAGAGCGTGCACTGTACGCAAACCGGCCTCAACCAGACTCGTCTTAACTCGTTTACCAGAAGTGCAGTCCTTACCATTATTAAAAATGCAAAAGTGTGATTATTTATTGGTTTGTCTTACAATCACACAGTAACGGAGCAACAGATCGACGTGATTTTTACAACATTACAGTTGAAGACTTGAAGAGCTTTCATGCCAGCCTCGTGCCCGCCGTATTATTTCATAATTATTTCATGCTATCCTGTCAGTGGGTGGTGTAATCACTATGTGCATAAAGTTTGAAGTGAAGCTGTGAGCAGTGTAAAGTATTCACCTTCGTCCACTCGACCTCAATCGATTGGAATCAAACTGAATGGCTAGGTCGTGAATGATTATGATAGTAGATGCGTTTTTTTAACGTCTGCGTCTGTTGCATAAGATTTGCTCCTCCATTGATATTATCATCTCACTGGGTAGACTATTATATCCGAGCAGGTTATTAGCTGGAGAGCGAGGCATATTACCCAGGTGTACTTAGGTACCTAATCAAATACTGAGTGGAAATTAATAAGTGATTCTCACTTTGTGGATAAGTTCCGACACTTTTGTTGCACTTAGACAATATTATTGAGTACTAGTGGACGCCCGCGACATCATCCGCGTGGATTCGTTAGTTTGTAATACTCTACAAACTCTTTGGTTTGAGACCTTGGTCCAGCTGTAGACGTCTATTGATTAGCACAACTTTATAGATTTATCCCGATCATTGATTGTTGAGATATTTCGAGTATCGAAGGAGAATAAAAAACCAATCATGGATTTATGCTAAGATTTTTCCTACAAAAAAATAGCTCAACACGTCAGTATTTTTCACTTCAATAAAAAATAGTGGTTGAAGTAAATTCTTGAAAGCGCGTTGGGTGATTTTAAGTAGGGGGGAAAATCTTATGAGTTCGCGTCACCGACAAGCTTCAGCTATGATAATATGACTTCTATTGAATGCTAGAGTAGTGACGTAGCCATAATTTTCGCATAGTTATCGCATACATACTTACCCAAGATTCATTAATTCATAATGACCACTCTCTCTCAATTATTAATTGCTGTTTTCGATATATGGACAGAATTCCAAAAACACGTTAATACCATTATAAAAAATTGCAGATATTTTTCAATACAACGAATAAATATTGGGTTAAAACCAATTAACGGTAAAACAGGAACCTGTGTACCAGCAATTAAATACGAGCGTTAACGAATTCCACGAAAAAGTACACACCTACCCGAATTTATATCCCCAATTTTCAAGGGGTTGAAATTTAAACCCTTTCCCGTATTTGTTGCCTGTTACTGATTTCAACGGCCCTTCCCTATGATAGGTTTTTTCCCTTTATTACTGGGTGTAGGTATATCATATTGTATAAGAAAAAAGCAAAAAAAAAGCAAAAGCAGAAAAAGCAGCTACTGTTGCATATCACGCTTATGTTTCGTCTATTTTAAGATACGGAATAATTCTTTGGGGAAATTCAGTCAACGCCATCAGAGTTTTTAGGGCACAAAAAAGATGTATGAGGGCATTATGTGGTGCTGAATATCTTGATAGCTGTAGACCACTTTTTAAAAAAAAAAAGATATTGCCTCTACCAGCTCTGTACATTTATGAGATTTGTCTATTTGTGAAAAAAAATATTAAATTGTTTCCTCAACAAAATAATTGTGATCGTAGCAGAAGGCAACTACATAAGATAATAGTACCAGGACAAAGATTGACTGTCCATCAGCGAAATGTCTATTGCATGGCAATAAAAATTTATAATTATTTGCCAGATTATGTTAAGGTTATGACTATTAATAGATTTAAAAATTACATGTTCAATAAATTATTAAATGATAATATTTATGAAATTAATGATTACTTTAAAATGAAATTTAATTAAAAGACAGACATCTCAAAGCTTGACATCTCAATTTTTGACATAAATAATGAATATACCTTAATTTAAATGAAATTAAACCTTAATATTTGCACGCCTATATAAGACAAAACATGTTCGGAATCACAAAACTTTGTAACCTATTTGTAACCTATTTGCAACCCATGTTTAAAGCAAATAAACGAATTTATTATTATTTACATTTATTTCATTTATATCATATAATTTACATTTTTAAATATTTGATTATAAAAAAAAACATTTAAAAATATAAAAAATAGCGGTCCACCGGCCTCGGGAACAGGGTCCAAGCAACCGGCGGTCAGGGCCCCAGAGAGAGGAACCTCCTGACTATGCGAGCCGTGTCCAGGAGAACAGCCTTCTGGATCTGGCCCTTGACCCAGCTACCTAACGAGAGCCTCGAAAGATGTTGGTCGAGGCTCTTGGCTATAAGACCATTAGCGGTGATGACTATCGGTACAATGATTGCTGAGTCTACATTCCACATGGCGACAACCTCGTGCGCCAAGTCGAGATACTTGGTGAGTTTCTCTTTCTCGGCTTTCACGAGGTTCTCGTCATGCGGGACAGCAACATCAACAATCATTGCACGGCGCTCTGATCGATCTATCACCACTATGTCAGGCTTATTGGCTACAATAGTCCTGTCTGTAATGATAGATCGATCCCAGTACAGTGTGATATGACCATTTTCAAGAACTGGGTCGGGCACATACTTGTAGTACGGTACCTCCGATTCCACAAGATTGTATTTCAAGGCAAGTTGCTGGTGGATAATCCTGGCCACTTGGTTATGTCTGTGTAAGTATTCGCCGTTAGCCAGATGAGAACAACCAGAGACAATGTGACGGATAGTTTCTCCAGGACGGCGACATGCCCGACATATGTCTACCGTTCCATCCTTCACTATGTATTTTCTGTAATTGTTCGTCATCATGATCTCGTCCATAATTGCACATACAAACCCTTCGGTTTCCCCAAAGAGGTCACCAAAGCGCAGCCAGGCCACGGACGCTTCAAAGTCAACATCAGGCCCATGGAGGGCCCGATAAAAGCGTCCGTGAAGCTCCTTACCTTGCCATACAACCCTGCGGTCATTGGTACTGAGCACCACAGGTATGCGCCAGTTCTCTTTAGCCAAGGAGAGCGGCGTCAGACCCCTGTCCACTGCGACCACATCGCGGTGCATCTCCGTCTCGGCGTGGAGAAAGTACTCCCTGAGACTGCACACCTCGCGGTTGTGGAGGGTTTTGGCATTCAAAAGGCCTCTTCCCCCACACTTCCGCGGGATGTACAGCCTCATCACCGAGGAGCGCGGGTGATGCATCCGATATGTGGTCAGCAGTGCACGAACTTGTCTGTCCAGGGCGTCAAGCTCAGTCTGAGTCCACCTGAGTATGCCGAAGGAATACATCAAGACCGGCATGACCCAACCGTTGAAGGCGCGCACCTTATTGCCGCCCGACAAAAGGCTTTTCAGCACTTTCTTCAGGCGGCCAAGGAAACGCTCCCTCACCGACTGCCTCATGTCGGCCTCTCTGATACCTAACGCCTCCGCCATGCCTAGGTATTTGTAGGTTTCAGTTGGGGGGAGCGATCTGAGGTATATGGAATCCGAGAGCTCAACACCCTCAGATTCCACAATCCTCCCTCGTTTTACATGCATGACCGCACATTTTTCCACACCAAATTCCATCCTAATGGAATCACTAAAGGCTTTAGTTACCTTTAGTAACTCTAGTAGATGTGATTTGTTGGGGGCAATGAGTTTTAGGTCATCCATGTAAAGGAGGTGTGATATAACCTGACCACCTCTCCTCAACCGGTAACCTAGCCCTGAATTCTCCAAGAGAGTGCTCAGAGGATTCAGAGCCAGGCAAAACCACAAAACTGAGGCTATCGCCCTGGAATATGCCTCGCTCAATCCTTATAGGCTCCGCGTTCCCCAGGGTCCGGCGACACCCTGGATAGTGAAGGACTGTCCTCCACTGCCCCATACACGTCTGTAGGAAGGCGCGTAGTACTGTGTTTACTTTGTACAGTTCCAGCACCTTCATGAGCCATGTATGGGGCACAGAGTCGTAGGCCTTCTTATAGTCTATCCAACATGTCGACAGATCCTTTCGGGAGCGCCGAACCTGTTGACAAATGGCCATATCAATGAGGAGAAGCTCCTTAGTACCACGGGAGCCATTCCTACATCCGTTCTGAGAAATAGACATGATGGATTTTGTATTGATATGATCGTTAATTTTTGTTCTCAGAATGGATGTAAGAAGTTTATACAATGTTGGTAGGCACGTAATCGGCCTATAATTTTTGGGCTCCGTGGTACTACCTGACTTATGGAGCAGGAGGGTAATACCTGTTGTCAGAAACTGGGGTAGCGACTCTGACTCTAGAGATGATTGGAATTGGGATGCCAAACGAGCGTGCGAGCTGCGTAGCCACTTTATCCAAAAGTTGTGCAGCCCGTCCGGCCCGGGGGATTTCCAATTGGGCAGGGGACGGGCTGCAGTGGCCACGTCTTCAGGGGTGATAGTAACTAGGTCCATTTCTGGAATTTGATCGCACGCTCTTTCTACATCCCACGTCCAACCACCCTCAGTGTGAGCGACAGGCGCCGACCAGATGTTGCGCCAGAATGAGGTCATGGCTTCATCATCCGGTAGGCGCGTATCGGTGACACCTTGGTCAGGGTGTTCCCAACCTCGGTATACCCGCCTCTGATCGCTTCGGAAAGTGCGATTCAGGGTATATCTCTCGACCCGGCACTTGTATCTGCGAATACGGCTAGCCCATGCTGAGACCTTCTGTTTCAGGAAGTCAATGCGCTCAGTGACGCGCGCCTTATAATCTTGAGGGCTGATATCAGTCCCCAAGAAAGCGCGCCTCACAAAGCGCATGACTCTAGGGCGAGTGTTGCCCTCCCTGAAGCAGAGTAGTTTGCCAATGAGTGCCCGAGCCCCATCAATACGACGTTCGATCCTGCACTGCCATGCTGGTGCGGTAGGCTTCGGTCGTGTTGCTGTATCATTATTAATAAACTTTACATTAGCAACACGACATGCCGCAACAGCCGCGCAGTACAGAATCGAATGTGTGTCGGAAAGGTCTTCGCTGCTGTCAAAATAACTCGGCAGCAGTGAATCCAGGGCACCCATTAGCGCTTTGTTCTTATTTTTCATGGGCATCCGAGGTAACCGCGGTCTAAACTCGGGTGGTGAAGATCTATATTCCCGAATAGCACTCTCCAAAGCACTCCTCAATTGTTCACTACACTGGGTACTTACATGTGCAGCCCCGCTATCCTGTCCCTCACCAGCCTGAGTGGGCTGCAGCGAAATCGCATGAGCAGTTTGCGATTGTGCTGGAGCTTGCGGTGAGGGGGGGGTAGCGCGGTTACATTGCAGTTCAGAGCGAAGCCGATCAAGCACGGCGCTGTCCAGCATGTGATTACGCTGAATAACCCGCACCTGGTCCGACAGTCGCTGAGCCGACACATTGAGAGCTGGTTCAAGGACCTGAAACAAAGCATGCATCCTAGCACGGTACGCGGTCATGTTGGTTCCACCCTCAGTAGCCCCTAAGTATGCGCGCATGACATTTTCATTAATGGATGTTGTCCACCTCATGCGCGACACACTACCGCCGGATGCGGGGACCCTATCAGAAGCCGGTGGGCCTCGGGATCCCAAGCAAGTCGGTGGCCGGCCTCTCCCACGACGATGTACTGGTGGTGGCGACGTCGGCGGGGAGAAAAACTCGTCGCTCGAACTCGACGCAACTGCAGCATTGGGCGTGGTCCCGGGTGGCTGCGAGGCGGAACTGAGCGACGAGTCCGGGGGTGGCGTTTGTGCGTTCCGTGCTCTGGATCGTGTCAGCATTCTACATTATTAATTCGTGCAATTTCTTTTGTAGTCTTTCAGGCATCTAATGACAGGTTGTGTCAGTTATGTTTCGGACTGTTTTGATTTTCTTTGTTTGCTCTTTCATGGTTTCTTGTTCTAATTAGTTTTCACTATGGTAAATTTATTGAATTAAATCGAAAATTCTGTTGAGATCGGTTTTATAATATTTATTTCGGCAAAAATGTAACGGCGAAAAAATATGATGTATGCTGACATTCAGGGTTGCCAGGTTATTATTATTATTATTATTATTATTATTATAAGAAACACGATGATTTTATCAGGAATCATGAACATAATATTATATTATTTTATGTTAAAAATAATAATTTGGATATTGCGAATTGAGCATTCTAAGTGTAGACAATTTTTAAGCTATTAAACTTATCGCGAGCTTTGAGCGCGGCGACCGAATCAAGAAATTCCGTAACGAAAATAAACCTAACACAGGATCGTCTAACGTCGTTTCAGTTCGGCAGACTTCGGCACGGTGTTTGTGTGCGTGTGACTAGACGAATGCTATGCAATACAATGCTTTACCGCGGCAGTCCCCGAGTGCCACACGTATTTTTTTGTTTTGTTCGTAATTGTTACATCAAAGTTTATGAAAATGATGAGAAAATGAATGATTTATGAAGTTAAAGAAAATCTTTAGAAAATCCACCGAAAAAGTCAGAGATGGTATTTTTGTATGAAAATCTCAATTTCTCCATTAAGAAATAGCACCCGTGCGAATCGGAGGCGCGTCGCCAGTATAAAGTGTAAATGCCAAAGTATGTTTGTTTATTGGTTTGTCCTTCAATCACGCTGCAATGGATCTACGGACCGACGAATTTTTTTGCATAATCAAGGACACAAAAAGCAGCGGTAGATTTGTCACAGGATCAAAAATTCGAAATCATAGCCAAATTGCCTTTTCTAACGCAGACATTATTTTGACTATGCATCTTTCCCTTTCATGATGGTTTTGCGCCGGAGGTGTACTAAAGACCTGAATAAAACGTAAACGAAACAGAATTAATTTATCTTTCTGGGTCAAAATTTTATACGTTTCTTTTTGATGTAAAAAAAAGCTACAGAAAAAAGCGCTTAGAATTTCAAATGACCAGGGATTTATAAAAAGTACTCGTTTTAAGAGAAAAATCACGTTTCAAATAGACACTGAGAGGACTTTGCTACTGTAATGTTTTAGTTTTAAAGATTTTCCGTGACTAAAATCAGTTGGAAGAAGTTTTATTTTTGTTTAACTTACGTGATAATAATTGTCTTTTATTACAAGCTTTTATTTAACTTGCAATGTTGCATATAATGTAAATATATGTAAATCAGATGACAATGTTTATTATTGTGACATGGAGCTGATCTGATGATGGAGCTGTAATATGATTATCGGAACTCCGCAATAAAACGACGTAACCCCATCGAGTTTAGGTTCTTTTGATTCGTCTTAACAAGCACTCTGATCCTAGATGATATCCGGGATCTGATGATACTAAAAGCTTGTTTTAAAATATATTTTTTTAATTTACACTTTAAGGTGTAAGGTACTTATGGGTTGAATGTCCACTGCCATATGCCTTCCAAGTCAGCCCGCTGCAATCTTAGACTGCATCGTCACTTACCATCAGTTGAGATTGCAGTCAAGGACTATCTTGTCATCGGATAAAAAAACTTCATTTTAAAACTAAGCATAATTAAGTTATACTTCTGAATCTATATAAATTAAACATCTGGTCGTGTAAATTATTTATTAATGCAAGTGTCGTCAAGAAATAAATAGGTCAGACGACTATACAAAAATAAATTGAATAACCTTTCAGAGTTACGTCCGTGCAGAGCGCAGCCTACGAAATAACCTGGCTAAAGATAAAACGGCCTTTCCACTTGTCATCCATACTAGAGTGGGTATTTTACGAGTATATGACTCTGTTACATTATCTTGACCTGACGTGACCTTTTGACATGTCTATAGTATGCAGCAGTGATAGTCTAGTGGTTATGACTGTGGTCTTCTATTCGGATGTCGCAGGTTCGATCCCGGGCACGCACCTCTGACTGGAGTTATGTGCGTTTAAGCAGATAAGGCCCGATTTCACCAACGTAAAATAATTCTTATCCGAGAGTAAATTTGATATTTTGACAGTATTTTCAATACAAGAACTGTCAGAACGCCCAATTTATTCCTAGGATAAACGTCACTCGACGTTGGTGAAATCGGCACTTAATATCAATCATCAAGATCGAGTATCGAGAAGGATCTGATAATGTAGCAGAAAACTGGGTAACAAGATGTCGGATATATCGTACATAGTCCGGCCATAGATACACATCTAAAGTTGGATTTTTAATTAGACGATACCAACTGACAGTTGCTAATGTCACTTTGTAAAATAATGTTGCCATATTTATTGTAATGGGGATGTTCTAGTTCAATAGGTAGTGATATGTACTGTACTATTACATTTCATTTTATAAATCTCATAAGATCACATAATATGTAATAGAAATAGTAATAAAGGACACCTTTTTAAAGCTGTAATAAAGAAAGCACGAATAGAAATATTTAAGATCTATTTTTAGTACTAAAAGTTGTTTTATTTCCTCAGTATAGGCAGACAAAGACAAGATCAGATTTTCGATAAGATCATAATTCCTATTCAAAATATTTTTGTATCAATTATAATATACTATAATATATATAATATAATTACACGACGTAATGAGTAAGTGATTGATGTGGATCCTTTAGTCACAACACTATTTTATTTTCATCAAAAACTGACAACACAGTAAACGTCAGTTGACTTCGTCTAATTAAAAATCCGACTTTAGGGGGTGTTTCTTTCAATTGACACTTGTGCGCAGTGAATCTTCTGTACCCTGTATTTTGTATTATGTGCGGATGGTAAGGAAGTTACCTTCAAGTCCCTGGAATGTCGCAGCTCCTGTCTCCGCGGCGGCTGCCCGGGGAGGTCGGAGTACACCAGGTTGCGGACGGCGCCTTTGAACTTGGGCTCGAAGATCACTGACGGCAACGCCAGCGTTGTTAGTTTTGAGTTGTACCTGAACAACAAACGGTTTTTATTTCATTACTAGCTGATGCCCGCGACTTTGTTCGCGTGGATTTAGTTTTTAAAATCCCGCGGGAACTCTTTGATTTTCCGAGATGACCATGTCACCCTCCAGGTTCTCAACTATACCTATCTAAAAAATCACGTCAATCCGTAGCTTTGTTGCAGTGTGATTGACAGACAAACCAACAAACATGCACACTTTCGCATTCATAATAGGTATAGCTGATGCCCGCGACTTTGTCCGCGTGTATTTAAAAGACCCTCGGGAACTCCTTGATTTTCCGGGATAAAAAGTAGCCTAGATGTTGACCCGAGTAATAAGCCACCACGGTATAAAATTTTGTAGAAATCTGTGCGGTAGCTTTTACGTGAAAGAAGGACAAACAAAAAGACAAAAATTAAATAAAAATCTGTTTTGGGCTCAGTTTCGATAGTAAACCATCCCCCAAATTAAAATTTTCAAAATATATTAAATGTACAGAAATCTTCCAGTTACAGTTTTATTATATGTATAGATAATATTCATGCACGTTGAATTATAATTAGGTATGCTTTTGTCCCCGCACCGGGAAACGCAGTGTTGGCAAACTCCCCACTAAGTGGACCGACGACATCAAACGAGTCACAGGGAGCAGCTGGATTCAAGCGGCGCAAGACCGAAGCCTGTGGAAATCCATGCGAGAGACCTTAGACGTCAATAGGTTGATAAAGAAGAAGAAGAAGAAGATGCTTTTGTGGAACTTCCCCTTATTGTGGAAACACTGCATAGTGCATACATAGCATAGTATCTATTGAATTGTAAACTTGTTTTGAAAAGAGCAACTGGCGAGTTTCTTGCTAGTTCTTCTTGGCAGGAAGGGCACTCCGAACCAGTGGTAGACTCATCGACGGTTCAAAAGCACTTGTAAAAAAGTTTATTTGAATAAAAAACATTTCTATATCATCCATTCATTTATTTATTTTAAATTTAATTTTGGAAAATTCCGGAGCACCATAGAGACGTAAGCTCTCTCTGTGTATTCTATCGGCTAATTATAACGGGAAGTGTTCTGAAAGCTATTTGACCTTATCCCACCCTCTCTCTAATACAACCGCACCGCACGCCACCGAATGCAATTTCACCCTCACCACCTGGGTGCCGGGAGCACTTCGACAGTCCGTTGTGCCAGATCTTTTTTCTAAGCACTACCTAACTGTGGAACCAACTCCCTTCGACAGTGTTCCCACTTTATTACGACGTGGAGTTATTCAAGGGGCTGACCAACAAATTCCTGAAAACCCGGTAATATGGTACCTTTGAGATGCGATTGTTTATAAGTTGTCTATCAAAATCGTATTCATTCAACTCGCACTTGGCACTTTTTAAATAATTGTAACAAAGATAAATATCATAGAACAGTATCGCTACGAAGTAAATCTCTTCAATTATAATCCCCACAATATATTGTAAAAATCGGCCAATTGCCTCGCTTTTTTAGGGTTCCGTACATAAAACCAAATCATTTTTTTAAAACTTAGATATCTTAGTTCTTAGAAAGTACTAAATTAGTATATTATGGGGAAAAATTCTTGTTTGTTTTGGTCACAACTTACCAACCGCATGATAAATCGGTGTTTTCAGTATTTGTTGATTAAATACACTATATAGTACATAATATACCAACATTTCAAATTCCTAACTAGTTTAGTTTTTGAGATCGACTCTCTAACAAAATTGGTCTAAAACCGAAAACTTTAACAGCCCCCCATTTCTTCATTTTTGTAGCTAAAAAATAAAAAAATATATATTTGAACTCCACTTAATGAGCTCTAGACAATGAAACCCCACATGCCAGGGTAAAAAATAAAATTTTATTTCGATTCCTTTTCCATGTATGCGAGCCCCCTTTATTTTTCAATTTAATTTAATTTTTATTATTTGTTGTTATAGCGGCAATAGAAATACACAATATGTGAAAATTTCATTTGTCTATCTATTACGGTTTACGAGATATAGCCCGCTGACAGACGGATGGACGGACGGACAGCGAAGGCTTAGTAATAGGGTCCCGTGTATCAAGTAATATTAATAGGTGAGGCAACCTCATATATCTTAGAAACAATCCTAATATGACAGCAAGATAGATAGTGCCAATTTATTATGGATAGAGGAATAAAATTGCTGTAAACATTGCACTTTTACAAGCGGACGCCTGGCTGCGACTCCACCATCCATCTACGATGACAAGGACGCCATTTGTCTTCTCTCCTTTTCGTTGCTATCAAGTGTTGATAGCGCAATATATTTGAGTCGACTTGACAAAACATCCTAGGGTGACCAGAAAATTGAGAATATTTTATTTCCTGGTCCTCATATAAGTACAAAATTATCTAATTTGTAGTATAAATATCATATTTGTTGGTAGGTGGATAGCAATAAATTGATTCATCATCATCATCGTCATCATTATCAACCCATCATCGGCTCACTACTGAGCGAGGTCTCCTCTCAGGGAAGGGCTATAGGCCATAGTCCACCACGCTTGCCCAATGCGAAGTGGCGGACTTCACACACCTTTGAGAGCATTATGGAGAACTCTCATATGTGCAGGTTTCCTCACGATGTTTTCGTTCACCGTTAAAGCATGTGATATTTAATTTCTTAAACACACTTAACTTCGAAAAGTCAGAGGTGCCCGGGATCTAACCTACGACCCCCGAATAGGAGACCACAGTCGTAACCACTAGGCTATTACTGCTCACAATAAATTGATTACATTATAGCTATGTAAAATGCAAGTAATAATCCCAAACTATATTATGCTAGAAACTCATTTAAAACATTATATAGACATAAATTTAAAATTAATTTTGTCTGACTTTCTAGCATTTTGTTTCTTTTGACATTGAAACTTCGAGTCAAGAAACAATAATTCATAGGCATAATAATTATTATACTATTATTATGCCAAAAGTAGTTCATACCAATGACGTGACTTTTTAAACAAAAGTACTTTTGATTGAGGGTCTACAATGTTTCTGACATTTATAAAAATAGCTTTTCCCCAATCTAAGCCCTGAATGACGAATGACGAATTCAAAGCAGTTAAGGCCAAGGTCAAAAGAAGTTTCCGCAGAAATTTATGTCCAAAGTGCCATTGACCGTGGCCGTAGCAAAAAAAAACTATTTTAGACTAATTTCGTCAGCCGCGAGTGGTTATGAATATTCTGGCCTTTGGTGTGACTTTCGGCTTGAATATAACTCGTGCACTATATAGTTATTCTTTAGGGTAGTATCTTTTATAGTTATTCTTTAGGGTAGCTCCTTTTGACAAAGACCAACTACTCTAGCTTGACCATAAGTTATTCTGCTGTATTAAGGTTTCGCGGCAGACATGTGCTGAAGATCTTATAGCCCGTACTTAGAACTTTAGTGAATGAACAAAGCATGCTTTGTTTACTTACTAATCTATAATAAAAAATTATTTTTAAAAAACCCGCCTTCAGACTAAGATTTCAAACGCCCGCGCCACTACAGAGTATATAATTTATTGTTTATTTTTAAAAACCGCTAAACCGATTTCGATAAAATTTAAATTTTCTAAATCTGTTCAGGTGCCTTGGTGTAATCGGTGAACATAGATACATAAAAAAAAGATTCCGAAGAATTGAGAACCTCCTCCTTTTTCGAAGTCGGTGAAACCAATCGATGAGAGTATTTAAAAATAGGAGTACTTTATTATAGTAAATTATAATAACTCTTGTACCAATTTAAGGTCAAGGAGAAATCTAACAGAGAAATGCCAATAAAGAAACGCGGGTATTGTCTTGAACTCCTAACATTTTCAACACAACAAAACAACAAATCGTGGCGGAATCCTACCCACATTTTTCTAGCACCATTTGCCCCTAGCCCTGAGGCTTTTGGAAGATATTTTTGTTCATTTCTATAAAGTATTTCGATAAAGAGATTTTATATTCTGATGTGTGTGTGGTTACCCTACTTTCACCCACGTTCTAAAATTTCTTTCGCCAACTTAGATTAAGGCAACATCTTCGGGGACGCTGTAATACGTTAAGGGGCGACATTTGCATATAAATATTTAGATTTTTTATGGCCCGAGAAAAAAATATTAGCTTTTCGTCTCGCTTCGAAAATGTGAAGAATTTGTCAAATAGTTTATTCTATAATGCTATGGTTGGAACATGTTAAGCTAGCAGAAATAATATTATGAAGGTATTGTTATGCTAGGTATTCAAGTGCGTACAGCAATTCTACCACTTATAACAGGTGTATTTTTTCGGTAAGCTCGTCAAATCCTTTGCTCAGAATAACGCATCACAATAACGCACGATTTCGGCGTTATATACTCTCCTTTGCTGCCCATTCAGGTGGGTATGCACTATGCAGGTATAGGTGCAGTACACTTTCACACATCACCATGGTAAATCACATTGTAGACTGATAGACTCAGAGTCAAATCTCTCAAATCAGACTCAAGAACAAGCAGTTTCATCTAATATACAACCCAATATCAGGGGGACTAGTCACTATTTTTGACATTTCCAGTGGTCAGTGGATTCAAATTCAAATTCAAATTCATAATTATTTATTTCACGTAGGCCAACCTATGGCTCTTAGGACACGTCATGACTCTACCACCGGTTCGGAAAGCGGATTCTGCTTGAATTGAGAACAACAATTATAGACAGTTCCCATTTAAGAACTGTCAAACTCGTATTAATTCTTCATAAATATTTCGTGTCGGACAGTTTTAGCTAGCAACTAAATTATAGAGAATAGAACCTCAGAGTACAAATAAACTGGACCGCAAAGAAAAAGGGTTGGTTAGAAATTCTTCAATATCTTCATAAGTACCTGACCTAGCTTAATGAAATAAAGACTAAATTAAAGAACATTTTACTGTGCTTAAATGAAAATAAAGAAAATGTGAACTCAAGCTTTTCATTTTTAATAAATGTAAAATAAATGAAAATGCGCAGTTTTTCATTTTGAAGATTTTCTATCCGACCCTTTTTCTTTGCGGTCCAGTTTGATTTCACGGCGAGGTCTGCTACAAGCCTAACAGCTTTGTAACTCTATTTGAATGCGGTTTTATCTATGATTTGGCTATAGAACATTGATACAAACAATGTAATTCAATAGGAGTGTTACCAACTAATCAAACGAAATCTTAATCGTCAAAATGTGCGTATAGTATGGCAGCTTGTATGAAATAGTGAATTATGACATCATAAACATTTGACGAACTTTTAGTAGTATAGTTGATAATTTAAAACTATTAAACACTAGCTGACACGGCGAACTTCGTACCGCCAACTTATCTATTATAATTTTTTTTTTTTATTAAGTATTAAAACCTTCCGTGGACCTTAAGGAACATACAAAAAATAAATTAACCGAATTGGTCCATCCATTCTTGAGTTATGCGCTTACCAACATTCATTTTTATTTATATAGATAATAATAATAAAAATAACTAACTAAAATTATTTTGGAAGACTCTCTATTTAATAATTATTAAATACTAGCTGTTACCCGCGTTTGTTTCGTTTTTTTTAATCCTGCAAGCAAGCATGCAAAACAATGTATCACCTATGTTACTTACTCTCCGGCCCATAAACTATCTATATGCAAAATATTATGTCAATCCGTTGCTCTGTTGCTGCGTGATTGAAGAACAAACGTAAACGTAAGCGTATCTTCTCATAGGAACTGTGCATTTTTTGGGATAAAAAGTAGCCTTTTTCACTCTCCGTTCCATAAACTATCTCCAAGCAAAAAATCATGTAAATCCATTGCTCTGTTGCTGTGTGATTGAAGGACAAGCTTCCTAGAGGAAGTCTGAATTTTTTTCAGGATAAAAATTATTTTGGAAGACTCTCTATTTAATAATTATTAAATACTAGCTGTTACCCGCGTTTGTTTCGTTTTTTTTAATCCTGCAAGCAAGCATGCAAAACAATGTATCACCTATGTTACTTACTCTCCGGCCCATAAACTGTCTATATGCAAAAAATCATGTCAATCCGTTGCTCTGTTGCTGCGTGATTGAAGGACAAACCAACAAACAAACAATCAAAACACTTTCGCATTTATAATATTAGTAGGGATAATTACGTCGATGGTGCCCTATCAAGTCCTCACTGCGCGCGGTTATTTCGTGCAATAATAGGGTAGGTACATCAGCCACATCAGGGCACACGAGCGAAGCCCAGAATTCTTCAAAGTTTACAGAGATCCAGTCGCTGTTGCTGAAATCGGCAACGAAGTAATGAAATGGAATGAATGACTTTTCATCCCGATATTCCAACGGAATCGAAACTTACGCGGGCGAAACCGCGGGGCGCAGCTAGTAATATAATATGATTTTTGCGCGACGTACAGGCTTTCCTTTGTATAGAATCGGTGTACGAGTTCAAAGGCAGTTTAATTATTTTATCTGAGTGTATGTTTAGGCATACAATGGGGCAAATAAAAGACTAACTTTAGAAATTAGTTGCTATAATCTTGATCCGTTGACGGTGAGAAAACGAATGAAATTTGACATAAATTGTGTAAAATAGTTTGTGAAACGCCTGTTCTGCATTAATAGCAAATATTGTAGCTCCTCCACTTCTATCACAACGAGACAAGGCGTTTTCGCTTAAACACTGAGTTTTAGTGGGATAAGATATAGATGGCGATGTAGCGGAATTAAGGAAATTTAATTTCCGCTTTGGGAATCGTATTCTCGTAGTATAAAAGGGGAAGTTAAAGTGGAAAAAATACAAATACATAGTAAAAAAACATACTTACTGTAATTTTTGGAAGCAGGTATGTTCTGTACCTGTATAATAGTAACTAATAGCTGATGCCCGCAACTTCGTCCGCGTGGATTTAATTTTTAAAGTCCCTCAGGGCTCAGGAGCACTTTGATTTTCCGGGATAAAAGTAGCCTATGTCACTCTCCAGGTCCTCAACTATACCCATCCAAAAAACCACGACGATCCGTGGTTCTGATGCGGCGTGATAGAAGGACAAACCAACAAACAAACACATTTTCGCATTTATAATATTAATATGATTAGTATTAAATTGCATAGGAAAATACTGTATTACGTCCATATGATGTATTACAATTTACATCTATACCTTATTATATATTCTGTGCTACTATGTATAATCATCGTTTGGCTACCGACGCCTTTGGAGTAGTTTAACTTTGACAAAATAGACCTATCCATGATGCGCTATACGATAAAGTGTAAATGCCAGCTTAAGATGAACCGTACATTCAAAGTTTCCTATACATTCCGGGGTTCAAGTTATTTGACCTAATACTGAGGATTGTGATGACTATAATTTCTGAGCTACTAAACCGACGACGTTGAAATAATTACAGGACAATCTTTAAAGTACCTCCTTTCTAACAAAAAAATGAATGAAATCGGAATACGCGTTAATGAATTACAACTAAATACACATTTTGACTTTAATCCCCTCTCCCAAGGGAACCGTGCTGAGTTTAGGGATAAAAAGTATTGTATGTTTTACCTTGTAGTATGAACTTAAATCATGCCAAGTTTCATATAAATCCGTCCAGTAGTTTTTGCGTGATGCGCGGCCAAGATACAGACAGACAGACAAAAAATTAAAAAAAAAAATTGTTTTGGGCTCAGTATCGATAATAAAGCGTCCTCCAATTAAAATTTTCAAAATATATTTAATGTACAGAATTCGTCCCGTTACAGTTTTATTATATTATAGATTTTTTTAGGTAAATAGGCGAGATCCTACTTATATAATCGACCGAGCGAAGCGAAGGTCTTTGAGTCTACTTGGGTGAATTTGCACTTGTCCGTCCGTCCGTCCGTCCATCCGTCCGTCCGTCCGTCTGTCAGAGCATTATAAATTCTGAATTACTGAACGTAATTACTTCAATTTTAGATATAATATGTAAACCGATAGCCTCCAGCCGAAAATGGCTTAAAAAATTATAAAAATCTTTATTTCAGGGGGGCTCTCATAGAAGCGAATGCGAAGAAAAAAAATTTTTTTGCGTTTCATAGGGTTACAGTACCTCATTTTAAAGATAATTTGGAACAGAGTACAAAAGTTTTTTTTTTTATTTTTTTTCCTAAAATTGACGAAATGGGGGGCTTTTAAAGTGGAGATTATATTTGACCTCACAACGGAATAACCATTGAAAGCTGGGGCTTGAAATTTTTATAATTTTAGCGTAATATCATGTACTTGAACAACAAATACTAAAATTAGATAAATGTACTAAGGAAACTAAATTACTTAACTTTTAATGAGCAGCAACAACAGAACTTCACAATGATGTCAATAGATGGCGCTCTCATCTCATATGGCAAACGCAGCTATAGGTAACTTAATATTCAATTAAAATTATTATTTAGTCATTTAACAAACATTAATAAAACTTCACGTTGCAGTTTGTTTTTACATGTTTTCTGATCGTGTCGATAGTTGACGCTGTGTACAAGTAATTTAATTTGAATGTTCCAAAAAGCTCTACCTAAGTTTAATTGAGGCCTTGAGGATTTCACTATAACAGTTCCCTAACCTTTACGGGCTACCTATGTTAAGTTAGTTGACACTTTCTGTCAACTTTGTTATTACGAACCTCTACGGGACAACTAAAGGTGAAAATGTCATTGGGATGTTAGGATTGTATTTAGGGGCTACCTACGTAAAGAGACTTCTACAAAGGGGATGATTTAGGTATGGTTGGTGAAAACGGGCATAATAATAATGTCAATTTTGATCGTCATGTATCTATTGAATGAATAAGTAATTATGGGAAACCGTTACCGCGAGGTCTCAGTTCGGGGCGAACCACTAGTTATTTGTAGTTAAAGATCGCAAGCTGGTCCAAAGGAGATGCTATCACAGCACTCTCATCAGAGTAGATCTCGGTTATGTTGTTAGCAAGTTGGCCGACGGGATCCGCTCTGTTGCAACAATTTAATTAGTGCAAGCGATTCTAACTTAGCAAAAACACCTACTATAAAATATAAACGTATCGTATACAAAAAAAAATCGGCCAAGTGCGAGTCGGGCCTCGCTCTTTTAGGGTTCCGTCAAAAAAATTAAATAAAAATATTTCCATGTACCCATGGAAATATTTTAATTTAATTTTTTTAATTTAATTTAATTTTTATTATTTGTTGTTAAAGCGGCAATAGAAATACATATTATGTGAAAATTTCATCTGTCTATCTATTACGGTTTACGAGATACAGCCCGCTGACAGACGGACGGACGGACGGACAGCGTAGGCTTAGTAATAGGGTCCCGTTTGTACCCTTTGGGTACGGAAACCTAAAAAGAAACATTTTACATTCTTCTTTTTTTTTGGATTTTTTAAAAATGGTGAAAAAGCTAACTGTGTTGAGGTGATTATTTTTGTAGTTCAAAAACTTGCGAGAATTTTGCCCAAAATTCAAGTCTGCTAAACCGCACTCGACCGGCATGGTATCGTATGGGCTAAAGTCCTAAACCCTTCACAACTCGAGAGATTGACGGATTGAGATGATGGATGGTTAGGTATTTTACGGATTAAAGGATCTTTTACGGGCCACCTAAGCTAAGTTAGGTGACGCTTTCTGTCAATTTAGTTTTCACGAAGCTTTAGAGAACACCTAAACGTGTAAATGACATTGGGTAAGGGATAACAAATTTAAGGGCTACCTACATCTAATGACTCCTACTTAGGGGATAATTTAGGTGTGGTTGGTGAAATAGGCATAAGTACCGATTTTTATTTATAGGGTGAAATCAAATTACAAAAAAGAAAAATATACATACATAATAGTAATACGCCAGCCATGTAATAAATAAGCCACAGACGTTTTTGACGTAAAAATTGACGGATTTTATTTATGGAGTCAAATAAAGCATGCCTAAGGCACGGTGGAATAAAGTTAGGCATTTTTATGAACCTATAAAAAAACATTGTTGGGGTTTTATAGCTGCGAGTGAAATAACGTCAAAGTTATGAGTTAACGCAATATGACAAAGATATTCGATACTTCCATGGCTCAAAAATAAAATGCGTATTAGTATGACCATTATACGGCCCATGGACACTGCAAAAGCTTAACACTTTGTTAGACGAAGAATTAAATCTTTAAAATATACGTCTACTAGCGACCCGCCCCGTCCTCGCAGGGGTAGTACTTAGAGCATTATTACGCCTATGCTTTGCAAACTACTTGGAATGTTCCTTATGTTATACCTATCTTGAACAGGACGTAGTAGGTATAAAAGAAGTATTATGCAATATGCACCATACCAGCAGCATACATTGTTTTGTTATATCTCAAAGGGATTAGGCAGCGTTTTCGATGAAAGCTCCCAGGCGGCTTAAATTTTTCCGACAATTATCGTCATATTTCAACCAATTTACACAAATTATACACTAAAATCTTCCTCGTGAATCACCCTATCTATTGGTGATAACTGCAGGAAAATCCGTTCGGTAGTTTTTGAGTTTATCGCGAACAGACAGACAGACAGACAGACGCGGCGGGAGACTTTTAGTGATAGTATCAGAAGCTTCTTGGTGCGGTAGCTCACTTGTACGCGTTTAGTTTAGTTACTTGTACTAATATAGGTACGTATCAAAAGTTACGAAAATTTTTCCCTAACATAAATATACATACACATATACATATATAACCTTTTACTTGTAAAGACAACATGAATCTTTTTTTTCACCGTTTTAAGACCCGTGTAGGACAAGGGTTCGTCCCAAAAACGGCTTAACATTGAAAGCTGTAGGACAACAAGTAGTTCAACAACAAATGTTTTGTTACATGTAAGGCAATAGAAAATTAACTTTAATTTTATATAACGGTATTTTTCTTGAAAATTGGTAATTTTAACAAACCTTTATTCTTAGACAAAGTAATCTTAGCCAAAATAGCAACCAAAATAAAATTTTGTAAAAATTTTACCTAAAAACCTAGGCACCAAACCACTAGTTATCATAATTTATGTTTCATAATTAATTTGCTAACCGTACTTTCAGTTAGCTGCGGTCACCGTGTGTTGCAGTTTCAAAGGCGGAATTGGAAACAAACTTTCTCGGTGCTCATTCATGAGCTCGCTTTACTATAACTATCAACCTACGAAACAAAGACAAAGTGACTTTACATAATAGTAAATTGGCGTTTTTAAAGAATAAATTACATGACTTGCCTGTTTTCACAAACATTCCTTAACATCTACGGGCTACCTTAGCTAATTTAGGTGACTCTTTCTATTTCGTTTTGACGAACCTTTAGAGAACACCTAGAGGTAAAAATTACATTGGGTAAGAGATTGTAGGTATTTAGGGGCTACCTAAGTAAAGAGACTCCTACTTAGGGGATGATTGGTGAAAATGGACATAAGGCACGTTTTACCAACCCTAAATATGAATTACTAGATGATGCCCGCGACTTTATTTAATTCCCACGGGAACTCTTAAGATTTCCGGGATCAAATGTAGCCTATGTGTTAATTCTGGGTATGAGCTATCTCCATTCCTTTCAGCCAAATTGGTTCATTATTTGTGGCGTGAAAGAGTAACAAACATCCATCCAACCATACATCCATCCTCACAAACTTTCACATTTATAATATTAGTAGGATGTTCATCAAATACGTCTTTTAACTGTTACCTTCCTGACGAAATTAATCGTACGATCAATCTCGATCAATGGCTCAGAAATCATTTGCATCGTAGACGTAATCGTACATCTAATGTTATAAAAGCGAAAGTGTTTTTGTTTGTTTGTTGGTTTGTCCTTCAATACGCCGCAACAGAGCAACCGATTGACGTGATTTTTTGCATGTGTATAGTTAAAGACTTGGAGAGTGACAAAGGGTACCTTTTATCCCGGAAAAAACATGCGTGATTTTTAAGAACTAACTGCACGCGGATGAATTCACATAGCTTGTCTTGGATAGAAATTAATCAAAGAGTCCTCAAGGAATTTCATTAATCAACTAGACGTTAAATAACTAATTGAAAGCCACAAGATACGATTATCTAGCCAGCAGAAAACAAAAGGCGGATGTAAAAGCATCCCAACATGATATCCAAGACACATCCGTTTGGGGTAATTGAATTCTGCCCCCTCCGCTCTCCTGCCTTTTAAGAGAGAACTGTGAGCCAGTTAAAAATTTCTTCATAAATTACAGTTAACAGGTTAATAATATTTATACATGAATACCTCTCGTATTGTTTTCTTCAAAAAATTTATGTAATGAAAAACTAGATGATGCCCGCAACTTCATTCACGTGGATTGAGGTTTTTGACTCCCGCGGGAACCCTTTAATTTAGGATAAAATGCAGCCTATGTGTTATTCCAGGGTATAATCTATCTCCTCTCCAAATCTCAGCCAAATCCGTCCATTCGTTTTTGCGTGAAAGACACACACACACACCCAGCATACAAACTTTCGCCTTCATAATGTTAGTGTGATATTGGAACGTAGTTCCTTATCGCGCGGTACGGAAGGGGGCTAGACGGAAAAAATTAAGGAACCGACACTCGACACATTTTTGAAACCGACACTTTTTTGTTGAATGTGAATTTTGCATTGTGTTCGGTATTTTCGCCATACAACACGGCGTCTGCATGGCCTAGTGGATCCGGCAGTCGCCTAAAAGTTCAACGTCGATGGTTCGAATCCCAGCTCGACAGACTGAATTTTCTATTTTCTATTTTATTTTAAATAATTTCTACATGTGGAATTTTTCCCTAATTTTTTATTGTATAAATTGGATAAAATTTTATTGTACTACTAACGCCATCTGTTAAAAAACCAGAGTAACTCTTTGGTTTTGTAACAGTGCTGCAATAGAAATAAACTAAATATAATTCATCGTAGTTAATCAATTTAATACTAGATGACACCGCTAGTTTATTAAAATTCCTTCACTAAAATTAATCGAAAGGAACTACGTTCCATCCGGGTGTCTCTTGACACCTCTCAAGTTTTTATATTAGTGTGATGTGAAGTGTAAAAGTGTGATTAACCCAAAAATTAAACACATAGTCCTAGGGAGAGTCTCTACTCTCTTGGAAAGAGAAGACTCTTCTTTTGATGTCCATATTTTTATTTTGAGCTGAAACCCTTGACCTAAACCTTATTGATTGTGGTTTTTAAAAATTCTTTGAAAACTCCTTATTCTGAGATAAGAGGTATTATATTATATCCTTCTCCAGGGTATACGCTGTCTCCTAGCCAAATTTTGTCGAAATTGGTCCAGAGGTTTAGTCGTGAAGTTGTATCAAACAGAGAATTTCTTTTCCATAAATTCAAGTGATCACAAGTTCGCAAAAATTTAGATTGTAGCGATTTTGAGCTTTATAATCATAAGTTTAAAGTATTCGCCATATCACTTATCAGTGCCTGAAACAAAACTTTCTTGTTTGTTATCGTTTAATGTATTGTGAAATGACTTTTATAAAGTTTGATAAAAATTATACTTTCTCTTGTCTTGTTTTTCTCGAACGTGTATTTTCAACTCGACACTGTTATTGCTCCCACATGGAAGTCCTTTGTTTCAAGTATATTTTGTGTTTTATTTTTGGAAAATATTTAGTTTTCTTAGAAAAATCTATATATAATATATACTAGCTAACCCAGCCACGCGTTGCTGTGACCCAGTAGGTATAATAGATTCAATTAATATTAAGATAAAAAGATAAGATATATATATTTCTTGTGTGCGTGTGTATATCACTGAACTCCTCCTAGACGGGTGGATAGATTTTGATGAAATTTTTTGTGTGAGTTCAAGGGGATTCGAGGATGGTTTAGATTCACAATTTGGTCCACTGGAAAATGTTTATTTAACTAATTTTTCATTTATAAGTAGTGGCGGTACGAAGTTCGCTGGGTCAGCTGGTATTAAGATATTATTTTTTCATACACTCACTGAAGAATACGTGAAGACTTGAATCCAACACTTAGATGCTTCATGAGAGGATCGATTTCAACTCGTTGTAATGGTTACAACAACCGGATGTTAAATCTCGGTGCGTCATATGGTTGCACTGAACGAATTCCAAGTAGGTATGGGACAGGAATTCGTACTTGATGGGGCAATGAGGATTTTTTGAGGACTCACGAGGCATCTTCACTGGTTCGTTAGTAGAATTCGCACCCAACAGTGGAATTGGAGTGTCACACCGGCCGGCATTAGTTTTAAATTTGAGCGTTTTAGAGTTTTTTCAAAGAGTTATTTGCGTAAAAACCAATTTGCACTTTTCTTCACGTCGTCGCACGTCGCAAAATATACATAAACCTCTATTGACCATAATTATTTCTGATTTTTCGATTGATAAACTTCGGAGATAACTGGGGGGGAACGGTATTTTTTTCGACATTTTGTCCGATTAATCAAAAACTTCTTCTTCTTGGTCGCGTTCTTCATTTCATTTCTGGTAGTGTCCGTAGTTCAAGTTTTTCGTAACGGTCGTCACTAAAGCCTTCCACTCCTTTTGGTCTTCAGCCTTTCCTTATTGCGGTTGTAAATGGGAGGCCAGTGAGTGTCCTGATCTGGTCCGACCAGCGGCTAGGTGATCGGCCGCGTGGTCTTTTTGCCCTCCACCTTGCCTATGACTATCACACGCACGCACTTACACACACCCACACACACACACACACACACACACACACACACACACACACACACACACACACACACACACACACACACACACACACACACACACGACCCCACACAACACTCACGCATGCACGCGCACATATGTATACACATATGCACACGCCATCACATGCTTGTTAAATTTTACGAATTTTATTTGTAATTAAGAAATTTCAATGTATATTTTTATGATAACTACCAATATGTAAACATTGTTATAGAAGAGCGAGACCACCTGATGCAGGTATTTAAATTTACTTAAAAGGTGGTCTCAGCCCCTAAAATAGAATAGACTCAGTTTGTCTTAAAAATCTGCTTTAGAATGTACATGTAAAGCCCTTTCATATGATACCCCACTCGGAATAGTTATCTTACTTTGAAATTTCAAACCCCAGATATACCCCTTTTTTTAAACAAACTAAAAATTATTTTCGTTTTTTTTATTCCAATGATTTTGGGTCACTATTTTGTACAATTATTCCTAATTTTATGTCGATAGCTTTAATAGTTACTAAAATAATCGACTGTGACAGACGGACGGACGGACGGACGGACGGAGAAAGACTCACCATAAGGGTTCTATTTTTACCAGTTTGGTACGGAACCCTAAAAATAGTTCTATCTTCACTGGGTACTTATTAAAATCTATATTAGGATCTTGAAACAAAGACTTCAATATCAGTCTCGGTGGTGCCATCAGACTTCGATACAAAGCTATCTTTTCCTGAAAGCGTTTTCAAGTTTCCATTCAAATTTTATTGTTGCCCGCCAATATTATTTAATGCAGAATGTTATAAGATGTTAGAAGCCGTGATAGCCTAGTGGTCAGGACTGCGGTCTCCTATTCGGAGGGTCGCAGGTTCGATCCCGGGTACGGACCTCTGACTTTTCGAAGTTACGTGCGTTTAAGCAGTTAAATATCACATGCTTTAAAGGTGAAGGAAAAAATCGTGAGGAAACCTGCACACCTGAGAGTTCTCCATAACGTTCTCGAAGGTGTGTGAAGTCCACCAATTCGCATTGTGCCAGAGTGGTGGACTAAGGCCTATAGCCATTCTCTGAAACGAGACCTGCGCTCAGTAGTGAGACGTTAATGGGTTGATGATGATTATGTCTGAAACGTCTCATTTAACAGGTATTTTGTCAGATATTAATATACGAACATAGACGAATGATATTTACTAAAGTATACGAACGGTGACCAATGGCACCAACATCCTTCATTGATTCTGTTCACCTTTGTCACCCGGACTTAAGATCCTAATAGTTAAGGCGCATCCCGCAAGTTAAGTTAGTAGTTAAGGTCGATCCCGCAGGGACACTCCGAACATAGCTCTCAGCGGGCGATGGAGATAGCTATGCTCGGAGTGTCCCTGCGGGATCGAATCAGAAATGAGGAGATCCGTAGGAGAACCAGAGTCACCGACATAGCTCAGCGCGTCGCGAAGCTGAAGGGAAATGGACGGGGCACATAGTTCGAAGAGCTGATGGTCGTTGGGGTCCCAAGGTACTGGAGTGGCGACCCCGCACCGGGAAGCGCAGTGTTAGCAGACCCCCACTAGGTGGACTGACGACTTCAAACGAGTCGCAGGGAGCCCCTGGATTCAGGCGGCGCAAGACCGAGACCTGTGGAAGTCCATGCAAGAGACCTTTGTCTAGCAGTGGACGTCTATCGGTTGATAAAGAAGAAGTTAAGGCGCTACGGTGGATCATACGTAAATACATCCATACTGCGCAAATAGTCACATCCAAACGTAGACTGCTAAAACCATAACCCTCCATTTTCTTTTGTCGTAGTAGGGTAAAAAACTTTCAGTTAGTGACATAGGTACATTCAGTTTGTGCCAAGTTTCATAGTTCCGTCGGACTGTTTCCCCAGCGATTTGCGCTCGTAAATAACAGATTTTCGCAGCTCGCACGCATGCATCACCGGCAGCCGTGAAACCTCGTGCAAATTGTGGTGGCTATTTGTTTAACCAGACATTTACATTTTACGCTGCTTTTACAGTTTACTAATATTGTAACTGGAATGGCGTTATGTGAAGTGTCCACTCGCAACTAACTTTCGCAATACCTTGCAGAAATCAAAAAAAAATCTAAATTCAAAATTATTTATTCCACGTAGGCCAACCTGTGGCTCTTATGAAACGTCATGACTCTACCACCGGTTCGGAAAGCGGATCCTGCTGAGAAGAGCCGGCAAGAAACTCAGCAGTTGCTCTGTTCAAAATAATCATACGCCGCAACTTGTCATGGTTCCGTGCATTCATGTTGTATGATAATAGAGGTAAAATGGTTCTTAAAAGCCTTCATCGTTTCCCTGGTACCAATTTCCGTTGGGGTTTTGTAGCCAACGATTGGGAGATGGTAGGGGTGATGCCGACTAAGTCCCTTCGTAAGGCCAACCACATCCCGCTTTTCTACGGTTGGCCCCACGATTTTTAGGGATAACAAGTCTTACAGTTGACCAACCAAACTAGGGACAAAGGCCCAACTACCAGCCAACGCAAATTACTACTAGTTTTAGTCGTCTAACATACCTCTTGTTTCGGAAACAATCTCAAAACAATCCCATTAGAAATAAACCTTACGAGCAATTTTGTGGGGTTCTCAGTCTAAAGCTGTTAAATCTCAGCAACGACGTAATGTCTAGACTGAACGTAATTCTAGTCTAGAATGTTCGTAATGAGTCAGACGGGCTTGCTTTAAGGAGGGATCTAGTAAAACTGACTCGAGCTTATTATGCGAGTCTGCCCTTATTTCTTATATCTTATTAAAACACTGCTCTATATTCTCAGATTGCTTGGTTTTGGTTGCTCCCTTTTGAAGTCTCTCTGTAATGGATTCGAAACGTACCTATTACTCAAAACATTAGAAAACAATACTGGGTAATTTTGGATAGGCGTCGCTTCCGATTTGCCCAATAGTAAATTATAGGAGCTTTGGTGTCCTTTTTCAACAAAATTAAGATAATTTAATATAAATAATTATTTTAAAAAAAACCAACCTCAAACGCCCGCGTCACTACAAAGTATATAATTTATTGTTGATATTTTAAAAACTACTCAACCAATTTTGAAATTTCAATGGAACCGCCTGGGAGGAGACCTTTTAAAACAAAAAAAGAATTTTCTAAGTCGGTTCAGGCGTTTTCGAGTAATCGGTAAACATAATAAAAAAAATAAAACTCCTCCTTTTTTGAAGTCGGTTAAAAAGGTCACAAAAACCTACTTACAAAATTTAACGTTGGTTTTATAGGGAATATTCCAATAAACGCAAAACTGAGAGAACGACATCAGCACCAACACCTGTGTTATTAAAGAAAGCCTATCTTCTATGTAACGAAAAATATTTAAAAAATTAAAATATTGTAGAGTTACATTTTATTTTAAAGACGAGAACCCTTTTCGGGTAAAGGCCTAACCCTCGGTTGAACGATGACAGGTGGACCATAAAACAATAAGTTGGCCTGGCCCTAAAGGAAAAGGGAAAAGAGGCAGACCCAAATTCAAATGGGCAGACGATATCTGCAGGATGGCAATGATAAATTATCTTAGAAAAATAATGGCTGCGTCAAACCTGATAAAAGGAAACTGGAACGCTCTAGAGGAGGTCTGTACCCACAAGAGTTAACTATAATTAAAGCCAAATCGATACATTCATCATCAATAGACTATAACAGCTGTCCACTGCTGGACTAAAGGCCTCTCCCAAGGGGAGGGTTTGCCCATAAGCACCACGCGGGAAAGACGGGTTGGTGATCGCAGTAGATGGTAGTAGAACAGAGAACGCTGTTGCCCGTTCTCCGTTATATTCCCTTAGTCGCCTCGTACGACACCCGCGGGAAGAGGAGGGTTGGTAACGGCAGATCAGAATCGATACATTGGCAGTAGCCAATAATATGTTCACAGTAATGAAGCGTAAGACGTAAGTTATATTTATCGATCGCTGGAACAGCCTACCACCACACATTCCTTTTATTCTCACAATTTAAGAGCTTCAATAGCCCAACAGTTAAAGGTGTGGACTGAAAACTGAAGGGTCGCTGGTTCGAATCCCACCCGTTGCACTATTGTCGTACCCACTCATAGCACAAGCTTTCCGCTTAATTGGAGGGGATAGGAGGATATTAGTCAACTTCAATTTGACTATTATTATATTTTAAAAAATCTTACTAACATTATAAACTAGATGATGCTCATGATTTCGTCCGCGTGGATAAGGGATATTTAACTCCCGCTTTACTTTATTTAACCGCGGAAATCTTTAATTTTTCGATTAAATGTAGGCGTCAAAGAGTAACAAACATCCATCCATCCAAACATCCATACATCCATCCTCACAAAGTTTCGCATTTATAATATTATTAGTAGGATAGGATTAGTAGAAAGTAGGATAGGATAGTAGGATGCGTTTGTGCTTGGTTTCTTCGTTTGCCCATCAATCACGCATTTTTGCATGGATAGAGTTGAAAACTTGAAGTTTTACCCCGGTTAGACTTTTATCCCGGAAAAATAGTGGGTTTTATTTAAAAATTATTTTTAAAAACAGTTCGACGCGGAAAAAGTGCGGCAAAGGCCATTGTTTGAGCAAACTGCCCAGAAGCAGCTGCTAAAAGTAAAGTAAGAAGTAGCGCAGCAGACGCAAAAGGCCATAAGAACGCCAATGGCAATAAAAACTAACTAAAAATCGCGGATTGCCCTCTCCCTAAAGAAACAGAATAAAGACCGATAAAGTCACAAACATATCCTATAAAACGACGCTATGTTGACAAATGCGAGTCATCAATAACAAAATATGTGAAATAGCTTACCCGGCGTATAAAATACGCGAAACATAAAACTCATAAATCACAGAGTATCGCTAACGCAGTCGTTCGGATAAACTAGGTATAGATTTTCTTAAACGACATCCCCTGGCTTGCAGCTTGCCGTTTTACTTTGGTGTTTAGGTTAAAGTCGCAACGTGAGCGATAAATCAAAAACCAAAAAAAGTTTTATATTGATTTACTTAATAAGCATTTTTGGAACCAGCGTCTTTTCCTGCAATTTAATATTATTGTGATTACTAAGTGCCGATTTCACCAACGTCGAATAACGTTTATCCGAGAAACAAATTGGGCGTTTTGACAGTTTTTGTATTGAAAATACTGTCTAAATATCAAATTTATGCTCGGATAAATCTTATTTACGTTGTTCGGCCCTAATTGATTATTTCACCATAACCAAGTGACGTTTAACCGAGTAATAAAGATCTTTTGGCAGATTTTCAATACAAAAACCGTCATATTGACGTCAAATTGATTCGTCAGTTTAACGTTAATCGGCGATGTAGTTTCATAGTACGAAATAGTTTCAAATTGGTAAACCTCATAATATACATAATAATATATAAAAATTCTTTTTAAAAAAACCCGACTTCAATGGCCACTGAAAAGTATAAAAATAATTTCAGTTTGTACACGTATGTTGAAGTCGGGCGGACCTAAATAGAAACGATGAAACGAATGCGCTACGCTAGCCAAAACTTTAGTTTGTAGGTCCAGGCACAGAATATAATAGCAGGTACTTGGTACAGGTACGCTGAAGTCGGGCGAGCGTTGCAGTTTCATATCGTTCTATCTAATCCGATTTAAATGTACATGCACATTTTCAGCTCAATGGGAAACCGGGAATGGTTCTAATACATCTTGCAAGTTTTGAACTAAATATATATTGCAATATAAATAAAAGCTTGTAAATGAGATGATAAATAGACATTCAGTTTATGTATGTATGGTAAGCACTAGGCATGGTCAAAAGTCTACACATACTCTGATCGATTTTCGATTTCCTCTATTTAATTGAGATAAATAAAAAAAAAAAAAAATTTGAAATCAGTTAAGATTTGATGGAGATATGGAGTAACATCGATAAAAAAAATACGCGTCGAATTGAGAACCTCCTCTTTTTGTATTTTTTTAAGTCGGTTAAAAATAGATAAGATTTTCAACCAAACCAATGTTAAGCTAGTGAATTTGTGATACAGTTTTTCTTTGCACGAATGTTTACGAATGTTTTCAACTTTTTATTGTTCACTCATATTTTTATATTTATAAAAATTATATCCATAATATAGCAAACGGAAACATTTTGTTAGTCAATTACAAAACTCACGCAGATCATCGCAAAAGGTCAATTTCCTCAACATTTCATGGAACATAATATTTATCTTAATCTCTTAAAGATAACGCGAGCGTTCCGGCATTAGCCTCCGAATATAGGTCATAGGGGCAAACCGTAATATTATACCAGGGCCATATCATTAGTTTATTGATACTTGATAGTTGTTTAACAGTGAATCTAGAGATTTTAAAGCAGGAAATATTCCGTGAAAACCCCTCTTGAGAAAAGAGTTGGTTAAGTTTATTCGAAGATACATGTTTTAACTTAATGCTAAGCGGAAGTCGTGGACTTAAATAGCCCTGTGAAATTAAATACTGTAATATGATTATTTTCATCTAGAGAAAAGAATTCAATTATATGAATTTCTAGAATTCTTTTAGGTATCTTGAAGCGAACTGCTAAATCGGTGAAGCGGTGTGCTACAACTGAATACTAATTCAAAATTCCAATACTAGTAGTATAATAATATTTCGAAATGAAATAGAATTACGTATTAGCACTGGGCAATTTATTCAACTCCTTTGTATCGAATATTATGTTAAAATGTGATACAGAAATGGTAAATGTAACGAAAAATATTACATTGAATATAAAATTACTTTTGCGCATATTGTTTTGTAATTTTTACACTGTTATTCATTTTTTGTATGAATCGTCTCGCTTTCTTCAAAAAGAACAATTCAATTAAAAGTTAAAATCTGTTTTTCATTCGGTGATTATAAAAACACTTAAGGCGTGATGCACATCAGGTGGTTAGAGATTTTGCCCATCAAAAAGCAAACAAAGATGGTTGCAAAAGTCTTTATTTAGACAACTGACTCTGATCCATATTTAATAACAGAGTCAATTTCTCAAAAATGATCAATTGTTTAGTCTTCACAAGAACCACATGTTGGCCTTTTTGAAGGCCTTTTGAATTTAAAGTTTTCAATTTTCTAGCCTTTTTCAATTTCAAAAACTTTTGCAACAAGCGTTTTTTGACCGTCTGATGTGCAACTGGCTCTAAGCTCGTGACATCCCGTAATTTGGAAAAAAAATGTTCTCTAAAGAGTGCATCGCGCTCAGAGGAGGTCTACGCCCTTTTGAGTGACAACTATGACGTCACGCTAAGGGTGTGTACATACGTCCTGCATAAGGACTGGTTAAAAATTTTATTTGTCTTATGAAAAAAATGAAACCACTAGCCAGACAAGTTAGCGCTGAATCACAATCTCACCAGATGGTAAGTGATGTCGAAGTCAGATAGAAGCGTGCTTACCTAAAGTATAACTTATGGCAGTTTTTATTTTCTACGCGGTAACGTACTAGATCTTTTCTTTAATCGTACTAATCTGCTTTTCAGTCTAAAACTTTTTCATAGCCCAAAAACGAGATATATCTCGTTAACCTTTCTATGAAGGCACCGAGAATGTTATGGAACCAATATCCTACTTCCTACTAATATTATAAATACGAAAGTTTGTTAGTTGTCTGTATGGATTGATGGATGGATTTTTGGATGGTTAATTGTCTTGAGTTCCACGCGGATGAAGTCGCGGGCATCATGTATACATATAATAAAACTGTAACTGGAAGATTTCTGTACACATAATATATTTTGAAAATTTTAATTGGGGGATGCTTTACTATCGATACTGAGCCCAAAACAGATTTTTATTTAATTTTTGTCTGTTTGTTTGTCCTTCTTTCACGTAAAAACTACCGCACAGATTTCTACAAAATTTTATACCGTGGTAGCTTATTACTCGGGTCAACATCTAGGCTACTTTTTATCCCGGAAAATCAAGGAGTTCCCGAGGGACTTTAAAAACTAAATCCACGCGGACAAAGTCGCGGGCATCAGCTAGTCTAGTAATAAATATATCCTTTACATTCCAAATAACAAAACGGGTTCCACAGAATTTTGAAAACCAACTTTTTATACAATATACATCATAGTCTATACTCATAATTATTATTTATAATAAAATCATTTTCAAATACCAATTTTTGTTGCAATTTAAACTTTCGTATGTAGATACCCTTAACAGTGTCAGCTGAAATTCACATAGTGAATGCAGAGAACTAAATGTTTGGGAAAAAACGGTCATTAATGTTCAGTGCAGGACAAGGACCTCTCCTATTAATGAGAGAGTAGCGTACGGTTCTACTTAGGCTTCCCACAGACTAGAGGCTTTTTTTTCTTTTTAACCGACTTTAAAAAACACAAAAAGAGGAGGTTCGACGCGTTTTTTTTGTCGATGTCCATCCATATCTCCATCAAATCTTAACTGATTTCAATAATCATGGCTAGTCTAATACAGTGGGGTTTAAACTGGGACGGTTTGGCGAAATCTGAAACCATCCTTACTAATATTATAAAAAAGTTTGTTTGTTAGTTTGTCCTTCAATCATGGCACCAGTTTGACGTGATTTTTTGCATGAGTATAGTTGAGGACTGGGGGAGTAACATAGGCTACTTTAATCCCGGAAAAGCAAAGATTTCCCGAGGGATTTTTAAAAACTAAATCCACGCGGACGAAGTCGCGGACATCAGCTAATAGGAGTACATCTCCTACATCCATCCATCCATCTATACATCTATCCTCACAAATTAACCTTATTATAATATTAGTAGGATTAGTAGGATAGTAGGATTATAATATTAGTAGGATTACAACTGGTTACTGCAATGCGTTTCAGAAATTGCTCGCACTTCGATACATTTAAAAACCGTCCTGAAAATGAGCCACAAAAGCTATCTCTGTTACAAATTTCATCACGGTTGGTTTCAACAAAATTCCGATGAGACGACGGAATGCTCCCTCAAATACAAACATTTTCAAGACATTCCGAATGTTCTGTTTTGCAATACAAGATTAAAATCTAAATTCCCCGTGTTCCGGGACCAATCAGCGCGTCGCGTCGCCGTTCGCAGTAACAGGGAGTTTCCATTTTGACAAAATTGCCCTCATAAAAGTGGGATGGAACGGCTGAAGAATCTTAATTGAGTCGGCGTTAAACAGGAAGCGGTGGAGGACATTAGCGGCCGCGTAACCGGACCAAATTAAAACTAAAATAGGTAATTTATGGGCCTCCTTAGGCTCAGGGTCAGTCAGCGGGCGATGGAGAAAGCTACGCTTGGAGCACCCCTGCAAGATCAAATCAGAAATGAGGAGATCCGTAGGGGAACCAAAGTCACCTACATAGCGAACCAGTGGTAGACTCATCGACGATTCAAAAGCACTTTTTAAAAAGTTTATTTGAATAAAAACATTTCTATTCTATTCTATCCTATTCTGTTCTACAGCTCAGCGAGTCGCGAAACTGAAGTGGAAATGGGCGGGCACATAGTTCGAAGAGCTTATAGTCGTTGAGGTCCCAAGGTGCTGGAGTGGCGACCTCGTAACAAAAACCGCAGCGCAAGACTGAGGCTTGTGGAAGTTCATACAAGAAACCTTTGCCCAACAGTAAGCATCTTCAGTTGAAAAAGAAGAAGAAGAATATGCCATGGAGTGTCAGCAGAGATGCCTAGTGCAGGTAGGACTGAGGTCTCCTATTTGGGGGGTCACAGGTTCGATCCCGGGCACGCCTCTGACTTTACGGAGGTATGTGCGTTTACGCAATGAATTATTAATTGCTTCAATGTTGAAGGAAAACATCGTAAGAAAACCTGTACGTCTGAGAGTTCTCCATTACGTTTTCGAAGGTGTGTCAAAGTCTGCCGATTTTCATTGTGAACTATAGCCTACAACCCTTCTCTGAGAGGAGACCTGCGCTCAGTGGTGAGCTATTGATGGGATGCTGGGGTCTTATTGCAACAAAAACTTGCGAGATAATTCACCATGATTAATTGAATAGTCTAGCACTGAAATGCAGTATTTTTATAAACAATCAAGGATATCCGAGCATAAAGCCACCGGCGGGAATGGGGCTACTTTCAGTCTGCCCGTCTTAACGTGAATTGAATTGTAGTACCTAAGCTTTTTTTGGAACTTCACCTCATTGTGGAAATATTATATTTTATTCTATTCTAACAAAGTTGCATGGGTTAAATCGGCATGGCATCCGGCTGCCCACAAGATAGTATAATAGTAGATTATTAACCAAGGGGATAAAGCAGTGTCTTCTGTCGCGGGTGACGATTTAAATCGCGAGCGTAACGAAGGACTCGAGGTTTACTCCCGAGCGTAGCGAGGGTGTTAAAAACTTAAATCACGAGCGAAGCGAGGGATTTAAGACGAGTCCTGAGTGTAGTGAGGGATTTAAGTTCACCCAAGACTAAGACAGCTTTATCGCCGAGGGAAATACTCTACTTTTCGTACCATTTGCGAAAAAATTAACACAATAATAATATGAGATAAGCATTTATTAAAAATAATCACAATTAAAAGTAAAAGTTAACATTCGAAACATTGGTCCAATTATTGATAGAGTTACATTTTTGTTTGGTACATGTATTGTTGATGAGTTGATTTGAGTATTTCTCTGTTCTTGCGTCTGACCATTTGCACTGATGGAATCCGACAATTCACTGTCACTGTCGCTTTGATTTAACATCGTAACGTATTTGTAGAACATTAACTTATTTATAAAAATAAATTAAAATAAACTTAACGTTTAGGACTAGCGCAAACATACAACTTTTAGTTGAACAACTATTTAGTTGTGTTTCATAAGTTTATGGAAATGTACTGCGATCATAGAATGTGCGCAAACTATCAACACGATAGTTGCTCGACAAAAAAATCAAAAAGCCTTACGATTTGCTTTTGATTGTATGGAATTCACGAAAAGTACACAACTCGACTAAACAGTTTAGTCGATGTAAAAGTTGTATGTATGCGCCTTACCTTATGTATTTGAAGAAAACAAAAACGCGGCAAATTCCTAGACTAATATTTTTTTGTCGGAAAAGCAAAGCAAGCTCATACGGCCTCGTCGGTTTTCGTAATTTTATTTAATAATCATAACTGCATAATAAATGCGTATTCCTTTTTCAAAAAGATGTATAATGCTTTATATACAAACTCAATGGTGTAAACACAGGTGTAGTTCAGTATAAATTTCGGTAAGTATTCAAAATTTAAATCACATTCTCCCCCTAGAGGATGAATGAAATTCAGTACAATTTTCTTTCCCTGTTTTTAACAAATTAAAAATGACTATTGTTATGTTCGCTTTTTGTGGCACAGAATGTCACTTTTTTGAGCAAGTGGTACGAAAAAAACTTATTACAGTGTAATAGCTTCATAATAATATTGTAAAATGATTATTTTGAAAAGAGCAACTGCTGAGTTTCTTGCCGGCTCTTCTCAGCAGAATCCGCTTTCCGAACCGGTGGTAGAATCATGACGTGTCATAAGAGCCACAGGTTGGCCTACATGAAATAAATAATTTTGAATTTGAATTTGAATTTGAATTTGACATAGCTCTCTCCGTAACTCACTGAGTGTCCCTGAGCCTTCCTATATGGCCTGAAGTTATCGACAATGTTTCAGATCCATTAGAAATCCATAAGTTTGGACTATATAACAAACTTTATGGAATCATATCGAAAGGCCATTTACATAATTAAAAGCTAAAAATCCGCTATCGCTTATACTTATACCAAGTTCAATTAAACTACCGAGAAGAAGACCGTATTCCTAAAATATGGCGTCATTAATACAGAAATAGCGGACTTTTCCTTTAAAACTCCCGAAACAGGCGCCCGCAGCGACTAAGTGGTTCAAAGATTTAGTGAAAAATAAACCGTTTAGTGGTTTTACGAGCTGTTTCATAATGTTCAGAGGATGAAACTCGCATTTTTGGAGGCTTATCATGTTTCTATACAAATTCTACTTTGTCTCTGTCTTCTGTTAATATTAAGATATACCTTTTACGTTGAAATAATCCTTACTAATATTAGAAATGCGAAAGTGTAATGTTTGTTGGTTTATCTTTCAATCGGGCCGCAACAGACCAACAGATCAACTGATTTTTTTTTTGCATAGACAGTGACATAGGTTACTTTTTACAAGCTTTTATTTAACTTGAAATTTATGTTTAGGTCAAATCTAATTTTGCATGTATATGTAAATCGGATGACAATTATTGGGACGTGGAGCTGATCTGATGATGGAGCTGGAAGGTAGCTACCGGAACTCTATAGTAAAACGACGTAACCCTTCGGATTTGGGCTCTTTTGATTTGTCTTGTCAAGTACTCTGGTCCTAGTCGATATCCAGGTTCTGATGATGGAGCTGGAAGGTGGCTATAAAATAAAATAAAAATAAAAATAGCTTTATTTTCCTCTTACAATTATTGTTCTTAATATTAGTTTTCCTACTTACTAAGTTTTAAGGGTACAAATACTATTTTTTTTGTAGCGTAGTAGTGGGGTTGGTGTGTATTTTATATTGTGTATTGGGGTATGTGTAAATATATGTGGTATGTATAGATGTAATGTGTAGGTAGTGTTGTTGTTCATGTAAGAGGACCGCCTTCCGCGGTGAAAGCCTCCTCCATCCTTTTCCATAAGGCTCTCTGTGTAGCAATTCTATGCCACGCTTTCCCCGCAACCTTTACAATATCGTCGCTCCACCTTTGAGCTGGTCTGCCTGGCCTGCGCTTTTTGTTGATAGGGTACCAGTTTGTTGTGATTTGAGACCACCTTTCATCTGATACCCTCTGAACATGACCGGCCCAGTAGGTGGCTATAGGAACATTGTAATCAAACGACGTAACCCTAACGAGTTTGGGCTCATTTGATTCATCTCGACAAGTATTCTGATCCTAGATGATATCCATGGGTCTGATGGTACAGCCAGTTATTAAAAGCTTGTTTAAAGAAATATAAAATGGTTAATTTACACTTTTTTACTTTTAGACGAAGTCGCGGGGTCAGCTAGTTTCTTAGATAAGCATTACTCGTCCAAGGATTACAATAAAGTTCGTTCGTTCGTTCGTTAGCAACCCATCAACGGCTCACTACTGAGCGCAGGTCTCCTCTCAGAGAAGGGTTATAGGCCATAGTCCACCACGCTGGCCCAATGCGCATTGGCGGACAACAATAAAGTTCACAAGCATACAAATGTTTGCAAAGACACAAGTCTTATTTCAATGAATCTATAGACGGGATGACACAGTAATGGTAACCTTGCACAATAAAGCCATGTTTTGGCAAACCCTTCCACAGGTTTTACCAATGACATCAGACGAGTTGTGTTGAGTCGCTGGATTCTGGATACAAGCGTTGCAAGACCAAGTCCAGCAGTGGACGTCTATCGGTTATCGAGAAGAACAATATGACTTTACATCGTTGTCGGCCCTCAGTTTATTTTCCTAAAATCCCTACAAAGAAAATTCTTAGTAAATATAATATCAATTAATAATTAATTAATCAAAAGAAAAATGTTGAAAATCCGAGAAAAAATATGTATCAAAGACTACGGTGAGTACATATTCTTTGTGAGTTTTCTGAGAAATACCACAAAGATAGAGCGAAAAGTTGCAAGAAATATTATGATTACGCAGTGAAACATAAAATATTATACCTACCTGAAAAGATAGAAATTATAATCTTTATAGCAAGATTACTGGGAAACGTTAGATCCAATTAGTGATAGAAAATCTATAGCCATTAGCTACGACATCAACAGATAGATATTTCTAAAGTGCGACTGTTTGATAACTCAAACGACTTGTAAGATTTATTTTATCACTATCGTAGAGTTAAGAGTTAGGTTTTTTAGGGTTTTTTGTTATTCCGGGGTTATTTATTTATTTATTTATTTATTATAGCCTATGTCACTCTCCAGGTCCTTAGCTATACCCATGCAAAAAAATAACGTCAATCCGTTGCTCCGTTGCTGCGTGATTGAAGGACAAATTATGTTGAAGATGTAGATTGCGGTGTTGTCTCAGAGCAAATAAAACTAAATAACGTCGCTACAAAGACGTCGCTTGTTGGTTCGATTCTTATGACTGGGTTATGCTAGCCATACATGGACAGATTTACCTGACAGATTTGCCTAAAAATATGCCTGGCGGGTAGATCTGTTAATGTATGGCGAGAGTCAGGCATAGATTTACGATCAGGATCAGGATTTTTAGATCAGGCACGGGGCGGGCGAATCCTAACATCAACTGTGCATATGTGCGTAATAAGAGAATATCTGGGTGACCGAGCTGTACTTGTTTTTTTTTTGGTAAATCGTGTTTTTTGGAAATCATATATTAAAAAATTAATAAATAAAAAATAATAATAAAATTCATAGAGGAAAATATAATCCGTCTTGGACTCGAACCGGGGTCTTCTGGTTTCGGGACCGCCCGACTTACCGTCGAGCTATCGGGAATTTATAGATGGTTGCGAAATTTACCTTCGTATTCTAATGGTATTGTAAGGGGTTTTTCATTGCCTGAAAACACGGATAAAACGACCTTTTCTAAAAATGAAATCTAGCTAGATCGATTTATCGCCCCCGAAACCCCCTGCATACCAAATTTCATGAAAATCGTTGGAGCCATTTCCGAGATTCAGATTATATATATACAAGAATTGCTCGTTTAAAGATACCTATTATTAGATAGATATGGCCGCCAGATCCTCATTAAACCACCGTATATTAAAACTAGATTTTGCTTTGAAAGAGAAAATTGCAGATAGTCGTTCATAATATTAGTAAACCTATTTAACTGATGCCCGAGATCGTGTGTGGCGCAAGTCACAGATCAGCTCCGATACACGTTCAGACGAGTCTGTCTGTGAGTGGAGATATTTTTATTGACTTACTTAAAAACTAATTATTATTTTTTACATACTTGAAGTCTGTGAAAAATAATACTATAGCTATTTATGCAACTGCATCGTAATGAGGGTCATTTTAATTCGAGTGTTTGCCGAGTATCAAAATAGGATAGTACGAGAATTAAAATGACTAATTACGTTCAGTTGCATACAAGATTTTATCTACGACAAGGAAAATAAAATCATTAAAAGTAACAAAAAGTAACTCCGTAAGCCGCCACCAGCCGCCTGTGGCGCCTCTGTCGTATGAAAAGTACAAAAGTGCCAGAACTCAAAGCCTTAGCTTTAGGTATCCTATTTTAAGAAGATAACCATTTCGATTTAACTCCCATACGAGCTGCATCGAAATGAGAAGCAAAACCGAAAGAGGGTTCATTTCGATTCACCTGTCAAATTCGAAATTGGAACTTTTCGATGCTGGAGTAGATAAAATACATAAAGGAAGAGGTTCTCAATTCGTCTGAATATATTTTTTTAATGTATGTTCACCGATTACTCGAAGACGCCTGAACCGATTTGGTAAACTCTTTTTTTCTTTCAAAGGGTTATTCCCATTGAAGCTTTATCGAAATCGGTCGAGCGGTTTTTAAAATATCAACAACAAATTATATACCTACTTTGTACTGGCGCGGGCGTTTGAAGTCGGTTTTTTAAAAATATTTTTTTTATATTAAATTATTATTCAAAAAGGGTTTTATGTTAATAAATATTATTCGCTTAATTTAGGCTAAACATCTTTTCTTCTTCTTCTTTGTCAACAGACGTCCACTGCTGGACAAAGATCTCTTGCATGGACTTCCACAGGTCTCAGTCTTGCGCCGCCTGTATCCAGCGACTCCCTGCGACTCGTTTGATGACCACCACTGCCAACACTGCGCTGCACTTGGGGGGTCTGCCAACACTGCACTTCCCGGTGCGGGCTCGCCACTTCAGCACCTTGGGACCCCAACGACCATCAGCTCTTTGAACTATGTTCGGGCTAAATAAAATACTAATAAAATGAGAAAATCAAACGTACCTATATTATATATGCAAATTAAATAATACTGGAGGCCCGCAAAAGCTGTTTGTCGTGCTTTACATTTTGGCGTGGAATTCAGTCGAAGCCTAGTTTATACGACAAGTTGCGTGACCTGGTTCACCTCGTTAGGGCCGAGTGAGCTTCGAGCACGTTCGTCGGATCCATTATGCAAACTGTTTAATTATTATTTTAACACAAGTGGCTAAGATTCAATCGAATACCTGTTGGCATGAGAAAATTGAGGAGTTTCTTTTTAAACTCCCTTTTTCTTCTTTCTGCATCGCTAACCCCATTACTGAGGGTCCCAACCTTGGCGTGGATGATCTTTGGATGGATTGTCTAACTCGATATATCCCCAGCATTGGATAGCGCGTAGAAAGATGTACAGAGAGTACTGAGTAGTGCTAACCTGATCGGACCAACGCATAGGGCTACGCCCTCTTGATCTCTTTCCTTCTACCTTGCCCTTGACCATTAGTTTTTCTATGTTTCCAGGGCTGCTACGACCAATGTGTCTGAATAGTTGTACCTAATTGTGAATTGAAAACAACGCCTATTCAAGTAACAAAAAAGTATAGTTATTATATTGAATAATTAGATAACAACATCGTAATTCGTAACACTAGATACGAAATAAAAATTATTTCTTGATAATTATATATTTAAATACTACTATAGGCTGCGTATGATCAACGACGATTTTGCAACCTTATTCACCATGCCGACTCCCCTCTCTACTTCAGCCCGCGACACAAAATGCGACACAGTTCTTATTTCGAATTGCCTGTCCATAAGTAGACGTCTTACGACGCACACAGCCTAAACTACTGGAGTTATAAGCTTGAATTTTTGACAGTAGATTCTTTTTATGACGTAGACACCCACTAACGAAGGATTTTTAAAATTTCACCCCCTAAATTAAACAGGGTGACGACCCCGTACCGGGAAGCGCAGTGTCGGCACACCCCCCACTAGGTGGACCAACGATATAGATATATGTATAGAGCCGTTGAATTTAGGCGGCGCAAGACCGGGATATGTGGAAGTCCATGCAAGAAACGTTTGTCCAGGAGTGGACGTCTGTTGGTTGACAAAGAAGAAGATTTAGCCGGAATTCAGTCTGCGCCTTGACCGGTGAGCTATTGAGGTCTGACGGAAATTGGTGGCACAAGATAGGAAGTGTTAGTAAAATAGGAAACGGGAGCCAAGAAATCGCTCTTGTTGTTTTTGAAAGTTGGACGTTGAATAGTTCACAGCTTTTGGCTCGTTATTGGAGGAAACTTATAACAAGTAGATGAGCAATCAGATCTTTGAGGATAAGTTTTTAAGCACACTAAACTTTTAAGTAAGTCCGCTTGAGGCACTGTTCGTTATTACATTTTATGTGAAGCTAGCTGATTTCTACGATTAAGTCCGCATGAATATAGGGTTTAAAAAATTCTGTGAGAACTTAGATTTTTATTTGCGTTCAAAAGCTTAAAGCTCCATTTAATATCTTCTGCCTACTTGTGTAAGTCCCGTAAGTAAAGTAAGCTATTTCGAACTCATACAATATTTCTTCAAATTCAAATAATTTATTCACAAAGTACGGGTAACAAGGTCTAACACTCATACAAAATAGTGCGACAATCTGCCACCAAACAAAATGCAAAACAAACAGGCAATAATGTTAAAAACATCATAAATGATCTTTTTCCTCTTCTTTGTCAACCGATAGACGTCCACTGCTGGACAAAGGTCTCTTGTGTGGACTTCCATAGGCCTCGGTTTTGCGCCGCCTGAATCCAGCGGATCCTTGCAACTCGTTTGATGTCTTCAGTGTACCTAGTGGGGGGGAGGGGGTTTTTCCAACACTGCGCTTCCCGGTGCGGGGCCACCACTCCAGCACCTTGGGATTCCAACGACCATCAACGCTCTTCGAACTATGTGCCCCGCCAATTTCCACTTCAGTTTCAGTTAAATGATCTTAATGAGAGGCATTTATTTTGAACGACAAAACTAATATCAGCGTTGAGCGTACATATTAACAGAAAATAGATATTATTTATATTATTAAGATAAGACATTTTACGGTCTATAAGTTTCCCTACACCTATGCAATACAATAAAGGATACAGCTGAGTAAGGGTAAGACTAAATTGAATTAGACAACGGCCGAGACTCGGGAAACTCATAAATATGTAACGCCTTATTAATATTTATAATGTGTGTTACACCGGGCAAGATGGGGAAAATGTCCTGTTTTATATTAACCCCAGAGTTTGTGACCGCTGACCTTGTGATCTTCACAAGTTAAGGAAAACTCGAAAAAGGAATGGTGTTACTGGAATAAGCCTCAAAAGTGCAAATGTTAAAATCATCATCATCATCATCAACCCATCAAGGTCTCACTACTGAGCACAGATCTCCTCTCAGAGAAGGGTTGAATATAATCCACCACTCTGGTCCAATGCGAATTATTGGTAGACTTCATACACCTTTGAGAACTTTATGGAGAATTTTCAGTTGTGCAGGTTTCCTTACGATGATTTCCTTCACCGTTAAAGCATGTGATATTTCATTGCTTATACGCGCATAACTCCGAAAAGTCAGAGTGCGTGCTCGGGATCGAACCTGCAACCCCTCGAATAGTAGACCACAGTCCTAACTGTTAGGCTATCACTGCTTTTAATGTTATTATGGCGGAATGAAAACCGAAAACTCACCTGTTTGACTATCCACATACTAGCACAAGCTTTATGCATAATTGGGCGGGAAAGGAAAAGTTTGTAGTCAAGCTGAATATATTATGACTATAATATTTTTGTGTTCGCGAAATTAATTCTCCAAGTTAACATAACGTTCGGGGGGTCGCAGGTTCGATCCCGGACACGCACCTCTGACTTTTCAGAGTTATGTGGGTTTAAACAATATAATATCACTTGCTTCAACGGTGAAGGATAACATCGTGAGGAAACCTGCACGCCTCTATAATGCTCTCAAAGGTGTATTGTGAAATCTGCCAATTTGTATTGGGCCAGCAGCGTGGAAGACTATGATCTATAAAAATCATTCTCTGAGAGGGAGACCTGCGCTCAGTAGTTTATGGGTTGTTAATGATGATGATGATGTAAGAACGTAGGTTACTTCCCTGCTTAAATGAGATGTATAATTCACTCTTTATGTAGTTGCAGGTACTAAAATCTTTCCCAATAATCTTTTTGAAGTAGCTAACGCGCCTGCACGCATCTTTTCATCTCCGTAGAGCTCTAAAACTTGTTTGCACTCATATCTTGTACCTCTACCTATCTTATACAGTACGAATAGTGCGTCTCTAAGGCCTGTAGCAGACCTCTGCCGCGAATCAAATATAATATAATGAAACTGAATGAAATTATAATGATAGCTAGTGGTGACTAGTAGTTAAGAACTTGGTTTCTTTTTTGGAGGATCCAAGGTTGATCCCAAGCACACATTTTTGAATTTTCTGAGCTAGGTATATGCGTTTTAAGCTATTGAATGTCACTTATATTATTAAATTCTCATAGGTGTGTGAAGTGTGCTAATCCAAACTTGGCCAGCGCAGCGTGGTGGACTATGGCCTATAACCCTTCTTTGAGAGGAGACCTGCGCTCAGTAGTGAGCCGTTGATGATTTAGGTCGCTGGTCGACGGTGGTTTTAGGTAAATAAAACTGAATGAATCTATAATGAAAAAAAAAATTGCCATGACTAGTATGTCGTATGACAGAAAAGATGCTGTTTGTTCTTAAAGAGAGTTTTGACAAATCAACGTAATTACAATCTTAGCGATTTGAAGCGACAATTACCTTTGTAGTAAAACCGATCAAGTGAACTCGACTGGCGTTTAAACGCAGCATTCGCATGACACATCGTATGGGAAAGAGACTTACGCCCGCTAGAGACGCCGGGTTAAAAGATAACTCGACGTTTCTGTAAGCGCGTCTAAAATCTCAGGGTTTAAATAAGCAGTTAAGCAGTTATAACAAACGATAAATCATGCCAGAGCTTTCAGCGGTTTCGTTGCTAAGTTTTCGCGGGTATGTGCTAAAGACCTCAATATAGTTTCCCCTAGACTGAGAAAACTACATGCAGGGCTATTAAAGCGAGAATACAGAGTGCAGACACTGCGTACAAAACAAAGGCCACCTCGCAATCCAGAGTCCTTACGTCTTGCATTACTAAAGACGAGTCATCTAAACTTTGAGTCTACAGTTGATGAAAGTGCGGGAAAAGACGGTAGATCATAATTTTTTGAAGTGAAAACTTCTTTAGGCGCGTTGAGCACTTTTTGGATCTGCGGAACCTTTGCCAACTTTCTCAGTTTGCCTACCTTTCGAAGAGTTAGTACAATCATTGGGTGTGCAAAATACATGAATTTCGCGTCACCGTCACCTTCACAATCCACCTGGAGATTTCAGTAAGCGTTCAACATTTTAGAGATTCTCAAGCAACCTTGTACAGCGCAGTCGGCAAGTAGCCGCCGTCTTCCTTACCGTTTAATGTATGATGTCGCAGGTTCGAATCTCACTCACTAAACGTGACCGTGCGCTTTTTTTAATTATTTTTATTTATTTTTATTATATTTATTTATTTATTTACATTTGTTTTTAATTATTATTAGCAAATCTAGTTTTCACTTCTGTCGGCAGTCCCTATGACTGCCATTTTTTTTTGTATTTTTATTATCATTATTAATGAATTAATTAATGAAAACTGAATTGTGCACAAAATAAAACATACTATCACGATCTCTTCCAGGCAACCAATGGTGAAAAGGTACATAGAAGATGCTGCAAATAACAAGTAAAATGGGAATTTTGCTACCTCAGATTTAATGTGTGTTCAGCCATTAAAATGCTTTTCAGTATTCGTCCAATGGAGCATCAATTTTTTACATTTCATCCAGCTAAAAAAGAAAGTCCATCGACGAAATACCTACTGCGGTTTCAATGGATAGACGATAGAGTCGCATAGAGGCTTCGTCCAGGCCATTTAGAAATCACAAAAGATTCGCCTATAAACCCGATTCAATTCCGAATCGTTCATGCGACGAGAATTCGAGAATTTTCTCCGATTCTAATCAAATAGCCGGGGCGCAAATAGAGGCCGATAGCCGATAGTGTGGGATCTAGATTGTAACCGAACCGATCAATAGCAGTAAGAAATAAAAAAAAACCGGCCAAGTACGGGTGATACTCGCGCACTGTGGGTTCCGAACCTTGTGAGGATTAAATTAATTAGGTAGTAAGGTAATATTTTAAGGCATTACTGTCAATATCGAACCTCGAACATGGCCACAAACTTACTCTGAGAAATGGCGCTAGATGGCGCTGCGCTACAAATATGAAATACCGCTTTTCAGTTTTCACGTCATAAATATTTCATCACAGAGTACCACAGCATAGAGACTGTACCTTAGACCTAGTACCTGAGACCTTTATATCATACTAATATTATAAATGCGAAAGTGTGTTTTCTTGTTGGTTTGTCCTTCAATCACGCCGCAACAGAGCCACAAATCGATGTGAATTTTTTTGACGTGATAACGTCTTATAAATCAATGAACACCGGCTGCACGCACGAAAAAAGTGTCACGTTCCGCCTGAGCCTGAGCGTGCAAGCAAGAGCGCGGAACAAGCGATAGAGAGGCATGATCGGTCCAAGCGTTGGCTTGTGACTAGAGAGCACCCGCCGCCGCCCGCCAATCATCGCGTGCGTGCTGTGCAGTTCTAGCAGCACGCTGTTCATCGAGCGCGATCTAGTTTTTAACTTTCAATGTTAGTTAGTTATCACGCAAAACTGTCGTCCGTGAACCGACTTTACAGACAACCATTTTTTTTTTGCATGGGTATAGTTGAGGACCTGGAGAGTGATTTTCCGGTATGAAATGGGCATAGGTCATTTTATACCGGAAAATCAAAGAGTTCCCGCGGGATTTCAAAAGTAAATCCATGTGGACAAAGTCGCGAGCATCAGCTAGTTCTGAATAAATTCCAACTTAGTATCTTGAGCCATTTCTGAGAAAAAGAATCTTAACACACGCACAGGCAGACGAACAACTATTTAATAGGAGCCCTTAAAAATCACGGCCTTTGGCCCGGAGAGGCTAAAAACAATAAATAACAATCCCTACTAACATTAATAAATGCCAGCAAATGAAGCCAGTAAAATTATTAACTTCAACGATTGTAAATGAGTGTAATTATTATGTACTAGTGATTAATTTTAGTGATTGTATTACATTGTACCTACTCATTATTACGTATTTAATGGAGCGGTGACCGTACATCACGTAACAGTGTCCGCCGAATAATCATTATAGAATCGATTTTACGTCCGATCCTATTGTTATTAATGTCCGATTGCTTGGTAATTTATTAGGCTTATCTCTAAATTAATACGAGTAAAATATCACAATGCATAATATTATTATTCCGTGAAATTGTATCCTTACTAATATTATAAATGTGAAAGTGTGTTTGTTTGTTGGTGTGTTGGTTTCTTGGTTTGTTGGTTTGTTGGTCTGTCCTTCAATCACGCCGCAACAGGGCTACGGATCGACGTGATTTTTTGCATGGGTATAGCTGATTACCTGGAGAGTGAAATAGGCTACTTTTTATCCCGGAAAATCAAAGAGTTTCCGAGGGATTTTAAAAACTAAATCCACGCGGACGAAGTCGCGGGCATCAGCTAGTATCAAATAATTATACTCTACAAAGATTTAAAACCCACATCTGAATAAGTATAGAAGTGAAGGGTCGTGTAGGCTAATTGGTTTGTGGCTTATTGTGGTTCTATAATAAAATTCCACAGTCAATTTTAGACTTGCGTTTATACGTTACATGCTTAGAAAATATCATCAAATTAAGAAAATCTCTCGGTTAAGTCTTACTCGAAAATCAATGGTGAAACAGACACTAAGATTTTTTTTAGATAGGGGTACTTATCAAATGACAGAAATAGGATGCGAGTACAACATAGTGACGTCACCGCCTTTTAGTTGTTGGTGCGGGAGAGAGATAGCGAGTTAATAATCCCACTTAGCCCGCACAAACACTCGTGCTTCATTAAAATAATAATCACCGCCTAATTTTACAACACAGTTTCGATTCTGTTCTCACAGAAAGGTTCCTTTTTACCCGACTACGGTAAAACCAAAAGAAGCCTACGTTCCCTCAAATATGATTGAGCGAAGCAATGGCTGGATCATGCGTCATGCCCGTGAACGGGTGCCACCGTCGGAAGCGGGGCTGCTGGTCTGCCAGTCTTGACATGTATTGAATATTGTACTTATGTATTTTTGGAGTTGTTCTATAAATATTATATCATCGTATTGTTGGAAATATTCTATTCTAACAAGTTGCATGGGGTAAATCGGCATGGCATCCAGCTGCCCACAAGATATTATAAAAAGTTATTAAAATGTAAATACATATTACCTACAAAAATATTGTAAAATGTGTAATTTTGAAAAGAGCAACTGCTGAGTTTCTTGCCGGTTCTTCTCAGCAGAATCCGCTTTCCGAACCGGTGGTAGAGTCATGACTTGTCATAAGCGCCACAGGTTGGCCTACATGAAATAAATGATTTTGAAATGAAAGGGGTTATGATTTTCGCAGTCTATGTATGTATGTCACGCCTGAATGTTCCCCCGTGGCGCCTAAACTTTGAGCCGATTTTGATGAATGAGATGTCAACCGATTATTATGGTGCGGGTGACGTATAATTCTGAATATATATAAATTACGTGTCACGTTGTTTGTCCGCGATGGGCTCCTAAACTACTGAACCAATTTTGATCAAACTTCGTACCAATCTGTAATTTGGTCCAACTTGAAAGATAGGATAGTTTTTTTTATTAAGATAATTAATTCGTTTTATTTATATAGGTAAGTTGGCGGTACGAAGTTCGCCGGGTCAGCTAGTAGTTTATAAGAACAAAATCAATAAAGCTATATAAATATTTATATATATTTCACCTAATTTTTATTTTCATCATTTATTTATTTTTAGTGTACACCCTCATCCAGTATTTCATATTAATGTTTCGTCATTAGGTTGCCTGGAAGAGATCGCTTCTTAGCGATAAGGCCGCTACGATATTGTACAGCTTCTATCCTTATAATAAGTATGTTTTATGTTCTTTTGTTTTGGGTTAATTGGTGTACAATAAAGTGTATTTTCAATTCATTTCATTTCATAGCGGATGTTCCATCCATCTCTAAATTTTTTTTTGCCGTGGGTGTCAACAACAAAATCAAAATCAAATAGGAGTTTATAAATATAAACATAGCCGACACAAAATATACCAAGCGATAGAAAAACAACAGCTTTTATCATTTCGAATTCATTTCTAATTTAACATCAAATCCGCAGTCGAATTACAGTTTATAAGCTTATATACTTGTTAATTGTTTTTGCTGTTACTTATAAAAAAAATTAAGTGGCACTCGGGGACTGCCGCGGTAAAGCTATTGCATAGCATTTTTTATCAACTTATGCAATTATAATATTTATGCAATTTTTTTTTGCATAATAAAAATTATGCAAAAAAAAATAAAAGAAACAAACAAGAAAAGCGAACTGTCACTACTTCGCGAGTGAGATTCGAACCTGTGACATCGTAAAGAAAGCGGCCGCTCGCCCACTGCGCCAAATAGAGCTACTTGTGAACCTCTAAAATGCTGAACGCTTACTGAACGACGGTGTTAGGTTTTTTTCGTTACGGAATTTCTTGATTCGGTCGCCGCGCTCAAACTGTTTGTCCTAGTTCAAAGCCCGCGATAAAAGCTATGCAATAGCTTAATAATTATAGAATATAACAGGCAAATCTAGTCTATTGCAAAATTGCGTCGCACATAAAACCTGTTTTTAACTAATTGAAATTTAAACCTTTTAGGCTCGCGAGAGGTATCGAATCCCCCGTTCACCCCTCTTTAATGAGAGATGAAACAATGGCAAAAAGTGCTTGCTGCTGATTTATTATATTGAACGTCGAGTACCTACCTATCTGGGTCAACATTTATTCGTTTGTGCTTATTGAATTATTTCGTTTTTAGGGTTCCGAAAAAATGGAACCCTTATATAGGCTCGCTCTGTCGTCCGTCATGTGTCCGTGTGTCGAGGGCCTTGTTCTTATAAAATACTGAAATGTATAGGTGGTTTTTTTTTTTGGTAAATCGTGTTTTTTGGAAATTATATAATTAAAAAAATAATAATAATAATAATAAGCTCTTTGCTGGAGAGATCAGGGACAGGCTTTCATTTTCGGAGAGGAGGGACAAAAGTGCCTCACCTTCTCTACATGGATGACCTCAAGCTGCTAGCACCCAATGCCACCCGCCTGAGGGAGTTGCTGAATATCACCACTGAGTTCAGTAACTCCATCAGGATGGAGCTTGGACTAGACAAGTGTGCGGTCTTACATGTGGAGAGGGGACAGGTTACTCATTCGGCCGAGATCAATCTTGAGCCATCCAGCATCAGGACCCTCTCTGAAGCTGAGTCATACCGGTATCTGGATATGTCACAATCCGTGGGGGTAAAGGAGGCGGACGTGAAACAGTCAGTTTGCGTGGTCTTTTTTGGCCGCCTGACAAAAGTTTGTAAAAGCTATTTGTCGGGCGCCAATAAGGTCCGAGCATATAACGGCTGGGTCATGCCCGTTCTCATGTACACCTTTGGCGTACTCAGATGGACTCAGACCGAACTAGACGCACTGGATAGAAAAGTCCGCACGACTATGACTCTCTACCACATGCACCACCCCAAATCGTCTGTTATGAGGTTGTATATACCCCGAAAGTGTGGTGGTCGAGGCGTATTAAGCGTCAAGACCATGCATAATCGGGAGATATCCAGCCTCAAAACCTACTTTGAGACAAAGAGGGAGTGTCCAATGCATAGAGACGTCATAGAATGTGATAAAGGACTCACTCCCCTATCTTTGGCCAAACTCGAGTGGCAGAAACCGGTGGTACTAAGCACCTCTGACCGGGAGACCGTATGGAAGGAGAGGGAGTTGCATGGACGCTTTTTTAAAGCTCTTAATGAGCCTCACGTAGATAAAAAAGCGTCCGTGCAATGGCTGCGCTTCGGTGACCTCTTTGGAGAAACCGAAGGTTTTGTGTGTGCAATACAAGATCAGGTGGTTAAGACGCGGAACTACCGAAAGTACATCTTGAAGGATGGCACTCACGACATCTGTCGAGCGTGTCGCCATCCCGGTGAGTCACTCAGGCATGTGCTTTCAGGATGTTCGGCTCTTGCTAACACTGAGTATCTGCACAGACATAACCAAGCGGCCAAAATCCTTCACCAAGAGCTTGCTCTGAAGTACGGTCTCCTGGATGAGAGAGTGCCGTACTATAGGTACACACCGGTGCCAGTACTTGAGAGTGACGGAGTCCGGCTCTATTGGGACCGGTCCGTCATCACGGACAGGACTATTCTTGCGAATAAGCCTGACATCGTGCTGATGGACCGGGCACAGTCGAGGGTGTTTTTAGTGGGCATCACCATCCCACATGATGAAAACCTCGTGAGAGCGGAGACGGCGAAAAAACGAAAGTATCTAGATCTGGCTCACGAGGTTGCCAGCATGTGGCATGTGGAGTCCACTGAAATCATCCCAATCGTCATTTCTGCGAATGGGTTGATCCCAGTCAGCCTCGCTCACCATCTGAGGCGACTGGGGTTCCGTGGCAGTTCGCTCGCGGCCAAGATGCAGAAAGCGGTGTTGCTAGACTCGGCTAGGATAGTCCGTCGGTTTCTCAGCCTGTCGCCCTGACCCCCGGCCGTCTGGTCTCCCCTGCCGGGGCGTAATCCTCCGCCCGCTACAAGTATTTATTTATGTAATGTATGTGTAAGTTTATTATATGTGTATATATTTATGTTTATTATATTTCCCTTTGGTTTTATATGTATTTATATTGTACGCGGGTGTGAGAGTCAAGATATATAAAAATAATAATAATAATTTTAATAAAATTCATAGGGGAAAATATAAAGATCTGGACTCGAACCGGGGTCTTCTGGTTTCGGGACCGCCCAATTTCCCGAGCTATTCGAACTTTGTAGATGATGGCGAAATTTACCTTCGTATTCTACTGATATCGTAAGGGGTTTTTCATTGCCTGAAAACACGGATAATACGACCTTTTCTAAAAATGAAACCTAGCTATAGGTCGACCGTTTAATTCGCGTATCGCCTGCGCGGTAAGAAGGGAGCGGGGGCGGGTAACGCTACACACGGAGTCAATAATCCAAAGATTTATCTCGAGATAGACATTGTTGGTAAAGAATTAAGTATTTATTTTTAAGTTTTAACATCTCTAACATCTCCCTCCGCTCCCTTCTTACCGCGCAGGCGATACGCGAGTTAAACGGTCGACCTATAGATCGATCTATCGCCCCCGAAACCCCCTGCATGCTAAATTTCATGAAAATCGTAGGAGCCGTTTCCGAGATTCAGATTAAATTTATATACAAGAATTGCTCGTTTAAAGGTATTAGATAGATAGATATAAAAATCAATGGGCTCTTAATGCCGTGAAAATTTCAAGTTTCTATTTTAACTCTGATATGAAATATTACGTAAAAACTGAAATATTTTTTGCAGTATTTGTAGCGTAGCTCCATCTAACGCCATTCCTGAGAATAATTTTGTGACCATATTCGTGGTTCGATTGGTTAAGGGCTAAATTAGACAGTGCCTCGTTCATCCTTCATTTTTGCCCTAAGTCCCTTTGCCCTAAGGGCGAATTTAGACGGATGGCTCACCGATGACCTTCGAAAATGAAAGCAAAAATCTCGAAAAATTAATGGTAGAAAATTCGTTCACCCTTATGGCGAATAAAGACGGTTCATTTTCGCAAAAATTTTCGCACCTATGAACGATGAACGATGCACTGTCTAATTTGGGCCTAATCTTTACAAGGTTCGGAACCCTCAGTGCGTTATAGTATGACTCGCACTTAGCCGGTTATTCAAGGGTTCCATAATATGCAAAGGGCAAATCGGAGCCCTAATGTGATTCTGCTGTCTATCCGTCCATACGTCAAGGATCCCTTTTTTTCCTGGGATTGTGTCGGGAAAAAAAAGAGATCCAGAAATAATAAATTGGTTTCTGGAATCGGTCGAAAACATAACTTCTAAATACCTGAACTGAACGCGTGGGTTTTGATTGGGTTACGATTCTTATATCTAGGCTTAGTACAAGATTTGATAGTTAACTATAAATAGTAAACGATGACTTACCATCAAAATAAAATAAACTATAACAGTATTGAGTAAGAGCTCAATTTCGTGTATGTATTATACATTTACTAGCTGATGCCCGCGGTTTCGTCCGCGTGGATTTAGTTTTAAAATCCCGCGGGAACTCTTTGATTTTCCGGGATGCCTATATCACCTCCAGGTTCTGTACGGTTCTGAACGATATCAATCCATCTAACCTATCCAAAAATCATGTCAATCCGTAGCTTTGTTGCAGCGTGATTGACAGACAATAAACCAACCAACAAAAAAACACACTATCGCATTTATAATTCCAAAATTAAAACCACGATAATAAAGGCGATCTAATTAAATTTTTAGAACACAAAAGCTACTATTGTGACTTAAATATGATAGTTAGATATATTTCCTCACGGACTTTTTTGTAGAAAATAATGAGTGTTTTAATCATGTAGTACATAATTTTTATGTATCATCAATAGTTTTCTCAGCACACTCCAAATAATGCATTTTATAGGCAAAATTTTCCTACTTTGGTTTACATTATTGCAATTTTCTTAAGGATCTCTAATTTTTTTGAAAATAAATTATAACCTATGTTACTTCCTGATAGCTTAGCTTTATGGTTAAAAGCTTAAAAGCTTAAAAATGGTTAAAATCGGTCTAGTAATTACAGAGCCTATTCGGTAAAACAAACAAACAAAAAATCTTTCCTCGAAAACGCACCAAATTAAAATCGTCTGTATTGAATTTGTGACTTTAAATCGATACTATTATGGTTCATTTTATTTTGGTGCTAATTTCATCGTTTACTATTACGATCAACGAATTAAAACTCCGGCTGTGGCCACTGGCTTCGCAAATGGCCACAGGCTGCATATTCCGCGAGCGAGAGAATTACTTATAGAGCAAAATCTATCTATTGGGGACACACTTTATTGGGGACTCGTGAACGTATATCAAACCGATCTGTGTCATGGCCTCGGCTATCGGGATACGATTGCTATCTGTTACACTACCAAGTCGCAGCCCAATACTGAAAGTATCTTGTTAGCAAATAGAAGCGTGCCAAACGCTGTACACAAAATAATCACAAAGCACCGTCTAATTTCGGCCTAACTTAGACGGTTAGGCCGAAATTAGACGGTGCTTCGTTCATCGTTCATTTTTCCGAACATTTTTTTGCGAAAATGCACCCTAAGGCCCTTTGCCCTAAGGGCAAATTTAGATGGTTCATTTTAGATGAATATTTCGATAAAGCCTCGAAAATGAAAGCAAAAATCTCGAAAGCTAAATTCGCCCTTAAGGCGCATTAAGACGGTTCATTTTTGCAAAAATTTCGCAACGATGAACGAGGCACCGTCTAAATTTCGCCTTAGGAGTGGGTACGACAATAGTCCAACGAGTGGGGATTGACGATTTCAGTTTTCAGTCCTCACCTTTAAACGTTGGGCTATTGAAGCTTTAAAACAAGAAGGTGTGCTACTGTTTCAATTTGTCAAACAGAACTTTGGAAAACATTGAACTACTTATCCCTTCTTCTTCTTTATCAACCAATAGAAGTCTATAGCTGGGCAAAGGTCTCTTGCATAGAATACTACCTGCCTCGGTTTTACCTGCGTCTATAGCCAGCGGTTCCCTACGACTCGTCTGATGATCCAACTAATGGGGATGGTGCTCCAGAACATTGGGACCCCATTGGTGGTCGGGCGACGCGGTTGTTGGGGTCTCAAGGTGCAGAAGTGGTGACCCCGCACCGGATTGAACTATGCCTCAATTCTCTTCGTCCCATTACAAAGATTTCGCGCCTAAGACAAGCTTAAAGCCTCATTTCACTTATCCCTAATACCCTCTAAGCACCACGGATGTGCTAGCAAGAATGCAAAACGGGTACAATGGAAACTCGTTCTTACAGGCACATTATGAATAGCCCGGCAGCTTATAATAAATGCTCGTCTACAAATCAAAGCACAATACACAAAGAGCGTAATTTAGACTGCCTGTATTGCTATTGTTGTATTCTATAGCACGCCGTATTCTGTAGTATGACGTATTTCTGTATTCTGTTGTATTATACGATTAATACGACATTAAATCAAGTTGTATTTGACTTTATTTATTGTGTTTATAGAATTGAAATAAATGCTCGTCCTATCTATCTCATCTATTGAAACATCAATACATTCAAAAACTGTTTTAACCACCATTTGGAAGGTATCAGCTTGTGTCTAAGTAAAGGTCACTAACTACTGAACTACGCTGAACTCAGCTAGTTTATTGTAAAAAGTTTTATTTCTCTAGACTTAACAAATGAATAATATTATACTAATCCTGAAAACTATGGGTCTCATAAGAAGGCTCAGGGCCACTCAGCCAACGATGGAGAGAACTATGCTCGGAATATCCCCGCGAGATCAAATCAGAAATGAGGAGATCCGTAGGAGAACCAAAGTCACCGACATAGCTCAGCGAGTCGCGAAACTGAAATGGAAATGGGCGGGGCATATAGTTCGAAGAGCTGATGGTCGTTGGGGTCCCAAGGTGTGGTGCTGGAGTGGCGACCTCGCAACGGGAAACGCAGTGTTGGCAGACCCCCTACTAGGTGGACCGACGACATCAAACGAGTCGCAGGGAGCCGCTGGTTTCAAGCGGCGCAAGACCGAAGCCTGTGGAAGTCCATGCAGGAGACCTTTGTCCAGCAGTACTACAGTAACTATAGGTTGATAAAGAAGAAGAAGAATCCTGAAAAATATTAACCTACCCTTTGATTTCGCATCAGCATTTGGATAAAATTATTATTTTCCGTACACAATAGAAACGCTTCGGCGATATTAGACTATTCTCTGTTCGGCAAAGTTGAATAGTGTTTTTGTGTTATTATTCATGAATAATCGTATAGAAGTTCAGTAACTAGGTCTAACAATGTAGTGTTTGGTCCACGGAGACGTAGCGGCCTACTTCAGAGCATCACCTGACCTTGTGGGTGATAAATCATTCCTCCGAACTGTTATAATACTTTGGTGACCGACATTTCCTAAGTTTATGTTGGTTACGGTTTATAGATATTATATTGTCTTGGTAGTTCAGTGGCTTACATAATCGGATAAAGATCTTTTATATTAATAATAATAACTAGCTGATGCCCGCGACTTCGTCCGCGTGGATTTAGTTTTTGAACTCCCTTGGGAACTCTTTGGTTTTCTGGGATAAAAAGTAGCCTATGTCACCCTCCAGGTCCTCAACTATACCCATGCAAAAAATCAAGTCGATCCATATCTGTTTTAAAGGACAAACGAACAAACCACTTTCGCATTTATAATATTAGTATGATAGTATGATTACTGATTTTATTTTATTAAATGACAATATATTTCTGAACGAACAAACAATGGCAATCATCAAAATACGTGTGGACCCGAGTTAAGAGATGAACGTCAAATGTTTAACAGGAAAGTAGGTAGAACACTTTATATGGGAAAATGAAATTGTTGTTTTTACTATCTTTCTCGCAATTTTTCCATATTTTCTCGCCGTTTAAACCTTCCCTGGACTACGACAAACATTTCAAAATAAAAATCAGCTAAATCGGCCCAGCCGTTCTCGAGTTTTAGCGAGACTAACGAACAGCAATTGATTTTTATATATATAGAGATTAAAGACTCTCAATAATTAAGGACCAAAAAGCCTGGGTATGATTTATACTACCAGCTAATATATTACCAATACATAGTGCCAGCTTCACCAATGACGAATACCTAAAGTTTAATCGAGGAATAAATTGGACGTTTAGTATTGCTAGTTTACGTTAACTGTGCGTAAATCTGTCATTCAGTATGGACGGGAAAGGGACAGAGTATTTTCCATCCCTTTTCCGTTCATACTAATTACGCACAGAAGTTAACGTTGAAAAGTCGCATTAGGATCTCTGATAGTTTTTGTATTGAAAATTAACCAAAACATCTATTCTTCACTCCTCAGTTAAACGTTATTCGACAATGTTAAAAGTGTCTCTTCTACAAAATTGTCAGATGGTGATGATAAAAAGATTACTCTCCTGAAATATAAATGGCCTCTTCTCAGAGGATATCTTCTTCTCGTAGATTTAGTTGTAAGTTCGTTAATAATAATTACTATCACACTTGCATAAAGTTATACTGCTGCTGACAGTCTAAAAAGTGATTTAAAAAAATTACTTTGATTTTGACTTGAGAATACCGTCTAGAAAAATCCGTAAAAATTCATCATTCATCAGATCATTATTATTATAACTCGAAATATATTATGGTCATCGGTGAATGCAGTCAATAATGTATAACCATAGTCAATAATGCAGTCAATAAGTCATAATGCAAACATTATGCATAAGCGAATGTCATACTACTATCTTGTGGGTTCGCATCTTCTTCGCTTATTTCTGCGAATTGTATGAGATCGGCATTAGAAACGCGAACACAAATCGATTAAAAAAAATTTGGTTGTCTGTAAAGTCGGTTTACAGACGATAGTTTTACGTGATAACGTCATAAAGAAACATTGATGTCCGCTAACCACAGCGCGCACGCGATGACGGGCGGGGCGGGCCCGGCGGTGGGCGCTCTGCCAACGCTTGTGCCGATCGTGCCTCTCTATCGTATGTTCCGCGCTCTCGCTTGCACGGTCAGGCTAGACGGAAAGTGACACTTTTTCGTGCGTGCAACCGGTGTTATACCGGTGTTACCGGGGGGTAAGGGAGCGCACCCCCATCTAGCGCTCCAAACGTCAACCTCACCTGCCCGCGGTGCCCCCTGCTAGTCTACTGACGAGGCTATGACGACCGACAAATGGCGGTATAACCATTTCATACTGGCTAAACTGAGCAAATGGCACAGGCCTGTGTCGGGCAGCAGCGACACGGGTGCGATCAGTTTAGCCCTGCGATGACCAACACGCCTGCCCAGCGTGGTCATTATGGGCAAAACCTTGTATGGATATTCGCACAAGACCATGGCCCCTAGTTCCCGGCGGCCTCGCTATTCCTGACCCTGGCAGCGGTCAAGGTAATGGCGGGGCAGGGGGTGCTAAGAATCTCCGGACGAGATTCCGCTGCCAACCCCGACGACTGGACCTGGTGACGTATAACGCACGCACTTTGAGGACCGACGAAAAGATCATCGAGCTGGAAGAAGCAGTGAGCAAGTTGCGCTGGAACATTATAGGATTGTCTGAAGTCCGACGAGAGGGGGAGGACTCGATAATCCTTAATTCCGGCAACTTGTTTTACTACCGGGAGGGCGATCAACAGTCCCAGGGTGGTGTCGGGTTCATCGTCCACAAGTCCCTCGTCAACAACATTGTACAAGTCAAGAGTGTGTCGAGTAGGGTAGCGTACCTTATACTCAGAATCACCAAACGGTATTCGCTGAAGGTTATACAGGTCTACGCTCCGACATCGACACATTCTGACGAGGAGGTGGAGGCGCTGTATGAGGATATATCAAAAGCCATACACGCCTCTACCACTCATTACAGTGTTGTGATGGGGGATTTCAATGCAAGGCTGGGCGAACGAAGCGGTGCAGAGACGAAAGTGGGGCATTTTGGGTATGGGCGAAGGAACCAAAGGGGCCAAATGTTGGCCGACTTCATGGAGAAGGAGGGCCTCTTTATGATGAACTCCTTCTTCAGGAAGCGGCCACACAGAAAATGGACATGGTTGAGTCCCGATGGTTCCACGAGAAATGAGATCGACTTCATTATGTCGACCAAGCGGCATATATTCAATGATGTCTCTGTGATCAATAGGGTGAAAACCGGTAGCGATCACCGGATGGTGAGAGGCACGTTGAATATTAATGTGAAGCTGGAAAGGGCCAGACTGGTGAAGTCCACTCTCCGACCTTTTCGTGCTCATATCCAAAATCCCGAAAACTTCCAACTCGAACTGCAGAACCGATTCGAGTGCCTAGCAGACTGCGTTTCTGTGGACGATCTAAACAACAGGTTCGTGGAAACTGTTCATACTGTGGGGTCTAAATTCTTTAAGACCCACCGCAGGAAAAGAACCGAAAAGTTCTCTGACCATACTCTCAAGCTAATGAAGGAGAGACAAGAGATGAGGCTGCAGTCATCGGCAGACGCGGCTGCCTACCGGCGGATTAATAGGCAGATCTCTAAAGCACAAACTCGCGACCTCCGTGTCTTTAATACCAAGTGTATTAAAGATACCATTGAGCGGAACAAAGGCTCAAAAGTGTTCGCGAGAGATTTGTCTATCGGACAGAGCCAGTTGATGCGGCTGAAAACTGATGACGGCCGTCTCGTCTCTTCTCGACCTGAGGTTTTGGGAGAGGTTGAGAAGTTCTATGGACAGTTATATACCACGACACAAAAACCTGTTGAAGATCTGGCGAAAGATCCCAGAGCCAAACTGACCCGACACTATACCGAAGATATCCCGGACGTCAGCCTATACGAGATTAGAATGGCTCTCAAACAGCTTAAGGACAACAAGGCGCCAGGTGATGACGGAATCACTGCGGAACTCCTGAAAGCGGGTGGAAAACCGGTACTTAAGATCTTTCAGCGATTGTTCAATTCCGTCATCCACGAGGGCACAACGCCGGAAGCATGGCACAGGAGCGTGGTGGTTCTGTTCTTCAAAAAGGGTGATAATACCTTGTTGAAGAATTATAGACCCATCTCGTTGTTGAGTCATGTTTATAAGTTGTTCTCGAGAGTCATTACGAATCGTCTCGCTCGTAGGTTCGACGACTTCCAGCCTCCCGAACAAGCCGGATTCCGAAAAGGCTTTGGTACCATAGATCATATTCATACGCTGCGGCAGGTTATACAAAAGACAGAAGAGTATAACCGGCCACTTTGCTTAGCGTTTGTGGATTATGAGAAAGCCTTCGATTCGGTGGAAACTTGGGCTGTGTTGAGGTCGCTGCAGAGATGTCGGATTGACTACCGGTATATCCAAGTGTTGAAGTGCTTGTATGAAAACGCCACAATGTCAGTACGTATACAGGACCAGACTACGAGGCCAATTCACTTGCAGCGTGGAGTGCGACAGGGAGACGTTATCTCCCCGAAGCTCTTTACCGCTGCGTTGGAGGACGTCTTTAAGCTTCTGGATTGGAACGGGCTTGGCATCAACATAAACGGCGAGTACATCACTCACCTGCGATTTGCCGATGACATAGTAGTCATGGCAGAGACTCTGAGAGACCTCAATACAATGCTCAACGATCTCAGCAGGGTTTCTCAACAGGTGGGCCTGAAAATGAACATGAGCAAGACGAAAATCATGTCCAATGCTCATGCACCGCTCCACCCAGTAATTGTTGAGAACTCTGCACTCGAAATTGTCGACGAGTATATTTACCTGGGACACACAGTCCAGCTAGGTAGGTCCAATTTCGAGAAAGAGATCAACCGCCGAATCCAACTCGGCTGGGCAGCGTTCGGGAAGCTCCGAGATGTCTTCTCGTCCAAAATTCCTCAGTGCCTGAAGACTAAAGTCTTCGAACAGTGCGTGTTGCCAGTGATGACTTACGGATCCGAGACATGGTCGCTAACTAAGGGCCTCATAAGTAGGCTCAGGACCGCTCAGCGGGCGATGGAGAGAGCTATGCTCGGAGTGTCCCTGCGGGATCGAATCAGAAATGAGGAGATCCGTAGGAGAACCAGAGTCACCGACATAGCTAAGCGAGTCGCGATACTGAAGTGGAAATGGGCGGGGCACATAGTTCGAAGAGCTGATGGTCGTTGGGGTCCCAAGGTGCTGGAGTGGCGACCCCGCACCGGGAAGCGCAGTGTAGGCAGACCCCCCACCAGGTGGACCGACGACATCAAACGAGTCGCAGGGAGCCGCTGGATTCAGGCGGCGCAAGACCGAGGCCTGTGGAAGTCCATGCAAGAGACCTTTGTCCAGCAGTGGACGTCTATCGGTTGATAAAGAAGAAGAAGAAGAAGAAGAACCGGTGTTATCGATTTATAAGACGTCAAAAACTTGCAATTTGAATGTCTACTACATAGGGGTGCAAACTTTTTGCCATAGTCGGTAGAGAGGCTTTGATTTAATTCTCTACTCAAATATTAATAGAAATATGTAAATGACGTAGCCTCGCGTCATGATATCAAGCCGGTGGAATGTGGGGGCTCAAATATTATTGTTTCGCTACCACGTCGGTCACGCAATCAAGCCCGACTTTATGGCTTGACGTGACACGCGACGTTTAATTCGATAACTGATCGATATTTCCACATTTAACCCAAGTATAAACCTTTAATGGCAGAAACACATTTTCAGGACGTGACTTCCACTTCATGTGACGTTTGTGAAGTATTCATTTTATTAAATTCATTGCAGCCTATTGCTGGCCCATTAGGCTTCACTTCGGGACACGCGGCGCATTGCGCGGTGCGTGATACATCGCGTCGCGCGGGCCGTCGCCGCGTGCTACGCCAAAACGCTTCTGCATGAACGCTCTCATACTTGGCAATATGTTTGAGTTTACCGTGCGACGCGACGCAACACGCGCCGCGTGTACAGAAACGAGCCCTTACTGGGCACAGGGTCAGGTCTCCTCACGGATAAATTGGCATGACGACCGATTTTGAAAAACTTTTAAAATTCACGTAAAAACTTGTTCCTGTGTACCTATTATTTATCTTACTAATATTATAAATGTGAAACTGTGTTTGTTTGTTGGGTGGTTGGTTTGTCCTTCAACCACGCCGCAACAGAGCTACGGATCGACGTGATTTTTTGCATGGTTATAGTTGAGGACCTGGAGAGTGACATAGGCTACTTTTTGTCCCAGAAAATCACTAAAAGAGTTCCCGAGGGATTTTAAAAACTAAATCAATGCGTACGAAGTCGCGGGCATCAGCTAGTACTGCTGTAAATAAGAGGAATACAATAGACGAATTCAAGTGCCCGCAGAATTTTATTTTATAGCAATTTCCTTACGACAGTAAAGCAAGTACTATAAGTCAAACTCAAGCCGTTTTAAAAGTCCGTAAGTAAAATTGTATCTCATTTTCATTTTGCTCATGCAAACTAGATGCGGGCAAACAGAGCTTGTCGCAAACACGACTTGCCTCTACATCAAAGGACATTCGCTAAGTATTCTTAGGACACGGACTCTCAACAAAGGAAAGTTGCGAGCTCTTTTGGCATCTACAAGTTGGGATAGAGTCGGGATAGATTGTAGTCTCCTATTCGGGGAGTTGCAGGTTCGATCCCGGGTACCTCTGACTTTTCGGAGTCAAGTGCGTTTAAGCAATTAAATATCACTTGCTTCAACGGTGAAGGAAAACATCGTGAGGAAACCTGCACACCTGAGAGATCTTCATAATGTTCTCGAAGGTGTGTGAAGTCCGCCAATTCGCATTGGGCCAGCGTGATGGACTATGGTCTATAACCCTTCTTTGAGAGGAGACCTGCGCTCAGTAGTGAGCCAGTGAGGTTTCTAATGATGATGATGATGAATATTTTTAACCCTCGACGAAAAAGAGGAGTATTATAAGTTTGACGTGTATATCTGTGTATCTGTGTATCTGTGTGTCTGTCTGTTCCCTCGTAGCAGCCTACCCAATGAAGCGAATTTGATACATTTTTTTCTGTTTGTAAGCTAACTTAATCGATCTTAGCTATAACTAGATGATCGTGGCGTGATTCGCGCGCTTGGATTAAATTTTCTGATTTCGAGAATTCTTTAATTTTCCGGGATAAAATGTAGCCTATGTGTTATTCTATCTCTATTTCAAATTTCAGACAAATCCGTCTAGTAATTTTTTGTGTGAAAGAGTAACAAACATAAACACACACGTACAAACTTTTGTATTATATAATACTAGACGATGTCCGCGACTTCGTCCACGTGGATTAAGGTTTTTTGATTCCCGCGGGAAATCTTTACTTTTCCGAGATAAATTGTAGCCTATGTGTTAATCCTGGGTATGAGCTATCTCCCAGCCAAATTCGTTTAGTAGTTTTTGCGTGAAAGAGTAACAAACATACTCACAGATACACAAACTTTCGCATTTATAATATTAGTGTGAAGTGTGATAGTGTGATGTGATGTGATAGTGTGATGTGATGTGAAGTGTGATAGTGTGATGTGATGTGATGTGATAGTGTAATTAGTGTGATGTGATGTGATTATAAGCTATTATGTTTAAGACTTTCAAAAAGTGTACCTAGGTACCTATCACAGTTCCGTACATTGAATAAAGTATTTAACTGTGACTTTGACCAAACGTATAAATGTGCAAACAGTTAAATGTGAATTCGCTTTAGTTAAGTGACCGCAAGAGTCCGCAACTCCGTTTGCGGTTTTGCGAACGAACTTCACGCCACTTTCTGTGCCAGATAAGTGGAATTCTTTTTTTAATTAACCAGATTCACGACTCAAAGGAGACTTATGAGTAATGTTTTATTAGCTAATGGGTCAACTTTATGAATTAATATTATGTGCGTGGGTCTGTGACCTGCTTTATATATTCGCATATACGAAGGACACACAGGTCACGATCAGACCAAGAAAGTTACCGGATATCTATATATATAAAAGAAAGTGGTGTTAATTACACTATTTATAACTCAAGAACGGATGAACCGATTTGGTTGAAAATTGATGGAGAGGTAGCTTAGAACCAGGAGACGGACATAGGATACTTTTTATCCCGTTCGACCGCGTTTCCGTCATGTCACTATAAAACGTGGTATAACAAAAACGCATCTGACATGGAATAACAAAACGCAAATGACAGTGGAATAACAAAACGTAAATGACAGCTAAACGTAATTTTTGTCTTTGGTTAATGTATGGTAAAAAATTTGACAATTTTAAAAAGTGTATAATTATAAAGCATTACTGATATTATAAATGCGAAAGTGTGTTTGTTTGTTGGTTTGTCCTTCAATCACGTCGCAACAGAACAGCGGATTGATGCGATTTTTTGCATGGGTATAGTAATGGATGTAGTAGTGGTTCCTCAGACCGGGAGAGCTACTTTTTATCTCGGATAATGAAAGAGTTCCCGCGGGATTTTTAAAAACTAAATCCATGCGGACGAAGTTGCGGGCATCAGCTAGTTAGATATATATAGAAATTTTCAGGAGCAACATGTAGTTAGGAAGTTATCGCAGAGAATACTATCCAACCTTGGCTTACACTGTGAATGCCTTATTACCAGTATAACAACTTGTAGAAACCGCGTTTTGTGTATCCCAGGCTTTAATAACTAACTAGAACCGGCCCGTCTGCATAGCCTGGAGTACCTAGCTGTATACTATTTTCCATTTAAATAAATAAGTATGCTAAAACGGCACTACACCTGATGATTTGGTACTCATTTTAACACTTAGAGCTTTGTTCCAGGGAAACGTATATTTTAACTTTGAATAAATAATTGCTGAATATATTATCCAACTGCGAGGTTCACATAATGCAAGAAAAGCAACCTACTCTTGCAGAAGAGACGATATACGCGACAAGCCCTATGTCAAAGTACCAGACCATTAGGTCGGAAAATTATAAAGATTTTATTGCCAGTGATGTACGCGCTTTTGCTATAATGAGTGGACAGTGAACTCAAAGGCATTCATTTCAACGTAGGGACACTGAACATTATATGTCAAAGAATTTTACAAATATTTGGAAGTGTAATGAATAGTGAATCTCATAGACTACACATGCCAAAATATGAATCTTGGGAGTGCTTTTGCTGACTAGTTAGTTAGTTACTTCTCATTTATGATTCAATATGTTGACAATAATGTGTAAAAGTGATAATGTCTTTAATGGGTGCTTCATTTAAAAAAAAATAAAGGATTTCATGCGATACTAAAATCGAGTTTTATTTACATAATCGAATAGTAAGTGGTAACTATGGGCGGCAATAGTCTTAATATTGCATTAATAATCGTTTATTTATATTTTGCTATGGTATGCTTTAATTAATCGTTAGAATCCACAAATTTCACAACTAAATACTGTATGTTTCTCAAATTGTACCTTAATTTTGTCATCAGAATTGATGTGCACGTGTTATATCTATACGAATTTACTAACTTTTCCCGCGACTTCGCTCACGTATAGTTCGATTATTCAAACCCCTATTTTAACCCCCTAGAAGTTGAATTTTCAAAAATCCTTCCTTAACGGATGCCTACGTCATAATAGCTATCTGCATATCAAATTTCAGCCTGATCCGTCCAGTGGTTTGAGCTGTGCATTGATAGATCAGTCAGTCAGTCACCTTTTCGTTTTATATATTTAGATTAAAGATTACTTCTGTCATTAACTCCAAAGGCACGTGTGTTCACTAATAAAGCCACACTGAAGTATGAAAACTCTTTTCTTAGTACGCGCTATGTCCTCTTCTAGACGTGTAGCTCGGTGTAATATACTGATCCAAGCTCTGAGAGCAGCATTAACAATTCAGCACTCTATCCCGCTGCAATAAGAGCTAAAATCTAAACAATAGTTTGCGATGTTACGCTTTACGCTTATTAATTCGTAATTTGCTCCGTAGAGTCCGTATTACAAGAGAATAGAGTTCAAAGTTAGTTAACACTCATAAAATGTAATAGACTGCTAATATAGATCATGTTACGGATCCGGAATAATTGTGGAATTGAGTTTATGTCGGATACAAATGTTATTTATACTCGATTGAACGATTATTATTTATTACTTGTGTGTGCAATATATTATTATGTATTTGAAATCCTTACTAATCGACCGAGCGAAGCGAAGGTCTTTGAGTTAACTAGGGCGATTTGCACTTGTCCGTCCGTCCGTCCGTCCGTCCGTCCGTCTGTCAGAGCCTTATAACTTTTGAATTACTGAACGTAATTACTTCAAATTTAGATATAATATGTAAACCGATGGCCTCCAGCCGAAAATGGCTTAAAAAGTTATAAAAATCTTTATTTCAGGGGGGCTCTCATAGAAGCGAATGCGAAGTAAAAAAAAAAAATCGCGTTACATAAAATTGTTACGTATCATTTTAAAGATAATTTTGAACTGAGTACAAAAATATTTTTTTTTTAATTTTTCCCTTAAAATTGACGAAATGGGGGGCTTTCAAAGTGGCGATTTTATACGCTCGCTTGAAGACGCTCTCTAGAAAAATCCGCTATGGATTTTCAAACTGATTTTATGTTTTTAGGTCACTTATATCCTGTACTTGAACAACAAATACTAAAATTATATGAATATTATAAAGAAACGAGATTATTTAATTTTTAATGGGCGTCAGTAATTCATATAGCATCAACATAGCTTCACAATAATGCTAATAGATGGCGCAGTCAGTAACTATTCCCATGGAACTACGAGTTAAATTCAATGTTTGATAAATAATTCAATGTTTTCACTAACGTTCCCTAACCTTTACGGGCTACCTATAAGTTAGGTGATTGATGTTTTCTGTCAACTTATTTATCACGATCCTGTACGGGACACCTAAAAGGATATTGGGACGGATGTTAGGACTTAGGATTGTATTTAGGAGCTACCTACGTTAAGAGACTCCTACTTAGGGGATGATTTAGGTATGTTTGGTGAAAACGGGCATAATAATAATGTCAGTTTTGGTTATCATGTATCGATTGAATGAATAATCATGGGATACCGTTACCGCGAGGTCTCAGTTCGGGGCGAACCACTAGTATTATTAATTCGAAAGTGTTTGTTGGTTTTTTCTGCAATCACGTCGTAACGGATCGAAGTATATTATAATTCAAATACATAATAATATATAAAAATTCTTTAAGAAAAACCCGACTTCAAACGCCACTGCAAAGTATAAAATAATTTTAGTTTGTACACGTATCTTGAAGTCGGGCGGACCTAAATAGAAACGATGAAACCAATGCGCGAAGCTAGCCCGACTTTAAAATACGTGTACAAACTTAAATTATTTTATACTTTGCAGTGGCGTTTGAAGTATGTTTATTAAAATGAACTTTTATATATTATTATTTTAAGCTTTTTAGTGTAGCTTCATAGGATAAATTCACACATTCTCTGATCGCGAGCGATTTGCTTCTATTCATTGAGGAGTTCCGTTCTCCACCACCGAAATATTCATTAGATCTTCACCAAATTTAAATGAGACTAACCTGACGGTATGTCAAAAGTTTGGATGTCTGTAAAGTCGGTTTACGGACGATAGTTTTACGTGACAACGTCATACAGAAACATCGCATTATAGTCACAAGCCAACGCTTGGGCCGATCGTACCTGTCTATCGCTTGTTCCGCGCTCTCGCTTGCACGCTCAGGCTCAGGCGGAGCGTGACACTTTTTCGTGCGTGCAGCCGGTGTTCATCGATTTATAAGACTTGATCACGTCAAAAAATTATGGAAATAGGTTCAGATTTGACGGAGTTACTAAAGTAATATCGCCAAAAAAAATGCGACGAATTGAGAACCTAATTTCCTTTTTACTTTGCCGAAGTCGGGAAAAAAATGTAAAAGGTTCAAAAGTAATCGATATAAAAAGTGGGTGCCAAGTAAATTATCTTATCAAGTAAAAAGATGTTGCATAAATCATTCGCGACGGTGACAGAGCTCGTTAGGGCTGTTGAACTTTTCCGATTGCCTGTCAGTTGTCACTTCACAAGATTTTGGTACTCGACCTTGGCATTTCTGCAGCTTCTTTTAACATAGTTTGTATAATGAGCTGGTTTCCTCTAGCAATATTGACATTTTTAATAATAAATCTGTTGCTTTTGGTAAGTCACTTGACAGCTGCGATGCTTTGTCCATTGTGTGAATAATACTTATCTAAGTATACTTTTTTTAAATATCTCTTTTCATTACTTTTTTTGTATTTAATTCTCTTTTTGATATCTAAATTACAATTTGTCATAGTCATGTAAAACTTTGTTTAGTTTAAGTTTCTTTTAGTTTTAATTTAAGACACGTCCAATTATTTTCTGCTTTTGTAGACACATTTTGTATTGGAGAGTGGCTAGTTCTTATCATGGCTGTATTATTTTTGTTGTTTTATTGTCATAATCTGTTGTGTGTCTAATAAATAAATAAAATAAAATAAACATAAAAATAACGTTCGTTAACTAAAAAGTAGCTCGCTCAGCGGGCGATGGAGAGAGAGTGTCCCTGCGGGATCGAAGTCCATGCAAGAGACCTTTGTCCAGCAGTGGACGTCTGTCAGTTGATAAAGAAGAAGAAGAAGAAGAACTAAAAAGTATGTATGTGTATAATCATGTTTTAATACAATTAATTTAAGTAAGAAAGTCATATAATTTGAGAAGCATGAGAAGCAGTGATAGCCTAGTGGTTAGGACTGTGGTTTCCTATTCGGAGGATCGGAGGTTCGATCCCGGGTACGCACCTCACTGACTTTTCAGAGTCAAGTGCGTTTAAGCAATTACATACCACTTGCTTTAACGGTGAAGGAAAACATCGTGAGGAAACCTGCAAATCTGAGAGTTCTTCATAATGTTCTCTCACAGAGTGTGTGAAGTCCGCCAATCCGCATTGGGCCAGTGTGGTGGACTATGGCCTATAACTCTTATCTGAGAGGAGACCTGCGCTCAATAGTGAGCCGTTGATGGGTTGCTAATGATGACGATGATGACATTATTTAATAAAAATCATTTATTTTATATAGGCAAGCACACATTGGAATAAACGAGTAGAGAAACTCATCCCCGTTGTATGGGTAGATAAGATAACCTGCCAAAAACTTTTCTCTCAGGATTTTGTATCAGAACATTTTAGGCGTGATTAATAAATAACATAAGCATGCTAAATTAAAGCTTTTCAGTACCTGTTACCAGTCTCTGACTTAAACCTTTTTTTTTTTAAATAAATATCAACCAACTTGAAGTTGACTAATATTCCCCTCTCCCCTTCAAATAAGCGGAAAGCTTGTGTTAGGAGTGGATACGACAAAAGTGCAACGGGTGGGATTCGAACCTGCGACCTTTCAGTTTTCAGTCCGTACCTTTAACCATTGGGATGTCGAGGCTTACTAAACTACGGATATACAGACAGACTACCAGACTTATCCTTGGCGAAACAATCAGTGATCCTGGTTGTTTTACTAAAAACCGATTAGAATAGAATAGAAATGTTTTTTATTCAAATAAACTCTTTACAAGTGCTTTTGAACCATCGATGAGTCTCCCTCGCACTCCCCGCTCACCCTGACTTGTTGTACGCGTCGCACTCGACCGGACCGTGCCAGCGGATGACTTTGACTGGGTTTTTATTTAATTACTCATAACATAAGCATAAAACTTCTCGGTCTATGAAATAGAATAGCGGTCTGGCTATTTTATTCGTAAAAAATAATAGCATGTTGTCGCCGATAATTCCAAGCATTTGAACTTTTTTGGTGTGAAGTTTGTACTTTTTTTTTAAGATGTCAGACTATTTTTAAAAATTGTGTCCGGTTTAAGAAATTATACAGGTTTTCCCGTTTTTTATGATATTTTTAAAATTTCATTCGTTCATTTAATTATATCATTCATTGCACTCACACTACGTACTCACACAAAAGTACAAGTTTTAGTGTTTTTTGGTCCAAGGCGTCATCTTAATTCCCTTTTTTCCTATTTTTTTGTAATCCGTAACTTATTACGTTAAGACGAAACTCCGTCTCTGGTAATTAACTCAGTGTTGATTTCGCCTCCTAAATTGCCGCAAATTTGCCACAATAACGTAATCAAGACTGGCTTATATTCAGAGAGCGAACTGTTTCTCTATGAAATTGAAGTCGCAACTACGCGCGAAATGCATTTTGTGACGACTACTTTGAAGCGTATCCATACAAAAAATGTGAAGAGCCTCATACGCATCCCAATTTGATCAAGAGCGAAAATTTGCGACAGAAGAGTGATTAATTTTTTTTTATTATTATTATATAGGCTTACGGTTCACGACAGTCAGTGCTGGGAAGCACTGATGAGGTCTAGGTTGGAATGCGCTTGCCTAGAAGATGCCTATTCACTCTTGCCCTCATCATAATCATTATCAACCCATCATCGACTCACTACTGAGCGAGGTCTCCTCTCGGAGAAAGGGTTATAGGCCATAGTCCACCACGCTGGCCCAATGCAAATTGGCGGACTTCACACACCTTCGAGAACATTATGGAGAACTCTCAAGTGTGCAGGTTTCCTCACGATGTTTTCCTTCATCGTTAAAGCATGTGATATTTAATTTCTTAAACGCACTTAGCTTCGAAAAGTCAGAGGTCGAACCTGCGAACCCCGAATAGGAGACCACAGTCGTAACCACTAGGCTATCACAGTGCATGCCTTGATGGTACTCAAATTATTTATAGGTGATATAGGAAACACGGAAGCTGGAAGGGTCACCACTTTGGCGGTTTAATATGGAGAGTGTTCAAAACGTAGAGCTCATTGACATTGACTTTGAGCTACTTTCGTGTGTTTGGAAAAGGTTTTCAGTATTAAAACTTTAAGAAGCGGCCGCCACGCCGTGACAGTAGATTTTTTTTTATTAATAAACTTGCAAAGAATTTCCAAGAGCCAGTCTCAAGAAACACTCTTCCCTTTGTGCCCGCCAGGCTACAAGCAACATAACGAACTACCGTAGAGATTTACGTGAATGTTAGTGGGGATATTGAAAGATTTTGCCGAACTTCACGCAAAAATAATAGTAGCCGTAATTCTTTACCAATATGCCGACGATGGACGTACATAAATACTAGACATAAAAAAAAAGCCGGGCAAGTGCGAGTCGGACTCGCGCACCGAGGGTTCCATACTCCAAAAGTAAAAGTATAACGATAATATTATATTAATTTGCTTATTTATCGTTAACTTTGTTTGTAGACGTTTATTGTTACTATAAAAAAAACTATGCTAGGTAGAGCGTTGGTTTTATTTTTCCTGTAAAATATACATAAACCTCTATTGACCATAATTATTTCAGATTTTTCGATTGGTAAACTTCGGAGATAAGGGGGGGGGGGGGGGGGAACGGTATTTTTTTCAACATTTTGGCCGATTAATCAGAAACTATTATATCTAGAAATAAATAAAAAACCGTTTTAGAATGCACAAGTAAAGGCCTTTCATATGATACCCCACTCGGTATAATTATCTTACTTTGAAATTTCAAACCCCTGATTTTCCCCCTTTTTTAATTAAACTAAAATAATTTTCGCGTTCATTTTATTTTTTCTGTAAAATATACATAAACCTCTATTGACCATAATTATTTCAGATTTTTTGATTTGTAAACTTCGTAGATAAGGGGGGGGGGGGACGGAATTTTTTTCGAGATTTTGGCCGATTACTCAAAAACTATTATATATAGAAATAAATAAAAAACTGTTTTAGAATGCACAAGTAAAGGCCTTTCATATGATACCCCACTCGATATAGTTATTTTACTTTTAAATTTCAAACCCCCGATTTTCCCCTTTTTTTTTATTAAAACTAAAAATAATTTTCGATTTTTCTTTATTCCAGTGATTGTAGGCCACTATTACACACAACTATGCCAAATTTCATGTCGATAGCTTTAATAGTTACTGAAATAATCGACTGTGACAGACGGACGGACAGACGGACGGAGAAAGTCTCACCATAAGGGTTCCATTTTTACCATTTTGGTATGGGACCCTTATTATTCTCCATGTGCCAATCATCAAGCTAACAATTATATTGCACTTTAGTATTAGTGACAACTTTCCGCTTATTTGGATGGGAGATGAGAATACTTTCAATTTGACTTGGCTTTTGGAAAAAAAAATATTATTACACAGAAAAAAACAGATTTCTTAATATGAGATATTATATTTAGTTAAATCAAATCGATTTTATCTTTAATCCAAGAAACATTTTGTCGCTATAGATGCGAGATAATATTTTCTTGCCAATAGAAAAATAAATGCTCTTAAGTATATTTTCTCAAAGTAAGATTTTAGTTATCAAACCAAGAAAAAACAAATTGCCTTAAGCTTTCACACATTAATCGGAGTAAAAACCGAACTGACGCTAAACTTAACTTAGAAGTATTCAACCAAGATTTAGTCTATTTAAATTTGAGTTTCATTTTGTCACGCTAAATACATATTTACTTGAATTTACGAAAAATCACAAGAAATTTCATTTTCATGATTCAATTAATCCTTTTTTTATTATTATAAACCGGCGCTTGACTATTATAGTCATACCAGTTGGTAAATGATGATACTTAGATCAAATGATGATACATAAATCTTGTGAGCTTTAAAATATACGTATTTCTTCACGCAAACGTTTATTATGATATTGTTTCATATATCTTTCAATATCCTGCGTGATAATAATATAGAAATGACGTTAATCCCTCTCCTAATCAAAAAGTAGCCTTTTGGCTCCTTTACCTCGGCTTAAACTTTGAAGCGTCCTATCTAATAGCAATACGAGTACAAAGTTTAAATATCCTTGCAAATAACAAAGAAAAAGAAATTGTTGGATTTTTGTACCGACGCGGACACCGTCTCGCGTCTTCATTAACACAGCTGCCAACTGTGAGCTAAGCCAGCTCCAATAAGTAGGTACAGCGAGCTTCTTGAATTTCAAACGGAAGTTACTTCAATTTGTTTGCAAAATTAACTTCTTTCTTTTCAAAGGAGAGCCCGAGTCTGTAAATAATAATTTATTATTGACTAGCTGATGCCCGCGACTTTGTCCGCGTGGATTTAGTTTTTAAAATCCCGCGGGAACTCTGATTTTCCTATACCCATCCAAAAAATCACGTCAATCCGTAACTTTGTTGCAGCGTGATTGACGGACAAACCAACAAACGAACACACTTTCGCATTTATAATATTATGTATTAGTAAGGAAGAATTAATACTACGATAATAAAGGCGATCTAATTAAATTTTAGAATACAAAAGCTATTCTTGTGACTTAAATAAGATAGTTAGATATATTCCCTCGGGGACTTTTTCGTGGAGAATAATGAGTACTTTAATCATGTAGTACATAATTTTTATGTATCATTAAATAGTTTTCTCAGCTCATGCCAAATAATGCATTTTATAGACAAAATTTTGCTACTTTGGGTTACATATTGCAATTTCCTTAAGGATCTCTAATTTTTTTGAAAACAAATTATAGCCTATGTTACTTCCTGATAATTTAGCTTTCTATTGGTGAAAAAATGGTTAAAATTGGTCCAGTCCAACAGAGCCTATTCATATTCTATTAACAAACAAACAAAAAATCTTTCCTCTTTATAATATTAGTATAGACTAGAACAAGAAAAAAATTTTTTTATTTAGAAATAAACGTCTTTTTTTAGATTTCGTAGTGAAACAAGTGACCCTTATAAATGTCCAGTTCGTCTGCTTGTCTGTCTGTATGTCACAGCCTATTTATTCAGACATAATTATTATACCTGCAATTTAGAAACCTCAATAGCCTTACGGCTGAAGGTACAGGCTGAACACTTAAATATTGAAGGTTCGATTCCAACTATTGCATTGTCGTACCCACTCCTAACACAAGCCTTCCGTTTATTTGTAAAAGAGAGAAGAATATTAGTCAAGTTAAGCTTGGGTAATACTCTTTTTTTTTTTTTTTAATAAAAATATTATATCCAGACAATATAATTATAGGGTATGAAAGTCTGATTTCTTTCATACAAGTTTAATTGTGGGTTTTATAACAAAGCCATACATAAACTAACCTGACGTGGAATGATTCACCATTTTTTCACAAAGTCGGTCAAACAGAGTTCAAACAGAACCAAAGCCATTAATTTTATTAGGTTGTAACAAAAATCCGACGTACGTAGCACTTACACAGCGCCGTAGCTCGTAGCACCGGTAGTGCTACGCCGTAGCTGACACAGCCCGGAGGATTTGAAAAATACGTTATGTGCCTCTAGGGAGAAACTAAAAGTATCATTATAGTTTTAAGTACTAGCTAATTAGATGAATCCTTTGTTTTTTTCTGGATAGTGCTTTATTCCATTTAAATGTAATTGAAACCGCTTGTGTAATTGAGGCATGTAGAAATAAATATCAAGCAAACAGATACACCTTTGGATATAGAATATTAAGTATGCATTATAGGCAAAGATTTAGGCCATAGTCCCCCACGCTGCTGGCCAAAAAGAATGGCAGACTACACATACCTTTGAGAACATAATGGAGGCATAGCGGTTTTTCACGAAGTTTTGTGTTTGCCTGGAATTCAAACCTCAAGTCTCAACCACTTTCACTTAACAAGGCTTTCACAGCGAAAAACGAAATGCAGTTATTCAGTACACATTTACACAGTAACGAAAACTTTAATAACCTTTTTTTTTTATTGTGAGACAGGGTTGGGCTCGACGACAATCAATGATATTAACAACTGATGAGGTATTTGTTGGAGCGCGCTTGCCTAGAAGATGCCTATTCACTTTTGCCTTGAAGGTGCTTAAGTTATAGCTGGCAAAAAACACTGACGGTCGTAGGGCTTTCCATACCTTAGCGGTTCGTTTCAGAAGCGTAAATGTAAACTAAAACTTATATAGTAACGACTGCTTTTATCACCCGAATTCGTATGATAAAATACGTACTAAAACTGCAAACTCCAGTAACCTAGTAAACCGGTGTAAGGAACAGAATACTTTGGATCGCAGCCGCACGTATGTGACTAATGGGATCGACGTGTGGGAGCTACTAAAGAGACGACAGCTCTTAGATTATATTATAATGAAAGTTTCCCGGTTTGAGTTGCTGGCTGTACGTGGCATTATTTTCTAAGATGCTTTCGATGCAGTGTAGGTTGCCTGGCAGAGATCGCTATTAAGCGATAAAGCCGCCTAGTATATTTTTACTTTCTTTCCTCTTGTTTTTATTCCACAACAGCACAATAAATAATAGTAAATTTCAACAGAGATGTTGCTATTAGCAACAGTTTATCAAACGTCAAAATATGCGCATAGTTTAGCAGCTTGCATGAAATAATGAACTTCTTCTTCATCATCAATCGATAAACGTCCACCGCTGGACAAAGGTCTCTTGTATGGACTTCGACAAGCCTCAGTCTTTCACCGCTTGCATCCAGCGGCTCCCTGCGACTCGTTTGATGTCGTCGGTCCACCTAGAGGGGGGTTGCCACTCCAGCGCCTTGGGACCCCAACGACCATCAGCTCTTCGAACTATGTGTCCCGTCCATTTCCACTTCAGTTTCGCGACTCGGTGAGCTACGTCGGTGTCTTTGGTTCTCCTACGGATCTCCTCATTTCTGATTTGATCTCGCAGGGATACTCAGAGGATAGCTCTCTCCATCGCCCGCTGAGTGATCCTGAGCTGTACTGTAATAGTGAACTGTCACGTCATAAATATTTGTCGCACTTTAGTAGTTACAACTAACAGTTGATTTGTAATTAATACGTATATTTTTCGGAAGATCCTCAATTTACTAATGAGTAAGAAATACCTAATTTATTTTTAACATACTTCGAACTCCCATAGCACAATTTTTTTTATTACATTTCTGCTGAAACTATATCCAAACTCTTCATATTTTGCTTATTTTGAAGGCAGACTGTTGCCCATTAGTGAGCCAGCCATTGGTTATGATGATGATTATAATCATCATCTTATGATTGCAGCGGAATTCAGGTCTGAGTTTAGAACCATCTACTGTAAGGGTCTGAGTCATACTTAAACCTACTGAAGGATGCAATTGAAAAACAATGCGACTTCAAAATGCATAGAAAAACGCCGTAACAGTGATAAGGCGACGCTAAAGAGCTTTCGGAGCGCTCTCGAGGATGCTGCAGCTTCCTATGAAAGGAAGCTATATAGGTCGTGTGTGCACTTCCATACTACACCGTGCTAGCTTCAAGCAATATATATTTATGCTATGGCTACAGAATATCCCATATGCTCTAGTAAACTCTATTTTCACACAAACTCTTATTTATTTTCACAATAAAAAAATTACATTTGCAAATCTATCTATCTACGAGTATTTAATCTATTTTCTATTCTATACCTTTAAATGAGCAATTCTTGTATATACTTAAAAACATTTCAACCCTTAAAAAGACCTAAGACATATAACTAGACATAATTCAAGTATCATATTTTTCAAAGATCAAATCAGAAATAAGAAAATCCATCAAGTCAGCTGAAGTGGCAATGAATGTGCTGCGGAAATATTTAGCTCATCGGAAACAGTAATATTATAAATGCTAAATTATTTTTGTCAGTAATGATTCCTTTCAGGGTTAAACTGCTCAACAGATTTTGATGAAATAGTGCACAGAGATAGGTTGCATCCTTAGTCGGTCTTATGATACTCTTCATCTCGGATTAATAAATTCCCACGAAATATTTACAATCTACGCGTACATAGTCGCGGGCGTCAAAATTCTGAATTATTAATTTCATGTGGTTCTTATGACAATTCTCCTGACTCTAAAACCGACTTCAAACGCCACTATAAGTAGTAGTAAATATTTTAGTTTGTACACGTAGATAAGTTGAAGTCGGGTGGGCACTGTGCCTAACGTGCCTAAAATTTGCACTTTAAAATATCATACGTATATTTCACAAACGGATCCCTGAATCGAAAAATGGTGTTCCCACACCCATAATATTTTTACCTACATTATGGGTTATACGAAAAAAAAAATCATCCCCACTTTACATGTAGGGGAGGTACCCTAAAAAAAAATGTTTTTCACAAATTTATTTCACCACTTTATTGGCGTGATTAATATTTATATCCTTGTCAAATTACAGATTTTTAGCACCAATAGTCTTTAAGCTAAACCGCGGATGGACGGAAAGACGGACGGACATGGCGAAACTAAAAGGGTTCCTTGTTTACGTAATACGCGTCAAATTGAGAACCTCCTCCCTTTATTGCAAGTACATACCATTGTATGTGATGGCGCGATATCGGGCGTATAAATATCCCGCAGCGCTCTACACTCTAGAGTCGCTGCAGCGCGTGTGAATCACGAGGTTGACTAATGCATTCAACGTGCTGCGATCACAAAAATGCTCGTTAGCTCCCATGATATCCATTCGCGTTAAGATGAATCATGTCTTTACACGCTGTTACGGGCTGGGGCTGTAGCATTAGACCTTTTTTTACTCTTCAATAGAATAGAATAGAATAGTTTTTTGGAACGAAGTGCTTTATCGGACGGTATGGACTTGATGGATGGGGGCCAGGCGGAAAAAAGTGTAAAAAAAAATTCCGTCACGACCACTGTATGTTGTCTTCGTTAGTACACACGTTCCGTCATAGCTTTGGGGGCGCAGCAGCTAAACGAAGGATTGAAAATATCTTTTAATAGATTTCTTAAACTTGTACAAATTCAAGTCTAAAATTGAAGGTGCAAATAAATCACGCCTATTCCCACAAACGACTTTCGGACTTCCTTGAGGTGTACTTTTTCTACAAAACTTTTTTTCTTGACTGCATCTCGTCGTCTTCATTGTATTACTTACTAACTGATGCCCGCGAATTCGTCCACGTGGATTTTATTAGTTTTTAGCCCACGTCACCCTCCAGGTTCTCAACTATACTTACCTATCCAAAAAGTCACGTCATACCGTAGCTTTGTTGCAGCGTGATTGACGGACAAACCGGCAAACCAAAAAACACTTTTGCATTAATTTTATGCAACGAATAAATGAAATGAAATTAATAACGTGTATTAGTAAGGAAGAATGAATACTACGGTAATAAAGTCGATCTAATTACATTTTAGAACAAACAAAAAAAATCTTTCCTCTTTATAATATTTGTAGAGACAGACGTTCACTGGGTCTGAAGTATCGTCATAGACTACGTAAGCTACTTGCGACTCGACTTGAGTTCGTCCGTCTACTGACTGATTTCTCGGGATAGAAAAACTTCTGTCCCTCAGGATGCAAGTTCTAACCTTGCCAACTTTTTTCGAGGTTTTTCAGTGGTGAATAGATAACGAATAGACGAGCAGAGTAATTTTTACCTCTATAATAATACTACCTAATGCACGCGTCTTTGTCCGCGTGGATTTAGTTTTTAAAAACCCCCAGGAACTTTTTGATTTTCCGGGATTAAATAGTAGTTTTCCCTCCTTTTAGTCCTTAACTATATCCATGCAAAAATCACGTGGATAGCTGTGTTGCAGCGTGATCGAATGACAAACCAACAAACACACTTTCAAATTATAATATTAGTAAGAAAGATAGTATGGATTATAGTCGTGTCCATTTTGAGTTATAACGTTCTTAGGACAAAATCGGCCAAAGCCTAGCCGAATCCAACTGAGTAAAACAAAGAAAGATAAATGACACCGCGTCCTATACAGACACCGTTTTGGCATGAGCTCACCGTCTCTTGGATAAACATTTTGCAGTAAGTATATTTTATTCAGGTCCGATTTCGGGGTATTTATCGGACATTTCTTTTGCTAAAATCGTGGCGGAAAAGAAATTCTTAGCTGAAGGACTTACGGAAATAGTACGGGAAAAGTACCTGATTTTTAACTGACTTCAAAAAGGAGGAGGTTAAAACCCCAAAAAAGTATAGATTAAAAAAAAGGAGGAGGTTCTCAATTCGTCGGATTTTTTAAAGTATTTTCACCGATTACTCGAAGACTAAACTGATTCGGAAAATTCTTTTTTTTGTTTGAAAGGGTATACTTCCCAGATGGTCCCATTTAAATTTTATCGAAATCGGTCGAATTGTTTTTAAAAAATCAACAATAAATTATATACTTTGTAGTGGCGCGGGCGTTTGAAGTAGGTTTTTTAATTTTTTTTTTTTTATATTAAATTATTATAAGCCATACTCAGAGTGCCCAGTGGCGTATTTACCCTAGAACCATGGGAGCCATAGCGCGGGCAACAGGAAGGGCAACTTAATCGGTCCCTTTGGGCGCCTTTCAAAATCGTTGCCTATCTTTATTCTTGTACTAGCTGATGCCCGCGACTTCGTCCGCATGGATTTAGTTTTTAAAAATCCCGCGGGAACTCTTTCATTATCCGAGATAAAAAGCAGCTCTCCCGGTCTGAGGAACCACTACTACATCCATTACTATACCCATGCAAAAAGTCGCATCAATCCGCTGTTCTGTTGCGACGTGATTGAAGGACAAACCAACAAACAAACACACTTAAGCATTTATAATATCAGTAATGCTTTATTATAACACTTTTTATAATTGTCAATTTTTTTACCATACTTAACCAAAGACAAAATTACGTTTAGCTGTCATTTACGTTTTGTTACTCCACTGTCATTTGCGTTTTGTTATTCCACTGTCATTTGCGTTTTGTTATTCCATGTTTTATAGTGACTTGACGGAATCGCGGTCAAACGGGATAAAAAGTATCCTATGTCCGTCTCCTGGTTCTAAGCTACCTCTCCACCAATTTTCAGCCAAATCGGTTCATCCGTTCTTGAGTTATAAATAGTGTAACTAACACCACTTTCTTATATATATATATATAGATTTTATGTGCCTTGCCTGAAGATATTATAATAGATTCTAATCAACAACAAAATTCCGGAGACCCCATCGTATCTCTTTTAAAAGAAAAAAGATATTTATCATTATCATCATCATCAGAAACCAAAGGTTCACTATTGATCGCAGGTGTCCTTTCAGAGGAAGGTCTTTGCACAACTTCGAGAACATTATGTAGAGCCCTCAGGCATGCAGGTTTCCTCATGATGTTTTCTTTCACCATTGATGTAAGCGATATTTAAGTAATAGCTTAAACGCACACAACTCTAAAAAGTCAGAGGTTGTCCGGGATTGAACTCGCGACCGCCTGAATTGGAGACCGATGCTATCACTGCTTCTAACAAAAAAAATCATTATTGATCTAAAAGATATATAAAAAACATTTAATCTTGGAAAACAAAACGGCCAGGGGTGTTGTTAAGGTTGATAAGACAGTGCTTAGTTCAGAAGTTTTTGAAAGATTTTATTCAGCTATAAGGGTAATGTCAGAGTAGGCGTCAAAAATTTGCATAATAAAAACATAGTTAACACAAAAGTTAAACCTGACTTTGAGTTAGGTACCAAAGGTACCCTGGGGACATATTAGCCGGGAAACTTTATGTTTTACTGCCCATTTATAATTCTCTAGATGCACAATTTACACAAACTTTCAACCGATGGGATTCAAAGAAATGTTTTTAAAACAAATATATTATGTAACTTTATTATGATTTAAGACGACGGGTTGGAAAGATTTGCGCCTATTTCTTCGTCTTCTTCTTTATCAACCGATAGACGTCCACAACTGAACAAAAAGCATGATGACTGATTTTGAAAAACTGTTGGATAATAGAGCCTCAATAGCCCAACGGTTAAAGGTGCGGACTGAAACTGAAAGGTCGCGGGTTCGAATCCCACCCGTTGCTTTATTGTCATACTCACTCCTAGCACAAGCTTTCCGCTTAGTTGGAGGGGATAGGAGGATATAAGTCAACTTCAATTTGACTAATATTCTTTAAAAAAAAAAAAAGAAATGTTGGGATGTATATTTATCTACTATTTTGGCCTATGTATATAAACATGCCTTAACATGGGTAGTCTAAGTATGTCACGCTCTCTTTAACATTTCTGAGGTGGTGTCGTGTTATGCGGGTTGATACTTTCCCTCAAATATGGTTGAGCGAAGCAATGGCTGGGTCATGCTTCATGCTCGTGAACGGGTGCCACGGCGGGAATGGGGCTACTTTCTGTCTGCCCGTCTTAACATGTGTTGAATTATAATTAGGTATACTTTTGTGGAATTTGCGCTCATTGTGAAAACACTGCATACATAGCATAATATCTATTAGATTGTAAACTTGTTTTGAAAAGAGCAACTGCCGAGTTTCTTGCTGGTTCAAGATTTTTGATCAAGGTTGGTTGGTTGATTCAAAGCACTAGTAATACTACTTCTAGGGGACGTTCCATAAAAGCATACCTAAGTAGTAACAAAGTTTATTTGAATAAAAAACATTTCTATTCTATACTATTCGGAAAAATATTTCAGAAAAAAGGTAAAACTGCGATATTAATTTTAAAATTTCAAATTCACGCAAAAACGCTCTACGGTGTCATGGTGTCGTTCGTGACGTCATCTCTACGTTTTTTCGTAGCAGTTTGTTAAAGTTTGAAAATAGATGTGACGTATCGCTCTTATTGGGTTCAATCAAATATGGCGGATTGCTGTATTTTATAGTTTTATTTCATCAAAATAAATATCAATTCCGCTCAAAATAGAAAAATAAATACGTTTTTATAAACCATAAATCCTATTTCATTAGTTATATTTATAATTTCATTGATTCTTGGTTACTGTGTGTTCAACTAAAGCCTCAATAGCCCAACGGTTAAAGGTGCGGACTGAAAACTGAAAGGTCGCAGGTTCGAATCCCACCCGTTGCATTGCACTATTGTCGTACCCACTCCTGACACAAGCTTTCCGCTAATTTGGAGGGAAGAGAAGGATATGAGTCAACTTCAACTTGGCTGTTATTCTTTTAAAAAAAAAACTGTTCGCCCTCCTTGGTCCTAGGCGGGCCTAGTTACGATACTGCAATATCAATCAAAAAAATTAAAAAAAAAGGCCAACCTGTGGCTCTTATGACACGTCAAGATTCTACCACCGGTTCGGAAAGCGGATTCTGCTGAGAATATTAATCGATTACACTGGCTAAGCAACTGGCTCCGACGCCTACTGTTGGTTCACTGTGAGCATAATGTGAACCCGCCCTTAGTGTACAAAATCCTATTTTGCGTATGCCTATCAATGAAAAGGTTCCTCGTTTTCGGATGTTATGAAAGCGTAGGCGATATTTGATACTCTTGTTACGATGTTGTTTCAACAATTACTTTATTCGGCTCCCACGATTTTTGCTTCCCACACGTTAGACGAAAATACCTACGTAGCTTATATAACTTAGCTTGTGCCTGCGATTTCGTCCGCGTGGAATTAAGTTTCCTAAAAATCCCGTGGGAACTGGTTGATTTTCCGAGGTAAAAAGTTCTTTTTCTTTTTTTCCCCCTGAATAGTTGACCTTAGTCCTAACCACTAGGCTATCACTGTTCAACTCTTTATCAATTAATGTCAAATCGCATGGTTAAAGTATCAATGAGTTCCTGAAATGCCGGCTACGTAAAGATTGGCGTTGCCTCCTCTAAGTGTTCATGGATAATCATTTAACATCAAGTGACCCGCTTGCTCATTTGCTCGCTATTTATGAAAATGTATAGAACTTGTATGAAAGAGTGATTTGTGACGTCATCAACATTTAACGCACTTTTGGATTTTTCCAACTTTGTTTCACATTTTGCATTCGATTTGGTTAGGTTAGGTTAGAAAAATATAGCCTATACAAGACAGATCAGATACGTGATACTAATCCGAGATCAGACGAATACAATACGAAAAGAAAATTACATGCAATTTGTATAGCTTCGTTAATCGCTACCAATGTCCACCGGCCATCGATCAACTTTCTTTAAGACATGCAATGCCTGTAAGGCTTCTCTGGCTCACTTATGTTGGTTGTAGCAATTAATACCATATAAACTATTGTATATAATACAAGAACAATTTTTAATTTAATGTTAATATCATATCATTAAAATTAAAATATGCCTAAATTATATACAAATTGTAACAAAATTAAAACTAAAATAAAATTGTATATTATATACATCATCAGCAACCCATTAATGGTCTCCTCTCAGAGAAGGGTTATAGGCCATAGTCCACCACGCTGGTCCAATGCGAATTGGCGGACTTCACACACCTTCGTGGACTATGGCCTATAACCCTTCTCTGAAAGGAGACTTGCGCTTAGTAGTGAGACGATAATGGGTTGCTCATGATGATGATGCCAGAAGAGTTGCTGAGTTGACACCATCTCTATTTATAAAACCGCGTATTTATACAACGTCTCAAGAGACATGTATCCTACTGCGTACAAAGCTTCAAAGATTATTGTGGCAAACCTATTTCAACCTAGATTCAGTAGCAAAAAATGTGACACAAAAGCGGGCATGTTTGGAATGTGCGGCTTTCCCTTTGCAATTGAGCGCCAAATTGCTGAGGTTTTTACTGCGGAGTTTCACTAAGGGTAGCTCGGAATTTGTTCCGCGGAAAATAAGACAAGAGCAAGTATAGAGCCGAATTACTGAAAAGCTTATCGAGTTTTCAGCTTTGATAATACCAGAATCAAAAAAATTCCGCTCATTATTTTAGTAGTTTAAAATTTTAATGCTCCCAAAAATATTAACATTCATTAATATTAAACCTTTGAAACAATAAACAATTAGGTAATATTAAAACACGTCTAAAATTAAAACCAATTTAAATCTAAAACCTCTTCGACGTCACCCAAAAATAATAATTATTATACTAATTACTTTCATAATGGCGCTTACTTAGGAAATTGATGATAGCCTAGATTTTTTTAATCTTATTTTATTTTTGCGGTGTTTTATCCACCTGGCATAGGACCACCACTAATCTATTTAAGGAAATTAAATATCTAGCTTTAGCGGTGAAACATCGTGAGAAACCCGAGACGAGAATTGTAGAAATGAAGCTAATTTCCTGTTTATTGCATGCCATAAAAATATGTAAACACTGTTAAAGTTAATTTCAGACCAAATATGTATTTTATATTATTTTGAAAATTAATTTAGGCATATCGAACCATAAGAAGCTAAGTGCCCGGGCGCAGGCCGGGCACCGGTACGTTCCTGTCAATCCCTAACCTATTTTGGCAAATATCATCGGAACCGGTGAACGATCACCAATATTGTAATAGTATGTAGCAAATGACTACCAAAATTTAATTTTTTTTGAAAATAGCAAATTAGAACTGTACCTAGTATTTGGTATTAATGTTACTGTTTCAGTAAAACAATATTTGGTGAGCATTTATCCATTTTGGCCAGCAAAAAGAATATTTAAACAAAACGTAAAATTATTCTGATGTGCGTATATTTATTTTCGAACTTAAAACGTTTTACTTTAGGGACCTCGATATATGTAGAGTGGGTTTAATTAATGTGGAGTTAATTTATTGTACTTGGTACTTAGTACTAGGCTATAAAAATTATTTTGGTGAGCACTTAAATATATTTTTTTTTATTGATGACAAGCTAGTCCTTGACTGCGACCTCACCTTATGGTAAGTGACGATGCAGTCTAAGATCTAACTTGGAAGGGGTATGTCAGTGAAAATTCAACCCATACCCCTAAATCGGTTCTACACGCCATCGTGTCGGAACGCTAAATCGCTTGGCGGCACGTCTTTGACGGTAGGGTGGTAACTAGCCACAGCCAAAGCCTCCCACAAGACCAGACCAGAGACTATTCAGAAATTATAAATTCCCAAATTGACCCCCCCGGGAATCGAATCCGGGACCTCCCAGTTATAAGACCACAGCCCTCACCACTGCGCCAGGGAGTTCATCATATAATTGAACAATTATAGTGCTATGTACTCACGACGGCGGTATTCCCCCCACGAAGACATCGGAGTTGGTGTTGAACTTCCCGAAGACGAACTCCTTTCCCCGCGACGTTTTGTTTTGAGTGATCCCATCCACTGACAGCGAGGTCTGTTCGTCTCGGCGTGCCACCTGGCGACGTTACGACATACATCAATACCAGTTGTGGGATTTTTAACCGACTTCAAAATAGGAGGAGGTTATCAATTCGTCGGAATCTTTTGTTTTTATGTATGTTTTATGTACGATTACTCGAAGACGCCTGAACGGATTTGGAAAATTCTTTTTTATTTGAAAGGTTATACTTCCCAGATGGTCCCATTTAAATTTTATCGAAATCGGTCGAGTTGTTTTTAATAAATTTGGCCAAGTGCGAGTCGGGCCTCCCTTTTTTAGGGTTCCGTACATATGACCAAATCATTTTTTTAAACCTAGATACATATTTAGATATCTTAGTTCTTAGAAAGTACTAAATTAGTACGGGGAAAAAATTTGCTCGTTTGTTTTGGTCACAACTTACAAACCGCATTATAAATCGGTGTTTTCAGTTTTTGTTGTGTAATGGGACCACCTGGGAAGTATACCCTATACTTCCCATTGAAATTTTATTGAAATTGGTCGAACGGTTCTTAAAATATCGACAATAAATTTTATACTTTGTAGTGACAAGGGCGGTTGAAGTCGGTCTTTAAAAAGAATTTTTATATTAAATTATATATAAATGATAGCTACAATGTGACGATCGCAATCAACTGTGATTGGACGACTGGTTACTTTATATAAATACTAGCTTTTGCCAGCGGTTTCGCTCACGTTAAGTTCCATCTTTCAAACCTCCATTTTACCCCCTTAGCGGTTGACTTATCAAATGTCCTTTCTAAAGCAGATGCCTACGTCATAATAGCTATCTGTATGCCAAATTTCAGCACGATCCGTCCAGTAGTTTGAGCTGTGCGTTGATAGATCAGTCAGTCAGTCACCTTTTCCTTTTATATATTTAGCTATTTTTTTTAAAACCGACTAACAAACGCCACTGCTACTAGGTATGTTGAAGTCGGGCGGACCTAAATAGTAACGATGAAACCGATGAGCATCGCTAGTCCGACTTCAAGATACGTGTACAAGCTAAAATGTTTTATACTTCTGAGTGGTATTTGAAGTCGGTTTTTAAAAAAAAATTTGATATAGGTTATTTTAAGGTTTTTTGTATAGCTTCATAGAATCAATCAACATACTCTCTGATCGCGAGCGATTTGCTCTGGTTCATTGAGGAATTTCGCCCTCCATCACCGAAGATATTCATCAGATGTTCACCAAAAAATGGGACCAACCCAACATTGAAATCAGTTCAGAATTGAAGGATTTGTGGAGTAACATCGACTTGATAGCCTCCCCCTTTTTTTGGAGTCGGTTAGTAGAAAAATAATACTTATTATAATAGCCATGCTGAGCTCCAAATAAACTCAAAGCTTGTGTTAGGACTATAGTGCAACGGGTGGGGAATTAACTGTCGATCTTTCAGTTTTCTTTTGAGTTTTATTGAGGTTATAAATCAAAGAATTTATGGAAATGTAAAATTTGATCTTTAAAATTACAATTATAAGTACTTTACATTATTTTTTCTGCGAAACATCTATTTAATAGTAACTAGGTTAGCTATTGCATCTGCTACTCTAACAATTCCAAAATTAATAGAAAATATTTTGCATAATATTTAATTCTTATAGTATATTATATTGTAGGGATGTACATTTCAGACCTATATACATACCACTTTATAATTTTTCACCTTACTCACTTTCGAGGGAAGCTGGAAGAAATCTCTACTTAGAGATAAGCTTTCTCCAGTAATTCTATTATTATTTTTGACACTGTTTTTATGTACAAAATAATAAATTTAAAGTAAATAAATTAAATTAAATTCTTCTAAAACCTTCTAAGGCCGACTTGCACCAAACTGCTTAATTAAATTTAATGTTTAGTTAAATTTTGTAATGCTGTCCTTCTCATGTCAACTCTGAAACAGTATTGTCAAAAAGCATTACAAAATTTAACTAAACATGATTAAGCAGTTTGGTGCAAGTCGGCCTAAATATGTAGTTCTAGTTACTTCTATTCTTGAAAACTATCTAGTGGACGCTCACAATCGCACCTTGACATTATCATAATTATCTTTTAAAAATACCCTCAAAACTGCTATCAACTGAAAATTACCCTAAAACAGAATCAGGGCCTAGAGATAAATCAAAATAATTTTGCAATAAATCAGCCGCCTCACCTGAACCTTGTGCCAATGGCCGTCGTGCAGGTTGCTCCCCACAGTGATAATCTGAGCACCGCCACCCAAATTATACCTCAAACGCAACGCACCGTTCACTAGTTTCAACTCGAAAAAGTCATAAGTCCCGTCGTCCGTGTACAAAAGTAGACCGTTCGGCTGGTCGGTTTTGAACTCAAGCTCCAATGTGCCGTTCAGACCGGCGTTCCACTTTCGGAATTGGGAGTACGGGTTCTGTTTGTCGAGCACGAAGGCGAGGTTGTCGTTGAGGGAGAGGGAGAGCAGGGTGAAGAGGATGTAGCGCATCGTCGGGACGTGGTCCGCCATGGCTGCGGTGCGTCAAGCGGCGCCCGGGCTGAGCGACCGTTTGCGTCTCATCTCTCGCGGTGCCTGCAACAACGGGAATTATTAGTTAGTATGGAAAAAAGTGATAGCCTAGTGGTTAGGACTGTGGTCTCCTATTCGGGGGGTCGCAGGTTCGATCCCGGGTACGCACCTCTGGCTTTTCTAAGCTAAGTGCGAATAAAGTGATAGCCTAGTGGTTAGGACTGTGGTCTCCTATTCGGGGGGTCGCAGGTTCGATCCCTGGCACGCACCTCTGGCTTTTCTAAGCTAAGTGCGAATAAAGTGATAGCCGAGTGGTTAGGACTGTGGTCTCCATTCGGGGGGTCGCAGGTTCGATCCCGGGCACGCACCTCTGGCTTTTCTAAGCTGAGTGCGAAAAAGTGATAGCCTAGTGGTTAGGACTGTGGTCTCCTATTCGGGGGGTCGCAGGTTCGATCCCGGGCACCTCTGGATTTTCTAAGTTAAGTGCGTTTAAGAAATTAAATTTCACAAACTTCAACGGTGAAGGAAAACATCGTGAGGAAACCTGCACAGCTGAGAGTTCTCCTTAATGTTCTCATAGGTTGTGAAGTCTAACAATTCGCATTGGGCCAGCGTGGTGGACTATGGCTTATAACCCTTCTCTGAGAGGAGACCTGCGCTCAGTAGTGAGCCGTTGATTATTATTATTTCCGAAAAACAATTTTCCGCAGTCGGGTTACAGTTTTTAAAAAAATACGTGTGGCTCTCGGGGACTGTCGCGGTAAAGCTATTGTATAGCATTTTTTATCAACTTATGCAATTATAATATTTATGCAATTTTTTTTGCATAATAAAAATTATGCAAAAGAGTAATTAAAAAACAAACAAACAAGAAAAGCGCACTATCACTACTTCGCGAGTGAGATTCGAACCTGCGACATCATACACCATACGGTAAAAAAATCGGCCGCTCACCCACTGCGCCGAACAGAGCTACTTATGAACCTCTAAAATGTTGAACGCTTACTGAACGACGGTGTTAGGTTTATTTTCGTTACGGAATTTCTTGATTCGGTCGCCGCGCTCAAAGCCCGCGATAAAAGCTATGCAATAGCTTAAAATTTTTAACTTTACCTACAACCAGCTGTATGAATTAAAAATTTATTTATTCATTTAAATTTTCGATGTTCAACCTGTAGATTTTGGATAACACATTAACACTAGCCGCAAGTATAACTGGCATACAAAGCTGCAACTCATAACAGAAGTTGCCAAGTCGGAAGACAATGCTGCAGCAAGATGCTGAGTTGCTGAAAAGTAGAAAAAACACATGTTCCATGCAAGTGCTTTGCAGGTAAAAGCCACTCACGCGGACAAAAGGCGATGCGAAAAGAAAGTAGGCCGAGCGCGGGAACGAGCGTGCGGCTATCAGGCGAGGAGACAACGAGCGTAATGAGACAGACAAACTTTAAAGTTTTAAAGCCATCCAAATTTGGATAGCTGTCCGTAACTCAGTATGTCAAAGGTCTGACTGGCTAACTGCCTCGTTGGTCTAGTGGTTAGCTTGTGTTACAAACGATTTGCTAAGCTATGACATGCTGGAGCGTTATACACGTTACTTCCGGATTATACACCAGATACTTTAATTAGAAATAATAATTAATAATGAGTAAATCTTATTTTTTATGAATGGTTAATATTGTAATATTTTATTAAGTATTTTAAGCTTAGCCGAATTATTGACTGATTGTTTATAAATTACGTCACTAGAAGTTGATTCATATTGAGTTACTTAAATACTAAACCATCGTTTAAATAGTTTATTCAATTAATTATAATTCCTATTTTATTATTTTATGTTTTACGAATATATATATCTATAAATTATCTTTAGTTCGTAAAATAGCACTGATATTATTATGATTACTTTGTTGGCAGAATTGTAAGACTATTATTTTAAATCACAGGTATTTGATTGATATTGAATTGCCTGAATATTTATTTCTTATTTAAATAATTAACTCAGTTCACTATAACTGTAATTTAATTATTTCGTGCAGTTTAACTATTTCTGTTTTGTAAAATAGCATTTGGAATACTAATACTAATAATATTAGTTTGGTTGGCAGTACTGTAAGCCCGTTGTCTGAATCATAATTATGTATAAAAGTAAAGGAACTGGATTAGCAGACGTTCATTCTTGTAAAATATTGAAGGTAGAAACTCTGCCCGAAAATATAGTGAAAGTATTTTTTTATTATCGACTATTATTTCAAGACGCTCCCATGCTCTCTCACACTTGTTCGACTGCGGTTGACGAGGTCCCGGGTTCGATTCCCGGGTCGGGCCGTTAAAAAAAAGTGTATTGGGTTTTTCTTCCAAAGAAATTCTCAGTACTAGCCCGGAGTTAGGAAGTTGGCGGTTAGTCACCCCCGTGCCTCGGAGAGCACGTAAAGCCGTCGGTCCTGCGCCTGATCTCTCTCCGGTCGTGTCGGATTTCCGTCCCATCGGACTATGAGAGTGAGGGAATAGAGAGTGCACCTGTGTTTGCGCACACAGTTGTGCACTATAATATCTCCCGCGCAGATTGCTGACCTCTAAGGAGGTCGGCCGCCGTGATCGGATTCGGTCGGCAAGACATTATTTATTTTATGTCCAAGGTATAAACTACCTCGTTCGTAACTACCCTTACTGGCCTGGAAGGTCCAATTCCCCGAATGTCCAATACGTCTGTTACGTCGTATTCCCCCTAATGTCTGCCATTGGTCTAAGACTGGCAGACAGAAAGTAGCCCCATTCCCGCCGGTGGCACCCGTTCACGAGCATGACGCATGACCCCAGCCGTTGCTTCGCTCAACCATATGGTATGGTGTATGGTGTATGGTATGCTATTCGTCATGATTAGCATGTTCAACTGGCAATGCGGATGACTAGGTCCCTGGTTTGATTCCCGGGTCGAACCAAAAAATGTATTGGATTTTTCTGTCAAGAAATACTCAGTAGTAGCCCGGAGTTAATTAGCCTAGTGTAGGTAATAGTAAGAGCGCACAATATTATATAGACGTTGGTCCTTTGCTTGATCTTTCTCCGGTCATATGGGATGGGATAAGGGACTCCCATCGGACTATGTGAGTGGGGAAATAGAGAGTGCACCTGTGATTAACACATAGGCTACATTTTATCCCGGAAAATTAAAGGGTTCCTGCGGGAATCAAAAAACGTTAATCCACGTGGACGAAGTCGCGGGCATCATCTAGTAATTAATAATTTTTGCACGCATCACATAATTTAAATAACTTTATGATGTTATTCCAAGACAATTTCCATTCACTTGAACCTGCGTGTCGTTTACGAAACATCAAAGACCTTCAGTAAGACTTCGTTTAGAGTTTGTTAAGTTATTTTGTACAATAAACAAGTTAAAATAATTTGCCATTAAATTTTACATAAACCATTTTATAGGTTCAATTTCGCCTCCAGTAATTGCCTTTGTTAGTTTTTGGTCCTTCTAGTTCAATTCAATTTCTTGATAAAAACATTCAATAACTTTTTGACTCGAACCGAAAATCGTAACCGGGACCTAGTCATCCGCAGTCGTCAATTGGACATGCTAACCATGACCAATAACGTACCATATACCATATCATACCATACCATATAGCATACCATAATGCTGAGTCATGCGTCATGCTCGTGAACGGGTGTCACCGGCGGGAAAGGGGCTACTTTCTGTCTGCCCGTCTTAACATGTATTGAATTGTAAGTATGTAGCCAGTTTTGTAACTTCTGATTGTCGAAACACTGTATACATAGCATAGTACCTATTGTAAACTATTTTGAAAAGAGCAACCGCCGAATTTCTTCTTGGTTCTTCTCGGCAGGAAGGGCATTCCGAACCAGTGGTAGACTCGTCGACGATTCAAAAGCACTTATAAAATTTTATTTGAATGAAAAGATTTCTATTCTATTCTATTCTTTATAGATAGACCAAAAACTTGAGAGGTGTCAAGGGACACCCGGATGGAACGAAGTTCCTTTCGATTAATTAGTGAAGGAATTGTAATAAACTAGTGGTGTCATCTAGTATTAAATTGATTAGCTACGATGAATTATATTTAGTTTATTTCAATTGCAGCAATATTACAAAACCAAAGAGTTACTCTGGTTTTTAACAGATGGCATTAGTAGTACAATAACATTTTATCCAATTTATACAATAAAAAATTAGGGAAAAATTCCACATGTAGAAATTATTTAAAATAAAATTGAAAATAGAAAATTCAGTCTGTCGAGGTGGGATTGGCACCATCGACTTTTAACTGTTAAGCGACTGCCGAAGCCACTAGGCTACGGAGACCCAATGTTGTACCGCGAAAATACCGAACACAATGCAAAATACACATTCGACAAAAAAGTGTCGGTTCAAAAATTCGGTTTCAAAAATGTCTCGATGCATTAGACTCAGTAGATCGCCGTGCCCGCCGAATTATAGGTGATCAGTCACTAACGCAGGCAAAAATGCTCAGTCTACAGCACCGTCGCAATGTTGCCTGTCTATCGGTCTTCTATCGGATATACTTTGGAGAGTGCGCTCAAGAACTTCACAACCTTGTGCCCCCTTCACCGTTTTACCACAGAACATCGAGAAAACGTGAGCGTTGGCACCCTTACGTGGTTGAAATCCAACCTACTCGCACAAAACGCTTCAGTTCAACGTTTCTGAATCGAACCGCTAAGGTGTGGAACACACTTCCAACATCTGTGTTTCCGGCCACGTATAACCTCAGTACCTTCAAGGCAAGAGTGAATAGGCTTTTTCTAGGCAAGCGCGCTCCAACCTAGACCTCATCAGTGCTTTCCAGTATTGATTGTCGTCTAATTAAAAAAAAAAAAACAAATTAAAAAAAAAAAGTGTCGAGTGCCGGTTCCTTAATTTTTTCCGTCTAGCCCCCTTCCGCACCGCGCGATAAGGAACTTACGTTCCAATAAGCAGAGGCAGAAGATTATACCTACCAGTACCTACCCAATAAACATGAAAGGTCACATTTACATAACACCGGAGATTGCGGCCAAGTTATAGCTCTAACTATTACGAGCGTAGCGTCCCAGCATCTCGCAAATGGCCGCATAGGTCACAGATACGATCTTGACATGCGAATTACATTATCTTAGATAACGGGAAATGGGAACTGGGAACGCGAGGCGAGAATTGCTGTTATCTTAGCACTAGACGTTACCTGCGACTATGTTTATATGTTTACGTAGAGTTCAATTTAGTATAGGTAGGCAAAACTGAGAGGTAAGCTTTTTCTTTTTATTCGATGACAAGATAGTCCTTGACTGCGATCTCACCTGATGGTAAGTGACGATGCAGTTTAAGATGGTAGCGGACTAACTTGGAAGGGGTATGGCAGTGAAAATTTAACCTATACCCCTAATCGGTTTCTACAAGCCATCGTGCCGGAACGCTTAATCGCTTGGCGGTACGTCTCTGACGGTAAGGTGGTAACTAGCCACGGCCAACGAGAAGCCTCCCACCAGACAAGCAAGCTAAGACTACAGTATGAGGTTTCAAAATCATCATTAACGTGATTGTAATGAAGCAGTGATAGCCTAGTGGTTAGGACAGTGGTCTCCTATTCGGGGGGTCGCAGGTTCGATCCCGGGTACGCACCTCTGACTTTTCGGAGTCAAGTGCGTTTAAGCAATTAAATATCACTTGCTTCAACGGTGAAGGAAAACATCGTGAGGAAACCTGCACATCTTAGAGTTCTTCATAATGTTCTCGAGAGAAGGTGTGTGAAGTCACAGATTCAGAATTGGTAGCTTAGTCGCTACTAGTTACCGCCCTTCCTACAAACTATAGCTCCTTAAATACTGCAACGGTATCATAGTTTGTTTGAAACATCAAACATTGGTTGCTACGAGACAATGTAGGTACGCCAGTTCAGACGTACTATGAATTGCCGCAATTTTTATAGTACGCAGACGGTATATCATAAACAATCCGTCAAGAAAAACGTCATACTCCTAGACTACAGTGCTAAATTACGGTAGTAAATATAATTCGTCTATGTGTAGTAGTATAATTAAAATATTTCTTGCTTAGAAGTATCCGTTGATATTGGCCACCGTTTCTGAAACTGGGTCACGAGAATGCAATAATGAACATCTTTCTCTCTCGGAAAAACAAAAAAATTGCAAATTGCAGCTCTCCAGTGTTTCTTACGATAAAAACACAATAGCGTAAGCTAAGATACTCGCACAATTTTTCATTGTAACATCCGTAAGGAAAAAAACCAGTTTATAAAAACTTAAGGAATACAATTTATTCAAATGGAAGTCGAAAGTTTTACCTCTTACCTTGGCTGTCGACTCTTGGGTCTTGAGTGTCGACTAACTTAGTGATTTTTTACTTAAGATAACAAAGATAAATAAAGAGTACAAAGGAGCTTCGGCTCGGCTTAGCGAAAACCAAGGATCTTTAATTTTAATAAACTAGGTACTTTATTTTATCGGAATTTATATTTGAAGTAAACTCTCCCACTAATTTCAGAAAAAGTCACCGATCAGAAAGCAACAAAATCAAGTATTCCATACGTAGGTACAACCCGTGTATACAATCATTTTTGGGCGGCGAGTTTATATTTTTCTTTTTGTTTTTTCAATTCTATGACAAGTTAGTCTTGACTGCGATCTCACCTGATGCTAAGTTCTGATGCAGTCTAAGATGATAGCGGGCTAACTTGGAAGGGGTATTGAAATGTAAATCAAATCCGTAATACCCCTAATACTCAGTGCCTGAAGACTGAAATCTTCGAACAGGGCAAGTTGAAAGTCATGAATTCGGATCCGAAACTTAGCCGGCCTCATTAGAAGGCTCATGGTCACTCAGTGGGCGATGGAGAAAGCTATGCTCGGAGTATTCCTGCGAGATCAAATCAGAAACGAGGAGATCCGTAGGAGAACCAAAGTCACCGACATAGCTCAACGAGTCACGAAACTGAAGTGGAAATGGGCGGGCACATAGTTCGAACAGCTGATGGTCGTTGGGGTCCCAAGGTGCTGGAGTGGCGACCCAGCACCGGGAAGCGCAGTGTTGGCAGACCCCTCCACTAGGTGGACCTGGATTCAGGCGGAGCAAGACCGAGAACTGTGGAAGTCCATACAGTTCATAAACGAGAAAGGAAGATGTCCCCTAATCGGTTTCCACACGCCTTCTTACCGAAACACTTGTTCAACACAACATTGTTTGGCTCGATAGAAGCGCTTTGCTTTGCTGTAAGGCCCTTCAGGCTTTAGTTTTTCCGGCTAGTTGGGAACTATAACTTAGGCTGCATCTCCTTTCAGTACCTATCTGGTGTAATCCCAGACAGCTTAGTTATATTATTCTTTCTGGTAGGAGCCTTTATCCGTTAACACCCTACCGTCAAAGACGTGCCTTAAAGCGATTTAGCGTTCTGGCACGATGGCGTGTAGAAAACGATGAGGGGTATGGGTTTAATTAAAAACCTGCCATACCCCTTTCCAAGGTAGCTCGCTACCATCTTAGACTGCATCTTCACTTCCTATCAGACGAGATCAAAGTCAAGGGCTGAAATACTAAAAACCTCAAAACACAGTCACTTAAGCCCGCTTGCAAGAAACGCCGGGTTATCCTCTTAACCCAGAGTTAGCTGCTGCTTTGACAGATTTCTTATAAAGCTTCTGTCAAAATTACTTTATTCCTGGGTTAAACCAACCCGGCGTCTCTGCAAGTGGACCTTAGCGTTTAGAACGCTCTTAACATTTCAATATTCGGTCGTTACTTTGACATAAATTATACCTCAGAGCCCTTACATTTTCAGCATGTCAGTTTACCTGCCAGGCGTGTATCTGTCTGTCAATATATCACCGGCATTTATTATTCAAAGACTATAAATTGTATTAGGGCTATACAAGACGGGCCCTTACAAGAGGTATATCGATTTTCCCAGCAGGCAACGAAGACGTATCATTGAATATTCACTCCACACTGCCGGGAACTTGTACTTCCGAGTTATTTTCAGGCCATTGATTCTTCAATTACTTACCTGCATACATAATATTTAGCCTCAAATGAGTATTTGAATAGGTATTAGTATTCAATTCGATGCCTTAACGTGGGTTGTAATTCTTTAAACATTTCTGTGGTGGTGTCGTGGTATGCGGGTTGTTAGGTTTTCTCAAATATGGTATGGTAACACTGCATGCATAGCATTTATTTATGTAAACTTGTTTTGAAAAGAGCAACCGCCGAGTTTCTTGCTGGTTCTTCACGGCAGGAAGAGCATTCCGAACCAGTGGTAGACTCGCCGACGATTTCAAAGCAATTGTAAAACTAAAAGTTTATTTGAATAAAAAATAATTCTATTGTATTCTATAGTTATAGGCTTTAATAAGAGATGAAAAGGTAATTGAGAAAAACTGTATAGGTATACTCTTACCAATGCTCGCAAGAGCAGTGATAGCCTAATGGTTAGGACTGCGGTCTCCTATTCGGGGGGTCGAAGTTCGATCCATGGCACGCACCTCTGACTTTTTGGCCTTACTTCAATGGTGAAGGAAAACATCGTGAGGAAACCTGCACACCTGAGAGTTCTCCATGATGTTCTCGAAGGTGCGTGAAGTCTGCCAATTCGCATAGGGCCAGCGTGCGTGGTGGACCAAAGCCTTTATCCCTTCTCTGACAGGAGATGCTGATGATGATGATGATGATGACACCACTTTCCCACGCGATCAAAATGACGTAAGCAGCTGTACCTATTTAATACGTGATAAGGAAAAAATTTAAATGCCATCCGACTGCGGAAAAGATGTTACATCTGTCATATTTGCGTCATATTGATTTTGTTCCTATAACATGTAGTCTATGTCACTAGGGCTGTAATAACAAATCGATTGACACCTCATTCATCAAAATCAGCTCAGTAGTTTAGGCGCTATGATGAAACATACTTAAATACAAACATACATACATAGACTGTTAAAATTATAACTCTTCCTTCTGGGTTTGAATAGATTGATTGGCCGTAATCGATTAAAAACTAATTGTGGGTTCCACTTGGAAGCCACAGTTACTACACACCTTATGGTTAAGTTATGTGTGTGTGTGTGTGTGTGTCTGTCTGGTAGATAAAGAAAATAAGTGAGTCTTGGCTAAATATCATGTTTCTGGGTCGAAGAACCTATTATGTTATAGTACCTAACTAGGTATATCATGTACCTTTAAAGTCTATTATACGGCGACGAAACATGTGTTCATCATCATCATCATCATCATTAGCAACCCATCAACGGCTCACTACTGAGCGAGGTCTCCTCTCAGAGAAGGGTTATAGGCCATAGTCCACCACGCTGGCCCACTGCGAATTGGCGGACTTCACACACCTTCAAGATCTATGAAGAATTCTCAGGTGTGCAGGTTTCCTCACGATGTTTTCCTTCACCGTTGAAGCAAGTGATATTTAATTGCTTAAACGCACTTGACTCCGAAAAGTCAGAGGTGCGTACCCGGGATCGAACCTGCGACCCCCCGAACAGGAGACCACAGTCCTAACCACTAGGCTATCACTGCTTACATGTGTTAGTTCTAGTTAATTCCCACGCTCACTGAGTATACAAGCGGCTAGACTTTGTCGTTATACCTAAGTAGGGATGATACAAAAATTAATGATCCAGAAAAAGGTATCAAAAGCTCTCTCAGCTGAATGTAAAAAAATTCTATCGAAAATATATGTATTATTCTCATGTCCATAAGAGCCTAAAATCCTTCCTATTCTACGTGTTCAAATAACCCGAGTTAAATGCGTAACATGCGTAAATATAGACACACACAAATACATATTATTACATAGATTGCTAAATCATAACCCTTCCTTTTTCTTATTCTACTTTGTTAACTGATAGTCGTCCACTGCTGGACAAAGGTCTCTTGCGTGGACTTCCACTGGCCTCGGTCTTGCGCCGCCTGAACCCAGCGGCTCCCTGCGACTCGTTTGATGTCCTCGGTCCACCGTCGGGGTCTGCCAACACTGCGCTTCCCGGTGCGGGGTCGCTACTCCAGCACCTTGGGACCCCAACGACCATCAGCTCTTCAAACTATGTGCTCCGCTCATTTCCGCCCATATTATTGCTTTTTAAACGCCTCCAAATTATCCTCTGTCTTTTTTAAGTCGGTTTAAAAGGAGGAGGTTATCAATTCAACGCGTGTTTTTTTTTGTCAATGTTTCTGCGTAACTCCGTCAAATCTGTACTGATTTAAATATTTTTTTATGTGAAAGGTCATATTGTAAGGTTGGTTCCATTTAAATTTGGTGAAGATCTGATGAATATCTTCGGTGTTGGAGGACGGAACTCCTCAATTGATAAGAGCAAATCGTTCGCGTTCAGATAATAAAATATTTTTAATAGATAAGACAATAATATTATTCAACTAACGATTTAGAAAAATTTTAATTACAAATTTAGTTGTTGACATTAATTATTCAATTTAACATATTTTAATAATAATATCTAGAGTAATAGTATACCTACTCGGATAGGATACTCGTACCTACGATACCTGACGATATTACCAAGTCCTGACTCTCTATGTAGAGTATACGTTAAAATCCTACGTCACAGCCAAGTATTCCATTACGAGACAAAAGTCGGGAATACTTTAACTGCTTCAAATACAATAGAAACCGCGCGATTTCCCCCCGGCGGCGAGACGCAATCCGAAATAGCTAAGATTCTGCATTCCGAGCTTCTGGAATGCTATTCCGAATGCATTTCATGAATTGCTACGCTCTTTTATTTGGAGACTAGCTAACTGGAAGATAGGATAGAGGTAGCCACAGTTTTAAATGCTTAGGTACAAACAAGTGTAAATTAAAAATTAACTGGCACTCGGGGACTGCCGCGGTAAAGCTATTGCATAGCATTTTTTATCAACTTATGCAATTATAATATATATGCAATTTTTTTTTGCATAATAAAAATTATGCAAAAAAATTATTAAAATACAAACAAACAAGAAAAACGAACTGTCACTACTTCGCGAGTGAGATTCGAACCTACGACATCGGCGCTCGAAAGTGGCCGCCTCGCCCACTGCGCCAAATAGAGCTACTTGAGAACCTCTAAAATGTTGAACGCTTACTGAACGACGGTGTTAGGTTTTTTCGTTACGGAATTTCTTGATTCGGTCGCCGCGCTCAAACTGTTTGACCTAGTTCAAAGCCCGCGATAAAAGTTATGCAATAGCTTAAAATTTAAAACACCCCCAACATGTGAATCTACGGCCGGACTATTTACGATATACCTGACATCCTGTTACCCAGTTTCTATTCTAACCTCAGATCTTCCTCCACAATCCTCGATCATCATCTATTCAACACCTACGCATTGAGACTTTTCTAATGAGCCCAAGCACACTACATCTCCTGAAAGTTCCTGAGGAGTTGGGTATCCCGCAGCCTACTTGATGCTGCAGCATCAGCTCAAGGTTGCCACACCTTGGAAATAATCCGAAGGAACAGTGCACCAAATTTCAAATCAATCGCACCAGTGAAAGCTTGTAAGACGCTTTTAATTAAGTAGGAAATGAGCTGATGATCTTAAACGCCTGAGCAGTTCTTCATAAGTAGGCTTTCAAACAAGAAAACCGCATCAAAATCGGTCCATTGGGGAGGCTGCTGAGGGAACAGACAGACACACATATACCCCAGAGGCAAATACACACGTTATAATTAAAACAGGCCTCTTTTTGCGTCGGGAGTGAAAAACTACATTAAAGTTAACCTTCGATCTACCGACTATCGACTACCTTCCTGGCGGAATAATGAGCACTAGTGTTTTACCTACAATATGTCGGAGATATCTCGGCTTTAGAGAATTTATATATATTTTTTAAGCTATTTCATAGCTTGTATCGCGGGCTTTGAACTAGGACAAACAGTTTGAGCGCGGCGACCGAATCAAGAAATTCCGTAACGAAAAAACCTAACACCGTCGTTCAGTAAGTTTATTACTCAAAGGTTCAACATTTTAGAGGTTCTGAAGTAGCTCTATTTAGCGCAGTGGGCGAGCGGCCGCTTTCTTTACCGTATGGTGTATGATATCGCAGATTCGAATCTCACTCGCGAAGTAGTGACAGTTCGCTTTTCTTGTTTGTTTGTTTTTTAATTATTTTTTTGCATAATTTTTATTATGCAAAAAAAAATTTTGCATAAATATTATAATTGCATAAGTTGATAAAAAATGCTATGCAATAGCTTTACCGCGGCAGTCCCCGAGTGCCACTTATGTTTTTTATTTATAGATCCCTTTAAGATGACTTTTACACTTCACATCTCTGTCTCGGACATTCTAATATTTTCAATGATAGTAAAAATCCTTTTACAATGTTGACAAAATGTGGTCAATTATTTTATCTTCGAATTACAGATATTTTAGATATAGTTTTATTATGATATACCTAGATTTTGATAGAGAAAAAAGGCGAAAACTACTATTAACTTTTATCGCTCTTATGCTCTATCAAAGACCAGATTTATGATAGTAAAAATATGTCTAATACATCCGTAATTCAATTGTTGAAGATAACAATAAACTGACCACATTTTGTGTCACAAAGTGTCACAAACATCGATAATTTACTCTTTATAACCGAGCTATTCAAAAGTCTATTACTCACTGAGCTCTCGACTCGACCGTCCGGCCCTGGCTTAACTCCCCCCCATTTTTCCCTACTCTTTGCGCCATTTTGTTGGGACAACGCGCCCTTATTCCTGATTGGCCAATGCCATGCTTACCAACAACGAACAACTACCAACATAAAACAAGTGTTGCTATACTGAAAGAATTGCCACTTAAAAATAACAATTTTTGTTTGATCACGACATTCGAATCTGACAATTCAATCATGCTGCTGACATAATATTTTAACAATCATTGAAAATATTATAATGCTCGAGTAAGGGATACGAAATATAATAATCCTCTTTAATAAAACTGTATCCTCACAAATACTTATACACAAATCAGTAAGTAATTTCTCGACGAGATGTAAAGTTTGCAGCTAGTGGGGCAGATAAGCTAACCGCATGCATACTCGGTATATTGCTTTTCAAATTGTAAATGCTTCGATACATGCCCGATGCGAACCGTTATATTGAAAATTTCTCGTTCAAAGAATCTTTCAAAGAATGCCTGCATTAGTTAGGTATATGTAAATGGAATGAATAATTTAATGTAAAAACTTCTTTTTACAAGCTTTTATTTAACTTGACCAGTTTGTTTGTTTGGGTCAAATCTTGCAAGATGAATTAGACCCACTTCCCGGTTTCTGATCGAGTTGAAATTTTGCATTTATGTGTAAATCGGATGACAATGCAATATTATTGTGACATGGAGCTGATTGGATGATGGAGACGGAAGATGGCTATCGGAACTCTGTAATAAAACGACGTAACCCCATCGAGTTTGGGCTCTTTTGATTTGTCATAACAAGTACTCTGATCCTAGATGATATCCAGAGTCTAATGATGTAGCTACTAAAAGCTTGCATTTAAAAATATTTTTTTAATATACACTTGTTAAAAAACCGACTTCAAACTCCCGCGCCACTATACAAAGTATATTATAAAGTATATAATATAAGTTTTATTGTTAATAAAATTTATATGGGAAGAAAAAAAAAATTTGAAGAGAAAAGAAAATTTTCAAATCGGTTCAGGCGTCTTCGAGTAATCGGTGAACAACCATAAAAAACAGATTCTGACGAATTGAGAACCTCCTCCTTTCTTGAAGTCGGTTAAAAAGAAAATCTAATCTTTTTTACCCGAATAGAGAAAAAAGATTTGATGTATCATGGGTTCGGTGATTTCTTCTTCTTTATAAACCGATCCACTGCTGTCCAAAGGTCTCTTGCAAGGACTTCCACACTCCACAAGCCTCGATCTTGGGCCGCCTGCATCCAGCGGCTCCCTGCGAATCACGGTTGCTACATTGCCCTTTTCGGTCACCAATCCAGTGCCCTGGGACCCCCAACGACCATCAGTTCTTCGAACTATGCGCCCCAGCCGTTTCTACTAAACACACGTTTCGCGACTCGCTGAGCTATGTTGGTGACTTTGGTTCTCCTACAGATCTCCTCAACCCTGTTCTGTTCTCGTAGAGATACTCGGAGCATATTCTCTCCATCGTGCATTGAGTTCACCTTCGATGACGATTTAAACAAATGACATAAAATGAAATTGCCTCTAACAGGCAATTTTAAAAGTTTTAATCTCTTCATCTTCACTTGAGAATGTGAGTCATTCTCAGCTCAGCAAGGTTTGATGAAAGATTTTTTTTTGAAAAGTTAGAATGGGATTTTTGTATGTCTGTCACATGTTTTCATACATAAACAAATTCTTCTCATTTTCTTCATATTGTACCCATGCAAAAGACCGGGGCAGATCACTAGTATGCATAAAGTGGACTTCCCAAGTAGCAAAAAAGTCCAAAAAAGTCGTATAAGTCTAACGTTATACGACGTCATGTCGTGTAGTAGTCTTATAATGGTAATAAGACAACAATAACGTCCTATAGATGTCATCAATTCGGCCTTTTAGTCGTGCGACTATTAAGTTATAATAAATACGTCTATACGACGTAAATGGTCATCGTCGCGACCTTTATGCGACGATTAAACGACAAATGGTCTTATAACTGGGGCCATTTTCGCGTTTTGTAAACGTTATAATAACGTTTATACGACCTTTCTTTAGGACTAAAAGGTAAACACAAAACGTTGTCACGACTTTTATACGACAACGAATTGTTACTTGGGTTATCAGCCACTACAACAATAACAGAATCTGAATTACCTCGCGTCAACAGGAAAAGTCCAAACTTTAAGACAATAATAAAATGTTCTACATAGTACAAACAAAAAACATGCTTACATCACGATTGCTACTTGGGCTTCCCGCTTTTGTGATAGGAATCATCATTTTAATAAGATAACAAATAAACTGTTGACCTATCTTATATAGGGTGGAAAAAAATTATGGGCCCTGGAGGGGAACTACCTAAAATCCTTAAGTTAGATCATTTTACTTATAGGAAACAGTCTCTTATTTTTAAAAAGAAACAAAACTGCATTCAAAGATTTTCTAACTTTCGCTTGTCTCACCCGGGAATCAAACCAGTTAAAAATTCAAAAAAAAACACTCGCTATTTCATACTAGTCGATACAGTCAATATTATAGATAAAATTTCTCCAAGAAACATTATGAACGTGTCTTTTACTTGTTGAAAGTGAACAGTTTATAGGTCATATTGATAAAGAATTTGTGAACTAAATATTCGATTTTATGGATATCTTGTACGACAGACGAGTGCAAGACATAATGTTTCTTGGAGAAATTTTATCTTCAACATTGACTGTATCGACAAGTGGAATAAAATACCGAGTGTTTATTTTTTGAATTTTTAGCTGGTTCGATTCCCGGGTGAGACAAGCGAATTTTAGAAAATCTTTGAATGCAGTTTTGTTTCTTTTTAAAAATAAGGGAATATTTCCTTTAATAAAATGATCTCATTTAAGGATTTAAGGTAGTTCCCCTCGAGGGCCCATATTTTTTTCGACCCTGTATATAAAAATCTCGCGTCACGACGTATGTTCGGGATAAACTCTGAAACTACTGAAACCGATTTTGATCAAACTTCGTAACTACCTTTAATTTGGTCCAACTTGAAAGATAGGATAGTTTTTATCTTAATTATTGACATCATATTTTGTTATTGCAAATTACCTAAATGTTTATTTAAAGACAGTTGTGTGTATTTATTGATAGTTCGACGAATTGTTAAAATAACAACAAACGTGGCTGGGTCAGCTAGATATGAGACAATAATTTAATATGAAAATTCTTTTTAACCGACTTCAAAAAAGGAGGAGGTTCTCAATTCGTCAAATTCAGAATTTAAAGTTCTGAATTCATAAAGGCAAAAAAATATTTTTAAATAACCGACTTCAAACTCCCGTTTTACTATACATACACTATACAAAGTATTTAATTTATTGTTGATAAGTATTTTAAAAACCGCACGACCGATATCGATAAAATTTATATGGTACCATCTGAGATTCCTGGGAAGTATGCCCTTTGAAACAAAAAAGAATTTTTCAAATCGGTTCACACGTCATCGAGTAAACGGTGAACATACATTAAAAAAAAAGATTCCGACGAATTGAGAACCTCCTCCTTGTTTGAAGTCGGTTTAAAAGAATTTTTTGTATTAAATTATTCAAAAACCGACTTCAAACGCCCGCACCACTACAACTATGTTCAGCGATATTCAAACAGGCAGACAAAATTTTTGACAAATAGCCATTTCGATGTAGTGACACGACAGTTTTACAGTGTTATTATTCTTATAGAAAAGATAAGTAATCAGAGGTTAAATACTTTTACGTCCACTATAAAATGATTTACCGCGACAAAATGCTTCATACCGCACATTTCATTATGATCGCGATAGTTGTCTTTCTCGTTGTATTGGACGCCGCATCGAAATGTCTGTGTGCACCTCGCACCAACAGTTTGGGCTTAAGACCTAATTACAGCAATTCTCTGTACGTATACACCAGACCCGCTTCAACGTTAGACGGAAAGACATGCGTCGGAGATTGTATATCAGGTAATTGCATCATAAATAGAAACGGAGACATAGAGCGATGTCGTATTCTTGAAGACCAACTCCCGAGGGTGTATTATACGAGCCATTTGAACCAACCGAATTATACACATTGCACCAGCGCCTGCGTGGAAACTCCGCCTTGGTGCTTTGTCAATGACAGAGGCAATTGGGACTACTGCAATCCGCACACGTCCACGTCTTCGGATTCACACCCAGATGTCATCAACTTAAGGATGCACGAGAACGATGTTCCGGAAAAATGCCGCACTCCGTGCACCTACAAGGAGTCGCTCTGTAGATACGAGTGTAAGACCAGGGAGACTACGGAGATGTGTGCGCCGTTCGCCGAAATAGCACCTCCCGTCGTACCAAAAGAAAAGATTGACTTTAACAATAACGCCTTATCCGAGTGCATTTCTCAAGTCAATCTTCATAATTCCCAGTGTTTGAGGAGAAGTAAACGGAATGATGATTCTGATAGCGAAGACGACAGTGGTTGTCTCGCCGCTGATGCCGACTACCTGGACAATTACGCAAGACCCGATGACTCCGCTACATTCAGCTCCCTGTCACCCGGCACGGTAGCCAACGACGCCAGGGCATACCGCCAGCTGGGTGACTTGCACTCAAATCCACGGGCTCCGTTGACTTCATACAGCACCGTGCACAACACGGAACTAAATATCGATCTACCCGTCACTCTTAGTGCGAGAATTGATGCCGCGACTCTTGACGCCGTCGCTCTTCCGAGACCCGCAGATGCGATTAGAAATGCAGTACCTTCGCTGTTGCAAGCACTCCGAGACGTGCGATACAGCGTGAACGGGATACCATACGACGTCGGTCACATGGTCGCATACCTCAGTAATGGTCCGGATGAGTCCTACAATTACGCACCACAATCTGCGACTCTCAACAGAGGGTTGTGGTTGGCCATGGAGAGACACATCAGAAGTTGGGTGAACGACGGAAGGCCTAATGCGTTCGTGAATATGTTAATAGTCATATACTATGACAGGGATACTATCTATTTGCCACTAGCGTTTGGCGTCAATCTGGCCTTCTACTATGCGGAGAATCAGGTGGCTAGTCTGTGCAACGATATGGTATACTTTAATCATAATAATAGACGCCGAAGACCCAGGAGTATCGCATTGAATCAAAACAATATTACGGTCGTAGACCAAGGTATGTAGACATCAGAGGGAGTACCTACCTTGCGTCATCAACATAATAGGGTATTTGACTACTTTTGGGAAATCATCTTAAATTGTTAATAATGCTATGCTGAAGCTAACAAAACGTATATTTCGGCATAATTTTTAGTATTTTTTATAAAAATAGCTAAATAAACTCAAAAAAATAAATTGCAGCGAGAACGTTCCATTTGCTTTAATGACGTCACAATCCACATTTCAATCGTAATTGTAGAAGATTTCCAGTATTAGCTTTTACAAAATTGGTTCCTATTTTTCTAGGTATTCTTTAATAAACTATTAACGACGAAAAACAGAGGAAACTAGCATAATAAACGCCACACAAACACGTCGAAATGTATTGACAAGATGACAATTCCAGAGGTGGTGTGAACTATGACGTCATTCGAGGTTCAAGAACGTTTTCGATCTCGTGAACATGGCCAGAATTCTAGCAATTTTAATTAATGTTTTCTATATAAATAAAGCTTTATTTTTTAGTTTTGTCGCATGGAATAATATTTTTAGATAATAATCTTTTAGGATGACACCATATGAAACGATATTTTTACTACAGTCAAATACCCTATTACGTTACGTTACGTACGATATTATTAACTCATTTCATTATACAGTAGCACTCTGACATATTACGCGACCACCGAGTTTCTTGCTGGTTCTTCTCGGTTGGACCAGCATTCCGAACCAGTGGTAAATTCACTTGCATTTTGTAAAAGTTTATTTGAATGAAAAACTATTCTATTCTACAACGCGAATCCGGAGTTGCGCGATGTTAAGCAGTTGATGCAGAAGATCAAATAAATTACGGTTTCAAACTTAACAGATGCCTCAATTGAATTGAAGAGGTTTTAAGTAGACCAAATAGACTCCAATGAAGTACGTATTTCTACTACAAAACGAGGAATATACTGCATGTACAATGTACATGTGCTATGAGGAAATTTTGCATGAAAAGAGAAAAAATTGTACCTACTTGGAGAGTACAATTTGTGAAGTCTTTCTCCTTTGTAACAACTTCGGTTTACATTTCTTACAATTTGCAACAATACAATTTGTTTTATCATACCTATTATAACATTCTATTAAACAATTTTTTTCTTAATTATTGTTTTCATTAATCCCTGGTCACTTGTCATCCCTAAAAATCGTGATGCCAACCGTAGAAAAGCAGGATGTGGTTGGCCTTACGAAGGACTACTCAGTGACACCACTACCATCTCCCAACAGTTGGCTACAAAACCCCAACGGAAATTGCTGCTAGGGTCGCATCGGGAACGATAAAACCTCCAAGACTGCTGCAAGCACGACACGACTCATCGTTCATCAACACTGACAATAGGGTATTTGACTATAATAAAAATATCGTTTCAACTGGTGTCATCCTAAAAGATTATTATCTAAAAACATTATTCCATACAACAAAACTAAAAAATAAAGCTTTATTTAATTAGAAAACATTAAATAAAATTGCTATAATTCTGGCCATGGTCACGTGATCGAAAACGTTCCGTGATCTCGAATGACGTCACAGTCCACACCACCTATGGAATTCTCATTTTGTCAATACATTTCGACGTGTTTGTGCGGCGTAATAGGCTAATTTCGTCTGTTTTTCATCGTTACTATTTTATTAAATACCAAAATAGTATGCGACACGCGGCCTAAACACATATTATAAAATTGTCATTGTTTGAAATGTGAACTGTTACGTCATGAGAGCAAATGGAACGTTTCGGCGGCAATTTATTTTTTTGAATTTATTTCTCGATTTTTATGAAAAATAATGAAAATTATGCCGAAATATATGTTTTGTTAGCTTCAGCATAGCATTATTAACAATTTAAGATGATTTTCTAAAAGTAGTCATATAGCCTATTGCGACGTGCAGATCTTTGCTCGGCTCGCCAAGTGTAGACGCAGCTTTATTATTAGCTGTTGTCTTCGTCAAATAATCTGTTTCGTTACTACAAGAATAATTATTGTATTTAACAGAAAAGAAATAACAGTGAATAAATTTTTCACCTTACGCCCATGTGAATGTAGCGACACGGCCAAGCCACATAATTTTCAAATTCAAATTCAAATTCAAAATTCGGAACCCTAAAAACCACTGATTATTATTGACTAACCGTCAATATTTCGTTGTAATTCTTATAATTGACTACGGCAAAGCAAAAAGGAGGGGTTATGATTTGAGCAGTCTATGTTATAGGTATATATAGACTGGTCAAATATGGTTGAGCGAAGCAATGGCATGAGTCATGCGTCATGCTCGTGAACGGGTTCCACCGGCGGGAATGGGGCTACTTTCTGTCTGCCCGTCTTAACATATTGCCCGTCCTAAGGTATTCTTTTGTGGAACTTCTCTTCATTGTGGAAACACTGCATACATAGCACAGTACCTATTATATTGTGAATTTGTTTTGAAAAAAGCAACTGCCGAGTTTCTTGCTGGTTCTTCTCGGTAGGAAGGGCATTCCGAACCAGTGGTAGACTCATCGACGATACAAAAGCACTTGTAAAAAAGTTTATTTGAATAAAAAACATTATACTATTCTACATGTGACTATTTACGAATGTTCCGCCATAGCGCCTAATTTACTGAGCCGATTTTGATGAATGAGATGTCAATCGATTCGTCATCATGGTCCAGGTGACATAGGCGACATTTTATACGAATGAAATCAATATGACGGATGTTATATATTTTGACGACCTCCCTGGCTCAGTGGTGAGCGCTGTTGCCTTATAACTGGGAGGTCTCGGGTTCGATTCCCGGCGGGGTCAATTTGGGAATTTATAATTTCTGAATTGTCTCTGGTCTGGTCTGGTCAGAGCCTTTGGCCGTGGCTAGTTACCACCCTACCGTCAAAAACGTGCGATGGTGTGTAGAAACAATTGGTATGGGTTGAATGTTCACTGCCATACCCCTTCCAAGTTAGCCCGCTACCATCTTAGACTGCATCGTCACTTACCATCAGGTGAGATCGCAGTCCAGGACTAGCTTGTCATCGAATAAAAAAAGTACCCTAATAGTTCTTTGCCGTTGTTCTTTCTTCAACAATGTAGTATAACCTATAGCGAGTAAGTATCGGCCAATCAAGGGCGATTGCAATCTTTATACTGCAGCAAGCACTTTTAGAATAGAATAGAATAGAATAGAATAGAAATATTTTTTATTCAAATAAACTTTTACAAGTGCTTTTGAATGGTCAATGAATCTACCACTGGTTCGGAATGCCTTTCCTGCCGAGAAGAACCAGCAAGAAACTCGGCGGTTGCTCTTTTCAAAACAGATTTACAATACAGTAAATACTATGCTATATATGCAGTGTTTCCACAATGAGGAAAGTTCCAAAAATGCATACAGACTAACTTCTATCTTAAGATGGGCAGACATAAGACATTTAGAGAATTGCACCACTGAAATGGTCACAAAACCTTCACAAAATATCATCATCATCATCGTGTGCCTTCCTCGTGTTGAAGTTTGGCGGTCATCATGCGAAAAGCTTCTCTATTTAAAGCCGCATCTTTTAATTTTGGATAAGTCAGCCCAGTCCACCCCCTTATATCGTTCAACCACTGCGTCTTTGGCGACCTGGAGCTCTCTTGCCTGCAATCCTCCCTTCCAGCACTAGTTTTGGGAATGAGAATTGGGTTCCTCTTTGTAGGTGTCCAAAGAAAGCTACTTTTCTTCGTATGATGGTGGACATGAGTTCTCTCTAAAAATCTCTCTAAAATATCATCATCATCATCAGCTACCCATCAACGACTCACTACTCAGCGCAGATCTCTAAGAGCAGAGTTATATGCCTTAGTCCACCACGCTGGCCCAATGCAAATTGGCAGACTTCACACACCTTCGAGAACATTATGAAGAACTCTCCGGTGTGCAGGTCACGATGTTTTCCTTCACCGTTGAAGCTTGTGATATTTAATTTCTTAAACGCACTTAACTTAGAAAAGTCAGAGGTACGTGCCTGGGATCGAACCTGCGACTCCGCGAATAGGAGATTGCAGTATAACCACTAGGCTATCACTGCTTCACACAGTACACAAGGTGGTATTTCTGGTTTCCCAAGTTTCGGAACAATAGTTTTGTTGGATGTTGAAATTATTATTACAGTTAATAATTGATGAATAACTTGGTTTCTCTTCTTCTTCTTTATCAACCTATAGACGTCCACTGCTGGACAAATGTCTCCTGCATGGACTTCCACAGGCTTCGGTCTTGCGCCGCTTGAATCCAGCGGCTCCCACGACTCGTTTGATGTCGTCGGTCCACCTGGTAGGGGATCTGCCAACACTGCGTTTCCCGGTGCGGAGTCGCCACTCCAACACCTTGGGACCCCAACGACCATCAGCTCTTCGAAATATGTGCCTCGCCCATTTCCACTTCAGTTTCGCGACACGCTGAGCTATGTCGGTGACTTCGGTTCTCATACGAATCTCTCTCGATCACTCGCTGAGTGACCCTGAGCCTTCTTATGAGGCCCATATAGTAAGCGACCATGTCTCGGTTGGTTTGGTTCGTATTAATTCTGAGTTTCTTAGCACATCGCCGCAGTAAACCCGTATAGCAGCGAAAATACACTGTGAGGAAACCTGAACATCTGAGAGTTCTCTATAATGTTCTTGAAGGTGTGTGAAATCCGCCAATGCCCAATTCGCATTGGGCCAGCATGGTGGACTATGGCCTATAACCCTTCTCTGAGAGGAGACCTGCGCTCAGTAGTCAGCCGTTGATGGGTTGATGATGATGATGATGATTATGACAAAGTCAATAGTCTCTTAATGCTGCTATTTCAAGTCTCTAGTTAGTCTAGATTGGTAGACACGCTATACTATTAATTATTTCGCTCGAAATCTGCTAGCCGCTTTAATGAACAAAGTACTTTGTTCCGCATACAATTCTCAAGGCGGATGGTTTAGATCAATGTATTTACGATAGCGCGACGGAGACGCCTTAGGGAAATTAAGTTTGGGCACAATATCACAATAATTACTATGTGTTTTGAGTTGTGCCAGAACTTACGAGGTTTATCTACTACCCTAATACGATTTGACGTTCATGATAGTCTTGTATTGTTGCTTGATTGTTGCATCAGTTTATAAGAGCTATCTCTAAATATATCTCGGTAGGAACGGCATTCCGAACCAGTGGTAGACTCATCGACGATTCAAAAGCACTTGTAAAAAAGTTTATTTGAATAAAAAACGTTTCTATTCTATTCTATTCTATACTTACGGATTATGCGTGAAAAAATGCTATTGCAATCAACATATTTTAAGGGTGGGACATACTCCAGAGTGGGATGCGCTGCGATGTTTCGAAAACGCAAACAAGGAAAAGATTAAAAACTGTAACTCGATTAAGGAAAATTGGGTCATCATCATTTTCATCATTAGCAACCCATCATCGGCTCACTACTGAGCGCAGGTCTCCTCTCAGAGAAGGGTAGGCAATAGTCCACCACGCTGGCCCAATGCGAATTGGTGGACTTCACACACCTTCGAGAACATTATGAAGAACTCTCAGATGTGCAGGTTTCCTCACGATGTTTTCCTTCACCGTTGAAGCAAGTGATAGTTAATTGCTTAAACGCACTTGACTCCGAAAAGTCAGAGGTGCGTACCCGGGATCGAACCTGCGACCCCCCGAATAGGAGACCACCACCACCATAACCACTAGGCTACCACTGCTTCACTTGCTTAAAATTGGGTATTTGACTGATATTTTTTTATTTATTTAAAATAATGTTTTTAAATATTACACCTAACACAGTGCCATTTTTCTTTTTTAAATCTCTCAACAAGTCTCGGAAATATAGAGCTTTGAAGTTACCTGTTAGACAAAGAGAGCGCTATTGAGGTGTGACGTCACACTCAAAAGCTCCCTATACTCATCACAGAAAATTTCGTTTTAGAAAGAGTAGTAAAACAGCCTATAATTTATTTGTTTATTGACCGATTTATTTTCTGTTTTTACAAATGTTATTCTTACGAGTACATGTTACATTTTCGATTATAAATAACTAGCTGATGCCCGTAACTTGGTCCGCGTGGATTTAGTTTTTATAATCCTTCGGGAACTCTTTTATTTTACTGGATAAAAAGTAGCCTATGTCATTCTCCAGGTCCTCAACTATATCCATGCAAAAAATCTCGTCGATCCGTAGCTCTGTTGCAGCGTGATTGAAGGACTAACTAAATCCACGCTAACGAAGTCGCGGGCATCAGCTAGTGTTATTATAAATGCGAAAGTGTGTTTGTTTGTCGGTTTGTCCTTCAATCACGCTGCAACAGGGCTACGGATCGAAGTGTTTTTTTTGCATGACTATAGTAAGACCTGGAGAGTGACATAGGCGCTATTTTTATCCCGGAAAATCAAAGAGTTCCCGCGGGGTTCAAACACTAACCCACGCGGATGAAGTCGTGGGCATCAGCTAGTTAGAAAGTAAAGTAACTATGCCATCTCCCACCTACTGGCACGAAAGGCTTCAGTTCAACGTTTCGTACCGCTAAGTTATAGAACGCCCTTCCAGCACCCGCGTTTCCTGCCAGCTATTAACTTGAGTACCTTCAGGGCAAGGTGAAAGACCTCTTCTAGGCAAGCGCACTTCAATATAGAGCTTATCAGTGTCAGTGTCCATCATGGATTGTGGTCAAGGGCAAGACTATATCGCAATTTTAAAATAAATCTTATCGTTATTTTGAAATTTGTATTTTCTTGTTTGTTAATTAGTTTATTTACACACGATACGAGGAGTTATTTACCTAGAGAATGCCTATTCAATCATAATTTATCGCAAGTTTACTGAAGTTATTCGAGTAGGTAAGGCGCATACATACAACTTTTACATCGACTAAACTGTTTAGTCGAGTTGTGTACTTTTCGTGAATTCCTCCATACAATCAAAAGCAAATCGATACGGCTTTTTGATTTTTTTGTCGAGCAACTATCGTGTTGATAGTTTGCGCACATTCTATGATCGCAGTACATTCCTATAAACACAACTAAATAGTTATTCAACTAAAAGTTGTATGTTTGCGCTAGGCCTTACACCCAGATAGTCGTAAAAACGGAAGCCGGAAGAGCGTTCCAAAATTGTCTATGATCTTTTTTTGTTTATGGTTTTATTGTCTATGGTTAACAACAAACAGTTTAATGTTAAAAAGCTTTACCTATAGTAGGTATACCTACAGTAGGTACGTTTAGTTAGTACGGTTATACGGTTAGTTTTTTTTTTTATAATCAGCTATTTTCACGGGGGTTTATGACACTCATATAGTGAGGAAACCATATACTTTATTGGCCATAACATCCCCTAATGCCAGTCTAGCTAGTATATACTATAGATACTCGTATCTACCTTTTACAACCTCGTAAAAATGTCTTCAAAATCAATAATAGGTACACTTCCCGTTTAAATAAATCCGCTGTGAGAAACATAATCGATACCAAACATTTACAAAATTCAACCTATAAAATAATTACGGAATACCATCTTTATTCCTTTGCCTAACACAATAAAACGAAGAGAAAATTTATGGTTTAGTCACAGACGTAAAATTAATAAAGAAATAATTTGAAAATGGAACAGCACCTAAATGAAAAACGTTCTGAAATTACAGAATGGGGCGCTAGTACGTGTAGCCAGTAGCGTGTTAAGGGTAGCGTACTCTATGCTATACATCTATACAGATTATATATTGCTGTAGTAGATACCTTATTTATGAGTCCATTGGCGGCCGCGATATCACAATACGGTCACAGACAAACACTCGTCACTGAACACACGGTTATTATAATTAGTGAGCTGGAGGGTTGGGTTATGTAATTAGATCAGATTTTTGGACGCATGGCGCGAGCTGAGCGCGCTGGGTACGACTGCAGGCAGCAATGGCGGCGGGCTGCGCGCGCAATCCGCCCTGCGCTTAAGGTGACGTTCGTTAGTTGCGACATCAGCCCCCTTGGGCTTGCCAACGTACTTTACAACGTACCAATTAGGGGTATGGGTTGAATGTTCACTGCCATACTCCTTCCATGTTAGCCCGCTACCATCTTAGACTGCATCGTCACTTACCATCACGTGAGATCGCAGTCAAGGACTAGCTTGTCATCGAATAAAAAAAAAACTTTGTACAAGAAATAAATTATTATACTGAAACTAGTTTTTCCCGCGACTTCGTCCACGTGGAGTTAGGTTTTTGAAAATGCCACGGGATTAAATACAACCTTTGTCACTCCCCAAGTCCTCGACTATGTAATACGAAACGTCGAGCCGTAATAGCTCGGTTGCTACGTGATTGAATTGTTCTTCAAGTTTGTTTTTAAATCTCGTGGTAACTCTTTAATTTTCTTTTCTTTTTCTTTTCATCCCGATAAAAAGTAGCCTTAGATCTCTCTCCAGGTCGTTGACTATATGAATGCAAAAAATCAGGTTGATCCGTAGCTCTATTGCAGTGTGATTAAAGGACAAACCAACAAACTAACACACGCATTTATAATATTGGTTAGGATTGGAGAAGTAAAATTAATAGTATTTATTTGTACAATGTAAACAGTGAAAACTTTTTCTGAAACAATCTCTTCCAGGCACCCCTTTTCTGGGAAGCAAATAGTAATAGAAGTACCTATCGGATAGTGCACAACTTAAGAGAAAGCAAACGTGCTTTTTGCAAACACATACAGCACATATTATACCTAACCTATAAACTTCTAAAATCCGTACAATTAAAAAAAACTCCTCATAAAAATGCACCTTAATCCAGACAAAAGGCTCGCACTTTGTAACGTTCAGCGTTACCTTTCACCAGTTACACCTTTCCTAACCACCCCTTACTTATTGCACAATCCATTGCTTGCTAACCATACACCAGACCGACTTACTTTACAATCATTAGTCTACTAAACCAGCAATGGATGTTACAACAAAGGAAAATCGTCAAATATTTTCTCGAATATGGTATGTAGAAGCGAGTCATCGTGAAAACGTTGATTTTTGTGAACGAAACCTCTGTAGCGAAGTGCAGTAGGAATCCTTTGTCGGGAGGTGTAATAAACGCGCGAATATAAATTCAAGTTTATGGTTTCGGCCCTGAGAACAAATCGAATGTACCTTCTTATTCTTCCTCCCACTGGGAATACTTATTTTGTTACGATACAGCTTTGTTATTGCGACTTGAGAGTAAGTAATAATCTCTTATTACAATTAAAATAAGAAACGAGAAACTCCTTCTTCATATTCTTCTTCTTCATCATCTTGGGAATAGGCATGCGATGATCGATTTTGAAAACTTATATCTTATTTCAGCAAAAAAATTTGGTAATTAAAAAAAGGTTTGGTAGATAAAATTGATAAGCATAATCTTAATATATATATTTCTTGTGTGCGTGTGTATGTCACTGAACTCCTCCTAGACGGCTGGACCGATTTTGATGAATTTTTTTGTGTGAGTTCAAGGTGATTCGAGGATGGTTTAGATTCACAATTTGGTCCACTGGAAAATGTTTATTTAACTAATTTTTCATTTATAAGTAGTGGCAGTACGAAGTTCGCTGGGTCAGCTAGTATGTATATATAAGCAGTGATAGCCTCGTGGTTACGACTGTGGTCTACTATTCGGGAGGTCGCAGGTTCGAGTCTGGGTACGCACCTCTGACTTTTCGAAGTTAAGTGCGTTTAAGAAATTAAATATCACATGCTTTAACGGTGAAGGCAAACATCGTGAGGAAACCTGCACACCTGAGAGTTCTCCATAATGTTCTCGAAGGTGTGTGAAGTCCGCCAATTCGCATTGGGCCAGCGTTGTGGACTATGGCCTATAACCCTTCTCTGAGAGGAGACCTCGCTCAGTCGTGAGCCGATGATGGGTTGATAATGATGTTGATGATGATGAGATAAAATTGCAATTTCAATTTTAAATTTTAAAATCCACGCAAAACCACTTGACGCTGTCATGGTGTCGTTGGTGACTCTCTCTCTCTCCTCTATGTTTTTTTTATAGTAGTTTGTCATAGTTTGAAAATAGATGTGACGTAGGTATCGCACTGATCGGTGTTCAATCCAATGTGTGATGTGATGTCGTGTGATGCGGGTTGTTACGTTCCCTCAAATATGGTTGAGCGAAGCAATGGCTGGGTCATGCGTCATGCTCGTGAACGGGTTCCACCGGCGGGAATGGGGCTACTTTATGTCTGCCCATCTTAAGATAGAAGTTAGTCGGTATGCATTTTTGGAACTTCCCTCATTGTGGAAACACTGCATATATAGCATAGTATTTACTGTATTGTAAATTTGTTTTGAAAAGAGCAACCGCCGAGTTTCTTGCTGGTTCTTCTCGGTAGGAAGGGCATTCCAAAATTCCAAACCAATTGAATCATCTGGCTCTACCACAGCCAGACGATTCAAAAGCACTTGTAAAAAGTTTATTTGAATAAAAAATATTTCTATTCTATTCTGTTATATGGCGGATTGTTGTACCTACTTTATAGTTTTATTTTAACAAAATGAATATCAATCAGAGGTGCTATCGTCTAAAGTAGTTCCATTAATCGTAATCGTATTCGAGGACATTAGCGTCAAAGTAAAATAAACCATAACAGCATTGAATTAGACCTCAATTTCGTGTATGCATTCTTATACGACTAGAACTATATATCTTATAGAACTATTTCGCCTCGCGAAGAACAAAATTGAATTAACGAAGCTGACTGCCAACCTTCGCTAGTCGGAGAGGCACGCGAAGAAGAAGATTCTTATACGTTCAGGTATGTACGATACGCTCCATAACGCTCCATGTCAAAATCGATTGTACTGAATTTGTGACTTTAAATCAATACAACCAAGGATTATTTTACTTTGACGCTATGTCATCGAATACAAATACGATCAATGGAAGAACTTTTAGACACTTGGTACCCTGGCTCAAAATAGAAAATTACTTACATACGTTTTTTATGATCCATGAATCCTATTTCATTAGATAATTTCTTCTCCGTCTTAACATGAATTGAATTGTAGTACCTACGCTTTTTTTGGAACCTCACCTCAGTGTGGAAATATTATATTCTATTCTATTCTAACAAAGTTGCATGGGTTAAATCGGCATGGCATCCGGCTGCCCACAAGATAGTATAAAAACTTATTACAATGTAATAGTATAATAAATAGCTAAGCTATATAATAAAATATTAGCTAATAGCTAAGCTAATATAAGCTGTATAATAAATTGTAAAATGATTATTTTGAAAAGAGCAACTGCTGAGTTTCTTGCCGGCTCTTCTCAGCACAATCCGCTTTCCGAACCGGTGGTAGAATCATGACTTGTCATAAGAGCCACAGGTTGGCCTTCTTCTTCTTCTTCTTCTTTATCAACCGATAGACGTCCACTGCTGGACAAAGGTCTCTTGCATGGACTTCCACAGGCCTCGGTCTTGCGCCGCCTGAATCCAGCGGCTCCCTGCGACTCGCTTGATGTCGTCGGTCCACCTGGTGGGGGGTCTGCCAACACTGCGCTTCCCGGTGCGGGGTCGCCACTCCAGCACCTTGGGACCCCAACGAACTCTAGCTCTTCGAACTATGTGCCCCGCCCATTTCCACTTCAGTATTGCGACTCGCTGAGCTATGTCGGTGATGGTTGGCCTACATGAAATAAATTATTTTTCATCATACCTATTCGAAAAACGAATATTGGCTTCAGAGGACAGCGGGAGCAAAATTTCATTTTAACCCCATGGGACTTTTCATTTCTCTCTTCTGATTGGTCCGCGTTATAGTGATATAGACCAATCAGAAAAGAGAATTCAAAAATGTGTCGAAATTCAAAAATGTTTGAGAAGCTGTTGTCTACGATAAGCTGTTGTCTACCATAAGCTGTTGTCTACGATAAGTCACGTAAGTCGATTAAACATATACCCATACTTCGAACATAAATATTAATGTTTAATTACATATTTCATAAAAATTTATTTTCATCATACCTATTCGAAAAACGAATATTGGCTTCAGAGGACAGCGGGAGCAAAATTCCATTTTAACCCCATGGGACTTTTCATTTCTCTCTTCTGATTGGTCCGCGTTACAGTGCTTTAGCATACTAAAGCACTAACGCGGACCAATCAGAAGAGAGAATTCAAAAATGTTTGAGAAGCTGTTGTCTACGATAAGTCACGTGATCAAATTTGTCGATTAGACATATACGCCCATACTTCCAACATAAATATTAATGTTTAATTATTTCATAAAAATTTATTTGTGTTTTATTTACGAATTTATTATACGTATTATTATACTTTCAATATACGTATTGGTAATGTCTATACTCTATACATACTATACATAGTAGGTTGATACTCCTAGCTTTTTTTCATAGGTAATGATGAAAAATAGTGTGTGTCATTCGGGGCCAAAATTTTTTGTTCTCGGGCGGCGTATATTGAATTCCTCGCTACGCTCAGGATTCTACTTTAGAATCCCTCGCTGCGCTCGGGAGTCTACTATAGAATCCTTCACTTCGCTCTGAATTCAAAATACGCCCTCGTGGAACAAAAAATTCCTTTGGCCCCATATAACACAAATAACTATTGTGTTTTATTTAAACTTTCAATATACGTATTGGTAATGTCTATACTCTATACATAGTAGGTTGATTACTCCTAGCTTTTTCTCATAGGTAATGATGAAAAATAGTGTGTGTCATTCGGCGCCAAAATTTTTTGTTCTCGGGCGGCGTATATTGAATTCCTCGCTACGCTCAGGATTCTACATTAGAATCCTTCAATTCGCTCTGAATTCAAAATAACGCCCTCGGGGGACAAAAAATTTCTTTGGCCCCATATAACACAAATAACTATTGATTTTTTTTTAAATTTTAATTCATAATTTCATTGCTTCTGTCATCATGCCTAATGTATCCGCAAGTGGGCAATGTCCCCCCGTTTACCGGTACGCTGGTTCGGCTCCCCGCCGAATCACTTCAGCCAGCCAAGCTCACTCCAGAATCCCAGCAGGCCCAAGGTCGTCCTTGACTGCGATCTCACCTGATGGTAAGTGACGATGCAGTCTAAGATGGTAGCGGGCTAACTTGTAAGGGGTATGGCAGTGAACATTCAACCCATAACCCTAATTTGGTTTCTACAGGCAATCGTGCCGGAACGCTAAATCGCTTGGCGGCACGTCTTTGACGGTAGGGTGGTAACTAGCCACGGCCAAAACCTCCACCAGACCAGACCAGAGACAATTCGGAAATTATAAATTCCCAAATTGACCCCGCCGGGAATCGAACCCGAGAACTCCCAGTTATAAAACCACAGCGCTCACCACTGCGCCAGGGAGGTCGTCAAAGTTACTTCAGGTAGGTTGAGTATTGCTGGAGAGCGAATGTATCTTTGTCGTTGGTCGGATACACCTCTACATTTGAACAGTATGCGTCCCCTTGTCTCGTCGCCCTCTACGCATACTTAGAAGGCTGACGCCTTCCTACCTAATACCTGACCTACCTACGATAATTTAAATTACAGCTATATACAACTATTTAATTTTATATTTCCCCCAATTTATCTATGTATCAACTGTTAACCGAAACAGATGTTAATATCTGTATTTATTCATTTATTTCTTTTTCTTATAAAGTACTTATCTTGTATAACAGCTGTCTCGTGGTTGGCTCGCGATTTCATTTGAGGCTATGCCTGAAAATCAGCGCTTGTTGCAGCATTATGCTGAGGCAGTAGCCTTTTCAGCTTTAACTTTTAGGAACAATAATATTATTTAGTGATCAAGTTTTTATCTGTATATTATCATTATTCTTAAAGACCTTTTTGTTAAAAGCTGAATAAATGTTTATTTATTTATAAAGTCCTATGACGCACCGGTAAAAGTAGAGACCTAATTTTGACCATCAAACGCAGACGGTAAGGTGAGTGTGCTTAAAAACTTCACAACCTTGTTCCTCCTTCACCGTTCTACCACAGAACTGCCAGAAGTCGTGAGCGTTCGCATCATAGTTATGCTACGTAGTACTATTATAATATATTCTGTGGTTATGCGTAGTTGGCTTATTTTCATCGAGATTGCCCGCGTGGCCAGAATGCGATCAGAGATATACCTTAATTTATTACTTGTAAATTAAGTGTTTAAGGTGGATTATACGAGTCTGCCCGCGAAATTCAAATTTTATTTGGTTTTCCCCATTTTGTAAACTAATACGACAAAGTAGGCTTATGGCCTTCTAATTGCGCCAGTAGAATTATCATCTTCACAGGTTTACATAAAAATCTTTACTTGAAAGTGACCAGTTTAAGAAATTAACCAAAATATCGATTAATTTGTGAGTAACTCACGTCCAACTCATTATTTTGATTAATTTCTTAAACTGGTCACTTTCAAGTAAAGATTTTTATGTAAACCTGTGAACAATGTGAAGATGATAATTCCACTGGCGCAATTAGAATGCCATAAGCCTGGTTTGTAATTTTAGTGAACAAATTGCGAAAAACCAAATTAAATTTCAATTTCGCGAGCAGACCTTTGTCTTCCACTTTAAGTATACCTTCAACTAAAATCTTCGACTTTGTCCGCGTGGCCTGCGTGGATTCCTACCTATTTGAAATTAAAATTAACTTTAAACTTTAAAAGCGCCATCTTTTGACTTTTCTACGAACTGTTAGTATAGCTGATTACTGAGCAGCAGAACCTAAAGTAATTCTCTGATATTTTTGACGTGATAACGTCTTATAAATCGATGAACACCGACTGCACGCACGAAAAAGTGTCACGTTCCGCCTGAGCCTGAGCGTGCAAGCGAGAGCGCGAAACAAGCGATAGAGAGGCACGATCGGCCCAAGCGTCGCCCAATTATTCAATACATGTTAAGACGGGCAGACAGAAAGTAGCCCCATTCCCGCCGGTGGAACCCGTTTACGAGCATGACGCATGACACAGCCATTGCTTCACTCAACCTTATTTGAGGGAACGTAACGTTTGATGAAAATACGAAGTCGCAAATTACTTTCAAGTTACGTGTACATACAGTCAATTGCTCTCGGTAAACAACGTTGATGCAAGTAAGTGACTGGATGGGTGACCGACAGGCGACATTGGACGTCAAAATTTGGCCTTTTCATTCCTCCGTGCCTTTATGAAGATTCCACAGAAAATTATGGGTGTGCGCTCGTTAACAGTAAACAGATTTGATTTTTGCAGTAGTAGATCAAGTTTCAATCATCCGAAAAAAACACGCTAAAATTACATCATACTGCCAAGGGACGGGCTTGGGCAAAAACATAAAATGATGAAATTTGTTCGATAATAAAAAATCGCGTTAAAGTTAGGTCTAATTTTTAACCAATATTCATTTATTTTCAATGTGTTGCATATTACAGAGCCAAAATTTTTACATTAAATTCCGATTGATATTATCAAGAGAGTAGCCTAGTGAATTGAAAAGAAAATGAATATTTTACGAGTTACAAAGTATAGTATAAGTGCGCTTACTACACTCCTATTCCGCGCAAAACGCTTTCTTTTGTCGCGCCTCACATGAGGTTGCGGCTATGTTTTATATTTTCATCGCGAAATCCTTTTTTTTTTGTGTTATACGCGTTCTTAATGTGGAGACATTACCACATAATACATTATGGGTAGTACAGTACTACCCATAGCCTGTACCTAATAATCTTAATATATATAAATTATGTGTCACGTTGTTTGTCCGCGATGGACTCCTAAACTACTGAACCGATTTTGATCAAACTTCGTAACTATCTGTAATTTGGTCCAACTTGAAAGATAGGATAGTTTTTTTTTTATTAAGATAATTTATTCGTTTTATTTATATAGGTAAGTTGGCGGTACGAAGTTCGCCGGGTCGGCTAGTAATTTATAAATTTATTATTGAATGGTGTTTTACGCAACCTTAATGATCGCGATCGTTTTTAGCTTAGCGTCACGTAGTACATTTTATAGACAGTGTTTTAAATAGGTAGGTAACAGTGTGGAATTCATAGAATGCAGTTTCACTTGGACGAGATAGTTTCACAACGCGATCCTTTATTTTTTAAGGATCATTCTTTGGATCAATATTTCAACCATCAACTCAAAAAAAACTGTTTTTATTTGGGTTATTGGAAATTCTCCAATCTCACTTTGATGATCCTAAAATATATATTTTAGATTTGGAGTTAAAATAAATTAAAATTAAAAAACGTACGTAAATTACAAAAAAATGTAATCAACATTGTCTTTGGTAAATTACTTACACAAAAACATGGAACTAGGAATTACGACTACGTTGGAACATATGATTGCAATGGGATATTGTTGTAAGCCTAAGAGTCATAGACAAGATTCAATAGACCACAGAATGGAAAATGTCAACATAATTGACAATTATTGACAATCTATGGTCTGTCAGTGCTGAATAGGGATGTGCCGTTCATTGTGTAATTAATGTTTGAATCGATACAACATCGCTGGTTTTTGGATATTAGTGTACAAAATTTACATTACAAAAGAATAATCATCCGTATTTTAATTAATAGGACTTTAATAATTATTCTGTGTGAAAAAAAAACAAATATTATTATGACATTACGAAAATATCAGTTTTTTTTTTTTTTGCTAAAATCAAAGATACAAAAAGTTATGATTTTGTCTAAATAGCTAACCTATTTTATTTCAGTTCTATTAAATCTGTAAAAGTTTTAGTTATATATTTTTTGACGTGATAAACTCTTATATCGATGAACACCGGCTGCACGCACGATAAAGTGTCACGTCCCACCTGAGCCTGAGCGTGCAAGCGAGAGCACGGAACAAGCAATAGAGGGGCACGATCGGCCCAAGCGTTGGCTTGTGACACATTTATTCATCAATGTTTCTATACCACGTTATCTCATAAAACTATCGTCCGTAAACCGACTTTACAGACAACCAATTTTTTTCTGATTAATATTTTGATCTTATTTAACAAAAAATATTAGCTATCTACCACAGGACGCCGAGTAGGTATTAAAATAATTATAAAATATGAAATAATTGTCACTCATATTGAGTAGGTAAATACAAAAATATATATTGTTTTAAGTTATTAGGAATTCACATAATATTTTAATATAATATTAAAATCGATGCAGGAATCGATTCGTAAACTTATCGAATAAATTATTGTCTGTAATTTAATCTCTCTATATTCGTATATTCGTATGTTCATCCCTAGTTAGTTAGGGATCAAATTTCTGTGTTCGGGAGTTATCTGTGAAAATATTTATCAAATTTTATCGAAAACACCTGGAAATATGAATGATAACATGTGGTTTTTGAAGAAATCAATCAGCCAACACTCAAAATAAGTATTTTGGGGCGTAGCGGCGGTCGCGAATTGCAGTCTTCGCGAAGCCTCGCCTGCTAAAATACGGCATCTTTTTCAACTCCGGCAAAGGTGAATGAGTGATTATGTACATTTTAGTGCCATAAACATGTTATTAATCTAAATTCTGGAGTTCTGGAGTGAGTTTGAGTTACTTCACTGCTTAAGTAACCTGTAAAAGATGTTATACAACTTGACAACATGTGGTTGTTTTTATTAAAATTCCGTCGACCTTAATTAAATAATCAAATTCGACTGGTCAAACTACGTGACTGCAGTCTCATACTACGGTCTACGATTGCTTTGTGTTTGTACACAAAATATTAATTGTAAAGAATCATTTTAAGTTATTTGAACTATCGCTAAGTGGAAATCAATTGACCTAGTTTAAATTTTATGTAATGTTCAAACATTAGTTTAATCTAATTTATAGCTTTTTCTTTATTTATAAGTAATTAAAAAACTATATAAGTATGTATTTGTAGCAGGTGTTAGTGGTAACAAAGTATGGCACAGTGTTAAGCTTTGTTCACAAGCATTTAAAGTGAGAAAAAAATTGGAAAACAAAATGGCAAGATATTTTGAAAACACCACTACTTTCAACTTTAGCTGGGACCAAGTAGCTAGAGGATACTGGAAAAGATATCCTAATCCCCTGAGGTATGTTGAATTAACTTGAATTTTAAAATTTGAACCCTAACTCACAAATTTTACACTTAGTTTTGAGGCCATAAGGCAATATTTTTAATATGGAAAAATATTAAAAAAAAGTACTAGTAAGTCTAAATATTTGAGTGCACTATTATTTTCTTGCTTTTTTATGCAGGAATTTAAAAAATACTTCCAGGATAAAAAGCAGCCTAAATCATTTCCTGTTTAATTTTTCACCTGCCTGTGAAAGTCAAAATTGTTTCAGCTGTTTGAAGGAATTGCCTGGACAAATAGACTGGTTTTATTGCCCCAGCCACCCAATGTTTTATAATTGGGCAGCCTATTTTCTTCCTTACTAGTTGATGCCCATGACTTTGTCAGTGTGGATGTAGTTTTCAAAATCCCTTGGGAACTCTGTAATTTTCCGGTAAATAAATGAACTGAGTATGAGCTATCTCCATTCCAAATTTCAGCCAAATCGGTTCATTTATTGTGGTATGACAGAGTAACAAACATCTATCCTCACAAACTTTCACATTTATAATATTAGTAGGAAGTAGGATAGAATAGAAATATTTTTTATACAAATAAACTTTTTACAAGTGCTTTTGAATCATCTGGCTCTAACACTGGTTCGGAATGCCCTTCCTGCCGAGAAGAACCAGCAAGCAACTCGGTGGTTGATCTTTTCAAAACAATTTTACAATACAGTAAATACTACATGCTATCAATGCAGTGTTTCCAAGAAGTTCCAAAAATGCATACCGACTAACTTCTATCTTAAGATGGCAATCAAGATGCTATTGTTGCTGCATAATTATTGAGATTGAAGACTCTTATGCTTAAGGTTGAAGACAAGGGTCTGCCCGCGAAATTCAAATTTAATTTGGTTTTTGGCAATTTGTATGCCATTTGTATGTATGATACTGCCATTGTCGCAATTAGAAAGCCATAAGCCTACTTTGTCGTATTAGTTTACAAATTGCGAAAAACTAAATTAAATTTGAATTTCGCGGGCAGACCCTTGTCTTCAACCAGCTAAGACTTTGTTTTGTTCCAGCACTCATGTCCTATCAGAAGACACTTGCAGCCGCCAAGTGAAGGATGGGTGCCTGTACACAAAGAGACTGCTGACGAAGACCAACAGGGTGCCCAAGTGGGGGGAGAGGTAGGACAATTGTAAAAGAAATGTGTGAGTGTCGTGGAACACTTGGTTGGAACAAAGTTTCTTCTTCACTACATCATTATCATCATCAACTGATAGACGTCCACTGCTGGACAAAGGTCGCATGTATGGACCTCCACAGGCCTCGGTCTTGCGCCGCCTGGATCCAGCGGCTCCCTGCGACTCGTTTGATGTCATCGGTCCACCTGGTGGGGGGGGTCTGCCAACACTGTGCTTCCCGGTACGGGGTCGCCACTCCAGCACCTTGGGACCCCAACGACCATCAGCTCTTCGAACTATGTGCCCCGCCCATTTCCACTTCAGTTTCGCGACTCGCTGAGCTATGTCGGTGACTTTGGTTCTCCTACGGATCTCCTCATTTCTGATTCGATCCCACAGGGACACCCCGAACATAGCTCTCTCCATCGCCCGCTGACCTTAGTTAGCGACCATGTCTCGGACCATGACCATGTCTTCACTACATATTATTCAAATTCAAAATTATTTATTTCACGTAGGCCAACCTGTGGCTCTTATGACAAGTTTCTACCACCGGTTTGGAAAGTGGATTCTGCTGAGAAGAGCCAGCAAGAAACTCAGCATTTGCTCTTTTCTAAATAATCATTTTACAATATTATTATGAAGCTATTACATTGTAATAAGTTTGTTTTATACTATCTTGTGGGCAGCTGGATGCCAAGAAAATTTAACCTATGCAACTTTGTTAGAATAAAATATAATATTTCCACAATGTGGGGAAGTTCCAAAAAAAAATAAAAAATAAGTACTACAATTCAATTCATGTTAAGACGGGTAGACACAAAGTAGCCCCATTCCCGTAGGCGGCACCCGTTCACGAGTATGACGCATGATCCAGCCGTTGCTTCGCTCGACCATATTATAAAACAAAGTCCCCTGCAGTGTCTGTCTATCTGTCTGTCTGTTCGCCATAAACTCAAAACTACCGAACGGATTTTCATGCGGTTTTCAGCAATAGATAGGGTGATTCATGAGAAAGGTTTAAGTGTATAATTTTTTAAGGTTTTGTGTAAATTAGTTGAAATATGACGATAATAGTTGACAATGTTGGAAAAATTCAAGCGGCATGGGAGCTTTCATCGAAATCGCTGCCAAATCCCTTTGAGATATAACAAAACAATTTATGGTGGTGGTATGGTGGGATAAGTCTTTACAGAAAAGTATGCATTGGCATATATCTATCTTTTAAGGATAGCTCAGTATACCTTAATTTGAATAAAAAACAGCTAAACGAAGAATAGAATAAAATAGATTCTATTCTATTCTACGTTTAGCCGCTACGCCACCAAAGCAGTTATTTTTACACCATAACTTGGTAGGATATGCGCATTCTAAATTGTATATTATAACATCTTGACTGTACCATATTCACAAATTAATAAATGAATTGAATTGAATTGAAGCTATGACGGAACGTGTGTAATAAACGAAGGCAACACACAAAGGTTGTGACGGAAAAATTCCTGCACTTTTTTTGCTTAGCCTTTAACTTCGCTTCAAAATATAAAATATTCTTGCTACTTTATCTGCGCAGATTAAGGTTTTTGCTTTCGCAGGAACTCTTTAATTTTCTGGTATGAAATGTAGCCTATGTGTTAGTCCTGTGTATGAGATTTTTTTTTATTCTATGACAAGCTAGGCCTTGACTGCGATCTCACCTGATGGTAAGTGACGATGTAGTCTAAGATGGTAGCGAGCTAACTTGGAAGGGGTTTGGCAGTGAACATTCAACCCATACCCCTAATTGGTTTCTACACGCCATCGTGCCAGAACGCTAAATCGCTTGGCGGCACGTCTTTGACGGTAGAGTGGTAACTAGCCACGGCCAAAGCCTCCCAGACAAAATGAGATGATGAGGTAATGAGATTTCTTCATTCCGAATTTTAGCCAAATAGCTTCATTCGCTGTGGCATGAAAGAGTATCAAACATCGATCCATCAATGCTCACAAACTTTCGCATTTATAATATTAAAGTAGGATGTAAACAGAATAGATAAAATTAACACATTATGTAGGTATGTAGTACATTACGAATACAACGCTGTAAAATCATGTTTACTACGAGCTCATTTCTAATTTTAGCTGCTGGATTTTCAAAACAACAGGAAATATCCTTATTGTCAACAATCTACTGTTATTTAGATACACTTAATTTATCTTTAGCTTATTTCTAGTTTATCAATGATAATGATAAGGGTTTTTGTTACCATAATTTTTGATGATCAAGGACACAATGGACAGTTTTGCCTGTGTTAACCGTAAACATCATCATCATCATCATCATTAGCAACCCATCAATGGCTCACTACTGAGCGAAGGTCTCCTCTCAGAGAAGGGTTATTAGGCCATAGTCCTAACCGTAAACATAGTATTTAGTAACTACCAGGTTTTAACCATACACCTTAGAATAAATACTCCTAGAAACGCAATAGTTGATGCGGTGTTAAGCCATTTTAGGAAGCCGAAAGCATATTCCTACGCAGTATCGTTGCATAAGTACGACGAGCTCGCAGAAAATTATTAAAAATAACGTACTGTGCTGTGAAAGGGTGTCATAATTCATCACAATAAGCAACAAAAAGGTAATTAACAGTACCAGTACAGAAAATAATTACATGGCACTCAAATTTGTTGCTTGTTTTGGACCTACGTTTGTTAAAAAAAACTTGAGAGGTGTCAAGGGACACCCGGATGGAACGTAGTTCCTTTCGATTAATTAATTTGGCATTGTGTTCGGTATTTTCGCGGTACAATAATGGGTCTCCGTAGCCTTGTGGCTTCTGCAGTCGCCTAACAGCCAAAGGTCGATAGTTCGAATCCCAGTTCGACAGACCGATTTTCCATTGTCAATTTTATTTGAACAATTTCTACATGTGGAACCTTTCCCTAATTTTTTATAAATTATAAGTTAGCCACAAGGCTACGGAGACCCAATATTGTACCGCGAAAATACCGAACACAATGCCATCAAAAAAGTGTCGGTTTCAAAAAAGTGTCGATCCGTCTAGCCCCCTTCCGAGTTCCGCACCGCGCGATAAGGAACTACGTTCCAAAACTTTGTTAGAAACTTCCGATCTATGAGTAAGTACTTAATTAATCTAAGCCATACACGTATTATTTTACCGGTTTTACTATATCTGTCTCCTGCAACGGTTTCCCAGTAGAGATGTGTTAGAATAAATCTAACAGTTAGATAGAGATTTGTTTTAAATCAACACTGCATTACATACATCACGAAAATTATGTTTTCGTCTTGACGCTTTAGGTTTTGAAGCTTTAGTCGTGGCTAGGTACCACCTCACCGTAAAAGGGAGAGGGCAGACTGGCTATTTATAGCACCAGCGATCGCGCGTTTTTATGACCTTTTGCGTGTATCGCGTTTCGCGCGCGCGATATTCGCGACTCAAACGCGTTCGCGTTTTTATGGCCTTCGATCGCAGAATCGCACAAAACGCGATGCACGCAATAGGCCATAAAATCGCTAAAGGCCATAAAAACGCCGCGATCGCTGCCGCTAAAAGAAGCCTGTCTGTCCTCTACCAAAGAGGTCGCCAAGTGATTTAGCGTTCCGGCACGATGGCGTGTAGAAACCGATGCATGGGCTTAAGAACGGTAGAACACTAAAAAAAAATCAGATTTCACCCGCGCGGTGCGATGAAATAAAACATAGCCGCAACCGCATGTGAGGCGCGACAAACGAAAGCGTTTTGCGCGGAATAGGAGTGTAGTAAGCGCCAAATACTTTGTAACTCGTAAAATATTCATTTTCTTTTCAATTCACTAAGCTACTCTCTTGTTAATATTAATCGGAATTTAATGTAAAAATTTTGGCTCTGTAATATGCAACACATTGAAAATAAATAAATATTGGTTAAAAATTAGACCTAACTTCGCGATTTTTTATTATCGAACTTTCATCATTTTATGTTTTCGCCAAGCACGTCCCTTGGCAGTGTGATGTAATTTTTGCGTGTTTTTTTTCGGATAGTTGAAACTTGATCTACTTAATACTGCAAAAATCAAATCTGTTTACTGTTAACGCACGTACACCCACTCTTAATTCAAACTGCCACAACTTCTTCCACGTTAGCCATTTACCATCTTAGACTGCATCACTCACCATTAGGTGACATCACAAACAAAGGCCACATCTTGTCTTGAATAAATAAAAACATCCATTGACAATTCAGTCGAGTTTAGAATGAGATCGATCGACGTCGACCGACCAAGTCCTACTTCATCAAATTGATATGTGCTCAATATTACAGTACATTTGTCATTGATCCATCCATGACTCTAGTTTGCCATGAGTCGATTTCCCACGCAAGCCGAAGCCACTATCCTCCAGGACGAACCACCGTCCACCACCCAACGTCCATCGATCCACCAACCATCGATGGAACGATCGTTTACTTGACTAACCGGCTGGATGGTACCGGTGGATGAACCGGTGGTAGAATCATGACTTGTCATAAGAGCCACAGGTTGGCCTACGTGAAATAAATAATTTTGAATTTGAATTTTGGATGTGGCAGCACGCTTAAAATTGCTCATTGGTCTGATAAAAAGTTATTTGGGGATCAAGTATTTTATTATCATCTATCACCAAATTACTTATCAAAATATGTACTTACATAGCATTGATCTACTTTTTTTTTCATTAAAAAATCAGCCAAGTGCGAGTCGGGCCTCGCTCTTTTAGGGTTCCGTACATATGACTAAATCACTTTTTTAAAACTAGATATTTAGATAATTGACCGAGCGAAGCGAGGTTTCTGAGCTTACTAGAGCGATTTGCACTTGTCCGTCCGTCCGTCCGTCCGTCCGTCCGTCTGTCAGAGCCTTATAACTTTTGAATTACTGAACGTAATTACTTCAAATTTAGATATAATATGTAAACCGATGGCCTCCAGCCGATAATGGCTTAAAAAGTTATAAAAATCTTTATTTCAGGGGGGCTCTCATAGAAGCGAATGCGAAGAAATTTTTTTTTATTTGCGATTCATAGGTTTTCTGTGTATCATTTTAAAGACAATTTGGAACAGAGTACAACCGTATTTTTTTTTTAATTTTTTTCCTAAAATTGACGAAATGGGGGGCTTCCAAAGTGGCGATTTAATACGCTCGCTTGAAGACGCTCTCTGGGAAAATTTTCTATATATTTTCAAGTTCTACTTATTTTCTTACTTCACTTGTATCCCGTACTTGAACAACAAATACTAAAATTATATGAATATTATAAAGAAACGAGATTATTTAATTTTTAATGAGCATCAGTAAATTTCACATAGCTTCACAATAATGCTAATAGATGGCGCACTCCATACACACATAACTATACTATATATATGTGTATATAACTATACACATCCATGGAACTAGGACTACTAGGAGTTACGACTACGATCTATCCCAAAAACAGTTTTGCGTCGACTACTATTATTTAGGTACATAATAATTATCATATTATTCAATTAAAATTATTCTTTAGTTAAATATCAAACTTCAATAATTTGAGATTTCGGGTTCATTAAATTATGTGATTATAAAGGATTTAAATAAAAACTTGATGGGTTCGGCACGATTTCGTGTCGTCCGACTGCTGTTACCAAGTTAAGTTACGTTAAGCTAAGTTGGGCCCAATTTATTAAGCAATTAATTTGGGCCAAATTAATTGCTGCATTGTGTATATTTTCTATTCGCGTCAATAGATGACGATTTGTACAGATGCCCCTAACCCGTTTTCACTCGTTAGTATACCTACATAATAATTCAATGTTTTCACTGACGTTCCCTTACCTTTACGGGCTACCTATGATAAGTTAGGTGATGATTACTGTCAACTTCTTTATCACGATCCTGTACGGGACACCTAAAAGGACATTGGGACGGATGTTAGGACTTAGGATTGTGTTTTGGAGCTACCTACGTAAAGAGACTCCTACATAGGGGATGATTTAGGTATGTTTGGTGAAAACGGGCATAATAATAATAATGTCAGTTTTGGTCGTCATGTATCGATTGAATAATCAACCGTTACCGCGAGGTCTCAGTTCGGGGCGAACCACTAGTATCTTAGTTCTTAGATAGTGCTAAATTAGATTACTTATGGAGGGAAAATTCTCGTTTGTTTTGGTCAAATCTTAAAAACCGCATTATAAATCGTTGTTTTCAGTATATTATGTTGTTTAAATACGCTAAAATGGGCCTTTGTGTTAATCCCGGATAGAGCTATCTCCATTCCAAGTTTCAGGCAAATCGGTTCGTGTGTTGCTTTGGTTGTGACGTTAAAGTGTAACAAACATCCAAATTCATCCATCCATCCTCACAAACTTTACGCATTAGTAGGAAGTAGGATACATGCTTATGCCCTCAACTTAGTCCGCGTGGATTTAAATTTTTTATTTAACATGGTAACTTTTTAGGGTTCCGTACCCAGAGGGTGCCAACGGGACCCTATTACTAAGCATCCGTTGTCCGTCCGTCCGTCCGTCCGTCTGTCAGCGGGCTGTATCTCGTAAACCGTAATAGATAGACAGATGAAATTTTCACATATTATGTATTTCTATTGCCGCTATAACAACAAATAATAAAAATTAAATTAAATTAAAAAAATTAAAATATTTCCATGGGTACATGGAAATATTTTAATTTAATTTTTTTTAACGGAACCCTAAAAGAGCGAGGCCCGACTCGCACTTGGCCGATTTTTTTATTTAACATGGTAACTTTTTAGGGTTCCGTACCCAAAGGGTGCCAACGGGACCCTATTACTAAGCCTACGCTGTCCGTCCGTCCGTCCGTCTGTCAGCGGGCTGTATCTCGTAAACCGTAATAGATAGACAGTTTCAATAACAACAAATAATAAAAATAAAATTAAATTAAAAATACATGGAAAAGGAGTCGAAATAAAATTTTATTTTTCTACGAGCATTTTTTCCCCATATGCTAATTTAGTACTTTATAAGAACTAAGATATCTAAAATATGTATAAAGTGTTATATGTACGGAACCCTAAAAGAGCGAGGCCCGACTCGCACTTGGCCGATTTTTTAATTTTCCGGCCTGTGCCCACCAATCCCAGCGGTGGACTGGTGGTCGGTTGTTGTTTTTGTTTTAACAAAATTTTGTTACCTCTAATTTATCGACTGTATTGTGTAACCGACAAGTATGTGAACCTTGAAGGTGACCTCGTTACAGTGTCTAAGAAAATTGTTTATCTACACTCAATGCCATATTATTAAGGCAAGGTGAATCATCTGTTCATTGAATATCAACATGTTATCCGTACCAAAACAAAATATTTCACTAGAAATACAATAATTCATGTAATGTACCTATCACTAGTATTTCTTTGTATATTGTATAGGATCTATACAATAAACAAATATCTATACTATAGATTATAGACTTTTGACGACCTCTCTGGTGTAGTGATGAGTGCTGTGGTCTTATAACTAGGACTTGGGAGGTCTCGGGTTCGATTCCCGGCGGGGTCAATTTGGGAATTTATAATTTCAGAATTGTCTCTGGTCTGGTCTGGTGGGAGGCAAAGCCCGTGGCTAGTTTGGTAACTACCTACCGTCAAGTCGTGCCGCCAAGCGATTTAACGTTCCGGCATGATGGCGTGTAGAAACCAATTAGGGGTATGGGTTGAATGTTCACTGCCGTACCCCTTCCAAGTTAGCCCGCTACCATCTTAGACTGCATCGTCACCATCAGGTGAGATCGCAGTCAAAGACTATCTTATCGAAAAAAAAGAAATAGATATAGACGTTGCGACGTTGTTGAATCGTGTGAGAATCATCAGCTGAAATGCATCCATCGTGGGACAGAAGCAGAAGCCTCTTTTAAATAGCACCTAGCCTTTCGCATCAAATACCGACCACTTTCCGGATGTCATCGCTCCATCTAGCCAGGGGGCGCCCTACACTCCGTTTGCCGAGACGAGGTCTGCACTCCAGGGCCTTACAACCCCAGCGGCCATCGGACCTTCGACAAATTCAAGCCTCAATAGCCCAACGGTTAAAGGTGCGGACTGAAAACTGAAAGGTCGCAGGTTCGAATCCCACCCGTTGCACTATTGTCGTACCCACTCCTAACACAAGCTTTCCGCTTATTTGGAGGGTCTCCCCTCCAAATAAGCGGAAGGATATTAGTCAACTTTTAAACTTCAACTTGAATGATATTATTTAAAAAAAATAAGTGGCCTGCCCACTGCCACTTCAACGTGCTAGCCTTGAAAACTACACCGGTAGTTCTTTAGCGAGTTACTTCGTTTCGGACTTTATCCTTCAAAGAAATTCCGAGCATACATAGCTCTCTCCATAGCACACTGAGCTATTTGAAGTTTGTGGACACAGTGTGTAAGAATAGGCTAAATTCAAACTTAGTTTTATTTTGGTGTCACCATGTTAGAATGGGCTTAGTCTATAGATGTTCATTTTCTTTTTCCAGATTTTTCAGTGCAAAATCGGTAAAAATTATTGAAGAGAGCATCGTCGATCCGGAGAAGAAGGTGCTGATTACATACACCAGGAATCTCGGCTACACTAAAGTTATGGTAAATGTTTTGTTATTGATATTAAATAAAAATCTATACATATAATAAAACAGAAACGAAACCAATTCTGTACATGAAATAGATTCAAAAAAGGGTTTTTGCTTCTAATTGTGTTCAAGATACAGATATCAAAACAGAAGCTAAATTTTTTTTGTCTGTTTGTCTGCTTGTTTGTCCTTCTTTCACGTAAAAACTAGCACACAGATTTCTACAAAATTTTATACCGTGGTAGCTTATTACTCGGGTCAACATCTAGGCTACTTTTTATCCCGGAAAATCAAGGAGTTCCCGAGGGACTTTAAAAACTAAATCCACGCGGACAAAGTCGCGGGCATCAGCTAGTATATAATATTTATTTATTTAGATAGCCTAGTCACTAGGCTATCACTGCTTCAAAATAAATAAATATTATTAGGCCCTAGTGGTTAGGACTGTGGCCTCCTATTCGGTGGGTCGCATGTTCAATCCCGGGTACGCACCTCTGTCTCGGAGTCATGTGCGTTTGAGCAATTAAATATATCACTTGCTTCAACAGTGAAGGGAAACATCGTGAGGAAACCTGCACACCTGAGAGTTCTCTATAATGTTCTTGAAAATGTGTGAAATCCGCCAATTCGCATTGGGCCAGCGTGGTGGACTATGGCCTACAACCCTTCTCTGAGAGGAGACCTGCGCTCAATAGTGAGCCGTTGATGGGTTGCTAATGATGATGTACTTGTAAAAGTTTATTTGAATAAAAAACATTTCTATTCTATTCTATTCTATGATGATATTAATTTACTAGCTTTTAGTTGCAATATTAATGCTATAACAAAGTATTAATCTTTCAAAAGATCACGTTGCTTCGTGATAGTAGGAGAAACCAACAAACAAACACACTTTCGCATTTATTATACTTAGATATTAGTAGGGATATCTAATAGCGAGAAATCAAAATAAAACATTCTACGAGTGGTCTCAACTTCGTTTTATTGATACAATCAACGTTCAAGGCCTTAATGGAATGCCAGTTTATTAACATCAATAGGTACTTGAATCGTTAGATCTGAACTTCAAACAGGCTGCAATGTTCTGTTGTCCTGATTGAACTTTGGCCACGCTAGGCAATTTTAGAATAAAATAGAATAGAAATATTTTTTATTCAAATAAAATTTTTACAAGTGCTTTTAATCGTCTGGCTCTACCACTGGTTCGGAATGCCCTTTCTGCCGAGAAGAACCAGCAAGAAACTCGGCGGTTGTTCTTTTCAAAACAAATTTACAATACAGTAAATACTATGCTATATATGCAGTGTTTCCACACGGAGGGAAGTTCCAAAAATGCATACCGACTAACTTCTATCTTAAGATGGGCAGACATAAAGTAGCCCCATTCCCGCCGGTGGCACCCGTTCACGAGCATGACGCATGACCCAGCCATTGCTTCGCTCAACCATATTTGAGGGAACGTAATCAATCGTGCACAAGATTGTGCGCGCGAACAAAAGCAGACCCAATCTTTATTCCATCATTTGAGTTGGCAATCCGAGATTACCTGAGATAGATAAACTGGTGGATTATGAGAAAGCTGCATGAATCATTTCTTTTTTAAAGAATACTAGCTGATGCCCGCGACTTCGTCCGCATGGAATAAGTTTTTAAAAATCCCGCGGGAACTTTCATTATCCGAGATAAAAAGTAGCTCTCCCGGTCTGAGGAACCACTACTACATCCATTACTATACCCATGCAAAAAATCACATCAATCCGCTGTTCTGTTTTTTTTTTTTTTTAAACTATCCTATGTCCGTCTCCTGGTTCTAAGCTACCTCTCCACCAATTTTCAGCCAAATCGGTTCATCCGTTCTTGAGTTATAAATAGTGTAACTAACACCACTTTCTTTTATATATATAGATTAGCCAAGTTGAAGTTGACTAATATCCTCCTATCCCCTCCAAATATGCGTAAAGCTTGTGTTAGGAGTGGGTACGACAGTAGTGCAACGGGTGGGATTCGAACCTGCGACCTTTCCGTTTTCAGTCCGCACCTTTAACCGTTGGGCTATTGAGGCTTAAAGGCATTGCTACAGTTTCAGTTGTTACTGACTGGAATCTGCTATTCTGGCTGAAATGCATACGAAATGCGGGGTTGACTGTTCTTAGCTGGCAACTTTGGCATTGGAAACGTCAACAAGCAAAATATTAAAAAAAGAATGAAAAACTCAACTGTGTTAAAGAATATCAATGAATATATCAATGATCAAATTTTTGAGAAAAAAAAATGAAAAATATATTTTCGTAATCGCCTTTTCAAACCCTTAATTTGATCCACTCCTTTGCATCGCGCAGTCGGGTAAAAATAGAGAATACGACCGCAAGTCTTTCAAACCCACCAACTTATTAAGGTTCCACACAATATTTGACAAATAACAAGGTAATTTAAGGTTGCTTGGTAACTTATTTACAAGTTACTGATGGATTGAATAGCGCCTAAAATATATGGTTCAGATAGCTGCCCATAGTGTATATCTTCGTCCAAGAAGGTCAACGATTGACGTCCACTGCTGGACAAAGGTCTTGCATGGACTTCCATAGGTCTCGGTCTTGCGCCGCCTGAATCTAGCGGCTCCCTGCGACTCGTTTGATGTCCTCGGTCCACCTAGTGGGGGTCTACCAACACTGCGCTTCCCGGTGCGGGGTCGCTACTCCAGCACCTTGGGACCCATACGACCATCAGCTCTTCGAACTATGTGCCCCGCCCATTTCCACTTTGGTGAGCTATATCAGTGACTTTGGTTCTCCTACGGGTCTCCTCATTTCTGATTTGATCTCGCAGGGATACTCCGAGTATAGGTCTCTCCATCGCCCGCTGAGTGACCCTGAGCCTTCTTATGAGGCCTATAGTCAGCGACTATGTCTCGGATCCGTAAGTCATCACTGGCAACACGCACGAAGACTTTTAGTCTTCAGGCACTGAGGGATTTTGGACGAAAAGACATCTCGGAGCTTCCCGAATACTGCCCAGCCAAGCTGGATTCGGCGGTTGATGTCTTTCTCGAAATTGGACCTATCTAGCTGGACTGTGCGTCCCAGGTATATATACTCGTCCACAATTTCGAGTGCAGAGTTCTCAACAGTTACTTGTACTCCGTTGTATATAATTATGCCCAAATATGCTTTGTTTTTGCTCAGAGTGTGGTAGAGCGTGTGGAGTACAGGCCATCGGGTCCCGGGCAAACGGTGGCGAGGCGCTCGGCGTGGATCGACTCGCAAGTGTTCGGCTTCTCGCGCGCCATCCGGGCGTTCGGCCTGGACAGGTTCAGGAAGAACTGCAATCAGATGGTGAGTAGCACAAACGGTGGCGAGGCGCTCGGCGTGGATCGACTCGCAAGTGTTCGGCTTCTCGCGCGCCATCCGGGCGTTCGGCCTGGACAGGTTCAGGAAGAACTGCAATCAGATGGTGAGTAGCACAAACGGTGGCGAGGCGCTCGGCGTGGATCGACTCGCAAGTGTTCGGCTTCTCGCGCGCCATCCGGGCGTTCGGCCTGGACAGGTTCAGGAAGAACTGCAATCAGATGGTGAGTAGCACAAACGGTGGCGAGGCGCTCGGCGTGGATCGACTCGCAAGTGTTCGGCTTCTCGCGCGCCATCCGGGCGTTCGGCCTGGACAGGTTCAGGAAGAACTGCAATCAGATGGTGAGTAGCACAAACGGTGGCGAGGCGCTCGGCGTGGATCGACTGGCAAGTGTTCGGCTTCTCGCGCGCCATCCGGGCGTTCGGCCTGGACAGGTTCAGGAAGAACTGCAATCAGATGGTGAGTAGCACAAACGGTGGCGAGGCGCTCGGCGTGGATCGACTGGCAAGTGTTCGGCTTCTCGCGCGCCATCCGGGCGTTCGGCCTGGACAGGTTCAGGAAGAACTGCAATCAGATGGTGAGTAGCACAAACGGTGGCGAGGCGCTCGGCGTGGATCGACTCGCAAGTGTTCGGCTTCTCGCGCGCCATCCGGGCGTTCGGCCTGGACAGGTTCAGGAAGAACTGCAATCAGATGGTGAGTAGCACAAACGGTGGCGAGGCGCTCGGCGTGGATCGACTCGCAAGTGTTCGGCTTCTCGCGCGCCATCCGGGCGTTCGGCCTGGACAGGTTCAGGAAGAACTGCAATCAGATGGTGAGTAGCACAAACGGTGGCGAGGCGCTCGGCGTGGATCGACTCGCAAGTGTTCGGCTTCTCGCGCGCCATCCGGGCGTTCGGCCTGGACAGGTTCAGGAAGAACTGCAATCAGATGGTGAGTAGCACAAACGGTGGCGAGGCGCTCGGCGTGGATCGACTCGCAAGTGTTCGGCTTCTCGCGCGCCATCCGGGCGTTCGGCCTGGACAGGTTCAGGAAGAACTGCAATCAGATGGTGAGTAGCACAAACGGTGGCGAGGCGCTCGGCGTGGATCGACTCGCAAGTGTTCGGCTTCTCGCGCGCCATCCGGGCGTTCGGCCTGGACAGGTTCAGGAAGAACTGCAATCAGATGGTGAGTAGCACAAACGGTGGCGAGGCGCTCGGCGTGTATCGACTCGCAAGTGTTCGGCTTCTCGCGCGCCATCCGGGCGTTCGGCCTGGACAGGTTCAGGAAGAACTGCAATCAGATGGTGAGTAGCACAAACGGTGGCGAGGCGCTCGGCGTGGATCGACTCGCAAGTGTTCGGCTTCTCGCGCGCCATCCGGGCGTTCGGCCTGGACAGGTTCAGGAAGAACTGCAATCAGATGGTGAGTAGCACAAACGGTGGCGAGGCGCTCGGCGTGGATCGACTGGCAAGTGTTCGGCTTCTCGCGCGCCATCCGGGCGTTCGGCCTGGACAGGTTCAGGAAGAACTGCAATCAGATGGTGAGTAGCACAAACGGTGGCGAGGCGCTCGGCGTGGATCGACTCGCAAGTGTTCGGCTTCTCGCGCGCCATCCGGGCGTTCGGCCTGGACAGGTTCAGGAAGAACTGCAATCAGATGGTGAGTAGCACAAACGGTGGCGAGGCGCTCGGCGTGGATCGACTCGCAAGTGTTCGGCTTCTCGCGCGCCATCCGGGCGTTCGGCCTGGACAGGTTCAGGAAGAACTGCAATCAGATGGTGAGTAGCACAAACGGTGGCGAGGCGCTCGGCGTGGATCGACTCGCAAGTGTTCGGCTTCTCGCGCGCCATCCGGGCGTTCGGCCTGGACAGGTTCAGGAAGAACTGCAATCAGATGGTGAGTAGCACAAACGGTGGCGAGGCGCTCGGCGTGGATCGACTCGCAAGTGTTCGGCTTCTCGCGCGCCATCCGGGCGTTCGGCCTGGACAGGTTCAGGAAGAACTGCAATCAGATGGTGAGTAGCACAAACGGTGGCGAGGCGCTCGGCGTGGATCGACTCGCAAGTGTTCGGCTTCTCGCGCGCCATCCGGGCGTTCGGCCTGGACAGGTTCAGGAAGAACTGCAATCAGATGGTGAGTAGCACAAACGGTGGCGAGGCGCTCGGCGTGGATCGACTCGCAAGTGTTCGGCTTCTCGCGCGCCATCCGGGCGTTCGGCCTGGACAGGTTCAGGAAGAACTGCAATCAGATGGTGAGTGGCACACTTTTGGAAAGGGTTCTCTCTTTACACCGTATTCCTCATTGATTGTGTGACGAGAAACGTAATACGGACGTTGTTAGCCTCCTTTTTTTGAAGTCGATTGAAAATTGTCGCCCGCTCCCCAGGTGAACGGCTTCAACCACGTGCTGCACAGCATGTACCCGCGGCAGGTGCCCGCGCACATCGCGCCCGTGACGCACACGCTCAAGGAGATGCGTGACGCAGCCGCCGCCGCCACCGACCGCGCCAAGCACAACGTGCTGTCGTCCGTCAACCGCAGCTAACGCGACGCAGAGTGATAGCTGCGCGGTCGAGTGGACGAACACTCGGAGCGCGGCGAATCTAACGGACGCCGATGAACTAAAGGTTATAGCATCCGTGTCTACTCGGAAACGGATCGTCACCTCCGGCGCGTCAACTACGGGTAGACGACAGCGCGCTTACGGCTCGGCGACCACTGGTTGATGGCTAAACGTCTCAGGCGGCAGCGAGTGATGGAGCGACCATTACGCTTACTACAAGATTTGATAGTTATACTTTGTCCATTTTATTAATAATATTAATAAAATGGACTGAGCTGTCAATAAACTATTTAGTAGTTATGTAGTTTGTCTCACTCACTCTCACTATGTGAGAGTGAGTGACAATATAATACTGTCTCACTCAATTACAATTAGTAAAATGGACAAAGTATAACTATGAATAGTAAACTATGACATTACCATCAAAATAAAATAAACCATAACAGTATTGAGTTAGAGCTCAATTTCGTGTATGTATTTTTATACGTTTACGTAACGAAAACACTTCAAATTAAAATCTTTAAAGCGATACTATTATGGTTCATTTTATTTTGATGCTAACGTCATAGCTAACTATTACGATCAAACGAATTAAAACATGGACTAACCACACAGGCTACGGAAGGGGTAAGGGGTGAGGGGTCGGCGAAACACGCGGGGTAGCCGAGAGACAAAGGTCTCGACGACCCCGCGCGCAGGTCAGTTAGACGTGAGCGTGGGGTTGGCAAGACGGAAGCGCGGGGTCGGCGAGACGTTAACTCGCGAACGACTAGACGTAAGCTGCAGATCTGTTGACCACGCACCGCTTGCTCAGAGACATGCCGTTACGATGCTGATTAATGTGCGTTGTTCTAAGAATTTCATACAAAGAATACTGTCCGATTGAGGCGGTGATGATCCGTTTCCGAGTTGATGTGTACTGAATGAACATACATAGTGTACATACTGTAACCTTAAGAAGTGGACATTTCTTAGCATACGAGGTTTAATAAATAAATAAATTCCATTTGGAGCAATGGAAGTGAATAATTCGAGGATATTGCTGCTTGAAGTGTAATGAAATGTGATTTGTTACTGAAATCTTACTCTATACTTGATGAAATAATTCCAATAATAATATGATTATTTAATTTACATATATTTATTATTATCATTTTCGGGGATAATCACGCAACACATTCGTCGCATTTAATCATTGAAACTTATAATGATTCAAAATTATATCAGTTGCTTATCAGGCCCAATTAATTTTTTTTTTAAGATTTTCGATATTAAATTACTAAAGGAAAATATCTTCATTTTAAGTTTCGCAACTCTGGAAAATAGAACACAAATAAAATGCATACAAGTGCCATTATGAAATAAAAATGTTAATATTATGTATTATTTTATTAATCAAAGATCATGTATAAATAATATACAATAAAGTTGGTCTTAGCTATAAAATTTCATTAATAATTAATATGTATTATAAGTCTGTATTTTTTGCAAAAATTAATGAACATATTAAACTGTGTTCCATAGACAAGAAAATCACTTCTTAGTTCTACCTTTAATGATATGCAGTATGCTCCAACTTTATAGTCGATTATAGGGCTAGAACAGTGAAAAGTGCTAAAACGGTTTATACCTCTTTCTCAACATTTGTAAAAACACTGCCATGTTTTCTTGCATTAGAGCTACAATGTACCTTTTGGCCGGGTTTTAAATGAAAACTAAAAAAAACACAGTTGACTGTGTGTATACCTGGCCTTATTATATTTCCAATATTAAAATCTATTGCCACATTCCTATGATGGGATTTTTTGTGTGAATAGTATTCATTATTCATATCAGACTGATATATTCATTAAAATTAACTGTCATCATTCATGGATGTTAATGTGCAATGTGCATGATATTGGGCAAAAATAATTATTCCAAAATAACAAAATTTAGGCTAGGAGATTTTATGCACTGTGGAAAATTAAAATTTGATTTTTAACACACTCATAATTTAAATTCACACTAATTGTACCGATTTCACCAACGTTTTACAGAAGAATAAATTGGACATTCTGACAGTTTTTGTATTGAATCTGGCAAAATATCAACGCTCGGTTATGACTTATTTTACTTTGGTGAAGTCTGCCCTAAAAAGCTATTAAAAATTAAACTCTTATATTTATTTTGAAAGTATGTATCAGAAATTATTTATTATTAAGAAATAAGAACATACAAATGAAAATACACAACAAATATTATGATGTATTATAAAAATATTATTATGGTGTACTTATTTATTTACTTATAGTTAAAGAACAGAAATTATATGGCGCAAATATTGTAAATAAAATTATTTAGAACGCAAACCTTTCTAACTATCGTTTGAAATAAACATAATAATGCATTTTTTTCAAATCTGCAAAGGATGTATTTTATAGGAGTAACAAGGGTAACCTTGGTTTAAAACCTAACCCAATTAAGAAAAATTTGATTTAACATCTGTCTTGTTGATTTTGTTCGAATAAAATGTAAGAAAATAACGAATTGATTGATACCTCATTCATCAAAATCAGCCCAGTAGTTTATTTGCTACGATGCAATATTCGAAATAGTTACATACATACGTAGACTGCTAAAATCATAACCATCCTTTTGGCTTAGCCGAATTCGGGTAAAAAAAGTGTGTGTGTCAACTCCGACGCACGACTGGAGTTTACTACTTAAAACGTAAGGCCACGTTTTCGCATAGGCGTGGCGTTGCGCGTCGCGCGGCGCGTCGCTCGCTCGCTCTCGCTCGCCCTCATACCTTGGCCATATCGCGCGACCGCTCACGCGACTCGACGCGCCGCGAGAAGCGCAACGCCACGCCTATGCGAAAACGAGGCCTAATGCAATCGCGGCGCCGCTCCGACCCGATCGGTACGCGCTCGGCTTCCCGAAGCGAAAGCGCTTTCGCATTCGACAACTCAAGCGAAAACCAACCTTATTTACTCAACGTTAGGGTAGAAATTTGCATCGTTGTGAAAAACGTAACGAGGTCATTCAAAGTAGATTTTACTCCTCGAATTTTTCTCATACCGGGCGCCTAAAATCGATTCTTAAGGAGTAAACTCCAAAAAGGTAAAAATTATATTTTTCTATGTTTTCAAAACGCTCCGCTGTAAAATGTCTATTACGAATAAAATAGTTTGCCGCAGAGGTGAGGTAGGTCTAGGTATACAATTTCGCAGTCTCACTCTGCCCAGACTCAAAACGTGACCATAATTATTTATGTCGGGACTTAATATTGTATTTTAACTTTGTCTCAAAGCAGTTGCACTACAAACTCACGTCCAAGCCTTAGGGCTCGTTTACGGACACGCGGCGCGTTGGGCGTCGCGTCGCGCGGGCCGTCGTCGCGTACTACGCCAGAACGCTCTCATACTTTTTTTATTTATTTATTTAAATAAATAAATACTAAATATTATGATACTTAATAATACTAATAAATACTTGACCATAATGTTTGAGTTTAGCGCGCAACGCAACGCACCACGCGCCGCGTGTCCAGAAACAAGCCCTTAAGCTGGATCTCCACCAAGAAAAGTTGTCAACTTTTGTCACCAACACGTGATGACAACACAAAAGTTGGCAACTTTTCTTTGAACGAAAAACAAATTGGTTGTCTGTAAAGTCGGTTTACGAACGATAGTTTTACCGTCATAACGTCATAAGAAACATTGATGACAGCTAACCACAGCGCGCACGCGATGACTGGCGGACCCGGCGGCCGGCGCTTTGCCAACGCTTGGGCCGATCGTGCCTCTCTATCGCTTATTCCGCGCTCTCGCTTGCACGCTCAGGCTAGGTGGAACGTGACACTTTTTCGTTCAAAATTTCTTTTTACGTCAAAAAAAATTTTCTTTGGTGGAGACCCGCCTTTACGCTGACCCAAAAATTCACAACGTGAGTAATTTATAGCGATTTCTTTTCTTCACTTAATAGCTTCCAATTTTGATGATGATGATAATAATTATAAAATTAAGATAAATGTAAATTAGAGGTAGTTACCAATTACGAAATGTTAAATAGACTAATAATAAAGAGACCTACTAGTTTTCTTTTGTAGTTTCATTTGTTTTCACCATAGTCTAGGGAAATATAAAATAGAGAATAAAGTAAAAGCTACAAAATCCTTAATAAGCACTTGGTATTTTCAATAATTATCAGCAACCCATCAACGGCTCGTTGCTGAGCGCAAGTCTCCTCGGAGAAGGATTAAAGGCCATAGTCCACCACTCTGGCCCAATGCAAATGAGTATAGGATATGTAGGTATTAATATTATTAGGATGCAGATTTCCTCACTATGTTTTTCTTTACCGTTGAAGCATACTATTTTATTACTTAATTTAAAATTGATGATCTCTTTTTTTTAATAATAAGAAGTACGCTTTTATATGATCTACATAGCAATTTTATTATTTACATTACATTTAAAATAAATGATTGTATCTATCTTGTCATGTAAAACATGATGTTTCACATTATTTTATTTTAATTGCGGCCCTTAACCTAGCGCTCCGACTTCTTGGATTCCTGTCTACTTCCTCATCCGTTGGAACTTCAACATGCTTGTTAATAGCTTTCCATGGGGAATCCAAAAACTGATTTATTGTGTCTTGATCCTGAACTAACATTGGACTCAGATATCTTAATGGAACCGGATTTGCTGTTTCGTTAACTATATTCCCAGCTATATGCCTTTTAACGATAGTATCTTCTAATGAGTGGAAGCATACTGTAACAAGCCTCCCATTTAACTTTAAATAGTACTTCGCTAGTACCATGCCATAGTTTAGTTCATTTAATTCATTATTTACAAAGATACGTAAAGCTTGGAATACTTTGGTAGCATTTGACTGTGGTCGCTGTAACTTATCCAATCTAAATTCGTCCGGACAACATGAATCAACGATATCTACTAATTCATGAGTTGTATCTATATTTTTAATCATGTATCTAGCTTGTATAATTGTTTGTGCAATTTTTGCTGCTTTTTTCTCCTCTCCGTATATTTTGAAAATTTTATAAAGTTCGTGCTCGTTAGCCGTTGCTAGAACTTCTCTGGCTGTTATTTGGTTAGGGTCCCGTCCTGCATCCATTCTCATATCAAGATAACCATTCTTGCTTATTGAAAAACCTCTTTCTTTGGTGTCTAATTGCATAGATGAGCAACCAAAGTCGAACAAAATCCCATCTATAGAAGACTGGTTAATACCTATACCTTTTAAAAGTGATGGCAGTTCACTAAATTTACCGAGCAATGGAGTAACTCTATTAGGGTATTCCTCAGCTAGTTTTTTGGCTTTTTCATATGCTATTGGATCTCTATCAAGGGTTAGTACACGACAGTTTGCCGATTCAAGTATTTTTCTTGAGTGTCCACCAGCACCAAACGTCATATCTAGATACAATTCATCGTTCGTAGGTTTCAAATGTTTGATAACTTCATTTAACATTACTGGTGTATGATCTCTATATGGATTTGCATGAACTTTTCTGACAAGAAGTATCTGATTCAAAAATTTTGTATGCTTGAGTAACATTTTTAGTCCTTATTAAGTATTTTTCTAAAGAATCCTTTGTTCTCCTCTTTTAAATAGTCTAATACTTCAGTTGATAGTATAAGTTGGCACTCCTCGGTACTCAAGCCAGTAGCTGTACTATGCCTGGATCTTTTATATTTATTCCTATAATGGTTATCAGCAAGTTGAGTGAGTGCGTTGTATTGGCGATTGCAAAGTTCCGAGTCCAAATTAACTTTGTCTGTTGATTCGAAGGCAGCTTTTACTTTGTCACGAATAAACTTTCCCAGATCTCTGAAAATTCATATCATCATTAGCAACCCATCAACGGCTCACTACTAAGTGCAGGTCTCCTCTCAGAGAAGGGTTATAGGCCATAGTCCACCACGCTGGCCCAATGCGAATTGGCGGACTTCACACACCTTCGAGAACATTATGAAGAACTCTCAGATGTGCAGGTTTCCTCACGATGTTTTCCTTCACCGTTGAAGCAGGTGATATTTAATTGCTTAAACGCACTTGATTCCGAAAAGTCAGAGGTGTGTACCCGGGATCGAACCTGCGACCCCCCCCCCCCCATAGGAGAACACAGTCCTAACCACTAGGCTATCACTGCTTGAAAATTTATATAATTTTTTTAATTATTAGGTGAATAACTAGTGATATAATTTTTTGAACAGTCTCTGCAGCAGGTTTGTGGAAATGTCATATTTTATTCTAACAAAGAAGCACGGGTTAAATCAGCTTGGCATCCAGCTGCCCACAAGATAGTATAAAAACTTATCACAATGTAATAGCTACTTATTAATATTGTAAAATGATTATTTTGAAAAGAGCAACTGCTGAGTTTCTTGCCGGCTCTTCTCAGCAGAATCCGCTTTCCGAACCCGTGGTAGAATCTTGACGTGTCATAAGAGCCACAGGTTGGCCTACATGAAATAAATAATTTTGAATTTTTTTTAATTTTGGTACTAAAGGATAATATGATTTTTTATTCCACCAAACACAAACATTTATGAAATAGATATATAATATTATATTCTACTTCTTCTTAATCAACCTATGGATGTCCCACTGCTGGACAAAGGTCTCTTGCAGAGACTTCCACAGGCCTCGGTCTTGCGCCGCCTGAGTTGTCAGTCCACCTAGTGGGGGGTCTGCCAACACTGCACTTCCCGGTGCGGGGTCGCCACTCCAGCAATTTGGGACCCCAACGACCATCAGAACGAATGTATTACGAATACGTATGAATGACGATGTAGAATATTAAACTAAATCTTAATCTAAAAAGTTGACAGTGCAATGGGAGACCTTACTAGACGAATACACATCGAATGAACGTTCATTGACCAAACGTGTGTAAGTATACAAAACCTTAATTTCGGTGAAAAACACTCGATAATCTCCCACCACAGGAAAGAAAATATAACCTCACCTTTCCCCTTTAGAAGCATCGACAGGCCACTTTACAAGAAGCTTTGTGAATTTCTTGTATTGAGAAGTCATTATAAATTTTTACGTATCCATAATTTATATAAATTAATACTTAAAACGTCGAATTATTTTTCGTAATTACACATTAATTAAACGTACGTAGTCAAAATCAGTCAATATAAAATTTCTCTGTAAACTTCTGTAATCTGTGCTTCTGTCAGGTGTCTGTCAAGTGTCAGTTCTATTTGACAACTAGATGACGTGCTGTCAAATTGACGTATCAGTTGCGTTCAACAATGGTTTTATTCTTTTATTTGTTCAATATATTAAGGGTGGAACCACATTTGTGAGGATCGTTTCGGATTTCGCCCATACAAAACTGTCAAATTCCATAGAAACGTGTACGGATCAAATCGGCTTTTCGATGCGTACACGAATGTGTGGAAAATGACAGTTTTGTATAGGCAAAATCCGAATCAATCCTCACAAATGTGGTTCCACCCTAATAATGCAGCGAATCAGGGATGTTCGCCGACACTCGTGTAGACTACTGGGGGCTTACTATGAGCTCTTAGGGTGGAACCACATTTGTGAGGATCGATTCGGATTTTGCCTGTCATTTTCCATACATTCGTGTACGCATCGAAAAGCAGATTTGATCCGTACACGTTTCTATGGAATTTGACAGTTTTGTATGGGCGAAATCCGAAACGATCCTCACAAATGTGGTTCCACCCTTATTCGCTGGGTGCAAGGCATAGTGGGGGACACACGGGACACAATAGTGATGTCAGCGCCCGCGGGTGGCTCTTTATTATCTATGACCATAAAAATAACACATGTGTCTTGCGTGTGTCTTCTACACCACTATGCGAAAGCGTTGCACAAAGAATATACTACTGGCGTTGCATATCCCTGTTGCGTAGAGTCCGGTCCGGCCAGCTCTAATCGCTATTACCGGATGCTTCCTGAGGGCATTTGCGGTCTGCGGACAGGATCGATTGTCAGTACTTGAACCACTGTTGCATGATTCATGTGCTGACAATTAATCGGTGCCGTCTTAGGTTACGTTTAAGGTTTTAGTATTACTACTAGAGGCGTTTGAAAAGTTCGTAGCCTAACATAGATCGTAACATCATATATTTTTCAAACTGCCCTCATTTTAAAGCTACATTATTCAAGATAATATTACCGTGTCAATAGTATCAGTATAAAATTTCATTGGTTTATTTGCATTCGTTACAATTCCTCAGGTGATCCCGCCGAATAAGTAGTGACAATTTTTGAAAATGGAAAAAATCGAGTATCGTGCAGTGATTAAGTACTTAAATAAGAAAGGTTTAACACTAAAAGAGATTTATAGACATGTTAAAAACTCTAGGTGAATCAGCGCCTTCGTATGCTACCGTGAAAAAGTGGGTGGCGGAGTTCAAACGTGGCCGTGAGAACTTTAAAGATGACCCACGTACTGGTCGACCATCAACGTCAACCACCGACGATAACATTGGAAAAATTTGTGATATGATTTTAGCTGATAGGAGATTGACTGTTAAGGAGATAGCTGACACTATTGGCATCTCAACTGAACGAACGCATCACATAATCACCAATGAATTACATTTTTCCAAGGTGTCTGCGCGATGGGTGCCTCGGCTGCTTTCAGTGGAACAAAAACGCGTTCGACTGACGATTTCCCGCGATTGCTTAGAGCTGTTTGAGGCTGATCCACTGGAATTTATAGGGAGATTTGTGACTATGGATGAGACTTGGGTACATCATTATACTCCAGAGACAAAAGTACAGATCCTGGATCTCCTATTCCAAAAAAGGCAAAAGTGGTTTTATCCGCCGGAAAAGTGATGGCCTCAGTTTTCTGGGATTCAAAAGGTATAATTATGGTAGATTACTTACAAAAAGGTGAAACCATAAACTCTGCTTACTATTGCAATCTGTTGCGACGTTTCAGAGAAGAAATTAAAAAAAAGGGCCTGGTTTGCTGAGAAGAAAAGTTTTGTTTCACCAGGATAATGCACGAGTTCACACGTCAGTTGAAAGCATGACAGAAATCCATCAGTGTGGCTTTGAATTGTTTCCCCGCTCCCCGTATTCCCCTGATCTAGCTCCTTCAGACTATTATCTATTTTTAAAGCTTAAAATCCACTTAGGAGGTCAAAGATTTTCCACAAATGAAGAGGTCAAAGCTGCTGTAAATGCATTTTTTGAGGGCTTAGATGAAGATTTTTTTAAAACTGGTATAGAAGCAATGCCAGGCGGATGAAAAAAGTGCATTGAACTCGGAGGAAACTATGTTGAAAAATAAATAAATTAAAAAATTATAGCTTTTCATTTTCCTGGTTAGGCTACGAACTTTTCAAACGCCCCTGATGATCCCAGATGGCCGAAATAAAATATTTTTATTTATTTATTTTATAGACGTAATTCCTAGTTCCATGTATATTATTATACATAGTACATCATCTCTTTTTTTTTTTTAACTGGCTTTACGGCTCTGGGTTCCAGCCCTTCTGAGCCTTACATCATCTCTACTACTTAATAACGACTAGACTGGGTAAAAATGGGGGAAAATATGTCCTTGATTTGTCATTTTTGAAGAATCACGCTATATAATATTTGTAAATTATCTTTCAATTTTATAATGGATGTTTACAAGGAATTTATCTACAAACTGCGAGCGTTAGCTCTTAAAGATCCCTACATTTATCTCCTCAAGGAAGATATAATACCCGAATTGAAAGCATACATCCGCAAGTTCAATTTAATAACATTTGATGAAGGGACTTACCACATTTACTATGGCGAAATAAAGAAGATCGTCAATAGTTTCAATATCTATTGGACTGATATAATTGACGATGCAATTAAAGAAGCCGATAGATGTATCCATTGCATAAAATTAAATGAACTAACAGAAATGGCAAACAAAACTTTGTCAATGCATAAAGTTAAACAAAGCGATTTTGAAAGCGAATTCCTTCCTCTTAACACTCCGTTAGAAGAACAAGCATACAATGAAATAGTAGAGAAATATATAGCCTTCATAAAAAGCTTTGAAGAATTTATCCAAAATTTGAAAAGGCTCGATAAACAGGAAAAAGTGGATTTGTTCGCAAATGAACATTTTACTACATCGTTAAAGAGGAAAAACGATGTGTTTGTCTTCACGTATAATTACATCTCTCATGCATTGACTATGGTTGTTAGTATGGTTTGTCGTTTATAAAAATATTTTGAGAAATCAAGGAAATCCTAGCTACCTTTCCAACGACTTGTTTAGATTACCTACCTACGCCATTTTCCAGGTTGATCAAATTCGGGTAAGTATCGAAGAAATTTTCAATCGGCTGCGCAATAATCTGCGTTCAACACAAGCACAGTCTGATTCGTGCGTGTCTGATCTACTAATTCGCCTTTATGAAAAGAATAAAGAGCATCTGAAAATTTCCCGCCAAGACCAGCGCACATCTGTAGAACTTGCCGAGGTAAGTTAAATAATAGTTAACTTAAGGTTGAAGACAAGGGTCTGGCTGCGAAATTCAAATTTAATTTGGTTTTTCGCAATTTGTAAACTAATACGACAAAGTAGCTTATGGCATTCTAATTGCGACGATGGCAGTATCATCTTCACAGGTTTATATAAAAAAAATTACGTGAAAGTGTCCAGTTTAAGAAATTAATCAATGTGAGTAACTCACGTCCAACTCAGTATTTTGATTAATTTCTTAAACTGGTCACTTTCAAGTAAAGATTTTTATGTAAACCTGTGAAGATGATACCTACTGGCGCAATTAGAAGGCCATAAGCCTACTTTGTCGTATTAGTTTACAAATTGGGAAAAACCAAATTAAATTTGAATTTCGCGGGCAGACCCTTGTCTTCAACCTTAAGTTGAATTACTTGGGACTTGGGAGTTCTCCTCTACAAATCTTTTCAAGGCTACTGGTAAAAGTATCTCATCTTCCTCTCGTGTTTCTCTACTTGAAGGTTGGCATGATCGGTTCACACTTCACACTATGCCCTGTCCTGCGCCAAACAAACAATACCTTACGGTCCCCAACCCAGCCCTTCATTTTTCTATCCTAAGTACGTTTTGACGACCCACAATTTTCTTACCCACAATTTTCTTTTTCTATCCTACGTTTTGACGACCTCCCTGGCCCAGTGGTGAGTTGCCTTATAACTGGGAGGTCTCGGGTTCAATTCCTGGCGGGGTCAATTTGGGAATTTATATTTTCTGAATCGTCTCTGGTCTGGTCTGCTGGGAGGCTTTGGCCGCGGCTAGTTACCACCCTACCGTCAAAGACGTGCCGCCAAGCGATTTAGCGTTCCGGCACGATGGCGTGTAGAAACCAATTAGGGGTATGGGTTGAATGTTCACTGCCATACCCCTTATAAGTTAGCCCGCTACCATCTTAGACTGCATCGTGACTTACCATCAGGTAAGATGGCAGTCAAGGGCTAGCTTGTCATCGAATAAATAAAATAAAATAAAACGTACACTCATTGGTGCCGAGAATGTATCCAATTCCAGATAATATGTATATAAATAATAATAATATAAATCTCAAACTTTGGTGGGTTGTCCGTCAGTATCATCACTGGGTATTGCAAAACTGACCACAAAACCTATTATGATAGAGTAGAATAGATATCTCCTTTATTATTATTGTACCTAATCAAAAGACCCAATCTTCGAAAGATTAAAGACGTAAACATTCTCTGCTAACAAAATTTGAACAGGTTCAACGCAGCATGGCAATCATAAAAGACAAAATAGAGGATTCAAAGCAAAGCCCAACCCAACGTCTTCAAGAGGAGTATAACTACTGGAAGGACCGAATATGCGAATTCGAGCAAATTGACAAGAGCATAAAAAAGCTACAAGAAGAAGAGAGCCGTGTATTGGAACAGGAAAAGCTTTTCAATTCTATGAAGTTAGATGAAACGCAGTTGTAGATATTTTTTCGTCCCTATTCCGTGAACTACCTACTTATCGATTGTTTTGACGTGATAACGTCTTATTATATAATTACTTAGTTATAAATCGATAACACCGGCTGCACGCACAAAAAAGTGTCACGTTCCGCCTAAGCCTGAGCGTGCAAGCGAGAGCGCGGAACAAGCGATAGAGAGGCACGATTGGCCCAAGTGTTGGCTTTTGACCGCCGCCGCCCGGCGCCCGCCAGTCATCGCGTGCGCGCTGTGGTTAACAGATGTGTCGCAAGCTAGTTCTAGCAGCACGCTGTTCATCTTTATGACGTTATCACGTAAAACTATCGTCCGTAAACCGACTTTACAGACAACCAAATTTTACGCAAAACCTTAAAGTAATTAAGTAGGTACTTTATGGTTGTCATTATAATATAGCGTAGGGAGCTGCAGCATGGATTCAGGCGGCGCAAGACCGAAGCCCATCTGTCCATGCAGGTGACCTTTGTCCAGCAGTGGACGTCTATTGGTTGATAAAGATTATATTATTACTAGCTGACCCAGCCATGCGTTGCTGTGACTCAGTAGGTAGGTAGGGAACGATGTTAGAGCTGAGTTGTATAACATAAATTAACCTACAGTGCCATCTATTAACAATTCGTCGAACTAACAATACACACTACTGTCACAGAGTAACGAAGGTAAGGTTCAATACTGTCGTGTAATAAACATTTAATTTGCAATAACAAATATTGATGTCAATAATTAGGATAAAAACTATCATATCTTTCAAGTTGGACCAAATTACGGATAGTTACGAATTTTGATCAAAGTAGTTTAGGAGTCCATCGCGGACAAACACCGTGACACGTAATTTATAGATATATATTAAGAAGATAAGATGACATCTTAAAACATAATTGAAATACATAATAAGTACCTATACCGACCTACTGCTTTAAACTTGGTAGTTTAGGCACTGAACTACCTGCCTACTACATTTTCAATCATCATCATAACCATCATCATTAATAAGTTCCATAATGTAGGTACCTATGCTTTGTGGCCGTAATCCTAAACCTATGATTACAAGACTTAAGTCATCAGACGATTAGTCTTGTAATCATAGATTAAGGATTGGTAGCTTAGTCGCTACTAGATCCCTTTTCCTACAAACAATAACTCCTTAAAAACGGCATGCAGCGTAATATAAGTTTGTTTGAAAACGTCAAAATTTGGTTGCTATACTATGCGGGTAGGCCAGTTCAGGCGTACTAAGTACGCCTACAGTACCAGTCCTAAATCTTTTGCTTTTAATTTTTTAGAGATAGCGAAATTCCGGCACCTAAACGGAAATGTTGGGAGAACATGGGCGAAAGATTTAGAGAAACATTGCAAGAAATTAACGAACTCAAACTGAACGCGGCAAAAGCTTTGCATACGTTCTTCAGCGTCCGAGGTATCTAGGTTAAGTATATTATCAAACCAAAATATTAGGTAGTTCAGGCCCCTTTTACCTAATTATCTAGGTAGGTACTCCAGTTCCAATACACCATCATGTCTCAGGGTATGACGTTATCTGGCAAGTGGCAGCTAAGTTTAGATGTTAGTGCAGATTCCTGTTTATTTTATAGGTAGGTACTTAGCTCGATAAGTAACCCAAGGAGGCTTCCATAAACAGAAGCTGCCAGTTCTGCACTTTCTTGCTTTCACAAAATTCACAGTAGGTACCTATCACAAAATTCATGGCTCCATAGTTGCGAATAGCACACCCAACAGAGCGTTTTTTTAAATGTAGTAGGTACCTACTCGCCTATTGTTCGTGTGATGCGTGTTGTTACGTTCCCTCAAATATGGTTAGCGAAGCAACGACTGGGTCATGCCACAGAATATATAATAGTACTGTCATGCGTCATGCTCGTGAACGGGTTCCACCGGCGGGAATGGGGCTACCTTATGTCTGCCCATCTTAGGATAGAAGTTAGTCGGTATGCAACTTTTTTGGAACTTCCCTCATTGTGGAAACACTGCATATATAGCATAGTACTTACGAGTATTTATTGTGTTGTGAACTTGTTTTGAAAAGAGCAACCACCGAGTTTCTTGCTGGTTCTTCTCGGCAGAATATTCCGAACCAGTGGTAGAGCCAGACGATTCAAAAGCACTTGTAAAAAGTTTATTTGAAAAAAAAATATATTTCTATTCTATTCTATTCTCTGTACTGTTAACTTCGTTATCTTCCCCTATCTCTTGGATATTTTCCAGGCTCGGATAGAATATTTTACTCGGATAACATCGGCAGATACTACGTGGACGAGTACGGTCACCAGTGTTACGTGTTCAACTACGGGCTCTACGTTTACCACGTCGACTGCCAGGGCAAGTTTGTCGATGTAAGAAGAAGAACGATCATTAAAAGCGAAGCGAGCATGATTCCCTTTACTTACTATCTGACGCCCGCTTTGTTAGCGTGAACAACGCTTTTTTAGAAATCTCGTACGGAATCTTTCCGATCTGGGATGGAAAGCAATATAATCATGGTATATCCATATTATACCTCCTATATATTTTGACGACCTCCCTGGCTCAGTGGTGAGCGCTATTCTCTTATAACTGGGAGGTCCTGGGTTCGATTCCCGGCGGGGTCAATTTGGAAAATTTATAATTTCTGAATTGTCTCTGGTCTGGTCTGCTCACTGGTGGGAGGCTTTGGCCGTGGCTAGTTACCACCCTACCGTCAAAGACGTGCCGCCAAGCGATTTAGCGTTCCGGCACAACGGCGTATAGAAACCAATTGGGGTATGGGTTTGAATGTTCACTGCCATACCCCATCCAAGTTAGCCCGCTACCATCTTAGACTGCATCGTCACTTACCATCAGGTGAGATCGCAGTTAAGGACTAGCTTATGTCATCGAATAGAAAATACCTACAGGATGCAAGCTATCTCAATGCCGAATTAACAAATTAGCACAAGTTCCCACTCGAAATCTACAACGTTTTCGAGATGTACAAGCGTACTCAAGGAAAAAAAGAAAGAAGAAAGCATTAAGAAGTGATTGGATTCCACACCCCTCGGGCTGTCGTAATCAAAATGCTTTGATCAATTTTCGTCCAAGTCAATAGTTTTCGGTAGTAACAGGGACAGGTCAATAAAAAGTAACTTATTTTTTACCATATTTTTGCAGACAGTTTTTTAATAAGTTCACACCATTAAAATCTATTGAGACCATTCATTCTTCATTCATACAGAAAATCTGTTATCAATATCATAGACGGAAACAATAATATGATACAAAATAGTTACATTCTATTGAGCTGTCACCTGCATCATGCTTCAACGAAAAATCTGTTCAACGAAAAAAAAGTGTGTGTGTCAGCTCCGACGCACGACTGGAGTTTACTTCTTAAAACGTCGTAATGCATTCGCGGCGCTCGCTGCGTCTAGGCGCCGCTCGGACCCGATCGGTAGGTACGCGCTCGGCTTCCCGAAGCGAAAGCTCTTTCGCATTCGACAACTCAAGCGAAAACCAACCTTATTTACTCAACGTTAGGGTAGAAATTTGCATCGTTGTGAAAAACGTAACGTGGGCATTCGACAACTCAAGCGAAAACCAACCTTATTTACTCAACGTTAGGGTGGAAATTTGCATCGTTGTGAAAAACGTAACGAGGTCATTCATAAGTAGATTTTACTCTTCGAATTTTTCTCAAACCGGGCGCCTAAAATCGATTCTTAAGGAGTACACTCCAAAAAAATTTCAGGTGCCCGACAAAGACAAGCATTTCTACGATGACATGGGCCGGTTCTACATAGACAAAGACACGCAAGAGAAGCTCTACCAGGTAGCACCGTGTTCCAGCTCCTACAAAATCGAAAACGATATTTTCGTTAAGCATACCAAGGACTGCGGACACTCGGAAAACATCAATAAAGAGTGCCGAATGACGCTCAAAGACCCTACTGATGTGGTCAAATTGCCTCCTATTGAACCTGTGAATATGCAAGGTAATTAAACGGCAAGATCTTGTCGTGTTACCTGAGGGTAGGTAATAGGTAACTAGGTCCATATACACTCATTTTTGTACCGACCTACAAACGAGTCCTACAAACTACTACCTACCTACAAACCCTACCCAACGAAAAAAACATGCATGCTCAAGACAAGCACCTAAAATAACAAGGTTGGATATGTTTGTCTAGAAGAATAATGAAAATATTATAAGCTAGCTAATGCTCGCGAAGCAGTGATAGCCTAGTGGTTATGTCGGCGACTAGGATTAAGATTATTTTTTATGACGTCTTCCTTTTTTGAAGTCGGTTGGAAATTTAGAACAAAGAACTATTGTGTGCTTTTAGTTAGTATAAGTTCATTGAAGTGCATTGAAATTTATGGGTGCGTCAAGTGCGGCGACTAGAATGAAAGGTCTCACTGTGTTATCGAGACGTTAGAACACTTATGAGGGTCTCACGCACAAATTTTTTTGGCGCCGAGTCTCAACTGCTAATGTAATAAATTTAAATGTGTCCTTAGCAGTTTTTAACTTTTGTTAAAGTAATAAGTTGTTTTTAAAATTATGAGGTGTTAAAAATACGATGAAATAAAGAGTCTAACAAAGGGCTTATTCACTGGCGATCGTGAGAATATTAGAGTACTCCCACGAGAGTTTTGTTTAAATACTGAAGGAAAGAACGATCGCCAGTCAGTCAACCCAGAGCACTGCAATTGAAAAAAATTTTCTCGACGCCTTTTCTCGTATTATCTCTATATCTCTATCGACACTAACATGGTTGCACACATGGATTCGTCGAACGAGAAATTATAGTCCACAGCGACAATATCTCTCTCTCTTCGCGCGAGATATCACTTCGACGTGCATGCTAGGCGGGCTGGTCAATTACACCTACCTGCCCATGAAAAAAATCACGTCGATTCGTAGCTGTATGTCGGTTTGATTGAAAGGACAAACAAAAAAGTGTGTGTGTCAGCTCCGACGCACGACTGGAGTTTGCTCCTTAAATACGATTGTCTAAACATCGGTCGTAATGCATTCGCGGCGCTCGCTGCGTCTCGGCGCCGCCGCTCGGACCCGATCGGTACGCGCTCGGCTTCCCGAAGCGAAAGCTCTTTCGCATTCGGACCATAGACACAACTCAAGCGAAAACCAACCTTATTTACTCAAAGTTTGGGTAGAAATTTGCATCGTTGTGAAAAACGTAACGAGGACATTCATAAGTAGATTTTACTCCTCGAATTTTTCTCATACCGGGCGCCTTATATATGAAAATCGATTCTTAAGGATTAAACTCCAAGAAACACACTTGCATTTAAGTAAATATAATATTAGTAGGCAATTACGCATGTGTAGATACCTACTTAAAGACCGAATCAATACCTACCATACCATTTTGAGGTTTGAATACTTATTTACAGGTAAATTAGACCCCGAAGTACGTAGCTTGTTCCATAAGTCTTGCAAAAATGTCACTATTTATTAATGTTTTTCAAAATAATATCCATCACTGTCAATACACTTATGCATGCGTTTAAACCACGTATCAAATATCTTCTTCCATTGATCCTTTGAAATACTGGCGCAGGCCTCATCCCATGCACTCAATAACTCGTCATCAGTCGCAAACCGTCGTCCTTTCAACTGGTTTTTGATTAGAGGAAAGAGACCAAAATCACACGGCGCAAGGTCGGGGCTATAAGGAGGATGGTCAAGCACCGTGAGCTTCGATTTTTCCAAAAACTTTTGAGTTGTGTTCGCTCGATGAGCAGGAGCGTTATCATGATGAAAGTGCCAACTGTTCAGACGCGAGTTTGGTCGCAGTTTCTTCAGCTCGCAGATGACTTTAGGCAAACAAACCTCAGTGTACCAGGTAGCATTGACAGTCTTCTGCGTGTCTAATACAACTCTAGCTATGATGCCTCTCTTGCCAAAGAAAACAGCGATCATCCTTTTTTTAACTGACTTTTGTTGTTTGACCTGTGTTGGGGTTGGCTCGTCTTCGAACACCCAAATTTTCGATCTTGATTTACTTGGAACGTCGAAGTAGTACAGCCAAGTTTCATCACCAGTCACTATTGAGTTTACATCCTTAGATCGGCCTGAGTCGTATTTTTTTAGCATTTTCTTGCACCACTCAACACGCGCCATGCGCTGACTGTCGTCGAGAGTATGAGGGATCCAAAGACAACATACCTTTTTTACTTTTAGGTCTTCGTGTAAAATTGAATTAGCTGTAGATGCACCAATGTTCAGAATCTCCTCTATCTGTCTGCACGTAATTCGCCTATTAATAGTTATTAGTTTTCTGACAGCGTCTATATTTTCTTGGGTCCTGCTTGCAATGGGTCGGCCCGGTCTTTCATCGTCGTTTAAACTGTAGTTACCTCTCTGGAACTCCTTGTACCATCTGAATACGGTAGAAAGGGAAGGGCACTCTTCACCAAAGGTACTGGACATTTCCTCGTGGCACTCTTGGTAAGATAATCCACGTTTGAAATTGTAATAGAAAATCACTCTGTAATCTCTGTTACCGAGACTATCCATTTTTAATATTTTTTCGATTTTTTTCCCAAAGATTACTCATGGAAGGTTCATCACACAGTCCATGCATGAACTTGTAATTAGTGACAGATTATCATGTGCTCAGCCATACACGTCAAAACCTCTTCGATTATTTCTATTGCAAGACTTATGGAACAACCTTGTAGTGAAGTACCTATGGGACACATTCGGTCACATATTACCGGATGTGTTATACGACGTAGCTGAAAGCCGCCCGAAAAACCCCATACACACCCTTGCTCATAAACTACTTCTACACAAGTAAGTTTTGACGACTTCCCTACGACATAGTGAGCGCATAAGCACATACCTATAAGTTAAAAATCCCACATTCGATCCTTTTTTTACCGACTTCAAAAAAGGAGGAGGTTATCATTTTTTTTTTCGGTATGTTCACCTCACCGATTACTCGAAGACGCCTGAACCGATTTGGAAAATTCTTTGTTGTTTGAAGGGTTATACTCCCCAAGTGGTCCCATGGTGGTTTTTAAAATATCAACAATAAATTACATACTTAGGTACTTTGTATAGTGGCGCGGGAGTTTGAAGTCGGTTTTTCAAAAAGAATTTTTTATATTAAATTATCAATTTCCCAAAATATAATAAAATTATGCCAGTTTTCACCAATATTCCCTAACTTTTACAGGCTACCTAAGCTAATTTAGGTGACATTTTCTGTCAATTTTGTTTTCACGAACATTTAGGAACACCTAATTATTGTGGAAATCACATTGGATTTAGAGATTGTATTTAGGGGTTACCTACCTAAAGAGAATTAAGCCCGCTTGCAGAGACGCCGGGTTAGGTTTAGGACCCAGGAATAAATTTGTAATATTGATAGAAGCTTTATACGAAATCTATCAAAGCAACTAACTCTGGGTTAAAAGGATAACCCGGCGTTTCTACAAGCGGGCCTTAGGACTCTCGTTACCGTATAGGTTAATAAGCTAAAGGTACTATGGCGACATCGAAAAGGAAAGCGCAATGTTGGCAGACCCGTAGACCGACATTAGAAGTCGCAAATAGCCGATGGATACAGACGGCGCAAGACCGAGGCATGTGGAAGTCTATGCAAGGAGACCTATGTGCATCAGTTGACGTCTAACGTTTAATAAAGAAGAAGGAGAAAGCAATAACGCGAATTCCTATTATTAGGAATTTTTGTGAGCTTTACTACAGTAGGTAGGTACTTAGTTGCCTCTGCAATTTAATAAATAAACGCGTAGGTAACTTCTACAAAGATTTTAGTCAAACATAACATTAATATTTGATGATGTTAAGTTTGACTAAAATTCAATACCAACACCAAGATTTTGTTAAGTATGAATAAAATCCAATAGCAATACTAAAATAGTCAACTTAAAATTGTTGATGTTAAGTTTGACTAAAACCTTGGTAGAAGGTACCTACCATACGCAAGCGCTGTTTATTGATGATCATCATCATTAGCAACCCATCAACGGCTCACTACTGAGCGCAGGTCTCCTCTCAGAGAAGGGTTATAGGCCATAGTCCACCACGCTGGCGCAATGCGAATTGGCGGACTTCACACACCTTCGAGAACATTATGAAGAGAACTCTCATATGTGCAGGTTTCCTCACGATGTTTCCCTTCACCGTTGAAGCTAGTGATATTTAATTGCTTAAACGCACTTGACTCCGAAAAGTCAGAGGTGCATACCCGGGATCGAACCTGCGACCCCCGAATAGGAGACCACAGTCCTAACCACTAGGCTATCACTGCTTATATTATTATTTCATTATTGGTATGCTGGAGTGGCGACCCCGCACCGGGAAGCGCAGTGTTGGCAGACCCCCACCAGGTGGACCGACGACATCAAGCGAGTCGCAGGGAGCCGCTGGATTCAGGCGGCGCAAGACCGAGGCCTGTGGAAGTTCATGCAAGAGACCTTTGTCCAGCAGTGGACGTCTATCGGTTGATAAAGAAGAAGAAGAAGATTGGTGATACAATTTCTTATTGCAGATACAAACGAACGGCTCCAGAAAGCGAGCTCAAGAAACAGGAGGCTGATATGTATCGCAGCAACATATACCAGGAGCGTTTGGAAGTAATTCCTTATGGATGATTATACGAGTCTGCCCGCGAAATTCAAATTTCATTTGGTTTTTCGCGATTTGTAAACTAATACGACAAACTAGGCTAATGGCATTCTAATTGCGCCAGTAGAATTATCATCTTCACAGGTTTACATAAAAATCTTTACTTGAAAGTGACCAGTTTAAGAAATTAATCAAAATACTGAGTTGGACGTGAGTTACTCACAAATTAGTTGATATTTTGATTAATTTCTTAAACTGGACACTTTCAAGTAAAGATTTTTATATAAACCTGTGAAGATGATACTGCCATTGTCGCAATTAGAATGCCATAAGCCTACTTTGTCGTATTAGTTTACAAATTGCGAAAAACCAAATTGAATTTGAATTTCGCGGGCAGAACTGTGTCTTCCACCTTAATGTCTACGATCACTGAGCTCTATATAATTAATCTGTGAATAACACTGGAGAGGCTGTCATCATATTTTTTGGATCTACTTGATTGGCGCCATTTTGGACTCGTTTGGCGCCATTTTGGTGTCAAGCAGATGCCCTGCTGAAAAGGCAGCTTTTTGACATTTCGCTAAAACTGTGTATAAGACTAATCCTGCAATAAAATAAGTCTTATCCGAGCGTAAATTTGAAATTTTTGTAGTATTTTCAATACAAAAACCTCAATAAAAAGCCGTTCGAATTTTCGATCGTTTCGAATTTTTCGAAATCGATCGAGGTTCGAATCCCACCCGTTGCACTATTGTCGTACCCACTTCTAACACGAGCTTTCCGCTTATTTGGAGGGGATAGGAGGATATGAGTCAACTTCAACTTGGCTGATATTCTTTTAAAAAAAACCGTCAGAACGCTCAATTGATTATTCGATAAAACGTAATTCAACGGCTCAACGTGGGTGAAACGGAACTTAAGAGAGTAAGATACGTAGATAGAGCTCTTATTCCTGATGCAGGATTAGTCTTAAACACAGTTTTAGCGAAATGTCAAAAAGCCGCCTTTTTCGTTAGCAGGGCAGAGAATCAGAGATACGAGTGTCACTGGAAATAAAAACATTGCAAATGGCGCACCGACACCGACCTCTATAATTTCAAAATTATTATAGACCTCGTTATTTACAGACCGTATCTGATAATACGCCGCACTCTAATCTATGATTTAATATTTACATCTATTGGCGATGAGCCATTTGCAATATTATTAGTTCCAGAGACACTCGTATGTCAAATGTGGCGCTTCATATTGAGCTTTATTTAAGCTGTCATTTGTATAAGAACAGCCACTCCAGTGTTAATATTTGTTCGCTTGTTTGGTCAGTCACCTTCGCATCCCATTATTTACTGACTAGCTGATTCCCGCGACTTCACCCGCGCGGATTTTGTTTTTGAAATCCCTCGAGAACTTTTTGATTTTCCGGGATAAAAAGTAGCCTATGTCACTATACCCATGCAAAAAATCACGTCGATCCGTGGCTCTGTTTCGGCGTGATTGAAGGACGAACCAACACATAAACACACTTTCGCATTTATAATAATAGTATGATTTTAAATGTCATTACAGAAAGCGAGCGCTACCTACAAGGCGTGGAAGAAAAAGCAGACTCGGCGTCGAAAACCAGACGAAATCGACGACTCGGAGGAAAAGTCTGCATTCTACGCGCACGCGGCCAAACAGGACTTTATACGATCGTTCGGGAATTTCTTCTAGAACAGAGTGGTCTTCGACTTAAATATAAATAATAATTCAACTGGCAACACTGACCATCAACATTAATTTTATTTCACCATCAATATGTAAATAATAATTAATTCTTATAAATATTAACGTATTTTTAATTTACCGAGGTCAGGAAGTGGTGTTTTAAAGGCCCTTATACATTACTGAACCCTTCCAGGTTAGCCCGCTTCCATCATAGGCTGCATCGTCATTTAACAGCAGATGAGATAGGGCTAACTTGTTGAAGAAAAACAAAAACCTGAGCTACACCCATATGGAATTAAGCGAAATGCAATCTTGTAATACTTTCGTAATTCTTAAGGTGGAAGACACGGGTTTGCCCACGAAATTCAAATTTAATTTGGTTTTTCGCAATTTGTAAACTAATACAACAAAGTAGGCTTATGGCCTTCTAATTGCGCCAGTGGAATTATCATCTTCACAGGTTTACATAAAAATCTTTACTTAAAAGTGACCAGTTTACTGTTTAAGAAATTAATCAAAATATCGACTAATTTGTGAGTAACTCACGTCCAACTCAGTATTTTATATTTGAATTTCGCAGACAGACCCGTGTCTTCCACCTTAAGCATGGATAAGACAACCAATATAGGATATCGGTATTTGCATCACGACAATATGTTATTATCATGTATGAGAGCCCTTAATTAAATAGAAAGAAAGATTACAACTAATAAAAATTTATTCAAACACTAAAAGAATGACTGGCCTAACTGAGATAGCCTAGGATTGCCTGTAGACTGAAGCATAACAAAAACTGTGCCACAGTTTACCCATTTCTATGTGTTAGATTATAAAGATCCATAAAATGAAAGCCAAATTGTTTTGAGAATAAACTGAAAAATAAGATTCAAAAAATTGCCAGACTACATTATTTTCTTTTTATTTGAAAAAAAAAAACTATTTCCTTTCGAAGTATGTACATATTACAGAGGCTAAAATAGTTTTGGTTTTGCAAAAATCTACAGACGGACAGTAAGAAATCGACAACACAAAATAGAGTTTCGGAAATAAGTTTTTAAACATTCTGTTTTATTATTCATTATTATTTAACTCAAATCTATATTACACATCTAATATCATGACATTTATGAACAAGTCCAAACGAACAGAGCAAGGGGAAGTAAACTAATCTAAAATGTAAATGTACTGTGAAAGAAATAAACCCTTCGCATTGCTATACAATATTATTATTATAGGCCGAGAGACCGAGGGAATTTTTGAGGGAGTGCTTGACAGGAGCAGTGAGTTGCAATAACCATACCTCTGCATATCCTAAGTACAACATCGTGAACCTGTCTGGTCAGATAATACGCTGATTTATTGATGGTTTGGACCAGGCCAGAAGCTAAGTGCTAAGCAAAGTGAGCGGAGCGAGCCTTCCAAATCGATACGGAACTCCAGTAGGAGATATTGAATGAAAGGTCGACGAAGTGATACTTCTGGCGTAGCCCATTTAATCAATGTTCACAGTTTATCATTTTCAAAGGGTAAATCGATCAAAACGCAAGAGGCCTCAGCCTCAGCCAGACGAGTGTCCAGTGAAATAACAACTGAATTAAAATTGTTTTGTCATTCAATGAATAAATACTGTGCGATTATAGTGTAGCTAGTAAATATAAGAAACAGAATAGGTACCTTAATAATTTGATACTTTTAAATATTATATTTATGGGTTGTTGAATGAAATAATGCGAAATGCGTGGCGGATAGGTTAACACACAATACAATTCATAAAAAAACAAAATTATTTATTTCACGTAGGGCAACTGCGGCTCTTATGTGTCATACATAGGTCATGAATGGTTGGTCTATGAATGATACGTCATGACTTTACCACCGGTTCGGAAAACGGGAACCCATAACAGGCAAGCTAGTAGGTCTAAATTTCCATACTCAAGTAAGACAGAAGAACCCATACTACAAACTTTCAGGCACTCCCTAAAAGTTTACCGCTTTCTCTCCAGCTATTTAAAATTAAAACTATCAAATTTTTGCTAGGTACATTAATCCGGGAAAAACAAAAATTTGTGCCGTAAAGTGACAAAAATAATCCAATGTAGAATCTTCCATTTTACATAATATAACCTCTGTGGACACTGTACGAAACAAAGACACATGACCTTAGCTCTAAGAAGAAAGAAAATAAATTGTTGTCTATGACACGCTCCACAGCAGAGGATAGAGTATTTCTTTAAATATTAAATTTCTGCCCAGTGATTCCCCGCCTATGTTTTCACCGTATCAGGTCCGCGACAAATCTGGTGGAATTTCGTCAGCGGAAAAGTGGACGCGGACATTTTCATGGACATTTAATCTGCGCTCTCCTATAACATTTTCATAATGCGACAAATTGGAGCGGAATCCTGCACGCGCTGTTCCAGCTTGCGGAATTACCTCAGATTTGTCCATGGCCTTAAGGAGATCGCACACTACAGGAAGACCAGCCGGAGGCGCAAGTACCAACGGAGGCGCATTCTTTATAGTGCTCAAAAAGGGGTGTTACCTGGTAAGTTTTCCGGGAGTTTTGAAAATCTGTGATTTTATAGATTCTAACGTGCTCTTTGAGAATTTTCATTGTGCCAGTTCGCCTCTTTACCATTTTCCATATAGGAAAAATGGCGCCCAAAAACAGTTTTTTGACAATAACTTCTTTCGCGACTCATTTTACGATGCAAATAGTTATGTAATAAATTAAAGCGAGACCAACGCTGGCTGACTGGAATAAAATTATCTGAAGCAGGTGGGTTAGCATTAACCGAGATATTCTCATTATTTCACTGTTTTTTGTCACTGTCAGAGTCCATGGACATGTCGATAAATGAAAATACTTGTTTATTATATAACTATTTTCATTGTAAAATGAGTCGGAAAGAAGTTATTGTCATAAAACTGTTTTAAGCGCCATTTTGCCAATATGTCGGCGCGAGCGGCAATGATACGAGGTGGCAAAGTGAAAATTCGAATTCGAGCGGCTTCAGACTTGCGTATTTTTAAGCGCGAATAAGCTCGTATCGGCTTACGCGCTTACACGCGCGCCATATTTTGCGCTTCAAAAAACCGAACGCGCACACACGCGCTTATTCCAGCGTGTTCGCTCGAAACGATAGACGCGCGGGGAAGCATCTTTCGCGGTTCGCGCTTTTACATGCTTACAAGCGTTTGAATGCTCGTCGAGTCGAGTTGTGACCTATACGCGACTACACGGGCTTCCAAAAACGAGCTTATACGCGCCGAAAAAACCCTAACCTGAAACTGCCCTAATACCGACTGATGCCTCACAAGTTTTCAGCGTTGGAAAATGCGTTGCGCTCACCACTTGCTGTAAATGCGGGTTGTCTCACAGTATGCGATCACCATTTGATAAACCTACCATAGAGTCACTTATCTGTCTACAGATAAGCTATGGTGATAGAAGCAGGAATTTTTACAAAGCGATTAAAATCTATCGGACAAGAAACATAGACCGGAGAACCAAGCAGGATAAAGGTGTTCTCGCATCGCACTCATTTCGAGACACGTTCATATTTTTATGTACAAAAACAAGTTGTCAAATAACTCAGAGCAATCCGAATGCACCTTTATCTAACAACTTTACTAACCAATATTTACTGTAGCGCAATCGAATTTGTACTTTATTGTTTCAGTATTACAAATTATTTTCGCCCGAGTAAATATTGTTTAATTAAGACATCTGCTTTTTAAAAAACTCAACCTTGCTTACGATGTTGAGGCTTAAAAGTTTCATTATTGTCCAAATGTTCAGTACGACGATTCACATTTTCATATACAGTGTGATGGTAAAAGAGTATCGATAAATAATAGCCTTTTTTGATATTTTGCTTGGACTCTGCACAAAATTAATTTTATTTTAGTTAAGGCCGGTTCACATATATGTCCAGTCACTGAATCAAGTAAATGGTGCTTAAACTGGATGGCGCAACTCGCTCGGCAAGCGTGGTATTTTAACTGCCATTATTACCATCATGCTATACAATGGCGTGCAATTGAATAATCTTAATTTGAGATTTATAAATCGCGCTTTCACTTTTCTGACTGAAAACAGAATTATATCAGCACATATTTTTATCTCGTTTTAATCTTATCACACGTTATAGCCAATTCAGAGCACGCTCTACAGATTTCAGCATTAGTCCTACAGTGGATTACAGGCTGTATGTGATTATATTGTTTCCGTTCTATTTAGCAAAATTCAAAAGAGAAGGTTATCAATTTCTCTTGTATGTGCAAAAATCAGTGCAAAAGTTCACTAGTAAAACATTTCCATTGGAATTATTATTTAATAGCAAGTTATTGACTTTGGTTTGGATTTCTCTTTAAATTATTTATTAGGTAATTTAGTTGAAAATTCTATGAACGAATACCTCTGCAACACACAAAATCTTTGAGACTATTCCAATCGCTTTAAATTGGACTGGAATACTACTAGAATAATTTGTACCGACCATTATACTGATTTCTCATATCGCTGAGGTTTAGTCAAAATTTGTATCATAAAACTTTACTATTGATTGGTCCATATCCATATGAGATTTTTATGTACGAAATTTTTAAAATATCTCGAAATATTTTATCATTGAAGAAAAAGGGTCATTTTATACTTTTTTATTTCCAACATGACTGTATAGAATAAAAGGATTATATTTATAAAGAATTTAAATATGTCCTACAGAACAGCGTTTCCCAACATAATATGCTTTATTTACACATAAGAGTTTAAATAAATTAGTAATAAGAAGTATGCTCCTATCGGTGTTACCATCGCAACAAAAATTGTAAATGTTTAAATCAATAAGTACTTTTGATTTGTTTTAAAGATGTGAAGAAAAATAATATTCTCAATATTTGGTTACTTCATTTAACTTAATATAGAACTGATTAACATTCAAAACTTTTTATTTATATCAACGAATTCATTTTATCTAAACTTTGAGGAGTAAATAGAAATCTTTTCATTTCATTTTTTTAATTACGACCAGCATAATAATTGAACGCGGCCAGTATAATCATCATCAATAAGGGTAATTACTAATTATAATCATAATCAATCATTTAATAAGGGCCGGGTTGACCGGCTTAACCGCCTAACGTGCAACTGACCCTCATCAAGCCTTTGGACTGCGAACCGACGCGATTGGTCCGTCCGTCAAAATAGCTCTATATTTCCGAGACTAGTTAAGATATTTAAAAAAAAAAGGATATTGTGTTATAATATTTAAAAACATGTTAGGTAAATAAATAAAAAATATCAGTCAAATACCCAATTTGAGAGACGCCGGTCACAATGCAATAAGTGGACAATCTATTTTTCTTTTGCCGTTTTAAACAGTAAACAAGTGATATATCGCAGAAACGCGTAAGCGACGCACTTACCGCAACGAACTTACTGACAACGAAACCGTGAAAAACCAAACTCTAAAACGTCTTAAGCGCCCGTCAAAGCTCGCCAAGTTACGCGTTACGTCGAAACGTTTTCTGCCATTTGTTTACCCTTTATGAGAGGACAGACTGGCTCCTTTTAGCAGCAGCGATCGGCGTTTTTAAAGCTTTTTAGCGCTATTGCGACTGCATCGCGTTTCTGAGATTTTCGATCGCCGATTTCTGCTTTTGATGTACGATCCGATCGCGGAAATCAGCGATTCTTGATCGCAGAAACGCTAGATCGCACGAATTGACGTTCTTTGATCAATAATCATTGATTTCTGCGCTTGATGTATGATTCGAAATCAGCGATTCTCGATCGCAGAAACGCTAGAAACGCACGAACTGACGTTCTTTGAACAATAATCATTGATTTCTGCGTTTGACGTACGATCCGATCGCAGAAATCAGCGATTCGTGATCGCAGAAACGCTAGATCACACGAATTGACGTTCTTTGATCAAAAGTCATTGATTTCTGATGATGTACGATCCGATAGCAAAAATCAGCGATCGAAAATCGCAGAAACGCGATGTAATTGCAAAAACGCTAAAAGTCATAAAAAAAGCCGATCGCTGTCGATAAAAGTAGCCAGGAAAAATAGACTATACAAATACATATATAGTAATAATATAATTTACGGGGCAGACTTGTGTCGATAAAAGTAGCCAGGAAAATAAGACTATACATAATATATAGCAATAATATAATTTTCGAGGCAGACTTGTGTCGATAAAAGTAGCCAGGAAAAATAGACTATACATACATAGCAATAATATGATATACGGGGCAGACTTGTGTCGATAAAAGTAGCCAGGAAAAATAGACTATACATACAGTACCCGGCGATATATATTGCACATCGGCCTTTGGAACAAAACGCTATTCTATTCTATTCACAGTTCGACTGCATTTTTTTATATATGTTACGTGATGTGCTCGCCGATTGTGAAGAGATTTCAGTAATTACTCCGTGAATTTCTGGCGTTTTATTCCACAGGCCGATGTGCAATATATATCGTCGGGTACTGTACATAGCAATAATATGATTTACGGGGCAGACTTGGCTCGTTTTAAGCGTCAACTCGTAAGCGCGTCGGGCGCGGGTGGGCGCGGTGGGCGCGGTGGGTGCGGGTGCGGTCTAGTTGTTGACGGGGTCCGCGATGTCGCTGCAGTCGAACTGCTCGGAGCTGTCCACGTGGTCGGGGTAGAACTCCCGGTAGATTTTATCCAGCAGCGCTTGTCTGTAAACAGAAACAATAGAAGATAATCAATCATCATCATCAATAGCCTATAACAGTCCACTGCTGGACTAAAGGCCTCTCCCAAGGGGAGGGTTTACCCATAATCACCACGCGGGTTGATGATCGCTGTAGATGGTAGCAGTAGCACAGAGGACGCTGCTGCCCGTTCTCCGTTATATTCCCTTAGTAGCCTTGTACGACACCCGCGGGAAGAGCAGGGGTGGTGACCACTGTATTCTGATCTGCCGTCACCACACGGCATAGAATAGAATAGAATAGAAATGTTTTTTATTCAAATAAACTTTTTACAAGTGCTTTTGAATCGTCGATGAGTCTACCACTGGTTCGGAATGCCCTTCCCACCGAGAAGAACCAGCAAGAAACGCGGCGGTTGCTCTTTTCAAAACAAGTTTACAATACAATAGATACTATGCTATGTATGCAGTGTTTCCACAATGAGGGAAGTTCCAAAAATGCATACCTACTAACAAGATGGGCAGACATAAAGTAGCCCCATTCCCGCCGGCGGGGTATTTCTTCAATAGGGTAGTTCTTCTTCTACTTCTCCATTGTTTCGCTTTTGACTGAGCTGTTGTGGTTGTCACTTAGATGTTGTAGCACGCTCGACTTTACCCCCGGCGGGAATGGGGCTGCTTTCTGTCTGCCCGTCCTAAGGTTGATTATACGGGTCTACCCGCGAAATTCAAATTTAATTTGGTTTTTCGCAATTTGTAAACTACTACGACAAAGTATAGGCTTATGGCATTCTAATTGCGCCAATGGCAGTATCATCTTCACAGGTTTATATAAAAATCTTTACTTGAATGAGTCTGTTTTAAGAAATTATTCTGAATACCGAGTTGGACGTGAGTTACTCACAAATTAGTCGATATTCTGATTAATTTCTTAAACTGGATTTGCCACCAAATCGGTTCAGGCGTCTTCGAGTAATCGGTGAACATACATAAAAAAAGATTCCGACGAATTGAGAACCTCCTCCTTTTTTTTTCTTTTTTTATTCGATGACAATTGACAAGCTAGTCCTTGACTGCGATCTCACCTGATGGTAAGTGACGATGCAGTCTAAGATTGTAGCGGGCTAACTTGGAAGGGGTATGGCAGTGAACATTCAACCCATACCCCTAAATCGGTTTCTACACGCCATCGTGCCAGAACGCTAAATCGCTTGGCGGCACGTCTTTGACAGTAGGGTGGTAACTAGCCACGGCCAAAGCCTCCCACCAGACCAGACCAGAGACAATTCAGAAATTATAAATACCCAAATTGACCCCGCCGGGAATAGAACCCGAGACCTCCCAGTTATAAGGCAACAGCGCTCACCACTGAGCCAGGGAGGTTTTTGAAGTCGGTTAACAAGTGGTCACTCACTTGGCAGCCAGGCCCCCTCCGGGCGGCAGTCCTGGGATGTTCTCCTGCACCAGTTGTTTGAGGACGTTCGAGAAGTGGCTGCAAGTATCATCCTCTTGAACGCCCGGCTGCTTGATCAACTCTGGAAAATTGGATTAAATGTCAACTTTACATTTTTGGAACGTAGTTTCTTATCGCGCGGTGTGGAACTCGGAAGGGGGCTAGACGGATCGACACTTTTTTGAAACCGACACTTTTTTGAATGTGAATTTGGCATTGTTGTGTTCGGTATTTTCGCGGTACAATATTGGGTCTCCGTAGCCTAGTAGCTTCTGCAGTCGCCTAACAGTTAAAAGTCGATGGTTCGAATCCCAGCTCGACAGGCTGAATTTTCTATTTTCAATTTTATTTTTAATAATTTCTACATGTGTAATTTTTCCCTGATTTTTTATAACTTATAAGTTATAAAAAATTAGGGAAAGGTTCCACATGTAGAAATGGAAAGGTGTCCCTTGACACCTCTTAAGTTTTTTTTTCTCTTTATTGGAATACATACAGCATAAATAAAAACATAAAATGGCATACACTGATACTTAAACGTTTAATTTAATGATTAATGCTTAACCTGGAGGGCGACATAGGCATCCCGGAAAAAACAGAGTTCCCGCGGGATTTTACAAACTAAAACCACGCGGACGAAGTCGCGGGCATCAGCTTGTTTTAAATAAATAGAAAAATATCAGTCAAATACCCAATTCTCGTACTCAAAATCATATCAATATCTAACAACGTGCGATATATCATATAAGTAAAAGCGTCATACAATATTTATATTACACTAATATTAAAAAGAGGAAAGATTTTTTTGTTTGTTTGTTTGTACCGAATAGGCTCTGTAACTACTGGACCGATTTTAACCATTTTTTCACCAATAGAAAGCTAAGTTATCAGGAAGTAACATAGGCTATAATTTATTTTCAAAAAATTAGAGATCCTTAAGAAAATTGCAATAATGTAACCCAAAGTAGCAAAATTTCGCCTATAAAACGCATTATTTGGCGTGTGCTGAGAAAACTATTGATGATACATAAAAATTATGTACTACATGATTAAAGTACTCATTATCTTAATATATATAAATTACGTGTCACGTTGTTTGTCCGCGATGGACTCCTAAACTACTGAACCGATTTTTATCAAACTTCGTAACTATCATTAATTTGGTCCAACTTAAAAGATAGGATAGTTTTTTGGATTGGGATAGTTTATTTGTTTTATTTATAATATTATTATTTATAAAGTTTATTTGTTTTATTTATAATATAGATAAGTTGGCGGTACGAAGTTCGCTGGGTCAGCTAGTTCTCTATAAAAAAGTCCCCGAGGGAATATATCTATCATATTTAAGTCACAACTTTTTAAAAACTAAATCCAAGCGGACGAAGTCGCGGGCATCAGCTAGTATTTTACATAAAATAATAGAATGGCACAGTTTATCATTAGTTCATAATTAGGTACATGTTGATAACTTTTGATAACCGATAACACTTTATGAATTTGCTACGTATGCATACGGAAGTTATGAATGCAATTCGCTGCCTGCGTTTCACTCCAATATTTTATTTTTTAAGCTATTGCATAGCTTTTATCGCGGGCTTTGAACTAGGACAAACAGTTTGAGCGCGGCGACCGAATCAAGACATTCCGTAACGAAAATAAACCTAACACCGTCGTTCAGTAAGCGTTCAACATTTTAGAGGTTCACAGGTAGCTCTGTTTGGCGCAGTGGGCGAGCGGCCGCTTTCTTTACCGTATAGTGTATGATGACGCAGGTTCAAATCTCACTCGCGAAGTAGTGACAGTGCGTTTTTCTTGTTTGTTGCTTTTTTAATTATTTTTTTGCATAATTTTTACTATGCAAAAAAAATATTGCATAAATATTATAATTGCATAAGTTGATAAAAAATGCTATGCAATAGTTTTACCGCGGTAGTCCCCGAGTGCCTCTTAATTTTATTTTTTTCTTATGCTGAGTCCATATTTGTATCATTCCATTAGAATAACTCATCATCAGCAACCCATAAATGGCTCACTACTGAGCGTAGGTCTCCTCTCAGGAAGGGTTTAGGTATAGGCCATAATCCATCACTGGCCTAATGCGAATTGGCAGACTCCACACACTGTTGAGAACATTATGGAGAACTCTCGGCGTGCAGATTATAAAATAATATAGTTTACCAATGAAGTTAAATTTTATTCTCATACAGCGGCCGAACTATTTAAATTCTGTCCCGATTTGCTTTTGACACTCACCCTAATATCATTTTCATCATCATCATCAGCAACTCATCAACGGCTCACTACTGAGCGCAGGTCTCCTCTCAGAGAAGGGTTATAGGCCATAGTCCACCACGCTGGCCCAATGCGAATTGGTGGACTTCACACACCTTCGAGAACATTATGAAGAACTCTCAGATGTGCAGGTTTCTTCACGATGTTTTCCTTCACCGTTGAAGCAAGTGATAGTTAATTGCTTAAACGCACTTGACTCCGAAAAGTCAGAGGTCCCGGGATCGAACCTGAGACCCCCCGAATAGGAGACCACAGTCCTAACCACTAGGCTATCACCCTATTATACAACCTAATAATTATATAATCTGTATAGAAGTATCAACTTCTGTAGCTGTATTACTTTTTATGATATTATCTAGCGTAGAAAACGTACTCGAATCACGATATAGTTAATCATTTCTATTATCGACTCTAATTTACAAATAACAAGGATTAAATTAACTAAATTTTATCAAAGAGTTGGCTATTTTCATATTTTCGAGACCTTTCAACCTTGACTTAACCTTTCAACGAGCCTTGACAGTGTAATACTGAAGTGTCGAAATCTGAACACGAGATCTTTTAACACCAAATTAATTCATGGATTTGATGAAATAATAAAAATTTTCAGTACAATCCTTACTAATATTAGAACGGCATTCCGAACCAGTGCAGTGGTAGATTCACTTGACGATTCAAAAGCACTTTGTAAAAGTTTATTTGAATAAAAAATTGTTGTATTTTATTCTATTTGAATTGAATTGTAGTACCTACGCTTTTTTGTGGAATTATTATATTCTATTCTATCTTAACAAAGTTGTATATGTTAAATCGGCTTGGCATCCGGCTGCCCACAAGATAGTATAAAAAGCTTATTAGAAATTGAGCTCTAATTCAATGCTGTTATGGTTTATTTTACTTAGACGCTTATGCCATTGAATAGGATTAATGGAATAACTTTAGAAAATCGCACCTCTTATTCACCATGCCGCCTCCCCTCTCTACCTCAGCCCGCGCAATCCAAATTAATTATCCTTATTCCGAATTGCCATTCTATAGGTATAGGTCTTTGCGGTAAAACAGAAAATTCCGCGGGATTTTCAAAACCTAACTACACGCAGACAGATTCGTGTCCAAGAGCTAGTATGTCTAACATTCCTTTTTGAAAATTATCGCAATTGATTAAGTTACCTATTGATTCTGAACAAACTATTTTCAGCTCTGTTAACATTATTGTGTTATCAGAGTTGTATAGTATTATTGAACTCGTGGGTTGATTTGATTGGCATGAAATCACTACTAGGATCGATAACCTGTCATCGATATAAAAACTAAAGATAAAAGATTCAAAAGATGAATTTAAAAAGTATAATATTACCGGTTCCTTCAAAACCTTACAAATGTAACTAGGTAGTAAAAACCCCGCCTATTGGCACACTGAAGTGTAACATTACAGAGCTAAATGGACTGAATTTGGATGTGATAATAGTGACAATTTCCGATGTTAAATACGAGAAAATACGGTTGATTTGTACTAGAATTATGTAAGAGGACTAATATAGCTCTAATATTGTAATAATTAATTATTGTAGCACTATATATATTTAAGCAGTGATAGCCTAGTGGTTTGGACTGTGGTCTCCTATTCGGGGAGTCACATGTTCGATCCCGGGTACGCACCTCTGACTTTTCGGAGTCAAGTGCGTTTAAGCAATTAAATATCACTTGCTTCAACGGTGAAGGAAAACATCGTGAGGAAACCTGCACACCTGAGAGTTCATAATGTTCTCGAATGTGTGTTAAGTCCGCCACTTCGCATTGGGCCAGCGTGGTGGACTATGGCCTACCTACAACCCTTCTCTGAGGAAGACCTGTGCTCAGTAGTGAGCCGTTGATGGGTTGCTAATGATGATGATATAATAACATCTTAACAAATTAATATTTTTAATAATATAATTTCAGCGCTGCTATATCTAGAAAGATATTTCTAATTTCATGAAACATTTATTTACTGAATGGACTATTAATGTATATCTTGGGGCGTTGCAGATCAATGGAAGCAGCGAAAGGATTACCCTTTGCATGCATCATAAGGCTTCGGCCACATATAAATGAAAGCGCAAATTTCGGCCCACCATCACTCGCTAACGAGCCACCGTACCGAGCGTACGTTCATTGCTTTAACCCTTCAAAAATGTTATTAAAGAAATACTAAAATTGCAAATTCAAAACTAAAAGGGCAAGGACTAAAGCAATGAAACTAATTTTCAGTTTTTTTAACAAGTTTTAATTCAATGAAAAAATTAAATATTAAATGGGAACTATATTAATAACAATGTAAATATATAAAATACTCTGTTATAATAATAAAATATCTCCGATAGAAATATAGTACAATTTTTTAATAATAATAATAATATTATTTATTTATTAACTATGAGTAATTTTTTTAATATATAATAAAAATATCTAAATGAGTAAAATTTGTAAGGATTATCACAATGGGTCTTTTTACAAAATGTCTTTTATTTGGAGGACATAGTCTACTTTATATAGAAATTGTAAAATTCTCACATTAATAATATAAGAAAAGGCGAGAATGGGTTTACATTCATGCTTCTAAAGGTAGGGCCACGACTTGGTGAGACAGGCAATAAGAATCGGAATGAATCTCGGAAACGTCTCCAGCGATTTTCACGAAATTTAGTATGCAGGGGGTTTCGGGGGCGATAAATCGATCTAGCTAGGTTTCATTTTTAGAAAACGTTTTATCCATGTTTTGAGGCAATGAAAACCCCCTACAATATCATTAGTATACGAAGGTTTTCGCCATCATCTTCAAGGTTATAATAGCTCAAGTGGGAAATCGGGCGGTCCCGAAACCAGAAGACCCCGGTTCGAGTCCATGATTATTTTTTCCCTTTTTTTTCAACTTCCTTCTTTTGTGAGAAAAACTATTATTGGGGGGCCCTTTATCAACGCATCTAATTCATGACCGAGCTTTAAAAAAGTAAGTATTCTTAAAAGACATTGTGCAAATATTTTTATCCTATTGGCGAACTGTTTTACCGACACAGCAACACTAAAGCTACTTGACAATAGATGGCGTTGTTAAGCAATAATTTAAATTTAAAAAAATTTCCCACATACATATAAAGGAAAGTTATTTCCAAAAAACACGATTTACCAAAAAAAACCGAGCTCAGCTCGGTCATCCAGGTACTTTCTATTAAGTGCTAATAACATTAAGTGATTGTTTTCAAATGTTTTTTAACATTTTCAGTGTAGTCGAAATGCCTCTCTATCTAAATTCAGGGTAATGCTGTCGTCTATGCTATAGCCGTGGCCCAGGTGCGAGTTTTAATAAGTACAACTAACTGGTTATAACTGACTTTAGTAGGGCATTTGATTTCATCTCATTGGGAAATCCCGAAGCATTTATGTCACTGATAAGATCGAGACGTAAATATCTTAAAAATTCGTATGAAAACCATATTTCTTGAAAAAACATTTGTTTTAGGTTATGATTTTTTTAATGGCGCTAAACTAGCGGCACGCTATGATGGCCGGTTTGACACATTACAATAGTGATGTGGAATGTCAATTTATTCTCGAACAAAAAACAATTAAGTTTTGTTTTTGTACCTGATTAAGTAGGTTTAATAAAACAAAAATGTATATGTTTATTTAATTTATTTGAACGAACTGAATATTTGAATGAAAATGAATATACATACTTTATATGCACACAAGAAACATATGAATACAAAAGATACCAAAAAAGGTGCCACAAAAGGCCATAATTAATCAGATTCGTCCATACTACTATTTCACTGTCGTCACTGCTATCATTCACCCCTTAAATGGTGCAAACTGATTTTTCTACACTTGTATACATTTTAGAAATCAATTTAATAAATAAATTTTGAGTCCTAAACCTAAAACTACATTCGATAAAATTTATGAATCTCTGCACATCACTATCGTCAATAAAGTAATACAATTATTTCCTTCAAAGTCGTTATCAATTAATACGGAACTTCATGAGCGGACAAACGTCAAACCGGCCATCATAGCGTGCCGCTAGTGTAATTACACCACTAAAATGACAGCTCTAAATGTAATGCTATTTTTCTACAGGGAATATCGAGAAAATAATAGCTCTATCACTATCAATTTAGATAAGAGCTTAAGAGAGTATGTAATGAGTAATGACTAATATAGTAGAAGATTAGTTTTGCCATGTCAATCAAATACCCTAAATGCAGAAAGCACAATTATATCATTTTTGCAGCATTCAAAAAAATTTACTTACATTCTTTTCCTAAATCTATGCAATATTATTTATTGATGCAGTTGCATGATGAATCAAATCAAGCAAATATAGAATACAGTTTTTTTTGGTAAATGACTGCAATCTAGATACTTTAGGATAGTTCTATATGTACTTTAGGATTCCCGATATTGCTATAAACGGATAACAAAAAATAAAAAAAATTAAAAATCCCAAAAATTTTCAGAAAAACTAAAGCATTTACTTAAAAAATATAAAGGTTTTACGTAGGAAAATTATGGTTTTATTGTAACCCATAGGAATCTACTAGAAACAAAAAATGAGAGGCTAAAACATAAGCAAGTTAAAAAGTAACTGTTTTGAAATATTTACAAATAATATATCCATGCCAAGAGTAGCGGGTTGCAGTCACTGTCCAAGCAACCCAGTATTAAAACCAATAAGCACACATAATTATAAAGAAAAATACATATACTTAACAAAAAATAATCTCATCCAGCTACTTTAAGTAATAATGTCTGGTAACTTATGGCATATTTGTACTAAATATTATTCAAATAAAACATATTACCTACTTGAAAGGAACTATTATCGTTACGAATTCACAAATACTACTCTTACTTTATCTATGAATCACTTGATATTCGATAAATAGACTATACTGAGAAAATGCAGTCAACACTGCAGATAATTAGTTAAATGTTTATTTTATTTATACCTATACAATTAAAAATACTAGCTGACCCGGCGGCAAACTTCGTACCGCCATCTTATCTATATAAATAAAACAAGTAAACTATCCTAATAAAAAAAAACTATCCTATCTTTCAAGTTGGACCAAATTACAGATAGTTACGAAGTTTGATCTAAATTAGTTCAGTAGTTTCAGAGTTTATCCCGAACATACATCGTGACACGAAATTTTTATATATAAGACATCGGTAAAGAAACAAATCTTACTAATATTATAAATGCGAAAGAGTGTTGGTTTATTGTTTTGTTGTTTTGTCCTTCAATCACGCCGCAACAGGGCTACGGGTCGACGTGATTTTTTGCATGGGTGTAGTTGAGGACCTGGAGAACTTGAGACATTGGCTACTTTTTATCCCGGAAAATGAGTTTCCGAGGGATTTTAAAAATTAAATCCACGCGGACGAAGTCGCGGGCATCAGCTAGTATAATATAAAAGGTGGCCTTATCACTAATAGTGATCTCATCCAGGCAACCGATGTTAAATAAATCGGCCAAGTGCGAGTCGGGCCTCGCTCTTTTAGGGTTCCGTTAAAAAAATTAAATTAAAAAATTTCCATCTACCCACCTACCCATTTTAATTTAATTTTTTTAATTAAATTTAATTTTTATTATTTGTTGTTATAGCGGCAATAGAAATACATAATATGTGAAAATTTCATCTGTCTATCTATTACGGTTTACGAGATATAGCCCTCTGACAGACGGACGGACGGACGGACGGACGGACGGACAGCGTAGGCTTAGTAATAGGGTCCCGTTGGTACCCTTTGGGTACGGAACCCTAAAAAAAAGACATTTTGGTAGTTCTTTCGACAAACTGTGTTAAAAAATAATATATACTTTTTTTTTAATTAAACGATATACCACTCGAATACTAGCACACTACGTTGAATTGCTTACAACTTATTTTACTGAGAAGTACATTTTACTTTATTTTTTTCAAATACTTTTTTTAACAAAATTTAAGTTTCCAACATCGAAAGTTTCTGAATAAAATGCTTGTTAAAGAAACGAACTGGACGTAACTTTATGGGTTCCTGGTTTTAGTACGGAAACCTTAAAAAGTAAGTAAAATGAAAACTCAAGATTATCATGCCTACTAAACAAGGGGAAAATTACACAACATAACTTGATTTCAGAGAAGAGCGTCCATATTGAAACATCTTAATTTATGATTCCAAGAAAAAAAAAATGTCTAATCGAAAAGGCATTTATGATAATTTTAATTATGTCATAGGCATAGCATAGATATTGTGTCAATAATGTGTGACATTTTATTTTATAATACAAGCATGTATTAGATTAGATGATATAATATTAAAATTAAGTCAAAAACTAAAATTCGTAATACAATTCATTATTTTATAATCTAGTTTGATAATTTCAAGGATAGGCACTGATTGTTAAAATATGCTTATCGTATTTTTAATACTTACTTTAAATTACATTTGGCATTTAAAAATACAAATCTATGTTTAGGATTACCTATACAAAATACTAAAATATACGAACTTTTTAAGTAAATATATCGAAGCGACTAATTTTCACACTCATAAAGGTCGCAGCGTACATCACTCGAAATATTAGTGACAAAAGTTAATTTAGAAAATTATATTAATTACTAGCTGATGCCCGCGACTTCGTCCGCATGGATTTAGTTTTTAAAAATCCCACGGGAACTCTTTCATTATCCGAGATAAAAAGTAGCTCTCCCGGTCTGAGGAACCACTACTACATCCATTACTATACCCATGCAAAAAATCGCATCAATCCGCTGTTCTGTTGCGACGTGATTGAAGGACAAACCAACAAACAAACACACTTTCGCATTTATAATATCAGTAATGCGTTATTAATTTATTATAACATTTTTTATAATTGTCAAATTTTTTACCATACTTAACCAAAGACAAAACTACGTTTAGCTGTCATTTACGTTTTGTTCTTCCACTGTCATTTTCGTTTTTTTATTCCATGTCAGATGCATTTTTGTTATACCAGGTTTTATATTGAATTGACGGAAACGCGGTCGAACGGGATAAAAAGTATCCTATGTCCGTCTCCTGGTTCTAAGCTACCTCTCCACCAATTTTGAGCCAAATCGGTTCATCCGCTCTTGAGTTATAAATAGTGTAACTAACACCACTTTCTTTTATATATATAGATTATCAGTCCAAGTTCATAGTTCACGCGGCGAAACGATGTTTTTAATTGAGACTTTGCCTATTTTAAATATATTTTATTTCTTGCCGTGTGATAACCATCGATCATCGATTAAACTACAAAAAGTACGTCAAATGCTTATGACGTCACGATTCCATTTCACAAAAGCTCCTATACTATGCGTGGATTGAGTTTTGACGTTTGAATTTTGAGTGAGTGGTTAGTTAAATCAAAACAAAACCTTGTTTAATGGCTTTTGGTTTTATTATTTGAATTATAATAATAATAATAATATCATTTATTTAATGCAATATCATGATTTTACAAAAATGGGTTTTGCCAGCAGCTAAGCTAAAATCCTTACGATTTTGTGGTTTAGCTGTTGGACCTCTTCCTGATCGAAGGTTCAGTTTTACTTATACTATATTATACAGATCAATAATAACAAAAATAAATTATACAATAACATTTTTTTGGAACTTTTGACTTTTTGAACAATATTTAACTGAATTAGGTATTTTTAGATAAAACTTATTGTTAGGTTTAGGATTATTGATTGCTTGTAAATTTTTACTACTAATATATATGTTTGTTGTGTACACATGTGACATGTGTATGTGTGTGTGTGTGTGTGTGTGTGTGTGTGTGTGTGTGTGTGTGTGTGTGTGTGTGTGTGTGTGTGTGTGTGTGTGTGTGTGTGTGTGTGTGTGTTACTATAGGTGCTTGTGAATCTATCTGGTAATTTTTAGTAAATTTTCCGTATTTTCATAATCAAGCGTCTGGAGCCAGGCTTTCACCTTTGTTTTACAATAATGTCTTGACAAACAAGTTAGCGTAATCAGCGTAACTATTATACACAACTATGCCAAATTTCATGTCGATAGCTTTAATAGTTACTGAAATAATCGACTGTGACAGACAGACGGACGGACGGACGGACGGACGGACGGACGGAGAAAGTCTCACCATAAGGGTTCCATTTTTACCATTTTGGTACGGAACCCTAAAAAAAAACTTCAATGTATTTGATTTGACTAATTCAACGGTTTGATTAATTCACCGGAAACGAGTCAAGCACGAAAGCTGGTCACCCTGTCTTCACACTTTATTGCTTCCTACGCAACTTTAAAGTTCATTTCGTACGCTCTGCCGGACAGTTACCCCGAGCCCACTCGCAATAAATGTACACAAAGCGAAATTGGAACGAAGAAATGAGAAACAAACCTGTCAAGCGCGAGTCAGATTAGCGTACCAAGTATTCCGTTCCTTTTAAGTGCATTAATGACGATCGCAATAACCTCTGGGTACAGTTTTTGCAATTCACGAAGGCGAGTGAGCTTTATTCGTGGTTACTTCGTGTACATGCACATTGCATAAGTGTGCGTGCCTGTCAAAGCCTAGGTGGGAGCGGGCAGGCGCGAGCGTTGCGCTCGCTCACACTTATACAGATACGACACACACACAACCATAAGTCAGTCGCCCTCGTGAATTGCAAGAACTATATCAATTCTCTAAGTTATTTCATTGATCGTATTCGTATTCGATGACATTAGTGTCAAAGTAAAATAATCCTTGATTGTATTGATTTAAAGTCACAAATTCAGTACATTATCGGCGTTTTTTCGATTGCATCGTTTTCGCAACTTTAGCAACTCAAAAGCGTTAGATACGATGCTCAAAGTAGCGAAGGTCGGGCGTTTAAAAATCGCGAAACGCCGATGGTTAAAAAACGCAAGTCGATCGCTGCAACTGGCGTTTGTTGTGAGAGTTCGGAAACGGAATCGAGCTTCCGAACAGCGACTCAAAACCATAAACTAACAAGCAAAATATTAAAAAAGAATAAAAAACCCGACTGCTGTAAAGAATATCATTGAAAATATCAATTATCTTGATTATAATTCCGCCCTTTGCTTCTTAGCGCCAAAGTTTAAGGTTGATTATACAGGTCTACCCACGAAATTCAAGTTAAATTTGAATTTCGCGGGCAGACCCGTATAATAAACCTTAAGTGATAGACGGTAAAAATACTCATGCCGCTCGAATCTTTTACATACAAAATAATATATACTTTAGTATATGTATACCTTATAACGCATTATTGTTTAAGCTACTGTGTGTATAGTTTATTGATATTATGTCACCGTCAACACGCCAACTTTCGATAGTTTAGGACATGCAATCAGTCTACAGAAAACCACAATGGCAAAAGTTCATATTTTAGTACCCACAATTTATATGCGGTGAATTGCAAAAACTAACATTTTTGTTTTGAAAAGAGCAACTGCCGAGTTTCTTGCCGGCTCTTCTCAGCTGAATCAGCTTTCCGAACCGGTGGTAGATTTTTGACTTGCCATAAGAGCCACAAGTTAGCCTACATGAAATTCCTCTTATGGTTCTGATTACTTTGATGTTATTGTGTCGAGCATCGAAATCTTTCAACGTTATCGATGCAAACTCGTACTAAGGTCATTTTTGTCACAAAACGTGAATCGTATAAGGAATAACGACCTTCCTACTGATCGTAAGACGATAAGAAGCGCAGATTACTATTATTAAGCTAATGCATAGCTTTTATTGCGGGCTTTGAGCGCGGCGACCGAATCAAGAAATTCCGTAACGAAAATAAACCTTACACCGTCGTTACAGTTCGGCAGACTTCGGCACGGTGTTTGTGTGCGTGCGACTAGAAAATGCTATGCAATAGCTTTACCGCGGCAGTCCCCGAGTGCCACACGTATTTTATAATATATTTACTACTATTTCTTACTAGTTGGTACACGCGGCTTCGACCGAAGACACTACAGGTTTTAGGAACCCTGGGGGAACTCTTTCATTTCCTAGACTATAAAGCCTATGTCCATCTCCGCATGTTTGCTATCACAATACACATGCTAGCACAGTGAAAATGTATAAGCCTATACAATATGGTTGCTAACAATTCAACAACAACAAATGGACCCTAGTAAGTTTTTCTTATATGTAGGCGTTGCCAAAAAGGAAAACACAAAACCATGTTACGACCTTTTACGCGAACATTAATTTTCATTAAATTATTGCATATGGCCCCTATTAATTAATTTAATAATAATATATTAAATATATACCTACATTAAAGCAATAATTTTAACTCATCTTTTAATATTTGATTGATCCGTAGCACGCACGTCTTCGTTCCGTTACAATGCACAAAATATATCCTGTACTTAACCATACCGTAGTACCCACTTTAGTCTAACTCTATACCATAAGCGTGAGTAAGAAATGTTTCCGTATTTCTATACCTGATATGACGTAATAACGAGCGCACGAGCGCAGCGAGCGCCAGATTTTAATTTTAATGCTTATAAACAGCCGTCCTAACAGTAACACAATATCTGTACTCAACCGATCTGTGGTTCTACACCACACAACGGCAGACATGCAGCTGAGAAATAAAGCTTACTAGCGGTCGTCGTGCGCACTGAGGGTAAGATCTATAGATGGTACCTACTCTCACTCAAACCAAACTCAAGACAGAGTTAAAACGAGACAGATTTATGTCAAGACATATTTGTGTCTCATTGGAACGTAAGTTCCTTATCGCGCGGTGCGGAAGGGGGCTAGACGGAAAAAAATAAGGAACCGAGGAAGGAAAGGTTCCACATGTAGAAATTGTTTAAAATAAAATTGAAAATGGAAAATTCGGTCTGTCGAGCTGGGATTCGAACCATCGACTTTGAACTGTTAAGCGACTGCCGGAGCCACTAGGCTACGGAGATCCAATGTTGTACCGCGAAAATACCGAACACAATGTAATCGAAACGAACTACGTTCCATCTGGGTGTCCCTTGACACCTCTCAAGTTTTTTTAACTCTATCTTGAGTCTAGAGCAGAGCCAGAGTACGATCTATAGATCTCAGGAGCAGTCTGCAATGAGTTCCATTAATATTTGTATTGCATTTCGATCCCGATTAAAAACCAATAAAGAATAAAGTATAGTAATATGCCGAAGAGTTTGAGGAGATACTGATTAGACAGCCAACACTGCTGTCTGTCTGTGGGTCGGTGTGTCAGTCAGTCTGCAGGTCGATGCGTCAGTCGGTCTCTGGGTCGGAGTGCTGGTCAGTCTGGGTCTGTGTGCAAGTTGATGTGCGGGTCGGCGTGCGGATCGGTGTGTCAGTCGGACTGCGGGTCGACTTGTCGGTCGGTCTCTGGGTCGATTTGTCGGTCGGTTTCTGGGTCGGAGTTTAGCTCTGTCTGTGGGTCTGTGGGTCGGTGTGTCAGTCAGTCTGCAGGTCGATGCGTCAGTCGGTCTCTGGGTCGGAGTGCTGGTCAGTCTGGGTCTGTGTGCAAGTTGATGTGCGGGTCGGCGTGCGGATCGGTGTGTCAGTCGGTCTGCGGGTCGACTTGTCGGTCGGTCTCTGGGTCGATTTGTCGGTCGGTTTCTGGGTCGGAGTTTAGCTCTGTCTGTGGGTCGGTGTGTCAGTCAGTCTGCAGGTCGATGCGTCAGTCGGTCTCTGGGTCGGAGTGCTGGTCGGTCTGTGGATCGGAGTGCCAGTTGATGTGCGGGTCGGCGTGCAGATCGGTGTGTCAGTCGGTCTGCGGGTCGACTTGTCGGTCGGTCTCTGGGTCGGAGTGTAGGTCGGTCTCTGGGTCGGAGTGTCGGTTGGTCTGCGGGTTGGTTTCTGGGTCGGAGTTTAGCTCTGTCTGTGGGTCGGTGTGTCAGTCGGTCTGCGGGTCGATGCGTCGGTCGGTCTCTGGGTCGGAGTGCTGGTGGGTCTGCAGGTCGCTGCGTCGAACGGTCTGTGGGTCGGAGTGTCGGTCGGGCTGTGTGTCGGCGTGCGGGTCGGCGTGTTGGTCGGTATGTCGGGCGCGCGGCGCGGCGCAGGCATGCAACAGAGAGTGATAGCAACCTGTGAGGCGCGCGCGCAGCGTTTCGTCCAGCTCGCGGTCGGCACGCTGCGCCTCGGCGCTCGGCTTGGGCGCGGCGGGGAACACCACCAGCACGATGCTCATGTTGTCTTTGCTGCCCTGGAGTAACAAACACACTAGCTTAATCATTTTACTTGTAGAGGTTAATTAATTAAACATATTCCATAAAATGAGGTTTTAAATTCTATGTCTTCTTCTTTTTCTTTATCAACCTATAGACGTCCACTGCTGGACAAAGGTCTCTTGCATGGACTTCCACAGGACTCGGTCTTGCGCCGCCTGAATCCAGCGGCTCCCTGCGACTCGCTTGATGTCGTCGGTCCACCTGGTGGGGGGTCTGCCAACGCTGCGCTTCCCAGTGCGGGGTCGCCACTCCATCACCTTGGGACCCCAACGACCATCAGCTCTTCGAACTATGTGCCCCGTCCATTTCCACTTCAGTATCGCGACTCGCTGAGCTATGTCGGTGACTCTGGTTCTCCTAAGGATCTCCTCATTTCTGATTCGATCCCGCAGGGACACTCCGAGCTCTCTCCATTGCCCCCTGAGCGGTCCTGAGCCTACTTATGAGGCCCTTAGTTAGCGACCACGTATGAACACCTATTTCTCAGAAAACCAAAGATGATTACATTTTAGTAAATAGAGCGAGTTTGCGAGATGGTCCCATAAAATAATTTGCTCCAGCCCCTCAATCCTATTGAAGCATAGGGTACTGCACACCTAAACTATGGGGATTTAGATTATGTTGATTATGAACTGATTTTGTGGACACAAAGCATAGATATAGGCTACAGATTTCATCATAGAAGTCCAGGTCCAAGATATATGCCATTCTTCTTCTTCTTCTTTATCAACCGATAGACGTCCACTGCTGGACAAATGTCTCTTGCATGGACTTCCACAGGCCTCGGTCTTGCGCCGCCTAGATCCAGCGGCTCCCTGCGACTCGTTTGATATCGTTATTTTGATTCAATTAGACTGATATAGATACTAAAAAAAAATAAGTTAAAAACAAATTGGCTCGACTTAGCAAAGGTTTTAAATGAAAAAAAATTAAATAAACCAGGCTTCTTTTAAGTATACAATTCATATAAGCAAATAACCAACAACAGCAGGCAGTAGACAGTAGTATCAAAGTTATAGAAAAACACTTCAAACAACAGTGAATGAAACTCCTTTTGTATTGGCACAAATAACTGACTGCAAATATAATAGGGTGACACAGTTTCTATGAATGGTGAGGGCAATATTAAAAGCTACTCCAGTTTAAATCTCTTCACGTATTTACTCAGGCAAAATTAAACTACTCGTATTTGTATTTTGTATGAATAGGTACAGCTTTATAAAGGTGTAGATATTGCAAAATTAATTTACTGTTCTGTTGCTCCAAGAATATAAGCTGTGCAACAGATTGCACAATTTATTGTACAATTATAAAAGACTAGATGATGTCCGCGATGGCGTCCACGTGAATTAAGGTTTTTTAATTCCCGGGGGAATTCCCTAATTTTCCGGGATAAAATGTAGGGTTGTAATCTTGGGTATGAGCTATCTCCATTCCAAATTTCAGCCAAATCGGTTCATTTGTTGTGGCGTGAAAGAGTAACAAACATACATCCATCCTCACAAACTTTCGCATTCATTATAATATTAGTAGGATTATTTTTTGCAAGGGTATAAATTGTTGAGGTCAAGGGTTGAGGACTTGGAGTGTCCCTGTGGAATTTTAAAACCTTACTCCACATGGACAAAGTTGCAGGTAAAAGCTAGTTCTGAATAAAAATAAATATATGCTACATAACTATCTATATCTATAATTAACTACTGAGCAATTTTTACTGCAATAAGTAGGTAACGTTTATTTGTACAGAGACTATAAATCAATAGCAGGATAATTAAACACTTACTACATTAGATACTTGTTAGGAATGCCCTATTGTTAACTGCTATTCTTGGGTAAAACCTAGTTTACAAGAACTTGTTTATAATATGAACAGAAACGTAGAGATTGTTATAAGTTAATGGCTAATTTTGGGTTTTCCTAATGCTAAAATGCAACAATGGCACTTATTCTGTTGTACACAATCTCTAAACCAATTTGATAGGTCCAATAATAGTGGCAATATTTTCACGATGTTCCCTGGGGAAAAGACCTTTAAGAACTGTGAAATTAACGGATAAAACAACAAACTCAGCAAAATTTCTTTAAAAGAACAGAAGATAGTCTTTTTTTTGGGCCAACAATCTTGGCCTGAAAAACAGTCAAGTAAGGGTAGCGACAAGTGTAAATTAAAAATTTAAAACACCTCCAACATGTGAATCTATCTATATAATAAAATAGAAATGTTTTTTTATTCAAATAAACTTTTTTACAAGTGCTTTTGAATCGTTGATGAGTCTACCACTGGTTCGGAATGCCGTTCCTGCTGAGAAGAACCAGCAAGAAACTCGGCAGTTGCTCTTTTCAAAACAAGTTTACAATTCAATAGAATAGTTATACATTTTAATTACCACCTGCTGTCTCATGAATCGCTGGAACGAATTATGTCCACGCTTTTTTATCATCTAAATAGTCTTCAATTGCATAATATGCTTTTTTCATGAGATTAGTTTTAACTGATTTCTTAAACTTGTGTAAAGGCAAGTCTAAGATCGACTGTGGAATTTTATTATAAAACTTCACGCCCATTCCCACAAATTTCTTTCGGACCCTCTTGAGGCGCAATCGAGGAATCACGAGCCTGTTTGGATCTCTAACTTAAATCTAGTCTATGACCAGACTAATGATATACCCAACTTCCTGTTACCCAGTTTGCTTCTCCATCATTAGATCCTCCTTCTCTATCCTCATTGTGATATATCTAACTCCTACACATTGAGACTGTCAGTTGCTGAGGAGTTGGGATCCCACAGACATCAGCTCAAGGTTACTGTATCTTGGAAATAATCCAGAGTAACAGTACACTAATCAATTGCACCTGTGGAAGTTTGTAAGACCCTTTAATCAAGTAAGAAATGAACTGATGATCTTCAAATGCCTGAACAGATCTTAATGAGTTATAGCTAAAATCCATCGCAATCAGTCAGCTTTCAAACATAAAAACCGCATCAAAATTGGTCCATTCATTGGGGAGCTACGAGGGAACAGACACACATTTAAGCCTCAATAGCCCAACGGTTAAAGGTGCGGACTGAAAACTGAAAGGTCACAGGTTTGAATCCCACCCATTGCACTATTGTTGTACCCACTCCTGACACCAGCTTTCCGCTTTTGGAGAGGAGAGGAGAATATTAGTCAAGTTCAACTTGGTTGATATTCTTTTTAAAAAACAAAACAAAACAAATAAAACATTAAACTTATAACACTCCCCTTTTTGTCAGGATTAAAAATTATATTATTGGTGGGTATTTTTTATTAATTATATTATAAGCAGAAAACATAACAATTCAACCACTAAGCCATTAAGTAGGTACTTGAGCATAACTTTTGAAATATTGTTTTAATAAAAACATTGTTAATTTTAACCTTGAAGTATAATAATTATTGTCTTAACCAAGGCATTGTGATATAAAATAATGGAACAGAATATGTACACATGACCAAATAGTGTGTATCTCTGTAAGTTTTTCTACAGTTGGATTTTCAACATATTGATTTACTGTAATGCTAACAAGATTATAGTACATGATGTACAACACATAGAAAAAGACAACTTGTGTTTGTCAAAGATAGATATTGTACTATGCTATGCTCTGAGTATCCCTGTGAAATCAAATCAGAAATGAGGAGATCCATAGGAGAACCAAAGTCACCGATAGAGCTCAGCTACTAGCGAAACTGAAGTGGCAATGAGCGCAGCACGTAGTTCAAAGAGCTGATGGTTATGGGGGTCCCAAGGTGCTTGAGTGGCGACCCCACACTGGGAAGCACAGTATTGGCAGACCCCCCTAGGTGGAACGACAACATCAAACTAGTCGCAGGGAGCCGTTGGATTCAGGCAGCAAGACCGAGGCCTATGAAGAAGTCTATGCGTAAGACCTTTATCCAACAGTGGATGTCTGTCAATTGACAAAGAAGAAGAGATATTATACTAATGTTTTTGTATAAGGCTTGATAAACAATTTTGCCTGTTGGTTTGTTCTTCTATTATGCAGCAACAGTGACATATTGACTTGATTTTTGATTGGTTATAACAAAAGATTCCAGTTGAATTATTAATAAATACCCTACCTCTAAAGGATGAATTTCCAAAATCTAGTTAAAAAAATTGGTTGTCTGTTAAGTCGGTTTACAGACGATAGTTTTATGTGATAACCATAAAGCAGTGATAGCCTAGTGGTTAGGACTGGTCTCCTATTCGGGGGGTCGCAGGTTGGATCCAAGGTACACACCTCTGACTTCGGAGTCAAGTGTGTTTAAGCAATTTAATATCACTTGCTTCAACAGTGAAGGAAAACATTGTGAGGAAACCTACACATCTGAGAGTTCTTCATAATGTTCTCGAAGGTGTGTGAAGTCCGCCAATTCGCATTGGGCCAGCATGGTGGACTATGGCCTATAACCCTTCTCTGAGAGGAGACCTGCGCTCAGTAGTGAGCCATTGATGGGTTGTTAATGATGATGATGATAAAGAAACATTGACAATGACTGGCGGGCGGCGGCGTGCACACTCTAGTCAGTGTCACAAGCAAACTCTTGGGACGATCGTGCCTCTCTATCACTTGATCCGCACTCTCGCTTGCATGCTCAGGCTCAGGCGGAACGTGACACTTTTTCGTGCATGCAGCCGGTGTTCATCGATTTATAAGACATTATCACATCAAAATAAACCTAAATAATATTGACTTTAGTCTTGCTATTTACAGTACATTGCTATTTGTAGCCATATGTAAATTCAGATTAGCTTGCTTTCTTTAAATGCTAATTAGCACCCATGTTAAGGCAAAATAAGAACAGTTTTTAGTTACTACTGACTTTCTTCTTCTAGTACAACCTCCCAGCAGATGTTGGCAACAATTCAAATTCAAAATTCAAAATTATTTATTTCATGTAGGCCAACCTGTGGCTCTTATGACACGTCAAGATTCTACCACCGGTTCGGAAGGCGGATTCTGCTGAGAAGAGCCAGCAAGAAACTCAGCAGTTGCTCTTTTCAAAATAATCATTTTACAATATTAATAAGTAGCTATTACATTGTAATAAGTTTTTATACTATCTTGTGGGCAGCTGGATGCCAAGCTGATTTAACCTGTGCATCTTTGTTAGAATAGAATATGACATTTTTACAAAACATACTACAATTCAATTCATGTCAAAGACGGGCAGACAGAAAGTAGCCCCATTCCCGCCGGCGGCACCCGTTCACGAGCATGACGCATGATCCAGCCATTGCTTCGCTCGACCATATTTGATTGAGGCTAGTTATTTACTATATCTTTTTAATATTTTTTAGTATAAATAGAATATTTTAGGATTACTGTCTAGTTGTTTTTACTAAATTCATCAAGATTTATCTGCATCCAAGCAACCAAGCCTATTGATTCTTAGAGGTTTATGGCCTGTTTCATCACTTGCAGATAAAATGCCTGATATAATATATCTAACAGATAAAATATCTGCTGGATAAATCTGTGTGATATCTTTTTGAGTTTAACCAGATTTACTTATCAGATGAAACAGAATTTTTTTTGATAAATTGTGAATAGGCTATCAGTGTTGGCAGACCCCCCACCAGGTGGACCGACGACATCAAACTAGTCACAGGGAGCCACTGGATTCAAGCAGTGTAAGACCGAAGCCTGTGGAAGTCCATGCAGGAGACCTTTATCCAGCAGTGGACGTCTATAGGTTGATAAAGAAGAAGAAGAATAGGCTATCAGACCTTTATCAGCAGGTGGTGAAACATGCCCTTAACCAAATATTAAAAGTGGATATTTACCTTATAAAGGCAGGTGTCAATGACCTGGTTGGTGATGGCCACGAGGTCGTCAGTAAGCTGCAAGAGTGAGTGCACGTATGCACACAACCCCTCATTGCTCATCACATCCCACACACCGTCACACGCCAGCACCAAGAACTCGTCCTCAGACTCCAGCCTCTCATGCACAGAGACCTCTGGCTCAGGGGACACGAGCTGCTCGCACGGGCCGCGAGCGTAGGCCTTCTTATACTCATAGTCGCCTAACGCTCTAGACACCGCCAAACTGCCGTTAACGCGCTGTATCATAACAGATCCACCCGCTTGCACTATACGAGACTTCTCCGAGGGTAACTCCGGCTTGTGGTCGCGCGTCGCGAATATTGGGACGCCGTTACGTGCTAGCACCGCTCGGGAATCCCCACAATTAGCGATGTATATCTGCTTTGGCGACACGAACGCGCAAACCGCTGTAGAACCAGACTTCTCCTTCCCGTCGGACAACTCTGGTAGTTCGCGCATCTTCTGGTCCAAGTCTAGGAAGCCAGCGCGTATCGCTTCAGCTATGTCCTCGCGTCTAAACTCTTCGGTTTGTAGGATACACTCTAGGAGGTTGCTCGCACAGTGCGCGGACACTCGCGCCCCCGCGTGGCCGTCGAACACTGCGAAATACGACCAGTCGGATAGCGTCCCATTGAGAGTGAGTTGCGCGTGATGAGCGTCCTCCATCTCCACGCGCCAGCCCTGCATCGAGGCCACGCCATATCGGAGACCGTTGCCCTCTCCGCTCTCGTTGTACTTCTTCGTCTCGGGCTTGTTCAAAAAGGCCCCCATGCTGAGTCCTTCTGTACGGTCACGCTATTCGCACATAGTTCCCGCACCATCAGGCACTTAAGTCACGGCCGAAAACGTAAAACGCAAAGATGAGCATCACTGTACCTAATACCACTGATGATACGATCTCGTCTCTAAGGTGAACTATCAATTTGTTTCCCTGAACTGTTAATTCGCCGTCAAATCTGCAATATCTTCAAGCCGTGGTCTACAACGGTCAGCTTTTAGAGTACTTAATTGGTTTTATTCTTGATGTTGCGTCGAACTTGGTGACAAATCGTGCTTTACGGAATCGTAAAACGAAAAAGCAACTCAAAAAGAATGAATGGCGGACATAAATAGTAATTGTCTATGGCTGATTAATAAAAATCTCCTGGAACCTGGAAGTGGCTAACAGTGGAATACTTAGCGATGGTTTTTCACTGGTTTATTTAAAAAGTTTATGCTTAATATTTCTGTAGAAATTATGAGATATTAATAATTAACTAATTGAACAAAAGAAAACAAAATTTTAAGCGAGTATAGTATAAATATTCTTTGATTTTATTTATTACTATAATGTTCCCGCATTTCTGGGTAATGTTGTAATGGTTGTAATCAATATATATCCTTCTCTATGGTTGTAATAATCTGGGAAAATAATCGGAGTTGATGCAATCATCAGTGTTGGTTATATAGGTAGTAGTGATGTGAACCGGTTTTAAAAAAACCTAAAAAATACCGGTTTTCGTAAAAACCGATAAACAAAGGTTTTCGTTTACTGAAACCGAATATTTTTCTCTCTCTACTTTGATCTCGAGGGGATGCTCGCACTGTTCGAAGACGGATTTTGGACGAGAAGATATCTCGGAGCTTCCCGAACGCTGCCCAGCCGAGTTGGATTCGAAGGTTGGATCTCTTTCTAGATATTGAACCTACCTAGCTTGCAGATTTGTACAAAATAGTTTAAGAAATGTACTAATATACAAAATGCAAATACTTTTTTGATCGACCTAATTCAAATGCAAAATACCAAATAGTGTTTTGTATTTCGGCTTGGCTCGGCTCGGCTCGGTTCGGCTCGGCTCGGCTCGGCTCGGCTCGGCTCGGCTTGGCTCAGCTCGGCTGAGCTCGGCTCGGCACGCCTCGGCTCGGCTCGGCTCGGCTCGCCGGGCTCGGTTCGGCTAGGCTCGGCACGACTCGTCTCGTCTCGTCTTGTCTTGTTGTTGTATTGTGTTGCATTGATTACAAGCATGCTTTGGTATAAAATACGGGTAGCATGCTTTGCGTTTCATTCTCGCTCGAGACGTCGGACCGTTCGGAGCTCGGCTCGGCACGGCTCGGCTCGTCTCGGCTCGGCTCGGATCGGATCGGCTCGGTTCGGCTCGTCTCAATTTGTCTTGCTGTTATATTATGTTGCATTTATTACAAGCATGCTTTGGTATAAATACGGGTGGCTGATGCCTTGCGTGTCATTCTCGCTCGAGACGTTGGACCGTTCGGAGGTCGGCTCAGCACATTTTGGCAGCCGCTGCTCTGCCGTGCACGTCGCAGCGTCAGCCACGGCACGTCTGCGTCTCATCTGCCGGTGCACTGCCTAGCACGCAGGGGCTTGTCGCTGCGCTGGCCACGGCGTGTCTGCGCCTCACCTGCTGGTGCGCTACTGAACACGCAGAGGCGTGTCGCAGAGCCGGCTACGGCGCGTCTGCGCCTCACCTGCCGGTGCGCTGCAAAGCACGCAGAGGCGTGTGTACCAGCCACAATGCGTCTGCGCTTCACCTGCCTGTGCGCTGCCGAGTGCGTTGGAGCGCGTCGCAGCGCTGACCCCGACGCGTCTGCGCCTCACCTGCTGGTGCGCTACTGAGCTCGCAGGGGCGTGTCGCAGCGCCGGCCACAGTGCGTCTGCGCCAAACCTGCTGGTGTGCTGCAGAGCGCGTTGCAATGCGGGACACGGCGCATCTGCGCCTCACCAGCCGGTGCGCTGCCGAGCGCGTCGGAACAGCACAGGCCACGGTGTATCTGCGCCTCACCTGCCGGTGCCCTTCCATGCGCTTTGGAGTGTGTCGATGCGCTGGCCACGGTGCGTCTGCGCCTCACCTGCCGGTGCGCTGCCTAGCGCGTTGTAACACGGCGCATCGTTGGCCACGGCGCGTCTGCACCTCAGCTGTCAAGCTCGCAGGGGCTTGTCGCAGTGCCAGCCACTGCGCGCCACTTGTCGGTGCGCTGGCGAGCACGTCACCTCCTGACGCAGCGCAAGCCGTGGTATCACTGCGCACCACCTGTCTGCGCTGGCGAGCACGTCGGGGCGTGTCGCAGCATCGGCCATGGCGCATCTGCGTCGGGTCTGGCCTCGCCTGGTCTCATCTGGTCTCGTCTGGCTCCTCTGGTTTCGTCTCTGTGGTCTAGTTTCCTCTTGTCTGGTCTGGTCTCGCTAGGTCTAGTCTGGTCTCGCTTGGTCTAATCTGGTCTGGTCTGGTCTGGTCTCGTCTGGTCTGGTCTCTCTCGTCTAGTTTCGTCTCGTCTGGTCTGACCTCGCAAGGTCTGGTCTGATCTCATCGTCTGTTCTCGTCTGGTCTTATCTGGTCTGGTCTGGTCTTGTCTCGTCTGGTCTGGTCTCATCTGGTCTGGTCTTGTCTCGCTTCGTCGTTTCTTCTCGTCTGGTCTCTCGTCTGTACTCGTCTGGTCTTGTCTGGTCCCGCCTTGTCTAGTCTGGTCTGGTCTTGTCTGCTCTGGTCTTTTCTGGTATTGTGTGGTCTCATCTAGTCTGGTCTGGTCTCGTCTGGTCTGGTCTGGTCTGGTCTTGTCTCGTCTGGTCTTGTCTGGTCTCGTATGGTCTCATCTATTCTCGTCAAGTCTGGTCTTGTCTCGTCTGGTCTTGTTTAGCCACGTCTGGTCTCGTTAATGATTTGTGATAAGATATGTTATTAGTGATAAGCGATAAGATATGTTAAGTGATAAGCAATATTATTAAGTAATTATTGTTTAGCGATAAGATAATTTATTAGTGATTAGTTAGCCTTAATATATGGCCTTACCTGCCGGTGCTTTGTCAAACACGCAGGAGCGTGTTGCAGCTCCAGCCACAGCACGTCCGCGCCTCATCTGTCTGTGTGCTGCCGGGCACGCAGGTCTGCGCCTCACCTGCTGGTACGCTGCTGAGTACGCAGAGGCATGTCGCAGCGCCAGCCACGGCACGTCTGCGCCTCACCTGCCATTGCGCTGTCGAGCTCGCAGGGGACTGTCGCAGTGCCAGCCTCGGCGCCACTGTGCGCCACATGTCGGTGTGCGTGCGAGTGAGTCACTTCCGGACTCAACGCCAGCCGTAGCGCCACAGCACGCGACTTGTCTGCGCTGGCGAGCGCGTCACCTCCTGAAACAGCGCCAGCCACGGTGCCACAGTGCGTAACCTGTCTGCACCTCACTTGCTGGTGCGCTGCCGAGCACGGCGTTGCATCTGCGCCTCAAATGCTGGTGCTCTGCAGTGCGCAATAAAGCGTGTCGCAGCGCACGTCTGCGCCTCACCTGCCAGTGAGCTGCTGTGCGCGTTGGAGCGCTGGCCACGGCACGTCTGCGCCTCCCCAGCCGATGCGCTGCCGAGCACACAGGGGCATGTTGCAGCGTCGGCAGCGGCGCGTCTGCGTCTCACCAGCCGATGTGCTGCCGAGCACGCAGGGGCATGTCGCAGCGTCGGCCAGGGCGCGTCGGCGCCTCACATGCTGGTGCGCTGCAGTGCGCAATGGAGCGTGTCGCAGCGCTGGCTACGGCGCGTCTGCGCCTCACCTGCTGGTGCGTTGCTGAGCGTATTGGAGCGCAGCGCCGACAACGGCTCGTGTGCTGCCTAACGCGTTGGAGCACCTCGCAGCGCCGGCCACAGCACGTCTGCGCCTCACCTGCTCGTGCGCTGCTGAGTGCGTCGAAGCGCAGCGTCGCCCATTGTGCGTCTACGTCTCACCTACCGGTATGTTACTAAGCACGCAGAGGCGTGTCGCAACGCCGGCCACGGCATTCACCAACACCTGCTGGTGCGCTGTCGAACAAGCAGGGGTGCGTAGTAGCGCCGGCCACGGTGCGTCTGCGTCTCACTTGCTGGTGCTCTACTGGGCTCAGCTCGGCTCGGCTTTGCTCATCTAGTCTTGTCTTTTCTTGTTGTATTGTGGTGCATTATCTTGTAGTTGTATTGTTGCATTGATTACAAGCATGCTTTGGTATAAATACGGTTGGCTGATGCCTTGCGTCTGCGTGTCATTCTCGCTCTAGATGGTGGACCGTTCGCAGCTCGGCTCAGCACGGCTCATCTGCCGGTGTGCTGCCGAGCAGGTCTGAGCTTGTCGCAGTGCCAGCCACGGCGCGTCTGCGCCTCACCTGCTGGTGCGCTGTCGAACACGCAGCGGCGTGTCGCAGCGCCGGCTACGGCACGTCTACGCCTCACCTGACAGTGAGCTGCCTGCGCGTTGGAGCGCGTCGCAGTGCTGGCCACGGCGCCTCTGCGCCTCACTTGCTGGTGCACTGCTGAGCGCGTCGTTGCACAGTGCCAGCCACGATGCATCTGCGCCTCACATGCCGGTGCGCTGCAGTGCGCAATGGAGCGTGTCGCAGCGCTAGCCACGGCACGTCTGCGCCTCACCAGCCGATGCGCTGCCGAGCACGCAGGGGCGTGTCGCAGCGTCGGCCACGGCGCGTCTGCGCCTCACCTGCTGGTGCACTGCTGAGCGCGTCGTTGCACAGCGCCGGCCACGATGCATCTGCGCCTCACATGCCGGTGCGCTGCAGTGCGCAATTGAGCGTGTCGCAGCGCTGGCCACGGCACGTCTGCGCCTCACCAGCCGATGCGTTGCCGAGCACGCAGGGGCTTGTCGCAGCGTCAGCCACGGCGCGCCTGCGCCTCACCTGCTGGTGCGTTGCTGAGCGTATTGGAGCGCAGCGCCGACAACGGCTCGTGTGCGCCTCATGCTGGTGTGCTGCCTAGCGCGTCGGAGCACCTCGCAGCGCCGGCCACAGCACGTTTGCGCCTCACCTGCTCGTGCGCTGCTGAGCGCGTCGAAGCGCAGCGCCAACCATTGTGCGTCTACGTCTCACCTACCGGTATTTTACTAAGCACACAGAGGCGTGTCGCAACGCCGGCCACTGCGCGTCTGCGCATCACCTGCTGGTGCGCTGTCTAACAAGCAGGGGCGCGTAGTAGCGCCGGCCACGGTGCGTCTGCGCCTCACCTGCTGGTGCTCTACTGGGCACGGCTCGGCTCGGCTTTGCTCATCTAGTCTAGTCTTGTCTTGTCTTGTCTTGTCTTGTTGTTGTATTGTGGTGCATTATCTTGTAGTTGTATTGTTGCATTGATTACAAGCATGCTTTGGTATAAATACGGTTGGCTGATGCCTTGCGTCTGCGTGTCATTCTCGCTCTAGATGGTGGACCGTTCGCAGCTCGGCTCAGCACGGCTCATCTGCCGGTGTGCTGCTGAGCAGGTCTGAGCTTGTCGCAGTGCCAGCCACGGCGCGTCTGCGCCTCACCTGCTGGTGCGCTGTCGAACACGCAGCGGCGTGTCGCAGCGCCGGCTACGGCACGTCTACGCCTCACCTGACAGTGAGCTGCCTGCGCGTTGGAGCGCGTCGCAGTGCTGGCCACTGCGCCTCACTTGCTGGTGCACTGCTGAGCGCGTCGTTGCACAGTGCCAGCCACGATGTATCTGCGCCTCACATGCCGGTGCGCTGCAGTGCGCAATTGAGCGTGTCGCAGCGCTGGCCACGGCACGTCTACGCCTCACCAGCCGATGCGTTGCCGAGCACGCAGGGGCTTGTCGCAGCGTCAGCCACGGCGCGTCTGCGCCTCACCTGCTGGTGCGTTGCTGAGCGTATTGAAGCGCAGCGCCGACAACGGCTCGTGTGCGCCTCATGCTGGTGTGCTGCCTAGCGCGTCGGAGCACCTCGCAGCGCCGGCCATAGCACGTTTGCGCCTCACCTGCTCGTGCGCTGCTGAGCGCGTCGAAGCGCAGCGCCAACCATTGTGCGTCTAAGTCTCACCTACCGGTATTTTACTAAGCACACAGAGGCGTGTCGCAACGCCGGCCACTGCGCGTCTGCGCATCACCTGCTGGTGCGCTGTCTAACAAGCAGGGGCGCGTAGTAGCGCCGGCCACGGTGCGTCTGCGCCTCACCTGCTGGTGCTCTACTGGGCACGGCTCGGCTCGGCTTTGCTCATCTAGTCTAGTCTTGTCTTTTCTTGTCTTGTCTTGTTGTTGTATTGTGGTGCATTATCTTGTAGTTGTATTGTTGCATTGATTACAAGCATGCTTTGGTATAAATACGGTTGGCTGATGCCTTGCGTCTGCGTGTCATTCTCGCTCTAGATGGTGGACCGTGCGCAGCTCAGCTCAGCACGGCTCATCTGCCGGTGCGCTGCCGAGCAGGTCGTAGCTTGTCGCAGTGCCAGCTACGGCGCGTCTGCGCCTCACCTGCTGGTGCGCTGTCGAACACGAAGAGGCGTGTCGCAGAGTAAGCCACGGCATGTCTACGACTCACTTGCCTTTGAACTGCCGTGTGCGTGGGAGCGCGTCGCAGCGCTGGCCACGGCACTTCTGCATCCCACCTGGCAGTGAGCTGCCTGCGCGTTGGAGCGCGTCGCAGCGCTGGCCACGGTGCGTCTGCGCCTCACCTGCTGATGCGCTGCCGAGCGCGTCGTTGCACAGCGCCGGCCACGATGCATCTGCGCCTCATATGCCGGTGCGCTGCAGTGCGCAATGGAGCGTGTCGCAGCGCTGGCCACGGCTTGTCTGCGCCTAACCAGCCGATGCGCTGCCGAGCACGCAGGGGCGTGTCGCAGCGTCGGCCACGGCGCTCCGCGCCTCACCTGCTGGTGCGCTGCTGACGCGTCGTTGCACAGCGCCGTCCACGATGCAACTGCGCCTCAAATGCCGGTGCGCTGCAGTACGCAATGGAGCGTGTCGCAGCGCTGGCCACGGCGCGTCTGCGCCTCACCTGCTGGTGCGTAGTCGAGCGTATGGGAGCGCAGCACCGACAACGGCGCGTCTGCGCCTCACCTGCTGGTGCGCTGTCGAACACACAGAGGCTGTCGCAGCGCCGGCCACGGCGCGTCTGCGCCTCACCTGCTGGTGCGCTGTCAAACACGCGGGGGTGCGTAGTAGCGCCGCCCACGGTGCGTCTGCGCCTCACCTGCTGGTGCTCTACTGAGCACGGCTCGGCTCGTCTTTGTCTTGTCTTGTTGTTGTATTCTAGTGCATTATCTTGTAGTTGTTTTGTTGCATGTAGCTTGCTTTGGTATAAGTATGGGTGGCGCCTTGCGTCTGCGTTTGTCATTGTGTCTTGCGTCTGTCATTTTGCTCTAGATGGTGGACCATTCGCAGCTCGGCTCAGCATGGCTCGTCTGCCGGTGCGCTACCGAGCAGGTCGGAGCTTGTCGCAGTGCTAGCTACGGCGCGTCTGCTCCTCACCTGCTGGTGCGCTGTCGAACACGCAGAGGCGTGTCACAGCGCCGGCCACGGCACGTCAACGCCTCACCTGGCAGTGAGCTGCCTGCGCGTTTGAGCGCGTCGCAACGCTGGCCACGGCGCGTCTGCGCCTCACCTGCTGATGCGCTGCCAAGCGCGTCGTTGCACAGCGTCGGCCACGGCGCGTCTGCGCCTCACCTGCTGGTGCGCTGCTGAGCGCTTCGTTGCACAGCGCCGGCCACGATGCATCTGCGCCTCACATGCCGGTGCGCTGCAGTGCGCAATGGAGCGTATCGCAGCGCTAGCCACGGCACGTCTGCGCCTCACCAGCCGATGCGCTGCCGAGCACGCAGGGGAGTGTCGCAGCATCAGCCACGGCGCGTCTGCGCCTCACCTGCTGGTGCACTGCTGTCGGCGCGTCGTTGCACAGCGCCGGCCACGATGCATGTGCGCCTCATATGCCGGTGCGCTGCAGTGCGCAATTGCGCGTGTCGCAGCGCTGGCCACGGCACGTCTGCGCCTCACCAGTCGATGAGTTGCCGAGCACGCAGGGGCTTGTCGCAGCGTCGGCCACGGCGCGTCTGCGCCTCACCTGCTGGTGTGCTGCTCAGCTGCTGAGCATGTCGTTGCACAGCGCCGGCCACGATGCATCTGCGCCTCACATGCTGGTGCGCTGCAGTGCGCAATGGAGCGTGTCGCAGCGCTGGCAACGGCGCGTCTGCGCATCACCTGCTGGTGCGCTGCCGAGCACGCAGGGGAGTGTCGCAGCATCGGCCACGGCGCGTCTGCGCCTCACCTGCTGGTGCACTGCTGTCGGCGCGTCGTTGCACAGCGCCGGCCACGATGCATGTGCGCCTCACATGCCGGTGCGCTGCAGTGCGCAATTGCGCGTGTCGCAGCGCTGGCCACGGCACGTCTGCGCCTCACCAGCCGATGAGTTGCCGAGCACGCAGGGGCTTGTCGCAGCGTCGGCCACAGCGCGTCTGCGCCTCACCTGCTGGTGCGCTGCTCAGCTGCTGAGCATGTCGTTGCACAGCGCCGGCCACGATGCATCTGCGCCTCACATACTGGTGCGCTGCAGTGCGCAATTGCGCGTGTCGCAGCGCTGGCCACGGCACGTCTGCGCCTCACCAGCCGATGAGTTGGCGAGCACGCAGGGGCTTGTCGCAGCGTCGGCCACGGCGCGTCTGCGCCTCACCTGCTGGTGCGCTGCTCAGCTGCTGAGCATGTCGTTGCACAGCGCCGGCCACGATGCATCTGCGCCTCACATGCTGGTGCGCTGCAGTGCGCAATGGAGCGTGTCGCAGCGCTGGCAACGGCGCTTCTGCGCATCACCTGCTGGTGCGTTGCTGAGCGTATTGGAGCGCAGCGCCGACAACTGCTCTTGTGCGCCTCATGCTGGTGTGCTGCCTAGCGCGTCGGAGCACCTCGCAGCGCCGGCCACAGCACGTTTGCGCCTCACCTGCTCGTGCGCTGCTGAGCGCGTCGAAGCGCAGCGCCAACCATTGTGCGTCTACGTCTCACCTACCGGTATTTTACCAAGCACACAGAGGCGGTTCGCAACGCCGGCCACGGCGCGGCGCGTCTGCGCATCACCTGCTGGTGCGCTGTCTAACAAGCAGGGGCGCGTAGTAGCGCCGGCCACGGTGCGTCTGCGCCTCACCTGCTGGTGCTCTACTGGGCACGGCTCGGCTCGGCTTTGCTCATCTAGTCTAGTCTTGTCTTTTCTTGTCTTGTCTTGTTGTTGTATTGTGGTGCATTATCTTGTAGTTGTATTGTTGCATTGATTACAAGCATGCTTTGGTATAAATACGGTTGGCTGATGCCTTGCGTCTGCGTGTCATTCTCGCTCTAGATGGTGGACCGTTCGCAGCTCGGCTCAGCACGGCTCATCTGCCGGTGCGCTGCCGAGCAGGTCGTAGCTCGTCGCAGTGCCAGCCACGGCGCGTCTGCGCCTCACCTGCTGGTGCGCTGTCGAACACGCAGAGGCGTGTCGCAGCGTCGGCCACGGCACGTCTACGACTCACTTGCCTTTGAGCTGCCGTGCGCGTTGGAGCGCGTCGCAGCGCTGGCCACGGCGCGTCTGCGCCTCACCTGCTGATACGCTGCCGAGCGCGTCGTTGTACAGCGCCGGCCACGATGCATCTGCGCCTCACATGCCGGTGCGCTGCAGTGCGCAATGGAGCGTGTCGCAGCGCTGGCCACGGCGCGTCTGCGCCTCACCTGCTGGTGCGTAGCCGAGTGTATGGGAGCGCAGCACCAACAACGGCGCATCTGCGCCTCACCTGATGGTGCGCTGTCGAACACGCAGAGGCGTGTCGCAGCGCCGGCCACGGCACGTCTACGACTCATTTGCCTTTGAGCTGCGGTGCGCGTTGGAGCGCGTCGCAGCGCTGGCCACGGCGCGTCTGCGCCTTACCAGCCGATGTGCTGCCGAGGACGCAGGGGCGTGTCGCAGCGTCGGCCACGGCGCGTCTGTTCCTCACCTGCTGGTGCGCTGCTGAGCACGTCGTTGCACAGCACCGTCCACGATGCATCTGCGCCTTACATGCCGGTGCGCTGCAGTGCGCAATGGAGCGTGTCGCAGCGCTGGCCACGGCACGTCTGCACATCACCTGCTGGTGCGTAGCCGAGCATATGGGAGCGCAGCACCGACAACGGAGCGTCTGCGCCTCACCTGCTGGTGCGCTGTCGAACACGCAGAGGCGTGTCGCAGCGCCGGCCACGGCACGTCTACGTCTCACTTGTTTTGAGCTGCCGTGCGCGTTGGAGCGCGTCGCAGCGCTGGCCACGGCGCGTCTGCGCCTCACCTGCTGGTGCGCTGTCGAACACACAGAGGCGTGTCGCAGCGCCGGCCACGGCGCGTCTGCGCCTCACCTGCTGGTGCGCTGTCGAACACGCGGGGGCGCGTAGTAGCGCCGCCCACGGTGCGTCTGCGCCTCACCTGCTGGTGCTCTACTGAGCACGGCTCGGCTCGGCTTTGTCTTGTCTTGTTGTTGTATTCTAGTGCATTATCTTGTAGTTGTATTGTTGCATTGATTACAAGCTTGCTTTGGTATAAATACGGGTGGCGCCTTGCGTCTGCGTGTCATTCTTGCTCTAGATGGTGGACCGTTCGCAGCTCGGCTCAGCACGGCTCATCTGCAAGTGCGCTACCGAGCAGGTCGGAGCTTGTCGCAGTGCCAGCTACGCCGGCCACAGCACGTCTGCGCCTCACCTGCTCGTGCGCTGCTGAGCACGTCGAAGCGCAGCACCGGCTATTGTGCGTCTACGTCTCACCTACCGGTATTTTACTAAGCACGCAGAGGCGTGTCGCAACGCCGGCCACGGTGCGTCTGCGCCTCACCTGCTGGTGCTCTACTGGGCACGGCTCGGCTCGGCTTTGCTCATCTAGTCTTGTCTTTTCTTGTCTTGTCTTGTTGTTGTATTGTGGTGCATTATCTTGTACTTGTTTTGTTGCATTGATTACAAGCATGCTTTGGTATAAATACGGTTAGCTGATGCGTTGCGTCTGCGTGTCGTTCTCGCTCTAGATGGTGGACCGTTCGCAGCTCGGCTCAGCACGGCTCATCTGCCGGTGCGCTGCCGAGCAGGTCGGAGCTTGTCGCAGTGCCAGCTACGGCGCTTCTGCTCCTCACCAGCCGATGCGCTGCCGAGCACGCAGGGGAGTGTCGCAGCATCGGCCACGGCGCGTCTGCGCCTCACCTGCTGGTGCACTGCTGAGCGCGTCGTTGCACAGCGCCGGCCACGATGCATCTGCGCCTCACATGCCGGTGCGCTGCAGTGCGCAATTGCGCGTGTCGCAGCGCTGGCCACGGCACGTCTGCGCCTCACCAGCCGATGCGTTGCCGAGCACGCAGGGGCTTGTCGCAGCGTCGGCCACGGCGCGTCTGCGCCTCACCTGCTGGTGCGTTGCTGAGCGTATTGGAGCGCAGCGCCGACAACGGCTCGTGTGCGCCTCACCTGCTGGTGTGCTGCCTAGCGCGTTTGAGCACCTCGCAGCGCCGGCCACAGCACGTCTGCGCCTCACCTGCTCGTGCGCTGCTGAGCACGTCGAAGCGCAGCACCGGCCATTGTGCGTCTACGTCTCACCTACCGGTATTTTACTAAGCACGCAGAGGCGTGTCGCAACGCCGGCCACGGTGCGTCTGCGCCTCACCTGCTGGTGCTCTACTGGGTTCGGCTCGGCTTTGCTCATCTAGTCTTGTCTTTTCTTGTCTTGTCTTGTTGTTGTATTGTGGTTCATTATCTTGTACTTGTATTGTTGCATTGATTACAAGCATACTTTGGTATAAATACGGTTAGCTGATGCGTTGCGTCTGCGTGTCATTCTCGCTCTAGATGGTGGACCGTTCGCAGCTCGGCTCAGCACGGCTCATCTGCCGGTGCGCTGCCGAGCAGGTCGTAGCTTGTCGCAGTGCCAGCCACGGTGCGTCTTCGCCTCACCTGCTGGTGCGCTTTCGAACACGCAGAGGCGTGTCGCAGCGCCGGCCACGGCACGTCAACGCCTCACCTGGCAGTGAGCTGCCTGCGCGTTGGAGCTCGTCGCAGCGCTGGCCACGGCGCGTCTGCGCCTCACCTGCTGATGCGCTGCCGAGCGCGTCGTTGCACAGCGCCGTCCACGATGCATCTGCGCCTCACATGCTGGTGTGCTGCCGAGCGCGTTGGAGCACTTCGCAGCGCCGGCCACGGCACGTCTGCGCCTCACCTGCTCGTGCGCTGCTGAGCGCGTCGAAGCGCAGCGCCGGCCACTGTGCTTCGACGCCTCACCTACCGGTGTATTACTGAGCACGCAGAGGCGTGTCTGTGCGCTGCCGTGCGCGTTGGAGCACGGCGCAGCCCCGTTTACGGCGCGTCTGCCTCTCACCTGCCGGTGCGCTGCCGTGTCCGTTGGAGCATGGCGCGTCTGCGTCTTACCTGCCTGTGCGCTGCCGAGCACGCAGAGGTGCGTCGCAGCGCCGACCACGGCTCGTCTGCGCCGCACCTGCTGGTGCGCTGCCGTGCGCGTTGGAGCATCGCGCAACGCTGGCCACGGTGCGTCAGCACACCACCTGCCTATGCCACAGCGCGTCTGCCCCTCACCTGTCGGTGCGCGTTGGAGCACGGCGCATCGTTAGTCACGGCGCGTCTCCGCCTCACCTGCCGGTGCACTGCCGAGCGCGTTTGAGCTCGTCGCAGCGACGGCTACGGAGCGTCTGCGCCTCACCTGCCGAACACGCAGAGGCGTGACGCAGTGCCGGCCACGGCGAATCTGCGCCTCACCTGCCATTGCGCTGTCGAGCTCGCAGGGACCTGTCGCAGTGCCAGCCACGGTGCCACTGCGCGCCACCTGTCGGTGCGCTGGCGAGCGCGACACTTCCTCACTTCCGCGTCTGGTCGCGTCTGGTCTCGTCTGATCTCGTCTGGTCCCGTGTGGTCTGGTCTCGTCTGGTGTCGTCTGATTTCGTCTGGTTCCTCTGGTTTCGTCTGGTCTAGTTTCGTCTCTCTGGTCTTGTTTCGTCTCGTCTGGTCTGGCCTCACCAGGTCTCGTCTGGTCTTGTCTGGTATTGTCTGGTCTTGTCTTGTCTGGTCTGATCTCGTCTGATCTCGTCTGGTCTCGTATGGTCTCGTATGTGGTCTCGTATGGTCTCGTATGGTCTCGTATGGTCTCGTATGGACTCGTATGGTCTCATCGTCTGTCCTCGTCTGGTCCCTTCTGGTCTCGTTTAGTCCTCTGGTCTCATCTGGTCTCTTATCTTATGGTCTGGTCTGGTCTCGTCTGGTCTAGTCTGGTCCTATTTTGTCTGGTCCTGTCTGGTCTCGTCTCGTCTGGTCTTGTCTGGTCTCGTCTGGTCTCGTCTAGTCTGACCTGGTCTGGTCTGGTCTCGTCTTGTCTCTTCTGGTCTTGTCTGGTCTCGTCTGGTCTCGTCTGGTCTCATCTGGTATCGTCTGGTCTCGTTAGTGATTTGTGATAAGATATGTTTTGAGTAATTAGCGATAAGATATGTAATTATTGATGTCCAATAAGGTAAGTAATTATTGATTAGCGATAAGATAAGTAATTAGTGGTAAGCGATAAGATATGTAATTATAAGCGATAAGTACTTTGCGATTAGTAAAGAAATTAGTGATAAGCGATAAGATAAGAAATAAGTGATAAACGATTAAAATAAGAAATTAGTGATAGTAATTAGTGATAAACGATAAGGTAAGTTATTACTGATTAGAAATTAGTGATAAACTAATGTTGTGATAAGATATGTAATTAGTAATTAGCGATAAGATGATAATAGTGATAAGCGATAAGTAATTAGTCATAAACGACGATAAGTAAATAGTAATAAGCGATAAGATAAGAAATTATTTATTAGCGATAAGATAAGAAATTACTATCACTAATTTGTGATAAACGATAGGATAAGTAATTAGTGATAAGCGATAAAAGTAATTAGTAATAAGCGATAAGATAAGTAATTAGTGATAAGATATGTTATTAGTAAATAGTGATTAGTTAAGTTATAAGATATAAGCGATAAGATAAGTAGTTAGTGATAAGCGATAAGATAAGTAATTAGTGATAAGCGATAAGATAAAAAAATTGTGATAAGATATGTCATTAGAATAGCGATTAGTTAAGTAATTAGTAATAAGCGATAAGATAAGTGATTAGTGATAAGATATGTTACTAGTAATTAGCGATAACATAGGTAATTAGTAATTAGCGATAAGATAAGTAATTAGTGATAAGCGATAAGTAATTAGTGATAAGCTATAAGATAAGTTACTAGTGATAAGCGATAAGTAATCAGTGATAAGCTATAAGATAAGTAACTAGTGATAAGCGATAAGATAAGTAATTAGTGATAAGCGATAAGATGTGAGATTAAAGATAAACGATAAGATAAGAAATTAGTGATAAGCGATAAGATAAGTAAGTAATTAGTAATAAGCGATAAGATAAGTAATTAGTGATAAGATAATATGTTAATTAGCGATAACATAAGTAATTAGTGATAAGCGATAAGATAAGTAATTAGTGATAAGCGATAAGATGTGAAATTTGTGATAAACGATAAGATAATAAATTAGTGACAGTAATTAGTGATAAGCGATAAGATAAGTTATTACTGATTAGCGATAAGATAAGAAAAAAGTGATAAACTATAAGTAATTTGTGATAAGATATGTAATTAGTAATTAGCGATAAGATGTTTAGTGATAAGCGATAAGTAATTAGTCATAAACGATTAGAAAAGTAAAGTGCTAAACTATTATTAATTTGTGATAAGATATGAAATTAGTAATTAGCGATAAGTTATTATTGATAAGCGATAAGTAATTAGTCATAAACGATTAGATAAGTAATTAGTGACAAACGATAATTAGTGATAAGATATGTTAATAGTAATTAGCGATTAGTAAATTAATTAGTGATAAGCGATAAGATAGTAATTAGTAAAAGTAAGTAATTAGCAATAAGCGATAAGTAATTAGTGATAAGATAAGAAATTAGTGATAAGCGATAAGATAAAAAATTAGTGATAAGATATGTCATTAGTAAATAGCGATTAGTTAAGTAATTACTGGTAAGATATATAGTTAGTCATTAGTAATTAGCGATAAGCTATAAGATAAGTAACTAGTGATAAGCGATAAGATAAGTAATTTGTGATAAGCGATAAGATAAGGAATTAGTTATAAGCTAAGATAAGGAATTAGTTATAAGCGATAAGTAATTAGTAATAAGCGATAAGATGTGATTAGCGATAAGTAATTAGTGATAAGCGATAAGATAAGTAATTATTGATTAGCGATAAGATAAGTAAATAGTGAGTAGCAATAATTCACTATCGCTACAAATATTTTGACACGCATAAGTAATAATAATTGTCAATTAATTTGTGCATTTTGATGACTACCCTTACGTTCAGACGGTGGTTTGTCTGTCGTGTTGTGGTTAAAATGATTAGATGTGAGGTCAGGGGCCGTTATAGGGGTGGTTGGAGACGGCTTTAGGTAGGGTTTCAGCGTTAAAGTCTGATTAGTTTTTCAGTAATAATTCCCGTTTCTGGACCATGACTATTGTGGCTATTTATTGATCAAATCAGTTATCAGTTCTATGTAATAAATTGCTGTTCCAAATTATCCTGAAGTTTCGTTCAAGTAGCCCAAAGATCAGTCGAGAACTGATGCTGAACCTATGAATTATCCCTCGCCCTTCACAATCCCACATTAAATCTCGTTCACTCCGAAATACAGGATCCAAAAAAAAAATTTGCGATAAGTAATTAGTGATAAGCGATGTATATAGTGATTACTGATTAGCTATAATATGGTATTTAATAATTTAATGTGAAATACTTTATATGTGTTGCAGACCCCGGAATATAAGCAGAAATGACTGTGTACGCTGGTTATTTATTTAGATTAAATAAAAGAAACTAATTACCGATTTACACATGAAGTTTTGTAAAGTTTAATTTAAATTAAATTTTGAGAGTATAGGCATAAAAGTTTCTTAAAGGTTCTTAGAACAACAAAGGTTAAATCGATGTTTTAAAATGTTTGACCAATGGAACCTAAAAAATAAACAGTTCTTTATCTATATATAACCAACTAGCTGATGCCCGCAACTTCGTCCGCGTGGATTTAATTTTTAAAATCCCTCAGGAACACTTTGATTTTCCGGGATAAAAATAGCCTATGTCACTCTCCAGGTCCTCAACTATACCCATCCAAAAAATCACGACGATTCGTGGTTCTGTTTCTGCGTGATTGAAGTACAAACCAACAAACAAACACATTTTCGCATTTATAATATTAGTATGATTAGTATTAAATTGCATAGGAAAGTACTGTATTACGTCCATATGATGTATTACAATTTACATCTATACCTACTATGTATAATCATCGTTTGGCATAGACGAATGATATTTACGTTTGGCTACCGACGCCTTTGGAGTAGTATAACTTTGACAAAATAGACCTATCCATGATGCGCTATACGATAAAGTGTACTTGCCAGCTTAAGATGAGCCGTACATTCAAAGTTTCCTATGCATTCCGGGGTTCAAGTTATTTGGACCTAATACTGAGGATTGTGATGACTATAATTTCTGAACTACTAAACCGACAACGTTGAAATAATTACAGGACAATCTTTAGAGTACCTCCTTTCTAACAAAAAAGAATGAATGAAATCGGAATACGCGTAATGAATTACAACTAAATACACATTTTGACTTCAATCCCCTCTCCCAAGGGAACCGTGCTGAATTTAGAGATAAAAAGTATTCTATGTTTTACCATGTAGTATGAACTTAAATCATGCCGTTTCATTTTAATCCGTCCAGTAGTTTTTGCGTGATGCGCGGCCAAGATACAGACAGAAAGACAGACAAAAAATTAAAAAAAATTGTTTTGGGCTCAGTATCGATAATAAAGCGTCTTTCAATTAAAATTTTCAAAATATATTTAATGTACAGAATTCGTCCCTTTACAGTTAAGCTAAACATCAGGGAACGTGAAATCCGTGCAGTGCAACAGTAAAATGTACACTATTTATCCAATACACCTATGATTCATCTAGAACTGTTATGTAAGCCATGTGTTATTGCAAATCTAAAGTAAAAACTACTTGGATTTAAGTTTCTAAATAAAAATAAATTAAACGTGTCCACCTGGTTTCATTTCCGTGGGAGGAAGCCGCAGCTTTCCTCAGCAAAGGTAAGTCCAATTTGAACTTTTTCCTCAACCTACTATTTTGATTATAATAAAGATACTTATAAGTTAGTCCGCTACCATCTTAGACTGCATCGTTATTTACCATCAGGTGAGATCGCAGTCTATCTTGTCATAGATAAAAAAAATTACTTAAAAATTTTCGATGTTTTGTTCTTTCTTTAAGAAAAATAAGAAAAAACGGTAATAAATAATATAAATAAATAAAGTTTTTTTACAAAGTAATCGGTAAAAACCGGTTATCAAATTTGTAATCGGTTCACATCACTAATAGGTAGTCAAAGAATCATCATGATGCATTCTGATGCTGTCTGATCCATGGACATAGGAAACAAACAGGACCGAGTACTCGCAGCTGAAAAGCGAGCCGAGCGAGATAGCTAGTACAGAGGCCGTGTGTCCCTTTCTAACAGGGTGACAATAAGATTTTCGATATATGTGAGACAAATTCAATCTTGCAATCTTCCTACTAATTATAAGTTTATTATAAACACAATTGTTGAAGTTTTTCATTAGCAATGGAAAATTTCTTAGGGATTAGGGATTGATTACGAAATAAATAATACAAATAGTACAAGGTTTCGATTTGTCCAGTCATAGTACATTGCTCGATATTTTAATGACTGGTAATGTGTAGATAATGTGATAAATTATTCATTTTCTCTAGATATTAATCATAATAGCTGGTCAAAGGCACCCAAAGTAATTAATACAGCCCCACTTCCCCTCCCGCGCCTTATTCCGTTGCCGCACGATCGGTATATTTACCAAAATCTTAGGTTAGGCCAGGGTTGTACAGAAATTCTGTTCTATTGGTTTGAAATGAAACATTAAAATAATGAAAATTGTAATAATAATAATAATAACCTGGCAACCCTGAATGTCAGCATACATCATATTTTCTCACCGTTACATTTTTGCCGAAATAAATATTATAAAACGGATTTCAACAGAATTTTAGATTTAATTCAATAAATTTACCGTAGTAAAAACTAATAAGAACAACGAACCATGAAAGAACAAATAAAGAAAATCAAAACAGTCCGAAATATAACTGACACAACCTGTCAATAGATGCCGGATAGAATACAAAAGAAATTATTAGACGAATTAATAATGTAGAATGCTGACACGATCCAGAGCACGGAACGCACAAACACCACCCCCGGACTCGTCGCTCAGTTCCGCCTCGCAGCCACCCGGGACCACGCCCAATGCTGCAGTTGCGTCGAGTTCGAGCGACGAGTTTTTCTCCCCGCCGACGTCGCCACCACCAGTACATCGTCCCGGGCCTTGGGATCCCGAGGCCCACCGGCTTCTGATAGGGTCCCCGCTTCCGGCGGTAGTGTGTCGCGCATGAGGTGGACAACATCAATTAATGAAAATGTCATGCGCGCATACTTAGGGGCTACTGAGGGTGGAACCAACATGACCGCGTACCGTGCTAGGATGCATGCTTTGTTTCAGGTCCTTGAACCAGCTCTCAATGTGTCGGCTCAGCGACTGTCGGACCAGGTGCGGGTTATTCAGCGTAATCACATGCTGGACAACGCCGTGCTTGATCGGCTTCGCTCTGAACTCCAATGTAACCGCGCTACCCCCCCCTCACCGCAAGCTCCAGCACAATCGCAAACTGCTCATGCGATTTCGCTGCAGCCCACTCAGGCTGATGAGGGACAGGATAGCGGGGCTGCACATGTAAGTACCCAGTGTAGTGAACAATTGAGGAGTGCTTTGGAGTGTGCTATTCGGGAATATAGATCTTCACCACCCGAGTTTAGACCGCGGTTACCTCGGTTGCCCATGAAAAATAAGAACAAAGCGCTAATGGGTGCCCTGGATTCACTGCTGCCGAGTTATTTTGACAGCAGCGAAGACCTTTCCGACACACATTCGATTCTGTACTGCGCGGCTGTTGCGGCATGTCGTGTTGCTAATGTAAAGTTAATTAATAATGATACAGCAACACGACCGAAGCCTACCGCACCAGCCTGGCAGTGCAGGATCGAACGTCGTATTGATGGGGCTAGGGCACTCATTGGCAAACTACTCTGCTTCAGGGAGGGCAACACTCGCCCTAGAGTCATGCGCTTTGTGAGGCGCGCTTTCTTAGGGACTGATATCAGCCCTCAAGATTATATGGCGCGCGTCACTGAGCGCATTGACTTCCTGAAACAGAAGGTCTCTGCATGGGCTAGCCGTATTCGCAGATACAAGTGCCGGGTCGAGAGATATACCCTGAATCGCACTTTCCAAAGCGATCAAAGGCGGGTATACCGAGGTTGGGAACACCCTGACCAAGGTGTCACCGATGCGAGCCTACCGGATGATGAAGCCATGACATCATTCTGGCGCAACATCTGGTCGGCGCCTGTCGCTCACACTGAGGGTGATTGGACGTGGGATGTAGAAAGAGCGTGCGATCAAATTCCAGAAATGGACCTAGTTACTATAACCCCTGAAGACGTGGCCACTGCAGCCCGTCACCTGCCCAATTGGAAATCCCCTGGGCCGGACGGGCTGCACAACTTTTGGATAAAGTGGCTACGCAGCTCGCACGCTCGTTTGGCATCCCAATTCCAATCATCTCTAGAGTCAGAGTCGCTACCCCAGTTTCTGACAACAGGTATTACCCTCCTGCTCCATAAATCAGGTAGTACCACGGAGCCCAAAAATTATAGGCCGATTACGTGCCTACCAACATTGTATAAACTTCTTACATCCATTCTGAGAACGAAAATTAACGATCACATCGATACAAAATCCATCATGTCTAATTCTCAGAACGGATATAGGAATGGCTCCCGTGGTACTAAGGAGCTTCTCCTCATTGATATGGCCATTTGTCAACAGGTTCGGCGCTCCCGAAAGGATCTGTCGACATGTTGGATAGACTATAAGAAGGCCTACGACTCTGTGCCCCATACATGGCTCATGAGGGTGCTGGAACTGTACAAAGTAAACACAGTACTACGCGCCTTCCTACAGACGTGTATGGGGCAGTGGAGGACGGTCCTTCACTATCCAGGGTGTCGCCGGACCCTGGGGAGCGCGGAGCCTATAAGGATTGAGCGAGGCATATTCCAGGGCGATAGCCTCAGTCCTTTGTGGTTTTGCCTGGCTCTGAATCCTCTGAGTACTCTCTTGGAGAATTCAGGGCTAGGTTACCGGTTGAGGAGAGGTGGTCAGGTTATATCACACCTCCTTTACATGGATGACCTAAAACTCATTGCCCCCAACAAATCACATCTACTAGAGTTACTAAAGGTAACTAAAGCCTTTAGTGATTCCATTAGGATGGAATTTGGTGTGGACAAATGTGCGGTCATGCATGTAAAGCGAGGGAGGATTGTGGAATCTGAGGGTGTTGAGCTCTCGGATTCCATATACCTCAGATCGCTCTCCCCAACTGAAGCCTACAAATACCTGGGCATGGCGGAGGCGTTAGGTATCAGAGAGGCCGACATGAGGCAGTCGGTGAGGGAGCGTTTCCTTGGCCGTCTGAAGAAAGTGCTGAAAAGCCTTTTGTCGGGCGGCAATAAGGTGCGCGCCTTCAACGGTTGGGTCATGCCGGTCTTGATGTATTCCTTCGGCATACTCAGGTGGACTCAGACTGAGCTTGACGCCCTGGACAGACAAGTTCGTGCGCTGCTGACCGCATATCGGATGCATCACCCGCGCTCCTCGGTGATGAGGCTGTACATCCCGCGGAAGTGTGGGGGAAGAGGCCTTTTGAATGCCAAAACCCTCCACAACCGCGAGGTGTGCAGTCTCAGGGAGTACTTTCTCCACGCCGAGACGGAGATGCACCGCGATGTGGTCGCAGTGGACAGGGGTCTGACGCCGCTCTCCTTGGCTAAAGAGAACTGGCGCATACCTGTGGTGCTCAGTACCAATGACCGCAGGGTTGTATGGCAAGGTAAGGAGCTTCACGGACGCTTTTATCGGGCCCTCCACGGGCCTGATGTTGACTTTGAAGCGTCCGTGGCCTGGCTGCGCTTTGGTGACCTCTTTGGGGAAACCGAAGGGTTTGTGTGTGCAATTATGGACGAGGTCATGATGACGAACAATTACAGAAAATACATAGTGAAGGATGGAACGGTAGACATATGTCGGGCATGTCGCCGTCCTGGAGAAACTATCCGTCACATTGTTTCTGGTTGTTCTCATCTAGCTAACGGCGAATACTTACACAGACATAACCAAGTGGCCAGGATTATCCACCAGCAACTTGCCTTGAAATACAATCTTGTGGAATCGGAGGTACCGTACTACAAGTATGTGCCCGACCCAGTTCTTGAAAATGGTCATATCACACTGTACTGGGATCGATCTATCATTACAGACAGGACTATTGTAGCCAATAAGCCTGACATAGTGGTGATAGATCGATCAGAGCGCCGTGCAATGATTGTTGATGTTGCTGTCCCGCATGACGAAAACCTCGTGAAAGCCGAGAAAGAGAAACTCACCAAGTATCTCGACTTAGCGCACGAGGTTGTCGCCATGTGGAATGTAGACTCAGCAATCATTGTACCGATAGTGATAACCGCTAATGGTCTTATAGCCAAGAGCCTCGACCAACATCTTTCGAGGCTCTCGTTGGGTAGCTGGGTCAAGGGCCAGATCCAGAAGGCTGTACTCCTGGACACGGCTCGCATCGTCAGGAGGTTCCTCTCTCTGGGGCCCTGACCGCCGGTTGCTTGGACCCTGTTCCCGAGACCGGTGGACCGCTATTTTTTATATTTTTAAATATTTTTTTTATTTTTGTTTTATAATGAAATATTTAAAAATGTAAATAATATGAGTAAAAGTAAATAAGATGATAATAATAATACAAAAGTAAGGAGTAAGGGACCATCGTAATCGGCATCTGCATCGTACGTATTCGACCCATCACACAATACAAGAATTTAAAAATTAATGGTCAACATAGTTGTAGATTTAGTTCACGTTTTAACGGGTTGCCGCTCGAAAAAAATAGACTAGATAAAAATTTATATTTTCTTTTTTGTTAAGAAATATATCTATCGAAATTAATGCAATTAAATACGGTGACTTAAAAATGTTACAATAAAATTAAAACATAAGTGTCTCAACTGATTTTTTAGCCAAAATCTTTGATCAAAATAATTTTTTTAGGCTGGCATGAATGAAAGAACGAGACACACGGCCTCCGTTGTTACTATCTCTCTCGGCTCGGATTAGCCTCTGTGTAATGCGCAACAGGAAATATACTTTATCTACTTGTTATAAGGTTCATTTTCGTAAATACAAATTTTCCGAGTGATCAGTTCTGTTTGTATAATAAGTTCATGGTCTGATCATAGAACTAGGAATTACGACTACGTCTGATGCATAATACTCTGTTGTGCAATACCAAAAGTTATAGCTTACACGTCAACGTCATTTACCTGTCAAAGTCAAACATTTGTCAAGCGGGGTTCTGTTCTTTAGGCTAGTGTTCGTGGTCTATGTTCTTTAGGTATCCATTAATAAAATTCTTCTCTATGCATTAATCTGTGTCTATGGTCTATAGCATAAAAGTAATTTAGGTTAGAATTTTAAAAATAAATCAAAATATTATGATAAAAATTATATAAAAGTAAAACATTAAAGAATTAGGTACGAATCATCATTGTACATAATAATCCTTTTTGTATGAGATGAAGATATAACTGTAGGTAGAAATTGTTTGGTTTGAAAACAATGTATAGAAGTGTACTGTTTAAATGGTAAGTTGTATGAATTAGATCATTTTAATAACTTGAATAATATAATATTTAGTAAGTATAATTATTATATGAATTATACATACGCTAATAGCGAATGTTTACTTATGACTTCAGAGAATCTATTATAACCTAATTAATGACTAACTTAAAGCTTATGCAGTATTACTTATTTAAATACTAGCTGATGCCCGCGACTTCGTCCGCGTGGATTAAGTTTTTGAAATCCCTCTGGAACCCTTTGATTTTCCGGGATAAAAAGTAGTCTATGTCACTCTCTGGGTCTTCAAATATACCCATGCAATAAATCACGTCGATCCGTAGCTCTGTTGCGGCGTGATTGAAGGACAAACCAACAAACACACTTTCGCATTTATATTATTAGTATGATTGTTTAAGATTTAAGATTATCATCAAAACATTTTTATATTTATCAAATGTAAAATTATAGGTGTTTTGTACTAATTAATTTAAAATTAAATTGATTTCAGGCTGCCATTAAAATACATTAAAAGTGAATCTATTCCCCAGTTATTTGAAAACACTGCATTTTCGTACAACTTTAGGAACTGGAAGAGATCTATTTCATTATCTACAATTTCTTTCAAAAAACGAAAATCTGTGGAAGAAAGGGTTTGTTTTGCACATTTTTAAGTACTTATTTCTTTTTAAATAAATATTATTGTCTACACTTTTAAGTATTACTCGCATCAGTCTCTTGCATTAGTAACTTACAAAATGTAAATAGTCGTTTAAGTTGCATATGTTTTGATGATCTTAGTTATGTAAGCTACTTATATAAAAACTTAATATAGTGTAATTCTAGCTTGAAAGGCCAAAAATTGGTCCTTGAGCAGAAAAACAACTCCCAAAAAAAGTAGCATCTTTAAAACATCATCAAATTGTAATTCATGTACATAACATCCTTGGTTACTGTGCTTGGCTACGCACTCTTTAAACATTTCTGTGGTGGTGTCGTGTGATGCGGGTTGTTACGTTCCCTCAAATATGGTTGAGCGAAGCAATGGCTGGGTCATGCGTCATGCTCGTGAACGGGTGCCGCCGGTGGGAATGGGGCTACTTTATGTCTGCCCATCTTAAGATAGTAGTTAGTCGGTATGCATTTTTGGAACTTCCCTCATTGTGGAAACACTGCATATATGGCATGGTATTTACTGTATTGTAAATTTGTTTTGAAAAGAGCAACCGCCGAGTTTCTTGCTGGTTCTTCTCGGCAGGAAGGGCATTCTGAACCAGTGGTAGATTCATCGACTATTCAAAAGCACTTGTAAAAGTTTATTTGAATAAAAAATATTTCTATTCTATTCTTGGTTACTGTGATTCATGTACATAACATCTTTTGTGTAGGCTATAGAGAACCAGGGGAAGAGAGTTATAAGATATTCACCCAAAGCATGCTCTGAAGTAGTGGGAATATGGCGCAATATGTCTGTGCAGGAGATAGCTAATGTCCTCAACAAAGATGTGGGTAAGTTTATTGCATAAAATAAATAAATAAAATAGCCTTTTATTTCCGAACATAACGAAATATATAGATTTTTTTTTGTTTTTGATAAATATTAGTTTTCTAAATTGTGTCCTGTAGTTCGGCGTGCCTAGTGGCATAGGCCTCCCCCAACTCACGCCATTGTGCTCGATCCGCTGCAACCCTTGTCCAGAAAGGACCCAATGTCCGACGGATGACGTCTTCCCATCTTCGGGTTGGTCACCCCTGTTTCCTGGTACCATCCCTTGGATACCATAGAGTGACTTGTTTGCTCCATTTGTTTAATTTGCAACGTAACATATGCCCTGTCCAGCCCCATTTCAGATGGTCAATTCGAGAAAGTATGTCAGTGACTTTAGATTTCTTTCTTATTTCTGTGCTCTTTATTTTTTCTTTATAATAATGAAAAAATTTAATTATTTTAAATTTAATTATTAAAATAAAATTAATAATTAAAATTTAATTATTTTTTCTTTAAGTTTAATTCCCAACATACTCCTCTCCATTGCACGTTGACATCTTGCAAGTTTCTCTCATGCATACATTTCAATAAATAAATTGAATAAAATATGCGATGTTTGAGTAAAAAATATTTGAGAATATATGGAGAACATTTTCAAAAACTACTGTGTTATTGAATTTAATTTTGGATCTTTAATTTCAGATCATGTGTTCAAAGCATTAGAGTTTGCAGACAAGAACTCAGATACAGTATATAGAAAAGACACAATAATACATAACCCCCAGATAATACGAGATGTTGTCAAAATATCTGGCAGCAGGTTCAAAATCGTTGCCAGACCTGATGAAGAAGTACATCAAGAGGAGGTATAATGCCATCATACTTACATCCATCATACATTAGCAACCCATCAACAGCTCACTACTGAGCGCTAGTCTCCTCTCAGAGAAGGGTTATAGGCCACATAGTCCACCACGCTGGCCCAATGCGAATTGGTGGACTTCACACATCTTCGAAAACATTATGAAGAACTCTCAGGGATCTCGGGATCGAACCTGCGACCCCCCCCGAATAGGAGACCACAGTCCTAACCACTAGGCTATCACTGCTTCTGCACATTCATCATACATCTTTATTTTATTGCTCTTGTAAATGAATATTTAGTTAATCCAAAGAGTAACAAGTGTTAAAGTAAATTTAATACACCCCCAACATGTGAATCTATGGCTGGACTAAGTATGATATACCTGACATCATGTTAGCCACTTTTCTGCTCCACCATCAGATCCTCTTTCTCGATCCTTGATCATCATCTATCTAACATCTACTCATTGAAACCATTCTAATGAGCCCAAACACACTATATCTGCTGTAAGTTGCTGAGGAGTTGGGTATCCCTCAGACTTCTTGATGTTGCAGCATCAGCTCCAAAGTTACCATGCCTTGGAAATAATCTGAAATAACAGTACACCAAATTTCAAATGACCACCACCACACCAATTAGTTTATAAGACCCTATCAAGAAGGAAATGCTGATGATCTTTAATCGCCTGAACAGATTTTGCTAAATTATTTGTATGTTACATTTGCTTAACAGAAAAAAACTATATCAAAATCAGTCCATTTATTGGTGAACTACAAGGGTACTACAGACAGACACACATATACACATGTCAAACTAATAACACCCCTCTTTTTTGTGGGGGGTTAAAAAGGACTGCCTGGAGGAAATTTGGCAAAAAGTAGCTTAGACGACATGGATTAAGTATACCCACTAGATGAGCGCGAATTCGCGGACTTATTACTATAAGCGGAGCTTATTAACCGTCTTAACGTGAATTGAATTGTAGTACCTACGCTTTTTTTGAAACTTCACCTCATTGTGAAAATATTATATTCTATTCTATTCTAACAAAGTTGCATGGATTAAATCGGCATGGCATCCGGCTGCCCACAAGATAGTATAAAAAACTTATTACAATGTAATAGCTGTATAATATTGTAAAATGATTATTTTGAAAAGAGCAACTGCTGAGTTTCTTGCCGGCTCTTCTCAGCAGAATCCGCTTTCCGAACCGGTGGTAGATTCATGACGTGTCATAAGAGCCACAGGTTGGCCTACGTGAAATAAATAATATAGAATTTGAATTTATAACTCCTGCCTTGCCTAAAGTATTTTTACAGGAACAATTGATTATTATAGAGTAAGGACGCAGTGCCCGCCCCTCCCGCTCCCCCGGAAGCCCTGAGGCCACGCCCACCCGTCGTGTGCGTGATGGGACATGTAGACCACGGGAAAACTACCCTCTTAGATGCCTTGAGAGACACCTCCGTTGTGGACACTGAGTTCGGAGGCATTACACAGCATATTGGTGCTTTTGAAGGTAAAGGCGTAATTTCAAAATGTTCATAACTGCATGGTTTTCACCAACCTGTCAAATCTGAATTGTCAAATCTGTTATTTTATGTGCTTTGTGTTTGATGAATTATCTATACTAATATTATAAAGAGGAAAGATTTGTTTGTTTGTTTGTAACTACTGGACCATTTTTTCACCAATAGAAAGCTAAGTTATCAGGAAGTAGCATAGGCTATAATTTATTTTCACAAAAATTAGATATCCTTAAGAAAATTGCATTAATGCAACCCAAGGTAGCAAAATTTTGCCTACAAAATGCATTATTTGGCGTGCGCTGAGAAAACTATTGATGATACATAAAAATTATGTACTACATGATTAAAGTACTCATTATTTTCTACAAAAAAGTGCCCGAGGGAATATATCTATTTATCTAACTATCATAATATTTAAGTCACAATATTAGCTTTTGTATTCTAAAATTTAATTAGATTGCCGTTACTATCGTAGTATTAATTCTTCCTTACTAATACATAATTATAAATAGCGTGTTTGTTTGTTGGCTTGTCCGTCAATCACGCTGCGACAAAGCTACGGATTGACGTGATTTTTTGGATAGGTATAGTTGAGAACCTGGAGGGTGACATAGACATCCCGGAAAATCAATGAGTTGCCGCGGATTTTAAAAACCAAATCCACGCGAGCGAAGTCGCGGGCATCAGCTAGTTTACTAATTAAATAAAAAAAAGTCACACTTGCACAAATGGTACATATTTAATACATTATGCAATTTTTTTATTTTTATTCGATGACAAGCTAGTCCTTGACTACGATCTCACCTGATGGAAAGTGACGATGCAGTCTAAGATGGTAGCGGGCTAACTTGGAAGGGGTATGGCAGTGAAAATTCAACCCATACCCCTAATTCTATGATGAATGTCGGTTAATTTGCGAACACTTTGAGGGAGCTCTTATTCATAATGATTTCCATATAGCATGATATTGCAACATTGATACCAATGTTATTTCGATAAGCGCTAGGTGGTCGCCCAAGCGCAAGATTTTAGAACGTAGTTCCTTATCGCGCGGTGCGGAAGGGGGCTAGACGGAAAAAATTAAGGAACCGACACTCGACACTTTTTTGAAACCGACACTTTTTTGTTGAATGTGAATTTTGCATTGTGTACGTGATGTAAAATGTAATCGAAAGGAACTACGTTCCATCCGGGTGTCCTTTGACACCTCTCAAGTTTTTTTTTTAAATTTTGTGAATGTAGGATCTAGATTATACAATACAATGCCCATGATCATTTACATCCTTACATTATTAATTCGATGGCTTGCGATAAAGTATTCGTGCAACTACTTGTCCAAATTGTTAAAAGTATGGCCATCTGACTCCTCATTGTTTTTTCAGTAAAGCTCCCGTCCGGTGAAAAAGTAACGTTCCTGGACACGCCCGGGCACGCGGCGTTCACTGCCATGCGATCGCGCGGCGCGCACGCCACCGACATCGTGGTACTGGTTGTGGCAGCTGATGATGGTGTCATGGAACAGACGGTGGAGTCCATCCGCATGGCGAGAGAAGCTGATGGTGAGCTATGGTGTCATAGTTGTAGCTATCACGGGCATGTTATATCAAGATGCCATACAATGTAATTATAGTCCTCTCGATCGAATCCGGCCACGGTGAGATATTATACGGGAGTTATTTTAGTACACAGGTACACTCTCTATTCCCTCACTCTCGTAGTCTGATGGGACGGAAATCCGACATGATCAGAGTGAAATGAGGCATAGGACCGACGGCTTTACTTGATCTTCGAGGCACGGGGGTGAGACCGTCAACTTTCTAACGCCGGGCTAGTACTTAGAATTTCTTGACAGAAAACCCAATACATACATCCGCCCGATTCGGGAATCGAACCCGGGACCTCGTCATCCGCAGTCGAACATGATGACCACTAGACCAACGTGTCCCTGCCACACATACTAGGCCTTTAACTGTGTAGACCCGAATCAAACTACAAACATATACTTAATGTATGTGATGGCTGGGGAATCCCCAAAATATCAAAATTGTTCAACTAGCCTTCCTATTAACTGATAATTTTACTTGGTTAGGTAAATGTAAACGATTTGTATGAAATAGAGGATTTCCTAACTCACTGTGGTTGAACTACAGATGTTGAATATATAAATATCTGTTTGCTTTGTAGATAGTAATTTGGATAAAAAATATATTATGTAATAGCTTTATCGCCATCTATTCTTTCCAGTTCCCATACTAGTGGCGATCAACAAAATCGACAAGCCAGGTGTAAACATTGTAGGTATGCCTCAATTTTATATCCATGTTATATGTGTAAAAATCTTTTCCAAAAACTAGTTACAATTGTGCATACTTTGATAAGCAGTGATAGCCTAGTGGTTAGGACTGCGGTCTCCTATTCGGGGGGTCGCAGGTTCGATGCCGGGTACCTCTGACTTTTCGAAGTCAAGTGCGTTTAAGCAATTAAATATCACTTGCTTCAACGGTGAAGGAAAATATCGTGAGGAAACCTGCACACCTGAGAGTTCTTCATAATGTTCTTGAAGGTGTGTGAAGTCCGCCAATTCGCATTGGGCCAGCGTGGTGGACTGTGGCCTATAACCCTTCTCTGAGAGGAGACCTGCGCTCAGTAGTGGGCCATTGATGGGTTGCTAATGATGATAATGATACTTTGATAAGGCAAGAAAAAGAAACTTCATCCTGAATTATTGTTATATGCATAGACAAGCATAATATTATGTTTTGTCTGGTGGGAGGGAGGCTTTGGCCGTGCCTAGTTACCACCCTACCGTCAAAGACGTGGCGCCAAGCGATTTGGCGTTCCTGCACGATGGCGTGTAGAAACCAATTAGGGGTATGGGTTGAATGTTCACTGCCATACTCCTTCCAAGTTAGCCCACTACCATCTAAGACTGCATCGTCACTTACCATCAGGTGAGATCGCAGTAAAAGGACTAGCTTGTCATCGAATAAAAATAAAAAACAAGCTTATGCCCGTGACTTGGTGAGCGTTGACTACACAAATTTCAAATTCCTATATGGGTAATATAGGGTCCTTAAGGGTTGAATTTTCAAAAAACCTTTCTGTCAGCTGTCGAGAGTATATAAGAGATATCTAAGTCGTAATATTATTCAGCATGCCAAACAGTTTCGTATATAAAAAATAAAAATATAATATTCGTATATTGTAAAATGTAGCCTATGTCACTTGGAACGTTATAAGGAATTGATCGACACCTCATTCATCAAAATTGGTTCAGTAGTTTAGGCGCCACGGTGGAACATTCATAAATACTCACATACATACAAATATGTATTAATATAGATTGCTGATATGCCTTTCTTTTTGGCGTATTCATCATCATCATCATTATCAACCCATCATCGGCTCACTACTGAACGCAGGTCTCCTCTCAAAGGTTATAGGCCAGTCCACCACGCTGGCCCAATGCGAATTGGTGGACTTCATACACCTTCGAGAACATTATGAAGAACTCTCAGATGTGCAGGTTTCCTCACGATGTTTTCCTTCACCGTTAAAGCATGTGATATTTAATTTTCTTAAACGCACTTCGAAAAGTCAGAGGTACCGGGATCGAACCTGTGACCCCCCGAATAGGAGACCACAGTCGTAACAACTAGGCTATCACTGCACTGCACTGGCGTATTAGGGTAATAAAATTTTTCATTTTAACAGGAGAAAACAATGCGTTCCCTTGCAAAATACGGTATACTGTGTGAAGCTCTGGGGGGTGATGTACAGGCGATAACAGTATCAGCATTGAAGAAGATGCACCTGGATACCCTGGTGGAAGCGCTCACTCTGCAGGCTCAGCTCATGGACCTCAAGGCAGCCCCAGGTGGCTACGTTGAAGGTGTGGTTATAGAAGCTCAAGTGGACCCTCGCACTGGGTAAGTTGGATAAGGAATATCAGCTCCTTTAGCACCAAACTTATTCTTTACGATTCCATTACCAAAGGGTGACCAATGGAACCCTATTACTATACCGATTTCGATAATGTTAGCTTTCAAACAGAAAAATCTCATCAAAATAGGTCCATTTGTTAGGGAGCTACGAGGGAACAGACATACACAGATACGCACGTCAAAAACGCTCCTCTTTTTTATGGGGGGTTAAAGAAAAAGTTAAAAATTAAAAAGCGTCTCCATACAGTAAACTTATGTTTTTTCTTAATAGTAGCTGGTTTTAAAATCTTGTACGATGGTACGGAACCCTTAGTGTGCAGGTTCGGCTCGTACTTGGCCAGTTTTATTGTGTGTTGTGCTGTGGCCACAATACAGAATAATTATGTAGTATATAATTATAATATAATATATATTATATATTATATAATTATATATTCTGCAATCTTTATTGACGTGAAATTATATCTCAACCATGCATTTTTTATTTAAATATATTATAAATACATAATTAAATATAAAAAAATATTTTTAAAAAGCCGACTTCAAACTCCCGCGCCACTATACGAAATATATAATTTATTTTTGATATTTTAATAACCGCTCGACCGATTTCGATGTAATTTATATGGGACTTTCTGGGGCTTCCCTTTCAAGCAAAAAAGATTTTCCAAATCGGTTCAGGCGTCTCCGAGTAATCGGTGAACATACATAAAAAAAAACTTGAGAGGTGTCAAGGGACACCCGGATGAACGAACGAAGTTCCTTTCGATTACTTAATTTGGCATTGTGTTCAATATTTTCACAGTAAAATATTAGATCTCCGTAGCCTTGTGGTTTCTACAGTCCCATAAAGGTCGATAAGGGTCGATGGTTCGAATCCCAGCTCGACAGACTGAATTTTCTATTTTCAATTTTATTTTAAATAATTTCTACATGTGGAATTTTTCCCTAATTTTTTTATTTTTATTAATTTATTATTTAATAACCACCATTTCGAACCATCGACCCTTATCGACCTTTATGCGACTGTAGAAACCACAATTCTACGGAGATCTAATATTGTACTGTGAAAATATTGAACACAATGCCAAATTCACATTCAAAAAAGTGTCGGTTTCAAAAAAGTGTCGGTTCAACTTAGTCTTAATTTTTTCCGTCTAGCCCCCTTCCGCACCGCGGGATAAGGAACTACGTTCCAAAAGAAAGATTCCGACGAATTTATAACCTCCTCCTTTTTTTAGAGTCGGTTAAAAATATATAATTATTGTTTCAACAGGAAGCAGGCCACGGTGCTGGTGCAACGTGGCACTCTGCGGAAAGGGTGCGTCATTGTGGCGGGAACGGGTTGGGCCAAAGTGAGTACATGTCCCTTTTTTTTAATTATTCTATGACAAGCTAGTCCTTGACTGCGATCTCACCTGATGGTAAGTGACGATGCAGTCTAATATGGTAGCGGGCTAACTTGGAAGGGGTATGGCAGTATACATTCAACCCATACCCCTAATTGGTTTCTATACGCCCGCCATCATGCCGGAACGCTAAATCGCTTGGCAGCACGTCTTTGATGGTAGGGTGCTAACTAGCCACGGCCAAAGCCACCCACCAGTCCAGACCAGAGAAAATTCAGAAATTATAAAATCCCAAATTGACCCCGCCGGGAATCGAACCCGAGACCTCCCAGTTATAAGACAACAGCGCTCACCACTGAGCCAGGGAGGTCGTCAAAATCATGACTATTGGAAAACTATCCTCATTATTAAAATTATTGTGACGATTTGACAACCTCCTTAGCGCTGTGGTCTTATAACTGGAAGGTCTTGGGTTCGATTAACCCGAGTACTACGTAGTAAGATAGTATAAAAAATTTACTAACCCGATTCGATTAACCCGAGTACTACGTAGTAAGATAGTATAAAAACTTATTACAATGTAAATAGCTACATAATAATATTGGAAATGATTATTTTGAAAAGAGCAACTGCTGAGTTTCTTGCCGGCTCTTCTCAGCAGAATCCGTTTTCCGAACCGGTGGTAGACGACGACCTCCCTGGCTCAGTGGTGAGTGCCGTGGTCTTGTAACTGGGAGATCTCGGGTTCGATTCCCGGCGGGGTCAATTTGGGAATTTATAATTTCAGAATTGTCTCTGGCCTGGATGGTGGGAGGCTTTGGCCGTGGCTAGTTACCACCCTACCGTCAAAGACGTGCCGCCAAGCAATTCAGCGTTCCTGCACGATGACGTGTAGAATAGAATAGATCAATAGAATATTTTTTATTCAAATAAACTTTTACAAGTGCTTTTGAATCGTCGATGAGTCTACCACTGGTTCGGAATGCCCTCCCTGCCGAGAAGAATTGGCAAGAAACTCAGCAGTTGCTCTTTTTAAAACAAGTTTACATTACAATAGATATTATGCTATGTATCCATACATGTTACGTTACCTCAAATATGGTTGAGCGAAGCAATGGCTGGGTCATGCGTCATGCTCTTTAACGGGTGCCACCGGCGGGAATAGGGCTACTTTCTGTCTGGCGGCCGTCTTAACATGTGTTGAATTATAATTAGGTATGCTTTTGTGGAACTTCCCCTCATTGTGGAAACACTGCATACATAGCATAATATATATTATACTGTAAACTTGTTTTGAAAAGAGCAACTGCCGAGTTTCTTGCTGGTTCTTCTCGGCAGGAAAGGCATTTCGAACCAGTGGTAGACTCACCGAAGATTCAAAAACGCTTGCAAAAAGTTTATTTGAATAAAAAACATTTCTATTCTATTCTATTAAGATGGGCAGAGAGAAAAATGTTAAACGGCTTGCTCTTATGCTCCTATTTATTGGACCTTATTTATTTGTTAGGTGAGAGTCCTAAACACGGCTGAGGGGGTGTCCATACAAGAAGCTCCCCCCTCCACGCCGGTGTCAGTGCTGGGCTGGCGCGAGATGCCCTCCGCTGGAGACCAGGTCCTGGAGGTGGAGTCTGAGGTGAGAGGAAACGAGCATCATTTGTATCATCATCATCATTATCAACCTAATAGACTTCCACAGGCTGCGGTCTTGCGCCGCTTGCATCCAGCGGCTCCCTGCGACTCGTTTGATGTCGTCGGTCCACCTGGTGGGGGGCCTGCCAACACTGCATTTCCCGGTGCGGGGTCGCCACTCCAACACCTTGGGACCCCAACGACCATCAGCTCTTCGAACTATGTGCCCCGCCCATTTCCACTTCAGTTTCGCGACACGCTGAGCTATGTTGGTGACTTTGGTTCTCCTACGAATCTCCTCATTTCTGATTTGATCTCGCAGAGATATACCGAGCATAGCTCTCTCCATCGCTCGCTGAGTGACCCTGAGCCTTCTTATGAGGCCGACAGTTAGCGACCATGTCTCGCCATCATTTGTATAGTTCTCGGCATTCGCGAGCGCGCGTGAGCTTTACTTGTGGTTAAGTCGTACATGTACATTGCGTAAGTGTACGTGCCTGTCGTAGGTGGACCGATGGACCGATTTTGGTGGGGTTTTTGAAGTGAAAACTTCTTAGGCGCGTTGAGCACTTCTTTGGGTGAGCAAAAAACATGAATTCCGCATCATCGTCACCGAAAGCTTTCCATGAGCTGTATATATACTGTTGCCCAGGCACTGGCACAGGCACAGGCACTAGCACAGGCACTGGTACAGGCACAGGCAAAGTTATAAAGTTTGGTTCACATGCTCGACGATACAATTCACAAGTTACTTAGTTTTCACTTCTATGGGCGTCCACACTTAGTAGATTGCTGTGGCTTAGTAGCCACTTCATCGTATCGCATACGATGCTTCATATCAGGACTTTGCTTCAAATTGTGTTCCTTCGTCGCAACGAGGTCAGCGGGGATTCCGAATCGGATTTCATTCTTTTTTCTTCAGGAACGAAAAGCAGTCTTATTTTTCCACTATCCATCTTAGACGTATTAATATACATATCAAAAATTTGAACCCACATCGCTTGGGAATCGCGCCCGAGTGTGTTAGCTTTACACCATAGCCGCACACACGACAGCATTGATATTTTGAATTTTCAGAGGCGCGCCAACGAAGTGATGCGTTGGCGTCACAACCAGCGCATGAAAGAGAAGCAGGTGTTGGACTCGGAGGCCATTTCCAACAAGGAGAGCGAGCACCGCGCCCAGTACAAGCAGCAATTGGCGCACAAGCGTTCCATCGGCAGGTTCAGACTGAAGCCGGTCGGGCCGCGGCAGAAGATGATACAAGAGGACACGCATCCCACGCTCAGCGTGTTGGTTAAGGGTGAGTGCTGTTTAAAAATAAAATTAAGTGGCACTCGGGGACTGCCGCGGTTAAGCTATTGCATAGCAATTGGAACGTAAGTTCCTTATCGCGCGGTACGGAAGGGGGCTAGACGGAGAAAATTAAGGAACCGACACTCGACATATTTTTGAAACCGACACTTTTTGTTGAATGTGAATTTTGCATTGTGTTCGGTATTTTCGCGATACTAGGCTACGGAGACCTAATGTTGTATCGCGAAAATACCGAACGCAATGTAATCGAAAGGAACTACGTTCCATCCGAGTGTCCCTTGACACCTCTCAAGTTTTATTTTTAACAACTTATGCAATTATAATATTTATGCATATTAAAAATTATGCAAAAAATAATTAAAAACAAACAAACAAGAAAAGCGCACTGTCACTACTTCGCGAGTGAGATTCGAACCTGCGACATCATACACCATACGGTAAAGAAAGCGGCCGCTCACCCACTGCGCCGAACAGAGCTACTTGTGAACCTCTAAAATGTTGAACGCTTACTGAACGACGGTGTTAGGTTTATTTTCGTTACAGAATTTCTTGATTCGGTCGCCGCGCTCAAACTGTTTGTCCTAGTTCAAAGCTCGCGATAAAAGCTATGCAATAGCTTAAAATTAGTGTGCTTTACACCACACGACTGAAGTAAAACTTAGAAAAGAATATCTTCATTTGCCCAATCAACGGCTCACTATTGAGCGCAGGTCTCCTCTCAGAAAAGGGTTAATCCTTACTAATATTATAAATGCGAAAGTGTGTTTTTTTGTTGGTTTGTCCTTCAATCACGCCGCAACAGGGCTATGGATCGACGTGATTTGCATGGGTATTGTTAAGGACCTGGAGAGTGACATAGGCTATTTTTTCTCCCGGAAAATCAAAGAGTTCCCGAGGGATTTTAAAAACTAAATCCACACGGACGAAGTCGCGGGCATTAGCTTGTAGAATATAATAAAAGAATAATTATTATTATAAGAAAAGATATAATATAAGAAAATAATAAGGAAAGAAAAAGATATAAGAAAAGAATAAGGGAAGAATATAATATAATATAATAGAATAGAAATATTTTTTATTCAAATAAAGTTTTACAAGTGCTTTTGAATCGTCTGGCTCTACCACTGTGCACTGGTTCGGAATGCCCTTCCTGCTGAGAAGAACTAGCAAGAAACTCGGCGGTTGCTCTTTTCAAAACAAGTTTACAATACAGTAAATACTATGCTATATATGCAGTGTTTTTACAATGAGGGAAATTTCAAAAATGCATACCGACTAACTTCTATCTTAAGATGGGCAGGCATGAAGTAGCCCCATTCCCGCCGGTGGCACCCGTTCACGAGCATGACGCATGACCCAACCGTTGCTTCGCTCAACCATGTTTGAGGGAACGTAACAACCCGCATCCGACTACGGGCCTCATAAGAAGGCTCAGGGTCACTCAGCGAGCGATGGAGAGAGCTATGCTCGGTATATCCCTGCGAGATCAAATCAGAAATGAGGAGATCCGTAGGAGAACTAGTCACCGACATAGCTCAGCGTGTCGCGAAACTGAAGTGGAAATGGGCGGTGCACACAGTTCGAAGAGCTGATGGTCGTTGGGGTCCCAAGGTGCTGGAGTGGCGACCCTGCACCGGGAAGCGCAGTGTTGGCAGACCCCCCACCAGCTGGACCGACGACATCAAACGAGTCGCAGGGAGCCGCTGGATGCAAGCGGCGCAAGACCGAAGCCTGTGGAAGTCCATGCAGGAGACCTTTGTCCAGCAGTGGACGTCTATAGGTTGATAAAGAAGAAGAAGAAGAACAAGAACAACCCGCATCACACGACACCACCACAGAAATGTTTAAAGAGAGCGTGACATACTTAAGCTACCCGTGTTAAGGCATTGAATTGAAACTAACAAATACAATATAAAGGTCTTAAGGGAGTAAAGGGGTATGAAAAATCTAACTTTACGTGAGAGAAAGCAAAAGCTAGTCGTAAAATATGCTAATTTGAGAGATTGCTGATGTAATGTTTTGTATTGACAGGTGACGTAGACGGGTCCGTAGAAGCGATTCTGGATATCTTAGAAACGTATGACGACCACGACCGCGTCAAGTTGGAACTAGTCAACTACGGAGTCGGCCAGATCACGCCTAGCGATATAGAGGTTTGTTGCTTTTACCCAACTCCAGCAAAGCTAAAAGGAAGAGTTATGATTTTTGCGGCGCTGATTTTCAGCCTGAAGCCAGCCAGCATAGCCTGAAAATCAGCGCCGCAGCATTCTAATGCTGTAGCATTATGCTGAGGCAGTAGCCTTTTCAGCTACAACATAATATACCTACTTAGCTACTACTTACTTTTTTGTAATTTATTCATTCAAAAATAATATAGGTTAGTGGCTAAGTTTTGTGTTTTTGAATTCCTTTGTATTTTTTGCTTTGTTGTTGTTAAAAAGCTGAATAAATGTTTATTTATTTATTTATTTATTTTAGCAGTCTATGTATGTATGTATTTGACTGTTTACGAATTTTCCACCGTGACGCCTAAACTACTGAGCCGATTTTGATGAATGAGGTGTCAATCAATTCGTTATTATGTTCCGGGTTGCCATAAGCTATATTCTGTACGAAAACAATCAATATGTTACATCCAAAAAGTGGGGGGCTCTTTTGACGTGATAACGTCTTATAAATCGATGAACACCGGCTGCACGCACGAAAAAGTGTCATGTTCAGCCTGAGCCTGCGCGTGCAAGCGAGAGCGCGGAACAAGCGATAGAGAGGCACGATCGGCCCAAGCGTTGGCTTGTGACTAGAGAACATTGTAATTTTCAATGAACTCCTTTGTATTATACAAAATAATGATAATTCAGTGATAATAATTCAATTCAATTCATAAAAGTATGCAATTTTTCATCAATGTTTCTTTATGACGTTATCACGTAAAACTATCGTCCGTAAACCGACTTTACAGACAACCAATTTTTTTGCTATCGTATCGAATGGGATGTCAAATGAAAGAGGAAAATATTCTGAGTTTATAAAATATATAAATGATTATACATTATGTAGTACAATATTAAAATATACCAAGTGACAGAAAAACAATTTTACTATAATATTCCAGCGTTTATGACATACTACTAGCGCCATCTATCGGCAGACACAAATACGAACAAAAATAGTCCACGTATGACGTATCACATCCGTATGGAACAAAAAAATCGGTCAAGTGCGAGACGGGCCTTTTTCTTTTAGGGTTCCGTACATTTCATATTTAGATATTATCTTAGTTCTTAGAAAGTACTAAATTAGCATATGGGGAAAAAATGCTCGTTTGTTTTGGTCACAACTTACAAACCGCCTTATAAATCAGTGGTGTTATTTTTAATTTCATTTTATTTTTATTATTTGTTGTTTTAGCGGCAATAGAAATACACAATACGTGAAAATTTCAACTGTCTATCAATTATTCAACTGTCTGTCAGTATTACTGTTACGAGATACAGCCCGCTGACAGACGGACGGACGGACGGATAGCGGAGGCTTAGTAATAGGGTTCCGTTGGCACTCTTTGGGTACGGAACCCTAAAAACCAGTTATAACAATGCAGAGAAAGATGTCTGTTACATCTAATTTAAGGTACCCCATAACTTTGCTACCTGACGAAACTGGACGGTATTTCGCGTCGATATCGTTAACTTAAATAAATGGTACTCAACACCTCATTAAACTTAATTTCATATTGCAGATAGCCCAAGCCTTCAACGCAGTAATATACGCGTTCAACGTAGATTGTCCGCCCGCGTTGGCCGTCGAGGCGAAAAACGCCAACGTTCCCATCAAGCGACACAACGTCATTTACAAAATGGTGGACGACATCAAACAGGAAATCAGCGCCAGGATACCTAACCGGCAGGAAGAGGAAATAATAGGTGAGTATCATTTATACCCACCCATATATATTGGGGCACCCATATAGCAACACTTGCTGGCAAGCTTAGCTCTGCTGCTTACGCTGTTAGAAAGATTCGCCAGTTAACTGACATAGAAAACTGCAAAAATCGTTTATTTTGCATATCCAATTAGTATTATGTTATACGGAATCTTATTATGGGGTAAAGCAGCCGATATTGGGAAAATTTTTGTATTGCAGAAAAGGGCAATTCGCGCAATCTATAATTTAAAACCGCGGGATTCCCTTCGAGAAAAACTTAAAGAAATAGGCATTCTTACAGTAGCTTCACAATCTATTTATAACAATATAAGTAATATTTGTCAGACAAAGCATTGTGAATTACAAAAAAAGGGTGATTTACACGATAGGCAGGTTAGAGATCCAAATAGACTCGTGATTCCTCGACTGCGCCTCAAGAGGGTCCGAAAGACATTTGTGGGAATGGGCGTGACGTTCTATAATAAAATTCCACAGTAGATCTTAGACTTGCCTTTATACAAGTTTAAGAAAGCAATCAAAACTTCTCTCATGGAAAAAGCATATTCTACAATTGAAGACTATATAAATGACACAAAAGCGTGGATATAATTCGTTCCAGCGATTCATGAGATAGCAGGTGGTAATTAAACTTTATGTCTATTCTATTGAATTGTAAACTAGTTTTGAAAAGAGCAACCGCCGAGTTTCTTGCTGGTTCTTCTCGGCAGGAAGGGCATTCCGAACCAGTGATAGAGCCAGACGATTCAAAAGCACTTGTAAAAAGTTTATTTGAATAAAAAATATTTCTATTCTATTCTCTATTCTATTCCAGCCCTGCGATCGTCTAAAGTTATTCATTGATCGTTATCGTATTCTATGACATTAGCATCAAAGTAAAATAAACCTTAACTGCATTGAATTAGAGCTCAATTTCGCGTATGCATTCTTATACGTTTACGTTTGTACGGTACGCTCCATATTACTAGTGGTTCCGCCCCGAACTGAGAACTCGCGATAACGGTTTCCCATAATTACTTATTCATTCGATACATGACGATCAAAATTGACATTATTATTACGCCCGTTTTCACCAACCATACCTAAATCATCCCCTAAGTAGAAGTCTTTTAACGTAGGTAGCCCCTAAATACAATTCTAACATACCAATTTCATTTTCATCTTTAGTTGTCCCGTAATAACAAAGTTGACAGAAAGCGTCACCTAACTTAACATAGGTAGCCCGTAAAGGTTAGGGAACTGAAGTGAAATCAGGCATCAATTTATAGGTACCTACATAGGTATAGTTTTTTGGAACATTAAAATTAAATTATTTGTACACAGCGACATCTATCGACACGATCAGAAAACATGCAAAAACATACCGCAAAGTGAAGTTTTATTGATGTTTGATATTTAACTTAATAATAATTTTTATTCTTTATTTTCGCTTTGTTTTTTGCATGGACATAGTTGAGAACCTGGAGAGTGACATAGGCTACTTTTTTCCCGGAAAATCAAAAAATTCCCGCGGGATTTTTTAAAGGCGCGGGCATCATCTAGTAAGCCCACAATTTTCAACTTATGATTTCAACCTTAAAATTATCTGCTCGATTTTCCAGGTGAAGCGAACGTCCTCCAGCAATTCCAAGTATCTGAGGGCAAGAAGAAGGTGCCGGTAGCAGGGTGTCGCTGCGTCAAGGGCTCTTTAGCGAGGAATGCGCTCTATAAGGTTATACGAAAACAGGAAGTCGTTTTTGAGGGTAGGTGTACAATAGTCTTCCTTCATCATCAGCAACCCATCAACGGCTCACTACTGAGCGCAGGTCTCCTCTCAGAGAAGGGTTATAGGCCATAGTCCACCACGCTGGCCCAATGCGAATTGGCGGACTTCACACACCTTCGAGAACATTATGAAGAACTCTCAGGTGTGCAGGTTTCCTCACGATGTTTTTCTTCACCGTTGGGCGTTGAAGCAAGTGATATTCAATTGCTTTAACGCACATGACTCCGGAAAGCCAGAGGTGCGTACCCGGGATCGAACATGCGACCCCCCCGAATAGGAGACCACAGTCCTAACCACTAGGCTATCACTGCCATCATCTATTCTTCCTTAGCTGTCTTAAAAGGTAAACGAGTCTCGCAGAAAGGCAACGCACAGCGTATGGGACGTTCTTATCAATGCTATCTTAAACCCCAACTTATCACACAGGAATTATTTTGCAGGTCTCCCAAATATAAAGCAAAATAATTCCCAACCAGTCCACATGTGACATGTTGGGAGACCTTTCTGAAATTATTCCCAACCAGTCACACTGTGACTCGTTAGGCCAACCTACTGTGAAAACTTCGCTTAGTGAAGGAGTGAAGGTAAAAAAAGAGTGGGAGGGAGGGGAAAAGGAGTAGAGGGAGCTTAGAAACCCCTCCAATTTAATTTTTAATTTCAAACCAAAGCACGGCCTGCGGCCGGGCACCGGTATTATTTATGTTCTAACCCAACCTAACCTAACTTTAGATTTTCCATAGTCTGGTGGTTCTTTGGTGGTCTGGTGGTTCTCCCAACGTGTGGTATGACTGGTTGGGAATTATTTAAGAAAGATCTCCCAACTAGTCACAGTGTGACAGGTTACAGTGTGACTCGTTGGGTACATACTGTTTTTACCTGTAGATACTCTAGCTGCATCCCACATCCATGCGACCTCCTCTGTGGCGGGTGCAGCGGCTACTAGCGCCGAACAGGCTAAGAGGCGCAAATATGAAAAACTTGACAGTGGTTTCATATTTGTGCCTTTTGGTGTAGAGACCGTGGTGCCCGGAGGCTCGAGCGCTTTTTGTAGAGCAATCTAAAAAGGTGATCGAGTCTACCGGGGATCCAAGAGCTGGCAGCTACCTTGCCCAAAGGATTAGCTTGGCCATCCAAAGGGGTAATGCTGCCAGCATCGTGGGTACCATGCCACACTGCAGTGACTTCGATGGGGTTTTAGATTTTATTTAATTTTTATTTTAGTTTTAATGTAGTATTAGGTATAAATTATGTAAATAGAATAGAAATAATTTTCGAAATTAATGAAAATAAATAAAATTACTGATTTTACCTCTAAATTAATATAAATGAATTTCTCTTCAGGTAAACTGGCATCCATGAAGCACCTCAAAGAGGAAGTGACAACCATAAAACGTGACATGGAGTGTGGTCTGAGGTTCGACGACGCCGCGTTCTGCGTCGAAGCGGGCGATACAGTAGTTTGTTACAAGATGGTAGACGTTTCCGATACCACCGATTGGGATCCCGGGTTTTAGTGATAGTTAATATTAATTAATGTGTAGTAAGCTTTAATATAATTAGTAAAATACAAGAAACTGGTTTTTTTAACCGACTTCTAAAAGAGGTTTTGAATTCGACACGTATGTATGTGTCTAATATTATTAGAACTGCAAAACATTAGGGCTTCCAAAGAAATATACAAAATTTTTGTAAGTGTGTTTATGTAGGTCCACGCATTTCTTCGAAATTATTTCCTAATCGGATTGTGATCATTCTTTTTTATGTGCTTACATTTACTTCAACTTAGCGAACAGTAAAGGTTTCATAAAAATCGGTTCAGTAGTTTTCAAGATATGGACACTTTTCCATTTTCAGTTATTCTTTATTTCTGTCTGTTCTTTTAAGTCTGTTTAATTTTACGTAAATTATAGCTGTTTCTTTTGTATCGCATTTATTTATAGGATTGCAAATAATAATTGCAATCGGTCAGTCACTAAATGCTGAATAGCCAAAGAACTGAAGCTAAAGTGACTGAGGTTGCCCTGGAGGTAAGCATGTTGAAGTGGCAGTGGGCTGGTAAAATTTGTCGGAGGACCGATGGCCGCTGGGGTCGTAAGGTCCTCGAGTGGAGACCACGTCTCAGCAAACGAAGTAAAGGACGCCCCCCGGCTAGATGGAGCGATGGCATCCGGAAAGTGGCAAGCATCGATTGGATGCGAAAACCCGAGGATAGTCAACGTTGGTCTACCTAAAACAGGCTTATATCCAACAGTGGATTTAATGTGGCTGATGAGTGATGAATAGTGGTACAAAGCTCTTGACCCCAATTCTGTAACTCGGTATCATATTTTTTTTATCCATTGAAGATTTGCTAGGAAAATGTTATTTTTATTTCATAGCAAACCTTCAATAGATAAAAAAACTTGAGAGGTGTCAAGGGAAACAAGGAAGGGAACGTAGTTCCTTTCCATTAATTTTAGTGAAGGAATTGTAATAAACTAGTGGTGTCATCTAGTATTAAATTGATTAACTACGATGAATTATATTTAGTTTATTTCTATTGCAGCACTGTTACAAAACCAAAGAGTTACTCTGGTTTTTTAACAGATGACGTTAGTAGTACAATAACATTTTATCCAATTTATACAATAAAAAATTAGGGAAAAATTCCACATGTAGAAATTATTTAAAATAAAATTGAAAGTAGAAAATTCAGTCTGTCGAGCTGGGATTCGAACCATCTACGTTGAACTTTTAGGCGACTGCCGGATCCACTAGGCCATGCAGACGCCGTGTTGTATGGCGAAAATACCGAACACAATGCAAAATTCACATTCAACAAAAAAGTGTCGGTTTCAAAAATGTGTCGAGTGTCGGTTCCTTAATTTTTTCCGTCTAGCCCCCTTCCGTACCGCGCGATAAGGAACTACGTTCCAAAAATATATGCCAGTGGCTATCATTTTTCAATAGGCACTGAGTTACAGAATCGGGTCTCATATTAAGGCAAGGCGACACTTGTCCGAGCATGAAATAAAACCGCATTTTTATAAAGAGAATCGTCTATTTATTTCAATAACTTGATAGGCTCATAATTCGTCTCTCACTAGTTTTGAACAAACTTTAATAAATTAATATTACATAATTGCATCGCTCACGCGACATCTAGTACCTCCGTATGGAACTAACATTTGTTTATGAACTAGCAAACAATAAACATGTTTATACAAACAGAATATAGCCACAGGTTAGCAAACATACAGTTCGGAAACAGCCTTAGTTTACTGGTGTCTGTAATGAGCACGTAAAAAAACACTGCACGCTAAATAAGCAAGCACTAAGCGAAAATTATATAGCACATCGATAATTGCGATCGCAAATATCTCTCTAAACATAATTTCATATAAATCTTTGTCAAGATCATGCTTAATTAGCGTGCAGCAAAATAGATTTTCCCAAATTCACTTGTCAATCCAAAGCCCTAACACCAAATGTTAGCATGACAGATAATAGCAAATCTGATAATAATGGATTGAGAAAAATCCAAAAGACAGTCAATAACAATTAATCGAACACAGCAAGAACCATCATTTATAACTTTGGTGCCAGGCCTGCATTTGTTCCTGAACTGAATGCTCGTTTATCTATGACCGGGCACGTTATTATATTTTGATTATTAAATTAATCTAAATAATATGTAATTAATCTTGATTATTTACATAAATATAACAAAAATTATATCAACCCAACCGCCGCGGCCCATTGGTCATGGCCTCTCAGTATGACAAGGACATAAGCCAAAGTCCACCACGATAGCCAAGTTTGGCAGACTTCGCATAGTTTTGAGAATATTACGGAGAACTCTCAGGTACGAAGGTGTCTTCAGTTTTCACGATGTTTTCCCTCACCGTTCATCAAATAAAGCGATATACGAAATGAAAACTCACAAAGGAGGTTGGCGAATTTTGACCCAGCATTTTTAAAAACCGTTCATATTCAAAAATCATTTAATTTTAATTAATATTTTTCAGAGTATTTTTCTGTGTAAGCCCGATATTTTTAGAAGATGGGGATCAAAAATATAATTATTATTCACAAGTACACATTATAAATAACCGTTACATGGCAATATACAAGTAAATATCTTTTTTCTGCCAACTTTATTTGATAGACTCTGGTGAACTTTTTTGTTAGACTGGTTTACTAGAACAAGCATGAGAAGTTTGATTCGTGGAACGTGGGCTTGACTCGGCTTGAGGCCCACGGTTCAGTTCGTCTGGGTCAGAAACTCTAAGGAATTCGCCAATCTCCTTTCACTTAATATTCTATGAAAAATTAATCAGTTATTTGCAATACAACTTTTATTAATATTATGGTACAGTTAACTAATTCTGTTGCTATACAGTAACATATTAAAAATATGAACAAATAAGCAAATGTCACAAAAAAGAAATCACTTTTATGCTCATTAGAAAAGCGCGTAGTGGACTTCAATAAATAAAATAAATAGTTCGTAATATTTCTTAATTACTTCACTTAATCATCGAAATGCAGTATGAAAATTACAAAAACAATCTAGGTTCGTAAGTTCAACTCCTTTGTGCAGAGACTATAATATGTTCATGAACTATAGTTATGAGGCTAGATTTGTGTCTATTGACGTGTCAGCTGTACTTTAAGCTATTGCATAGCTTTTATCGCGGGCTTTGAACTAGGACAAACAGTTTGAGCGCGGCGACCGAATCAAGAAATTCCGTAACGAAAAAAACCTAACACCGTCGTTCAGTAAGCGTTCAACATTTTAGAGGTTCTCAAGTAGCTCTATTTGGCGCAGTGGGCGAGCGGCCGCATTCGAGCGCCGATGTCTCACGTTCGAATCTCACTCGCGAAGTAGTGACAGTTCGCTTTTCTTGTTTGTTTGTTTTTTAATTTATTTTGCATAATTTTTATGCAAAAAAAAAATATTGCATAAATATTATAATTGCATAAGTTGATAAAAATGCTAGCAATAGCTTTACCGCGGCAGTCCCCGAGTGCCACTTAATTTTTTTTATTTGTCACGCACACACATCGGTGACGGTGCGGTGAAGCATAAACGAGTCGAATTTTCTGTTTCAAAGAGATGTGATACAGTGCGACAAGTATAACTTGGCGCGGCTGTGCGCCACTGTGCTCAACATTACTATTGCCATTTTAAAGAACATGAGACTAAATTTGGGAAAAAAACATTTTTAATTTACACAATAAACGCAACAGCACACAACGAGATCCAATAGTGAATTTTAGAATGGAGTATAAAAATTGGATGACAGAATTAGTTCCTCAAAACGCCACCGCCAACTTACACTTGTGGCGCTGTAGTATCGATCCTCTTCACCTACAACTTCCAAAATCTAGCTATATTTCAAAACTTACGCCTAACTTTCGTCTTTTATATTTATAGAATAAAATCAAAAATTGCATTGAACTCGATAATTTTTATGGCCGTGTTCACCATGACTAATATTCCACTCTCCCCTCCAATAATGCGTTAACTGTTAAGAGTGGGGTATGACACTACAGTGGGTGGGTAGTGGGTGGGGTTTGAACCCTCGATCTTTAACATTTCAGTCGGCTTTATGCCCATTCCACTATTGAAATTTAATCAAAAGCTTTAGAGGCTAGTCCATGTCTAAGATAAGAAGCAGACACAATAAATCAACAATAAATTCCTTACTCAAGTATAATTAATAAAAATATATTAATTACAATAATCGACAACAATAAAGTCTCAGAGACAAATCTGTTCGATTCAACAACAATTCAAATCGAATAAGAGTTAAAAATAAATAAATTTTCGACACTGAAAAAGCCCACAGTGGTACTTTAATTTCGGATTTACGTCACTTAACTTTTTTCAACTAAATTTCGAGAGTCTTTCTGCTTATTTCATAGTTCATTTCAAATACATACAAAAATCGATTTGTCAAATTATCTCAAAAAGGAATATTTATATGAAGAGAGACATGCCAAATTCATTATTCAAATTTTCAGTATTATATAAGTATCAAAGTTATTAGAAGTTAATATGAAAGAACTATTTTAATCCTTTCCAAAATGTGTCTGGCATCTAAAAAGATTGAGGATATTTTTTAGTAACTACTGGTAATATAGTAAGTCGTTATTAACTACGATAATATAGCTCACCCCTCCAAATTTTTTTTTTTTTAAAGAATATCAGCCAAGTTTTAAGTTGAACAATATCCTCCTTTCCCCTCCAAATAAGCGGAAAGCTTGTGTCAGGAGTGGGTACGACAATAGTGCAACGGGTGGGATTCGCACCTGCGACCTTTCAGTTTTCAGTCCGCACCTTTAACTGTTGGGCTATTGATGCTTCAAAGATAAGAAGCAGACACATTAGGAATACAAAAAGTCTAAAATTAATGACGCCGCTAGTAGAGTCCTTCGAAATCCTTGATATTTTTTTGAATGACGTCTCAGAGCGCACACATGCGTTATGAGTCTGGTAAATACCTACATTCAAACATTATTAATTTTGGAGGGGCGGGCCATATTATCGTAGTTAATGTCTACTTAGTAAGTAATTTGTCATAGTTCGAAGAGCTGATGGTCGTTGGGGTCCAAGGTGCTGGAGTGGCGACCCCGCACCGTGAAACAGTGTTGGCAGACCTCCCACCAGGTGGAACGATGACATCAAACGAGTCGCAAGGAGCCGCTGGATGCAAGCGGCGCAAGACCGAAGCCTGTGGAAGTCCATGCAAGAGACCTTTGTCCAGCAGTGGACGTTTATAGGTTGATAAAGAAGAAGTAATTTGAAAAAAAAAAAAATTAAGTGTCGCAAGGGAAAGCAATCTATGATCGCCAGTATACACCTTTACATCTATATTTACAGGTGAGCCGGAAAGTAATGCCTTACAATAAAATTACAATATTATACACTTGTCTATACAGTTACAGTACAATCACGACACTATTGCTATATAAATCCAACCGTATTACTCTCTCGTACTCGGCAAATGTGAGGCTTTGTCGGACTCCTACAGATCGTTCATTATGACTTGTCCCGTCATGCTGGCACCACTGCTTCACATAATGAAAACCCTACATGTTAAGGTGGAAGACACAGTTCTGCCCGCGAAATTCAAATTTAATTTGGTTTTTCGCAATTTGTAAACTAATACGACAAAGTAGGCTTATGGCATTCTAATTTCGCCAGTAGAATTATCATCTTCACAGGTTTATATAAAAAACTTTACTTGAAATTGTCCAGTTAAAGAAATTAGTCAGAAATCTAGTCTGCGCGTACCTAATAAGTTTACAGCGAGACTTATCATTTTATAAGAAACCTCAGAAGTACGGCAAAGCCTCATTGCCACTCAATCAGTAAGCCTAAATGGAATAATAGGTACAGTGCGACAAGTATAACTTGGCGCGGCTGTGCGCCACTGTGCTCAACATTACTATTGCCATTTTAAAGAACATGAGACTAAATTTGGGAAAAAAACATTTTTAATTTACACAATAAACGCAACAGCACACAACGAGATCCAATAGTGAATTTTCAAGATTCCCATGGAGTATAGTTCTTGCAATTCACGAGGGCGACTGACTTATGATTGTGTGTGTGTCATATCTGTATAAGTGTGAGTGAGCGCAATGCTCGCGCCTGCCCGCTCCCACCTAGGCTTTGACAGGCACGCACACTTATACAATGTGCATGTACAAGTAACCACCAGTAAAGCTCACTCGCCTTCGTGAATTGCAAAAACTGTATAAAAATTGGATGACCGAATTAGTTCCTCAAAACGCCACCGTCAACTTATACTTGTGGCACTGTGAGTATAACAAAATAACCTCACAACTCTTTCCAAAGACACGCCACGGTTTCATAGACTTCTATAGATTATCTAGTGTTTCCCTTGGTACAAGAATGAGGAACCCCAAAAATATCTCATGATAAATCGCATTTCCACATTCTCTCATCTCATCTTACCTGTCCACCCGTCGTCTAAGTTTCCTTAAATAAATTAAAGAAAAGGAATCAAAGACAATATTTTAATACCATAGACTATAAACACACATAAGGGCCATCAAAGGATTATACGGGTCTGCCCGCGAAAAATCAAATTTAATTTGGTATTTCGTAATTTGTAAACTAATACGACAAATTAGGCTTATGGCATTCTAATTGCGCCAATGGCAGTATCATCTTCACAGATTTATATAAAAATATTTACTTGAAAGCGTCTGGTTTAAGAAACTAGTCAGAATATCGAGTTGGACGTGAGTTACTCACAGATTATTCGATATTTTGACTAAATTCTTAAACTGGACACTTTCAAGTAAACATTTTTATATAAACCTGTGAAGATGATACTGCCATTGGCGCAGTTCATAGATTTCGAGTATCGAAACACTAATATAATGTCATACTTAAAGCAATTTTTTTTTACAGAAAGAACGAACTTAAGCTTTAAAACTCGGCAGTTTGGGTTCATTTCACTTTGATGTTATAGTGATTCGAAACTATTACTACAAACGTTGCCGAGATGTGAAACCTACAATAGTTTCGCCAGTTAAACGAATGTGGAAATGCGGTCATAAATTAGTGGGATTTCGCTGTGTAACTATTATTTTTCGATAACAATTCTGCTATGCTATGATGTTAATTCGAATGTACACAAATACTATTAGACAGTGTTATTGAGTTCACAATGTTCCCTGCGAAATAGCAAGGTTATTCCTTAGACTAACTTTACTAAAAGTTTTGTGTACTAATGAATTTTCGGCATTTAAAGTTTAAACAGTCTTCAAAACAGTGGTCGCAATGAAATGAAACCATAGTTGATTAATGATTTCGGCGCATGCACAGAATACTGTACGATATAATATTCGTAATAATATTATAGTACATAATAATTTGCATTATCAACAAACCGAACAATAATAATTTTCTTATAACATGCTGTACATAATATGATAAAGTGATCTTAAGTTATTAGTAATTATTTTAGCTAGTTATGACTGCACAAGTATCAATATTCGTTACTAATTATAATTAATTATGTCCCGTTAATGTATGAAAAAAGTGCTTTACAGATGTGTTTCACTTTTTCTCCAAAATCAATCAAAAACACATTCAATATTCTAATAAAGATACTCTCAATATATGGTATATCAGTTGCACATTGCAATTGTATTTCCATCTCACTTGCATTACTATTAAATTAGGTCTATAGTATTTGCTCCATTGATTTTGAACAAGTTTATAATTACAATTGAGTCATAAAAAATAGATTTAACTCTTAGTACAAGTTTGCACTTCTCGACATCACAGATTTCCGAGTATCGATAAAACATCAAAGTTAAATAACTACCTGCTTAAACCAGCTAGTTTTACGATTGGAGTGTTCCAGTGTCCATAGCAGAATTTGTTTTTGTAATGTTGTTCTCGTTAGTTAATAATAGTATATTCATCAAAAGTATATTGATCCAGCTGCCCACAAATAGTATAAAAAACTTTTACAATGTAATAGCTTCATAATAATATTGTAAAATGATTATTTTGAAAAGAGCAACTGCTGAGTTTCTTGCCGGCTCTTCCACCGGTACCGGTAGTAGAGTTATGACTTGTCATAAGAGCCACAGGTTGGTCTACGTGAAATAAATAATTTTGAATTTTGAATTTTTTTGAATTTTGAATTCAAACTTGGCTAAATAAAAATTGGAAGTACTGAATGTACGACTTTAAAACAAAATAATATAGGTGTATTTTCGACATTATAGTATGTAGTTTGATATTAGAACTCGATCGATCGATCTACAAACGTTTTCCAGATGTGCAAAACTCGTACTAACCCTTAGGGCGAAAACACAACACTGCGGTGCGCCGACGCATCACAAGAATTTATTACGTCGCACGCCGTATTGCAATAGGAATACGGTAGAGAATCGCTTGCGATGCGGCATCGTCTTCGCGATACGTCGTCGCGTGTGGTTTCGCCCTTAATAGTGGTGTAAAATACGAAACTCATCTGTAAAATACGAAAGCACTAGCACGTAACGGGTTACACGGGTCTGCCCGCGAAATTCTAATTTGATTTGGTTTTTCGCAATTTGTAAACTAATACGACAAAGTAAGCTTATGGCCTTCTAACTGCTCCAGTGGAATTATCATCTTCACAGGTTTACATAAAAATATTTACTTGAAAGTGACCACTTTAAGAAATTAATCAAAATACTGATTTGGACGTGAGTTACTCACAAATTAGTTGATATTTTGATTAATTTCTTAAAGTGGTCACTTTCAAGTAAAGATTTTTATGTAAACCTGTGAAGATGATAATTCCACTGGCGCAACTAGAAGGCCATAAGCCTAGTTTGTCGTATTAGTTTACAAATTGCGAAAAACCAAATTAAATCTGAATTTCGCGGGCAGACCCGTGTCTTCCACCTTAATCACTCGGAACTATCACAATAAGAGCTGGTGGCGGCTAGTCGACGATATCGATCCTGTCCGCGCGTCTCAGCCGCGAGTCCCCGTTCTGTGACTTCGCGGGTCGCGCCCACGTGTTCACACAGCCGTCCGCGCACGCCGTTATGAGGTACTCCGCCCGAAACAATAGCGCTGTTAACCGCTCGTGGGCTATCTTCTTACACACGAGCGGTTCCAGCACGGGACACTCGTCGAACCTTGGACAGGAAGGCGTCCCGATGAGCTTCAACGGGTCAAAACTGTCCGAAGTTACAGATTTCCCTCTCAACGCCACCGTATTCGTCGTGGACTTCTCCGCTGGTTTCGTCAAGCTGAAGTTTCGTCTGTGGTCCGAACGTCGTTCCCCGAACGAAAAACCGGCGAGACGTTGCGTGAAGTTGACTCCCAAAGAGCCGGAAGTTTCTTCTTTCGCTTTCCCAACGCTGATGTTTAGGGTTGAAACGTTGTTGGACTTCGTTTTCGCGACCGGTTTCGCCCCAGACGGTTCTCCGGACGCGTTCCCGCTTAGTTCCGCGTGTTTGTGACCGATTTTATTCGTCTTCGCGCATTTAACCGGGACTTTAGTTCCTGGTATTCCGTTCGGGGAGAAATTTTGACTATTCGGGGATAGGTGGGCGGACGCTCTCGCTCTGACGGGCGGCCTCAAGACGTCCTCTGTGAGATCCCACAAACATAACTGCGTGTCCTGAGAAACACTCCCTAGCCTGTAACACTGAACACTTTCACTTTTCTTGTCCTCGTCCACTTCGTGTTCTGGTTCAGTGAAACTCACCACATAAGGGTCGAACGCCACTACTGAAACCCACGACCTATGCCCTTGCCCTCTGGCTACCACTCGTCTTTCACTAAACGACCACACTGTCACTAAGTCATCCTCGCCCCCAACCACAACATATTTCCCGTCGGGTGACCAACAGACACACAAAAATCCACCAAAATATGATCTCGCTCGTCCTATTAACTCCATAGTATCGTAATGAAACACGCGTAAAAACCCGTCCTGGGAGACGACGGCGAGGTTCGTCCCGCACGGCGAAAACGCGAACTCGTTTATACAGCTGCCCTCGGCGCCTATGACCCACCTGAAAAATGAGAGTCTAATATTAACAAGTGTAAATTAAAAATTTTTATGCAAACTTTTAGTAGCTACATCATTAGACTCTGGATATCATCTAGGATCAGAGTAATCAAACGAGCCCAAACTCGATGGGGTTACGTCGTTTTATTACTGAGTTCCGATAGCCATCTTCCGTCTCCATCATCAGATCAGCTCGATGTCACAATAATATTGCATTGTCATCCGATTTACACATAAATGCAAAATTTCAGCTCGATCAGAAACCGGGAAGTGGGTCTAATTCGTCTTGCAAGATTTGACCCAAACAAACATTGCAAGTTAAATAAAAGCTTGTAAAAATACTATAAACTAGATAAATACTGTTGAGAAATATAGGCACAGTTTAAAGAAAGACATAAAAAAAATTCTTTTCAAAAAACCGACTTCTAACGCCACTACAAAGTATAAAAATAATTTTAGTTTGTCCACGTTTGTTGAAGTCGGGCGGGCTTATATACAAACTATGAAACCGATGCGCGACGCTACAGAATATGATAGACTCGTAGTTTGTATTTTAGGCCCGCCCGACTTCAACAAACGTGGACAAACTAAAATTATTTTTATACTTTGTAGTGGCGTTAGAAGTCGGTTTTTTGAAAAGAATTTTTATTTTAAGCTTTTAAGTGTAGTATCCTATGATTGAGGAGCTAGGACCTGGAGCTCCATGATGTAGTCCATTACTTGTTACCTACAATATCAATTCGTAATCGAAATTTCCTAAATCGCCATAGTTTTAGCCTGCAGCATCAGGCTTAAGGAGTTGAAGGTTAAAATTTTTATGGGACCATTTCGCAAACATACTCTGTCGATAAAAAAAAAACACGCGAATCGGTCCAGTAATCCCGGAGAAATCGGTGGACATACATAGAAAAAAAAACTTTTTGGAAGTCGGTTAAAAATAAATTTTATTGGCAGTGTAAAACTATGACGAATTAAAGAACAGAAAAGAATCTTTTTTCAATTCACACATACATAGTGCGATAACACATTCGATAACATAAAAAAACCCTTACCTTAATCATACTAATATTATAAATGCGAAAGTGTTTTTGTTGGTTTGTCCTTCAATAACGCCGCAACAGAGCTACGGATCGACGTGATTTTTTGCATGGGTATAGTTAGTTACATCTACCTGGAGAGTGACTTATGTTACTTTTTATCCCGGAAAATAAAAGAGTTCTCGAGGGACTTTAAAAACTAAATCCACGCAGATGAAGTCGCAGGCATCAGCTAGTAAATGATACGGCTCAAATTTTTCGATCGCCTAGTTCCTACCTACGTCGCGTAGTTTAGAGCCTGCCACCCATTTGATGAAGTCAGAGATCTACACCTCTGAAACACATCAAAAATTCCGAGGCCAGCAGGATTCGAACCCACATGTCTTGGGAATCGCGCCCGAATGTGTCAGCGTTACGCCACAGCCGCACACACGTCAGCATCGAAATTAGTGTATCTACTTTTTTCCAGTTTAACGCCTCACCTGTAGAGCGGGTTCCTGGTGGACTTGGTGCGACACGTGTGTATCGAGTAGCCGTCCCCCTGCTTGAACAGCTGGTAGTGCGGCGGCGTGGCCCCGCAGGTCAGCTCCTCGTTGTACACGTACAACTGGCCCGACGCGTGCGCGCTTATGAACAGGTTACTGGAGCCCGGCACCCATTTTATGCAGGTTACCCGTGTCTTGTCTATCATTCTCTGGATGAAATAGACAAAAAAATCGTAAATTTTTTGGGTTCCGTACCCAAAGGGTACCAACGGGACCCTATTACTAAGCCTACGCTGTCCGTCCGTCCGTCTGTCAGCGGGCTGTATCTCGTAAACCGTAATAGATAGATAAATGAAATTTTCACATATTATGTATTTCTATTGCCGCTATAACAACAAATAATAAAAATTAAATTAAATAAAAAAAAAATTAAAATATTTCCATGGGTACATGGAAATATTTTTATTTAATTTTTTTAACGGAACCCTAAAAGAGCGAGGCCCGACTCACTCTTGCCCGATTTTTCATAGACAAAACAGCTTAGACATCACTACATATTATAAAACAAAGTCCCCCGCCGCGTCTGTCTGTCTGTCTGGATTTTCATGCAGTTTTCAGCAATAGATAGGGTGATTCATGAGGAAGGTTTTAGTGTATAATTTGTTAAGGTTTTGTGTAAATTAGTTGAAATATGACGATAATTGTTGCCAATGTCGGAAAAATTCAAGCCGCTTGGGAGCTTTCATCGAAAACGCTGCCTAATCCCTTTGAGATATAAGAAAACAATTTATGGTGGTGGTATGGTGGGATAAGTCTTTACAGAAAAGTCTCCGATATCATATATCTATCTTTTAAGGATAGCTCACTATACCCATTTTAACTTCTAAAAAAATGGTCACATACCGTACGGTAATTGGAAATCTATTTTGACGGATACAGTATTAATCCTTATCAACTTAAATACATTAGTTACCATAAGCATTTCATGCACATTCTCTACAACCCGTGCGGAGCCGGGGCGGGTCGCTAGTGGGAAATAAAATTAAAACAAAGATGCGCCCACTTCGCTCATCAAATTATCAAGATTACTTTGTAAGTATATATTCTGTGACATTAAAACTTGGTAAGGTACAAATAAACGAGTCGCAGGGAGCCGCTGGATTCAAGCGGCGCAAAACCGAAGCCTGTGGAAGTCCATGCAGGAGACCTTTGTCCAGCAGTGGACGTCTATAGGTTGATAAAGAAGAAAGAAGAAGAAGAAGGTACAAATTGGTCCTATATTCTCTCAGTTTATTATCATCATCATCATCATTATCAACCTTTAGATGTCCACTGCTGGACATAGGTCTCCTGCATGGACCTTTACAGGCTTCGGTCTTGCGCCGCCTGAATCCAGCGGCTCCCTGCGACTCGTTTGATGTCGTCGGTCCACCTAGTGGGGGGTCTGCCAACACTGCGCTTACCGGTGCGGGGTCGCCACTCCAGCACCTTGGGAGTGGGACCCCAACGACCATCAGCTCTTCGAACTATGTGCCCCGCCCATTTCCACTTCAGTTTCGCGACTCGCTGAGCTATGCCGGTGACTTTAGTTCTTCTGCGGATCTCTTCATTTCTGATTTGATCTCGCAGGGATACCCCAAGCATAGCATCCATCGCTCGCTGAGTGACCCTGAGCCTTCTTATGAGGCCCACAGTTAGCGACCAGTTTATTATGCCACACCACAAATGGGCTTAAAATTGTGCCACTTTTGGGATCCAAGGTTTAATCCCAAGCACTCTTACCTTTCGGAGCTATGTGCGGTTTAAGCAATTATCACTTGCATTTTAACAGAGAGGGAAAACATCGTGAGAAAACCTTAAGTCTGCCAACCAGCGCTTGGTCAGTTTAGGCGCGCTTGCAGAAATGTTCTTAACCCAGAGTTAGCTGATTTGACAGATTTCGTATAAAGCTTCTCTCAAAATTACAAATTTATTCCTGGGTTAACTAACCCAGTGTCTCTGCAAGTGGGCCTTAGTAGACTAAGCCCAAACCCTTCTCATTCAAGATGAGAGGCTAATATAGATTCTTCATCATCATCATCATCATTAGCAACTCATCAACGGCTTACTACAGAGCTCAGGTCTCCTCTCAGAGGAGGGTTATAGGCCATAGTCCACCACGCTGGCCCAATGCGAAGTGGCGGACTTCACACACCTTCGAGAACATTATGAACTCTCAGGTGTGCAAGTTTCCTCACGATGTTTTCCTTCACCGTTGAAGCAAGTGATATTTTAATTGCTTAAACGCACTTGACTCCGAAAAGTCAGAGGTCCGTACCCGGGATCGAACCTGTGACCCCCTGAATAGGAGACCACAGTCCAAACCACTAGGCTATCCCTGCTGATAAACCTGAAAGTAAAAGAAGCTGAAGTAAAATCTTACCTCCTCATTATATAATTTGCTTAGCTCCTTCTTGATGGGGTCTATGAGTTGTATCTGTCCGGTCGAGAACCCTATAATTAGGGACACACTCTCTGGGGTTATAGTGACCGTGTTGAAATCGTGACATGTTGGGTTGGTTCCCTTGTACATCTTTTTGTCCACTGGTTTCGTGAGATCTGCCGCCTGGAAAAAGAAAAATAAAAACATTTAGATGCTTTTGGCCCAGTGCACATAAATGGCGTCGAGGCGCAGCTTTCTTTTAAGAGGAGTATCTCTCTGCTCTTCTCTCAAGTGCACCACATACTATCGAATTTTGATTCTTATTTGAATGATTACCAATCAAAATTCATGAAATTTTGTAGACACATTCTAGAAATATTATGTTCATCTGCAGTTTATCAGTTTTCCGTAAAAATAAGTATTTTCTAAGATTTTCATACAAGTCAGTTTATTTGTGATCTAAAGAAAATATTCTGTTTCCAGCCTACAGGTTAGTGTATCGTCAGCATTACATTTGGCCTACATCGAATCTGCAATTTTAATTATGTATTGAGTTTTATTGCAGTTAAGTTATGTCACTTCAGTTATATTCGTAAGTCTGTGCAGTCATAAGTTCCAGTACAAGAGACTGTGCAGTTGGTCAGCAATTAAGACTTCAAAACTCAAACTCAAACTTATTTATTTCATGTAGGCCAACCTGTGGCTTTTATGACACGTAAAGATTCTACCACCGGTTCGGAAAGCGGATTCTGCTGAGAAGAGCCGGCAAGAAACTCAGCAGTTGCTCTTTTCAAAATAATCATTTTACAGTACAATATTAATAAGTAGCTTCTTCTCTATCGGTCACTCTTGTCAGAGTGGTCGTGGCTGCTGGGATGATGTGACATTAGTTGATAGTTGTCAGTCTCCTTGATTGTTTTTGGATCGCACCGCCTCCCGTGCGATGCTCCTCCACTTGCGACGGTCAGTTGCATTGCGGGAGCACTCCACCACAGTTGTCCGGGTCACCGCTTTCATCAAGTCCGTCCAGCGCGTTGGTGAGCGTCCTCTCGTTCTTTTCCCTTCCACCTGACCCTGCACCACCAACCGTTCAATTGACCCTTCATTTCTAGAGATGTGACCGAAGAACTTCAGAATTCGCAACTGCACAGTCGACGAAAGCCTTTCTGTTATCTTTAGTTCTTTCAAGATGGAGTTGTTGGTTCTGAAGGCCGTCCAAGGGATCTTCAAAAGGCGCCTCCAGCACCACATCTCTAAGGCATCAATTTTACGGCGGTCCTGCAATCTAAGGGACCAGGTTTCAGCTCCGTAGAGGAATGTTGGGAAGACAAGGCACCTCATAAGTCGAACCTTAGTGGTTTTGGTGATCCTTCTGTCCTTCCAGATTTTGTTGAGCTTCTAATAAGTAGCTATTACATTGTAATAAGTTTTTATACTATCCTGTGGGCAGCTGGATGCCAAGCTGATTTAACCCGTGCATCTTTGTTAGAATAGAATATGACATTTCCACAAAACGTACTAACAATTCAATTCATGTCAAAGACGGGCAGACAGAAAGTAGCCCCATTCCCGCCGGCGACACCCGTTCACGAGCATGACGCATGAATCAAATCAAATTAAATCGCATCAAAGTCTGGAACATCGGCGCAAGGTTGCCTGTCTGTCGATATTTTACAGAATATATTTCGGAGAGTGTGCTCAAGAACTATTTGAACTAGTTCCTCCATCACCCTTCTACCATCGAACCGCAAGGCATCGCTCGAATCTGCACCGCTACGTGGTCGAAATTCCACGATCCCGCACTAAGCGTTTTGCTTTCTCGTTCTTAATACGCACCGCTAAAATTTGGAATACCCTTCCGGCTTCCGTTTTTCCAACTGACTATAACTTGGGTACCTTTAAATCAAGAGTGAATAGGCATCTTCTAGGCAAGCGCGCTCCATCTTAGGCTGCATCTTCACTTACCATCAGGTGAGATTGCAGTCAAGCGCTGGTCTATATATTTAAAAACAAAAAAAAAAGTTAACTGCAATAGAACTACATTCAAACTGCAATTCTTAACTCTGCTTGCTATCTGTCTGTTTAGAACAGTGTATTCTTGTATAAGCCACTAACAACAATTGTTTTTTACCTGCTATCTGCAAGTAAAAGGAAGTTGGTAATTATTGCAATATAGAAAGAGAAATAAGTAACATCATTTCCTGCAATAAAATTAAAAATGCTCAAACAAAACCATTTTAAAGTGTATGACACCTCTGTAATCAATACTAGAGTTTTATCAGTGGAGGCTCTCAAGTTACAGATAATATTATGGGACTTTTATTTATTTAAAAACTTTTCTGTTTGTATTTTTTTTTTAACTATAAAGACTGACTTCAATCTCACTTGATGTTAAGTGAAGATGCAGCCCACAATGGGATGCGCTTGCCAAGAAGTTTAAGAACGCGTATAACACCAAAAAAATCAGATTTCGCGATGAGATAAAACATAGCCGCAACCTCATGTGAGGCGCGAAAAAAGAAAGCGTTTTGCGCGGAATAGGGGTGTAGTAAGCGCCAAATACTTTGTAACTCGTAAAATATTCATTTTCTTTTCAATTCACTAGGCTACTCTCTTGATAATATCAATTGGAATTTAATGTAAAAATTTTGGCTCTGTAATATGCAACACATTGAAAATAAATGAATATTGGTTAAAAATTAGACCTAACTTCGCGATTTTTTATTATCGAACAAATTTCATCATTTTATGTTTTTGCCCAAGCCCGTCCCTTGGCAGTATGATGTAATTTTTGCGTGTTTTTTTTTCGGATAATTGAAACTTGAACTACTACTGTAAAAATCAAATCTGTTTACTGTTAACGAGCGCACACCCACTCTCAGGTAAAACAGACCTACTGTTTTCAACAGTTAAAAGAGTGTTGTATTCAAGTCAATCATGCAGCAATTGATTGAGGTGATTTTTGCATGGGTATAGTTGAGGACTTGCAGTGTCATAGAATACCTTTTATCCCAGAAAAACAGAGGAGGAGATGTTTAAAAAATTCCATGCGAAAGTCATGGGCAAAACTTGCATCAAACCTGATATAAAATTGTCTAAAGGTTATTCTACCGATCGCACTCGCACTCGATGGCAATAGCGTCAAAGCAAAATAATCCTTGATTGTATTAATTTAAAGTAACAAATTCAGTACAACCGATTTTAACATGGAGCGTTCTTACTTAAATAAACTTATATGAATGCATACACGAAATTGAGTTCTAATTCAATACTGTTATGGTTTATTTTACTCTGACGCTAATGCCATGAAATGAATAAGTTTTGATCGGCAACTTTTAGACAATCGGGGGGCTGATTTCATTGGTGGCTAGACTATGAATGAATATGCTTTATTGTACAGTGATAGCCTAGTGGTTAGGATTGAGGTCTTGATGCAAATTGGTAAATAGTGGCAGACAAACAAACTTTGAGTTTTATTTCTAGCTTTATAATTGCTAAGATTACAATAATTAAAGGAGATTGGCGAATTCTATAGAGTTTCTGACCCAGACAAACTGAACAGTGGCCCATGTTCACAAATCAAACTTCTCAATTCTCATACTTGTTCTAGTAAACCAGTCTAACAAAAAAGTTCATCATTCTATCAAATAAAGTTGGGAGAAAAAAGATATTCACTTGTATTGTCATGTAACGGTTATTTATAATGTGTACATGTGAATAATTATACTTTTGATCTTCTAAATATATCAGGTTTACACAGAAAAATACTCTGAAAATTAAAATTAAATGATTTCTGAATCTGAACGCTTTTAAAAAATGCTGGGTCAAAATTCGCCAACCTCCTTTAAAATAATAATAAAAACGCACAGGTCCCTGATAAGAGAGGTAAATGAATATAGAGAACCACAATCACTACGATCATTATCAGTAGTGGTAGCCATGGAAGTAGGTAGTAATGTAGCATTGTATTTATCAAATAGCCAAAAAGTCACTGGGGGTGGCAGGTTCGAATCTGGGCACGCACCTCTGACTTTTCAGACTTTAAAAAATTAAATATCACATCCTTCAACAGTGAAGGAATACATCGTGAGGAAACCTGCACACCTGAGAGTTCTCCATAATGTTCTAAAAGGTGTGTGAAAATCTGCCAATTCGCACTGGGCCAGCGTGGTGGACTATGGCCTATAACCCTTCTCTGAAAGGAGACCTGTGCATAGCAGTGAGCCATTGATGGGTTCCTGATGATGATGATACTTTTAATGTACAGTGTACACCACATAATATAAGAGCAATACTAAAAACAATGATTGTACATACAATTTCACTATGACATAATCCTAACTAACATATAAATGCGAAAGAGTGTGTGTTTGTTGGTTTGTCCTTCAATCACGCCGCAACAGGGCTACAGATCGACGTGATTTTTGCATGGGTATAGTTGAGGAGCTGGAGAGTGACATAGGCTACTTATTATCCTGGAAAATCAAAGAGTTCCCAAGGGATTTTAAAAATTAATCCACGCGGACGAAGTCGCGCGCATCAGCTAGTATGAAAATAAAGGAAGATTTATGTCTCCAATTTATTGCAAACTGATATCTAGATAATTTACGCATCAGTGTCGTGCAAAAGAAAACTTTATCTTACTTATGTATGATTTTGCCTTTCAAAACCATCTAATCTTAACATGAATTGAATTGTAGTACTTGTCTTTTTTTTTTGGTACTTCCCCTCATTGTGGAAATATTATATTTAGTTGCATAGGTTAAATTGGTTTGGCATCCAGCTGCCCACAAGATAGTATAATAAACTTATTACAATGTAATAGCTTCATAATAATATAATGATTATTTTGAATAGAGCAACTGCTGAGTTTCTTGCCGGCTCTTCTCAGCAGAATCCGCTTCCCGAACCGGTGGTAGAATCATGACTTGTCATAAAAGTCACAGGTTGGCCTACGTGAAATAAATAATTTTGAATTTGAATCTTATTATGATAGATTTATATATTATGTACAATTTTAAATTTTAAGTTTATATCCATATACTAGCATTATAAGTGAAGAGTCTGTCTATCTTTATCTTTGTAGTTTGACATCCTGAAGAAGAGGAAACCTGCACATCAGATAGTTCATAATGTTCTCGAAGGTGTGTGAAGTCCGCCAATTTGCATTGGGCCAGCGTGGTGGACTATCGCATATAACCCTTCTCTGAGAGGAGACCTGCGCTCAGTAGTGAGCCATTTATGGGTTGCTAATGATGATGATGATGACGAATATTAGAGTTAGTACCTAATTACATCCTGATTGAATAAGAAATTTCATCTCAGAGGACACTCTCTACTTGATTATGTCTGGTAATAAGTTATATAATATTTTTAGTACCATTGCACCACTTTACTGATTGTGCGTAAGTGCTTCACTTATGCAATAATGTATAAACTTCACCGAACAATCTCCTTAGTGGTTGAAGAGCACTAATAATACTATCATACTAATATTATAAATGCGAAAGTGTGTTTGTTTATTGGTTTGTCCTTCAATCACAATGCAACAGCCACAGATCTACATGATTATTTTTCAAGGGTCCCTGAAAGTCAAAGAGTTCCCCAGGGATTTAAAAAATTAAATCCACATGGATGCAGGAATCAGCTAGTTATATGTATATTATGTGGTAGTAAATTAATTTGAGCCCAATTCCCTTAAACTAAGACAAGTGAAATGAAAGTAGAACCTTATAGAATTTTATTGAAATTTTTCTTGGTTTTAGAATATTTAAAATACATACTTCAAATATAAAAGTGTATATGTTGTACACAATTATTAAACTAAATGACATATGAAATGAATATTATTGTTACTAAATGTATTGACATTCAAAAAGTGTAATTGTTACCTATTTTGAATAAAAATTTTGGCTTTGACTTTTCTAATGCTATTCCAAATGTATATATGTAAGGTGTACAGTTTTTACAACAGGCAACATTGTAAAATGGATAGCTCTGTATTTTGTAGATCTGACAATCTAGATTAGTACTTATTCAATTCAATGCCTTAACATGGGTAGCCTAAGTATGTCACACTATATTTAAACATTTCTGTGGTGGTGTCATGTGATACAGGTTGTAAATTGTAATGTTCACTCAAATATGGTTGAGTGAAGCAACGGCTGAGTCATGCGTCATGCTCGTGAACGGGTGCTACCGCCGGGAATGGGGCTACTTATTGTCTGCCTATTTTAACATGAATTGAATTGTAAATAGGTATGCATTTTTGGAACTTCCCCTCATTATGGAAACACTGCATACATGGCATAGTACCTATTGTAAACTATTTTGAAAAGAGCAACCGCCAAGTTTCTTGCTGGTTCTTCTCAGCAGGAACAGCATTCCCAACCAGTGGTAGATTCATCAACTATTCAAAAGAACTTGTAAAAGTTTACTTCAATAAAAAATATTTCTATTCTATTCTATTCTTAGAGATTGTGTACAACAGAATTAGAGTCAATTCCTATGAAACACTAGTACATACATTTTTTGATCCCTCAATGCTGCAATATGACTGAAGGATAGTAAATTCACAGCCCAAACGATTAATTACACTTAAAAGATTTAAAGCAAATATTCATAGGAGTGAACTAAGTCTGGATTTTCTGAATAAATTTTATTAAAAAAAGAGCTTAAGTATATAAAATTCCATAATTATTCTCTTAAGAGGTAAATAGTCAAGTTAAAATTTATATGGAGTGTAATGTATTTTGATCCCAAATCCACATGCACAAGCCATGAGTATTGTCTTGAGGTTGAGTAGTTAAGTTTGAGAACATTTTAGTTTCAAATTAGATACTTTACTATGTTCAGAACATATCATGTTTGCTACAAGCATAACTGCTATCAAATATTAATCAATAATAATATAGTAAAGGCTAGAATATTATAGAATGTCATAATAAACAGATGTGAACACTATTACATGTAAGTAGAACATTAGGTTAGTTTCTGATAAGTTCTGATCTGACCTGTGTTGAACTCCTGGTTTTTATTCACAGTAGGTATGCAATCAAAACACAAATATTTATGCTGCAATACGTAACTATGGTAAGTATCTTCTTCTTCTTTATCAACCTATAGACGTCCACTGCTGGACAAAGGTCTCCTGCATGGACGTCCACAGGCTTCGGTCTTGCACCGCTTGAATCCAGCAGCTCCCTGCGACTCGTGATGTGTGATTTCTTTCCCGGTGCGGGGTTGCCACTCCAGCACCTTGGGGCCCCAATGATGGTAAGATGGAAGCCTTTCCTTATCTAGACAAACAAATAACAAACAGACTACTCCGCCTGGACAGAGGTAAACTCAGGAAGGTGGTGGGAATCATAACGGGGCACAGCCCACTAAACAAACACCTTTCTATTATAGGTGTCACCGACAGTCCTCTGTGCAGGGCCTGCATGGAGGCAGATGAAACGCCCATGCACATGCTCTTGTCATGCACGGGCGTGGAAGAACAACGCAAGAACCACCTTGGATCTCCAGCTTCACTTCAAGAAGTCCTTGGCAACCTGGGCGGCCTGCTAGGCTTCTGGAGAGATCTGGGTTGGCTGGAGTAACAACAATGGAAGGATTCATCATCATCATCAGCCAGAGTGCATCCACTGTTGGACATAGGCCTCTTTTAAGTAGCGCCAATGTTGCCTATCCTCGGCCTTTCGCATCCAATCCATGCCGGCCACTTTCCGGATGTCATCGCTCCACCTAGCTGGGGGGTGCCCTACACTCCGTTTGCCGAGACGTGGTCTCCACTCAAGGACCTTACGACCCCAGCGGCCATCGGTTCTCCGACAAATGTGACCAGCCCACTGCCACTTCAGCGTGCTCGCCCTAAGAGCTACGTCGGTCACTTTAGTTCTTTGGCAAATTACTTTGTTTCGGATTTTATCCCTCAAAGAAATTCCCGAGCATGGCTCTCTCCATAGCACGCTGAGCAACTTGAAGTTTGTGGACTAGCCTCACTGTCAGTGTCCACGTTTCAGCACCGTAAGTCATCACTGGTAGGACGCACTGATTAAATGGAAGGATTGGTCACACACAACAGACCATCACGGTTTATGTGTGGAAACCAGCCCAGAAGAAGAAGAAGATGGTAAGTATAGCCATACTTACCACATACCACCACCAGCGGCAATGGGGCTACTTTCTGTCTGCCCATCTTGACATGTGTTGAATTATAATTATAAATAATTACGTATGCTTTTGTGGAACTTTCCCTCATTGTGGAAACTCTGCATACATAGAATAATATCTGTTAAGTATATTGTAAAAGTATTTTGAAAAGAGCAACTGCCGAGTTTCTTGCTGGTTCTTCTCGGCAGGAACCGTACCAGTGGTAGACTCATTGACGATTCAAAAGTACTTGTAAAAGTTTATTTGAATAAAAAACATTTCTATTCTATTCTATTCTATTCATACCTTTTTAACTCCGCGATACACGTAAACATAGAGCTCTTTCCCGTGGTTAAAGCAGATCCGGTCGTCGCAGCCCTGCCCGTCGGAGCCGGGCGCTCCGCCCGCCGGCGCCGGCGGAAGGGACACCAGCGACACGCGCACATGCGTGGAGCCCGACCCACTGGTGTAACCCACACGGTTAGGCCGAGAGTACTCCGACAGTGTCATCAAGCGGTACGTCCCTTCCCGGGTCACGAACTGGGTCTTCACGTCGTCCTTCCCGCCAGAGTCCGATTGCACGGCCATGTTATCATATCCTGTTATAATTCATCGAGATCGCCTGAGAATCCCTTTTGGTGTGCTCCTAGGCCGCACGCGAGTTTGTCCGTACGAAGGCTATTCCCATCGCTCCGAAATACTTGGATGGATCAGCTCATTAGCTGGTTGATTGTAGAACGGTTTATTTTATGTTTAAGTTATGAAATTGTTGAATCGATTTGATTTCTTGTGTATGCAACTTGAAGTAGGGATGAACGATACGAGTAAATACGAGTACGTACTCGATCCTTTTCTTTCGAGTAGTTTTAGTATCGATACTTTGTGACTGAGTAGGAAATAGGTATGGGTGAAGAATACTAGTAGGTATCGGTACTTGTTCGAATACTCAAGGTGGCCCGATGCGCGCTGATTTGAATGATGTAGTGATATTTTACTATGCCAATCCAATCCAGGTGGGTGCAGTTGGACTTTTTATGTGCCTATCCTTATCCTTATCCTTAGAAATCCTTATCCTTAGAATTAACTGATACTTAAAAATAGCTCTATAGCCTAAGTCCAAATATTGGCTTATAGGCGTACCAACTGGGCTTACATTTTTTTCACCGATATACTCAATAGATATTAATTCATATTTTATAGGTAGTGTAATGCATTGGTGTAGTACACTACAGGTAGGTATTTCTTTCCCACCGATAGGGTATCATTATAAAGTATAAAAGTATCAAGCAAAAAAAAAATGGTTGTCTGTAAGGTCGGTTTACGGACGATAGTTTTACGTGATAACGTTATAAAGAAATATTGATGAAAAATTACACTTTTATGAATTGAATTGAATTATTATCGCTGGATTATCATTATTTTGCATAATACAAAGTAGGAGTTAATTGAAAATTACAATTTTTCCATAAATTCACATTTACTTACACTCGTTGATTCAAATATTTTTTACATAAAATAGACAGATTAATTACAAGTAACAAAGTGCTACGCTTGGGCCGATCATGACTCTCTATCGCTTGTTCCGCGCTCTCGCTTGCACAATCAGGCGCAAGCGGAACGTGACACTTTTTCGTGCGTGCAGCCGGTGTTCATCGATTTATAAGACGTTACCACGTCAAAAACTACTAAAGCGGTGTAAAAGTATCCACATTTTTCCATCTACCGTGATATGGTATCGAGTGAAGGTATCGATACCTATCTTGTATTGACATCCCTGACTTCCAGTCAGATGTCATGTCAGCCACAGATGTCAGCTCAACATGACGGCTCGTCTATGACAAGTATTCGGGGTCTATGGTCTATGAGTTGTTTTTTTTTCAGCACCGGACTCATCTTAGTCGTAATACCTAGTTCCAGGGTTTGACTGAAATCCAGTGAACCTGTTATTACATCTTTTGATTTTTAAAATTTTATTCTAATCTAATCAGTATTTTTGGTCAAAATCACGATAGACCTAATGATGGACATACAAAGTGACTGTATGTACCAAGGAATGTGTTAAACTTATACCTATTGACTTCTTCACTTCCCTGCAATCAGAAATCAAAATTTTTAATAACTATAACCATCCTTTAGCATACAAATCACAAATCAACATAGCATGGCTGTAGCCTGTATGACATAGGTACGGGGCCTGTTTGCAGAATCACCGGGTTATCCTTTTAACCCAGAGTTAGCTGCTGCTTTGACAGATTTCGTATAAAGCTTCTGTCAAAATTATAAATGTATTCCTGGGTTAAACCTAACCCGGCATCTCTGCCAGCAGGGCTTAGTTGAAAAAAGTGTAGCTATTAAAGTTAAAGTAGACTGTAGTTTTGTGATAGATTTCTATTTAAATTAAACAAATTATTAAAAGCAATAAAATAAAATTTAATAATATTATTTGTACTTAAACATTATAGTACGATAACTATGTACAAGTTTCTGTTACAGTTTCACCATCCTTAGTATCAGTAATTGTATCACTTACAATATCTACATCAGCTTGCTTCATTTTTGTATCTACAGATTTTTCAGGACCAACTGTAGGTGCTTCAGATACTTCAGTTTTGCCTTCTTCTCCGCTCTCCAAGAACTTATCCCACTTATTTAGTCTCTGGTTTAAAGCAGCATCTGTTTCTGCTATCCTATACTTTGTCCTGCCGTCAAACGTTTCTGCAGTGATCTGTCTTTTGCCAAACCATCTGCCATTTATGAGTTGTATAACTGCATCAGCCTGTTCTGGTTCTTTCATTGTAATCTGAGCAACTCCCTCAGGATGTCTGTCGTACAGTACAACCTTCCGAACCTCTCCACACTTACTGCACTCCTCCCTCAAGTCCTGTTGATAATCAAGTATTAACTGTACATCATTATCAAAGTCTGCAGGGCTGAATAGATTTTTAACTATTACAATTCTCTCATGTTTTGATCTTTCCCCAATAAACTTCTCTGGTCGCCAATCAAAGAGTTTTTGCTGCATTTTCTTTAGTTTTTCTAATTCTTTTTTCTTTTTCTTCTTGGGTTTAAGAGCTGGATTGTAGTCTCCCTTCATTTGGAAGTGTGCTCTTTCAACTGATATTTTGTTGCCTTTCAAATCGCTGCCATCAAGAAGTTTCAGTGCCAGGTCCACTGACTCAATTTTGATATAAGTACAGAGAGCATCACCTTTGAAACAGTTCTGGTCTTTGTCCATATACATTTTGACTTTCATCTTTTGTGTTGTTGGATCTCGTTCAACAAGACCACACTTCTGCATGAAAGCCACAAATTCCTCTTCAGTTAAATCTAAAGGTAAGTTTGAAACATAGACCTTTGTGTTCTTTTCTTCGGCAGGTTGGAACCATTGAGGTTCACTCTTTCTTTTTACTCCCACTGATCCCTTCACTTCACTTTCTGATTTTTTCTTGTCATCTTTGCCTGGTTTTGGTTCAGCTCGTGCATTATCAACAAATCCATAAGACATTTGATAGTAAGCTAAGAACTCATCATCAACTTTAGGTATCCATGCTTTTTTCTCTTCATCCCAAAAGAATTTTGATCCATCAGTTTCAGTGTACACATGTGTGTCATTTTCATAACTGTATGTACGACCAGGGACTTCTGTTTTAGCATCCCAGGAGTTGGTATCCTTGTTCCAGGTATATGGTTGATGGGTTGTAGGGTCTGTATAGATGGCTTCTTCTCCATCATAGGTTATATATGGGGCGTAATCACCCCATTTAGATTCTGATGAGTCTTCTGATTTTTCTTCATTTTTTTCTGTCAATTTCTCAGTTTCAGTCTGATTTTCAGGTATAGTTGATAAGTTATTAGCTTCAGGAATAACTTCGCTAGTTTCAATACATTCCGTAGATGGTTGTTCACTTACATTTTCTGCGACGACGCCCTGTTGTGAAACAACCTCTGATGTGTCTGTATGCTTTTCTTTTCTACTCAGTTTTGTTTTTTCTTCTTCTTCAGCAAGTTTTTGAACAGTATCGCTGGATATTTTGATCACGAATCCGGGTTTAGTGGCCTTTTCGTTTTTCGACATATTTTATGAATACAATAAGTTTTACTGATGCATTATGGATTCTGGTCCTATTTTATGATAAATTTACACGTTTTGTCTCCACCAGAACTGATTTTGGGGTTTTTAGCAAATATAAATCTGTATGCTTATTTCTCCAAAATTTCATGATTTCATTTGACAATCACAGAATATGTGTTATTGCCATGACACAACAATGTGCACAGAACAATGTGTATTAAATAGGCACCTTAGAGTATAGAACAGCTGCACAGAATCACGGACAGGACACTGCAGGACACCACGGAAACTGACAATTGACATTTTTTTTTAAATTTATTTTACGGCCCTGGATACTAGGTCCTTTATTGTGTTCTTGGTTCTGGCAGCGTGCTAGCAGCAAAACAATATATTATTATACTCTTTGCAGCAAAATAAAATATTCTAAAGGAGACGTCCAAAATTGTATTGAGTCTGGGTCTGGTCTTGTACCAGTGATAAAATAAAAGAAAATAGAATATGAACCCATTTTTGATTAATCAAATCCACGAACTCATCTAAATTTTGGAGCAAAAAATTATTTATTATCTCCACGTGACGTAACTTAACTAGCTAGGTATAATCTGGATAATGGCGGGCGGATTCATGTTTTTTGACGTAATGAGGTTAGCTGTCAAAATATCATGAGATACTATCCGACCAGAAAGCTATCTTGTGCCACAGAGTACTTTGTTAATAACAAAGTACTCTGTGATTTGTTACAAGCAATGAGCTTGGAACAGGAATAAATTAAAAAATAAGACAGCCATTTGAAAATAGATGCGCGTCTACATGATACCTATCTTCTCTATAGCTTAAACTCGGATTGACCTTGTCAGTGTTGCAAGTAGTACCGAAAAACTTGAAATTATTTTTATTTTAGCAAGTTATTTATTGCGATGTTCTAATTTATTTTATTTTTAATGAACTTTCTGTATTTTTCTGCTTTTCATGGTATAGTGTACAAGAGTACACCCAAAGTGGACCATCTCTTTTAAAAATATTTTTAAATTTTTTCCACGTAATTTTTTTTACGTTATTCAATTATTGTACCTCGACAAAAGTGCTAACAAATTGGAAGAATCAACCACATATTTTCATCATCCGTCCCTTCCGTCCGTGGTGAGTTAAGTTTGAACTGCATGGCACCCATGACCCACATGGCACCTTTTTTTTATTTTTAATCTTATTTTTAGAGGCTTTCGTCCGACACGGACACGCCAGCGCCAGCCCACATGGCACCTTGCATTTAAAACCAAACCACGAACACCTGCATGGAACTAGGAATTACGACCATACTCCATCTCCGATTCTCCATAGCTCCACACCGTGTATTATCTACGCTCCACACGGCACCGTACACGAAGCTAGTACAGTTTTGTATGGACAAAATGCGAATCTATGCGTACAAATGTGGTCCCAGCCTTAGTTTATGTAATACGATGTTCCCACAGGTGAATTTTGTTGAATGAAATCTTGGACGAATAAGAATATGACACGGTTTTAAGAGCTTTTTCTTGCAAGATAATTAGAACCACTTTCCGGCTGAAATTTTTGTTGCTTCAATTCGAGTGGTTCTTTTTCACACGAGGCGATTGGGAAGCGATTTGGCAGTTGTTCAATAAAAATTGCCTCAGGAGAACGCCTTAAAATCACAAAAACTGAAGCGAATTTTGTTGCTTCAATTAAACAATCGCTCGAATTGAAGCAACAAAATGTGACGTTCACACGAGGCGAATGGCAAGCTATTTGGCAGTTGTTCAACAAAATTCCCCTTGTGGGAGCGCCATTTTAGCACAACACTTTGTAGGTTTGGGATATGGCAACACTGAGGTTGGAAACAGGAAAAGGAAACGGGAATCTCAAAAATAGAAAATTCGTTATTCGCCTGTTTTTTCTCTAGAGTATTTTGTTTTTTCATTTGAGCCCTTTCTTTATAAATTTACTACAAGACTAGTTAAAATGTGCAAAAACCATTATTAAATATTAATCAGTTTTAGTTGGTGAGAGAGCGGAAGTAATAATTTAGAGGTGTGGAAGTAATATCAAGTCATGAAGGTTAGTTTTTGCTTTTTTACGTATTGGTAAGATATGCTAGTTGATCGGCGCTGATATTTTATGTGAATCTAATTATAAAAGTTCTAACTTGTATTTGATGAGACTGCTATTATTTGAGTTAGCTAGTCTCCACCAAAGACGTATTCTAGATCGGTGGTCTCAACTCTCAATTCATTTTGATAATACCGGTGCTCATGTTACCTAATAATATAACGGTTATTTGCAAAAGCACCACAAATAATTGATTATTGCTGTGTTTTTTGATGTGTAGATGGCTCTTGGCTGCCATTTGTGACGTGGCAGTCCTAAGATCGTAGCGGGCTGACTTGGAACGTAACCCTAACGTGACGACCACCCTGGCGCAGTGGTGAGCGCTGTGGTCTTATAACTGGGTTTCGATTGCCGGCGGGGTCAATTTGGGAACTTAAAATTTCTGAATTGTCTCTGGTCTGGTCTGGTGGGAGGCTTTCGTTGGCTGTGGCTAGCTAGTTAGGTACCACACTACCGTCAAAGACGTGCCGCCAAGCGATTAAGCGTTCCGGCACGATGACGTGTAGAAACCGATTAGGGGTATGGGTTGAATTTTCACTGCCATACCCCTTCCAAGTTAGTCCGCTACTATCTTAGACTGCATTGTCACTTACCATCAGGCAGGGTTCGAGGATATATATCAATGGATATATATCACGATATATATCCGATATATATCAAACTGGGTTCGATGATATATATCAATGGATTTTTTTTAATTTGTTTTGTTACATAATTGTAGGTATGACCATTGACTGATCAGAATTTTTAAAAAAGTTTTATGTTTTTGAGTTGTGTTTTTGATATACATGTATAAGATTTTATGGTTTTAGTTGATTTTGCCTGATCTAAAATAAAATTTTATGTTTTGGTTTCATTTGTCTGATTTTAAACATCTAAATAAATAAAACATTAAAACATTTTAGTTTTTTTCATAATTTTAGTATGTTTATGCACATATGCAAATAGTATTCATAAATAATACAATAAAATATTAACATGGCTTTCATACAAAATTGATATATATCAAACTTGATATATATTGGATATATATCATAAATATCCGATATTTTGATATTTATAATAAATATCGGATATTTTCGAACCCTGCTATCAGGTGAGATCGCAAACAAGGACTATCTTGTCATCGAATAAAAAAAAATAACCCTAAGCCTATGTATTACAGATTGGTACCCACGATGGATATTTAATTGCGACGAAGTTCTCGCATGCTTCGTGCTCAAACAGTTACCTGAATACAAAGATGCTGAGATTGTCTGAATTAGAGACCACGAGAAGCTCATGTGCTGTGACATAGGGAGCTGAGTTCAGTCGAGAGAAGAAGCGTTATGACCACCATCAGAGGGAGTTCACCGAGACTAAGCTCTTTGATTCCTGAACTGAAGTATTAAGTAAGTAAATTCATCACTTATATAGTATGCATACACTGAAATTGAACCACCAGCCGATTTTGGATCAGGACTTTACCAACAACTGTCTTGGATGTGACTTCGATCATATGGTTCTGCCATTACCTAATAATAATTTTTTGACGTTATACTAACCTTAAGCAAAATTTGTACCTCTGACAAAAATATTTAGAGGTGGACCTACCCTTATCATTTATAATAATAACAATAAAGCTTTTTATTTCCATTATTACATTTAACACATAAATAATACAAATGAAATAATACTAGTTTTCCTTATCATTTAGGGGTATGAAAAATAGATGGCCAATTCTCAGACTTACCCGATATGCACACAAAATTTCATAAAAATCGGTCCAGCCGTTTCCGAAGATTCTGTTGACAAACACTGCGACATGAGAATTTTATATATTAGGCAAATATGAGTAGTCCCTTTGATGTTGTTATAACAGATTTTGACTGTATTTATTTAATTTGGTTTCAGATCATTGGCAAAAACAGATATATGTACCTAATAGTTATTCTTAAAATCTATTTTAACAAATTTGCATGGGTTAAATCAGCTTGGCATGTAGCTGCCCACAAGATAGTATGAAAAACTTATTACAATGTATTAGCTACATAACATTGTAAAATGTTTATGTTGAAAAGAGCAACTGCTGAGTTTCTTGCAGGCTCTTCTCAGCAGATTTTTCTTTCCGAACCGGTGTTAGAGTTATGACGTGTCATAATTGAGCCACAGTTTGGCCTACGTGAAATAAATAATTAGGAATTTTTGCATTAAAATAAGAAAATTTCGGGTCGCTCGACTTCTACAAACGAGTCTCTCATATTGTGTAGCGTCGCGCATCGGTTTCATAGTTTGTATTTAGGCCCGCCCGACTTCAACAAACGTGGACCAACTAAAATTATTTTTATACTTTGTAGTGGCGTTAGAAGTCGGTTTTTTGAAAAGAATTTTTATTCAACGCTACATTCGTGCCGCGACCTATACTTCTTCTTCTTTATCAACCTATAGACGTCCACTGCTGGACAAAGGTCTCCTGCATGGACTTCCACAGGCTTCGGTCTTGCACCGCTTGAATCCAGCAGCTCCCTGCGACTCGTTTGATGTCGTCGGTCCACCTGGTGGGGGGTCTGCCAACACTGCGTTTCCGGGTGCGGGGTCGCCACTCCAACACCTTGGGACCCCAACGACCATCAGCTCTTCGAACTATGTGCCCCGCCCATTTCCACTTCAGTTTCGCGACACGCTGAGCTATGTTGGTGACTTTGGTTCTCCTACGAATCTCCTCATTTCTGATATGATCTCGCAGGGATATACAGAGCATAGCTCTCTCCATCGCTCGCTGAGTGACCCTGAGCCTTCTTATGACCTGTACCAGTTTAAACAAAACTACAAATCCCTTTGCTTTCTCTTGTTTCTAGATTAAGTTCAGCTGGACTGATCTGCTCTTTTTATGTAGAAAATGTACTTATGCAATTAGCACCAAACGGCCATGGCTTATCACCAGAAGATTTACGTTTTAATATACAAGAAAGTATATGAAAACTTAGTAGAAGAGATGGACACTGTAGACAATGGTGTTGCAATGACAGATGAAGAGCCACGCTATAAAATCCGCATCCATTTGAGCGCTCGAATACGCAGGTTGAACCCAGAAGGGAATTCCGAACAAAATTCTGATGTGGACAAGAATTTTGAAACAGCTATCTATGGCTTTAGTCAGTGAGGAGTTTTTGTATACGGTCAACTATTTTATGACGGTTTGGCTACCAGCTAGAGATTACGTCAAGCCAGCATTGGAGGAAAGATTGGAGGTTAGTTTTTACACTTTAATCCTTTTTAACCAACTTCAAAAAAGAGGCGTAATTTTTTTTAATTCATTGTCATTTCGACTGATAAAGGTGTCTACTACTGGGCATAGGTCTCTTGAATGATAGCCACAGAGCACGATCCCGCGTCGCCTGCATCCAACAGGTTTTTGACCATCTCCCTGGCGCAGTGGTGAGCTCAGTGGGAGGTGTCGGGTTTGATTCCCAGGTGGGGACAATTTGGGAATTTATAATTACTGAATTGTTATAGAATAGAAATATTTATTATTCAAATAAACTTTTACAAGTGCTTTTGAATAGTCAATGAATCTACCACTGGTTCGGAATGCCTTTCCTGCCGAGAAGAACCAGCAAGAAACTCGGCGGTTGCTCTTTTCAAAACAAATTTACAATACAGTAAATACTATGCTATATATCCAGTGTTTCCACGATGAGGGAAGTTCTAAAAATGCATACAGACTAACTTCTATTTTAAGATGGGCAGACATAAAGTAGCCCCATTCCCGCCGGTGGCACCCGTTCACGAGCATGACGCAAGACCCAGCCATTGCTTCGCTCAACCATATTTGAGGGAACGTAACAACCCGCATCACACGACACTGTTGTCTGACTGACTGTCTGACGACGTGTTGTCTGGTCTATTCACTTAATATAATACAGTTTTTGCAATTCACGAAGGCGAGTGAGCTTTACTCGTGGTTACTTCGTGTACATGCACATTGCATAAGTGTACGTGCCTGTCAAAGCCTAGGTCACCTAGGTGGGAGCGGGCAGGCGCGAGCATTGCGCTCGCTCACACTTATACAGATACGACACACACACAACCATAAGTCAGTCGCCCTCGTGCATTGCAAGAACTATAACAATCTATTGGGGTTTCCAAACAAATACACAAAATTTTATAGGTGAATTGTATGTATGTTTTTCCACTCATTTCTCCGAAAATTTTCAACTTAAATTGGTTCAGTAGTTCTTTATTTCAGTACATTAAAGTCTGTTTAATTTTTTCCTGAATTGTAGCTTGTTTTATTCAATTAATTTTGTTATTTTGCAGGTTTCCATGGAAAGAGCATCTATTTGACTTGGAAAAAGAATTAGGGATTGGCAGTGAAATTGAATATGTAATACTCAAGGACAAGCCAAACTCGTGGAGGTTCCATGCAGTTCTGATCAAACCAACCAGCTTTATTACAAGGTACATTAGGATTATCATTACACACTTCATTATACCATAAGAAACAAAGTTTACTCAAACACATCATCATCAGCAACCCATGAATGGCTAGGCTATAGGCTCACTACTGAATGCAGGTCTCCTGTGAGAGGAGGGTTATAGGCCATAGTCCACAACACTGACCCAATGTGAATTGGTAGACTTCACACACCTTTGAGAACATTATGAATTTATTTATAAGCCTATATCGGACAATATAATAGTTATTTGTGTTATATGGGGCCAAAGGAATTTTTGTTCCCCGAGGGCATTATTTTGAATTCAGAGCCAAGTGAAGGACTCCATTGTAGACTCCCGAGCGCAGCGAGGGATTCTAAAGTAGAATCCTGAGCACCCGAGAACAAAAAATTTTGGCCCGGAATGACACACACTATTTTTCATCATTACCTATGAGAAAAAGCTAGGAGTATCAACCTACTATGTATAGTGTATAGACATTACCAATACGTATAATTTTGAAAGTTTAAATGAAACACAAATAAATTTTTATGAAATAATTAAACGTTAATATCTATAATATGTTGGAAGTATGGGCGTATATATTATATAATCGACAAATTTGATCACGTAACTTATCGAAGACAACAGCTTCTCAAACATTTTTGAATTTCGACACATTTTTGAATTCTCTCTTCTGATTGGGCCGCGGCGTTAGTGCTTTAGTATGCTAAAGCACGAACGCGGACCAATCAGAAGAGAGAAATGAAAAGTCCCATGGGGTTAAAATTAAATTTTGCTCCCGCTATCCTCTGAAGCCCATATTTGTTTTCCAAATAGGTATGATGAAATAGTAGATTATTAACCAAGGGGATAAAGCAGTGTCTTCTGTCGCGGGTGACGATTTAAATCGCGAGCGTAACGAAGGACTCGAGGTTTACTCCCGAGCGTAGCGAGGGTGTTAAAAACTTAAATCACGAGCGAAGCGAGGGATTTAAGACGAGTCCTGAGTGTAGCGAGGGATTTAAGTTCACCCAAGACTAAGACAGCTTTATCACTGAGGAAAATACTCTACTTTTCGTACCATATGCGAAAAAAGTTAACACAATAATAATATGAGATAAGCATTTATTAAAAATAATGACAATTAAAAGTAAAAGTTAAATAATCAAAATAGACAAGAAGTACTGATTCTGAAATTGATAGGCCTTTCGCACTTCTCCACGTTGAAAATTATTCATAAGTTTTTAAATAATTTTCCTTGGATTTTGTTGGAAGCAAATTATTTATAATTGCAGCAGCATTTGCACTGATGGAATCCGACAATTCACTGTCACTGTCGCTTTGATTTAACATCGTAATGTATTTTTAGAACAGCGGCAAATTCCTAGACTAATATTTTTTTGTCGGAAAAGCAAAGGCATCAAGCTCATACGGCCTCGTCGGTTTTCGTAATTTTATTTAATAATCATAACTGCATAATAAATGCGTATTCGTTTTTCAAAAAGATGTATAATGCTTTATATACGAACTCAATGGTGTAAACACAGATGTAGTTCAATATAAATTTCGGTAAGTATTCCAAATTTAAATCACATTCTCCCCCTAGAGGATGAATGAAATTCAGTACAATTTTCTTTCCCTGTTTTTAACAGATTAAAAATGACTATTGTTATGTTCGCTTTTTGTGGCACAGAATGTCACTTTTTTAAGCAAGTGGTACGAAATAGTTATTTGTGTTATATGGCCAAAGGAATTTTTTGTTCCCCGAGGGCGTTATTTTGAATTCAGAGCGAAGTGAAGGATTCTAAAGTAGAATCCTGAGCGTAGCGAGGAATTCAATATACGCCGCCCGAGAACAAAAAATCTTGGCCCCGAATGACACACACTATTTTTCATCATTACCTATGAGAAAAAGCTAGGAGTATCAACCTACTTTGTATAGAGTATAGACATTACCAATACGTATATTGAAAGTTTAAATAAAACACAAATAATTTTTTATGAAATAATTAAATATTTATTAATTAAACATTAAATATTTATGTTGGTATGTAGTATGGGCGTACATATCTAATCGACAAAGATCACGTGACTTATCGAAGACAACAGCTTCTCAAACATTTTTGAATTTCGACACATTTTTGAATTCTCTCTTCTGATTGGTCCGCATTAGTGATTTAGTATGCCATGGGGTTAAAATTAAATTTTGCTCCCGCTATCCTCTGAAGCCAATATTCGTTTTTCGAATAGGTATGATGAAAAATATTTTTAATAGTTTATTGCTGTTTATATTTGCTAGTCCGTGTGCCCTTTGGCAAAGGCCTCCTCCAATCCTTTAGAATAGAATAGAATAGAATAGAAATGTTTTTTATTCAAATAAACTTTTACAAAGTACTTTTGAATCGTCAATGAGTCTACCACTGGTTCGGAATGCCATTCCTGCCGAGAAGAACCAGCAGGAAACTCGGCAGTTGCTCTTTTCAAAATACTTTTACAATATACTTAATAGATATTATTCTGTGTATGCAGAGTTTCCACAATGAGGGGAAGTTCCACAAAAGCATAGGTAATTATTTCTAATTATAATTCAACACATGTTAAGACGGGCAGACAGAAAGTAGCCCCATTCCCGCCGGTGGAACCCGTTCACGAGCATGACGCATGACCCAGCCATTGCTTCGCTCAACCATATTTGAGGGAACGTAACTACCCGCATCACACGACACCACTGCAGAAATGTTAAAGAGAGTGTGACAATTTGAACTTTGCAATCCTTCCTATCTGCTGCTCGTGTCATCCCTGTTTTTCAGTTGTGCAGTTTATATTTGCTTTAATGCACATAACTCCGAAAAGTCAGTGGTGTGTGCCCAGGATCGAACCTGCGACCCCCCGAATAGGAGAAAGCAGTCTTAACCACTGGGCTATCACTGCTTATATATTTGTACCTACTTCCCAATATAAATATAAAATATTTATGTGGTAGTGTTTATCTAAACAGGATGAGCACATCCAGTTTAGATAAACAACAGCTATGCAGGATTGTCAGATGATTGATACAGTGTGGGTCTTATGGTCCCTATAATTTGGTTGAGCGAAGCAACGGCTGGGTCATGCGTCATGCTCGTGAACGCGTGCCGCCGTCTGGAATGGGGCTACTTTCTGTCTGTCCATCTTGACATGTATTGAATAATTTTATTGTAAGTAGTATGCATTTGTGGAACTTTCCCTCATTGTGGAAACACTGCATGCACAGCATAGTATCTATTGTATGGGAAACTTGGTTTAAAAAGAGCAACCGCAGAGTTTCTTGTTTTCTTGTCCGTCTTAACGTGTTGAATTATAATTAGGTATGCTTTTGTTTAACTCACTGTGGAAACACTGCATACATAGCATAGTATCTATTGAATTGTGGACTTGTTTTGAAAAGAGCAAACGCAGAGTTTTCTTGCTGGTTCTTCTCGGCAGGAAGGGCATTCCAAACCAGTGGTAGACTCATCGACAATTCAATAGCACTTGTAAAAAAGTTTGAATAAAAAACATTTCTATTTCAATTTCTTGGCAAGAAGGGCATTCTGAACCAGTGGTAGACTCATCGCCGATTCAAAAGCACTTGTAAAAAAGTTTATTTGAATAAGAAATATTTCTATTCTATTTTGTGACGATTGCAATCGTTTCTGATTGGCCGACACTCTCGCTGCTGGCTAAAATTCATTGTTGCAGCAAAAATACCTTAAGTGTGGGTGTGCGCTCGTTAACAGTAAACAGATTTGATTTTTACAGTAGTAGATCAAGTTTCAATTATCCGAAAAAAAAAACACGCAAAATTACATCATACTGCCAAGGGACGTGCTTGGGCAAAAACATAAAATGATGAAATTTGTTCGATAATAAAAAATCGCGAAGTTAGGTCTAATTTTTAACCAATATTCATTTATTTTCAATGTGTTGCATATTACAGAGCCAAAATTTTTACATTAAATTCCGATTGATATTATCAAGAGAGTAGCCTAGTGAATTGAAAAGAAAATGAATATTTTACGAGTTACAAAGTATTTTGGCGCTTACTACACTCTTATTCCGCGCAAAACGCTTTTTTTTGTCGCGCCTCACATGTGGTTGTGGCTATGTTTTATCTCATCGCGAAATCTGATTTTTTTTGGGGTTACACGCGCTCTTAAATCAGCCAGTCTAAAAAATCACAACAGGGTATTGAGTACTATAACCCTGAATACTAATCTTAATATATATATTTCATGTGTGCGTGTGTATGTCACTGAACTCCTCCTAGACGTCTGGACCGATTTTGATGAAATTTTTTGTGTGTGTTCAAGGGGATTCGAGGATGGTTTAGATTCACAATTTGGTCCATTTAACTAATTTTTCATTTATAAGTAGTGGGGGTACGAAGTTCGCTGGGTCAGCTAGTTTATTTATATTTTTGATGAATCCATTTCCAGTATAGAAAAAAAAATTGTATTGCTAGTGAAAATGTTTAAATTATGTACTTGCATAAAAAATAATTGTATACAACTGTCATTTGGACGATTTCAACACTGAATGAAATCAAATCAGCATCAAATCTATCGTCATAAACATATTATTAAGCATATTATTTTGGGATTTAGTTTATTAAAATTATGTACCTAATAATAATAGTCCGGGGGGAATCGGCGCATGAGTACCGAAAACTATTTCACCTCAATTTTTTTATGCGATCCTCTTCAAATGGCCCTCCTAATTATATAAATGCATGTTGCCAGGGCGCCACCTGGTGCCATATTGTTTAAACCGAAATTGTTTAAACAATTGCAAGGAATTGTTATTTTTCAACCAGACAATTTTTTTTTATATTTATTGAAATACCAATAAAAAAGGTCCTATATGACTTTTCACGATAAAGTTAATATTTTTAAAGATATGAATTTTTAAAGGTTCGAAAAATCTCAAATTTGGGTACTTTCGACTCATGAAAAATATATAATTATAAATTATGTTTTTTTTTTAATATATTTTTCATGGGTCGAAAGTACCCAAATCATAAGTTTCATAGTTTAAGGATCATAAGTTTCGCTTTAAATAATAGGAACAGTAACTAACCTCGCGTGGGGCAGTCTGGTGTATTCCATAAAACTGTCGACTCTCCAGCATATATGAAGAAAATTGGGAGACTGACAGTTTCGTTTCTAATAATAGGAACAGTTACATGACATCCTGAGCTATTTTGGTCGTATTGCCCGACCCCTACAATGCATTGCCACTTACCATCAGGTGAGATTGCAGTCAAGGACTATCTTGTCATCGAATAAAAACCGGCCAAGTGCGTGTCGGGCCACGCGCAGTGTAGGGTTCCGTAGATGCAAGTCAAATATTGCTGACCTAGAATAGTGCTTTTATTTATTTAATCTAGAAAAAACAGATATAAATCCTTAACTTATGAACCCTACTTAGCCATGATAGTTTTCCTATGGAATTCTTTATAATATATACTACAGCTGTGAATTTTTTACGTATAATATAAGCAACCATTTACCTGGCTGAGTGGAGATACTTGACTAATAAAATTTAGCAATTTAAAATATCATATTTCACAAACGGATCGAAAAATGGTGTGAATCAAATCAAATCAACACACCCACAATATTTTCGAAAGACCTATTCAACGACACCCCACAATATGGGATAGACGAGACAAAAATTCATCCCCACTTCTCATGTAGGGGTGGTACCCTAAAAAAATTATTTTTCACAATTTTATTTCACCCCTTTGGTGGCGTGATTTGTTGGTATATACCCTTGTCAATACCAATAAGTAGTTTCTGAAGTAAACTGCGGACGGACGGACGGATAGACGGACATGGCGAAACTATAAGGGTTCCTTGTTTACTACGTACTGTACCCTAAAAAAGGTCGAGTTATTAAGCTTTAGTTGTAATCTTGTTTTAGGAAACCTTCGAACAACAACTGGTGGGGCGAACGAGGCGACGACCTCGGCGAGGTGTCCGGTATACAGGGCTGTATCTTCTGCCGCAGCACAGGCTTCATTGGCGGAAACGCCACACGAGCAGGCGCTTTAGCCATGGCCATAGGCAGCCTAAACGCAATTTAATATAAATTATAATATCTGTCGCAGTAAGAGCGATATGATCGTCTTTGTCAGTCAGTGTAAAGTAATATCCAAATTATGTGTTTGTTACTGCACAAAGGTATCATCTTAGTATAGAATTCTAAATACCAATGAAATACATGGCTTTTTGCTTTATGTTTTAATTTAATTTATAACATGAATAATATATGAAACTGCCAAAAAATACATCTGCGCTTGTACATTAAGGCGCTGGAGTGGTGACCCCGTACCGGGAAGCGCAGTGTTGGCAGACCCCCTCCCCACTAGGTGGACCGACGACATCAAACGAGTCGCAGGGAGCCGCTGGATACAGGCTGCGCAAGACCGAGTTCTGTGGAAGTCCATGCAAGAGACCTTTAACCAGCAGTGGACGTCTATCGGTTGACAAGAAGAAGAAATACATCGAGAGCTGAGCTCGGAGTATCCCTGCGAGATCAACTCGGCAATGAAAAGATCAGCAGGAGAACCAAAGTCACCGACATAGCTCAGCGAGTCGCGAAACGGAAGTGGAAATGGGCGCACACATAGTTCGAAGAGCAGCTCGGTCGTTGGGATCCCAAGGTGCTGGCGACCTTGCTTCAGAAAGCGCAGTATTGCCAGACCTCTCACTGGGTAGACCGACGACATTAAACGTCGCAGGGAGACGCTGGATACAGGTGGCGCAAGACCGAGGCCTGTGTCTGTCTGAAGTCTGCAAAAGGCCTATGTCCAGTGGACTTCTATCTGTGGATGAAGAAGAGAAATACATCGTGGTGGCTGGCTCCTAGTTGGTAAAGATGGTACTTTTCACTTTCATGATTTCAAAAACAATTACTGTAATAAAAAATATCATGTTCGTGTTGTTTGAATTGGGTCGTAAGTTTGTAAATTGTATGGAGTTGATTTTTGACAAATATGTAATATCGTTCCTGTGTAAAAAAAATAATTCAAGGTTCCTGTGTAAAATAACATAAAATAAAACATCTTGATGATATAGGGTAAAACCCGGATAGTTGCCCCACTTTTCAAAAAAGCTCTATCATAAAAAAAATATGTTAGTTGCCTACTATAGCGAATAGTAGCCTAACGTAAAAAATGCTTTGCAGGATACTTGCCTCGGGTGGGGATAGTCGCCTACCTAAATATAAATTTCTTCTTAAAAATCAGTCTATTATTTACTGCAATCTTTTATTAAGTAACTACTAATCAACATTATAAAAAATATTAAGTTTTATACTTTAAAACCTTAAAAATATAGCAAAAATAGCCTCCAAACTTAAAGTTACATAAGTTATTAACAAAAATTCCAGGGTTTTTAACTTTCCACATCTCATGCAATGGTTTTTGAATGTTGCACAGGTTTCATGCAACCACATTCGACACATGTCACATTGAATCCAATCTGATATCGATTTAGTAAAATTGTAATTCTCAAAATTCATTCTACGCAATAATCATTAAGTGAAATATTTTTAATTGTATGTTTTATTTTTAAATTAGCATTTTTGACTTTTAATATTTCCTCTCTCATCGATTTTTTGTCCTTTGTTCTTTTGGTTGGTAGTCCTATGGTGGCTTTTCCTTTGGATGATTTTGGACTTATGATATTTTCATCATTTTCACTATCAGAACTATAAATTTGTATTCTTCTCTTCCGTAAAAGTCTTGATTTGGTCAGTTTAATAAAATATGTGCTGTCGGATTCAGTGCTGGTAATATTGATACATCTTTTGGTTTTTTATTTTTTTGCAATTGTCCTCTTTTCTTCACAATGCTTTTGTTGCTACTAGCTGGTTGGTTTTCTTCTGTTTTAAAATCTTTATTTGTTGCTGTCCTATTTTTAGTTTGTTATTTTATTTGTTTTCTCTTCTTTTTTCTTCTGAACAAATCGTCAAAGAATTTATAGTTGCGGATAGTAGTTGCAACTATTTATATTGCCGCAACTAGAGTAACTAGGGCGACTATCCTTTTTAATACGGATACTTGCCCTTTTTATTTGCAAAATAAATAAAAAGTATTTAACAATTAAACGTAATAAATAGTGTAATTTGAACTCTAATGCATGCAATGAAACAAAAAGTTGGCTGAAACCACAATCAGTAACAAAAATATTCAATTTTTCAAAAAGAAATTACTTACCAATATAATTATGACGCCCGTCGAAGTTTCGCCGCGGAAGATTTTCGCTCGCACGGACGAAACGCGTGCACTTATACTGACGATTTACATGTCATTGAGGTCTGCGGGAAGGGCTCTTACAATTATTATAGTAAAGCGCTAACGCCACTAACGTCCCTAACATAGTGTATTCAAAACCGGGGCAAGTATCCCACTGAGGCAACTATCCGGGTGTTACCCTAGGCCAGTGGTGGGCAGTGGTTTTTTAATGGGAGGCCACAAAGTTTAAAAAGTTCTAGAGGAGGGCCAGAATTATAGAAAAAATGCAATTTGCGTTAAAGCTTTGAATCATAATACTATAAAAACATTTCAGCATTACACACTTTGACTTGTGTGCAATACTGTGCAAAAATAAATAAATAAATACAAAGGTATTTATTTATTTATTTATTTTTGCACAGCCTTAAATAATAATTAATTTAACTTTTATTCGAAGGCCTATAGGCATAATATGGAATTGTTTTTGATTTTCCATAATACTTTCGAAAGCAGGTTCCAGCTGTGACGAAGCAACTTTCAGCAGTGCGAAAAGGTGTCCATCAGTCAATCAGTTTCTGATTGATTTTTTCCGCAATTTCGTGGTCGAAAAAGTCTGTTCACACACATAAGACGACGCAAAAATCGCCATAATTTTCTGGGCGTGAGCAATAATCGTCTTTGGGAATTCAGCTTTCGGCAGGGCTCTATAAAAATCTAGTTTTGTGGAATTCAAGAACAATTGCTTTAAATGGGTACTGCACTGCATTTTAATAATTTCCAACTGTAATTCCGCAATTTCGTGGTCGAAAAAGTCTGTTCACACACGTAAACGACGCAAAAATCGCCATAATTTTCTGGGCGTGAGCAATAATCGTCTTTGGGAATTCAGCTTTCGGCAGGGCTCTATAAAAATCTAGTTTTGTGGAATTCAAGAACAGTTGAGGCATATAGAATCAAGGGCAGCTAAGTGCCTTCATATCCAATTTGCAGGAAACAAAAAAAACGTTTTTCTAGTCTCAGAGTTAGGGTTCTCATAATGTTCTGGGCTCTGATTATAGGGTCTGTGAAATGTTAGTAGTTTTGGTTATTTTTATCTACCAGTTCCAAATAATAAGATAAAAAATATCAAAAAAGCAAAACCCTTAACTGTTATTGATACTGACGCCTGAACTTAGCTGTATTTGATTCTTACTCTAATGAACTTAGCTGTCTTTGATAATGACTGGCGTCATCTTGATTTTGCAATATTAGTGATGTTCCCAACACAGTTCGATATTATCACAGCCCAGAATGATGTCAAACACATTATTTTTAAATTTGAAATAAAATAAAATAAAAAAACTCTTAATCAGACTTTTCAATTCTTCTTGGAACAAAATTATTCTCTTAGGTACTAAAAACTTTTCTTATTATAAATAAGATGTTTCTTCTTAAAATTAAATTCTTAAATCCGCCGTATCATCTCTGCTTTCACAATAATTTTCATCATCATCTTCCTCTTGTCTTTCTTGAATAACTGGTGACTTAATAATATTTACATATAACTGACATTCTTCTTTGGTTTCCCATTCAGCACCAAAATGCTTTTTTAATAGTGCATCAACATCTGTTATTTTTGCACGATTTATAGGTGCTCCTAGTGGCAAGGTCGATGGGCGAATCGTATTGGTCTTCATGCCCATTTTACAGAGATTTACTGCTTTGCCTATATCTGAACGAAAGTACAGTTCACCACGAATAAGCACATTTCCAGGATTTTTGGATCCAGCCATTGCTTCGCTCGACCATATTTGAAGAGATAAGCTGTCCTTGTGCACGTCCTTTATATCTATCTTTCTTACATTGTTTTTTATATTACTGGTACTAAATAAATAAATAAATAAATAAATAAATAAATAAATAAGAGAAGGTAATCATATCATAAGCCTGTTCCTGAAGTAACTGAAAAAATACTTTTGCCCTGAGCTTATGGATTCTTTTCTCGATCATCAGGGATTTCTTTCTGGTCTGGTCGTTTTCTATTTTAATTTTTCCGTCCAACTCAATACACTTTGAGCAAACATCTGTTCTTGGGTTGCCGAATCCTAAATTGAAATCTCGGTTGAATATTGCACGAAAATAACTCTTCTTTACAATTGACTGACTGTGTTCAGTTTTAAACATCTTATACAGTTTATTTATACTTAAATCACTATGAAGATATTTTCGCTCTTGAGTTGCTGATCGGCAGTAATGTGATTCTATACATTTTGATTTTAATAATAAACTGTCAAACTAGTTCCTTCTGCTCCTTATACTTGTCTATTTTATGGTTTCCACCTCTGTTTTCTCTGGGACACTGTCCAGTATAATAAAAAGCCTTCATTACAAATTCCACTCTATATTTCTTTATTCTAAGAGAACTCAAAAAAAAATTTTGGCAAACAGTCACAAACTCTTTCTTGCTGTTAAAAATTCTGTACTGAATATTAAAATCCCTTCTAAGTCTCTTATTTTGGCTAGGACGTCATTTTTAAATTTTTTTTTATTTGATAGCACTTAAGAAGAAAAGCATCTTGCACGCTTTTTTTCTTTGAAGCATAAAATGATTGGTGAAATTTTAAAAGTTAATTCATTGTCAGGCTTGTACATTTTAGGATTGGGTTTTTATGCGTACAGTTAACTCGTTCAGGTAAACTAGTTGAGGAGTATCTGTGAAAAAAATATATTTTGATAAGGAATCTTGTCTTGTAAAACAGAAAGTGGACATAAATTTATGCGCATGAACGGTCGCGTTTTAAAACTAACTGCTACTGGCTAGTAGGAACCTTACCTTCGTTACTCTGTGCTAGTAGATATTTTTATACTGGGTAGGTATAGTACCTACTGATACTCGTGGGTGGGTTAGTATGTATAGCAATTTCATCCGCTTCAAATCCGCTTAGTAGTTTTTTCATGAAAGAGTAACAAACATACATCCATCCTCAATTCCTGACAAACTATAGCGTTTACGATACCCTCATTATTATTTATTTGTTTCAACCCTCAAAGAATTATCTGTTTCAATTTCGGTTTCAAAAAACATTAGCGTCATAGTAAGCTAGCGGATAAGCCGTGAAAAGGAAACAGAAAGACAGTCAGACAATTTCTTTTGAATTTACTATAGTAAAGGTAATTAGTATGGATAGTATGGACAGCAGTACAGTACTTGAAAATAATATTCTTTTCTGACAGTAGAACACAACTTTTTATTATATCTAAGTATTAAGTACGAAAAATGAAATAATGTGATCGCAAGTTATCTATTACGTGTGGAGTATGAACGCGTGGTACATCACTAACTTTTCTCTCTTAGCAACATTTGCCTTCCAGTTTTCTGGATTTCGTGTTCGTTTTCGACCTCTGCCCTCCGTTGCTGGTTTTACAGGAACCTCCATAGTAATCGGTTTGCATAAAATTTTGCACGAAAATTCACTAAATCACTAAAAAACGATAAAAAAGTAGCAAGTGTTGTTAACGCGATTGCATAGAAATCGCCATTTTGTTTACTAGAATTCAAGCGTTGTGATTGGCTGTTATATCACTTAGCTGTCTTTGAATATGACTTGGGTGCACCTAGATGTAGGTATTTGATCCCAACATCAATTTTTAAACTAAATTTAAAGGGCTTTAGCTGTATTTGTTCTTAACAAATATAAAATGATGAGATGCAACCGAAAACTCACTAGATGTCTCCATACTCAGTTCATTTTTGGAATGTGAGGCACTTAGCTACTTTTGATTCTATATGCCTCAATTGCTTTAAATGGGTACTGCACTGCATTTTAATAATTTCCAACTGTAATTCCGCAATTTCGTGGTCGGAAAAGTCTGATCACACACATAAGTCGACGCAAAAATCGCCATAATTTTCTGGGCGTGAGCAATAATCGTCTTTGAGAATTCAGCTTTCGGCAGGGCTCTATAAAAATCTAGTTTTGTGGAATTCAAGAACAATTGCTTTAAATGGGTACTGCACTGCATTTTAATAATTTCCAACTGTAATTCCGCAATTTCGTGGTCGAAAAAGTCTGTTCGCACACATAACACGACGCAAAAATCGCCATAATTTTCTGGGCGTGAGCAATAATCGTCTTTGGGAGTTAACCTTTCGGCAGGGCCCCCAATTGGTCTGCCTCCCTGGCGCCCTGAAAGTCGTGAAACAGCATCACATTTCGTTGAGAGGATCTCGATCTCGAGCCTGCAGTGTACATCTGAGTAATAACATTAGTCCTCAACTGAATCTGGATACGATGCGGTGATCTCGATCGGCAATTAATCTGACGGTATTATACTCTGTCAGGTCTGTATTTCTGAGCCTATGATAGACCGCCGTAGCGATTTGGTTGGATGCTTTTTGGTACATGTCTTCGGTCCAACAGTAGGAATGTACGTTTTGTGGAGTTAATTTGCACTTAGTGGAACCTTGGACGATTGTGAAGTTGTAAAAATTGATTCGTCTCGTAAAAAGTTTTTTTGACAATCATAACTAAAATGAAATGAAAATATTCTTTATTGTACACCACAGGATAACAGCTTACATGACTAATACATACATAAAAAAAAACACAGAGTACAAAGGCGACCTTATCGCTGAAAAGTTATTAGGTTTGATCTTTCTTCCTGTGCTAACTGGAAAAAAGCTTTGGCGCGAAGTTTGTGCACTCTCTTTTCGACCATTAATCTGTTGCGTTCACTTTGATCCTTTTCTGTTTAAATTTTTTCGTCTAGTTGTATACAAGTGGAGCAAACATCGGTCCTGGGAGATCCAAAGCCCAAGTTATAATTTCTGTTCAAAACTCGTCTAAAGTAGGAACTTTTCACTTTCATTTCTGGTGGTGCATCTAAATTATACATTCTCCAGAGTTTTTGGAGTTTACTCCTTAAGAATCGATTTTAGGCGCCCGGTATGGGAAAAATTCGAGGACTAAAATCTACTTATGAATGACCTTGTTACGTTTTTCACAACGATGCAAATTTCTACCCTAACGTTGAGTAAATAAGGTTGGTTTTCGTGCGAAAGAGCTTTCCGAGGGAAGCCGACGTTTTTCACAACGATGCAAACTTTTACCCTAACGTTGAGTAAATAAGGTTGATTTTTCAAAATTTGGTGGTTTCAACTATGAGTATATTTTGGATATTTTATATTTTGTTTCTAGACTTCACATGAATGTTTCAGGTGCAGAAAGTTTTGACCGAGCATTTTGCCGATCTGAGATATTAAGCATAAAAGAGTTCAGGTAAAAATACCTAACTTCCGTTCTAATTTTTTTTGGATATTTATAAAATACGTTTAACTACTGATACTTTATAATTCTGTAAAGTTTCGTCGCCTGTAGTCCATTAGCATTTCTATATATTTATCATTTATCAAACTCCACAAAGTACTGCTGAATAAGTACGCGGTGTTCGGTGGCACGCAGTGACCCGAACATACAATGTAATATTGTTTAGAGTAAGGTTTAGAGGGCAATAAGAAACAAAAGCATAGTATAAAAATAAGTAGATATATTAGGTAATATAAAAAAAACTCAGAAGGATAAAAGTATCATTTATATTAATATAAAAACGGATTGGTTGAAGCGTCGCTCAAATCTCCGACGGTGGCGGCGGTGGAAGAAGGTCGCTGAGGTCGCTTATCTGCAATCAATTGGAGAGTTTTATAGCCTCAATCGAGTGGAGGGCGCCAGAGAGCGAGAAAGTTCGCCGATGCGATGGACCGACCAAATTAATGTCTACTATGAACGGACTAATGCACGAGAATCAAATCTACCGCTAAAAATGTCAATTTTTAGGGTTCCGTACCCAAAGAGTGCCAACGGGACCCTATTACTAAGCCTCCGCTGTCCGTCCGTCCGTCCGTCCGTCTGTCAGCGGGCTATATCTCGTAAACCGTAATAGACAGTTGAAATTTTCACATATTGTGTATTTCTATTGCCGCTATAACAACAAATAATAAAAATTAAATTAAATTGAAAAATACATGGAAAAGGAGTCGAAATAAAATTTTATTTTTTTACACCGGCATGTGGGGTGTCATTGTCTAGCGCTCATTAAGTGGAGTTCAAATATGTATTTTTTTATTTTTTAGCTACAAAAATGAAGAAAGGGGGGGGCTTACCAGTTTTGTTTCATTCTGCGTACCTGTTGGTGTAAGGTTTTGTTACGTTTTGTTACTACTTTTTGCCGTACTTGTTGTAATAAAGCCTTTTTTCGTTTGATGACAAAAATGAAGAAATGGGCTTACTCAGTCCGCCGCAACCGTCGGATCTGCTCCAAAAGCGCTCTTCTTTTTTTCATCGAATCTTTTCCAGAAGGGCTTTTTTTTGAAAATAAATTATAGCCATATATATATAATATAATGAAAATATATGTTGCTTCCTGATAACTCAGCTTTCTATTGGTGAAGAGGCTTACTTACCTCATGAAGGATTATGGGCTTACTTACTAATTCTTGGATCCTTTTTTTCCCTTCTTCTTCCTGAAAGTGAAATAGAATAAATAAAAGGAAAACCAACAAACAAACACACTTTCGCGATTTTCCCAAATTCTGCGACCGAAAATGGCTATATGGGTTTTATTTACCTTACTCGGACCGACGCAACCGTCGAATTTTTTCCAGAAGGGCTTTTTTTTACTGTATCTCTAATTTTTTTGAAAATAAGACTTACTCAGTCCGCCGCAAACGTCGGATCTGCTCCAAAAGCGCTCTTCTTTTTTTCATCGAATCTTTTCCAGAAGGGCTTTTTTTTGAAAATAAATTATAGCCTGTGTTGCTTTCTGATAACTCAGCTTTCTATTGGTGAAGAGGCTTACCTCATGAAGGATTATACGGGCTTACTTACTAATTCTTGGATCCTTTTTTTCCCTTCTTCTTCCCGAAAGTGAAATAGAATAAATAAAAGGAAAACCAACAAACAAACACACTTTCGCGATTTTCACAAATTCTGCGACCGAAAATGGCTATATGGGTTTATTTACCTTACTCGGACCGCCGCAAGCGTCGAATTTTTTCCAGAAGGGCTTTTTTTTTACTGTATCTCTAATTTTTTTGAAAATAAATTATAGCCTGTGTTGCTTTCTGATAACTCAGCTTTCTATTTTTGAAGAGGCTTACCTCATGAAGGATTATACGGGCTTACTTACTAATTCTTGGATCCTTTTTTTCCCTTCTTCTTCCTGAAAGTGAAATAGAATAAATAAAAGGAAAACCAACAAAAAACACACTTTCGCGATTTTCCCAAATTCTGCGACCGAAAATGGCTATATGGGTTTTATTTACCTTACTCGGACCGACGCAACCGTCGAATTTTTTCCAGAAGGGCTTTTTTTTACTGTATCTCTAATTTTTTTGAAAATAAGACTTACTCAGTCCGCCGCAAACGTCGGATCTGCTCCAAAAGCGCTCTTCTTTTTTTCATCGAATCTTTTCCAGAAGGGCTTTTTTTTGAAAATAAATTATAGCCTGTGTTGCTTTCTGATAACTCAGCTTTCTATTGGTGAAGAGGCTTACCTCATGAAGGATTATACGGGCTTACTTACTAATTCTTGGATCCTTTTTTTCCCTTCTTCTTCCCGAAAGTGAAATAGAATAAATAAAAGGAAAACCAACAAACAAACACACTTCGCGATTTTCACAAATTCTGCGACCGAAAATGGCTATATGGGTTTATTTACCTTACTCGGACCGCCGCAACCGTCGAATTTTTTCCAGAAGGGCTTTTTTTTACTGTATCTCTAATTTTTTTGAAAATAAATTATAGCCTGTGTTGCTTTCTGATAACTCAGCTTTCTATTGGTGAAGAGGCTTACCTCATGAAGGATTATACGGGCTTACTTACTAATTCTTGGATCCTTTTTTCCCTTCTTCTTCCTGAAAGTGAAATAGAATAAATAAAAGGAAAACCAACAAACAAACACACTATCGCGATTTTCACAAATTCTGCGACCTATAAACTAGTTGAGGAGTATCTGTGAAAAAAATATATTTTGATAAGGAATGCTCTTCTCAGCAGAATCCGCTTTCCGAACCGGTGGTAGAATCTTGACGTGTCATAAGAGCCACAGGTTGGCCTACATGAAATAAATAATTTTGAATTTGAATTTGAATCTTGTCTTGTAAAACAGAAAGTGGACATAAATTTATGCGCATGAACGGTCGCGTTTTAAAACAAACTGCTACTGGCTAGTAGGAACCTTACCTTCGTTACTCTGTGCTAGTAGATATTTTTATACTGGGTACCTACTGATACTCGTGGGTGGGTTAGTATGTATAGCAATTTCATCCGCTTCAAATCCGCTTAGTAGTTTTTTCATGAAAGAGTAACAAACATACATCCATCCTCAATTCCTGACAAACTATAGCGTTTACGATACCCTCATTATTATTTATTTGTTTCAACCCTCAAAGAATTATCTGTTTCAATTTCGGTTTCAAAAAACATTAGCGTCATAGTAAGCTAGCGGATAAGCCGTGAAAAGGAAACAGAAAGACAGTCAGACAATTTCTTTTGAATTTACTATAGTAAAGGTAATTAGTATGGATAGTATGGACAGCAGTACAGTACTTGAAAATAATATTCTTTTCTGACAGTAGAACACAACTTTTTATTATATCTAAGTATTAAGTACGAAAAATGAAATAATGTGATCGCAAGTTATCTATTACGTGTGGAGTATGAACGCGTGGTACATCACTAACTTTTCTCTCTTAGCAACATTTGCCTTCCAGTTTTCTGGATTTCGTGTTCGTTTTCGACCTCTGCCCTCCGTTGCTGGTTTTACAGGAACCTCCATAGTAATCGGTTTGCATAAAATTTTGCACGAAAATTCACTAAAAACACTAAAAAACGATAAAAAAGTAGCAAGTGTTGTTAACGCGATTGCATAGAAATCGCCATTTTGTTTACTAGAATTCAAGCGTTGTGATTGGCTGTTATATCACTTAGCTGTCTTTGAATATGACTTGGGTGCACCTAGATGTAGGTATTTGATCCCAACATCAATTTTTAAACTAAATTTAAAGGGCTTTAGCTGTATATGTTCTTAACAAATATAAAATGATGAGATGCAACCGAAAACTCACTAGATGTCTCCATACTCAGTTCATTTTTTTCCGAAGAAACTTTCGGAAAGTATTATATAAGAAAGTATTACCTACCTACATAATTATTATAACGGCATTCCAAACCAGGTATAGTCGACTATTCAAAAGCACTTGTAAAATTTGTAAAAGAAAGCTTTCTATTGGTGAAGAGGCTTATTACCTCATGAAGAATTATACGGGCTTACTTACATATGAAGCAGTGACAGCCCAGTGGTTAGGACTGTGGTCTCCTATTCGCGGGGTCGCAGGTTCGATCCCGGGTACGTACCTCTGACTTTTCGGAGTCAAGTGCGTTTAAGCAATTAAATATCACTTGCTTCAACGGCGAAGGAAAACATAGTGAGGAAACCTGCACATCTGAGAGTTCTTCATAGTTCTCGAAGATGTGTGATGTCCGCCAATTCGCATTGGGCCAGCGTGGTGGACTATGGCCTATAACCCTTCTCTGAGAGGAGACCTGCGCTCAGTAGTGAGCCGTTGATGGGTTGTTAATGATGATGATGATGATGACTTACATTTTGTTGATTCAGGCGTTTCACTTGTTCCTGAAAGTGAAATAGAATACTTTAATAAAAGGAAAACCAACAAACACACTTTCGCATTTATAATATCTACTAGTGGTTCGCCCCGAACTGAGACCTCGCGGTAACAGTATCCCATGATTATTCATTCAATCGATACATGACGACCAAAACTGACATTATTATTATGCCCGTTTTCACCAAACATACCTAAATCATCCCCTATGTAGGAGTCTCTTTACGTAGGTAGCTCCAAAACACAATCCTAAGTCCTAACATCCGTCCCAATGTCCTTTTAGGTGTCCCGTACAGGATCGTGATAAAGAAGTTGACAGTAATCATCACCTAACTTATCATAGGTAGCCCGTAAAGGTTAGGGAACGTCAGTGAAAACATTGAATTATTATGTAGGTACTAACGAGTGAAAACGGGTTAGGGGCATCTGTACAAATCGTCATCTATCGACGCGAATAGAAAACTAATATGGGCTAAAACTAATAAAGAAATACGGGCTTACTTACCAACTCTCGTAACGGTTGTTCCACTCCTTTACTACCATTCTACTTTCCATTAATTTCATACTACTTTTGATTCTATATGCCTCAATTGCTTTAAATGGGTACTGCACTGCATTTTAATAATTTCCAACTGTAATTCCACAATTTCGTGGTCGGAAAAGTCTGATCGCACACATAAGTCGACGCAAAAATCGCCATAATTTTCTGGGCGTGAGCAATAATCGTCTTTGGGAATTCAGCTTTCGGCAGGGCTCTATAAAAATCTAGTTTTGTGGAATTCAAGAACAATTGCTTTAAATGGGTACTGCACTGCATTTTAATAATTTCCAACTGTAATTCCGCAATTTCGTGGTCGAAAAAGTCTGTTCGCACACATAAGACGACGCAAAAATCGCCATAATTTTCTGGGCGTGAGCAATAATCGTCTTTGGGAATTCAGCTTTCGGCAGGGCTCTATAAAAATCTAGTTTTGTGGAATTCAAGAACAATTGCTTTAAATGGGTACTGCACTGCATTTTAATAATTTCCAACTGTAATTCCGCAATTTCGTGGTCGAAAAAGTCTGTTCGCACACATAAGACGACGCAAAAATCGCCATAATTTTCTGGGCGTGAGCAATAATCGTCTTTGGGAATTCAGCTTTCGGCAGGGCTCTATAAAAATCTAGTTTTGTGGAATTCAAGAACAATTGCTTTAAATGGGTACTGCACTGCATTTTAATAATTTCCAACTGTAATTCCGCAATTTCGTGGTCGAAAAAGTCTGTTCGCACACATAAGATACTAATAGTATATTACACATCTAGGGCAGTAAAATAAGAAATGTCTCAGATCACATGTAATTGTTGTCCGAGGCGAAGCCGAGGTCAATAAACATGTGATCTGAGGCTTTCTTATTTACTGCCCGTGGTGTGTATACTATTTTTCTCCTCGACGGAGGCCGAAAGCGACATTTTCGTTTAGCGCAGCGGGAGGAAAATTGACGCTTTCCGCCCGGAGGTGAGAAAAGGATATTTTACGTCTTGAATATTATAACAGGATAAATAACTATAATATGGGAAAAATGGAAAACGTGAATCATAAAAATATAAATACAGAAAATAAAGCAACACAAACTGAAAGTGTAACACAGCGTGCGGTTGAAATCGAAAATATAATTAGAGCAGATACTGATGGTTGTGATCAATGCAGAGATGGTGTAAATGTACAAAATGAAAAGAATAGTAACCAAGAAAGAGGTGAAGTTAACAATACATTTTTTCGTCTCTCATAAATTAAATATCATACATCAGAACATAAATGGTCTATTAAATAAATCTGAACAGCTATCAGTACAGCTTGATGAACTAAAAAGTCGGAATATTGTTATAGATATACTCTGCATTACAGAACACAATCTAATTAAGGACGATAGTGAACTAATTAAGATACCAAATTTTAGCCTTGCTTCGTCGTATTATCGTAAGCAAAGAAGAGGTGGTTCATCTATCTTTGTGAGTAAATATCTTAATTTCAGAGAGCTTTTAGATGTGACATCTGCAAGCGTACCAGGTGTAATAGAATGCAGCGGTATAGAGTTATTAGAACATAATATTGTACTAATTTGTATTTATAGACCACCTAAATCGGATAAATTTAGCTTAGAGACATTTTTTACTGTTTTTTATAAATTACTCAAAAAATATAGTTTAAAAAAAAGGAAAATTGTAGTTTGTGGAGATATCAATATAGACGTGCTAAAAACAAATAAAACTACTCAAAACTTGACAGACATAATAGAGGGCTTTAATTTAAAACTAGCGTTAAGGCAACCCACGCGAATAGTAAGTGGCACGTGCATTGATAACTTCATGACCAATATTCATAGGTTTAGTTGTAGTATTGAAGAACTAACATTATCAGATCACAGTGCGCAAATCTTTAGCTTTGTTGTTAAAACATTTAATCGAGTAGCACACTGGTATATTTTTAGACGGGATTTAAGCACAGAAAATATGATTAAATTTAGAGAATGTATAAGTAGTATCACTTTTTCAGACGTTTATGACACGCGTGAGCCAAATGAAGCATTCAATAGATTTTTTGACTGTTTTACACTTTTCTATTATCTATGTTTCCCGTTCATAAAAATCAAAATAAATACTAAGCAAAAACCCAAATGGATGTCGAAAGGAATTAAAAAATGCTGCAGAAAAAAAAGAGAACTTCTTTGGAAATATAGATCAAAACCTAGTAACAAGAATAAACAAGAATTTAAGGTTTACTGTAAAAGGTTAAAAAACGTAATTAAATTGACGCAGAAATCTCAAAACGACTATAAAATTAAAACTTCTGATAATAAGTCTAAGACAACATGGAACATTATAAATAACTATAAATCAAAAACCTGCGACCACAAAATACACCAGGTCAAAGAAGATGGCTTAATTATTACGAACCCAAAAGACATAGCACAAGCATTTAATAAAAACTTCCTTAAACGAAAACATATAAAATCAAATCAGATAAATAAGAAAATTAATTGGAGCAAACCGAATTCAATCTTTATGAAACCGACGTCACCGATACAAGTTAATAACATTATAAAAACATTGAGAAATACGAACAGTTGCGGATATGATGAAATTAGTACAAAAGTTGTGAAATATGTTTCGGATATAATATCGCCAGTTCTAAGTTATATAATAAACCTCTGTGCAGAATATGGTGTATTCCCAGACAAGTTGAAGATGTCTATTGTAAAGCCACTTTTTAAAAATCAAAACAAAGAAGACATGGACTGCTATCGGCCAGTCTCATTAATACCTATCTTTTCTAAGGTGATTGAAAAATACATTTATAACAATTTAAACGACTATTTTGAAAAAAACGGGATTTTGGCGGAAGAGCAGATAGGCTTTAGAAAAAATAAATCTATAAATCTAGCGATATACACATTTCTTAAAACAATAATGACTAATGTGGATAAACGAAAACATGTATGTGCGCTTTTTATGGATCTCACAAAAGCTTTTGATTATGTGGACCATCGAATATTAGAAGACAAACTATATGCGTACGGAGTAAGAGGTAATTCTTTGGCACTTCTAAATTCATATTTAACAGGTAGGCAGCAAGTGACACAAATAACAAATATAACATGGGAAGAAAAAGCTGAAAAAATATATATGTCAGAAACAGGAAATGTCACAACTGGAGTACCTCAAGGAAGTATATTGGGACCGCTACTGTTTATCACATACATAAATGATTTCCCCACTGTAACTGAGCATCGAATGGTTTTATTCGCAGACGACAGTACAGTAATTTTTACAGGTGACAAGAATGATTTATTTGAAGAGGACATAAATAATACAATAGGACATATTATTGATTGGTTGACATCTAATAATTTGATTATAAATCTTAGGAAGACTAAAATTATGACATTTGTTAACAAGCGCAATAAAATATCTTTAGATATAAACTATCAAGGTGAAAAAATTTCGGAAACGACACAAACCAAATTTTTAGGCCTATATATTGATGATAATCTTAATTGGAAAAATCACATTGAAAATTTGTGCTCAAAATTAAATAAATTCTCATTTGCACTGTATTTGCTCTCCAAAGTTGTTAATATGTCAGCAGTGGTAATAGCATTTAATGCATATGTTACATCGAATTTACGATATGGGATAATATTCTGGGGAAACTCAACTGACAGAGATAGGGTATTCAAAAGCCAAAAGAAGTGTTTGAGAGCAATATGCCATTTGAACTCGACAGACTCATGTAAACCCTATTTTAATAAATTAAAAATATTAACTACCCCATCTCTATATATATATGAAGTCTTAGTATTCGTTAAGACTAACCATAAACTTTTTAAATTCTGTGAAAGTAAACGTCGTGATGATAAAATATGTTTCTTGCACCACACAACCGCTTACTTTGGAAAGAGTATTTTTAATATGGCCCCACAAATATACAATAAATTACCAGCGTCATTGGCTGACAAGAATCTAAATATTAGACTATTTAAGCAAAAAATTAAAGATATTTTACTGAAAAAGTGCTACTATTCAATTAAAGAATTTTTAGATGATAGTTGGGTGGTAAATTGACATTGGTGAATTGACATTTGTAATTTTAATCGTGGTGTATTGTTTCTTTTGACATTTAATAACATTATTAATATGTAAAAAAAATAATAATTTTTGCATGCCCTTTGTTCGGCGGATTGCGGAATGTTTTGTACCTACCTTACTGTAACACCTTTTATGTACCTGTGATCATGCAAATAAATGATTTGATTTGAATAAGATGACGCAAAAATCGCCATAATTTTCTGGGCGTGAGCAATAATCGTCTTTGGGAATTCAGCTTTCGGCAGGGCTCTATAAAAATCTTGATTTGGGCAGCCGGCCCCCAATTGGTCTGCCTCCCTGGCGCCCTGAAAGTCGTGAAACAGCATCACATTTCGTTGAGAGGATCTCATCTCGAGCCTGCAGTGTACATCTGAGTAATAACATTAGTCCTCCTAACTGAATCTGGATACGATGCGGCGATCTCGATCGGCAATTAGTCTGACGGTATTATACTCTGTCAGGTCTGTATTTCTGAGCCTATGATAGACCGCCGAAGCGATTTGGTTGGATGCTTTTTGGTACATGTCTTCGGTCCAACAGTAGGAATGTACGTTTTGTGGAGTTAATTTGCACTTAGTGGAACCTTGGACGATTGTGAAGTTGTAAAAATTGATTCGTCTCGTAAAAAGTTTTTCTGACAATCATAACTAAATGTTATTAGGTTTGATCTTTCTTCCTGTGCTAACTGGAAAAAAGCTTTGGCGCGAAGTTTGTGCACTCTCTTTTCGACCATTAATCTGTTGCGTTCACTTTGATCCTTTTCTGTTTAAATTTTTTCGTCTAGTTGTATACAAGTGGAGCAAACATCGGTCCTGGGAGATCCAAAGCCCAAGTTATAATTTCTGTTCAAAACTCGTCTAAAGTAGAAACTTTTCACTTTCATTTCTGGTGGTGCATCTAAATTATACATTCTCCAGAGTTTTTGGAGTTTACTCCTTAAGAATCGATTTTAGGCGCCCGGTATGAGAAAAATTCGAGGACTAAAATCTACTTATGAATGACCTTGTTACGTTTTTCACAACGATGGAAATTTCTACCCTAACATTCAGTAAATAAGGTTGGTTTTCGCTTGACTTGTCGAATGCCCGCGTTACGTTTTTCACAACGATGCAAATTTCTACCCTAATGTTGAGTAAATAAGGTTGGTTTTCGTGCGAAAGAGCTTTCCGAGGGAAGCCGACGTTTTTCACAACGATGCAAACTTCTACCCTAACGTTGAGTACATAAGGTTGATTTTTCAAAATTTGGTGGTTTCAACTATGAGTATATTTTGGATATTTTATATTTTGTTTCTAGACTTCACATGAAGTTTCAGGTGCAGAAAGTTTTGACCGAGCATTTTGCCGATCTGAGATATTAAGCATAAAAGAGTTCAGGTAAAAATACCTAACTTCCGTTCTAATTTTTTTTTGGATATTTATAAAATACGTTTAACTACTGATACTTTATCATTCTGTAAAGTTTCGTCGCCTGAGGAATTGCTGTTGGGGTCCACTAGCTTCATTGCCTAGACTAAATGGACTGTAGTCCATTAGCATTTCTATATATTTATCATTTATCAAACTCCACAAAGTACTGCTGAATACGCGGTGTTCGGTGGCACGCAGTGACCCGAACATACAATGTAATATTGTTTAGAGTAAGGTTTAGAGGGCAATAAGAAACAAAAGCATAATATAAAAATAAGTAGATATATTAGGTAATATAAAAAAAACTCAGAAGGATAAAAGTATCATTTATATTAATATAAAAACGGATTGGTTGAAGCGTCGCTCAAGTCTCCGACGGTGGCGGCGGTGGAAGAAGGTCGCTGAGGTCGCTTATCTGCAATCAATTGGAGAGTTTTATAGCCTCAATCGAGTGGAGGGCGCCAGAGAGCGAGAAAGTTCGCCGATGCGATGGACCGACCAAATTAATGTCTACTATGAACGGACTAATGCACGAGAATCAAATCTACCGCTAAAAATGTCAATTTTTAGGGTTCCGTACCCAAAGAGTGCCAACGGGACCCTATTACTAAGCCTCCGCTGTCCGTCCGTCCGTCCGTCCGTCTGTCAGCGGGCTATATCTCGTAAACCGTAATAGATAGAAAGTTGAAATTTTCACATATTGTGTATTTCTATTGCCGCTATAACAACAAATAATAAAAATTAAATTAAATTGAAAAATACATGGAAAAGGAGTCGAAATAAAATTTTATTTTTTTACCCCGGCATGTGGGGTGTCATTGTCTAGCGCTCATTAAGTGGAGTTCAAATATATATTTTTTTATTTTTTAGCTACAAAAATGAAGAAAGGGGGGGGCTTACCAGTTTTGTTTCATTCTGCGTACCTGTTGTTGTAAGGTTTTGTTACGTTTTATCTGGAATTATAAAAAATACTATATTCATTAGTCCACTAAAAAGTTAAATGAGTAATTGGCTTCTCTGGACCACAATAGTGGATTCCGCCGCAACCGTCGAATTTTTCCAGAAGGGCTTTTTTTTTACTGTATCTCTTATTTTTTTGAAAATAAGGCTTACTCAGTCTGCCGCAACCGTCGGATCTGCTCCATTAGCGCTTTTGAAAATAAATTATAGCCTATGTTGCTTCCTGATAACTCAGCTTTCTATTGGTGAAGAGGCTTACCTCATGAAGGATTATACGGGCTTACTTACTAATTCTTGGATCCTTTTTTCCCTTCTTCTTCCTGAAAGTGAAATAGAATAAATAAAAGGAAAACCAACAAACAAACACACTTTCGCGATTTTCACAAATTCTGCGACCGAAAATGGCTATATGGGTTTATTTACCTTACTCGGACCGCCGCAACCGTCGAATTTTTCCAGAAGGGCTTTTTTTTTTACTGTATCTCTTATTTTTTTGAAAATAAGGCTTACTCAGTCTGCCGCAACCGTCGGATCTGCTCCATTAGCGCTTTTGAAAATAAATTATAGCCTATGTTGCTTCCTGATAACTCAGCTTTCTATTGGTGAAGAGGCTTACCTCATGAAGGATTATACGGGCTTACTTACTAATTCTTGGATCCTTTTTTCCCTTCTTCCTGAAAGTGAAATAGAATAAATAAAAGGAAAACCAACAAACAAACACACTTTCGCGATTTTCACAAATTCTGCGACCGAAAATGGCTATATGGGTTTATTTACCTTACTCGGACCGCCGCAACTGTCGAATTTTTTCCAGAAGGGCTTTTTTTACTGTATCTCTAATTTTTTTGAAAATAAGGCTTACTCAGTCCGCCGCAACCGCTCCATTCATCCATCCATCTGCTCCATTAGCGCTTTTGAAAATAAATTATAGCCTATGTTGCTTCCTGATAACTCAGCTTTCTATTGGTGAAGAGGCTTACCTCATGAAGGATTATACGGGCTTACTTACTAATTCTTGGATCCTTTTTTCCCCTTCTTCTTCCTGAAAGTGAAATAGAATAAATAAATGGAAAACCAACAAACAAACACACTTTCGCGATTTTCACAAATTCTGCGACCGAAAATAGCTATATGGGTTTATTTACCTTACTCGGACCGCCGCAACCGTCGAATTTTTTCCAGAAGGGCTTTTTTTTTACGGTATTTCTAATTTTTTTGAAAATAAATTATAGCCTGTGTTGCTTTCTGATAACTCAGCTTTCTATTGGTGAAGAGGCTTACCTCATGAAGGATTATACGGGCTTACTTACTAATTCTTGGATCCTTTTTTTCCCTTCTTCTTCCTGAAAGTGAAATAGAATAAATAAAAGGAAAACCAACAAACAAACACACTTTCGCGATTTTCACAAATTCTGCGACGGAAAATGGCTATATGGGTTTATTTACCTTACTCGGACCGCCGCAACCGTTGAATTTTTTCCAGAAGGGCTTTTTTTTACTGTATCTCTTATTTTTTTGAAAATAAGGCTTACTCAGTCCGCCGCAACCGTCGGATCTGCTCCATTAGCGCTTTTGAAAATAAATTATAGCCTATGTTGCTTCCTGATAACTCAGCTTTCTATTGGTGAAGAGGCTTACCTCATGAAGGATTATACGGGCTTACTTACTAATTCTTGGATCCTTTTTCCCTTCTTCTTCCTGAAAGTGAAATAGAATAAATAAAAGGAAAACCAACAAACAAACACACTTTCGCGATTTTCACAAATTCTGCGACCGAAAATGGCTATATGGGTTTATTTACCTTACTCGGACCGCCGCAACCGTCGAATTTTTTCCAGAAGGGCTTTTTTTTTACTGTATCTCTAATTTTTTTGAAAATAAGGCTTACTCAGTCTACCGCAACCGTCGGATCTGCTCCAAAAGCGCTCTTCTTTTTTCATCGAATCTTTTCCAGAAGGGCTTTTTTTTGAAAATAAATTATAGCCTGTGTTGCTTTCTGATAACTCAGCTTTCTATTGGTGAAGAGGCTTACCTCATGAAGGATTATACGGGCTTACTTACTAATTCTTGGATCCTTTTTTTCCCTTCTTCTTCCTGAAAGTGAAATAGAATAAATAAAAGGAAAACCAACAAACAAACACACTTTCGCGATTTTCACATATTCTGTGACCGAAAATGGCTATATGGGTTTATTTACCTTACTCGGACCGCCGCAACCGTTGATTTTTTTCCAGAAGGGCTTTTTTTTTACTGTATCTCTTATTTTTTTGAAAATAAGGCTTACTCAGTCCGCCGCAACTGTCGGATCTGCTCCATTAGCGCTTTTGAAAATAAATTATAGCCTATGTTGCTTCCTGATAACTCCGCTTTCTATTGGTGAAGAGGCTTACCTCATGAAGGATTATACGGGCTTACTTACTAATTCTTGGATCCTTTTTCCCTTCTTCTTCCTGAAAGTGAAATAGAATAAAGAAAAGGAAAACCAACAAACAAACACACTTTCACGATTTTCACAAATTCTGCGACCGAAAATGGCTATATGGGTTTATTTACCTTACTCGGACCGCCGCAACCGTCGAATTTTTTCCAGAAGGGCTTTTTTTTCTACTGTATCTCAAATTTTTTTGAAAATAAGGCTTACTCAGTCCGCCGCAACCGTCGGATCTGCTCCAAAAGCGCGCTTCTTTTTTTCATCGAATCTTTTCCAGAAGGGCTTTTTTTGAAAATAAATTATAGCCTGTGTTGCTTTCTGATAACTCAGCTTTCTATTGGTGAAGAGGCTTACCTCATGAAGGATTATACGGGCTTAGTTACTAATTCTTGGATCCTTTTTTTCCCTTCTTCTTCCTGAAAGTGAAATAGAATAAATAAAAGGAAAACCAACAAACAAACACACTTTCGCGATTTGCACAAATTCTGCGACCGAAAATGGCTATATGAAAAACTATTTTGAAAAGAGCACTGCGGCATTCCGAGCCAGTGGTAGATTCATTTTCTACAACGAAAGCTTTTTGTATGGCTGAAATCTAACATACAGAGTCTCGCGGAAAAACGAGTCGAGTGAGTCGTGCATAAAATATGGATTTTATCTGAAATAAACGTTATATTATAATTTCCTTTATTTCATTTTATATATTAAAAATAAAAAAAAACATATACTTGAAGTAAATACATCGTCTAATAAACCGAAAATGTTATCCCAATCATTTTTTGAAGTCCTCACAGATGATGTAAGTACTTACTTTCTGGGAACGAATTCATTTTTATTTTCGTTGGTTCTTTTAGGCATCTGAAACAAAATATAGGCTACGAATATTATTTGTTTCTTACAAAAGTGGAAACACAGAAAAACTATTTTGAAAAGAGCACTGCGGCATTTCGAGCCTGTGCTAGATTAATTTTCTACAACGAAAGCTTTTTGTATGGCTGAAATCTAACATACAGAGTCTCGCGGAAAAACGAGTCGAGTGAGTCGTGCATAAAATATGGATTTTATCTGAAATAAACGTTATATTATAATTTCCTTTATTTCATTTTATATATTAAAAATAAAAAAAAAACATATACTTGAAGTAAATACATCGTCTAATAAACCGAAAATGTTATCCCAATCATTTTTTGAAGTCCTCACAGATGATGTAAGTACTTACTTTCTGGGAACAAATTCATTTTGATTTTCGTTGGTTCTTTTAGGCATCTGAAACAAAATATAGGCTACGAATATTATTTGTTTCTTACAAAAGTGGAAACACATAAAACTATTTTGAAAAGAGCACTGCGGCATTTCGAGCCTGTGCTAGATTAATTTTCTACAACGAAAGCTTTTTGTATGGCTGAAATCTAACATAGAGAGTCTCGCGGAAAAACGAGTCGAGTGAGTCGTGCATAAAATATGGATTTTATCTGAAATAAACGTTATATTATAATTTCCTTTATTTCATTTTATATATTAAAAATAAAAAAAAACATATACTTGAAGTAAATACATCGTCTAATAAACCGAAAATGTTATCCCAATCATTTTTTGAAGTCCTCACAGATAATGTAAGTACTTACTTGCGTGGTGTATCCTCCTCCTGCGGATTTTCTCGTTTGTAACTCATTTTATCTATTAAAAATAAAAAAAAAAACATGTACTTGAAGTAAATACATCGTCTATTAAACCGAAAATGTTATCCCAATCATTTTTTGAAGTCCTCACAGATGATGTAAGTACTTACTTTCTGGGGATCATATTGTCTTCCTCCGAAGTTTCATTACTTCGTTTTGGCATCTGAAACAAAATATAATTAGGCTAACAATATTATTTGTTTCTTACAAAAGTGGAAACACATAAAACTATTTTGAAAAGAGCACTGCGGCATTTCGAGCCTGTGCTAGATTAATTTTCTACAACGAAAGCTTTTTGTATGGCTGAAATCTAACATACAGAGTCTCGCGGAAAAACGAGTCGAGTGAGTCGTGCATAAAATATGGATTTTATCTGAAATAAACGTTATATTATAATTTCCTTTATTTCATTTTATATATTAAAAATAAAAAAAAAAACATATACTTGAAGTAAATACATCGTCTAATAAACCGAAAATGTTATCCCAATCAGTTTTTGAAGTCCTCACAGATAATGTATGTACTTACTTGCGTGGTGTATCCTCCTCCTGCGGATTTTCTCGTTTGTAACTCATCTGAAACAAAATATAATTAGGCTAACAATATTATTTGTTTCTTACAAAAGTGGAAACACATAAAACTATTTTGAAAAGAGCACTGCGGCATTTCGAGCCTGTGCTAGATTAATTTTCTACAACGAAAGCTTTTTGTATGGCTGAAATCTAACATACAGAGTCTCGCGGAAAAACGAGTCGAGTGAGTCGTGCATAAAATATGGATTTTATCTGAAATAAACGTTATATTATAATTTCCTTTATTTCATTTTATATATTAAAAATAAAAAAAAAACATATACTTGAAGTAAATACATCGTCTAATAAACCGAAAATGTTATCCCAATCATTTTTTGAAGTCCTCACAGATGATGTAAGTACTTACTTTCTGGGAACGAATTTATTTTTATTTTCGTTGGTTCTTTTAGGCATCTGAAACAAAATATAGGCTACGAATATTATTTGTTTCTTACAAAAGTGGAAACACATAAAACTATTTTGAAAAGAGCACTGCGGCATTCCGAGCCAGTGGTAGATTCATTTTCTACAACGAAAGCTTTTTGTATGGCTGAAATCTAACATACAGAGTCTCGCGGAAAAACGAGTCGAGTGAGTCGTGCATAAAATATGGATTTTATCTGAAATAAACGTTATATTATAATTTCCTTTATTTCATTTTATATATTAAAAATAAAAAAAAACTTATACTTGAAGTAAATACATCGTCTAATAAACCGAAAATGTTATCCCAATCATTTTTTGAAGTCCTCACAGATGATGTAAGTACTTACTTTCTGGGAACGAATTCATTTTTATTTTCGTTGGTTCTTTTAGGCATCTGAAACAAAATATAGGCTACGAATATTATTTGTTTCTTACAAAAGTGGAAACACAGAAAAACTATTTTGAAAAGAGCACTGCGGCATTTCGAGCCTGTGCTAGATTAATTTTCTACAACGAAAGCTTTTTGTATGGCTGAAATCTAACATACAGAGTCTCGCGGAAAAACGAGTCGAGTGAGTCGTGCATAAAATATGGATTTTATCTGAAATAAACGTTATATTATAATTTCTTTTATTTCATTTTATATATTAAAAATAAAAAAAAAACATATACTTGAAGTAAATACATCGTCTAATAAACCGAAAATGTTATCCCAATCATTTTTTGAAGTCCTCACAGATGATGTAAGTACTTACTTTCTGGGAACGAATTCATTTTTATTTTCGTTGGTTCTTTTAGGCATCTGAAACAAAATATAGGCTACGAATATTATTTGTTTATTACAAAAGTGGAAACACATAAAACTATTTTGAAAAGAGCACTGCGGCATTCCGAGCCAGTGGTAGATTCATTTTCTACAACGAAAGCTTTTTGTATGGCTGAAATCTAACATACAGAGTCTCGCGGAAAAACGAGTCGAGTGAGTCGTGCATAAAATATGGATTTTATCTGAAATAAACGTTATATTATAATTTCCTTTATTTCATTTTATATATTAAAAATAAAAAAAAACATATACTTGAAGTAAATACATCGTCTAATAAACCGAAAATGTTATCCCAATCATTTTTTGAAGTCCTCACAGATGATGTAAGTACTTACTTTCTGGGAACGAATTCATTTTTATTTTCGTTGGTTCTTTTAGGCATCTGAAACAAAATATAGGCTACGAATATTATTTGTTTCTTACAAAAGTGGAAACACATAAAACTATTTTGAAAAGAGCACTGCGGCATTCCGAGCCAGTGGTAGATTCATTTTCTACAACGAAAGCTTTTTGTATGGCTGAAATCTAACATACAGAGTCTCGCGGAAAAACGAGTCGAGTGAGTCGTGCATAAAATATGGATTTTATCTGAAATAAACGTTATATTATAATTTCCTTTATTTCATTTTATATATTAAAAATAAAAAAAAAACATATACTTGAAGTAAATACATCGTCTAATAAACCGAAAATGTTATCCCAATCAGTTTTTGAAGTCCTCACAGATAATGTAAGTACTTACTTGCGTGGTGTATCCTCCTCCTGCGGATTTTCTCGTTTGTAACTCATCTGAAACAAAATATAATTAGGCTAACAATATTATTTGTTTCTTACAAAAGTGGAAACACATAAAACTATTTTGAAAAGAGCACTGCGGCATTTCGAGCCTGTGCTAGATTAATTTTCTACAACGAAAGCTTTTTGTATGGCTGAAATCTAACATACAGAGTCTCGCGGAAAAACGAGTCGAGTGAGTCGTGCATAAAATATGGATTTTATCTGAAATAAACGTTATATTATAATTTCCTTTATTTCATTTTATATATTAAAAATAATAAAAAAACATGTACTTGAAGTAAATACATCGTCTAATAAACCGAAAATGTTATCCCAATCATTTTTTGAAGTCCTCACAGATGATGTAAGTACTTACTTTCTGGGAACGAATTCATTTTGATTTTCGTTGGTTCTTTTAGGCATCTGAAACAAAATATAGGCTACGAATATTATTTGTTTATTACAAAAGTGGAAACACATAAAACTATTTTGAAAAGAGCACTGCGGCATTCCGAGCCAGTGGTAGATTCATTTTCTACAACGAAAGCTTTTTGTATGGCTGAAATCTAACATACAGAGTCTCGCGGAAAAACGAGTCGAGTGAGTCGTGCATAAAATATGGATTTTATCTGAAATAAACGTTATATTATAATTTCCTTTATTTCATTTTATATATTAAAAATAAAAAAAAACATATACTTGAAGTAAATACATCGTCTAATAAACCGAAAATGTTATCCCAATCATTTTTTGAAGTCCTCACAGATGATGTAAGTACTTACTTTCTGGGAACGAATTCATTTTTATTTTCGTTGGTTCTTTTAGGCATCTGAAACAAAATATAGGCTACGAATATTATTTGTTTCTTACAAAAGTGGAAACACATAAAACTATTTTGAAAAGAGCACTGCGGCATTCCGAGCCAGTGGTAGATTCATTTTCTACAACGAAAGCTTTTTGTATGGCTGAAATCTAACATACAGAGTCTCGCGGAAAAACGAGTCGAGTGAGTCGTGCATAAAATATGGATTTTATCTGAAATAAACGTTATATTATAATTTCCTTTATTTCATTTTATATATTAAAAATAAAAAAAAAACATATACTTGAAGTAAATACATCGTCTAATAAACCGAAAATGTTATCCCAATCAGTTTTTGAAGTCCTCACAGATAATGTAAGTACTTACTTGCGTGGTGTATCCTCCTCCTGCGGATTTTCTCGTTTGTAACTCATCTGAAACAAAATATAATTAGGCTAACAATATTATTTGTTTCTTACAAAAGTGGAAACACATAAAACTATTTTGAAAAGAGCACTGCGGCATTTCGAGCCTGTGCTAGATTAATTTTCTACAACGAAAGCTTTTTGTATGGCTGAAATCTAACATACAGAGTCTCGCGGAAAAACGAGTCGAGTGAGTCGTGCATAAAATATGGATTTTATCTGAAATAAACGTTATATTATAATTTCCTTTATTTCATTTTATATATTAAAAATAAAAAAAAAACATGTACTTGAAGTAAATACATCGTCTAATAAACCGAAAATGTTATCCCAATCATTTTTTGAAGTCCTCACAGATGATGTAAGTACTTACTTTCTGGGGATCATATTATCTTCCTCCGAAGTTTCATTACTTCGTTTTGGCATCTGAAACAAAATATAATTAGGCTAACAATATTATTTGTTTCTTACAAAAGTGGAAACACATAAAACTATTTTGAAAAGAGCACTGCGGCATTTCGAGCCTGTGCTAGATTAATTTTCTACAACGAAAGCTTTTTGTATGGCTGAAATCTAACATACAGATGTAAGGCGGGGTCTTGGTGGCGTAATGAAACACCGAATGTTGGATTAATACTAACTTTATTCTAATAGATACACTCTTTATATTCTTACACTCTACATCTCCCTTCCTTTCATAAAAAAAAATTAGTATGTTATATAATTTTTTTTTTGTTATACAGACTGGTTAAATACATTATTATTTTAATAATAAAACTTACTCTCTAGAATTGAACAATTTTGTACGATTCTTATGAACTATATCTAATTTACCGTTTTTATTAATCTGCACATTTGGTGGCATGTCTTTGACCACTTTGTAAGGACCGAAATAAATACTCTCCATTTTGCTACAATTTTCGTTTTTTATTAGAATTAAATCTCCTGGATTGTACACTATAGGATTAATGCATTTATCATAGACTGATTTTCTTAATTCTTTGCTTTTGACTAAATTTTCCCTTGCTTCTTTTTGCGATAATTGTAACCGATATTATTTTAATTCACATGGGTAATTTTCGTGATTATATAATGGTTCTACCTCTTTAGTATTTAGATTACTAGGAAGTGAACAGATTTTCCCAAATACTAATTCGTAAGGAGTAAATCTAGTTTCAGAATGGACTGAAGTGTTATGTGAAAAACACCAAAAGGGAAGCCATTGGCTCCATGTTTCGGGATGGTTGTCTGTATACGTAAAAATGAGTTTAGGTGTTTGTGAGAATTTTCCAATGCACCAATGCTTTGATGGTGGTAAGCTGTGGAACTTAAATGATTAATTTTTAATTAAACACTGTAGACTGGAATTCCGAACCTTTGTCAGTTCCAATTTCCCGTGGTAACCCATAGAGAAGTATGAAGCTATTAACTAAAGCTTGAGCTACCTCCTCTGACTTTTTAGAAATTAAATGATGTGCTACCACATATTTAGTTAGCTCGCATTGCAGCGTGAGTATATATTTGTTACCGTAATTATCTCTATCTAGTGGACCTACCAAATCTAAATAAACCTTCTCAAATGCTGTTGTAGCTGTTGAAGTGATAACCATCGGTTCTTTGATACGTACTGCATGTTTTTCTTTTTGACATTTTTCACACTTTTTAACGAATTCTCTAACATCTTTCTGTAATCCTGGCCCGTAAAAATATTTTTTAATATTATTGAAAATCCTTGTCATGCCCGCATGGCCACTTGTGGGCAAAAGATGGAAGTCGTTCAGGATCACTCTTCTATCATCTTTATTTTCTATTCGTTGTACATCATTTAATATATAAAATCGCGTCGCGCACCTATTTTGTAATGATTTAACTTCACTTGACAATTTTTCAATGAATATTTTATTACTTTTATTTTTTATTATATATATTTCGTCGACGTTTATTTGTTTACAGAGACTATCCAACTCCCTCACAAATGCGGCTCGCGTCAATTGTGATTGGAAAGCAGGATTAATAAAAATTGTCAACTTACTTTCAACATAGCAAAACGCGTTTCTTTCCATAGTAATTTTACGTTGTCTTCTAAGACTTTCTAATTCCTCTTTCTCTATAAATCTAAGTTCTACTGCTTCTCTTGGTTTCGTATGACTTCCAATCACCTTTGGTTGACCAGGCCAACTGTGATTTGAAATCATATCGCAAGGAGCTTGCTGTTGCATTCTTCTCGCCTGTGCCCTAGTAGTAACGTTTATATTGCATTCGCTCATATTTTTTAAATCATCCGAAGTAAAAGAAATTCGAGACAAGGCATCTGCAGCTGCATTATCTGAACCCTTTACGTATTCTACAGTAAAATCGTATTCTTCCAGTATTAACCTAAACTTCATAAGCCTGCTTGATGGATCTCGCATATTGAATAAGTAGATTAATGGACGATGATCCGTAATAATTTTGAATTTACGACCATATAAGTATGGACGAAAATATTTTACCGCCCAAACTATAGCCAAAAGTTCTTTTTGAATCGTAGGATAATTTTGCTCATTTTTATTTAAAGCTCTGCTAGCATAAGCTACTGGACAACCGTCCGAATTCGATAGGATGGCTCCTATCGCGTAACCCGATGCGTCTGTTTGTACGATAAACTCGTTAGCTTCTGAAAAATCTGGGTATTGCAATACTGGAGGTGAAACTATACAACTTTTCAGAGTTTGAAATGATTTTTAGCACTCTTCATCCCAAATAAAAGAGACATTTTTCCTACACAGTTTATGTAAAGGATAAGCTTTTTCCGAAAATTTGGTATAAATTTCCTATAATAGTTGACAAAGGCTGTGAATCGCTTGACCTCGTCAACAGACTTTGGACAAGGATAATTTTTAACAACTTCTATTTTCCCTGGATCTGGCAAGACACCTTCCTTTGATACTACATGCCCTAAATAATTAATTTCCTTTTTGAAAAATTCGCATTTTGTAGGGTTAAGTTTAAGATTGACTTTGCGTAACCTCTCAAAAACATTTTGTAAATTTTTCGACTTTTCTGCCAAATTCCTTCCGAAAACGATTAAATCATCTTGATAAACTAAGCATTTTTCATATGTAAGACCCGCCATAGCCATTGTCATCATACGAGAAAATGAAGAAGGGCTAGTTTTCAACCCCATAGGCATTCTTGTCAGTTGATAACGTCCCGAAGAAAATGCTGTATATTTTCGGCTGCCTTTCTCAAGTTCAACATATGAAAGCCTTGGTATAAAGCTAAATGACTGAAATAAATACATCCTGACAAAGAATCTAGTATTTCGTTTATGTTTGGGAGAGGGAATTTATCGTCTTGAATACAGTTGTTTAATTTCCTATAATCGATTACTAATCTCCATTTTTTCTCACCAGTAGTGTCAAGCTTTTTTGGAACTAATAACACGGGGCTACTCCATTCACTTGTACTCTCCTCAATAATTCCTTCCTCCAACATTTTTCCTATCTGTCTATCAATTTCTTTCTTCTGAGCGTGAGGTAATCTATATGGTTTAGAGAATATAGGAGACACATTCGGCTTTAGAGTTATCGAGTGCTTATAAATATTAGTCGTGGCTAATCTATCCCCTGGTAAATAAAATATGTCACTATACTTTGCGCATAGGTTTCCTACAGAAACCTGTTCTTCATTATTTAGATGATCTAATTGCAACGATGAAAACAATTTCTTAACACGATCAGCATTCGATTCGCAGTTCGTAAAAGCGCATATTTTATAATCACAAGCTCTATGAATAATCGGTTTGATTTCATTCAGTGTAAAATGATGCTCCGTAGTGTTTAATATTTTTATAGGTATTCTGCCGCATATTGGTTTAACCAGCGAACTTGCTAAGTAAATCCCGTCATTGATATCTGACGCGCAGACTACGCACTCATCTGTAAAGTCTGTATATAGTGAATCGACTCGCATCTCGGTGGTGTCTCCAAACGCTTATTGTCTACAGTATAAATTGACAAATTAATTTCATTATTCATCATCATCATCATCAGCCTGTATTCGTCCACTGCTGGACATAGGCCTTTCCGAGAGCGCACCACCAAACTCGGTCCTCCGCCTTCCTCATCCAACCGCTTCCCGCCACCTTCTTAAGGTCATCGGTCCAACGAGTTGGAGGTCGTCCTACACTGCGCTTGCCGGTACGCGGTCTCCACTCCAGAACACGTCTGCCCCATCGGCCATCGGTTCTGCGACAGATATGACCTGCCCACTGCCACTTCAGCTTGCTAATCCTCAGAGCTTTGTCGGTCACTTTTGTTCTTCTACGAATTTCCTCGTTCCGGATTTTATCCCTGAGAGAGATTCCCAACATAGCTCGCTCCATAGCGCGCTGAGCGACTTTTAATTTGTGAACGAGGCCCACCGTCAGTGTCCACGTTTCCGCTCCATACGTCATTATCGGTAGGACACACTCATTGAAAACCTTTGTCTTCAGGCTTTGCGGTATCGACGAATCGAAGACTTGACGCAGCTTTGAAAATGCTGCCCAGCCCAACTGAATTCTTCTGTCAGCCTCCTTGTCGAAGTTGTTTCTACCGAGTTGTATAATCTGGCCAAGGTAGTTGTATTCCTGAACAACTTCGATGATGACATTTCCGACGTTAACCGGTCTTGAGATAACGTGCTCGTTAAACATGACTTTTGTTTTGTCTATGTTCATCTCAAGACCCACTTGTCTGGAAGAACAGCTAAGCTGGGCCAGCATTTCTTCAAGATCTTGCAGCGATTCCGATAGTATAACTATATCGTTAAAAATAAATTTCATTATTACAAGTAGTCAATGTTATTTTATTTAGATTAAAATTTAATACCGCTTTATATTTTGTCAGAAAATCTTGTCCGATGATGCCATTCGCTCTAATTGGCAAGTAATTAAATATATAAAATTTATTCTTCAGTTGATGCCCATTTACATCTAAGTTTAAATAACAATATCCAAGCGTTGTAATCGTACCTCCTACACCTGTTATGGTGATGTTTTCTTTGCAATATGAAATTTGATTTTCTAGAACATGTTTATACTTTATAGCTGAGATCGATGCTCCCGTATCGAGTAACCAATTATATGAGTGATTGTTTAAAGATAAGCTAATTGAACAATTACTATTACATGACAATATTTTAGTCACGAAAAATTTTTTTTCTGTATTTGTTGGTTCCGGTTTTGCTTCCGGTTCTGATAAAACATTAATATTTTTATTGCTCATCCTTTGATTTCGATTATAATTATTGATAGTACTAGTAGGGCGCGTGTGTGCGCGGCCCGCAAGCGGACCGCGGTTTTTCTATCGTCAAGTGGACTTTCAGGTCCTGATCATTTTCTATCAAATAACCACTCTTCCATCTTTTATACTCTCCGAGATAGATGCCTATGAAATTGGTATGGCCGCCATCTTGAATCCGCCATTTTGAATTTTTTTCCGCTCATTGCTAATTGGATGAGGTTTCGAGTATTTTTTGTTTGAGCACCTCCCACCTATCTTCAATACCCTGCCCGTGCTCCTCACCCACCTTCCAAACCCTCGATCATCATATCTCATCATTTGTCAGAATGAGAATTCTTTTATAAAAACAAATTTTGAAAAGGAACCGTATCAAAATCTTGCATAGTTCTCAGCTTCTAGTCTATTAAATATACGCCATATATTTTGTATGGAGAAAAAACATTCCGCCATCTTGAATTTTTTTCTGTTCATCAAGTAGACCTTCGGGTCTTGATCATCTTTTGCCAAAGAAACACTCTTGCATCTTTTATACTCTCCGAGATAGACGCCGACGAAATTTGTATGGCCGCCATCTTTTTTCCGCCATTTTGAATTTTTTTTCAGCTCATTGCCAATTGGATGAGGTTTCGAATGACATTTGTTCGAGCACCCCCCACCTATCTTTAATAACTTCGCCGTGCTCCTCACCCGTCTCCGAAATCCTCAATCATCAGCTCTCTCCATATTTTTCCTCCTAATGAATTTTTGTCCTCTATAGGAAACAATCGGTGAAAAAAAAATTTTTCATACAAAATTTTTCAGGAGAGGTGATCAATGAGTCAGTGAATCAGCACGAGCAGCTATATATATATTAACTAGTAGGGCGCGTGGGTGCGCGGCCCGCAAGCGGACCGCGGTTTTTCTATCGTCAAGTGGACTTTCAGGTCCTGATCATTTTCTATCAAATAACCACTCTTCCATCTTTTATACTCTCCGAGATAGATGCCTATGAAATTGGTATGTCCGCCATCTTGAATCCGCCATTTTGAATTTTTTTCCGCTCATTGCTAATTGGATGAGGTGTCGAGTATTTTTTGTTTGAGCACCTCCCACCTATCTTCAATACCCTGCCCGTGCTCCTCACCCACCTTCCAAACCCTCGATCATCATATCTCATCATTTGTCAGAATGAGAATTCTTTTATAAAAACAAATTTTGAAAAGGAACCGTATCAAAGTCTTGCATAGTTCTCAGCTTCTAGTCTATTAAATATACGCCATATATTTTGTATGGAGAAAAAACATTCCGCCATCTTGAATTTTTTTCTATTCATCAAGTAGACCTTCGGGTCTTGATCATCTTTTGCCAAAGAAACACTCTTGCATCTTTTATACTCTCCGAGATAGACGCCGACGAAATTTGTATGGCCGCCATCTTTTTTCCGCCATTTTGAATTTTTTTTCAGCTCATTGCCAATTGGATGAGGTTTCGAATGACATTTGTTCGAGCACCCCCCACCTATCTTTAATAACTTCGCCGTGCTCCTCACCCGTCTCCGAAATCCTCAATCATCAGCTCTCTCCATATTTTTCCTCCTAATGAATTTTTGTCCTCTATAGGAAACAATCGGTGAAAAAAAAATTTTTCATACAAAATTTTTCAGGAGAGGTGATCAATGAGTCATTGAATCAGCACGAGCAGCTATATATATATTAACTAGTAGGGCGCGTGGGTGCGCGGCCCGCAAGCGGACCGCGTATTTTCTACTCGTCAAGTAGACTTTCAGGTCTTGATCATTTTCTATCAAAAAACCACTCTCCCATCTTTTAAACTCCCTGAGATGACACCTATGAAATTCTTATAGCTGCCATCTTGAATCCGCCATTTTGATTTTTTTTTCAGCAAATCATCCAATTGGCAGCGACAATTGGATGATGTTTCGAGTATTTTTTGTTTGAGGAGCCCCCACCTATCTTGAATACCCTGGCCATGCTCCTCACCCATCTTCCAAATCCTCGATCAGCATTACTTTCCATATTTTTCTCCAAATCTTTTGTCAGGATGAGAATTCTTCAATAAAAACAAATTTTGAAAAGCAACCTTCGTCTTGCATAGTTTATACCTATGGAAAAAAAATCCGCCATCTTGATTTTTTTTTCTATTCATCAAATAGACCTTCGGGTCCTGATCATCTTTTTCGAAGAAACTACTCTTCCATCTTTTATACTCTCCGAGATAGGCACCTTTGAAATTGGTATGGCCGCCATCTTGAATCCGCCATTTTGAATTTTTTTTCAGCTCACTGACAATCACATGAAGTTCCAAGTATTTTTTGTTTGAGCACCTCCCACCTATCTTCAATACCCTGCCCGTGCTCCTCACCCACCTTCCAAACCCTCGATCATCATATCTCATCATTTGTCAGAATGAGAATTCTTTTATAAAAACAAAGGACATTACCAGTGGCACTATGGGCGCTTGCCTAGGTGTCAAAAATCAATGCGCAGCAAAGATTGTTTTACTTTTAGAATTGTTATATTCTATAGTTTTCATACAAAAAAGTTTCAGGGGTCTAAAGGCTCTGAAAACTGAGAAAAATAAAGAAAAGTTTCACGAAATAAACAGACAGAGATGACTCTTTCGATACCAGATGGCGCTAGGCATTGTGGTTATCAAGTTTAAAATATAAAAAAATGGTTTTCTACTATTCGACGTCATCTAGGCGGAATGTTGCTATATAAAATACTTTCTATTATTTGCTCAGACAATAGATACAAAATGCTATCACGCTATATTGCTAGGAATATAACATAAAGCTTTATAGTATTTGTAAAGGGATAGGTCTTACACAATAATAAAACTATAATTTTGTACAAATTATTTTAATAGACTGAAGACTTAAACTAAAACAAACAACGAAAATGCTTAAAAGGTCAATAATCAACCCGCTTTACTTATCGCTAAATAGGATTATTTCAATGTAAGTATATTATGTACAATATACATAGATACCTGTTGTCCAAACATCGGGTGAGCCTTGCTTGCAAGGGTAATCCTAGCGTTGACGTGATATGCCTTTTTACCCATCTTACGGATATGCCACAGTTAAGGCACCTCAACATCTTAATATCTATTTATCGTAGTGCAAAAAAGATGAATCCTTTATGAACAGCAATGGTAATCAGGTTTAGCAGATGTCAATCCGTATAGAATAGCAATAGTTGTTAGAAATAGAACAGAATAATCACACAGTAGGTACGCAATATTTTATTATACAACACGAGAACGAGGAACTCAGAACCGCAATGATACCAAAATGACAGCAGTCAGATCAATAAAGTTAGATGTATAATGAACAGAGGTTCCTAGAAAGCAGTGTTTATTTAAAAATGATTTGATGAAAGGAGGAAAGCGGAAGCAATAAACACACTGTTTTTTTACATATTTTAAACCTTGGCCTTTTTCGGAATAATAAATTAAGCCTTAATTTATAAATCTTATTGTGAAAGCTGTAATCCTGCGCATTTTCCCAAACAGGAAGGCAGAAATTGGTAATCTCTTTTGAAAAGGAACCGTATCAAAGTCTTGCATAGTTCTCAGCTTCTAGTCTATTAAATATACGCCATATATTTTGTATGGAGAAAAACATTCCGCCATCTTGAATTTTTTTCTGTTCATCAAGTAGACCTTCGGGTCTTGATCATCTTTTGCCAAAGAAACACTCTTGCATCTTTTATACTCTCCGAGATAGACGCCGACGTAATTTGTATGGCCGCCATCTTTTTTCCGCCATTTTGAATTTTTTTTCAGCTCATTGCCAATTGGATGAGGTTTCGAATGACATTTGTTCGAGCACCCCCCACCTATCTTTAATAACTTCGCCGTGCTCCTCACCCGTCTCCGAAATCCTCAATCATCAGCTCTCTCCATATTTTTCCTCCTAATGAATTTTTGTCCTCTATAGGAAACAATCGGTGAAAAAAAAATTTTTCATACAAAATTTTTCAGGAGAGGTGATCAATGAGTCAGTGAATCAGCACGAGCAGCTATATATATATTAACTAGTAGGGCGCGTGGGTGCGCGGCCCGCAAGCGGACCGCGTATTTTCTACTCGTCAAGTAGACTTTCAGGTCTTGATCATTTTCTATCAAAAAACCACTCTCCCATCTTTTAAACTCCCTGAGATGACACCTATGAAATTCTTATAGCTGCCATCTTGAATCCGCCATTTTGATTTTTTTTCAGCAAATCATCCAATTGGCAGCGACAATTGGATGATGTTTCGAGTATTTTTTGTTTGAGGAGCCCCCACCTATCTTGAATACCCTGGCCATGCTCCTCACCCATCTTCCAAATCCTCGATCAGCATTACTTTCCATATTTTTCTCCAAATCATTTGTCAGGATGAGAATTCTTCAATAAAAACAAATTTTGAAAAGCAACCTTCGTCTTGCATAGTTTATACCTATGGAAAAAAAATCCGCCATCTTGATTTTTTTTCTATTCATCAAATAGACCTTCGGGTCCTGATCATCTTTTTCCAAGAAACTACTCTTCCATCTTTTATACTCTCCGAGATAGGCACCTTTGAAATTGGTATGGCAGCCATCTTGAATCCGCCATTTTGAATTTTTTTTCAGCTCACTGACAATCACATGAAGTTCCAAGTATTTTTTGTTTGAGCACCTCCCACCTATCTTCAATACCCTGCCCGTGCTCCTCACCCACCTTCCAAACCCTCGATCATCATATCTCATCATTTGTCAGAATGAGAATTCTTTTATAAAAACAAATTTTGAAAAGGAACCGTATCAAAGTCTTGCATAGTTCTCAGCTTCTAGTCTATTAAATATACGCCATATATTTTGTATGGAGAAAAAACATTCCGCTATCTTGAATTTTTTTCTGTTCATCAAGTAGACCTTCGGGTCTTGATCATCTTTTGCCAAAGAAACACTCTTGCATCTTTTATACTCTCCGAGATAGACGCCGACGAAATTTGTATGGCCGCCATCTTTTTTCCGCCATTTTGAATTTTTTTTCAGCTCATTGCCAATTGGATGAGGTTTCGAATGACATTTGTTCGAGCACCCCCCACCTATCTTTAATAACTTCGCCGTGCTCCTCACCCGTCTCCGAAATCCTCAATCATCAGCTCTCTCCATATTTTTCCTCCTAATGAATTTTTGTCCTCTATAGGAAACAATCGGTGAAAAAAAAATTTTTCATACAAAATTTTTCAGGAGAGGTGATCAATGAGTCAGTGAATCAGCACGAGCAGCTATATATATACACACATCAAAAGTGTCTAGGGATCAAGCATTTTTATGCGGATTTCTTGAGATTGAGATGTGGCTTTGTAATAAATTTATGATTTTATAAATTTATATGGATCCTTTTTGGTGCATTTCATAATTTGAATCAGGAACTGTCAATCAAATTCGAGTAAAAGATGAAAATCAGCTGTCAATATTTTCCCTATAAAAACATACAACGCATTGAAGACATAATTAGTGCTACTGTTTCCCTACTACTGATTAAAACCAACGTTATTATGGAGCGGCGACGTCATTTAAGCAGGGAAGAAATGCTCAGAGCCGTGGGAATGATAGAAGCTGGTTCCCGGCAACGTACTGTGGCTTTAGCTCTGAATACAAGTCAGAGTGTTATCAGTCGACTTTGGACACGTTACCGAAGCACTGGTACCGTGGCTGAGCGCCATGGAGGACGGTATCGCTGCACCACACGGAGACAAGACCGATACATTCAAATCTTAACTCGAAGAGCTCCAACAATAACCGCCATGATGTTAGCCGTGAGGCTTCATCACTCTTCAGGGAACTTAATTAGCGACCAGTCAGAAACCGCTTGCATGAAGTGAACCTTCATTCCCGAAGACCGCTACGGGTACCACCTATAGCAATGCACAATCGTAGGATTCGATATCAATGGGCTCTTGAACACAGAAATTGGGCAGAAGAACAATGGCGTTTCGTGTGCTTTTTTGATGAGTCTCGTTTTGGTATGAGACCGGATACAAGACGTATACGACACTGGAGAACCCCTGGACGCCAACAGCGATTAAAATCCTGCCAGGAAGTCCATCCTTATAGTGGTGGAACCATCATGGTATGGGCGGGTATTTGGATCGGCGGAAGAACTGAGTTGATTTGGATCAGAGGCAACCTCAACGCTCAAATTTATGCTGAGACGATTGTATCAGACGTCATCGTTCCTCTACAAGTGCAAATCGGTCCCTTATTTCAGTTAATGCATGATAATGCACGACCGCACACCGCAAGAGTTGTAAGACAGACTCTCGCCGCAGCTAACATCAATGTCCTGCCCTGGCCTGCTCAGTCGCCAGACTTGAACCCGATTGAGCATGCATGGGATATGCTACAGAGAAGAGCTCTGCCGAATATGGAGGGTATCCAGTGGCAAGAAGACCTTTTTTTGTTGTTGCAACGAACATGGGCGGCCATTCCACAGCGTGATTTGGATGAACTCATTTTGAGTATGCCAAACCGATGTTCTTGTGTTGTTAGTGTTCGCGGTAGAAACACGGATTATTAATTGTTTAAGTTACCCAATAAAATTTTAAAGAAAACTGTTATTTCAGTTTTTTTTTCGAACTTTAATGTTAGTGGTTCAAATGTCAAAAATCCCTTTATTAGGAAAATGGCAAATTTCTTTATTAATGCAAAGGTGACTTGGTTTATCGTTACTGTGACAAACGAAAACACTTTATTTGATGAATCCTTAAAGAAAATTTTAATTAATATCAATCAGGAGAAAAGTTATTGCAAAAATATATGTTGATCCCTAGACACTTTTGATGTGTGTATATAGCTCGATTACCACTGACTCACTCACTGACTGACTGATTGACACGATTGTTCTCCTAGAAGGAGACGGAAATCGATATAATGATGTTGGGGAGATGTGTTTGGGTGGGGGATTCGAGTTGGGGAAAATTATGACATTTCGGAAAAACAAGATGGCGGCCGACGTGAATCTTGCAACTCTTTTGTGTTCCAACCGATTTCTTTGAAATTTTGGATTATTGTAGAAATTAGTAAACGATTAACAGAAAAAGTGAAAAAAAATTAAAAAAACAAGATGGCGGCCGAACTGTGACGTCTCAAATTTCCGACCCCTCTCCTGTAAAATTTTGTATGAAAAAATTTTTTTCCACCCATGGTGTCGTATAGAGCTCAAAGAATGTGACTCGGAGAAAGGTGGAGAGAGCTGATGAGTGAGGAGTTCGGAGACGGGCGAGGGGCACGGCCAGGGTATAGAAGATAGGTGGAGGGTGCTCGACCAAATGTCATTCGAAACCTCGAGCAGTTGCCAGTGAGTTGAAAAAAAATTCCAAAATGGCGGAAAAAAAATGGCGGCAAATTTTGTACGTCTCTCTCTCGGAGACTATAAAAGATGGAGGAGCGGTTTCTCGACAAAAGATGATCAAAACCCGGAGGTCTACCTGGTGAGTAGGAAAAAAATTCAAGATGGCGGATTTTTTTTTCCATACATAATGTATGGGGAATATTGAAGGGACTAGAAGTTGGGAACTATGCAAGACATTGATTTTGATAGGTTCATAGGTGTCTTAGATCTCGGAGAATTAAAATAAGAAAAATATACTGGCCGAATTTAGGACTTCCTCCTTTTTGGAAATGGGTTAAAAAAGGCGAAAGAGTGGTTTTTTTGCCAACTATCCACGCGACCAACTAGGTGGGGTGTGCTCCAACAAAAATTACTCGAAACCACATCCAATTAGCAGGGAGTTGAAAAAAAAACTCCAAAATGGCGGATTCAAGATGGCGGGCCATAGAAACTTTCTCTGGTGTCTATCTCGGAGAGTATAAAAGATGGAAGAGTAGTTTCTGGGCAACAGATGATCAAGACCCAAAGGTCTACTTGATGATCAGGAAAAAAAACAAGATGGCGGATTTTTTTTTCTCCATACAAAATATATGGCGAATATTGAATAGACTAGACGCTGAGAACTATGCAAGACTTTGATACGGTTCCTTTTCAAAATTTGTTTTTATAAAAGAATTCTCATTCTGACAAATGATGAGATATGATGATCGAGGGTTTGGAAGGTGGGTGAGGAGCACGGGCAGGGTATTGAAGATAGGTGGGAGGTGCTCAAACAAAAAATACTCGAAACCTCATCCAATTGGCAATGAGCTGAAAAAAAATTCAAAATGGCGGATTCAAGATGGCGGCCATACCAATTTCATAGGCATCTATCTCGGAGAGTATAAAAGATGGAAGAGTGGTTATTTGATAGAAAATGATCAGGACCTGAAAGTTCACTTGACGATAGAAAAACCGCGGTCCGCTTGCGGGCCGCGTACCCACGCGCCCTACTAGTTAATACACACATCAAAAGTGTCTAGGGATCAAGCATTTTTATGCGGATTTCTTGAGATTGAGATGTGGCTTTGTAATAAATTTATGATTTTATAAATTTATATGGATCCTTTTTGGTGCATTTCATAATTTGAATCAGGAACTGTCAATCAAATTCGAGTAAAAGATGAAAATCAGCTGTCAATATTTTCCCTATAAAAACATACAACGCATTGAAGACATTATTAGTGCTACTTTGGTGCTACTGTTTCCCTACTACTGATTAAAACCAACGTTATTATGGAGCGGCGACGTCATTTAAGCAGGGAAGAAATGCTCAGAGCCGTGGGAATGATAGAAGCTGGTTCCCGGCAACGTACTGTGGCTTTAGCTCTGAATACAAGTCAGAGTGTTATCAGTCGACTTTGGACACGTTACCGAAGCACTGGTACCGTGGCTGAGCGCCATGGAGGACGGTATCGCTGCACCACACGGAGACAAGACCGATACATTCAAATCTTAACTCGAAGAGCTCCAACAATAACCGCCATGATGTTAGCCGTGAGGCTTCATCACTCTTCAGGGAACTTAATTAGCGACCAAACAGTCAGAAACCGCTTGCATGAAGTGAACCTTCATTCCCGAAGACCGCTACGGGTACCACCTATAGCAATGCACAATCGTAGGATTCGATATCAATGGGCTCTTGAACACAGAAATTGGGCAGAAGAACAATGGCGTTTCGTATGCTTTTCTGATGAGTCTCGTTTTGGTATGAGACCGGATACAAGACGTATACGACACTGGAGAACCCCTGGACGCCAACAGCGATTAAAATCCTGCCAGGAAGTCCATCCTTATAGTGGTGGAACCATCATGGTATGGGCGGGTATTTGGATCGGCGGAAGAACTGAGTTGATTTGGATCAGAGGCAACCTCAACGCTCAAATTTATGCTGAGACGATTGTATCAGACGTCATCGTTCCTCTACAAGTGCAAATCGGTCCCTTATTTCAGTTAATGCATGATAATGCACGACCGCACACCGCAAGAGTTGTAAGACAGACTCTCGCCGCAGCTAACATCAATGTCCTGCCCTGGCCTGCTCAGTCGCCAGACTTGAACCCGATTGAGCATGCATGGGATATGCTACAGAGAAGAGCTCTGCCGAATATGGAGGGTATCCAGTGGCAAGAAGACCTTTTTTTGTTGTTGCAACGAACATGGGCGGCCATTCCACAGCGTGATTTGGATGAACTCATTTTGAGTATGCCAAACCGATGTTCTTGTGTTGTTAGTGTTCGCGGTAGAAACACGGATTATTAATTGTTTAAGTTCCCCAATAAAATTTTAAAGAAAACTGTTATTTCAGTCTTTTTTTCGAACTTTAATGTTAGTGGTTCAAATGTCAAAAATCCCTTTATTAGGAAAATGGCAAATTTCTTTATTAATGCAAAGGTGACTTGGTTTATCGTTACTGTGACAAACGAAAACACTTTATTTGATGAATCCTTAAAGAAAATTTTAATTAATATCAATCAGGAGAAAAGTTATTGCAAAAATATATGTTGATCCCTAGACACTTTTGATGTGTGTAGTTCTTCTAAGTTGTTTCGGGATGTATGGTCGCGTAATTCCAGTAGAAATGTCGCAGTAAATCTTGCTGTTTGTATTAGGTACCGCTATACGCGTCATGTGTAACGACCTGTTTTGTTTGAGATGTTGTAGCTCGATATCACCCTCTTGGTATTTTCCTAGCTCTGAATAATCGATTACGGTGGGTAAAGTAATAGTTTCCACAACTCGAGATAAGGCGTCAGCCACTATGTTTTCATTCCCGCTTACGTGCTGTATATCGGTGCTAAATTGCGATATATAATCCAAATGTCTTATTCTCCTCGGAGTGTCATCTAGTGACGGCTTCTTGTCGAAGGCTTGCACCAATGGTTTGTGGTCGGTGTAAATTGTAAAAATGCGATCTTCTATCAGTCGTCGGAAATGTTTTACCGCCATATAAATTCCGAGTAGCTCTCGATCATAAGTTGAATAATTGGCTTGCGTATCCGATAAAGATTTTGAAAAATATGCAATAGGTCTCCATTTTTGCTTGACCTTTTGTTGCTAAACTGCACCGACGCATTTTAAACTAGCGTCGGTCATTATTGCGATCGGTGCGTTTTCATCGGGAAATGCTATCGTTGCAATGGCACGCAAATCTTGCTTGCATTGTTGAAAAGCACGTTCGGCCTCTGCATTCCATTTAACTTGTGTATTGTCGTTTTTTCTTGAATTTATCAAAAATATGTTAAGTGGAGCTTGATGTTTGGCGGCCATTGTTTCCCATCTCCATCATCTCTTGAAATTCTTGTTTGGCGACTTTGTACTTGTCAGGAGGAAGTAGGCGAGCTTTAGCGCATACTGGAAATCCTTCCGTGATGATGTGATGTCGCACATTGTGCTGCGTAGGTCCTTTCATTGATGTTGGCCTGGTGATACTTTCTTACTTTTCCAGTAATTGTTTGAGAGAAGCGGATAAGTTGTAAGTCGATGGAGCGGACGGACGGAATATTTACTCGTACGGAACTCATTGGTTTCTTGATTTCCGTCGTTTTGGTGGCCACCATTCCCACCGGCGGCACCCGTTCACGAATATGACGCATGATCCAGCCGTTGCTTCGCTCAAACATATTTGAGGGAACGTAGACCACAGAAATGTTTAAAGAGTGCGTGACATACCTAGGCTTGCCATGTAAATCTAATTTACTAGCTGATGCCCGCGACTTCGTCCGCGTGGATGTAGTTTTTAAAATCCCTCGGAACTCTTTGATTTTCCGGGATAAAAAGGAGCCTGTCACTCTCCAGGTCCTCAACTATACCCATGCAAAAAATCACGTCATCCGTAGCTCAGTAGCGGCGTCATTGAAGGACAAACCATTAAACAAACACACTCACATTTATAATATTAGACAGTTTCCGCAGTGTACGCGGTACACGAGGCGACGTACCCACGAGGCGATTTTTGTTGAATGTCACCATAGCCACTCAAATGGTGGCACTCAACAAAATTCGCCTCGTTGGAACTCAGTAATACAGAAACGTGAAGATTAGTTTTTATGAAACAAAAAAGGTCAATGAGCCCCTTTTTATATTAAATCAAAGAGTTCCCGAGGGATTATAAAAACTAAATCCACGCGGATGAAGTCGCGGGCATCAGCTAGTAAATTAAATTTACATGGCAAGCCCCTAGGCCTATGTCACGCACTCTTTAAACATTTCTGTGGTCTACGTTCCGTCAAATATGTTTGAGCGAAGCAACGGCTGGATCATGCGTCTTATTCGTGAACGGGTGCCGCATCATCTAGTTGTTAATAAAGCGCGTATCGATTGAGATGTCGATACGATTCGCTTCGCTCATGAAGGCAGCTCCCATGCTGTTCGGCGGGCAGCGGTTCGCAGGCGTGCTCAGAGTCCTGATACAATGCAATGTTACACCAATAAACTAAATGGATACTATTTATAATTAATTCAGTATAGTCCTTAAAACTCCACACGATCCACGGCGGTAAAATTCTCATCATAAAATGGCGGACTGAAAATTGAAGAAAATTTCATCTTATTTCTTCAAAAACGTCCTCTTCTAAAATATTTGAATTTATTCCAATACTAGCTGCCCGGACAGACTTCGTTCTGTCAAAAGTTAAAAGTAAAAATTAATTTTTTTTGTTTTTTTTTTTTATTAAAACCTTCCATGGACCTTAAGGAACATACAAAAAAATAAATTAACCGAATTGGTCCATCCATTCTTGAGTTATGCGCTTACCAACATTCATTTTTATTTATATAGATAGATAGAAGAAGATAGATACAGATATAGATAGATTATTCTTCAATGTCACTATTTATTTTCTTGCAATTCCAATTGCCAAATTTTAAAATTATTTTCACTTATTATCTTCAATTTCAATCATTGCTTCTTCAGAGAAAATAATTCATTCGAAAAAAGATCACATCAAACATCTTGTTATACCTATTATTTCAAATATCTATCATCAATCAATCAATTTTACAGGACCCCCTATTTACACGGGGTCAATTCTTGATGTTCAGAATGAGGAACCCCTATCCACGCAGGGTCACTGCTTGACCTTTAACCGTCGGGTCACCCAAATTCTTTTTTTTTTTGATTCACCACTGAAGGGACCAAAATTCTTCTTCCGGCGGGGTCACCACTGAAGGGCATGAGCTGCCCTCATGCTTTGCTGCTAGCCTACTCTGCTAGGTTTCTCTTTAAAATAAAACGGATTCCGGACATTGAATTGTATAATCAATGTTCCATAACTATGGTAGAAATATATCAAACACTGAACACTTAGTTATCCAATTTGGATATTATTATATCTAAAGGTTGGAACGGTGTCGTTTAAGCTGTACTTAGCGAGGCGCTAACGCATTCCTGTTTATACTGAGGAGATACGTTCACCGCGAGGTGTCGAGACTAGAGATGGGTAATCACCCGGGTTAAAACCCACGAGTGGGTTAAAACCCAATTATCACCCATTTCATTCCACCCACTGGGTGGTTATGCCGGGTGAAAACTACTGCTTACTTTTACATACTACACAAGCTTCAAAAGTATGGAAAACACAAAAGTTGCTTTACAGACATTAGCTGTACATGAAAAAACAGCACAGGTAAAAACCTGCGGAAGAAAAATCGGCACTGTTAGACGAAATTGAAAGCACGCCGACACAATTAGCAGAACACAAAAAAATGGCCAAATATGAGTCGATGGTATTGCAAATTAACGTCAAAACATTATTTCATTTTTTGTTTTTGCAGCGGGAAAATTTATCTTTTCATAATCTCATAGAAAATCAGAAACCTAAGCGGACTAAGTCGCGAGCGACCGCTAGTCTTATATAAAAATCTCGTGTCACGATGTATGTTCCGGATAAACTAACTGACGTGTAGTTCGACCGTAGCCATGGTGTAGGACTGTAGGTGCCATGTGGCTAACACACTCGGGCGCGATTCCCAAGAGATGTGGGTTCGAATCCCGCTGGCTTCGGAATTTTTGATATGTGTTCATAAATTTATTCTAACTTACTTATCTTTCATGGTTTTTGAATCGCCCCATATGGTTTTGAGTTTTCTGTAAAAAAATTAGAAATTAATATTAATATAGTAAATAAAAACGAACGGCGCGCGCAAAAATAAATCCACATTATGTGACCGGACGACAGGAAAAACGTGTAGGCATAATAATAATAGGTAGACATAGGAAAATACCACGGAATAAATAAATACCTAGAAACTACCTATTTAGTATCAATAACTCAGCACATATATTTAGGTAATTTGTAAACTAATACGACAAAGTAGGCTCGCATTCTAATTTCGACGAAGGCAGTATCATCTTCACAGGTTTATATAAAAATCTTCACTTGAAAGTGTGCAGTATAAGAAATTAGTCAGAATATCGACTAGGTACTTTGTGAGTAACTCATGTAAAACTCGTTACCCGGACTAATTTCTTAAACTGGACACTTTCAAGTAAAGATTTAAACCTGTGAAGATAATACTGCATCGTCGCAATTAGAATGCCATACCTACTTTGTCTTATTAGTTTACAAATTGCGAAAAACCAAATTTCGCGGGCAGACCCGTATAATACCTACGTCTCTAGTCTCTATCACCGACCAGGAAACAAAGGGTCTCTATTTGGCGCTTTCAGTGTCTGTCACTTCTGTCAATGTCACTCAATTTTTATTGTTTTGCTTTGTGGTCTATGGTTTTGCTCAGTTCTGTTGTTCCTGGTCTGTGCTCAGTTCCAGCTCCGCTAGGAGTAAGGGTGGAACCACATATTTTGTAAGAATCGATTCAGATATTGCCTATACAAAACTGTCATTTTCCATACATTCATGTACTACGCGTTCGTTTAAAGTTGAGCCCTGCACCATAGAGTAAAGTAATCGACGTAGTCGTAATTCCTGGTTCCATGCCGACAGTACGGACACACAGACCGGGCCCTGATTCTGTAACTCAGTTGCTATCAATTATAGCCAGACATATTTTTTATCCATTGAAGATTTGCTATGAAAATAAAAGTATCATTTTCGTAGCAAACCTTCAATGTATAAAAAATATATGTCAGTAGCTAACATTTTTTTGATAGCAACTGAGATAAAGAATCAAGGCCCAGGAACAACAAGACCAGTAGGTTTTTGCTCAGTTTTGCTCAAGTTTTGCTCCTTTGCTTTGCGGTGTTTGCGGATATCACTTTGCAGCACCTTTGCAGTAGAAATTTTAATAAACATAATTTCTGCATTTTCTAAAAAACGTATTGTATATTTTGTAGTAATTTAGTAGAACTCATCAGATTTTCTTTTCGCCAACTAACTTATTTTATTACAATTGGCCTAAAACTGCTCTCATTATCTGGCCGATTTTACATAGCTCTTTTTCCAATTTTTATAGAATATTAATTAAACAATGGAAGATTTAACGAACGTGTACCTGTCTCCGCTTCCGGACTCGCCGTACGTGAAGCCGTTTCGGTTTAATTACACGCAGAATGGCATGGAGAAGACCTGGGACCTTCTGGAGGTTCACGACAGTGTCGCGATTGTTGTGTTCAATGTGTCCAGGAAGGTTATGGTCTTTGTTAAGCAGTTCCGACCTGGTGAGTGTGTTTTCTTTCAAATGGAACTGATCTGACCAATAATATTACAATTTTTAGGGTTCCGTACCCAACGGGACCCTATTACTAAGCCTACGCTGTCCGTCCGTCCGTCTGTCAGCGGGCTGTATCTCGTAAACCGTAATAGATAGACAGATGAAATTTTCACATATTATGTATTTCTATTGCCGCTATAACAAATAATAAAATTTAAATTAAATTAAAAAAATTAAATTAAAATATTTCCATGGGTACATGAAAATATTTTAATTTAATTTTTTTTAACAGAACCTTAAAAGAGCGATGCCCGACTCACACTTGGCCGATTTTTTTAACTTCCCCTCGTTGTGGAAATATTATATTCTATTCTAACAAAGTTGCATGGGTTAAATCGGCTTGGCATTCGGCTTCCCACAAGATAGTATAAAAAACTTATTACTAGCTATTACTACTAATATTATGTAAAATGATTATTTTGAAAAGAGCAACTGCTGAGATTCTTGCCGGCTCTTCTCAGCAGAATCCGCTTTCCGAACCGGTGGTAGAGTCATGACGTGTCACAAGAGCCACAGGTTGGCCTACGTGAAATAAATAATTTTTAATTCTAAATGTGAAATAACTGTATGCAACCTTTGCGTTGCAACCTCTGAACGATTCTTGACGAAATTTTAAGCAGAGCTTGCGAATACCTTTATCAATTGATAGTTGTCACGGCTGGACATACTAGATCTCCATGCCTTAAAAATTCAATTAAATCCAACATATTATGACTAAAAACTATTGTGGTCTACATAAAATATCTAATGATGGAATACCTTATAATGGGGCTATACAAACGAATGTTTCCTTTGTCAACAGCGATTTATTACAACCGCATCCTCCCACAAGACAGACTACAGAAAGTGATAGATACAAAAAAGTACCCAGCAGCCCTTGGTATAGCGCTAGAGATGTGTGCTGGCATCATAGACAAGGATAAACCTGTAGAGGAAATAGCCAAAGAAGAGGTCCTTGAGGAGTGCGGCTATGACGTGCCTCTGGAGAAACTGCAGAGGATTACTTCCTATAGGTAACATCCTTCATTAGCAACCCATCAACGGCTCACTACTGAGCGCAGGTCTCCTCTCAGAGAAGGGTTATAGGCCATAGTCCACCACACTGGCCCAATGCAAATTGGTGGACTTCACACACCTTCGAGAACATTATGAAGAACTCTCAGATGTGCAGGTTTCCTTTACAGATGTTTTCCTTTACCGTTGAAGCAAGTGATAGTTAATTTCTTAAACACACTTGACTTCGAAAAGTCAGAGGTGCGTACCCAGGATCGAACCTGCGACCCCCCGAATAGGAGACCACAGTCTGACCTAACCTAACCACTAGGTTATCACTGGTAACATCCTTACTAACATATAAATGCCAAAGTGAGTTGGTTTAACTTCTTAACATGAATAGAATTGTAGTACTCTTTTTTGGAACTTCCCGTCCTTGTAGAAATATTATATTCTATTCTAACAAAGTTGCATGTGTTAAATCAGCTTGGCATCCAGCTGCCTGCTACATAATAATATTGTTAAAATTATTATTTTGATAAGAGCAACTGCTGAGTTTCTTGCCTGCTCTTCTCGGCAGAATCCGCTTTCCGAACCAGTGGTAGTCATGATGTGCCATAAGAGCCACAGGTTGGCCTACATGAAATAAATAATTTTGAATTTTGGTTTGTTGTGTCCTGCAATTACACTGCCACAGAGCTATGGATCAACATGTTTTTTGTTTAGGCATAGTTGAGGACCTGGAAAGTGACATAGGCTACATTTTACCCTGGAAAATCATAGAGTTCCCCCGGGGTTTTAAAAACTAAATCCTAGCGGACGAAGTTGTGAGCCTTAGTTAGTTTTTTTACAAATTCCCAAATGACCTATGCCTGGAATCAAACCCTACCCAACATCTTCAGCATTGACGATTCTCATTGATATTAGTAACTATGATTTGTATACTGACTCCGTACATTCTCATTGCCGTACATGTAGTACTGTTTGATCTGTAAAATATGGTATGTGTAGGGCTGGAGTGGGTGTGCAGGGAGCTCTGCAGACACTGTTCTACTGTGAAGTGACAGATGACATGAAGACAGAACAAGGTAATATTTCTAATTGCTTTATGCTTATTTATTTATTTATTTTAATTTATTTAATCGATATGCCAGCGATAAATTGCAAATACACTTAAAATAATACAATGTGGTTAATAAATGCTAATGCTGTTACAAATTACCAATTATAGGCATATTCAACAATGCCAGGGTAACTCTGATCAAAATTTTAAATATATAATTGATGATGATGATGAGGTTGGTAGAACTAAGTAAAAGATATTTCTTACACATTCATATTGGCCGCCAAATGGACTCTATGTGGGCTGCATTATGCATAATATCATGTGTTTGAAAAGGTTACAGCTGTTAAAGTAAAACTTTACCATCTTGTCAGGGTTTGAAAACTTTTCAATAGACTCTCCAATCTCCATCTTAACTGTGGAGGATGAAGGTATGAATATTGACTGTTTTTTTGGATGTGTACTTGTGAATAATTATATTTTTGGTCCCCATCTTCTAAAACTATCAGTTTACACCGAAAAATACTCTGAAAAATATTAATTAAAATTAAATGATTTCTGAATCTGAATGGTGACATTCAAATTAATTTTTTTATCCAACTATAGCAAAGCAAAAAAAATACTAGCAGTCTTTTTATATATGTATGTCTTTTATGTATATCTATTTAAGAAAGTTCCACAAACTAATGAGCTTATTTTGATGAATAAGGTGTCAATGTATTTGTAACTGGATGATGCCCGCGACCTCGTCCGTGTTAAAATTTATTATTTCTGAACGCATTCTTATCAATACATAGACTTGACTAGTAGATGTCATTGTATGTCAAACTGACACTACTTCCACTTTAATTCCTTCCTTGTGAGCGTTGGCACAACGACATGTCTGAATCTTAATTCTTTATATTAACTTACCACTTAAATAATGTAAATGAGTAATTCCTGACCTGTTATATTAATAATCAATGTTATAGTGTAATTATGTGACGTGCATTGTCTGCGGATTTGTTGAATCAAATACACATACAAATGTGACCTGCAGTTTGATTGAATACATCACTACTATACCTCTATCTGCGTCCATCCGCTGCAATTAGGATCCACTCGCCAGCATTTACAGGTTTTTGGCCCAGATTACAATAGAGGTACGTGGTTGGCAGAATATTTTTGGTGTAATTGGATTTCGACGCCGCGTGACACACACGCTAACCTCAATCACAATGGCGCCTGGAAATGGTGATTCGGGCGCATCCAGTGCTTCATCCACGACGAGCTATATTATTGGTGGCGGAGTAAGCATTGAGAAATTGGAGGGCGTGTCAAACTATAACAGTTGGAAATTTGGAATTAAAAATTCACTAATTCTAGAAGGTCTCTGGGATTGTGTCTTAGGTACAGAGAAAGACACTATTAAAGATGCCAAGGCTCTTGCTAGGATATCGCTAAGCCTTAGGCCTACTCTTTATCAAATCCTATATGGAATTAATTCAGCGAAAGCAGCTTGGGATAAACTTCAGTCTGTTTTTGAAGATAAGGGTCTGTTCAGACGGGTTGGTCTGCTTCGTCAACTCCATAGAGTAGACTACAACCAGTATGATAATATGACCAGATATATTGAAACAGTTTTTACCCTCGTACAGCAACTTGCGGACATTGGAAAGGTCATTGAAGATGAAGAAATTGCAGAAATATTATTGTCCGGTCTCCCTCAGGAATTCGACACACTTGTATCGGCCTTGGAGACGGCATCGATGACCAATGCACTATCTTCAGAGCTAGTTCGTGCTCGCTTGATTCAAGAGGAGTACAGAAAGGCAAACACTGAGAACCAGGGAAGTAGCTCATCAAATAATGCACTTATTGCTCGAAGTTTTAATAAGAAGAAAGTGATAATTTGCAAATATTGTAATAAGGCTGGACATGGGAAGTCACGGTGCTGGAAATTAAAGCGACAGAAGAAGGAAAATGGTAATGATGAACAAACCGTATTCGCTTCATCGTTTTTGGCAGCTACGCAGAGTACAGACTTCATCGTGGACAGTGGTTCATCGTCACACATGTGTAATAATAATAATCTTCTGACTATTTTAAGAGCTAATAAAATTAGGATTACCTGTGCTGATAGAGCAACTAAACTAGAGAGCTCTGGTGTTGGAGATATGCATGTAAGCATTGAAGGTTGTAATACAATTTTTACCAATGTTTTGTTTGTTCCGCAGTTGTCTGAAAATTTGCTTTCTGTGAGTAAGTTATGTGAAAGTGGCATGGTTGTGGTTTTTAATGCGGATGGGTGTTTTATATATGACAGCTGTAGTATACAAGGCAAGTCCCTTATGTCTGCTGATTTATGTAAGGGTGTTTATAGAATTAGAGGTACTTTTGCAAAAGAGCAATCGATGGCTGTCCTACATCAAGTGCAGGAAGCACAGATTGCAAAGTTAGCCGGGTCTAATAATAATATGGATGCTGATTTATGGCATAGAAGGTTAGGGCATCTTTGTCTTAAAGGTATGTGTACACTTAGGGAGTGTGCAGCACGTAGCGTTTCATTTCAGGTTGACAAGCAAGACTTTACAAGTAAGTGTGTTGCCTGCCTGGAGGGAAAGCCTGTGGCCAGGGCTTATCCAAAAGGATCTACGAGACGTGCAAACCGGCCCTTGGAACTCATACATAGTGACGTGTGCGGCCCTATGAAAGACTCTAGCTGGGGAGATGCAAGGTACTTATTAACCCTTACTGATGATTTTTCTCGTAAAAGTTTTGGATATTTATTAAAGAAAAAGTCTGAAGTGTTAGACTGTTTTATCAATTTCAAAAGTTACGTAGAAAAGCAGACTGGATTGTCTATTAAATGCCTGCGTTCTGACAATGGTGGTGAATACTGTAGTGGCAGATTTAAGAGTTTCCTTGAGAAAGAGGGAATCGCTCACCAGTTGACAGTACTGTATTGTGCTCAGCAGAATGGCGTTGCAGAACGCCTGAATAGAACATTATTAGAGAAGGCTAGATGCATGTTATTGCAGGCAGGTCTCTGTAACCGTTTTTGGGGTGAGGCTGTGATGACGGCCATTTATTTGAAAAATAGAAGCCCCACTGCAGCGTTAGCAGGACAGGTGCCTGAGGAGGTCTGGTCCCGACACACTGTTTGTCTTGGACACCTTCGTGTTTTTGTTTGCATTGCCTATTCTTTAATTCCTGAGGCTACTCGTACTAGTAAATTGAACGCTAAGGCCAAGCTGTGTATTTTTGTCGGTTATTCAGAGTTGACAAAAGGTTACCGACTTATAGACCCATCAAATCCAAGGAAGGTTATTTTGTCAAGGAATGTTCATTTTATTGAAGATAAATTTTATAAAGATTTTAAATGCCTTGACATAAATGATGAATTAAATTCAAATATTAATAATAATTTTATAATTTTTAATGAATATAATAATGAATTGAATTGTGAATTGAATAATAGTACCTGTGATAGAAATAATGTTTTAAATTCTAGTCAATCCTGTCAGGATCCTAGTCCATTAAATGTAGGTACAAATAAATCATATGATTTTTCGTATGAATTTACAGATGCTGAGTCTGGCGATGACTGCTGCATTAACAGCGAGGTAGAACAGACCTCTGCTGATGCTGAGTCTTCTGCTGAGGAACTGGAGACGCAGCCGGTGACTTGCAGGGACACAGTAGTTGGAGGGGAAGGTGCGACTCGTACAGATGAGTCTGTGACCGTCAGCGGCCGCCCCATGCGCAGTACACGTGGTAAACCGCCGATAAGATATGGCGATTATGAAATAGGTATGTATGCCAGCTCTATATTTGAAGAGCCACAAACATATGAAGAGGCAATGGCATCATCAAATTCCTCTGAGTGGCAAGAAGCTATGAAGGTAGAGTATGAGTCACTCATGGATAATAAGGTTTGGAAGCTAGTGGATCGACCTGCTGATGCTAATGTTGTCAAGTGTAAGTGGATATATAAATTAAAGCATGACACATCAGGGAATTTCGATAAGTATAAAGCTCGCTTAGTTGCTCGCGGCTTTAGCCAGAGGGAAGGTATAGACTACTCTGATACTTTTTCACCTGTAGTTCGTCATTCGACGATGCGTATATTATTTTCATTGGCACATCAATTAGATATGTCTATGGAACATATTGACGTGACTACTGCATTTTTGAATGGCGATCTTAATGAGAGGATTTATATGGAACAACCGCAAGGTTTTGTTTGTCATGAAAGAAAGGTGTGTATGCTACTTAAAAGTATTTATGGACTTAAACAAGCTAGTCGCATGTGGAATCTGAAAGTGAATAGTTTGTTATTGAAAAATGGATTTGTCCAGAGCAAGTGTGAGCCCTGTGTGTATGTCAAAAAGAGTGACAGGGATCTCACTATCATAGCTCACTACGTTGACGATTTTTATATTTTTTTCAACTTGTGGTACACAGGATTTATTTACTTTGTTAAGTACAAATTTCTGTGTTAAGCATCTTGGTTCATTGACAAGTTGTTTAGGTGTACGTGTGATTAGAGATAAAAATGTTTTGACTTTAGACCAGTCTGAATATATTAGAAGGTTACTTAAGCGTTTTAATATGTTGGGATGTAAACATGTATCTACACCTATGATTGTCAATAGTAAACTTGTAAAATCAAATAGTGAACCTTTAGATGACAATGTTTATCAGTTTAGGCAACTTATAGGCTGTTTAATGTATTTATCAGTATGTACAAGGCCTGATATAGCTTACAGCTGCAGTCAGCTTAGCCAACATTTAACTTCTTTTGATAAAAGTCATTGGATAGCTGCTAAACGAGTACTGCGATATTTAGCAGGTACTATCGACTTAAAACTTTGTTTTTATAAAAATAATTGTTTTAATATGACTGCTTATGCAGATGCTGACTGGGCAAATGATTTAAGTGATAGGAAATCATATACAGGCTTTGTTGTCAAACTAGGTAACAATGCAGTTAGCTGGGAAGCCAGAAAGCAGCGTTGTGTGGCTTTGTCCAGCACTGAGGCGGAATATTTGGCCATTAGTGATGTCGCAAAAGAGTTGTGCTTTATTAGGAATTTCTTGTTGGAAATTGTAGATAAACGCATAGATATTATTATCTTTAATGATAATCAGAGCGCTCACAAATTGTTGTTGGCAAAAGAATACTCACACAAGCGCACTAAGCATGTAGACATACGTTACCATTTTGTTAAATATCTTGTATCAAAATACAATATTATGGTTCAATATTTACCGACTGATAAAATGACAGCTGATGTTCTTACGAAACCTTTGTGTAAGACTAAACTTTTGTATTTCATAGAAGATCTGAATTTGAAATGTGTGAATAACTGATAGACTTTAATATTTTTTTTGTAGAGCAGCTATAATTATTAATCTGGATTTGATTGATAAGAATGAGGGGAAGTGTTAAAATTTATTATTTCTGAACGCATTCTTATCAATACATAGACTTGACTAGTAGATGTCATTGTATGTCAAACTGACACTACTTCCACTTTAATTCCTTCCTTGTGAGCGTTGGCACAACGACATGTCTGAATCTTAATTCTTTATATTAACTTACCACTTAAATAATGTAAATGAGTAATTCCTGACCTGTTATATTAATAATCAATGTTATAGTGTAATTATGTGACGTGCATTGTCTGCGGATTTGTTGAATCAAATACACATACAAATGTGACCTGCAGTTTGATTGAATACATCACTACTATACCTCTATCTGCGTCCATCCGCTGCAATTAGGATCCACTCGCCAGCATTTACAGTCCGCGTAAATTAAGGTTTTTTAATTCCCGCGGGAACTCTGCAATTTTCCGGGATAAAAAGTAGCTTATGTGCTAATCCTGGGTATGACCTATCTCCATTCCAAATTGCAGGCAAATCGGTTCTTTTGTTGTAGCGTTAAAGAGTAACAAACATCTATCCATACATCCATCCTCACAAACTTTCGCATTTATAATATTGCCATTGTCCCAGTGTGAATTGGTGGACTTCACACACCTTCAAGACATTATGGAGAACTCTCAGGAGTGCAGGTGTTCTCACGATGTTAACGGTGTTTTCCTTCACCGTTTGTAGCTGTATCTGGTATCCTTATCAAAATAAAATTGCCTACTTAGTTTAGCAGTTTTGAAGCAGTGAGCAGATAGCCATTCGGAGGGTCGCAGGTTCGATTCCGAGTACGCACCTCTGATTTTTCGGAGTCAAGTGCGTTTAAGCAATTAAATATCACTTGCTTCGACGGTGAAGGAAAACATCGTGAGGAAACCTGCACACCTGAGAGTTCTTCATAATGTTCTTGAAGGTGTGTGAAGTCCGCCAATTTGCATTGGGCCAGCGTGGTGGACTATGGCCTATAACCCTTCTCTGAGAGGAGACCTGCGTTCAGTAGTTGATTGGTTGCTAATGATGATGATGATGACTTAGTTTAGTATTCAGACCTATTAACTTTCACTAGTAGATAAATAAATTTTGGTATGAGCAATATTAGTGTTATAACCGTAATTAATTAGTTGATTAGCTTAATTCGCGCGAATTAACGAGTCTACGGTGATAAATATTGCGCTATTTACATTCCTAATGAGTTTCTTATCGCCATATTAGGTACTGCACTATATATGGATCCCAAAAACGTGCCGCAAACATGCCGATGAATTTAATTTAATAAAAATAATTGTTACTTAATTGCTTTGTTTATCCTGACTACGATCTCACATTATTGTAAGTGACTAACAAAGTAAAGTCATGAAACTAAAACTGAAATAAGACTTGAAACACTAGTCCCTGAAATGAAAACAATGGGGAACTTAATTTTTTTTTTGTATTTAAAAGCAAATAATTTTTTTTTTTTTCAAAAAACCGACTTCAAACGCCACTACAAAGTATAAAACTAATTTTAGCTTGTACACGTTTGTTGATTTGAAGATAAACATTTCTATGGGACCATTTCGCAAGCATCCTCTGTCGATTAAAAAAAATCACGCAAATCGGTCAAGAAATCCGCAGAAATCGGTGGACATACGTAGAAAAAAAGATACCGACCGAATTGAGAACCTCCTCCTTTTTAGGGTTCCGTAGTAAACAAGGAACCCTTATAGTTTCGCCATGTCCGTCCGTCTGTGTGTCTGTCCGTCCGCGGTTTAGCGCAGAGACTATTGGTACTAGAAATCTGTAATTTGACAAGGGTATAAATATCAATCACGCCGACAAAGTGGTGAAATAAAATTGTGAAAAATATTTTTTTTAGGGTACCTCCCCTATATGTAAAGTGGGGATGAATTTTTTTTTCTCGTCTATCCACATAGTGTGGAGTGTCGTTGTATAGGTCTTTTAAAAATATTGTGGGTGTGGGAACACCATTTTTCAATTCAGGGATCCGTTTGTGAAATATGATATTTTAAAGTCGTCGTCCCCCCTCTGCCAGCTAAATGGTTGTATAAAGGATACAAGAAAAAATTCACAGCAGTAGTATATATAATGAATTTTAAAGGAAAACTATCACGGCTAAGTAGGGTTCATTAGTTAAGGAGTTATGTCTGTGTTTTCCAAGTTAGGTATTACACGTAGTGTAAGTTGCACATTTTGTGGTATGTTATAGTATTTAAACCATGGAACTCAAAATGTATTCAATATTCATAAATAAAATAAAAGCACTATCCTAGGTTTGCAATTTTATTTGAGATTTTCAACTACGGAACCCTACACTGCGCGTGGCCCGACACGCACTTGGCCGGTTTTATTATTTACTAGCTGACCCAGCGAACTTCGTACCGCCACTACTTATAAATGAAAAATTAGTTAAATAAACATTTTCCAGTGGACCAAATTGTGAATCTAAACCATCCTCGAATCCCCTTGAACTCACACAAAAAATTTCATCAAAATCTATCCACCCGTCTAGGAGGAGTTCAGTGACATACACCCGCACACAAGAAATATATATATTAAGATTTATTATAGCCGTATTTTAAGTCGGTTAGTCAAAAAAATAACAGAAGTAATAATCCTTACTAATGTCACAAATATTGATACTTTGCCCATTTTTAACCGAGCTATTCAAAGATAAATCACTAACTGCCTGTCCTCCGCTGTCGACCATCAGGCCCTCGCTTTCTCCCCCCCATTTTTCCCACTCTTTACGTAATTTTGTCGCGGCTACGCGTGCTTATTCCTGATTGGCCAACGCAACCATGTTTGCCAACAACTAACAAATTACCGACATAAAACAAGTGTTGCCACACTGAAAGAATTGCCACTTGAAAAATTCATTTAACACCGTCATTTTTATAAAATCATGACATTCGGCCATCCGATATCGTGCAGCCTCCGGCGCACGTACCCTACTAAAAATCTGGTAACCGCATACCTTACATACATAGATATAGATATATCTATATATCTATATCATACACACAATATAAACCGTTTTGCTGGAATGTTGCACTTCAACACTGTATCATCAACATGCACTAGAATAACAACATAAAATAATATCCATAATTTTTTTGTTAATATACCCACACTACATTTCAACTAAATTGATTATCCTTTTGTATATGTATCAACTTAACCTAATTTTTGATCATGACATTCGGTCGTAATTCTCACTGGACTTATTTTATTGTGAATCAGATTCGAAACTCATTATCTTTACTAAGCTTGATCATTATTTTAATATGACGAATTACTCTAGCACTAACCAATTAATACCAATTTCATATTACACACTACACTTCTAGTTATAGAAACTTTAGACCCATAGAACATAATACTCTCTAACGAGAGGATTAGACCTATCTAGGAACTATCACACAGCACTATAGCACAGTCTCTAAGATATTTTAGGAGCGAGGTTAACCTAACTCATTCCATCCTTATCATTTTATTATAAAAATGTCATTATCTCACTCAAAATCCAATCTTCAGACTAAATATCTCAAAAATAAAAATTCAATTTTAATTTATTTACAAATTCAACCCTAAACCTTTTCATTTCATTCAAATCTTCATTCGTTCTATTAACCTCAACATAATTTTTAGTTAAAGTTAACAATTTCTTTTAACTATCTGTCAATTACAAACTAAACTCTGCATTCATAATCTCTGTCTAGTCAATTAGACAATAATATTAAGTACTTAAATTTTTAAGTTTTAAATTAAAAGTTCTGTATCGTAACCTAGCGGGAAGAACCAGTAAAAATACCGCAACAAATATTTACTAATTGTCATTTTTTTTTTATTACTTTTACGCTATTTCTTTTAAATCATGTTACTGAATATTGTATACTGACTATTCACTTAAATACCATCTTGAAATCGGAAATCAATTAAGTGACTAACTCACTTCGAAAGCAAACTTACTTCACCTTGGTTTGGTCTACTTTAAGCAAATTCCAATAATATCAAATTATCTCTTATTTATCCTAAACAAGTAGTTTATCCCACCACCACATTCGTGAATGCGGTGCCTTCAGTTCTGTATTATCTAGTATTGCAGACTACGAATTTATAAAAAATATCACGCTATAATTTGTCTTTTCAAAAAATGTTTTATCTGACAGATCTACTGGCTATAACCCAGAACTTGTATCAAATAATAATTAATTATATTATTCATTTCTATAAGCAATGTTTTTATCTTGAAATCGCTTATTTATAAAACATTCATTATCATATATTTTGTAAAAAAAAAAAACATTCAGTCATCTAAATAGTAATTTCAATAATATAAAATTTATTATTCATCCAAAAAATATAGTCAACAAGAATAACTACTATATAAATCTAAAATGAACAATCACTAATTTGTATTAAAATAACTAAATAATCGTCAATCAAAACAATTAATTTGTTCATTAATGGTAAACGGTTCGAATTCTGAGAATCCATCCCTAACATTACTAATAACGTTCATCTCTGTTTCAAGCAGTCGCAATATATATATTTTTTTCATTCGCAGGTGATCTTAAAATCTCTAGCTACTAGTCAACAATGAACTTGATTGCTAGATCCTTTGAAAATACCTAGAAAATCTAACTATATCCGTCCCCATCGAATTGTAATGTACGACGACCTCTCAAAATCACCATTCCTTCATTTCTATAATTTTATGCTTGTTGTCAACGAAACTCTTTTTACCATACCAACTAATAAATCAGATTGGAAATGTTCAGAAAAATCTTTCGTTCACCGCATTATTTATTGCCTATGAAACTCACTACCCAAGCACATTAAAGACAGTCAATACACACTTTCAAACCTAGAGTGAAGCAGCACCATCTTTCTTACTGTTCTGTATAGAATTATAATTTTTATATATTTTAATAAAAATGTTTATAAAAATATTTATGTATTTTTGCGTATTTATGGTTTATTAGATAATTTAATTTAAAAAAAAATTAATTTCATCCAAAAGAATCAAATATCAATCCAAAAATCAAAATCAATCCATGAAAACCAAAGAGTCAACATCGCTACAACGGGACTTAACTCGTTAGAAAAACTACGCGAGCCCTCACAAAGCTCTGCTTTTTGCTACTTAGTATATTATTATAGTATATAATTATATATGGATGTACATTTTATACCCATGCACCACTTTTTAATTTCACTTCTCACTTTTGAGCATGCTGAAAGAAATATTCACATAGAGACAAGCTTCACCTTTGTCCAATACATCTGATAATAGATTTTAAGAGATTTTTTTTTCTTGTACATAAATAATGAAAATAACAAACATATTCAAATTCAATTCAAATCCAATTCAAATTCAATTCAAATCCAATTCGAATTCAATCCAAATCCAATTTAAATTCAATTCAAATTCAAATTGCTTACAAAATTAATGATTATCATCGTTCAAAACTTCCATGAAGAGTTTATTTTTAAAATTTTATCGTTTAAATTTCTACTACAGGCGCAAGTTGACGTTCAATCTGCTTGCTGCCTAACTTTGTAGAAACAATGCTGGAAAATGTTTATATATGCGTCAACTTGTGGGCACTTACATTAAATAGTTCATAAACACACACATTAACTTTCTCTAAGAAAGGTTTAAGAATGCCACTAATAAAGTATTTTTTTTATGCCATTAGCACAGTTAAATACGAGTAGATCTAAATCAAAACAAGATAATTTTAAGAATAAGACAAAACAACATTAGATATAATTCCAAGTATTGCACAATATTTTGCTCCAGTTTACCTTCGTAAGTGTATTTTAACCTACTCGTATGTTTCTTCAGTTTCTATCTGTCATTATACGTAAGTATACAACTGTTTATTTATTTTCCCTAATAATAATCGTAATTTTCATCGCAATAAATTGGTAAATCGATCACCAATTTGATTTACAAGAATTATAAATAATCAATAATTCATGATCAAAACCTCGTCAATATACCCCGCCTGTCGTACCCGTAATGAATAACCTCAAAACACAAATGTTTCATCAACTCACAAAGTAACAGTTCATTAGAATATATTTATTATAATATTCTTTATCAAACAAAAGTTCATTTTCAACAACTTCAAATATTCATAATGATAATACTAGGTAATTCTCATAAGCACTATATGTTACTAATATAATTTATATTGCTACTGAAGCTATATACAAAATAATAATAATATTTCCCGTTCCTCAGTTCATCAAGTCAAGTTCTTATGAATAAAATATTGCATGTACCTACCATACTCTGTAATCAGGTAGGTACGCAATAAAATTTTCTGTAAATAAAGATTCATCAAAAAATTATCTTCAACATACTGATCTTACTTAGATGACTTATCTTGTACATACCTATTATAAACTGTCAAATTCCCGATTGCAAAGAATTTAATAATAACCCTCTTTTTGTCTTTTCTTTTTTTTTGAACCCTACTTACGCGACTATCCATACAAACGCATTATTATAAAGCAAAGTATATGACATAGACGTGATTCTTCAAACTTTTTTTTTATATATATTTACCAACTTAAACGACCCTACGTCAGTATTATAAGGTCTGTGACGACCCGAAGGTATATTTATTTCGTTCAATAATAACTTCATATTAATATATTTATTTTAAAAATATTGGTAAGTCCTACAAAACAACGCAACATAAAATGCACGCGGTCAACCAATCGCGTATCCTACCCGTAAATGCTGACCAAAAAGCTACACGACCACCTAATAATGAAAGTATTCTTAATTTCATCTGATTTTTGACAGTCTTGCCTTTTCATATTATGATTAAAGTTTAAGCCCTTCTTGCCCTCGCGGCCAATTAAGAACAATTATTATATTGACAAATATTTACAATCATACATGTGATCTTAAGCTGTTTATCATCAAAGGACAATCTTGCTAATCTGAGTAGTCTACTCTAATTCGTATCATTGGGCATTTTGCCCTAAATCGTGTCACAGGCTTTCTTACCTTCGTATCATTTAAATGGTTGCTAATAAAATTCACTGTTACACTTGGCCCACCTCTAAACCACTATTATTTATCCCAATTAGGTTTATTCATTTTTTTTTCAGGCTAATTATGGTATTTTAGGAAAATTAAGGTAATTTTAAAGTGTGGAAAAAATATATACTAAAAGAAGTTGGTTAAAAAAAACAGCAGAACCCTTCAAAAGAGATTCACTCATGCCCAATAATGATAATCATTCTCGATTTCGGCTTGGTTCTGATTTTATTCTACTAGGCGGGTAGATCCAAATTAAGAATTGAATCTTAGGAAGATAATGAAATCATGGCGGAAAACGTGTGGCATAGTTTGCATCACGTACACGATACTTAAATTTACCAATATTTCCTTAAATATTATAAAAATATAAAAATATTGAAATAAAGGTCTATAATATAAAAACTATTATAGTAGTAGTAGGTCTCCTTTTTTTTTTACAGAAATATTGTTAATACCTACAATGTGCCAAGATAAATTTATTCTGTCAATAAAGTGGACCAAATAACTTTTTAGAATTAAATTTCTCAAATAGAGAACATATTTCAGTACTGTTTGAAATTATAGAACTTATCTTCCTGGGATGCACACTAGTATCGTGAACCGAGAAAAAGTGGATATAAAACTCATGAATCATAAAGTTTAACTATCAAAATATTATGTATGACATATTTTATTGTTTTTCAATTGAATGCAGGTACTTAACTGAGAATTTGCACGCCATGCATAATATGGCAAAATATGAAAGAAAATATTATTACAATATATTACTATCGCTTTATTATTCACATTTAGCAAATAAACGATTTCATTTCATTTCATGTATAACTTGACACTCTCACTTATCTTTAGGACACCCGTAGTCCGCCAAATAAAATTTATCACTTCTTTGAAATCCACGGCACACTTGGCCACTGTTCGAATGTCTATGGACGAACTTGTCCAATACAGTAGGTAACATACATAGTTACCATCAACAGACACACATGGTCCAATACAGTAGGTAAAATACTTATTTACCGCCTATAGACGCACTGGTCCAATACAGTAGGTAACATACATAGTTACCATTAACAGACACACATGGTCCAATACAGTAGGTAAAATACTTATTTACCGCCTATAGACGCACTGGTCCAATACAGTAGGTAACATACATAGTTACCATCTACAGACACACATGGTCTAATACAGTAGGTAACATCATAGTTACCGTCTAAAACTAAAACTATCATTTTGACTCAACTCATAGTCTAACTATGCCTTTCAAGTAAGAAGGCTTAGAATAAAACATGTCTATCAAACTTTGGCTGCCATCATTTTCACTCAACTCATTATTTCATTTTACCCTCCAAATAAAACATGACGAAAATTACAAATCTTGAATTTGATTGCACATTAAATTTTTAGTCAGTTGAAACTAATGGCATTAACACACATGGTTAAAACTTAAAATAAATAAATTAAGGACCCACATAACCCCACTATTATAGCAACCTGGATACATATGAACACACTTACAATCATGTTGTACCTGCATTTTTGTGAATAAAATTTTGTTCATTCATTCATTCACACTTAGTCCAATATAGAATAAACTTTGTTAAATCTCACAGATTTACATTCACCCGCCATCCTTATCAACCCCACACTGTCCATAAACTGTTCATCGAGTTCGCAACTGTATTAATAAAATTATATAATGTGGGTACTATATAAATGATTCATAATTGATGTCATACCTTCAACTTTTTAACATCTTCTAAATGTATCGAGTTCTCATAACATAAGAAAGACTATTTCTCCAAATGTTGAATATAGCAAGGATACATTATCAAAGAGTCGCTTTGACCAAATGATCCAAACTGATATGTCAACATAGCTTTTCGTCATGATCATACGGGATATAATCCTATATGAAAATTGACCTACCCGAAATTAATGATGGGTGTCGCAATGCTAACAATATCACAGGAAAACAGTACCAAAGAGTAGCCTTGGCCAAATGTTCCAAGTGATATGATAGAATCACTGTAGTCTTAAAATTATTGTAAAGGACAAAGCCTTTCAACAACTTATTACTAAATTAACACCATTAATTCCATATAAAATACTATAATCTTAGCTATTCGAAAAATAATTATTCACAACTATTTTGAAGGTATAACATTTCATACAAAAGTAATCATTTCTTACATACCATTGGGTTCTTGTCACTTCTGAAGTTGTCACAAATATTGATACTTTGCCCATTTTTAACCGAGCTATTCAAAGATAAATCACTAACTGCCTGTCCTCCGCTCTCGACCAGCCGGCCCTCGCTTTCTCCCCCCGATTTTTCCCACTCTACGTAATTTTGTCGCGGCTACGCGTGCTTATTCCTGATTGGCCAACGCAACCATGTTTGCCAACAACTAACAAATTACCGACATAAAACAAGTGTTGCCACACTGAAAGAATTGCCACTTGAAAAATTCATTTAACACCGTCATTTTTATAAAATCATGACACTAATATTATAAATGCGAAAGTGTGTTTGTTTGTTGGTTGGTCCTTCAATCACGCCGCAACAGGGCTACGGATCGACGTGATTTTTGCATGGGTATAGTTGAGGACCTGGAGAGTGACATAGGCTACTTTTTATCCCGGAAAATCAAAGAGCTCCCGAGGGTTTTTAAAAACTAAATCCACGCGGACGAAGTCGCGGGCATCAGCTAGTAATTAATAAACCATCTCTATATAGGTATACTGGTATAGTCTATACATGCGATATAGGTATAGTCCGCGTAGACGATAATGGTCGCGTGATGTCACGTTAAACGTATTACGTAAAATTCACATCCTCTGACCTCTGTACTTTAAGGTTGAAGACAAGGGTCTGCCCGCGAAATTCAAATTTAATTTGGTTTTTCGCAATTTGTAAACTAATACGACAAAGTAGGCGTATGCAATTCTAATTGCGACAATGGCAGTATCATCTTCACAGGTTTATATAAAAAATTTTACTTGAAACTGTCCAGTTTAAGAAATTAATCAAAATATCGACTAATTTGTGAGTAACTCACGTCATCTCACGTCTAACTCAGTATTTTGATTAATTTCTTAAACTGGTCACTTTCAAGTAAAGATTTTTATGTAAACCTGTGAAGATGATAATTCCACTGGCGCAATTAGAAGGCCATAAGTCTACTTTGTCGTATTAGTTAACAAATTGCGAAAAACCAAATTAAGTTTGAATTTCGCGGGCAGACTCTTGTCTTCAACCTTAAAGTCGATTGAACTACGAAAAGTACGTCATCATATTAATCAACTAATAGACATACTCTGTTGGATATAATTCTTAGGTCTACTAACAGAATCGCCACAGAACACAATTTTTGTCGCTTGTATCCAGCGACTAAGCATCCGTCACCCTAGTGGAGGGTTAGTGGGGGGGGGGGGGGTTTAGTTTCCTGTTTCATACTAACTCCGCGCGCACGTTTTGAAGTTAGATAAGGAGTTACTGATTTGATTAGTCAGGCAACATCCGTATTGTGTGCAATGTGTATTTGTGATAGCGGTACGATAAGGTAATTTATCTTCCACTTTCGTTCGACAGATTTGATTTTTACAGTAGTAGATCAAGTTTCAACTATCCGAAAAAAAAACACGCAAAAATTACATCATACTGCCAAGGGACCGGCTTGGCAAAAACATAAAATGATGAAATTTGTTCGATAATAAAAAATCGCGAAGTTAGGTCTAGTTTTAACCAATAATATCTGGGTGACCGAGCTTTGCTCGGTTTTTTTTTGGGTAAATCGTGTTTTTTGGAAATTATATATTAAAAAAAATAATAAAAAATAAAAAAATAATAATAAAATTCATAGGGGAAAAATTCGTCTTGGACTCGAACTATGGTCTTCTGGTTTTGGGACCGCCCGACTTACCGTCGAGCCATCGGGAATTTATAGATGACGGCGAAATTTACCTTCGTATTCTAATGATATTGTAAGGGGTTTTTCATTGCCTGAAAACACGGATAAAACGACCTTTTCTAAAAATGAAACCTAGCTAGATCGATTTATCGTCCCCGAAACCCCCCGCATACCAAAATTCATGAAAATCGTTGGAGCCCTTTCCGAGATTCAGATTATATATTAGATTCATTTATTTTCAATGTGTTGCATATTACAGAGCCAAAATGTTTACATTAAATTCCGATTGATATTATCAAGAGAGTAGGCTAGTGAATTGAAAAGAAAATGAATATTTTACGAGTTACAAAGTATTTGGCGTTTACTACACTCCTATTCCGCGCAAAACGATTTCGTTTGTCGCGCCTCACATGAGGTTGCGGCTATGTTTTATTTCATCGCACCGCGCGGGTGTAATCTGTTTTTTTTTAGCTCACAATCACGAATATTATATAACTAGCTGATGCCCGCGACTTCGTCCAAGTGGATTAAGTTTTTAAAAATGCCGCGGCGGGATTGAGGGGATTCACACACTTTCGCATTCATAATATTATTTATCTACTCCAGCATCGAAAAGTTCCAATTTCGAATTTGACAGCTGAATCGAAATGAACCCTCTTTCGGTTTTGCTTCTCATTTCGATGCAGCTCGTTGTATGGGAGCTGAATCGAAATGGTTATCTTCTTAAAATAAGATACCTAAAGCTAAGGCTCTGAGTTCTGGCACTTTTGTACCGTTCATACGACAGAGACGCTACAGGCGGCTGGTGGCGGCTTACGGAGTTACTTTTTGTTACTTTATTGAGCCTACTACGGCGTATTTTGTTTTGTTAATGATGTTATTTTCCTTGTAGATAAAATCTTGTATGCAACTGATCGTAATTAGTCATTTTAATTCTCGTACTATCCTATTTTGATACTCGGCAAGCCTCGTATCAAAAAAATCGGCCAAGTGCGAGTCGGGCCTCGCTCTTTTAGGATTCCGTTAAAAAAATTAAATAAAATAATTTCCATCTACCCACGTACCCATTTTAATTTAATTTTTTTAATTTAATTTAATTTTTATTATTTGTTGTTATAGCGGCAATAGAAATACATAATATGTGAAAATTTCATCTGTCTATCTATTACGGTTTACGAGATACAGCCCTCTGACAGACGGACGGACGGACGGACGGACGGACAGCGTAGGCTTAGTAATAGGGTCCCGTTGGTACCCTTTGGGTACGGAACCCTAAAAACAGCACTCGAATTAAAATGACCCTCATTACGATGCAGTTGCATAAATAGCTATATTCTATTATTATTAAAATTTATAAACTTTAATCGTTGTATGTATGAAAATATATAAGTCTTTTCAAACAACCGACTTCATATGCCACTAAAAAGTATAAAAATAATTTTAGTTTGTACACGTTTGTTAAAGTCGGGCGGGCCTAAATAGGAAACTATGAAACCGATGCGCGACGCTCGCCCTCTGATTACACTTGAGACTCGTTTTTTGAAATCGGGCGGGCTTTAATAGAAACGAAACCAATACTCGATGCTCGCCCGACTTCAACAAAGATATCTCAATTAACGGTGATAAAAAAAAGATACGGATGGAATATGAAGGATTAAAAAAAATATTACATAATTATGTAGTTCGTAAATTAATAATAAGTACTAACATTATTTACATTATGGTTAAGCGATTAAATACATATGTACATACCTATGTACTGACATTAGATTTAGTAATTTAACTGTAATTAGTAATCATCATCATCATCATCAGCTACCCATCAACGGCTCACTATTGAGCGCAGGTCTCCTCTCAGAGAAGGGTTATAGGCCATAGTCCACCACGTGGCCCAATGCGAATTGGTGGACTTCACACACCTTCGAGAACATTATGAAGAACTCTCAGATGTGCAGGTTTCCTCGCGATGTTTTCCTTCCACGTTGAAGCAAGTGATAGTTAATTGCTTAAACGCATTTGACTCCGAAAAGTCAGAGGTCCGTACCCGGGATCGAACCTGCGACCCCCCGAATGGGAGACCACAGTCCTAACCACTAGGCTATCACTGCTACTGCTGTAATTAGTAATAAGCATATAGAAATATTATAGAAATCGAATTTTTTTTATTCAAATAAACTTTGTTACAAGTGCTTTTGAATCGTCGATGAGTCTACCACTGGTTCGGAATGCGCTTCCCGCCGAGAAGAACCAGCAGTTTACAATACAATAGATACTATGCTTAATGCTATGTATGCAGTGTTTCCACAAGTTCTAAAAATGCATAATTCTTACAATTCAATACAATATGTTAAGATGGGCAGACAGAAAGTAGACCCATTCCCGCCGGCGGCACCCGTTCACGAGCATGACGCATGACCCAGCCATTGCTTCGCTCAACCATATTTGAACGGAATATAAAGGCATAATAATAACTTGGATTTGTTTATCAATTAATAGGGTATTTGACTACTTTTAGAAAATCATCTTAAATTGTTAATAATGCTATGCTGAAGCTAACAAAACGTATATTTCGGCATAATTTTCAGTATTTTTCATAAAAATCGAGAAATAAATTCAAAAAAATAAATTGCCGCCGAAACGTTCCATTTGCTCTCATGACGTCACAGTTCACATTTCAAACAATGACAATGCCACAGCCCATAGGTGGTGTGGAGTGTGGACTGTGACGTCATCCGAGATCACGGAACGTTTTCGATCACGTGACCATGGCCGGAATTATAGCAATTTTATTTAATGTTTTCTAATTAAATAAAGCTTTATTTTTTAGTTTTGTCGTATGGAATAATGTTTTTAGATAATAATCTTTTAGGATGACACCAGGTGAAACGATATTTTTAATATAGTCAAATACCCTATTCCAGGTGGCGGCGTAGACGACGAGATCATAGAGGTGATAGAGAAGTCGATCCCCGAGGTGGAAGAGATGGTGAGCTCGGCCGGGCCGATCCCCTCGCCTCCCAGCTGCCTGTTCGCGCTCATGTGGTTCCTGCACTACAGGGCCGACGGCTTCCGGGACTAAACTCTATGGTCTATGCCATAGACCACTGACCATAGACTATATGGAGTATCGAGTGCTCACGCCGTCCATTGACTTGCTATGCCTATTTAGTATTTACTATTGGGTATTTGACTGAGTGCCGAGTGCGAGTTTTCGAACTTACGTTAAGAGTGGGTGTGCGCTCGTTAACAGTAAACAGATTTGATTTTTACAGTAGTAGATCGATCAAGTTTCAATTATCCGAAAAAAAAACACGCAAGAATTACATCATACTGCTAAGGGACGTGTTTGGGCAAAAACATAAAATGATGAAATTTGTTCGATAATAAAAAATCGCGAAGTTAGGTCTTTTTTTTAACCAATATTCATTTATTTTCAATGTGTTGCATATTACAGAGCCAAAATTTTTACATTAAATTCCGATTGATATTATCAAGAGAGTAGCCTAGTGAATTGAAAAGAAAATGAATATTTTACGAGTTACAAAGTATTTTGCGCTTACTACACTCCTATTCCGCGCAAAACGCTTTCTTTTGTCGCGCCTCACATGAGGTTGCGGCTACGTTTTATCTCATCGCGGAATCTGATTTTTTTTGGTGTTATACGCGTTCTTAACTGTGCGCAAATACGTCAGTTAGTATGGACGGAAAAGGGATGGAAAAATACTCCGTCCCTTTCCCGTCCATACAAATCGAAGTTACAACGCAATCACGACCGAATAAGTAAAAAATCTCCCACTTGGCAGTCTGTTGTCAAAATGTTGATATTCATTGTTTATAATCGAAAATTTAAGAATTACATTTGTAAGAACAGAAAATATATCGGTCATTAAACAAATAATAGGGTATTTGACTACTTTTGGGTAATCATCTTAAATTGTTAATAATGCTATGCTGAAGCTAACAAAACGTATATTTCGGCATAATTTTTAGTATTTTTCATAAAAATCGAAAAATAAATTCAAAAAAATAAATTGCCGCCAAAACGTTCCATTTGCTTTGATGACGTCACAGTTCACATTTCAATCGTAATTTCATCAACTTGTAGAAGATTTCCAGTATTAGCTTTTACAAAATTGGTTTCTAGTTTTAAGGTATTCTTTAATAAACTATTAACGACAAAAAACAGAGGAAATTAGCATAATAAACGCCACACAAACACGTCGAAATGTATTGACAAGATGACAATTGCAGAGGTAGTGTGAACTGTTACGTCATTCGAGGTTCAAAACCGTTTTCGATCTCGTGAACATGGCCAGAATTCTAGCAATTTTAATTAATGTTTTCTTTACAAATAAAGCTTTATTTTTTAGTTTTGCCGTATGGAATAATATTTTTAGATAATAATCTTTTAGGATGACACCATATGAAACGATATTTTTACTACAGGCAAATACCCTATTAATAAAAGCTGTTTTACTGCGACCGTATCTGTCTATTTCCAAAACAGAAAGTATGAAGATATAGAGTACCTACCGTTTTGTGGCATCACAGTTCAGTAGCGCTCTCTCTGTCTAACGGAGAACTAGTTAAGATAAAAAGAAAAATGGCATTGTGTTATAATATTTAAAAAAGTTATCTTACATAAATAAAAAAAATATCAGTCAAATACCCAATTGCATACCTTGATGCACAAGTGATTCAAGTGACATTTTGGACATATCGAGTTATGTGCATTTTCACTTTCTTGAGATCCTTTTTTAGGTTTTTGTAGAACATTCCAATTTCCAACATTCTAACTGCCTTGTAACCTAGTGAAAACTTTGATGACATACCCACTTTTTTTCGATGACAATATAGTCTTAGACTGTGATCTCACCTGGTGGTAAGTGACAATACTGTCTAAGATTGTACCGGGCTTGGAACTTGGAAGGGTTATGGCAGTGTACATTCAACCCATAAAATCAGTTTCTACACGCCATCGTGTCGGAACGCTAAAGTTAAGTTTTACTATTTTGTTTGGGTGTGCAAATGAGATTTTTAACTTGTACAATGTCACTTGGATTTTATTTGTGCACCAATGTACCAAGGTATTCTCTGTAGGTAGGTGCATTGGTTCGTCAATCAAGCTGTCGCTACGAGCCCTATTCTTGAGAACAGTACCAGCATCACTATAAACCTAAGCGCAGAGAGATCCCATTCAGAAGTCTATTTATGTGAAGTCATCTGTGAAGCCTTGCCTGATAAATTAAAACCTGTTATAGGGGCGCAACTTTCGATTTTTCATTACATCACAGTACGCGAGGCATAAGCTCACGTGAAAGTTTTTTGAAAGTCATTTAAAAGTACGCGTTTGTACTTTCAAATGCAAACCAGCCCCCTTAGCCATGTTACACTTACGATTGTCTATTTCTCTTTCTACGATTGCAAACGTTTGAAGGTTTGGCTAGGGCTAGACTAGATGGCGCAGCAGCGATCAAAGACAGAAGTGTATTGATAATATTTCGCGGCATTTTATATTTTAAATGTTTTTTTAGCATTTAAAATGCCTAAATTATTCACTATAGTGTCCATTTAAAATGCACTTTAAAATAATTAGGCAATTTAAGCGCCATCTAGTTAGCAATGTTGAAAGGTTTGAGTTTCAAAATCGAAATCTAGATGTCGCTTAAATTACCTTATTATTTTCATGTGCATTCTAAATGGGCACTACAGTGAATAATTTATGCATTTTAAATGCTAAAAAAACATAATACAAAATGCCGCCGAAATATTATCAATACACTTCTGTCTTTGATCGCTGCTGCGCCATCTAGTCTAGCCCTAGCCAAACCTTCAAACGTTTGCAATCGTAGAAAGAGAAATAGACAATCGTAAGCGTGTTTAATTCGCTATTTGTGACACCTCGAGTAGCTATGGAAATCAATGGAAAGTTCCCAACTGTCAAACTGATATTTCTTCATACAAAATGCGGCTCCGACAGATCTAGTTGGCAACTGAACTGAAATGAACAAGAGAAGTCCCCCCAAACCTGCGATTGTCTGAAGTTATTCCATTGATCGTTATTGTATTCGATGACATTAGCGTCAAAGTAAATAAACCATAACAGCATGGAATTAGAGCTCAATTTCGTGTATTCATTCTTATACGTTTACCTATGTATGATACGCTCCATATTAAAATTGGTTGTACTGAATTTGTGACTTTAAATCAATACAATCAAGGATTATTTTACTCTGACGCTAATGTCATCGAATACCATCAATGGAATAACTTACACAATCAGGAGGCTGATCTTATGCCTCGCGAGCTGAAAGTTCATGTAAATTTTATCAACGTTTATTGCTCACAAATATATATAGTTTGAAAATAATTCTCACCTGTGGTAGAAGGAATTTTTATGGTTTTTGGCAACATGGCGAAGTATTTCATTTTTCTGGTAATGGTTTACTTTATGTTAGAGCTTGATATTTAAAAGGTAGGTATTAAAAAAATATAGGATTTTATTGAACAAGATTTTATTATGTAGCATATTAGTTAATTTTATTTTACTGATTGTAAATAATTTATACAATAATTTTAAGTAGAAAATTTCTACTTAAATATTTACTTACATAATAATATAATTGTGTAGATAAGTATGTTGGTCTCTGACAAGCAGTGATAGCCTCGTGGTTACGACTGTGGTCTGGTCTCCTGTTCGGGGGGTTGCAGGTTCGATCCCAGGTACCGACGCACCTCTGACTTTTCAGAGTTAAATGCCGAACTGAATTGACAGATTTAAAAATAGTGAAAGCATTTTCATTTTTGTGGTACGTTTAGATCTGTCAATTTAGTTTCGTATATACAGAATTAGCACCATTGTGCACTATTTTTTGTTAGTTGCATTTTTATTTGTATAGCGAAAATTACTGATGATGTAAGAAAGAAGTCTGTAATACAATGAATGAAAGACTATTACAAAATTATATGAAAAACTATTACAAAATTGGATAAAAAGATAGATTGTTTAATGTGAGTGGTTGAATTTTTACTTTAAGTTTATAATAATAATAATAAAATTTATATGAGCTTAATAAAAGGTATTATAACGACTCTTCGATTTATTTGTTCCTTTATATTCTATGACACACGAGTGCCAAGCTTAATTAGTTTTTACTAGACTGCAAAAGGCTTTGCGTCGTAGAAAGTGTGGAGGTTAACGGAAAGGTTATTATGAAAAGTTCTTCAGGCGCGCTTCACGGTGTGAGAGTGAGTCCATCGAGCGCCTTGAAGTGGAGGGACCCAGAGGGCGAGGAAGGTCGCCTCTGCGATGGACCGACCTAATTTAAGTCTGCTGTGTGCGATCCATTTCAGTTAGGAGCGAAACATCTTATAGCAATACCTACAGAAAAGGAAAGCGAATCTGAAATCGCTATGAGATTTCAAAGATAAATTCGTTACATTGGACAAGCCAAAATAAATGATATGGGCTTTATTATAGGTAAGTACTACATTTCTTTGTACACCACTAGAAGTTTGATCAATCAAAATCGGTTTCGCGTTTTGCGGCTGTCAAAGTGTCTACTTACGGCCGTTTTCAATAACCTATCTATCCGTCTTTTCAGTTACTAAAAGTAGACAAATCTATCCTTTTGCCCTTACTTCGTTTTCAATTACCTATCAGTAGATAGCGTTATAACCCGTGTGACGTGTCATTAAAGAAAGGAATTGTAAATGGCGTCGCTAATCATTCCCTCTCACTCGCACACGTCGTTACAGCACGCAAAAAAATTATCAGTCTGTATCTGCTTGCACACTGTGTTTTTGTTACTGTTCTTTGTCTTGTTTTCTGTTAAGTTTTTTCGTTGTTATTGTCGTTCGTATGCTGTTTATTGATCAATAATTATCTTACGTTTAAAAAATGAGCTTTAATTTAATGAGCGTTTACGCGAAACGAGGAAAGATTCTTCGAAGTGATTAGGGTGAAATCGTATATAATGTTACAAAATATTTTGAAGAAGAAACATAAAATACGTTGCGACCTGACGCGAAACATACAAGATAAGTTAGAGGACTTAAAGATAACAAGAAATAAATAAATACCTAGAGATATTAAACATGTGCTAACTACATATATAAATCAATAGTAATATATAGGTATATTTAATAACATAATATAGGTACATAAATGAATAAGGTATCGACACAAATACTAAATAAATAATATAAACACACAATGTGTGTCTGTATAGCTACACATATAGCAGCCCAGCTTCGCTTCGTTTTTTGCTGACGGTCCAACCTGTGCCTGTCATTACAAGTACAAGCCGCCATTTCAGATTCTTTTCTTTATTGACACGGCTAATACCTACCGAATCTAATAGGGTATTTGACTATAATAAAAATATCGTTTCAACTGGTGTCATCCTAAAAGATTACTATCTAAAAACATTATTCCATACGACAAAACTAAAAAATAAAGCTTTATTTAATTAGAAAACATTAAATAAAATTGCTATAATAGGGTATTTGACTATAATAAAAATATTGTTTCAACTGGTGTCATCCTAAAAGATTATTATCTAAAAACATTATTCCATAGGGGAACATGGGTATCAGTGGATCACTTTTTTTTGTAAAGCTATTTTGGATTGAGTTTCTTCTTTATTGACCAAGGTTTTTACTGTAATAATATGAGGCATTCCTAATCTTTGGGATAAGTGCTTAAAATACCCATTTTATAGCTTAGTCTATTTTATATGATAGTTTTTTCTGGTGCAGGGAATTGATCCGATGTGGCCCGTGCATGGGTCACAATGAATCAGAGTTTGGGTTACAATGGATCAAATGAGGCACCCTTAATCATATGTATTTAGACTTCAATAAAACTCGTTTTATTCAATGAAACTCTTTATTAGTTTAAAAAAAGTTATAATAATTAGTAGTAGCTTCTACTTTTAATCAGTCTATAAAGTTTCAAAATCACAAAATAATCTTAAAGATCAATCAATCTAGAAAATGACGAAAGGTAGGTTTAATAACATAAAAATATACCTATGCAGATCTTCAATCTGCGTAAATCTTAAAAATCTAACAGTAGAACCAATATGAATAAATAAGGCATCAAAACCTTGTAACAAAACGAAAAATTAAAAACATAATAATCAAATTTCAATCTTATGGCCTATCTCAAAATTTTGAACATATTTATAAACTAAAACTTAACGTAAATCTATGTTTGTAAAATCAACGTCGAAATAATATAGACCTTGAGTTCTTTTTGTGCTCCCAGTAAACCCAGGTTTAGGCAATATCAATTTAATATCGTGCAATGCGACCGTAGCAAGATCTGGAACGACAGGCAGGTGAAATTTGTTTGGGTTTTTGACTGATTTCCTAAGAAAACTGACCTCCGTCTCTCCATCCTTTTCTCCTATTACTTTTGCAATGTAATAAACATTTTTACTCTTTACTTCAAATAACACTAATACAAAGTCCCCTTCTTTTGGCAAACTAATCAGTGGAACAAATTTATCGGGATTAATGATTAGAATCTCAGCTTCCTCTTCAAACACAGGTTCTTCTTCAGAATAGATGCTAATTTGTTCGTCATCTTCACTGGAGCTATTATTTAAGACCTTTCTTTTCACAACAGCCTTAGCCTGATTCTTAGTCTTTTTTCGCTTATGTTCTTCTGCTCTTTTTTCGATTTGGTCTTTTTCGGGTGTATCTGTAGCAATCATGGTTTTACCTTTTCGTCTTGCTGCTCTACTACCTTTTCTAGGATCAGCTTTTGGTAAACCACGAAATTCTAATGGACTAATGAATTTCCTAGCTTGTGCACTCGAGTCCATAAATGAACTAGAAGTTGGCGTTGGGCCATTGAATGAAGTGCGAGGTGTTTCTACAGGTAACACATCTAAATGCCAATCTGGAACAGCATGAGATTGTTTGACTGGTGTACAATAAGCTGGTTCAGTTAAATGTTGATGAAGAAAAACATTTTCTGAAGGAGATATCAATGGCTGTTGTTGGACGTCATTTAAGGTTTCAATATATTTCGAAGCTGATTTGGCAACTTCTTCAGATGATGTATTTTCAGGCTCAGCTAAGGACGATGTTTGGTCATGAACGATTGCCGATGATAGTTCTAAAGGCAGTATTGTTGGTGATGGAGTTCTTGTTCTGTTCTCGTCATTGTCGTCTCTGAAATTATCTTCGTGTTGTCTGTCGTCTGGGTTTTGATTGTGTTGCCTGTCGGTAACTTCACTGGGTGCGAAATCCTCGTCATTAAAAACATCTCTGTTGAAAGGGAAAATCCCTGTTGCCCGAAAGGCATTGCATATGTTGGCCGGCGTCATTGCTTTCAAATGTGCTTCCCTAACACACCCAGCAACTTCATAAATCGAGAAAGTTTTCCCTGGATTGCGCATCATCCAGCTGTCAACAGCCTTGTTGTAAGCAGTTTTGAATGGCCCAAAAACGCCAACGTCTAGAGGTTGCAGTTTACCGGTTGAATGCGGTGGGACCGTAATAATTGTCACTCCATTTTCTTTGGCTAAATTAAGTGCCTCAATACAAATGTGCGACTCATGATTGTCCAGTATAAGAAGGCTAGGATTATTTTTGCTTGAATTTGTATGAGTTATAAAATGATGTAATGTTTTTACAAATAATTCTCCATTTATCCAGCCAGATTGTGTCGCCAGGCCTAAAGTGCCAGGTGGTGCGTCATTTATCATGTGTTGTTTAAAATGGACCCTTGGAAAGATCATTACGGGTGGCAGAGTATTACCCAGCGCGCTCACTATGTAACATGTAGTTACTAGTGTTCCGCGCTCGGCACTGGTAACTTTAGAAACCTGTTTCTGGCCTTTGGCGGCGAGTACTTTGGCTGACTTTTGAACTGTCATGGTGTTGGTTTCGTCTAAATTGAAAACCCTAGTTCCATTGCCAAACACAATTTCTCTCGACATAACGTTTTCTAAATTGTCAAAAAATATTTTTACGTTATAGCGGTTGAAAGACGTGGCACGGCTCAAACTGCAACCTTCAGGTGTTCTTAGGCTTAGATCAGGATGTCTTTTCCTAAACCCATAAAGCCATTCATTACCTGCCAGTTTGGTTTCATGCCATTTTTGTGGTACTTGGATATTATTAAGCAACGCCATCTCGTATGCAAGTTTACGAATATCTAGTGTAGTTAAACCGTAGAACATTTGACTACATTTAATAACGTAATCAACAATTGCTTGCTCTTGAGTGGCTGTAAATATTTTGCGTACGGCATAGTTAGGTGTTAGTGCAATTGAACAAGTAGGATCCTGAATTAAAGTGTTTGATAGTTTTTTATTATACCTATGCAGAGTCGTGAACGGTATTTGGGTCAGTCTTGAAACCGCTCTTATTGTTTGACCCTCAGCTATCAGTTTTAAGGCGTTGCGCATTTGATCTTCTGTGTGGAGTCCGATGTCTGTCTTCCTTTTTCTATTACGTGGCATTTTAACCTGTTAAAAAAAATACTTTGAAGATCGAAGCTCTTTGGGGTACAATGGATCGTGATCCAACGAAACCCATAACAACATGATTCACTGTAACCCAATTACCAAAAACACAAATAATGTTTTTTACAATATATAATTTACTTTCTTCCCGAAACTCAGTACGGTTTTATACGATCGGGTACATATATTAAAGGGAAAAAATGCATAAATTTAAAAAAATCGAAATAACTTTGAAGTAAGACAGTTTTAAATAGCACGTAAATATTTTTTTTCGTACTTACCTACTGATCGATGCGCTGTCGTGCGTCCTCCCGCTATGATACAGTGATTGCGACTAGTTGGGCCGCGCGGGGTATGGAAGAGCGTTATTGAAGCCATCGCGTGTATGTGTGAGTGCAATAGGTACAGAGCTATATTAAATGATTCACTGTTCCCCGTGATCCACTGATACCCATATTCCCCTACGATAAAACTAAAAAATAAAGCTTTATTTAATTAGAAAACATTAAATAAAATTGCTATAATTCTGGCCATGGTCACGTGATCGAAAACGTTCCGTGATCTCGAATGACGTCACAGTCCACACCACCTATGGAATTCTCATTTTGTCAATACATTTCGACGTGTTTGTGCGGCGTAATAGGCTAATTTCGTCTGTTTTTCATCGTTACTATTTTATTAAATACCAAATAGTATGCGACACGCGGCTTAAACACATATTATAAAATTGTCATTGTTTGAAATGTGAACTGTTACGTCATGAGAGCAAATGGAACGTTTCGGCGGCAATTTATTTTTTTGAATTTATTTCTCGATTTTTATGAAAAATAATGAAAATTATGCCGAAATATATGTTTTGTTAGCTTCAGCATAGCATTATTAACAATTTAAGATGATTTTCTAAAAGTAGTCAAATAGCCTATTCTGGCCATGGTCACGTGATCGAAAACGTTCCGTGATCTCGAATGACGTCACAGTCAACACCACCTATGGAATTCTATTCTCATTTTGTCAATACATTTCGACGTGTTTGTGCGGCGTAATAGGCTAATTTCGTCTGTTTTTCATCGTTACTATTTTATTAAATACCAAATAGTATGCGACACGCGGCCTAAACACATATTATAAAATTGTCATTGTTTGAAATGTGAACTGTTACGTTATGAGAGCAAATGGAACGTTTCGGCGGCAATTTATTTTTTTGAATTTATTTCTCGTTTTTTATGAAAAATAATGAAAATTATGCCGAAATATATGTTTCGTTAGCTTCAGCATAGCATTATTAACAATTTAAGATGATTTTCTAAAAGTAGTCAAATAGCCTATTATCTGTCGTTGGGAGGACGGATAGCCCATAGAGAAGAATTGGAATAGCCTACTACAGTTAGGAACGCTCATACAAATCGTACTAACTTGCGTTTCAATATCAGTTTCAAGTTACTCTCCGATAGACAGAGCTAACTCTAAAGTGATTCGCGTATCTGTCAAAATCGACCGGTAGCTTGGATAAATTATTCTTTAAAATTCACTGTAATTCATTAAAAACTTCATAAAATGGAATATTTAAGCAGTGATGATATCGATATGGAGTTATTTCAAATTATAATAGATTTAGATGCGGATAGTGATAGTGATACCAGGACACAGATTCAAAAAGAGTATAAACCACGTATAAATTATATGACTCTATTAAATGATTACGATTTTGCATATAGATTTAGACTTAACAAATGTGCCGTGAATGAATTGAATAATTTACTACAACCATATTTGAGTGTAATGTAATTACTTTAATACTTTAGGTCCTTAAGGCCAGTCATACAGTTCCTGATTTTTAGGAATGTTATAAAATAAAAAAACAAAATATTTTGACAGTATTTTTATTTTCCAAAATAGCATAATGTTCTTACAAATTAAAAGAAGTGTAAATTATCAAAAAAAAAAAAATACAAGCTTGATTTGAAACTGAGATAGCCTAGTGGTTAGAACTATGGTTTCCTATGTTGGGGTTCCCAGGTTCGATCCAGGGCAAAGCACTTCTGATTTTTCAGTTATGGGCATTTGAAAAATTAAATGTATATGCTTAAAAGGTGAAGGAAATCATCGTGAGGAAACCTGCACTTGAATGAAATTTAATCTTACAAATTTAAATCAGATTTTAACTTTAAATTTTCTAACCTAGCATTTTCTAATTCTAATTTCAGTTTTGCTATAACAATTTCTTTTTCTTCATTTTCAAGATCAACTTTCTTCTTCTTCGCTATTAAGTATTCTCCTAATGCATTTTCCCTAAATATGCGGGCTTTTTCTTTCTCTAATTTGTGTTTCCGCTTGGCTGGAAAAGTTACAAAATGTTATTTTGGACATAGCTACAACAATAATTATGTTTATAAAGACACTAGACAAAGCCTCAAGCACCCTATGGCTAATATTAAGAAATTCCTGTCAGAAAAAACCTGACTAGCTATTTTTGATACAACCAAGGAATTGAACCCAGCACCTCTTCATCTCATTTAAGCATGCTAACCACTGCACCAATGAGTTAAAGTTGAATTATGCAGTTGCGAAATGAAACATTAGACACTGTCTCACATTTGTATTTTTAAAAGAGGAAAGACCTATATCATACTAATAATGTAAATGTGAAAGTGTATTTGTTTGTTGGTTTATCCTTCAATCACACCACAACAGAGCTGTGGATGGTCATTATTTTTTGCATGGGTATAGTTGAGGACGTGGAGTCACATAGGCTACATTTTATCACAGAAAATCAGAGTGCCGGAGGCATTTTTAAAACTAAATCCACACAGACAAAGTCGCTGGCAACAGCTAGTCTTTTTTTTACCTGAGTAACTACACAAATTAAATCTTTAATCACTTGACTGGTGACCTGGGAGGTAATCAATCTCACAGATTAATGATTATGTATACCAGACAATCAATCTATGTGTCATGAGATGTCATGTTATATCAACAGATTAAAAATCAGAGGTTGCAAGTAACTGTGAAGAACTTAAATACAATACAACTGTGAAAAAAATGTAATAACTATATTATATCTATAAAGAAAAAAGTACCTGTACAAACTAAATACTAATAACTGAAAAGAAACAGACACCCACCTAAGGTTCCACTTCCACTGGCTCTATTTAAGAAAAAGTTCTTCTGTTGTAGTGAAGGTGTCGAGTGCTCTAGAATTGGTTTTTCTTTGACAATATGGTCTCAGTGACACCTTCAGTATATACACCATCACCATCAGCATGGACGTCCCCAATTAAATTAACAATATGTCCATCCTCAATATTTACAGTTGCTTCGCATAAGACAGAAGATGAAGCATCTCCACCAAATTCTACTGTGAAACCTTCGCATGTGCTTCCTAAAATGGAAGCTACTTTTTCTAGTACTTCATCAGGTGGAAAATAGTCTTTACCACCTCCAGTCTGTAACAATAAGCATAATTATTAAAAAATTAGCAGCAGTCCAATAAACCAGTCCTTAAGCGGCCTTTATTTATAGATCGGCAGTGACGACTCTGACTGTCTAATTAGTGTGTCTTACAGTCTGAATGTCTTTACACTTGTCTAAATATGGTCTAAATTTAGAGACTTTTTCATTTAGTGCACTGAATTTTGTACAAATATAAAATTCTTCTCTATGCTGAATTTAGCCAAATGTAAAGGCCGCTTTAGGTGACCAGAGGGCTTAAATCAATAGGGTTAAGTAGTTACAAATAAAATTATATTACTACGCGTTCGTTTGAAGTTGAGCCCTGCACCATAGAGAGTAATCGACGTAGTCGTAATAGGCTATTTGACTACTTTTAGAAAATCATCTTAAATTGTTAATAATGCTATGCTGAAGCTAACAAAACATATATTTCGGCATAATTTTCATTATTATTCATAAAAATCGAGAAATAAATTCAAAAAAATAAATTGCCGCCGAAACGTTCCATTTGCTCTCATGACGTAACAGTTCACATTTCAAACAATGACAATTTTATAATATGTGTTTAGGCCGCGTGTCGCATACTATTTGGTACTTAATAAAATAGTAACGATGAAAAACAGACGAAATTAGCCTATTACGCCGCACAAACACGTCGAAATGTATTGACAAAATGAGAATTCCATAGGTGGTTTGGACTGTGACGTCATTCGAGATCACGGAACGTTTTCGATCACGTGACCATGGCCAGAATTATAGCAATTTTATTTAATGTTTTCTAATTAAATAAAGCTTTATTTTTTAGTTTTGTCGTATGGAATAATGTTTTTAGATAATAATCTTTTAGGATGACACCAGTTGAAACGATATTTTTATTAAAGTCAAATACCCTATTCCTAGTTCCATGCCGACAGTACGGACACAGTATAGGATAATGCAGTAGTTTGACACCTTTGATCTAGTGGTACTACGCGTTACAAATTTCCCCTATAACTCTCTCGCGCTTCCCCGCACCGCACCTCAAGTCAGACCCACTTAGTAAACCGCTCGCGAAGCACCGCTTATTAAAAATAAATTTCAAATTCAAATTCAAATTATTTGTTTGCACAGATTGAGTAGTACAATGGTGTTACATTATAATAAAAGTCCGTACAATCTGCCGGATAGGCATGCAAAAATAATATTTAATAATAATTCTTATTCTAAGTTTACGTATTAAAAGTTCAATTTATTAAATTGAACTTTGTATATTAGGAGTTTTGGTAGGTTTGGTTAAAAAAACTAAGAATGTTGTATAGGTATCGTAAAGCATTAGAATAATAAACACTTTTTTTTATATATTTTATTATTATTTATACCAATTCAAATTCAATATTCATAGTTAAGACAGGTCAGCTAGTACTTAATAAATAAAACAATAGATAAACTATTATACTGCATCTTCTTATGCTGTGTCTTTAGGTACTGTGGGTCTGACTTGAGGTGCGGTGCGGGGAAGCGCGAGGGGTGAAGATTTCTTTACTCTATGGTGCAGGGCTCAACTTGAAGCGAACGCGTAGTACAACGTATCAAATCAACATGTCTTGAACCATTACTAAACTAACCTTATTTAGGCTGCTTCTCATATTTGCGCATCGTTTGCGAGCTGACTTCTTCAAGTTTTCCCATTTCAAACGCAGCTGCGCTGGAGTTCTTGGGAAACTACCTAGTAATAGATGAGTTAAACTCGTTAGTCAAAGTTTGCCAAGCTTCTTCCTTCAATTTATTATTGGTGGCATTCGTTGCCTTAATAACCTTATTTGCCGCCACAAGTTGCACGAGAAGCATCTCGTCCTTGGTCATTGGGGCAGCTTTTGTTGACTGAAAAACATAAGAGGTACGAATACCTACTTTAAAAAAGCTTGAACGCAATGTAAAATAAATAATTATCAACGTAATTCATATTTTATACTTACAGAACACTACAAGTTGAGAACAAACAAATAGCAAATCAAATTGCAAAATAGGTATACGAAACATGTACGAAACCGACAGTCAACAAAGCCCTTTGTTTTCTGGTCGGTGGACAAAGCGTCAAACGCAATTTTATAATCACGTTCCGTTCCGTTCCGTTCCGTTTCAGGAAATAATTAACATAGGTTTCAACATCTCTTTATTAAAAAAACACTATTGATCAAACAAAAATAAAAATATGATTTAAAGTTCTGACTATCCCGTTAAAAAAAATGCCGTATATGATTTTATTTTAAATAATAAGTAAAAAAAAAATATTGTTTTGAGCTTAACATTGTTTTGCGATTATCGTAGAACGAAACGTTTCCAGAAGCTTGGATAGCAGAGAGGGAAGAAGCTAATCTCAGCTAATCTACTGTTGGTTAACGGTAGATAAAACTTATCCTTGATTGTGAAACGCAAGTAATGGACAGGATAAGCTCTTATGTACTGATTATCGGGGATAACAATCTACCCGAAACCTCGGGTAGGTTATTGAAAACGGCCGTTAGACTATAATAGTAGATAGGCGGCCAGGGGCCTAATTTTTGAAACTTAGATAAAATTGTCGCGGACAAATTAATTATATCAGTTATCAATTCGACAATTGTCCGTTTCATAAAACGTTTGCTCCGATATATTTGTAATCGGAAAATTCGACAAGTTCGTCAAATTGTCAACGATTTTCTGACGGTTTTCGTTAATTATGAAGTGGTCAATTGCGAACAAGCAGTGACAAACTTGTCGAATTGTCGGAATTTTTTAACACAGGCTTTAGCATATGTAATTGGTGGTACCTACGCTAGCTACTTTGGTGGTACGCAGGCTACTTTGGTGGTACGCTGTCTACGTTTAAGGTACGCGAACTACTTTAGAGGTACGCCCGTCTACTTAAGGCGATACATTTCAACGCGAGGCAAGATTTTAGGAGGTGAGGTGTGGGGTGCCGCCCGCGCGCGCCTTAATTAAATGTACATAATTTTACTAGGCATAAAAAGAGAGTAATTTCCATATCTTTTCATGTAGTTCTCTTTTCCTATCCTTTTAAATCTAACCACTGATTTCTTTATAATTTTGTTTTTCTATTAGCCATTTTAGCGATGCGCAAACGTAAGATTGGACGGAGAAATTTGACACAGACCCAACCTCGGCAAGCGCTCGATTGAGACTGGCCGCTGGCGGGGTAGCGGGCAGCGTGGCGTGTTCTGAAAACGTTGGGCAACGTTAAAGTTCTGGGTTAAATTTGAATTTAATAAATATAGAACTTTAGTTGAAAACCAAAATTTAGCAGGTTCTCTGTAGTACTTAAAGGGAAATATCTCCATATAAAAATTATGTGCAAATTCAGAAATTTTATATTTAAACAATTCGTTTTAGAATTTTATTTTAGCCTTTATCAAGATTTTATTTGATCGAGTGAAGTACATCCTATCGTGTATCGAATTAGCACATTATTTAGACAATATCTTAAGGTATATCATATATTTTTTGTAAGTCCGTTATTTAATAGTAAATACCTAAACCATTTGATCTAGCAAACCTGTTTTCTCCGCTTAGCATCCGGTGCCAAGCCTTAAGAGGTACGCCAGCTACTTTAGAGGTACGCCGTCTACTTTAGAGGTACGCCGTCTACTTTAGAGGTACGCAGGCTACTTTGGTGGTAGGTACGCAGGCTACTTTGGTGGTTTTAAGGTACGCAGGCTACTTTGGTGGTTTTAAGGTACGCAGGCTACTTTGGTGGTTTTAAGGTACGCCAGCTACTTTAGGGTACGCCGCCGTCTACTTTACAGGTACACAGGTAGTCTACGTATCTCAAAAGTAACTGGCATACCTTAAATGTAGCCTACGTACCACCAAAGTACTTAGTCTGTGTACCTCTAAATTAGATGCCGTACCTCTGCGCACCTCCAAAATAGCCTACGTATTACCACAGTAGTAAGTTTCTACTATTCCTACTATTAGGAACCATAGAACCATAGAAGTGGGAATAGTAGGTGTATGAACCGTATATCAAAAGTTTCGCCTGTCGTCGATAATTAAATACCTGTCGCCTACAGTTAAATACCTGTCAAGGACGTGATAACGTCTTATAAATCGATAAACACCGGCTGCAAAAAGTGTCACGTTCCGCCTGCGCCTGTGCGTGCAAGCGAGAGCGCGGAACAAGCGTTAGGCAGGCACGATCGACCCAAGCATTTATAGAGTTTCTTTAAATGACGTTATCACGTAAAACTATCGTCCGTAAACCGACTTTACAGACAACCAATATTTTTTTGTAAAGAAAATGGTTAAGTATATGAAACGCTCAAAAAATAAGTTACAACTACTTCTTCGCCCTCCAGCTCGCTGGACCGATGACCTTAAGAAGATGGCGGGAAGCGTTTGGATGAGGAAAGCGGAGGACCGTGTTTGGTGGCGCGCTCTCGGAAAGGCCTATGCCCAGCAGTGGATAAATACAGGCTGATGGATGGATGGATGGATTCTCCTGTCAAACTGTCTACAATTGTCAAGTTTTATGAAACTACAATTATGGTCATGAGCATGACAATCTGTCGGGATTTACGAAATTTAAGGGCCCAGCCCCTCTAGCCAAGTTACATATACTTACATACATATACATATAAAAGTTACATAAATATTTATGTTGTATCTATTCTCTTTCTACGATCGTTGTCATTTGAAGTTTTGGCTAGGGCTAGACTAGATGGCCCTGCAGCTGATCATGATAATATTTCGCGGCATTTTGTATTGTATTTTTTAGACTACTCTTCTACTCTCTACCTACACTTCAGTCTTCGATCAGTTGCAGCGCCATCTAGACCAGCCCTAGCCAAAACTTCAAGTGACAACGATCGTAGAAAGAGAATAGATAGAACGAAGTGTAATTTGACTAGAGGGGCGGGCAGTTCTTGGCGGTCGAAAATTCTCAGTTGACTTCACGAGTTGCTTTTATATGTCCGCCCGCCGGCGCGGCGCCGCGGCCAATGCTCTCGCACTGCGTAGTGCGTAATTTTCAAACAGAGTGATCTCGACGGCCACGGCTGGCCACTGGCCGCGTGTGTCGCGCTTGATGTCGCTGGCCCACAGAACACTATTACGGTTTACAAGATACAGCCCGCTGATAGATGGACGGACGGACGGACAAACGGACAGTGGAGGCTTAGTAATAGGGTCCCGTTGGCAACCTTTGGATACGGAACCCTAAAAAAATGGCGCAAATGGCGATGGTGGATGCTGACCATTCACCGTAACAGGACAAGATACGTAGATTTTTTAAGGTTGTTCTTAGTGGTTTGGGCTTATTTTAAATAGGTACTGACATTTTGGGCGATCAAAAATTCAAGTAGGTACTAACACGCAACAAAAAAAAAACACGTCTTTCCCGATCAGCGGTCAGTGACGAACTAAACAATGGGCCATTGTGTGAACACCACAGCCAGGCCACGCTACGCCACGATTCCTTTGAAGTGTGTCCAAAAAACCGATAACATCCCGATTGCGCGACACGATTGACAATAGGGTATTTGACTATATTAAAAATATCGTTTGGTGTCATCCTAAAAGATTATTATCTAAAAACATTATTCCATACGACAAAACTAAAAAATAAAGTTTTATTTAATTAGAAAACATTACATAAAATTGCTATAATTCCGGCCATGGTCACGTGATCGAAAACGTTCCGTGACTCAAATGACGTCACAGTCCACACCACCTATGGGATGTGGAATTGTCATTGTTTGAAATGTGAACTGTGACGTCATGAGAGCAAATGGAACGTTTCGGCGGCAATTTATTTTTTTTAATTTATTTCTCGATTTTTATGAAAAATACTGAAAATTATGCCGAAATATACGTTTTGTTAGCTTCAGCATAGCATTATTAACAATGTAAGATGATTTTCTAAAAGTAGTCAAATACCCTATTGTCCGCCACTATACACCATTGGCCCCTGTACACAATGGCGATGGCCTGGCAGTGGGCCAGCATACGCCATTGTGTACTGGGGGCTTCTAGCGCTGGCCGCGGCGGCCAATCGTGGCTATTGGCCGCTTGTCGTGATATTATGCGTGCGGTTTTTAAAATGTATGAACAACTAGATGTTGCCCGCGACTTCGTCCGCATGGATCTTAATCCACGCTGATTAAGATCCGCAAATCTTAATTCCCGCGGGAACTCTGTAATTTTTCTATGTGTTAATCCCCGAAGCCTGTGGAAGTCCGTGGAGGAGACCTTTGTCCAGCATTGGACGTCTATGATTAATCCTGGGTATGAGTTATCTCTATTCCAATTTTCAGCTAAATTGGTTCATGCCTTGCGGAAGAGACACATCCATCCCTCCATCCTCACAAAATTTCACATCTTTAATACAATCAGCAGTGATAGCCTAGTGGATAGGACTGTGGTCTCCTATTCGGGGGGTCGCAGGTTCGATCCCGGGTACGCACCTCTGACTTTTCGGAGTCAAGTGCGTTTAAGCAATTAAATATCACTTGCTTCAACGGTGAAGGAAAACATCGTGAGGAAACCTGCACACCTGAGAGTTCTTCATAATGTTCTTGAAGGTGTGTGAAGTCCGCCAATTCGCATTGGGCCAGCATGGTGGACTATGGCCTATAACCCTTCTCTGAGAGGAGACCTGCGCTCAGTAGTGAGCCGTTGATGGGTTGCTAATGATGATGATGATGATGATGAATACAATTAGTAGGAAGTAGGATATTAATAATAGGATTTTATAATAGTGCAAAAAATACCTACTGTCTTGTAGTAATCATCATCAGCAATTGTCCATCAACGGCTCATTACTGTACACACAGTCACACACACACACCCAGTTGCTCAATCATCACTCGCGTATCGCACCCAAAATCGACGATAGATGGCGCTGAGTGGTGTTGCACCGCGCTGATTTGTGTAGCTAGGTACAGTATAATACGTTGATCATCCAGTGTAATATTCCCCTCCTCCTATAATAGCCTCCAGGCAGTCCAAAACAAGTTTATGCGTATGGCCACGGCACAGAGTAGGTATATTAAAGTAACAGAGCGGAAGCTACATACAAACGGCTCGCGGCGGGCTCACCCATACATAGCGCAACGCTGTGTGCGTGAGCTCTCACCGACACATTCACCGACACGCCGCGGCGCGCCGCTCAGGGTAACTCAGGGTCAGGACGTAAGGGCTGACGGTCGTGCGTTTAGTGGAAATAAATAGACGAAGAGTGAGTGTTTGTTTGTTGTGAGTTTAGATTTATTTGTGTATATGTATGTAATAGTGTAAAAATGCCAAACTCTTGCACACAAGATAAGAAATCTAGTAATAATTTCCTTTCATGTACACGTTTCAGTTTCTTAATTAAAATTGTTACAGTAGTTGCGATATATTTTATATATTATTTTAAGTATGTTATCGTCAGGATTAGTATATTGTTAGTTATTAACTGTTACCTATGTAAAGCAAATTTAAAATTGTTTTTTATTGAATGAGTAAAATGTAATTAATAATGAATATAGATTTTTTTATAATAATCCAAACTCCGTTTTCTCACATGTGCAGTATGCGTTAGTGTATTAATATTGATATTTTATCATATTATATCGATACATACTTATAATTTTTGGGAACATTAACAAAGGGCCCGCCAATTCAAATTTAATTATCTGTGCACAGCGTCATCTATCGACACAAACACAATTATTTATAAATTGTAACGAATAAAGTTTTGCAAAAATAACGACGTGAAGTTATTAACAGTTTTATTGATATTTGATAATTGAATAACATAATTATTAATACTTGTCATACAAACCTAGTGTAAATTAAAAAAAATATATTTTTACAAGACAAGCTTTTCGTAGCTGGCTACATTACCCATGGACCATCATTTAGGACCAAAGAAAGACGAATCAAACGAGCCCTAACTCGATGAGGTTACGTCGTTTAATTACTGAGTTCCTATAGCCACCTTAAGGCTCAATCGTCAGAACCTGGATATCATGGTCTAGGACCAGAGTACTTTTCAAGATTAATCAAACGAGCCCAAACTTGTTAATAATAAAGTTATATTACTAAAGTACATAAAGTTTTATTACTAAAGTTGCCAAAACCACCTTCCAGCTTCATTATCAGACCCTGAAGGTCATCTCAGGCCAGAATACTTGTCAAGACGAATCAAACGAGCCCAAATTTGATGAGGTTAGCGAGTTTTTTATAGAGTTCCTAAAGCCATCTTCCAGCTCAATCATCAGAACAGCTCCATATCCTAATAATATTGCAGAGTCATCCGATTTACACATACACGCAAAATTTCAGCTCAACCGGAAAAGTGGTTCTATCTCATCTTGTAAGATTTGATACATGTATGTTTACATGTATGTATGTACGTTTAATACATATACCCATGTATACATACATACATACATACATTGCAAGTTAAATAAAAGCTTGTAATAATAATAATAATAGTCGATAGTAAATGACGATACCATCTATTAACTTTAATTGTGAAGTTATGGCAAAAATACTGATGTTCATTAAAAAAATTGTTTCTTTATATTTTTGTTAATTTAAGTATTTGTTGTTCAAGTTCAGGATTTAACTGAAATTATACATAATTATACAAACTTTAAAATATTTTTATTTTTTCCTTAAATTGTTGACATGCATCAGGTGACAACCCTAGCAGAATAGGTATACTTCTTCGCCCTTGTTAGGAAGCTTCCTCTCTGTTCGGTTACTCGTGTGGCCACGGGGTCACCATGGTTCGTGCGTAACGTCGACCTCCATAGGGACCTTCAGTTACAAACAATAGCTCAACATTTTAAACAGCTCTCCAAAAACTATTTTGAGAAAGCTGTCAATCATCCCAACCCTTTAGTGGTTGAGGCTTCAAACTACCTAACCGATCGTAACGATCCTCCAGACAAAAGGCGCCCTAAGCACGTCCTTAACGACCCTGACGATCAGATTACGACTGACAACTCACCCTATCAGGTAGGGCCACACACATTGTCAACCTCAACACAGCGTCTTCGCCGGCGAAGACGAGGTCCCCGATTTCTAACGTTACCTGGGCGTGGATCCTTACCACGATCACGGGGACGTACGGACTAATCTAGTCCAGCCACTCCTCCCATTCGCCCCAACGTCATCCTAAGCCGCGGTCCGAGCCTCACAGGAGGCGCCCTTAGGTAGACGTTGCCCCCCCGATGTCTTCGAGCCCTAGGGCTCACTCCCCCGGCGTAGCCACGTGCTCGCCCCAAAGTCCGGTGACGCTGTAGCGACCAGTAGGGTCAACAGCATACACAATCCGAAAAAAAAAAAAAAAAAAAAAAAATGTAATATTCGTGTGTATGTGTAGATTTAAATTTTTGGGACATCTCCAGCCCTGATACTTCTTAGTTAACAGTGGTTTGGATGGAAACACTAAGGCGACGTTTTAGCATAGGGCCACGCCTATGTATACGCCTATACTGTACCTAGCTACACAAATCAGCGCGGTGCGTGGCTTCGCGCGGCGTCGTGTAGCGGCGGGCACCGCGGCACAGAGAACAGGAACAGAGGCAAAGCTTCATACAAGCGCGCTACGATAGGTACACTACTACAAGCTTGAGGCGCGTGTGTGCGTGAGCACAGGCGCTACGTCGCGTACAGAGAGAAATCGGTTTATACCGGCTCGGCCTGTGCTCAAGCTCAGGGTCTGCAGTACACGTCGCGCGTCGTGTTTTCATTTAATTTAATTAATGATAATAATTTAATAATTTAAATAGTGTTTAAATGTAATTTTATAATACCTAGTGTTTTAATATAAAAGTGTAAATATGGTTTACTGTACAGTGTGTATGAACAATAATAGAAAGAATAAAAACACATCATTTTTTAGCTATCCTAAAGACTCTACTAGGTAAGTAGTACTAACTTGATTATTATTTATTATTTTTAATGTATAGGGTAGATAGATACCTCATACATATTAGATGTTATTGTGATATTCTGTAACCGCATCCATTTAATTCGACTAAACTGAGACGCACGACGCACGCGGTTCGCCGGCCAGCCGTAGCGTCGGCAAACTCGCGTCGAAGCTCGCATAAGCTATTTAGTTTGTTTTCTGTGCGCGTGGATTATAATAAAATCAAACTTTCTCGGTTACGGTTCGTGCGCAACTTATCTTGCCCAGCTCCCAGCACTTGTCAAAATTTTATTGTAGAAAATAATTATTTTTTGTGACTTTGTAATGTTTAATAAATATTTCTTTTACATCTTGTATTTTCTCGCTATTGAAGTGAAAAGTTGTATGTATCACGCGATAGCAAAGTTTTTTGTTTCTTGTGCCTTGGAATGCCTCACTAGACTCAGGATTCTAATTTACCTAATTCTTCCTAGCTCGAATCCTTCACTAGCTCGGGATTTAAACTAGGCAATCACAACAAAAACAAACTTTGCCATCTTGTTGAACAAATAACTATTGTTTATTAAATTGTATCCTCCTGTGCCAACCCTACCAAAATAGGTATAAATTTTGCTTGCTTCTTAGAAGCTTTGCCTCTGTTCCGTTTTTCTCCTCTGTGACCGCGGCGTTCGCCGACGCGGGCACCGCGGCGAGCACCGAGGCGACGCACAGTGGGTCGAAACAGCCATAAGAGGTACATAGGATTTTTTGTTACAAATTCCATTTAAAAAAAATACTTATCGAAAGACCTTGTCATTCTGATGAATAATTGTTATTAAACGTTTTTCTCTAAAACTGATAGTTTGCCCGGAAAAAAATATTTTCAGTTTTTGTTGTATGGAATGAAACAGAAACTGCTAAAATTTGGCCAAGTCTTGAAAGGTCTTGCTTTAATATTCTTTGGTTTGAGCTTGACTCGACGCCGCACGCGCCGCGCAACGCCACGCCTATGCTAAAACGTCGCCTTATACCTAGTCTAGTACGGAGTACCTACCTGCCAATTACAATTACTAAGATAAGGCGCATACATACAACTTTTACATCGACTAAACTGTTTAGTCGAGTTGTGTACTTTTCGTGAATTCCACACAAATTAACTATAATCAAAAGCAAATCGTACGGCTTTTTGATTTTTTTGTCGAGCAACTATCGTGTTGATAGTTTGCGGCGCACATTCTATGAATGCAGTACATTCCTATAAACTTATGAAACACAACTAAATAGTTGTTCAACTAAAAGTTGTATGTTTGCGCTAGGCCTTACTGTCTGTACAGGTTTACTTACTTGATCACTTGAATTTGGCCGTCGTTGATCTTATAAAACCGACGAACATTAACATATCAAGCTCAAATTGCAACGTTATTATTTGAATACTAGCTGAATCCCGCGACTTGAGACTTCGTCCGCGTGGATTTTGGAGTTTTTAAAATCCTTCGGGAACTCTTTGATTTTCCGGGATAAAAAGTAGCCTATGTCACTCTCCAGGTCCTCAAATATACCCATGCAAAAAAATACGTCGATTCGTAGTCCTGTTGCGGCGTGAATGAAGGACAAACCAACACACTTTCGCATTTATAATATTAGTAAGGATAACTAGATCTAACTGGTCGCCGCGACCAGGGCCCTGTTTCTGTAACTCAGTGGCTATCAGAAAATGATAGCCACTGACATATATTTTTTATCCATGGACGGTTTGCTACGAAAATGATACTTTTATTTTCATAGCAAACCTTCAATGGATAAAAAATATATGTCAGTGGCTATCATTTTTTGATAGCCACTGAGTTACAGAATCAGGGCCCTGGCCGCCTAGTGCGCATGTAGTCCGGTAGTAAATATACTAAGTTTATGATTGCACGAGTGTACCAGCCCCCTAGTTATGATACACTAACGATTGTCTATTTCTCTTTCTACGATTGCAAACGCTTGAAGGTTTGGCTAGGGCTAGACTAGATGGCGCAGCAGCTGATCAAAGACAGAAGTGTATTGATAATATTTCGCAGCATTTTATATTTCAAATGTTTTTAGCATTTAAAATGCACAAATTATTTACTGTAGTGTCCATTTAAAATTTAAGCGCCATCTAGTTAGCAATGTTGAAAGGTTTGAGTTTCAACATCGAAAACTAGATGGCGCTTAAAGTACCTAATTATTTTAATGTGCATTCTAAATGGACACTACAGTGAATAATTTATGCATTTTAAATGTTAAAAAATATATAAAATACAAAATGCCGCGAAATATTATCAAGACACTTGTATCTTTGATCAGCTGCTGCGCCATCTAGTCTATCCCTAGCCAAACCTTCCAGCGTTTGCAATCGTAGAAAGAGAAATAGACAATCGTAAGTGTAACATGGCTACGGGGGCAGGCTATCGGCCAGCAGGGAGAAGATGTGAATGCTCGTGAGGCGAATCACATCTGTGTGTCTGTGAGTGGCACAAAGAAGAAAATAATGAAAAGAGGCTTCGGTGCAGGAAATAAAATATTTATTTATTCTTAAAACAAACAACTAGTGTATCCTCGTGAGGTCCTCCACGATCTTCGCCAAGTCCTCCACCGTCGCGTCACGTTTCATGCCTTCGCCGTCGTCGATCTGAAAACATTATTTTACACTTGCATTGACATTTTGCATTTGTTATCTATACATATAACAAAACTGTAACTGGAAGATTTCTGTACATTTAATATATTTTGAAAATTTTAATTGGGGGATGCTTTACTATCGATACTGAGCCCAAAACAGATTTTTTTTTAATTTTTGTCTGTTTGTTTGTCCTTCTTTCACGTAAAAACTACCGCACAGATTTCTACAAAATTTTATACCGTGGTAGCTTATTACTCTGGTTATCGGTTAGCTTATTATCTAGGCTACTTTTTATCCCGGAAAATCAAGGAGTTCCCGAGGGACTTTAAAAACTAAATCCACGCGGACAAAGTCGCGGGCATCAGCTAGTCGAGAATACAAGTTTAAAGACTAACCCAATACTCCAGTCATTTGGTAGCTTTACCTGGAAAGTTTTCCGGGAGTTTTGAAAATTGGTGATTTTATAGATTTCCACGTGCTCTTTCTGAATTTTCATTTTGCCACCTCGTATCTTCGCCGCTCGCGCCGCCATATTGGAAAATGGCGGGCAAAAACAGATTTTTGACAATAACTTCTTTCAGACTCATTTTACAATGAAAATAGGTATTTTTATTAATACCTATTTTCATACAGAAAATTTACTATAATTTATGTAGTGACTTTTATTTTGTAGAATCTTTTTAGACTTTTTTTTAGTGTACGAGCGCCGCAAAGTCCACTCCAACACGCGTTTGGCCAAATAACTCATGTTACAAACAAATAACTTTTCTGTAGTTTAATTTATTACATAACTATTTTCATCGTAAAATGAGTCGGAAAGAAGTTATTGTCAAAAAACTGTTTTCGGCCGCCATTTTTCCAATATGGCGGCGCGAGCGGCGAAGATACGAGGTGGCAAAATGAAAATTCAGAAAGAGCATGTCGAAATCTATGAAATCACCTATTTTCAAAACTCCCGGAAACTTTCCAGGTAACCCCCTTTTGAGCACCAAATGACTGGGTACAACTACAGAAAATTGGATGTAACAGCAGGTTGTCATGTTGATTTTGTTCGTACATAATGTAGCATATGTAATGTAATTGCACGGGTAGGATGCGTAGGAGGTAGTGGCTTTTTTTTCGATGACAAGCTAGTCCTTGACTGCGATCTTACCTGATGCTAAGTGACGATGCAGTCTAAGATGGTAGCGGGCTAACTTGGAAGGGGTATGGCGGTGAACATTCAACCCATACCCCTAACTGGTTTCTACACGCCATCGTGCCGGAACGCTAAATCGCTTGGCGGCACGTCTTTGACGGTAGGGTGGTAACTAGCCACGGCCAAAGCGTCCCACCAGCCCAGACCAGAGACAATTCAGAAATTATAAATTCCCAAATCGACCCAGACCTCCCAGTTATGAGACAACAGCTGCGATCTCACCTGGAGCCCCTGCACAGTCTCCAGCTGCATCTCGCGCGACAGGTCGAGGAAGCTCTCGACGAGGTCGCCGTCGATGAACCCCTCCGCGGGCTCCGTCTTCACGTCCGTGTTGAAGGAGCGCCAGAACGAGTGCGGGATCTTGCCGACCGACTTGATGGTGTGGGTCAGCCTCTCCTCCAGTTGATGCAGGAAGTCGAACAGCTCCGGCGTCAGCTGGACCACTAGACCTGGGGAACGGAACGGGTTCGAGGATTCAGTCACACAATATGCATGTAGTAGTATGTATGTATGTGGTACGAAACAGTGTTGTTTACTACGGTGCGGCGGTGTCGGCGAGCTGCGCCACGAGCGCGCCGCGCCGCATCACGTTCACCACGATGTACTCACAGATGGCGCCAGTGACGGTGGCCAGCAGCACGGGCCGGGCGACGGGCGCGGCGGTGTCGGCGAGCTGCGCCACGAGCGCGCCGCGCCGCATCACGTTCACCACGATGTACTCACAGATGGCGCCAGTGACGGTGGCCAGCAGCACGGGCCGGGCGACGGGCGCGGCGGTGTCGGCGAGCTGCGCCACGAGCGCGCCGCGCCGCATCACGTTCACCACGATGTACTCACAGATGGCGCCAGTGACGGTGGCCAGCAGCACGGGCCGGGCGACGGGCGCGGCGGTGTCGGCGAGCTGCGCCACGAGCGCGCCGCGCCGCATCACGTTCACCACGATGTACTCACAGATGGCGCCAGTGACGGTGGCCAGCAGCACGGGCCGGGCGACGGGCGCGGCGGTGTCGGCGAGCTGCGCCACGAGCGCGCCGCGCCGCATCACGTTCACCACGATGTACTCACAGATGGCGCCAGTGACGGTGGCCAGCAGCACGGGCCGGGCGACGGGCGCGGCGGTGTCGGCGAGCTGCGCCACGAGCGCGCCGCGCCGCATCACGTTCACCACGATGTACTCACAGATGGCGCCAGTGACGGTGGCCAGCAGCACGGGCCGGGCGACGGGCGCGGCGGTGTCGGCGAGCTGCGCCACGAGCGCGCCGCGCCGCATCACGTTCACCACGATGTACTCACAGATGGCGCCAGTGACGGTGGCCAGCAGCACGGGCCGGGCGACGGGCGCGGCGGTGTCGGCGAGCTGCGCCACGAGCGCGCCGCGCCGCATCACGTTCACCACGATGTACTCACAGATGGCGCCAGTGACGGTGGCCAGCAGCACGGGCCGGGCGACGGGCGCGGCGGTGTCGGCGAGCTGCGCCACGAGCGCGCCGCGCCGCATCACGTTCACCACGATGTACTCACAGATGGCGCCAGTGACGGTGGCCAGCAGCACGGGCCGGGCGACGGGCGCGGCGGTGTCGGCGAGCTGCGCCACGAGCGCGCCGCGCCGCATCACGTTCGCCACGATGTACTCACAGATGGCGCCAGTGACGGTGGCCAGCAGCACGGGCCGGGCGACGGGCGCGGCGGTGTCGGCGAGCTGCGCCACGAGCGCGCCGCGCCGCATCACGTTCGCCACGATGTACTCACAGATGGCGCCAGTGACGGTGGCCAGCAGCACGGGCCGGGCGACGGGCGCGGCGGTGTCGGCGAGCTGCGCCACGAGCGCGCCGCGCCGCATCACGTTCGCCACGATGTACTCACAGATGGCGCCAGTGACGGTGGCCAGCAGCACGGGCCGCGCGACGGGCGCGGCGGTGTCGGCGAGCTGCGCCACGAGCGCGCCGCGCCGCATCACGTTCACCATGTCGCCCACGTGGAACTGGCCCATGTAGCCCATCTGCTGCCTCTCCTCATCCGTTGTGGCCGCACTGAACAACAAACAAACTATTTGAGTTCGGTGCCTTTGACCTTAAACTTATCTAATAGAGCAGTGGATACATACAGAAATAAATAGATACAGACTGTCCTCAACGCTAACGCGACACAATTTGCAACAGCGCCATCTAGATACTGGGAGATGAGTTTAGACAGTTAGGACCGCAGTCTCCGATTCGAGGAGTCTTTTCATAGTTATTGCATTCCGGCAATTTTAAATGTTACAAGCTTCAACGGTGAAGAAAACATGCGGGAAATCGCACGCCTGAGAGTTCTCCAAATGTATAAGTATGTAGTTATTTGTATGTATGTATGTTATAGGAAATGACCACCTGCAGTTCATTTGTCCTTATGTTTTCCTATTCCTAAGGTTGCCTGGTAGAGATCGCTGCTAAGCGATAAGGCCGCCTTTTGTGTCATATTTTGTGTCTGTTTCTTTTGTATATATATTTTTTTGTGTGGAGCAAATAAAGAGTATCTATCTATCTATCTAAAAGCAGTGATAGCCTAGTGGTTAGGTCTGTGGTCACCTATTTGGGGGGTCGCAGGTTCGATCCCGGGTACGCACCTCTGACTTTTCGGAGTCAATTAAATATCACTTGCTTCAACGGTGAAGGAAAACAGGAAAAGGAGGAAATTCTTCTGATTCTTCATAATGTTCTCGAAGGTGTGTGAAGTACGCCAATTCGCATTGGGCCAGCGTGGTGGACTATGGCCTATAACCCTTCTCTGAGAGGAGACCTGCGCTCAGTAGTGAGCCGTTGATAGGTTGCTAATGATGATGAAACAGAAATAGAAATGTTTTTTATTCAAATAAACTTCTTTACAAGTGCTTTTGAACAGTCGTTGAATCTACCACTATAATAATCTGATGATCCATCTATCTATCTATCTACTATTCAACAGTTTTCTCACCTGTCCTTCTGACAAACAAACAAATTGAAGCTGTTCTCCGCGCCGAGGAAAGTGTCGTCGTCCAGGATCTCCACGGCTGTCATCCAGTTGGGGCTGTAGTCTCGCGCTATTTCCTCGAAACTACCCTCCATCTGCAATTTTTTTTTATTCAGATAAATAATTTTTTTATTCAGATAAACTTTACAAAGTGCTTTTTTATAGTACAAAATACAATAAAATAGCTATTTATCTACTCCAACATCGAAAAGTTCCAATTTCGAATATGACAGCTGAATCTAAATGAACTCTCTTTCGGTTTTGCTTCTCATTTCGATGCAGCTCGTTGTATGGGAGCTGAATCGAAATGGTTATCTTCTTAAAATAGGATACCTAAAGAGAAGGCTCTGAGTTCTGGCAATTTTGTACCGTTCATACGACAGTCGAATTAAAATGACCCTCATTACGATGCAGTTGCATAAATAGCTATTATCTACTCCAATATCGAAAAGTTCCGATTTCGAATTTGACAGCTGAATCGAAATGAACCCTCTTTCGGGTTTGCTTCTCATTTCGATGCAGCTCGTTGTATGGGAGCTGAATCGAAATGGTTATCTTCTTAAAATAGGATACCTAAAGCTAAGGCTCTGAGTTCTGGCACTTTTGTAACTTTCATACGACAGAGGCGCCACAGGCAGCTGGTGGCGGCTTACGGAGTTACTTTTTGTTGACAGAGGCGCCACAGGCGGCTGGTGGCGGCTTACGGAGTTACTTTTTGTTACTTTATTGAGCCTACGGCGTATTTTATTAACAAATTTATTTATTTTAATGATTTTATTTTCCTTGTCGTAGATAAAATCTTGTATGCAACTGAACGTAATTAGTCATTTTAATTCTCGTACTATCCTATTTTGATACTCGGCAAGCCTCGTATCAAAAAACAGCACTCGAATTAAAATGAACCTCATTACGATGCAGTTGCATAAATAGCTATTATGCAACTGCATCGTAATGAGGGTCATTTTAATTCGAGTTCTGTTTTTAAAATAGGATAGTACGAGAATTAAAATGACTAATTACGTTCAGTTGCATACAAGATTTTATCTACGACGAGGAAAATAAAATCATTAACAAAATACGCCGTAGGCTCAATAAAGTAACAAAAAGTAACTCCGTAAGCCGCCACCAGCCGCCTGTGGCGCCACTGTCGTATGAACGGTACAAAAGTGCCAGAACTCAGAGCCTTAGCTTTAGGTATCCTTTATAAGAAGATAACCATTTCGATTCAGCTCCCATACAACGAGCTGCATCGAAATGAGAAGCAAAACCGAAAGAGGGTTCATTTCGATTCAGTTGTCAAATTCGAAATTGGAACGATGCTGGAGTAGATAAAATATCTTAATGTTCACATAATATAGTTACAGTAAAATGGCAGGGGTAGCACTGCATTAGTAAAAACTGTGTTGCAGATGGCACCGCCACCTCCGAGACCACAATTCACAAGTTATCACAATTATTATCACTTTTAGCGTGTGTGTGTTTGTGTGTTGCGGGCGTGTGAATGCGTGTACCTTTATTATGTGAATGTAAATGGTACTTAAAAACATTTGCTTAGCGAATTATGGAGATAGTATCTTTTCAGTTTGCTCGTAATTCATTTGCATTAGCCACAAATATATTGCTGATTTAGCTGAATATTTGGTAATTGGTCAATTAATTTTGATTTTTTAAATTCGATGACAAGACAACCTTTGACTGTGATCTCACCTGAAGGTAAGTGACGATGCAGTCTAAGATGGTAGCGGGCTAACTTGGAAGGATTATGACAGTGAACATTCAACCCATACGCCTAATCGGTTTCTACACGCCATCGTGCCGGAACGCTCAATCGCTTGGCGACACGTCTTTGACGTTAAGGTGGTAACTAGCCACGGCCAAAGCCTCCCGTTAGACCAGACCAGAGATCAGAAACTATAAATTGCTCCCGACAGCGCTCACCACTGCGCCAGGGAGGTCGTCAAAATTAATCTTAACGTAAATATAGCTAAGATGTATCCTACTACGAGGAAATTCGTAGAGGAACAAAAGTGACCGACATAGCTCTGAGGATTAGCAAGCTGAAGTGGTAGTGGGCAGGTCATATCTATCGCAGAACTGATGTCCGATGGGGCAGACGTGTTCTGGAGTGGAGACCGCGTACCGGCAAGCGCAGTGTAGGACGCCCTCCAGCTCGCTGGACCGATGACCTTAAGAAGGTGGCGGAAAGCGGTTGGATGAGGAAGGCGGAGGACCGTGTTTGGTGGCGCGGTCTCGGAAAGGCCTATTTCCAGCAGTGGACGAATACAGGCTGATGGATGGATGGATGGATGGACGGAAGGATCTTACTTCGCACTAATATTATAAATGTGTAAACAAGTGTAAATTAAAAATTTTATTTTTAAATACAAGCTTTTAGTAGCTACATCATTAGACTCTGGATATCATCTAGGATCAGAGTTATTGTCATGACGAATCAAACGAGCCCAAACTCGATTGGGTTACATCGTTTTATTACACAGTTCCGATAGCCATCTTCCGTCTCCATCATCAGATCAGCTCCATGTCACAATAATATTGCATTTGCATCCGATTTACACATACATGTAAAATTTCAGCTCAATCGGAAACCGGGAAGTGGTTCTAATTCATCTTGCAAGATTTGACCCAAACAAACAAATAAATAAACTGGTCAAGCTAAATAAAAGCTTGTAAAATACAATGCTCTGTTACTTTACAATGTTGAACTTAAATGAGCGGTTACTTTAGAAAAGAACAAAATCTTTAAGGCGCACTAAACGGGGTCAGCCCGCGTAATTCAAATATAATTTTGTTTTTCGCAATTTGTAAACTAAATTAAACTAATACGACAAAGTAGGCTTGGGGCATTCTTTTCGCGTCAATGGCAGTATCATCTTCACAGGTTTATATAAAAGCTTTACTTGAAAGTGTCCAGTTTAAGAAATTAGTCAGAATATCGACTAATCAAACTCGATATTCTGACTAATTTCTTAAACTGGACACCTTCAAGTAAAAATGTTTAATTAAACCTGTGAAGATGATACTGCCACTGTCGCAATTAGAATGCCATAAGCCTACTTTGTCGTATTAGTTTACAAATTGCGTAAAACCAAATTAAACTTGAACTTCGTGGGCAGACCCGTTTAGTGCGCCTTATTAAGTAATCCTAAGCGTGAAATCTATAGATGGCACTCACACTCAGCTCAGACTCAAGACTGAGTTAAAACGAGACAGATTTATGTCAGGACGTACCTATTTGTGTCTCATTTTAACTCTATCTTGAGTCTTGAGCAGAGCCAGAGTACGTTCTAGATGGCACTCTCATTCAGCTCAGACTCAAGACTGCTAAAACGAGACAGATTTAAGTCGGGACGTATTTGTGTCTCATTTTAACTCTATCTTGAGTCTTGAGCAGAGCCAGAGTATGTTCTAGATGGCACTCTCATTCAGCTCAGACTCAAGACTGCTAAAACGAGACAGATTTATGTCAGGACGTATTTGTGTCTCATTTTAACTCTATCTTGAGTCTTGAGCAGAGCCAGAGTATGTTCTAGATGGCACTCTCATTCAGCTCAGACTCAAGACTGCTAAAACGAGACAGATTTATGTCAGGACGCATTTATGTCTCATTTTAACTCTATCTTGAGTCTTGAGCAGAGCCAGAGTACGTTCTAGATGGCACTCACATTCAGCTCAGACTCAAGACTGCTAAAACGAGACAGATTTATGTCAGGACGTATTTGTGTCTCATTTTAACTCTATCTTGAGTCTTGAGCACAGCCAGAGTACGTTCTAGATGGCACTCACACTCAGCTCAGACTCAAGACTGAGCTAAAACGAGACAGATTTATGTCAGGACGTATTTGTGTCTCATTTTAACTCTATCTTGAGTCTTGAGCAGAGCTAGAGTACATTCTAGATGGCACTCTCATTCAGCTCAGACTCAAGACTGCTAAAACGAGACAGATTTATGTCAGGACGTATTTGTTTCTCATTTTAACTCTATCTTGAGTCTTGAGCACAGCCAGAGTACGCTCTAGATGGCACTCACACTCAGCTCAGACTCAAGACTGAGCTAAAACGAGACAGATTTATGTCAGGACGTATTTGTGTCTCATTTTAACTCTATCTTGAGTCTTGACAACAGCCAGAGTACGTTCTAGATGGCACTCACACTCAGCTCAGGCTCAAGACTGAGCTAAAACGAGACAGATTTATGTCAGGACGTATTTGTGTCTCATTTTAACTCTATCTTGAGTCTTGAGCACAGCCAGAGTACGTTCTAGATGGCACTCACAATCAGCTCAGACTCAAGACTGAGCTAAAACGAGACAGATTTATGTCAGGACGTATTTGTGTCTCATTTTAACTCTATCTTGAGTCTTGAGCACAGCCAGAGTACGTTCTAGATGGCACTCACACTCAGCTCAGACTCAAGACTGAGCTAAAACGAGACAGATTTATGTCAGGACGTATTTGTGTCTCATTTTAACTCTATCTTGAGTCTTGAGCAGAGCCAGAGTACGTTCTAGATGGCACTCTCATTCAGCTCAGACTCAAGACTGCTAAAACGAGACAGATTTATGTCAGGACGTATTTGTTTCTCATTTTAACTCTATCTTGAGTCTTGAGCAGAGCCAGAGTATGTTCTAGATGGCACTCTCATTCAGCTCAGACTCAAGACTGCTAAAACGAGACAGATTTATGTCAGGACGCATTTGTGTCTCATTTTAACTCTATCTTGAGTCTTGAGCTGAGCCAGAGTAGATCTATAGATCTCGACCTAAGAGTCGAATAGTTCTCACCTGTTTGTATTGCAAGAGCGAAAGGGACCTCATGAGATCGCCGACTAGAATGAAGTCGCCCTTCACTTTGAGGTACAGAGCTACAATGTTGTTGAAGTGGCTACACTCTAACCGCAACTCCTTTTCCGAAGTCCATTCGAATAATCTTACCTGGAAGAGAAAAATGAAAAAATGAACGCCGCTTTTAGACCTTTTTCGACCAGGGGTATACCATATCCCAAAACTGACTTAACATTAAAATCCTTACTATAATATTACAAATGCGAAAGTGTGTTTGTTTGTCCTTCAATCACGCCGCAACAGGGCTATGGATCGACGTGATTTTTTGCATGGGTATAGTTGAGGACCTGGAGAGTGACATAGGCTACTTTTTATCCCGGAAAATCAGAGTTTCCAAGGGATTTAAAAAACTATTTCCACGCGGACGAAGTCGCGGGCATCAGCTAGTATGAAATAACGAGCTGATGCCCGCGACTTCGTTCGCGTGGATTTAGTTTTTAAAATCCTCGGGAACTCTTTGATTTTCCGGGATAAAAAGTAGCCTATGTCACTCTCCAGGTCCTCAAGTATGCCCATGCAAAAAACCACGTCGATGCGTAGCTCTGTTGCGGCGTGATTGAAGGACAAACCAACAAACAAACACACTTTCGCATTTATAATATTAGTAAGGATTTCATGTTAAAAATTTAAATATTATAACAAAATGCCATTTGTCTTTTTTAAATATCTTAGTTTCAGAAATATAGAGCCTTAAAGTTTCCCGTTAGACAGAGAGAGCGCTACTGATGTGTGATGTCATAAGACAGTAGCTCCTACACTCTTCACTATTTTAGAAAGAGACATACAGTCGCAGTAGAACAGCTTATAACGTATTTGTTTTTTGACCGACGTATTTTCTGTTTTCACAAATGTTATTCTTACATGTTACATTTTCAATTATATTTTTTTTATTTAATTTTTTTATTATTAGTCCACAAAACTGACTACAATTGTTTAAAACAGACATAATCCAATATGTTTATGAGGTTATTAGTTATTACAATCAAGTCTTCTAGATGTGGACGCGGCATGAGTAAGAAAAGGGTACAACAGTAATAGCTACAGCGCAACAGTAGGCTAAAATAACAAAACAAAACGAAATAGAACAGCTAAACAAAGAAGGTGAACGGAATTAGCTATTTATGCAACTGCATCGTAATGATATGACATGCTGTTTTTTGATACGAGGCTTGCCGAGTATCAAAATAGGATAGTACGAGAATTAAAATGAATAATTACGTTCAGTTGCATACAAGATTTTATCTACGACAAGGAAAATAAAATCATTAAAAGTAACTCCGTAAGCCGCCACCAGCCGCCTGTGGCGCCTCTGTCGTATGAACGGTACAAAAGTGCCGGAATTCAGAGTAGCTTTAGGTATCCTTTATAAGAAGATAACCATTTCGATTCAGCTCCCATACAACGAACTGCATCGAAATGAGAAGCAAAACCGAAAGAGGGTTCATTTCGATTCAGCTGTCAAATTCGAAATTGGAACTTTTCGATGCTGGAGTAGATAAACATACTAACTTAACTTACTTCTACTTAATGTCTTTATATTATAATTAATGAATATCAACATTTTGAGAACATTCAAATACCCATTTCACGTCATGGTAAAGTAAAGGCAACTCACAGTACTATTTATAGACGCTAATAGTTTCCCGTTGAACTCAACAAGGGTGTAGCATCCGCCCTTAATTTCTTTCTCCGCTACGGGCGTCAACTTGCCCTCAGACCAGTGGAATAGAAGGATTCTACCCTGGAAAATATTATTATTATTATTTTATTATTATTATTATATATTTTTTTTTTTATTTTTTTATTATTATTTAATAGGACATACGTCCACAGTGTGTACAAATGAACTTAAAATTATTTTCAAAATATATTCTGTTAGTAGTAAAAGTATCTTAAAATTATGTTAGTATTTAACTAAAAGAGATTTAGTCCTCTGTGTGAGTTTCCACATACTAATGCTTTTATAGATAAGATTTCAGACAAAGTAGACTTCGACTGAGGTGATTGAGGTAGGTAATTACGATCATAACAATGATCTTCTAACGCAATGGTTCTAATCCTTGAGATATATTTATGTTCACCTTATTCTTGCATTACAAGGTGAATTGCCACGATTTGAGCAGACATTTTATGATGTGGCCACATTTTATCAATAACATTAAAAAATATATTCAAAACATAACCAAAATTAAACACGAGTAAAATATGAGTAAAAATAAACATTATATCTCCAAAAACATTAGGGGTCGATTTCACCAAATTAAAGTACGTCATAACCCAGCGTAAACACACAACAGACCATCACGGTTTACGTGTGGAAACCAGCCCAGAAGAAGAAGAAGAACCCAGCGTAAAGATAGTACATTCATACATTCAAGAATCTGCTGTCCCTAAGCTAGGTAAAAAAACCTGTATCTTAGGCGACAGCAGCAAAGATGACATTTTATTGACAAAGATGTGTGCGTGCGTGTGTGTGTGTGTGTGTGTGTGTGTGTGTGTGTGTGTGTGTGTGTGTGTGTGTGTGTGTGTGTGTGTGTGTGTGTGTGTGTGTGCGCGCGCGCGCGTGTGTGTGTGTGCGTGCGCGCGCGCGTACGCAGTATGTCTAGTATGTCCGAAATAATATTCCATCAACCCAAAACTTCCAGCAACTTTTCAGTATCAACATACGTTTGCTTGAGCAACCATTGTTTAACACGCCTATATATTAAGGGCGACTTGCACCAAATCTTATTTAAATATTTCTTAATTTAATTTAACTAAATTGGTTTAATTTCTTAAATGCATTTAACTTAAATGTGATTAGGCATGCCTTGCACCACCACTTCAATAGATATATTTAACTAAATACGTTTAAAATGTCGGCAAAACAGTACAGTAAGTTTTTTCTACATATTTACGGCCCAGATGTGAGAGCTTCTATTGTTCTTATGCATTTTAGAAGTTGTGAGCCAAAGATTTATGCGTAAACTGAACTTTATTAGACATTAGCATTATGTAATTTGTATTTTGTTGTAATATAAATTACCGGCCGTTTAGTCTAAAAAGTACCTGAATAATAATATTCAAAGATTTTACATTTTAAACTAACTGTTTCTTAACTGTCTAGCGTTGTAAAAATTTATTTTAGAAAAATTATTAATTAGAAATTAAACATGTTGAACAAAGTACTTGGCATAATATAACTGAATCGTAATTCGCACGTTAGAGTATTCAAAGAATCGTCAAACAACACTCACAGTTCACAATAACATGTACGTAATATAAAAATTTTATTAGTTTATTGGACAGATGGCATGAGATCTTGGCGCTAAACGTATTTAGCGCGGTTAAATAGCCCTGAGCGGCCATTTAACTTTGACAGGTCGTTAAACAAGTTTAGCGACAGTTTGTTGTATGGTGCAAGACGAATATTTGATTACAGAGCTTAAACGTATTTAAGTAGTTATTAAATATATTTAAGAATGCTGGTGCAAGCCGCCCTAAGTGATCAAACGAACTTACCTGAAGTGAAGTTCGATCATTATTATATGAGTTGCTTCATCCGAAGATATAATTATTACAAAGGTAGTCACTCCAGTCGCCAGAGATAAGTCCGCGTATTTTACAGTTATACCCTATTTTAAAAATAAATCACCTTGGCAGCACCGTCTTAAGTTTGCTCATTATTTTTAGAGATGTATACGGTTCAAAACTTTTTTATTTGGGCAGTCAGGGAGGGTGGGTAATTATATCTTCGGATGAAGCAACTCATATAATAATGATCGAACTTCACTTCAGGTAAGTTCGTTTGATCACTTATTATATTTCTTTGCTTCATCCTTCAATATAATTATTACAAAGGTAGTTGTTTAGAGTAAAAAGTTTTGATAAACATGTACGCAATACAGATTTTGTAAATCGTGTATTTTTAATCACTTTCTTACGGAAATACTAATTAATTTGCTTGCATACACTTTAACAATATTAAAATTTATTTATCATATTATTATTATAATATTATTTAATACTATAAATTAGAATATATTTATTTTTATGATTAGGTATAATTCATAAATTGATTCAATATTAGATGTGTTAACGCAATTATTATTAAGACCTGTCTTGGTAGGGTCTGGCATAATCTGCCTCATCCGCCATGGATCTAACATCTAAGCAGCGAAAGAATGAGTTCGATGTGTTAGTCCAGCCTGCCGTTTTTCTAATTGCCTCAACGCTCGCCTGAGCGTGAGGTGCTGTGCGCTTGTGTCAACGCTGCTCCCTGATAGCGTTTACTTGATCCACCTGCTGATCAATTGAGGTTCGGCCTTTTTGTAAGGCTTTTTGTAGGTAAATAGCAGGTTATTTGTCCCCTCAGATCTTATATTTTTAATTCTGAAAATATAGTGTGTGGAGGGGTGTAGTAGGGCAGATGCTCAGATTTTCTTGAAAGTAAGGTAGGAAGAGAGAGAGAGAATAGGCTTGGTATCTGCCGCAGCGTATGATTTTTTTTTTTTTTAAATTTACCGTTATTCTAATTTAAACCCCGATTTCGAAAGTAATATTGCTTTCCAATTTAATTGATGGAAGAGTTTGTAGTCTATGAGCAGTGCAAATTGCTAGTATACTGAAAAGTTTCTTAGTGATTTTTTCTAAAGATGAGTGACTATAAGGGAACCAATTTTTAATATAGTTTAAAACAAGTTGAGGGACCCAAGTACGGGAGTAATAGGGTTTGGTTGATCTTAACTTATAGACACCTTTGAGGAGACGTTTTACGTTCGCTCCAGAAACAATGCTGTTTCTTAGCATAAATTATATTGCAATTCGATAAGGGTTCAAACTCCGTAACAAACGCTGTAAGAGAAGATACCTAATGCTGGTCTTTGACGGTTTAAATACATTTTTATTATTTAATTTACACAACTGCCACCGAAACTTGAGTGTGGTATTATATTGTTTTAAAATACTGTCAGAGAATGATGTTAACATTAGTGACGCTGAGTCTGGGTCGGCGCCTTGTTTTAAGGGAGAGAGAGAGTCCGGAGTGTCTCGCGACACCCAGGATAAGTTACTTGTGCAAGGAATGGTGAAATGAGATTGCAATAAGTATTAATGAGGATTAACATTAAGTAATATCCGAAACTACCAAGCTTTGTAGGAGAGAGTACCACGCTTGTGGTAACCAATTTGAAAGAACTAGGATTCCGTTTGCCTCGTTATCAATGATTTTCCTCAGACACTTTAAAATTAAAGAAAAAGGAGGAAACAAAAATCATAGAAAAATATAAAAGCCCCACATAGCGTAAATGCATCGACAGATAAAGCGTCCGGATCTTGTTGTCAAGGCACGGATTTTTTAAAGGAGATGGGAATTTCTGGGCCAAATTGTAATAAGTTGAGACTTAGCTTAAAAAAACCGTTATTTTTTTCCATTACAAAATTTAAAAAATCAGCTCAATTCACAATCTGGAAGATGAGGAATCAAAAAAATAAGTTAAGATCACAAATAAAATAGGAAATCGATTATTATAATCGATTAATGTGAATAAGTTACCTAAAATGTAAAAAGGCTTTTCACGAGATGATAATTTCAATCAATATAAATAAAACTATTACAATTTTATTTTATTATTATTAATATAATATTCAGCTGTGCATCAAGACAATAATATTATCTGTGTAATAAAGTGAAATCTTAAAATCGATTCTCGGTTACAAAATCGATTCATTATTGTGTTTCATCACTGCTGTATTTTTAACCTGTGTTGACAGTGACAGGCTGACAGCTCCCGGCTAAATCACTCGCTAATCGCTATTCGTTTCGTATCGTGTTTACTGCGTTTGCGTTTTGAGTGTGCTTCTGATATATATTCCTCGACTACTGCTTTTTTCTACGGACTTCTGATCTTGCCTAACTTGTACGATCCTTGCTATCACACCGGACACGAAGAATCTCGTTTACACGTCTGACTTTGGGTCGATTGAATGGATTTTCTGGCCGGCTTATCGATTGGATATTGACACCATGGATCGTTGCGTGAATTGTGGTATAGCAACTAGTAGTTGTAATACTATTGGTCGACGAGCCTTGGATGATGAAATAACTCTGTCAGTGGTTCGTCGATGGCGTGCACCACAGCCCGTAAGTACTCATCATTAACAACCCATCAACGGCTCACTACTGAGCGCAGGTCTCCTCTTAGCCTATTAACATCCCACTGCTGGGCGCAGGCCTCCTCTCTCTCTCTCATAGGAGAGAGGTATTTAGAGCATAGACCGATCATGCCGCTCCAATGCGGGTTGGTGGGTAGTACAGTACAGTATATTTTACAGTAATCATGATTTGTCGATATTAAAAGCTCCCACGTTACAGGTAAACAACTGTGACCATGTTTGCCAAGCTTGCTGGGACTTGGCTCAAAGATCAACTGTTGATCAACCAAGACAACTTGGCCACCGTAATGTTTGCCTCCGTTGTGGTCGCTCTCTTGCATCACGAGTCAGTCATCTACTTCACACCCGCTCAACTCGTGAACTGAGAATTTATAATGCTATACAAGAGTGGATTATGCCGCGAACTGTAAGTTGAATTAATTAACATTGTTACTTTCAAGCATGCCAAATAGATTTTGAAATGATAATTTATAAATGCAGTTGTTGACATAATGTTATTATGTAATAAATGTTTTGTTTCTTTGGAAACAGCTTAGGTGTGCTATTTGTATATTGTAGTAATCTATTACTTTTGTACGTGACTGTTTGTTTCCTTAAATAAATAAAAATAAATACAGAAATGTTTGTTGCAGATAGAACAAGGGAGCCACATATGCCATACTTGTTGGGTGGCTGCAGACAGAGCTGCGGTCCATATGGTCTCAGGTCCGTCAACTTCTTCCCAAGGAAGTTCCCATGAAGAAATACAGATACCGGCACAAGATCCTCTTACCTCTGAGCCTCTTACCAGCCAGCCTGAAGAAGTTAGAAACAACCAACCGGAACCTACCATTGTATTACCAGAATATGGGTGGAACCACATCTGTGAGGATCGATTCGCATTTATGCCGATGCTATAAGACACACTTGTAAGGATCGCGTCCTTACGGATCCGAAAGGATGCGTACGCGTCCTTACGGATCCGTAAGGATGCGTACGCGTCCTTACGGATCCGTAAGGATGCGTACGCATCCTTTCGGATCCGTAAGGAGGCGAAAGCCTATAAACATTGTTGTCTGCGTAGGGATGGTCGATGATGGCATCGATATTTTAATTGCTAGCTCAACCACGATATTAATCTTCTTCTACACAGAGGAAATGGATGCCAAAAATTGAAAAAGTCGCCGCCATATTGAAATTCTTTGTTTTTCGACCGATTTCGTTCAAAATCGATATTTAGGCTTCCCTTGGGTCAAGAAAGAGAAAATAGATGCCAAAATTTTAAAAAGTCACCGCCATATTGAAATTCTTTGTTTTTCGACCGATTTCGTTCAAAATCGATATTTAGGCTTCCCTTGGGTCAAGAAAGAGGAAATAGATGCCAAAATTTTAAAAAGTGACCGCCATATTGAAATTCTTTGTTATTGGACCGATTTCGTTCAAAATCGATATTTAGGCTTCCCTTGGGTCAAGAAAGAGGAAATAGATGCCAAAATTTTAAAAAGTGACCGCCATATTGAAATTCTTTGTTATTGGACCGATTTCGTTCAAAATCGATATTTAGGCTTCCCTTGGGTCAAGAAAGAGAAAATAGATGCCAAAATTTTAAAAAGTCACCGCCATATTGAAATTCTTTGTTTTTCGACCGATTTCGTTCAAAATCGATATTTAGGCTTCCCTTGGGTCAAGAAAGAGAAAATAGATGCCAAAATTTTAAAAAGTCACCGCCATATTGAAATTCTTTGTTTTTCGACCGATTTCGTTCAAAATCGATATTTAGGCTTCCCTTGGGTCAAGAAAGAGGAAATAGATGCCAAAATTTTAAAAAGTGACCGCCATATTGAAATTCTTTGTTATTGGACCGATTTCGTTCAAAATCGATATTTAGGCTTCCCTTGGGTCAAGAAAGAGGTAATAGATGCCAAAATTTTAAAAAGTGACCGCCATATTGAAATTCTTTGTTATTGGACCGATTTCGTTCAAAATCGATATTTAGGCTTTCCTTGGGTCAAGAAAGAGGAAATAGATGCCAAAATTTTAAAAAGTGACCGCCATATTGAAATTCTTTGTTATTGGACCGATTTCGTTCAAAATCGATATTTGGGCTTCCCTGGAGTCAAATAAGAGGAAATGATTGGCAAAATTATAAAAAGTGACTGCCATATTGAAATTCTTTGTTATTGGACCGATTTCGTTCAAAATCGATATTTGGGCTTCCCTGGGGCCAAATAAGAGGAAATGATTGGCAAAATTATTAAAAGTGACCGCCACATTGAAATTCTTTTTTATTGGACCGATTTCGTTGAAAATCGATATTTGGGCTTCCCTGGGGTCAAATAAGAGAAAATGATTGGCAAAATTATAAAAAGTCGCCGCCATATTGAAATTCTTTGTTATTGGACCGATTTCGTTCAAAATCGATATTTAGGCTTCCCTTGGGTCAAGAAAGAGGAAATAGATGCCAAAATTTTAAAAAGTGACCGCCATATTGAAATTCTTTGTTATTGGACCGATTTCGTTCAAAATCGATATTTGGGCTTCCCTGGGGTCAAATAAGAGGAAATGATTGGCAAAATTATAAAAAGTGACCGCCATATTGAAATTCTTTGTTATTGCACCGATTTCGTTCAAAATCGATATTTGGGCTTCCCTGGGGTCAAATAAGAGGAAATGATTGGCAAAATTATAAAAAGTGAGCGCCATATTGAAATTCTTTGTTATTGGACCGATTTCGTTCAAAATCGATATTTAGGCTTCCCTTGGGTCAAGAAAGAGGAAATAGATGCCAATATTTTAAAAAGTGACCGCCATATTGAAATTCTTTGTTATTGGACAGATTTCGTTCAAAATCAATATTTAGGCTTCTCTGGGTTCAAAGTTGTTCGTGGTTTAGATTTTTAGTTCGCGTACGTCGATGATATTTTAGTTTCTTCAAAAGATAGCGAACAGCATGCAAAACATTTACGTATTCTTTTCAAACGTTTTTGAAGGATACGGTATAGTTAATAACGAGAAGAATGGTATTTTAATGTTCCAGAGGTTCGTTTCCTTGGATACAAAATAAGCGCTCCCGGGATTGGCTCTCCTGCTGACCGCATTAAGAGTTTACAGGATTTTCCTCTACCTAAAACAGTACAGGGATTTAGAAGATAATGATTAATTTTTATCGAAAATTTCTCCCTAGCATAGCGCGACTTCAAGCAACATTAATAGATGCTTTATCAAAACTTCAAGATAAAAGTGCTAAACCTTTTACTGGGACTCCCGATTTAGAGCGTATCCTACTTCCTACTAATATTATAAAGGCGAAAGTTTGTATGTATGTTTGTTCCTCTTTAACGCAAAAACTACTGGATGGATTTGGCTGAAATTTGGAATGGAGATAGATTATACCCTGGATAAACATATAGGCTACAAATTATTCCGGAAAAATCCAAGGTTCCCGCGGGATTTTGAAAAACCACTGATAGATGGCGCTGATTGTACTTAAATCACGCTTACATTATCCGCAGTATCGAGAATAAGTAAAAAATTCCAATTCAACAATCAAGTAGGATAACCACAGTTATTGAAGTTTTTCATTAGCAATAGAAAATTTCTTAGGGATTAGGGATGGATTACGAAATAAATAATACAATTAGTACAAGGTATCGATTTCTCCAGTCATAGTGAGTACATTGCTAGATATTATAATGACTGGTCATGTGTGTATAATTTATAATTTTTAATAGGATAATAGGATAGGATAGGATCTACACATGATGTAATCCATCCCTAATCCCTAATCCCTAAGAAATTTTCTATTGCTAATGAAAAACTTCAATAACTGTGTTTATCCTACTTGATAGTTGAATTGGAATTTTTTACTTATTCTCGATACTGCGGATAATGTAAGCGTGATTTAAGTACAATCAGCGCCATCTATCAGTGGTTTTTCAAAATCCCGCGGGAACCTTGGATTTTTCCGGGATAATTTGTAGCCTATATGTTAATCCAGGGTATAATCTATCTTTTTTTTTTTTTTAAATTTTTTATTCAGAAATATAATAACAAGTATTAGTAAACTTATTCTACCCCGCCAAACTGCACATGCAGTTTGTTGGCGAGTCTGCGCTCATACAATTAATAAACTTATAACTACATATTATATTCTAATGCTAGCCTACTTGTGTCGGTCAGTCTGTCAGTCGGTCGGTCAGTCAGTCGGTCGGTCGGTCGGTCGGTTCCATTCCAAATTTCAGCCAAATCCATCCAGTAGTTTTTGCGTTAAAGAGGAACAAACATACACACAAACTTTCGCCTTTATAATATTAGTAGGAAGTAGGAAGTAGGATGAAACGGAAAATAAAAAAGTAGTTGGGGATAGAATTTAATTTGACTTGAAAATGTATTAAAGCGGAAATGTGGGCTGATTGGTTGAATGTAAGGGGAAATTGTAATCATCCATTCCATCCATTTTGTTAGTCTAAAAATATAAAAGGGAAATGTGAATTAGTTTAAAGTTAGTTCTCGTTCAGCGTGGGAGCCGACTGTGGCTCCATAAGTGTTTTCGATATTTACTTTTATATTTTAAAAGATGTGCTGTCGTGGAGTTTCTTTGCCCTTTCTTCTACACGACTATAGCACTTTGCGAAACGGGCATTAGAGTCATTTTTATAATATATAGATCTATACTGAACAACATAATAAAATACAGATAGATGTTGATGAAGGAGTTTTCTTTACAATCCTTGTTACGTAACGATTACAATGTACCCTCCTTTGTGTAGGTAGTTATTTTTATTGATGGAAGGCGATTGCTGAGAATGATGTTCTGTTCTGATATTGTGTGTGATTCCTTTTATTAGACGCTCGGCGATGAGGGGGGTGCCGTCATACTTTTAAAACTTATGGCAAATATTTCCTCTTTCTTGACCACAGGAAGCCGAAATATCGATTTTGAATATCGATTTTGAATTTCAATATGGCGGTGACTTTTTAAAATTTTGGCATCTATTTTCTCTTTCTTGTCTCAAGGGTAGCCTAAATATCGATTTTGAACGAAATCGGTCCAATAACAAAGAATTTCAATATGGCGGTCACTTTTTATAATTTTGCCAATCATTTCCTCTTATTTGACCCCAAGGAAGCCCAAACATCGGTTTTGAACGAAATCTTTCCAATAAAAAAGAATTTCAATATGGCGGTCACTTTTTAAAATTTTGGAATCTATTTCCTCTTTCTTGACCCAAGGGAAGCCTAAATATCGATTTTGAACGAAACGGTCCAATAACAAAGAATTTCAATATGGCGGCGACTTTTTATAATTTTGCAAATCATTTCCTCTTATTTGACCCCAGGGAAGCCTAAATATCGATTTTGAACGAAATCGGTCCAATAACAAAGAATTTCAATATGGCGGCGACCTTTTAAAATTTTGCCATCTATTTCTTCTTTCTTGACCCAAGGGAAGCCTAAATATCGATTTTGAACGAAATCGGTCCAATAACAAAGAATTTCAATATGGCGGCGACTTTTTATAATTTTGCAAATCATTTCCTCTTATTTGAGCCCAGGGAAGCCCAAATATCGATTTTGAACGAAATCGGTCCAATAACAAAGAATTTCAATATGGCGGTCACTTTTTATAATGTTGCCAATCATTTCCTCTTATTTGACCCCAGGGAAGCCCAAATATCGATTTTGAACGAAATCGGTCCAATAACAAAGAATTTCAATATGGCGGTCACTTTTTAAAATTTTGGCATCTATTTCCTCTTTCTTGACCCAAGGGAAGCCTAAATATCGATTTTGAACGAAATCGGTCCAATAACAAAGAATTTCAATATGGCGGTGACTTTTTATGATATTGCCAATCATTTCCTCTTATTTGACCCCAGGGAAGCCCAAATATCGATTTTGAACGAAATCGGTCCAATAACAAAGAATTTCAATATGGCGGTCACTTTTTATAATTTTGCCAATCACTTCCTCTTATTTGACCCCAGGGAAGCCCAAATATCGATTTTAAACGAAATCGGTCCAATAACAAAGAATTTCAATATGGCGGTCACTTTTTAAAATTTTGCAAATCATTTCCTCTTATTTGAGCCCAGGGAAGCCCAAATATCGATTTTGAACGAAATCGGTCCAATAACAAAGAATTTCAATATGGCGGTCACTTTTTATAATGTTGCCAATCATTTCCTCTTATTTGACCCCAGGGAAGCCCAAATATCGATTTTGAACGAAATCGGTCCAATAACAAAGAATTTCAATATGGCGGCGACTTTTTATAATTTTGCAAATCATTTCCTCTTATTTGACCCCAGGGAAGCCCAAATATCGATTTTGAAGGAAATCGGTCCAATAACAAAGAATTTCAATATGGCGGTCACTTTTTAAAATTTTGGCATCTATTTCCTCTTTCTTGACCCAAGGGAAGCCTAAATATCGATTTTGAACGAAATCGGTCCAATAACAAAGAATTTCAATATGGCGGCGACTTTTTATAATTTTGCAAATCATTTCCTCTTATTTGAGCCCAGGGAAGCCCAAATATCGATTTTGAACGAAATCGGTCCAATAACAAAGAATTTCAATATGGCTGTCACTTTTTATAATTTTGCCAATCATTTCCTCTTATTTGACCCCAAGGAAGCCCAAACATCGGTTTTGAACGAAATCTTTCCAATAAAAAAGAATTTCAATATGGCGGTCACTTTTTAAAATTTTGGAATCTATTTCCTCTTTCTTGACCCAAGGGAAGCCTAAATATCGATTTTGAACGAAACGGTCCAATAACAAAGAATTTCAATATGGCGGCGACTTTTTATAATTTTGCAAATCATTTCCTCTTATTTGACCCCAGGGAAGCCTAAATATCGATTTTGAACGAAATCGGTCCAATAACAAAGAATTTCAATATGGCGGCGACCTTTTAAAATTTTGCCATCTATTTCCTCTTTCTTGACCCAAGGGAAGCCTAAATATCGATTTTGAACGAAATCGGTCCAATAACAAAGAATTTCAATATGGCGGCGACTTTTTATAATTTTGCAAATCATTTCCTCTTATTTGAGCCCAGGGAAGCCCAAATATCGATTTTGAACGAAATCGGTCCAATAACAAAGAATTTCAATATGGCGGTCACTTTTTATAATGTTGCCAATCATTTCCTCTTATTTGACCCCAGGGAAGCCCAAATATCGATTTTGAACGAAATCGGTCCAATAACAAAGAATTTCAATATGGCGGTCACTTTTTAAAATTTTGGCATCTATTTCCTCTTTCTTGACCCAAGGGAAGCCTAAATATCGATTTTGAACGAAATCGGTCCAATAACAAAGAATTTCAATATGGCGGTGACTTTTTATGATATTGCCAATCATTTCCTCTTATTTGACCCCAGGGAAGCCCAAATATCGATTTTGAACGAAATCGGTCCAATAACAAAGAATTTCAATATGGCGGTCACTTTTTATAATTTTGCCAATCACTTCCTCTTATTTGACCCCAGGGAAGCCCAAATATCGATTTTAAACGAAATCGGTCCAATAACAAAGAATTTCAATATGGCGGTCACTTTTTAAAATTTTGCAAATCATTTCCTCTTATTTGAGCCCAGGGAAGCCCAAATATCGATTTTGAACGAAATCGGTCCAATAACAAAGAATTTCAATATGGCGGTCACTTTTTATAATGTTGCCAATCATTTCCTCTTATTTGACCCCAGGGAAGCCCAAATATCGATTTTGAACGAAATCGGTCCAATAACAAAGAATTTCAATATGGCGGCGACTTTTTATAATTTTGCAAATCATTTCCTCTTATTTGACCCCAGGGAAGCCCAAATATCGATTTTGAAGGAAATCGGTCCAATAACAAAGAATTTCAATATGGCGGTCACTTTTTAAAATTTTGGCATCTATTTCCTCTTTCTTGACCCAAGGGAAGCCTAAATATCGATTTTGAACGAAATCGGTCCAATAACAAAGAATTTCAATATGGCGGCGACTTTTTATAATTTTGCAAATCATTTCCTCTTATTTGAGCCCAGGGAAGCCCAAATATCGATTTTGAACGAAATCGGTCCAATAACAAAGAATTTCAATATGGCTGTCACTTTTTATAATTTTGCAAATCATTTCCTCTTATTTGACCCCAGGGAAGCCCAAATATCGATTTTGAACGAAATCGGTCCAATAACAAAGAATTTCAATATGGCGGTCACTTTTTAAAATTTTGGCATCTATTTCCTCTTTCTTGACCCAAGGGAAGCCTAAATATCGATTTTGAACGAAATCGGTCGAATAACAAAGAATTTCAATATGGCGGCCACTTTTTAAAATTTTGGCATCTATTTCCTCTTTCTTGACCCAAGGGAAGCCTAAATATCGATTTTGAACGAAATCGGTCCAATAACAAAGAATTTCAATATGGCGGCGACTTTTTATAATTTTGCAAATCATTTCCTCTTATTTGAGCCCAGGGAAGCCCAAATATCGATTTTGAACGAAATCGGTCCAATAACAAAGAATTTCAATATGGCTGTCACTTTTTATAATTTTGCCAATCACTTCCTCTTATTTGACCCCAGGGAAGCCCAAATATCGATTTTGAACGAAATCGGTCCAATAACAAATAATTTCAATATGGCGGTCACTTTTTAAAATTTTGGCATCTATTTCCTCTTTCTTGACCCAAGGGAAGCCTAAATATCGATTTTGAACGAAATCGGTCCAATAACAAAGAATTTCAATATGGCGGCGACTTTTTATAATTTTGCAAATCATTTCCTCTTATTTGAGCCCAGGGAAGCCCAAATATCGATTTTGAACGAAATCGGTCCAATAACAAAGAATTTCAACATGGCGGAAAAGTGGCACCTGTGTTTGCATACATACTTGAGATAAAAACTAATTTCATCGATATATCGATACTTTTTGGCACTTCATGCATTTCCCTAGTTGCCGATGACGCTTTCGCACGCGTAAGGATCCGTTCGCATCCTTACGGATCCGTAAGGATGCGAAAGGATCCTTTCGCATGCGAAACGTGAGCTACACTTGTAAGGATTTTAGGCACTTTTAGGTACAAAAAATGCGAAAGCCGAATCGATGCGAAAAGCCGAATTGATCCGTTCACGTTTCTATGGAATTTGACAGTTTTGTATGGGCGAAATCCGAAACGATCCTCACAGGTGTGGTTCCACCCTATATAAGAGCTCCTGAAACAGAAAGTCGGTGCTTTATTGATGGATGTCTGAGAACAGAGAGGTACAGAGTTCCACTTTCTACTAGAAAAATGTTGCTCAGTCGTTATAAGTATTATGTCCCTGAGAATAATCGTCTATGTGATCGCCATTTGGTTATTGAAGCCTGGGATTTTCTCGAAAGTTTGAGAGCTAATTATGTACAGTCTTTTACTGCAAGGCACATCCAAGACATGATGTCCTTAAAAGAAGTTATTCGTTGCGGGTTACTTCATTTTGAGAGCATAGATAATATGGAAGATCATATTGTACATACATGGATTGGGTTAAACAAAACACAGTTCCACCAAGTGTTCAATGAAGTGCCTCAGTTATTGGAAATTCCAAAAGCATCTCTAGCTTTAGCAGCATACTTCTTGAAACTCAGAACTGGGGATTCCAATGAAAGGTTGTCAACTTTATTGAATGTTTCTAGGAAAACCCTAGAGAAGTGGATTCACCAAGTGAGAGAACTACTCACGGAATATTATGTGCCAACACATCTAGGTTTAGATCATTTAAATAGGCAGCAAATAATGGAAAGAAATCTTACAATACCAAATGCATTGTTTGGTAATTTTGAGGGAATTGATAGGCCTATTGTGATATTTGATGGAACCTATTGCTACATTGAAAAGAGTTCAAATTATTTATATCAAAAAAAAACTTATAGCATGCACAAGTATAGAAACCTAGTAAAACCGTTTTTATTGGTATGTACCGATGGCCATATTGTTGATGTTCTGGGCCCCTATCCTGCCACCACTTCAGATGCTGATATAATGAAAAACGAATTTGCAAATGAAAGACCATTACGGGAATACTTCCTTCAAGGTGACGCTTTTATATTGGATAGGGGCTTCCGTGATTCTTTACCCTTGTTGCATCAATGTGGGTATAGGACTTACGTGCCTGCATCTTTAGAGGAGGGTGAAACACAACTTTCTACTAGTGAAGCAAATAAATCTAGAGCAGTCACCATATGCCGTTGGGTTGTAGAAGTTGTTAATGGCAGATTTAAACGAGATTTTAAATTATTACGTCAAAATTATTTTAATGTAGCAAGTAAAAGTTTCATGAAAGATTTTAAGGTGGCTGCTGCTCTCATAAACAATTTTCACCCTCCTATAGTTGATCGTGTAGATGCTGGGGAAATATTAGAGCAAATAAATATGAATATGAATACTGAAAATGAATTAGCAGAATTTATTATAAGAAACAACTTTAATAGGCGTAGGTCTAATTTCGAAATAATCACTGTACATAATGATAATTTAAATGATTTTCCCCAGCTTACCGAGAGTCAACTAATTCTAATCTCATTAGGTATTTATCAAATAAAGCAGGCACGTTCTTATTATGGAGAGCATGTGCGAGGTAATGATGGCTATGTAATAGAAGTGTGCAGGGAGGTCAGCGGCAGCCTACTTCGAGAGCTGTCGGCTTCAAATACCTCATGGTTGCTTCGGGGACGCATACAGTCAAGACATATAAGTCGAAAAACTTATTTTGTTTACATTCTAGTCGACAGCTCTCGCCGAGGTAGGGAAGCAATACTACAATATTACTGCAACTGTATCGTAGGAAAACGGACTGTAGGCTGCTGCGCGCATGTCATGTCTATAATATGGTACCTTAGTTGGGCTAGGTACCAAGAAAATATATTACCACCTGCACAATTCTTAGACGATGTTCTAATTATAATTGAAGAGGAATAAAAAACAACTTAAAAAAGTGTTGCATTTTATTTTAAGAATCATCTCTTTACCCTTACTTATTATGATCTTATCGATCATTTGAGTTTTATAACATCCTTCCACTCTAGAAATATATTAGTAACAGTCTAAGTTTTATAATTTCGAGAAGAGATTTTATTTCGAGAAAGAGATCAACTGCCGAATCCAACTCGGCTGGGCAGCGTTCGGGAAGCTCCGAGATGTCTTCTCGTCCAAAATCCCTCAGTGCCTGAAGACTAAAGTCTTCGAACAGTGCGTGTTGCCAGTGATGACTTACGGATCCGAGACATGGTCGCTAACTATGGGCCTCATAAGAAGGCTCAGGGTCACTCAGCGAGCGATGGAGAGAGCTATGCTCGGTATATCCCTGCGAGATCAAATCAGAAATGAGGAGATCCGTAGGAGAACCAAAGTTACCGACATAGCTCAGCGTGTCGCGAAACTGAAGTGGAAATGGGCGGGGCACATAGTTCGAAGAGCTGATGGTCGTTGGGGTCCCAAGGTGCTACAGTGGCGACCCCGCACCGGGAAACGCAGTGTTGGTAGACCCCCCACTAGGTGGACCGACGACATCAAACGCGTCGCAGGGAGCCGCTGGATTCAAGCGGCGCAAGACCGAGGCCTGTGGAAGTCCTGCAGGAGACCTTTGCCCAGCAGTGGACGTCTATAGGTTGATAAAGAAGAAGAAGAAGTTTTATAAAAAAACACTCATACACTTCAAAAATCAGCTGTTTAGTATAGGTTGTTGCATAACCTCACTTTTACTTAATCTCATTTATCTCTACTCCCAGATTGACAAATTCCGCTTAATTTTCAGGAATGATTTGATAATATATAAGCTATTAATTGACACTAATTTCATCTTTTTACAATCAGGCCCAAGATTGTATGAAAGCGTATCTGTCTCCTTTAGTATTGTTATTCAAGCAAAATCGGACTTAAAGCCTAGGTATCTCAAATAGGTTATAACTTCTTTTATGACCTTGATTAAAACACCTGGAGTCACTGATAAGACGAACAGCCTAACATTAGGTTTAGGCATCAAGAAAATAAAACTCGGAACTAATAGCTCCTATTTGTAATAAATTATTATTAATAACAACCCACATATTAAGTTGGTAAGCTGTCGTCCTGCGCCGCAGTGTTACGCCCCCCCCCCCAGTTCATGACGAGTACCGACGAGGCGCTCGCCAGTTTTCCTGGTTGCCGGCTGGTCAAGTACCCGTATATAGTTAGGTAAGAAGATAACGTATATTGTCTCGCAGACAATAATTTGTAGCTAATGTACATATTATATATTCACGATTACACATTTTCTACATAATTGTCATAAGGATATGGCTCATAACTAGCTCGCAGCTAGTAAGGTTATCACAATTACCAATTTCCTTTTGTGGAGTCACAGCTTTAGCAGCTTTAGAATATGGCTCATGAGTAGCTCGCAGCTAGTTATGTAATCGCAATCAACTCGCAGTCAATACCGATTTGTTTGTGGAGTCACAGCTGTAGGATTTGACTCATGAGTAGCTCGCAGTTAGGAAGTCACATCTTTAGGATATGAACCATAAGTAGCTCGCAGCTAGTTATGTTATCGCAATTGACTCGCAGTCAATCCCGATTTTTTTTTTTTGTGGAGTCACAGCTTTAGGATTTGACTCATGAGTAGCTCGCTCGCAGCTAGTTATGTTATCGTAATTGACTCGCAGTCAATCCTGATTTGTTTGTGGAGTCACAGCTTTAGAATACGACTCATGAGTGGCTCGCAGCTAGTTATATTATCGCAATTGACTCGCAGCCAATTCCAATTTGTTTGTGGAGTCATGGCTTTAGTATATGACTGATGATTAGCTCGCAGTTAATCATGTTATTGCAATTGGTTCGCAGTCAATCCCTGTTTGTTGTTTTTTAGTTTCTCGGATAAAGCCAATCCAAATAAAGTTTTGTCTCCTTCCGAATCTTATAGCACTTCTTGTTGAGTTGAGGCATTAAGAGTTTAATGCTGCTTTGAGTGATTCCGAAGTTTGAATCACATAGGATCCTGCAGCCATCTTCCTGCTTAGGTGTTTCATGGCCTGCACCCTGTTTTCACTCTCTTTTAATAGTAGGCCCATTCCTTTACTAACGGCCGTGATACTCAGGACGAGTAGTCTTTGTCGCATCCCCTTTTTTAATATAAAGAGCCATATGGTTGGCATGAATATTTTCAAGCGCCGAGTGTAATTTTGAGTCAATTTCGAGTTGACCGACCTTTTATAAAGTAACTTTGAACCCTTTGTCAAAATGACCATTCAGTATCTGGATTAACTGTACTAGACTCGGCGTCGGCTTGATTTTCTTCGGTGTTTACGTATGACGCAAAAAAAAAAAAAACAAAGCTCACATTGTTCACACCAATGCCAATTGGTTCTAGTTAACTTATTTAAGTGAGGGTATTGAATGCCTCTCTTTCAATTAATATAGCTTCTTACCGTCGTAGTGTCGACACGAACATTGCATAGTTGTTTAAGTTACGAGCAAGACTTTCAAACCGAGGAAAATGGCCATTATTTCTTCCAAATATTTAATATCTTCTATAATATCTAATAATATGCTACTTGCTCTGCTTGTTCATCTACTTGCTCTGCTTGTTCATCTACCATTGCTTTTAATTTTACGTGTTTCGTAACAATTAGTGTTTTCAGATAAATCGAAGAAAAGGTGGGTAGTTAGTTCCCTTACGCTTCGCTTGGCTCGTCTTGGCGGGGACACTACCGTCTCTCCAGATAAATAATATTATATTTTTGTTTACAAGTAGGTACTCGAATATAGTTAACGGCTGGGCAAGCTACTAAAGCCCCGTTGAGCGAATTTTACGAGCATAGTTGAGTGAATTCGTGAATTTTATTAAATTTTTCGAATGTATAATATGATATATGTAGAAATAATAATGATAAATTACCTAAATAAATCCGAGACACTTGGGGGGTAGGTACTAAGTTAATTCAATCATGATTGATGACAAGTTGTAACAATAGTGTAACCATAATAATCGTTATAGTTGTGTTTTAATTTTTATTAATTTTCATAATAAAACACTTCCGCAAGTATTTGCAGAGTAGGTAACGTAATATTTAATTCAGAATATTTACGTTTTCTCTGATACCTCGTAATCGATGAAGACTCACAGTAAACCTCGATACGAAAAGTGTACCGTTTTTATGTTAATGCAAAAACAATAATATAGTAGGCTATGTGGCGGTACGTAAGCGCAAACAAGAGATCGTTTGAAAACAGAAAAGAGCTCGTACCTTTTTCCTTCGATGATGATGATGATGATGATTTCAGCCGATGAACAATACTGCAATCACACTATCCTACAATATCACTCGATCTTCTGCACTTCTGGTTAAATTATTAAGTGCGGCGCGCTGAGCGCGTGCGGTCCTTATCTCGCGCGAAAAAGTAATGAGCAAACTTAAGACGGTGCTGCCAAGGTGATTTATTTTTAAAATAGGGTATAACTGTAAAATACGCGGACTTATCTCTGGCGACTGGAGTGACAACCTTTGTAATAATTATATTGAAGGATGAAGCAAAGAAATATAATATATATTATAATTATTACATTAATATGGTTGAGCGAAGCAATGGCTGGATCATGCGTCATGCTCGTGAATGGGTTCCACCAGCGGGAATGGGGCTGCTTTCTGTCTGCCCCTATTAACGTGTTGAATTGAAAAAGAGCAACTGCTGAGTTTCTTGCCGGCTCTTCTCAGCAGAATCGGCTTTCCGAACCGGTGGTAGACTCATGACTTGTCATAAGAGCCATAGGTTGGCCTACGTGAAATAAATAATTTTGAATTTTAATTTGAATTTAATTTTAATTAGGTATGCTTTTGTGGAACTCATTGTGGAAACACTGCATACATAGCATAGTATCTATTGTATTGTGGACTTGTTTTGAAAAGAGCAACCGCCGAGTTTCTTGCTTGTTCTTCTCGGCACGAAGGGCATTCCGAACCAGTGGTAGACTCATCGACGGTTCAAAAGCACTTGTAAAAAAGTTTATTTGAATAAAAAACATTCCTATTATATTCTATTATATTATATTACATGGACGTCGCAAAGTTTGACAGTGTCTGCATAGGTGCTTTATCAATCACCCATATACGAGTATAGATAGGTGATCTTCGTTTAAGAGCTTCGTGCTATATAAAACAGTTTATATAGCACGAATTTTGAAAATGTTCACCATATATTGTTATTGCCTAAGGTTTTTGACATGATAACGTCTTATAAATCGATGGACACCGGCTGCACGCACGAAAAAGTGTCACGTTCCGCCTGAGCCTGACCGTGCAAGCGAGAGCGCGGAACAAACGACAGAGGCACGATCGGCCCAAGCGTTGGCTTGTGACCGCCGCCGTCCAACGCCCGCCAGCCATTGCGTGCGCGCTGTGGTTAGCGGATGTGTCGCGAGCTAGTTCTAAATTCAAATGCTTTATTTGCAAGATTGAGTACATAATATGATCTTATACAATTATCTAAGCGCTTCAATCTGCCACATAGTAGCATGCAAAAGAGTAGTCATACAAAATTTAATACTTAAATCTATCATTTTTAAATTCAAACAATGTCATACTCATTCTAACTGTTATATAATGTCAGTTCTATTAATTTAAAAAAAAAATTAAACAATGTCATTAATATTTTTGTCCTGAATAAATTCATCAACAGTATAGTAGCATTTAATAGTATTTTATATAGTTTTGATTTGAACAACACGCAACACGCTGTTCATCTTTATGATTTTATCACGTAAACTATCGTCCGTAAACCGTAACGTAATTACAGACAAGCAATTTTTTTGTGAAGGAGTTTTTTTTGTGTGCAGTCAGAGGGGGGGGGGGGGGAGCAGTGAGTTAGGACGGCTGTACCTGCTTAGGCTCGGACTCCTCAGGGTTGATGATGGCGGTGCCGACCGCGTAGTAGTGGTTGGGGTCTTCGGCCAGGCGGCACGACACTAGGGCCATCGCGAACTCGCTGGCCTGCAGCTGGTGCGCGTGAAGTACTGCGACGAGACGAAATATGTATGTGGGATGTAGGCAAGAACAAATGTTTGAAATACTCAAACTTAGGTCTCATTTTAAACACACAACGCATCGCAAACACCCCGACGCCATTTTTAGTCGTACGTCATCTCTCATATGCCATCTCACTCGCACACATGCTTGTATACATCTTCCTTCTCATTCCTTTCAAATTACGTTCCGTTTCCACATATTATATAAGACGAATTTTCATGTGTAACGGAATATTCATTACCCGTAGCGACATCTAACGTCCACTAGGCAGACTCTTGATTGATGGGTGACCAAATAGTTTTGCTGCTGACAGATGGCTGCTAGATGGCGTTGGGGAATCAGAAAATCGTTTAGTTTTGTGTAGTTTTTGGTGTTAGATTTCCTTGAACTGGGTCTCACCGCGAGAGCTGTGCCGCCTCCAGGAGTTACATACACTACAGCTAGGGCCAGTCACCTTCGAACGTGTGCTGGTCTATGACGAGCAGGTTGTGCACCTCCAGGTCGGCGGCGGGCGGCGCGTGCTTGGTGCTGGTGGGCGCCGTGCCGCTGGAGCTGGCCGCGGACGTGGACGCGCTGGGTCTCACCGCGAGAGCTGTGCTGCCTCCAGGAGTTACATACACTACAGCTAGGGCCAGTCACCTTCGAACGTGTGCTGGTCTATGACGAGCAGGTTGTGCACCTCCAGGTCGGCGGCGGGCGGCGCGTGCTTGGTGCTGGTGGGCGCCGTGCCGCTGGAGCTGGCCGCGGACGTGGACGCGCTGGGTCTCACCGCGAGAGCTGTGCCGCCTCCAGAAGTTACATACACTACAGCTAGGGCCAGTCACCTTCGAACGTGTGCTGGTCTATGACGAGCAGGTTGTGCACCTCCAGGTCGGCGGCGGGCGGCGCGTGCTTGGTGCTGGTGGGCGCCGTGCCGCTGGAGCTGGCCGCGGACGTGGACGCGCTGGGTCTCACCGCGAGAGCTGTGCCGCCTCCAGGAGTTACATACACTACAGCTAGGGCCAGTCACCTTCGAACGTGTGCTGGTCTATGACGAGCAGGTTGTGCACCTCCAGGTCGGCGGCGGGCGGCGCGTGCTTGGTGCTGGTGGGCGCCGTGCCGCTGGAGCTGGCCGCGGACGTGGACGCGCTGGGTCTCACCGCGAGAGCTGTGCCGCCTCCAGGAGTTACATACACTACAGCTAGGGCCAGTCACCTTCGAACGTGTGCTGGTCTATGACGAGCAGGTTGTGCACCTCCAGGTCGGCGGCGGGCGGCGCGTGCTTGGTGCTGGTGGGCGCCGTGCCGCTGGAGCTGGCCGCGGACGTGGACGCGCTGGGTCTCACCGCGAGAGCTGTGCCGCCTCCAGGCGTCACGTCCAGTTTGTCTACTCGCATTGTTATTACTCCGAACGTCTGAAATGGGATAATAACAGTGTAAAATAGTCATAAAAATACCACTCGAATTTCAAATTCAAAGAGGATTTCAGAAGGCTTTCAAGTTATCATTCAAGTCAAGTGTATAGAAATTGGCAAATCTAGAAAATGAAAGTATTTACGCTGTTGCTAATGTGGCTAGTTCTGTTGTAAAAAATCTTCTTCTTATCAAACAGCAGATTGTGCATAACAGAATCAGTCACGTTGGCTAACTGTTTCAATTGCGAGTCAATTAAACCTTTTTGCCTAAACATTGCATTGACGAGGATTTTTCTCTCTCCATGTGTAAGTCAAGTAAACCTTTTTGCCTAAACATTGCATTGACGAGGATTTTTCTCCCTCCATGTGTAAGTCAAGTAAACCTTTTAGCCTAAAGCATTAACGATGAATTTGCTCCCTCCATATATAAGTCAAGTAAACCTTTTTGCCTAAAGCATTAACGAGGAATTTTCGCTTTCCATATATAAGTCAAGTAAACCTTTTTGCCTAAAGCATTAACGAGGAATTTTCTTCCTCCATATATAAGTCAAGTAAACCTTTTTGCCTAAAGCATTAACGATGAATTTGCTCCCTCCATATAGTATAAGTCAAGTAAACCTTTTTGCCTAAAGCATTAACGAGGAATTTTCTCCGTCCATGTATAAGTCAAGTAAACCTTTTTGCCTAAAGCATTAACGAGGAATTTTCTCCGTCCATGTATAAGTCAAGTAAACCTTTTTTGCCTAAAGCGTTAACGAGGAATTTTCTCCGTCCATGTATAAGACAAGTAAACCTTTTTGCCTAAAGCATTAACGAGGAATTTTCTCCGTCCATGTATAAGTCAAGTAAACCTTTATGCCAAAAGCATTAACGAGGAATTTTCCCCCTCCATGTATGGCCCTATGCACACCACGTTTTTTAAGCGCGCCGTCGACGCGCGTTTGTAGCGATACAGTCGCGATACGCACGCGAGTCAGACGCAGCCTGTAGACCTTTGCAGACCGCGTAAAACGCGCATTTGAATCGATACAGATGCGCGTGTGTTGCGATACAGACGCGATGCAAACGCGCTGGCATATTGCGTTTTTAAGCAGAACCTCGTCAACAGTAGCAAGATGGCGTCGGTCGAGACAGCATTGATTGCATGCGCTTTGTTATTAATTTTTAAAAAAAGGAAGACGAATAATTACCGACGTATGTGGGTACACCCATTTACAAGCCAGAGAAGGTTGTGTGGACATTATACAACAACGTTTAGAAAATTAATAGGACATGAAAAAAAATTCGCAAATTGTTATCGAATGTCGTATTCATCATTTCAAGAACTTCTTGCGATTCTTAAACCGGAAAACTAAATTAAATTTTGCTATTAAGAAAACCACCAAATTCCGCTAAATTTTTGAACTCGAATCAGACTAAGAAACCCTCGAAAAGTCGATTAAAAACTATAACTTCACAAAATGTTTATGGCCAGTTTCACCAGAAGTGCGATTGCGTAAGAATTGCCTATCAAATCTTCAAAGTTCGGCTTCAAAGTAAAGTAAACCATAAGATCATTGGATTAGAGCTCAATTTCGTGTACGTGTTGTGTAATTCTCAACTGTATAAGGTATCGTACATACCTAAACGTATGAGAATGGATACACCAAATTGAGCTCTACTTCAATGATGTTATGGTTTATTTTACTTTGACGCCAACTTTGACGATTTGATCGACAACTTTTAGACAATCGGGGGGCAGTTCTGTAATAAGAGATATATATTGGTTAAATGACAGTTTTGAATCAACAATTCGTTAGCTAAGGACTACGGGAACTCATCAGACACTGTATTTGTATTCTATATGCAGTAAAATAAAACCACATTAATATTATGTTCGTTTTTAATTAGAAGAGTAAGAAATTAAAAATCAAGAGAAACAATTTAAAAAAATATGTAATTTAAAATTCTAGATTATCAAGTGATAAATCTTCTACAACTTCATCATCATTCAATTCATTCATACTCGTAGATGCCATTGCCGACGCTACTGTCGACGCTAAAGATGTTGATGGCCGTGGTTGTGTGGTTTTGTAAGAATATTTTGGGTTTTGGCCAATAGCTGCTATGACAGCTAAGTGGAACTTCCATTAAATGATATTATTTACAGTTTCAGAATTTCAAACACTGTTACAAAACACTCACAAACACAACACAAAGTTAAGACTTTTCAACTACACGAACCATATTACAAAGAAAAAGAAATTCAAAGAATGACAGATAAAAAGAAAACACTTCGCCTAGGAATTCCCCGGTCAACCTAAGCCGAAAACAACATCATGTAATTCCGGAACGTTAGGGGATTTCCCTATTAAAAATATTTTGCCAGATTCTTTATTGAGAAACCGCCAAAAACCACTAAAAATAATAAAAGCGCTATATAATAAAAAATACCACTAAACGCCTAAAAAAAGCAGCAGTTCTGGTGGGAAAACCACCAAAGTGGCAACTGGCAACACTGCATACCTCCCTCGTTGCGGAGGAAATCCCGCCCGTAGGGAAGGCGCGCGCGCTAGTGATGCGCGTTTGTATCGATACAGACGTGCCGGTGTCGCGCGTTTGAATCGATACAAACGCGCGACACCGGCGCGTCTGTATCGATACAAACGACAACAAACTGCTCTGTAGGATAAAAGCGCGCCGTTGACGCACGTTTCCAAAAGGCGCGTCGACGGCGCGCTTAAAAAACGTGGTGTGCATAGGGCCTATAAGTCAAGTAAAGCTTTTGCCTAAAGCATTAACGAGGAATTTTCTCCGCCCATGTATAAGTCAAGTAAACCTTTTTGCCTAAAGCATTAACGAGGAATTTTCTCCCTCCATATATAAGTCAAGTTAACCTTTTTGCCTAAAGCATTAACGAGGAATTTTTGCTCTCCATATATAAGTCAAGTAAACCTTTTTGCCTAAACATTGCATTGACGAGGATTTTTCTCCCTCCATGTGTAAGTCAAGTAAACCTTTTTGCCTAAAGCATTAACGAGGTATTTTCTCCTCCCATGTATAATAAGAAACAAAAGGCCTTTTCCTGGTCAATTTATAACATTTTTCATCAATTTTTTTATGTGTTTTATCATTGTTCCTGTAGATAAATAACAGGGTTGGCACAGCACCTGCGAGGCCTCCTGGTACGCTATCCTGCGGGGCGACTCCCCCAGGTGCACGGTGCGGATGTGCAGCTTCTGTATCTCATCAATGGTGCCGATCGTCACCGTGTTGACCGTCGCCAGCGCTAAACTGTTAACAGATCATCAGGTTAGCAGACCTTCTGGTACTAGCCATTCGAAGAAATATAAGTGATATTGCCTACCTCATTAATATCACAAATAACACAGTTAACTGTGCGCCGCTTCTTGGGATGTTATCATTTAAAATCCCCATTAATACTCATCATCGAAACTTCTCAATCTTTCAAACGCCACACACGCATATCAAGTTCCGCAAAAAACTCGTTCATGCATTAAGTGGAGTTCAAATATATTTTTCATCATACCTATTCGAAAAACGAATATTGGCTTCAGAGGATAGCGGGAGCAAAATTTAATTTTAACCCCATGGGACTTTTCATTTCTCTCTTCTGATTGGTCCGCGTTCCGCGTCCGCACTAACGCGGACCAATCAGAAGAGAGAATTCAAAAATGTTTGAGAAGCGGTTGTCTTCGATAAGTCACGTGATCAAATATGTCGATTAGATGTATACGCCCATACTTCCAACATAAATATTAATATTTAATTAGGATTTCATAAAAAATTATTTGTGTTTTATTTAAACTTTCAATATACGTATTGGTAATGTCTATACTCTATACATAGTAGGTTGATACTCCTAGCTTTTTCTCATAGGTAATGATGAAAAATAGTATGTGTCATTCGGGGCCAAAATTTTTTGTTCTCGGGCGGCGTATATTGAATTCCTCGCTACGCTCAGGATTCTACTTTAGAATCCCTCGCTGCGCTCGGGAGTCTACTATAGAATCCTTCACTTCGCTCTGAATTCAAAATAACGCCCTCGGGGAACAAAAAATTCCTTTGGCCCCATATAACACAAATAACTATTTTTTATTTTTTAGCTAAAAAAATGAAGAAATGGGGGGCCGTCAAAGTTGTCGGTTTTAGACCAATTTTGGTATGGGGTCTATCTCAAAAACTAAACTAGTTAGTTGAATTGCTATTTCGGCCGAGGCTTATATAGTACTTTTCTCTAATTTGCGAGGAAACAACAAAAAAATAATTAAAGAAACACTGTTTTATTTCATGTTAAATGTTATAGTACAATTTGTACAGTTACATTTTCTTTTAAACGTAATGTAGTTTTTAGGGTTCCGTACCCAAAGGGTACCAACGGGACCCTATTACTAAGCCTACGCTGTCCGTCCGTCCGTCCGTCCGTCCGTCCGTCCGTCCGTCCGTCCGTCCGTCCGTCCGTCTGTCAGCGGGCTGTATCTCGTAAACCGTAATAGATAGACAGATGAAATTTTCACATATTATGTATTTCTAATGCCGCTATAACAACAAATAATAAAAATTAAATTAAATTAAAAAAATTAAATTAAAATGGGTAGGTGGGTAGATGGAAATCTTTTAATTTAATTTTTTTTAACGGAACCCTAAAAGAGCGAGGCCCGACTCGCACTTGGCCGATTTTTAGCTTTGAGTATTCACATCACAATGTAGATGGCCTTTTGTTTTTACTCAATTAGTTAAAATAGGCCATAAGGACATTTTCTGAAAACGAATTTGTCTTTTTTCCGGTTTTCCATTGAATGGTCTTCATAAGCCTTTTCATATTTTTCTTTAGATTTTGGTGGTAAAAGATTTTCTGATAGAATTTTAGCTTCTTCCGCCATATCTGGTGGTGTAAAGTCCATTAATTCTTCATCCGATTCCGAATCCAATTTTATTTCAGAGCAAGAAATATATTGTAAACTAGTAGGGCGCGTGGGTGCGCGGCCCGCAAGCGGACCGCGGTTTTTCCATCGTCAAGTGGACTTCATCAGGTCCTGATCATTTTCTATCAAATAACCACTGTTCCATCTTTTATACTCTCCGAGATAGATGCCTATGAAATTGGTATGGCCGCCATCTTGAATCCGCCATTTTAATTTTTTTTTCAGTTCATTGCCAATTGGATGAGGTTTCGAGTATTTTTTGTTTGAGCACCTCCCACCTATCTTCAATACCCTGCCCGTGCTCCTCACCCACCTTCCAAACCCTCGATCATCATATCTCATCATTTGTCAGAATGAGAATTCTTTTATAAAAACTAATTTTGAAAAGGAACCGTATCAAAGTCTTGCATAGTTCTCAGCTTATTGTCTATTCAATATTCGCCATATATTTTGTATAGAAAAAATAAATTCCGCCATCTTGAATTTTTTTCTGTTCATCAAGTAGATCTTCGGGTCCTGATCATCTTTTTCCAAAGAAGCACTCTTGCATCTTTTATACTCTCCGAGATAGACGCCGACGAAATTTGTATGGCCGCCATCTTTTTTCCGCCATTTTGAATTTTTTTTCAACTCGCTGCCAATTGGATGAAGTTTCGAGTGACATTTGTTCGAGCACACCCCACCTATCTTCAATACCCTGGCCGTGCTCTTCACCCGTCTCCGAAATCCTCAATCATCAGCTCTCTCCATATTTTTCCTCCGAATGAATTTTTGTCCTCTATACGAAACAGTTGGTGAAAAAAAAATTTTTCATACAAAATTTTTCAGGAGAGGTGATCAATGAGTCAGTGAATCAGCACGAGCAGCTATATATATATTAAAGAAAACACCAGTCACCAATAATTCTTTACCTCCAATTAAACCGCGCTCTTTTTGTTCCATTTAAAAAAAATTCATTCTTATTTTTTTAAATTGTATAACTCAGCGAAAGAAATGCACATTTTCTCAAATTTGCTCGGAAATCGCTTCTTTATTTAAAAAAAACGAAACGTCAATTGGCTCATTGCTGGCGTGGCGCCAGCAATTACGTAACAGGACAATAATGTAAATTGCTGGACAGGTACGAGGTTTTTAAAATGTACACTTTCCTCTATTAGGTGTTTCTCCTCTGTGATTAGGTGTTTTAAATGTGCATTTCTTTCGCTGAGTTATACAATTTAAAAAAATAAGAAAGAATTTTTTTTAAAATGGAACAAAAAGAGCGTGGTTTAATTGGAGGTAAAGAATTATTGGTGACTGGTGTTTTCTTTTACAATATATTTCTTGTTCTGAAATAAAAATGGATTCGGAATCGGATGAAGAATTAATGGACTTTACACCACCAGATATGGCGGAAGAAGCTAATGTACTATAACATTTAACATGAAATAAAACAGTGTTTCTTTAATAATTTTTTTGTTATTTCCTCGCAAATTAGAGAAAAGTACTATATAAGCCTCGGCCGAAATAGCAATTCATGGCCTCGTTTACTTAAAAAGGCCTCGGCTAGCGCCTCGTCCTTTTAAAGTCACTTGGAAGTCCTCGGCTTCGCCTCGGCCTTCCAATGTTACTCGTCCATAAATTGCTTTATTCCGAGCCTCGACAATAATGTACTATTAAAACACCTAATCACAGAGGAGAAACACCTAATAGAGGAAAGTGTATATGGGCGCAAATATCATTTGAATTTTATTTTATGTTTTAATTATTTAAATTATTTAATTAAGCTGGCATATTATGTTTAGTTAGATAATTTCCATTTGAATTATATTAAGAGTATCGCTTTTGGTTTCCGTTTAATTTATATTAATTATTAAGAGTGTTCTTTTGACTTCCTTCTGATTTATTAAGAGTCTTGTTTTTGATATCCGTTTGAATTATATTAAGAGTATCGCTTTTGGTTTCCGTTTAATTTATATTAATTATTAAGAGTGTTCTTTTGACTTTCTTCTGATTTATATTCCGTTTAATTTATATATTAATTATTAAGAGTCTTGTTTTTGATATCCGTTTGAATTATATTAAGAGTATCGCTTTTGGTTTCCGTTTAATTTATATTAATTATTAAGAGTGTTCTTTTGACTTTCTTCTGATTTATATTCCGTTTAATTTATATATTAATTATTAAGAGTCTTGTTTTTGATATCCGTTTGAATTATATTAAGAGTATCGCCTTTGGTTTCCGTTAAATTTATATTAGATAATAAGTGTTGTTTTTGACTTTCTTTTGATTTATATTCCGTTAAATTTATATCCATTATGAGTATTGTTTTGATTTCCGTTTATAATTTAAGATTATAAGTCTTGTTGTTGACTTAGGGTATAAATACGGTTGTAATGTAAAAGAGACGCTTTCAGTGTGTTGATTTTAATTCTAAGAATATACATCTCTCAACGTGAAGTAGTTTTTGTCTTGTTACTCAACAAATATGGCCGACCTTGGTGCCAACGTGGATGCTGCGCCCACGGACCTCGGTGCCAACGTGGATACTACTCCGACAGCAGCGGTGGGATCCACCTCACCCATACTGAGGATTTCTGGATCCCGGGTCGAAAAACCCGTGCCGACCACTCAGCCAGACACAAGCTTTACAATGGAGCAAGTGATGAGCCTGGTATCATCTATCACGAAGCAAGCCACGACGAGCGCAGTAACAGCAGCACTTTCTGCTACATCGGTTCCGTCTCGGGATCATGGCAAGTTCTACCTACCGCCGTTCGATCCCGATGTACGCTCTCATGACATCAGGGACTGGTGCGCCAATGTTGACGAAACCATTGCAACTATTGGTGTTTCGCCGCATGAAGCTCGCATGAAGGCAATACTTCAGCTTAGGGGCAGAGCAAAGGCGTGGGCAGATACGTGGTCCCTGCAATCCACCACTTGGGAGCAAGTAAAACGAGACCTGATCCAGACATTTGGCGAAGAGTTCCGGTATGCTGACGACGTTCAGAGATGGCGCGACTACACTTCGGACCAAGCTAGCAGCTACGCAGAATACGCAACTACGGGCTGGACGCTTTTCAAAAGAGTGCGGCCCGAAGCTTCGGATGCAGAGGTAATTGATGCTCTTATTACTGGTATCCGACTTGACTTTATAAAATGTGAATTGTTACGAAATACGCCTGATTCCTTGCCCAAACTAGTTTCCGTTTTAAAAACCTACCGTAAACGTGACCGACCCAAAACTGACGGTACCGACAAAATTACTTGTAACAAAAAGCCCCGGCTTTCAGACACTTCTAATTCGATAGGTCAGTCAATCGTTTGTTTTAAATGTAGAAAACCTGGTCACCGTGCCTTTAACTGTACAGAAAAACCAATAAATTTGGAGTCGAGTATACCCGCAAAGTCAACCAATCAGGTTACGCCAGATAATACTAAGTTAATTGAATGTAAATATTGCTTTAAGAAGAATCATTTAGAAAAAAATTGTTTTCGCAAACAGAAAGATGAACAATCTAAATTAACTAATCAGAAGTCTATAAATTTTTGTAGTTCTGTAAACCGTTGCATGACTACCGTCAAAATCGGTGTTAAAAGCTATGATTGTCTATTTGATTCCGGCGCAGATTGCTCGTTAGTACGAAAAACTGTCTCTGGTTCAATACCAGGCAAAAGAAAAACTGTTAATACAAATTTTACTGGAATTGGTGGCGTTAATGTCACTTGTTCCCAAACTATAACAACCATTGTTGAAATTGATCAAGTTAGTGTTGAATTAGAGCTATATATTGTGGAAGATCATCAATCACAGTTTGACATTTTAATTGGTTATGATTTGGTACAAATTCCGGGTCTTGCTGTCACGTTGGTTGATAAAAAATTGACCATCACAAGAAATAATATGATTATTAGTCTTTTAGCCGAATCGGAAACTAATTTGAATACCGACATAACTGACTCTAACATGTTAGAAAAATTAAACACCATTTAAAAAAAATTCAAATTCAATTTTAAATTTTTAAATAATTTCACTTCTGGTAATAAAGTTTCAGAGGTTAAAACTGGAAAATTAAATATTAGATTAAAGAACGAAGATAAAATTGTCCAACGTAGGCCCTATAGGCTGTCACCGATAGAACGTGAAAAAGTCAAGGAAATTATTGACGATCTAAAGCAAAACCACATAATCCGAGATAGTTCTTCTCCATTTAGCAGCCCTATTTTGTTAGTTAAAAAAAAAATGGAACTGACCGATTGTGCGTGGACTTCAGAGAACTAAATGCAAACACTGTTAGAGATAATTTTCCATTACCTTTAATTGCCGATCAAATAGATAGGTTAGGTAAAGCTCGTTTCTTCACTTGTTTAGATATGACTGCAGGTTTTTATCAAATACCCATTTCAGAAGATTCTATAGAAAAAACCGCGTTTGTCACACCTGACGGTCAGTTTGAATTTTTACGCATGCCTTTTGGGCTTTGTAATGCGCCGTCTGTTTATCAGCGTGCCATTAATAAAGCTCTGGGTGACTATAAAGATAAGATTGCTCTAGTTTATATTGATGACGTGCTTGTTATGTCAGAAACTGTAGAAGAAGGTTTAACTAATTTAGAGTTAGTTCTGGAGAGGTTAACTAGTGCTGGTTTTTCCTTAAACATAAAAAAATGCTCATTCCTAAAAAAGTCCGTGGAATATTTAGGAAATGTAATAGAAAACGGAACTGTTAGGCCTAGTCCCAAAAAAATAGATGCACTCGCTAAATCTGCTGTGCCAAAAAATATTAAAGAATTGCGTCAATTTAATGGTTTGGCAGGTTATTTTAGGAAATTCGTTCCAAGTTTTTCAAAAATAATGGCCCCTTTGTATGAATTGACTAAACCTGGCGTACCCTGGGAGTGGACTGAGCGGCAGGAAAATGCTAGAAGAGAAATAATTAGTAAATTAACATCTTCTCCATGTTCGGGTCACTGCGTGCCACCGAACACCGCGTACTCAGCAGTTTACGCAACGGCTTCATGCTCGCGAGTGCGGGCGGTAAAGACAGTACAATTCGATCGTCCGCGCGGGTCGTACTCATATCAATATAATATCAATAGCATCAGATCATATCATCATATCATTACATCATTCTATCAGAATATACAGTCCATTTGCATCTCTATATATTTATCATTTATCAACCTCCACAAAGAACTGCACCACACATTTTTTGGTCCTTCGAGCCGGATAAAACAAATGGCCGCTGATGAAAGAATCAATTATCCCGATGTAGCAAAAATTGTAGAACAATCATTTTACATGGATGACTTGGTTCATGGGTCTCATTCTATCAAGGTAGGCAAACAGCAAATATTACAGCTATGCAATTTATTAAAATCAGGAGGTTTCACACTGCGGAAGTGGTCATGTAATGAAAATCAATTATTACAACCTATCATGGAAAATCAAAACAATGACAATATCTTATTCTATTTTAAATCAGAAAGCGTAGGGAAGACATTAGGCTTACGTTGGAATTCTTTGCAGGATAAATTCACCTTTGAATGCAATATGACACCTGTTGAGGCCAACGGTTTGGCCAACGAGTCAAGGCCTGGACTACTAGATATAGGGGCCCATCAGCTATAACCTGAGTCCAGGGTCGCTGCCCAAAGCGGCCTTTAACCGCGGTCAGATTTGTTCTCGACGCAGTGTGGACTCAATGATGGCAGGGTTGCACTGACCTTCCTTGCAGCATTCAATCCTTGTACGGCCTGAGATGGTATGAGAGTGGTGTATGTGAGTGTATTGTGAAGTGTCAGGTGAACTTCTCAGGCCGCTAGGCGCAGCAGGCAGGCAGCCAGCTATGGCCTGCTGAAGACGCTGGGCTGGCGGGGCACTGTACACTTGGTTTGTCACTAGTAAGACCAACGAGAGCTGGTCTAAGTCACTTTTTCACACTTGGCGTGGCGAGCAAAAACCGCTTGTTAGGGGTCGCCTTTTGTTACAAATAACAGTCAACAATTATGCGTATAGCGAGGTCGACACATAGACCGCTTGACGGCGCAACAAAACCGTAAAATAAACTAAATCTAGGCACTTAAAAACAGCAAACGGTGCGCGCGACCCGGATTTTCGTGAATACGTGTTAGCTGTCAAAAAGCTTGCAAAAACCACGCCCAAAAAACGCGGCAAGTTTTAAAACGTCATCTGTCAACTTCATTGCGGCTAAAGAGATTGCCAGCGTCACGACCATGGAACTAGGAATGGTACATGGCGCGAACAACCCCCCCGCCTGTGGTCGTAAGGATTTACGTCCACTTACTAGTAAATGGGTAAACGTGATAAGGAGCAAACGGCTCGCTGCAAGACAGAGTCTCCGACCATATGCGCCCACGGCGCCAGTATAAAGGCAACAAATTAGGTTCCTTAATCAGCACTAGGTCACCAACTTTGGGTGGATCAGATTTGTCAGCCCACTTAACCCGCTGCTGCAAAAGATGCAAATACTCTAGTGACCAACGGTGCCAAAAACTCTGAGTCATCTGTTGCAGCAGCTCAAACCGGGACAAACGTGAGACCTTCACGTCCCTGAAGGGGTATTCGGGTAGAGCGTTAAGGGGCTGACCAATCAGAAAATGACCGGGAGTTAAGACCTCCAGGTCATTTGGGTCAGATGAGAGGGGACAGAGTGGCCGAGAATTGAGTACAGCCTCAATTTTGCAAAACACGGTGGCGAGTTCTTCAAAGGTTAAAACAGTTTCGCCTATAACGCGCCGGAGATGAGTCTTGGCTACCTTAACCACGGCTTCGAATATTCCACCCCAATGAGGGCAAGCTGGGGGGTCAAACTTCCAGGTTACCCCCATCTTGGACAATGCTGTACTTAATCTAATCTTATTGCTAGACAGGAATTCGACAATTTCTTTTAAATATCTATCAGTGCCCTTATAATTTGTGCCGCAATCAGTGCGAATCAGGTCAGGCAATCCTCGACGAGAGACAAATCTACCTAGCGTGGCTACAAAAGCTTCAGTGCTTAAGGCACTCACAAGTTCTAAATGTACCGCCTTGGTAGCGAGACATACAAAAACGCAGAGGTAGGCCTTGAGCGATCTGGCGTTGCGGAGGTTAGAGCTCTTGATGGCAAACGGGCCAGCAAAATCAGTGCCAACCCCAGCAAAGGGTCAAGTGGCTAGAACGCGGTCGGAGGGCAGATCACCCATCATCGGCTGTGAAGTATTAGCCTTCAAGCGGTAACACGGAATACATTTGAAAGTGACGTTCCGGATGGTGCGTCTCCCTGCCAGAATCCAAAACTCGCGCTGTAAAATAGCCGAGAGTGCATTACAACCAGCGTGGGCATTTTTAAGATGGTAGTGTGTCACTAGCAATTTGACAAAGGTGCCGTCCTTAGGTAGCAAAAGGGGGTGGCGAGTACCATAGGGCAGATTGGAATTCTTGAGGCGTCCTCCAACGCGTAGCATTCCGTTATTGTCCAAAAAAGGGCTTAGGCGAGCAAGGGGGCCCTTCAAAACTAAACCTCTCTTTAGGGTGTCAATCACGGATGAAAAATGCTCCACCTGAACCACACGCACCCAGTAGTTCCGGGCGTCTTGGCGTTCAAGAGGGGAAAGCACAGGACTCAAATTTTTATTTTCTGAATTCCGCCCATTATGGATGAAACGTCGAATCCAACCGGTAACACCAATTAGTTTATGAAGGGAACTGTAACGGTTCAAAAGAAAGTTCAAGTCGGGAATCTGTTTATCCTCAACCACTCCGACTCTTAAGCCCGGCAATACTTCGGGAGCGGAAAACCTATTTTGAGGCCAAGTCGTCTCGGATTGGGATAGCCAACTTGGATCCCACCAAAGGTGATGGTGGACCAGTGAAGAGGCCTCACAGCCGCGGGAGGCGCAATCGGCCGGGTTCAGTTCTCCGGGTACGTGTCTCCAAATCACCGGTACTGCAGAGCTCTGAATTTGGGAGACCCGATTCGCAACAAAGACCTCTAAGTTGTGAGGCGCGGCTCGTAGCCAGCAAAGGACAATCTCACTGTCCGTCCAAGCATAAACGTCGGTCAGATCGACCGCAGATGCCAAAGAGGAGCGGACGTGGTTCAAGAGGCGTACCAGAAGGGCGGCGCCAGACAATTCTAATTTCGGGATAGTTAACCGTGACCGAATAGGGGCCACCTTGCTTTTTGCCAAGACGAGATGCGTCGTGACCTCACCGGCGACATCGACAGTCCTCAAATATACCACGGCGGCGTATCCTCGTTCGGAGGCGTCGCAAAACCCGTGGAGACTGGCATGACACCTTCCTGTTGGTAGGAAGCGTCGAGGCATGGAAATTCGGTTAGCTTCAGGAAGTGAAGACACAAGGGAGTTCCACTCCTTCAATAACTTCCCAGTGAGTGGTTCGTCCCAACCGAGTTCAGCAATCCAAAGCTTCTGGAGGAAACATTTAGCCAAAAATATTACGGGAGTGATCCATCCATTGGGATCGAAGGTGCGAGCAACCGTAGACAATACGGAACGCTTAGTCCAGACCTTAGGAGGTGGGTCTAATTTGACCCGGTAGGTGAAAACGTCTTGGACGGGCTGGTACTGTATTCCAAGGACCGTCAGCAAATTGGGATTTTCGGGGTTTTCAAAAATATGAGGATCCTGCTGATCCTTTCCCGGAAGATCCTTCAAGACGTGAGGGGAGTTGGACAGCCACTTGCCCAACTCATAACCTCCGGACTTCAGTATTGCAATCAATTCATCGCGAAGAGTCAGAGCTTCCTCAACGCTCGAGGCTCCCGTGCAAATATCGTCCATATAGACTGACGATTCCAAGGTGGCTGATGCGCGAGGGTAATTCAGTCGCTCCCGGTTAGCTAGTTCTAACAAGGTCCTGATAGCAATATAGGGGCTTGACTTGAGTCCATAGATCGTGGTGTTCAATTCAAAGACACGCATTGGCTCATTAGGATTTTCGCGCCACAGAATCATTTGGTATCTCCGATCATCGCGATGTACCATCGACTGTCTAAACATCATCTTGATGTCAGCTACGAAAACAATTTGATGCCGGCGGAAATGCGTGAGGATATCGGAGATATCCTTGATCAGCTTAGGACCGGAGTGCAAGCATTGGTTCAATGTCACCCCGTTGGATGTGACCGCGGAGCCGTCAAAAACCACTCGAATCTTCCCCCCAGGGGTCTTCAAGACGGCAAGGTGGGGTAAGAAGTAGTGCTCGTGTGCGCGCCAATCAAAATTGGATGGTGACATATGCCCCAGGTCCTCGTACTCGCGCATAAATTCAACGTACTTGGAGCGGAAGGTGGAGTCGCGCCGCATGCGCCGTTCCATAGACAAGAGCCTCTTTTCCGCCAAGGCCCGCGATTGACCAAGCGGGGGGCGAGAAGCGAGAAAGGGCAAGCGAGTTACAAATCGCCCATCAACACGGCGGCCTGTGTTGTTTTGATAAAACAACTCACATTCAAGGTCAAGAGGGTCAACTCGTGCGGCATGCGGCGGCTCCTCAACTTCCCAAAAGCGCTGGACCACGTCCGACAGCGTCAAGCCGGCTGCTTGCAATTGGTCCAGCACCGGTAGGTCCGAAGACCGTAGCACGGGTCCAAAAAAGCTAGAACCGAATATAGTGGACATGGCACATAGGCCGTCCTTCTGCAAAACCCTAATTTCCCCTGACAAGACCAGGCCAAACACGTCGGAACCCAACAAAAGGTCCATAGGACCGGGTTCAGTCCAGTGGGGGTCAGCTGGGTTTAGGCCTGATACACAGGACACCGCAGCGTCAGCTATTCGGACCTGCGGTAGGGGACCTAAGAGATTGTCAAGGACTGACACCTTGACCAAGACCCTAAGATTGCCCGTAACGGGGCCAAACATTAATTCCGCTTCCCCGTTAGGAGTCGAGGGCTCTATGCCCCCGATACCTATCACCCGTCCTGTTCGAGGACTCCAAGGGAGCCCTAGCTCACCCACCAAACGAGAAGAAGCAATACAGCGCTGTGAACCCGAATCCAAAAGGGCGCGAACGATTAAAAATTCACCCTTCGGGTTGAATACCTTCACTGAGACAGTCGGCAAAAGAATGGTCTGACAGACGGACTGCCGAAGATTCAAGGTCTCAGGAGAAGTTGCTGTGGTGGGGGCTAGGGCGGCAACTACCTATTGGTGGTCGTCCTCATCAAACCGGTCCTCTAACCGGGGAGTCTCATATTGAGACTCAGGGGGGACCTCCAAAGGTGAGTGGGACGGACCTCCATTTGGGTAAACCCATGCGTCATCTCGTGGCGGCAGCACGGGCCTAGTCATACGGGCTGAGGTCGGTAGGCCGTAGTAAGGCTGTCGACCCGCTCGAGGTGGGCGGCGTTCGAGGCGTGGCCACTCATGAAGCGGAGGTGAATAGCGGGCAGGCTGAGCCGTAGACGGAGCCGCCACAAATCTCCCATCAGAACGTCGAGGGGGGTTGGCGCCCCCCTCACGGGGGGGTGAAGCCCCCATAGGCGGGGTCGAAATCCGGACGCGTCGGGATTCATGGCCCTGATCAGGAGACCGACGCAAGTAATCCGGGGAGCGATCGGTAAGAGCGCCCCCGCCCGTGCGGGGCGCGCCCTCACTCTCCACCCGGCGGCCAACACCATTCTTGTTGGCGCACAAAATCTCCAGGTGGTTACCCCTACAAATTGGGCATGGCCGTTGCTGTTGGCAGTCCCGTTGCATGTGAGCTCCCAGACAGCTATAGCACCAGTGGCGGTCTCTTGCAATGCCCCTCCGATCCTTGATCCGCTTAGAGAGGAACTGGGGGCAAGAAAGCACCCGGTGGCCTGGACGCCTGCAATAGTTACAGGGGGCGGGTTCAGTGGCAGCAAGTCCAGTGTCAACGGGCATTGGTCTCCGGTCGGAGGCCCTTTTACCAGGGACGCCAGTGTGACCCTTTTCCTTCCTCAGCTGGGCAGGCCGCTCTGGGGTCCTTGAAGGACCAGCAATACCAGAGTTATCAGCCTGCCGGCACTCTTCCTCAAGGAACTTTAAAAGGTCCGAAAAGGGGGGCAGGTAGCTGGCCCCGTCCCCACCATACCTTTGCTCAAAACGCAGTTTCAACTCGGGAGGTAGGCGGGACAACACAATGTGTAATAAAAGGAAGGACCACTGGTCCACGGGAAGCTCTAAACGCTTAAGAGCGTTGCAGGCTACAATCAGTGGATTTAAGAGCGATTCTCTTAAATGGGACACCCCATAGACACGTGGCAGCGCTAGAATTTGTGCCACGTGTGTGTCTGCTAACCGACGCACGTTGGCATACCGCCGAGTCAGTAGTTCCCGCGCGGTGGTATAACTCTCCTCGGAGAGGTCTAGGTGGCTAACTAAACCCAGAGCCTCTCCCTGCAGGAAAGAGAGTAGATAGGCCAGTTTCTGGCAGGGAGACAGGTCCCTTCTCGCGTCCACCAGGCTATCGAAGAGGCTGAGAAAGCCTAGCCACTCGCTCAGGTTGCCAGAAAAGTGGGGCAAGTTTATTGTTGGCAACTTGCCCTGTAACGCAGGCTGCGTGGTGGGTCTGGTGGGAGACTCAAGAATAGAGCTCATTCTCGCCTCCTTCTTGAGCCTCGCGGCCTCCTCCACCAGACCGTCTGTCAGCTCAAAAAACTGTTCGTAGTCCCGCACTGAGGACTCCAGCGATTCCTTAGGTAGCTCCAATGCCATGAGGTCTCGGAAGGCCTCTTCGACGACTGCCTGCCTGGTCCGCACCTGCTCGCACCGCTGGAGCAGTGCGGATGCCCGGTCCACCCGGCCTACCAAGGCGTTGGCTGTAGCAGCCCAACGCAGCTCTGATTGAATTTGCACACTCAATTTTTTGTGGGCTGCCATCTTAGGTTGGTACAAAACAACTTAAATAAAGGTAGTTACAACAAATAGATAACAAAATCAAAACAAAGTTATTTGTTACAAGTTATGTTTCAACTTCAACCAAACAAATTAATAATCAAACAAGAATTACCCACTTTAAACACAAACAAATTACTACTTAAATACTATTTATTAATTAGAATTATTCACTTTAAAACAAGAATTATTTATTTTAAATACATCAAACAAACTACTCTGTTGCCTAACCACGAGGAGTTCTAGTAAACAAACAAAGTATTTGTTGGTTAAAAGTTCCAAAAGATACAAATTAAGCTATCAATAATTTATGTTAAGTCAATCAATAACATAAATTAAGATTAAAGAAAAATTAAGTTTCTAATTACCCGTACTAAGCCACTAGACTCATACTAGGCACTGCAAATTACAAATTGGCTTGGTAAGAACCTACAATTATCAAATTATACCAATATTAAGTTTATTTATTACAATCTACATCTAACTGTTGGCCAGTTACGGGCCACAAACAACAATTAGATACTATTAATTATTAATCAACAAAAATTAACAAAACAAAATCTCAATAATTGCAATCATTATACAGGCCTACATGTGACAAGGTAGGCTATGTACTAGCAACTCAATAAGCCTGTGTATTAACAAGTTATAAATCAATAAGTTTACAATTAATGAGTTAACCCTAGAACGGCCAAGTTAAGTCACAGTAATGCCAAATCTGTCCGCGGAATCAATTTAACAACGCTCTGCTACCAAATGTTGAGGCCAACGGCTTGGCCAACGAGTCAAGGCCTGGACTACTAGATATAGGGGCCCATCAGCTATAACCTGAGTCCAGGGTCGCTGCCCAAAGCGGCCTTTAACCGCGGTCAGATTTGTTCTCGACGCAGTGTGGACTCAATGATGGCAGGGTTGCACTGACCTTCCTTGCAGCATTCAATCCTTGTACGGCCTGAGATGGTATGAGAGTGGTGTATGTGAGTGTATTGTGAAGTGTCAGGTGAACTTCTCAGGCCGCTAGGCGCAGCAGGCAGGCAGCCAGCTATGGCCTGCTGAAGACGCTGGGCTGGCGGGGCACTGTACACTTGGTTTGTCACTAGTAAGACCAACGAGAGCTGGTCTAAGTCACTTTTTCACACTTGGCGTGGCGAGCAAAAACCGCTTGTTAGGGGTCGCCTTTTGTTACAAATAACAGTCAACAATTATGCGTATAGCGAGGTCGACACATAGACCGCTTGACGGCGCAACAAAACCGTAAAATAAACTAAATCTAGGCACTTAAAAACAGCAAACGGTGCGCGCGACCCGGATTTTCGTGAATACGTGTTAGCTGTCAAAAAGCTTGCAAAAACCACGCCCAAAAAACGCGGCAAGTTTTAAAACGTCATCTGTCAACTTCATTGCGGCTAAAGAGATTGCCAGCGTCACGACCATGGAACTAGGAATGGTACATGGCGCGAACAACACCTATGGCTAAAACAACAATAACAAAAAGAGTATTACTATCCGAGATTTCTAAGTTATTTGACCCTATAGGATGGTTAGTACCAATTGCGACCACACTTAAATTACTTTTTCAAACTATCTGGATGGAATGCTCAAACTGGGATGACGTCATACCATCAAAAGCAAAAACAGAATGGATGAAAATCAGAGCTGACTTAGAAAACATCAGTCAAATTGAAATTGAGCGTTGGGTAGGAAGTTCCCGAGATGATATCATAGAATTTCACGGATTTTGCGACGCGTCCTTGAAAGCGTACGCAGCCGCGATTTACGTAAGAATCAAAAAGGATTCAAGATATCATGTTACATTACTCACTGCAAAAAGTAAATTAGTACCAATTAAGAAGAAAATATCGCTACCTAGGTTGGAGTTATGCGGAGCTCAGCTATTAGCTAAACTAATGAACAAGGTTTATCAAGAAAGCTATCAAATCAAGGTGCATGGTTGGAGTGATTCAATGGTGGTACTTGGCTGGCTGCAAGGGGAGACTACTCGTTGGCAACCGTTTGTAGCTAACCGAGTTAAACAAATCAAGGACATTATATCATCAGAAAAATGGAGTTACGTAAAAACTAAAGAAAACCCGGCAGATATTGCTAGTCGTGGTACAAACATATCCCAGTTAAAAGATCATAAAAGTTGGTGGAGTGGGCCAGAGTGGCTACAAAGTTTGTCTATGGATGAAATTAACAAAAACCAAAACCACCTTACTACTAATCATGAAAGAAAAATAGTTCAAACAAATATCATTCAAAAGAACACAAGCGTGGATATTATTACACAGTTATTGCAGAAACATAATTCCTTTATAAAAGTATGCCGTATATTAGCATGGATACAGCGTGCATTGACTCGTAACCCGAAACGTTCATTGACATGCAAACCTACTTATATCACCTTACAAGAAATTAAACAATCAAAGTTAAAGATAATTAAATACGTACAACACAGTGAATTTGCAAGCGATATGGAAAATTTACAGAAATTTAACAAGTTAAATAACAAAAGTAATTTATGGAATTTATCACCATTTATCGATCAAGATGGAGTGCTAAGAGTGGGAGGTCGCCTACAGAAGGCTAGCCTATCATACGAAATGAAACACCCAATTATCATACCCCATAATCATAGATTAACACAACTATTAATAACTGAAGCGCACATGTTAACTTATCACGGGGGGCCAAGGCTCACACTATCAATTTTAAGAAGAAAATATTGGGTGATTGGAGGAAATAGAGCAACAAAGAAAGAATTAAGAAACTGCATCATATGTAGGAAAAATAGTCCAGAGATTCAATATCAGCATATGGGAGACTTACCCTCATCACGTACTGACCCAGCCCCACCGTTTTACCACACCGGCGTGGATTATACCGGATTCGTAGACGTGAAAGCTAACAAAGGAAGAGGCATAAAAACAACAAAGGGATACATAGCTGTGTTTATATGTATGGTCACGAAAGCAGTCCACCTTGAGATTGTATCAGATTTAAGTAGCGCAGCATTTTTATCAGCCCTTAGGAGAATGGCCGCACGAAAATCTACCCCCCATCACATTTATAGTGATTGTGGGTCGAATTTCATCAAGGCTAACAGAATCATCCAGGAAGAATATCAGGAGTTAGAAAAAGTTTTTAATGATCAGTTCTATCAGGAAATAACAAGCATGAATATCACCTGGCATTTTAATGCACCTGCATGGCCATCAGCTGGAGGACTGTGGGAAAGAGCAGTACGCAGCCTTAAATATCATTTGAAAAGAACTATCGGTGAGCAAAAGTTAACATTTGAAGAATATTCCACCCTATTAGCGCAAATTGAAGCCTGTCTTAATTCACGCCCTCTATGTTCCATATCAGAAGACGTGGAAGACCTTGATTTTCTTACCCCAGCACACTTTTTATCAGGTAGAGCAGACCTAACTATCATTGAAACAGATCACGACGCTAGGACGAGGTGGCATCTTATAAGCAAATTAAAACAAGATATTTGGAAGAGGTGGAAAACAGAATATTTAAGTCAGTTATCAGTGCGGAGTAAATGGCTCAAACGACAGAAAAATATCCAAATAGGAGACGTGGTGGTCATAAGGGACGATAATTTACCAGCAGGAAAATGGGCGATGGGTCGTGTTACGGAAGTTCATCCGGGGCAAGACGGTCTTATCAGAGTAGTGACCTTAAAGACCAAGAATGGATTCATAAAAAGACCAGTTGCCAAGTTATCAATATTACCCTTACACCCATCAAAAGAACAATCAGTTTTACAGGAAAGTAAAGAAAACAAAGACCAGTCAAACCGAAAGGACCCTGTCGGCGTGTCAAAATATTCTAAGTTTATATCGACAGCTCTAACATGTTTTATTTTGTTTATGACCATCATATCGCCGGCAAACGCATTATATCATGTTACGAAACTCAATAACAATCAATCTGTGTATTTTGATTCCATCTCAGAGTTACAAATAATCCGAGATGAGTGGGGTATGGTGGTCTATTACAACATGTCACCCTATTGGGAAGGGATGACTACAATCAATAAATTCAATAATTATTTAGAAAAAACCTGCGAAAGATTCCAGGAGCAAACACAATGTCATATGATCCTACAACAGTTACGTCACGAGAACAATGAACTGGAATATTATAACAAGCTTTTTCTTAATCAGGATTTCGACGCGCACGCCAGACAGCGTCGAGGCCTTATCAACGGAATAGGATACGTTGCAAATACATTGTTCGGCGTATTGGACGAGAGATTCGCAGAAAAATACACCCAGGACATACAACAGATACGGGTTAACCAAAGGCATTTATCAGACTTATGGAGAAATCAAACTTCAGTTGTGGAAGCTCAGTATAATCTATTAAAACAAACAGAGGATTTAATTGCAAAACAACACAAAATTATCAACAAACATTTGAACACTTTGTATCAATCTACGGACTACATTAAAGAACAAATACAGAGTCTATCTAAAATCGAAGAATTTACATTGTCAGCGATCACTGCTATTAACCTAATAAATAATTTAAAAAGAGCGCAAGACACGTTACTAGACACCTTGACGGATATATATCATGGAAAACTCAATATACATTTAATTACCCCTGAACAGCTGCGATCCGAATTACTGATGATCTCTAGCCATTTATCAAAGGATTTAACTATACCCCTTAAAAATATTCACGGTGAATTACTAGGAATTTACCACTTGTTGAGAGTGAAAGCAAGAATGACACAAGAGTATTTCATATTTGAAATCAAATTTCCACTAATTACCAGAGATAGCTATCAGCTATACAACCTTATATCTATTCCACATCAAATAGAAAATAATATCATCATCAGCATCACCCCATTAACAGATTACATCGCAATAAATATACAGAAAGATTCATACGTACCTACAACTTACCTTGAACTTCAAGATTGCTTAAAAAGCCATGAGCAAAGATATCTATGTAAATTAAAAAACCCTGTCCGACATTTATCAGCGAATGAAAAGTTTTGCGAAATTGATAAGACGAATAATAACTGTAAAATCCAGAAGAAGCCATGCGAGAATAAATTAGTCCAACTTACAAATTTTTATAGTTATTTATATTTCTACTGTTATCCCTGCTCGTGGAGAATTATTTGTGAAGATGACGTGTCAAATCCAAAACTTAATGGAGCCGGAATCATTAATCTCAGCGAAAAATGCATGGTGAAGGGAGAAGATTTCTCATTTTTTTCGCATCAACCATCTAGAAACACCATACACATTAACCCAAAAATCATACACCCTGAAATTCCATCTATCAATTATCTACTCAATCTATCATTCCCAAACATATCTAATGACTCATCAGAAGGTACAACGATCAATGAAGATTTAAATCACATCCAAACACAAATACAGTTGATGAAGAAGAACGCAGATTTGGCGGACTCTGACATATCAGCACATGATGTCCACCAATATATCATCAGCTACGGACTGTTGGCGGCAGCTGTGGCCCTGGGAGGGCTCGTCTGGTGGAGGAGGCGGAGGCGCACTCGGGTGTCTCCCTCCCCCGCCCCCGCCCCCACCCCCGGCCCGGCGAACGTGAGTGATGGTGAAGTGAACGTGAGTGATAGTGAAGTGAGTGTGAGTGATAGTGAAGTGAAAGTGAAGGGCAGTTATCAAAGCTCAAATTATAAAAAGTGCGAGCATAATATAGAAATGGTGGATATGGCTACGTCGCCTATTCAAAAAAAATGCGTTCGGTTTCGTAAAGAATAAATAGTGTAGAGACTTTAAGTATCATAGATCTAGAGACTTTAATAAATAATCATAGCAAAATGTTTCATAAGTTCATGCTTCTTGTTAATAGCTATTTCATCCTCATTATCCATCAATTTGATTTGTTATCATGACACCCTCATCTTGCGGTCGGGAGCATGTTCGGGTCACTGCGTGCCACCGAACACCGCGTACTCAGCAGTTTACGCAACGGCTTCATGCTCGCGAGTGCGGGCGGTAAAGACAGTACAATTCGGTCGTCCGCGCGGGTCGTACTCATATCAATATAATATCAATAGCATCAGATCATATCATCATATCATTACATCATTCTATCAGAATATACAGTCCATTTGCATCTCTATATATTTATCATTTATCAACCTCCACAAAGAACTGCACCACACACTCTACTCTTAACAATTTTCGACCCTGATTTACCATGTGAACTCCACACAGATGCTAGTTCTCTAGGTTATGGTGCAGTTTTAATTCAGCGACATGATAAGAACCCTCACGTCGTTGGATATTTTAGTATGCGAACTACCATTGCTGAGAGTAAATATCATTCATATGAACTTGAAACATTGGCCGTAGTTAAAGCTATTAAACACTTCCGCCACTTTTTATACGGTTGATGTTTTAAAGTTGTAACTGATTGTAATTCGCTCAAAGCATCTAGAACCAAGAGAGAATTGACGCCTAGGGTGCACCGCTGGTGGGCATTTTTACAAAATTTTCAATTTGATATCGAGTATAGGAAGGGTGACAGACTTTCTCATGCCGACTTCTTTAGTCGAAATCCCGTAGCGAGTCCCAGTAATGAGTCCCAAAGTGAAAATATCTCTTTACAATTTTCAGTGAACTCCTCCACACTAGACCATAATTGGCTTCTCATAGAACAAAAACGTGACCCTGTTCTTAAAAACATAGTAGAACAACTTCGTTCTGACTCAATTCCGAAAGATATAGCTGACACTTACACTATATCCCAAGATAAATTGCTCAGACGCAAAGTTCAAATCGACAATAAAACTCGTAAACTTGTTATTGTACCACGTAATTACAGATGGAATTTAATATCTCACTATCACGACAATCTTCAACATTTTAGTTGGGAAAAGGTGCTAGCTAAATTAAGACAGCAATACTGGTTTCCAAACATGACGAAACTGGTTCGCAAATTTACTGACAATTGTGTCAGTTGTAGAATTCGTAAAGGTATGTCTGGAGCTAAACAAGTCACTCTTCATCCCATAGATAAAATTACAATCCCCTTTCACACCATACATGCCGACATAACTGGACGCATGAACGGAAAACGTAATAATCCCGAATATGCATTTGTATTTATAGATGCTTTTACCAAATATACTCATTTGATTTATACTAATGATCGGACATCTGATACAGCAATGTCTTGTCTTCAGGAAGTAATTTCTATCTTTGGTACCCCAAATAGACTCATAACAGATCAGGACAAAAGTATGACCTCAACTGATTTCAAAAACTTTTGCCAACGTTTCGGTATTGAACATCATGTTGTAGCTAAAGGTGCTAGTAGGGCAAATGGTCAGGTGGAACGTATTATGAAAATTATTAAAGATAATATGTCTATTGTAGAGCTTAATAAACCGTGGCACACTGCTATTCGAGATTTGCAATTGGCTATCAATTCTACCGTTTCTAAAAGTACCGGGAAATCTCCCATGGAGTTATTATTTGGTAAGCAATGTTCACCACCGGGTATTAAGCTCTTACAAATCGATGATGATGAACCAATTGAAGATCTTAATACCGTTCGATCATTATGTAAATTAAGGATGGACGAGCGATCATTTCGGGACAAATTAAGGTTTGACAAGGGCAAAGCTCAAATTAAACCTTTTGCAAAGGGAGATTTTGTCTTAATGCATAAACATGAAAGACATACTACTAAACTTGGTCCTAAATATGAAGGTCCTATGGAAGTTCTGGAGGTATTGCCTAATAACCGCTATAAAGTAAAACATGTTAATTTAAAAGGATGTTCCGAAAAGATCGCTAGTCATGATCTTTTGAGACCAGCACCTCTGGCTCAAAATGATCCATTCATGGAAGATAGTGATGATGAACCGACCGTATGGGCGGATGATTTGGGAAATTAATCTTATGTATGAACGGATGATTTGGGAAATTAATCTTATGTATGAACGGATGATTTGGGAAATTAATCTTATTTGATTTTTTTTTTTCTTTAAATTAAATTTATTTATCCAATTTTCCAACCTAAACACTTGATGATCACTATGCGTATCCTTTTTCCCGGTCTGGTCCAAAACATCCTTCCTTAAGCGCTGGCTGTTTGCCAAGCGTATCCTTTTCCCGGTCTTAGGGCTATATCCCAAGCGGGTGATGCCACGAAGTGATATGGCTAGATCCAAGGTGGGTGATGCCGATTAGTCCAAAACATCCTTCCTTAAGCGCTGGCTGGCCACCATGCGTATCCTTTTTCCCGGTCTTAGGGCTATATCCCAGGCGGGTGATGCCATGAAATGATATGGCTAGATCCAAGGCGGGTGATGCCGAGTTTTCCAAAATATCCTTCCTTAAGCGCTAGCTGGTTACCAAGTGTATCCTTTTTCCCGGTCTCAGGGCTATATCCAAGGCGGGTGATGCCATGAATTGATATGGCTAGATCCAAGGCGGGTGATGCCGAGTTGTCCAAAACATCCTTCCTTAAGCACTGGCTGATTGCCAAGTGTATCCTTATTCCCGGTCTTAAAGGCTATATCCCAGATGGGTGATGCCATGAATGTGATATATGGGTAGATCCCAGAGGGTGATACCATTCAGATACTAGTTTACAGCGCAGAGAGCGCGCTGGATCAGAATGGCCGTATGGGCGCAAATATCATTTGAATTTTGTTTTAATTATTTAAATTATTTAATTAAGCTGGCATATTATGTTTAGTTAGATAATTTCCATTTGAATTATATTAAGAGTACCGCTTTTGGTTTCCGTTTAATTTATATTAATTATTAAGAGTGTTCTTTTGACTTCCTTCTGATTTATTAAGAGTCTTGTTTTTGATATCCGTTTGAATTATATTAAGAGTATCGCTTTTGGTTTCCGTTTAATTTATATTAATTATTAAGAGTGTTCTTTTGACTTTCTTCTGATTTATATTCCGTTTAATTTATATATTAATTATTAAGAGTCTTGTTTTTGATATCCGTTTGAATTATATTAAGAGTATCGCTTTTGGTTTCCGTTTAATTTATATTAATTATTAAGAGTGTTCTTTTGACTTTCTTCTGATTTATATTCCGTTTAATTTATATATTAATTATTAAGAGTCTTGTTTTTGATATCCGTTTGAATTATATTAAGAGTATCGCCTTTGGTTTCCGTTAAATTTATATTAGATAATAAGTGTTGTTTTTGACTTTCTTTTGATTTATATTCCGTTAAATTTATATCCATTATGAGTATTGTTTTGATTTCCGTTTATAATTTAAGATTATAAGTCTTGTTGTTGACTTAGGGTATAAATACGGTTGTAATGTAAAAGAGACGCTTTCAGTGTGTTGATTTTAATTCTAAGAATATACATCTCTCAACGTGAAGTAGTTTTTGTCTTGTTACTCAACAAATATGGCCGACCTTGGTGCCAACGTGGATGCTGCGCCCACGGACCTCGGTGCCAACGTGGATACTACTCCGACATGTACATTTTAAAAACCTCGTACCTGTCCAGCAATTTACATTATTGTCCTGTTACGTAATTGCTGGCGCCACGCCAGCAATGAGCCAATTGACGTTTCGTTTTTTTTAAATAAAGAAGCTATTTCCGAAAAAATTTTAGAAAAAAATATTTCAATCCAATTTAAACTATACACATGTTCCGCAATGCAGTAAATGCATTCTGATTTCATAGACTTGCCGCCTAAATGCAAACTTTTTGAAGTAAATCTTCTTTACGCACTTTGACTTGGGGAGTAAACTGGTGAATGCGTTACGAAAAGTGTGATCGGGCGAGGCGAACGGAAGTTGAGAGGAAGATATGTTAGTGAAGATAGAAAGAGAAAGAGTTATGTTTCGTATATTACTTTAGGGGCAAGAGAGAGAGAGAGGTGCGAGCATACATTTTCTTTCTCTCCTAGCCAGTTGCGTTTCGTAAGTTTTACTTCAGTCGTGTGGCCTAAAGCACACGACACATCCGCCAACCACAGCGCGCACGCGATGACTGGTGGGCGGTAGCGGGCGCTCTCTAGTCACAAGCCAACGCTTGAGCCAATCGTTCCTCTCTATAGCTTGTTCAGTGCTCTGGCTTGCACGCTCAGGCTCAGACGGAACGTGTTTTGACGTGATAACGTCTCATAAATCGATGAACACCGGCTGCACGCACGAAAAAGTGAGAACCGCCGGAGCCTGGGCGTGATAGCGAGAGCGCGGAACAAGCGATAGAGAGGCACGATCGGCCCAAGCGTTGCCTTGTGACTATAATAGAGAGCGCCCGCCATGACGTTATCATGTAAAATTATCGTCCGTAAACCGAATTTACAGACAACCAATTTTTGACGTGATAACGTCTTATAAATCGATGAACACCGGCTGCACGCACGAAAAAGTGTCACGATCCGCCTGAGCCTGAGCGTGCAAGCGAGAGCGCGGAACAAGCGATAGAGAGGCAGGATCGGCCCAAGCGTTGTCCATCAATATTTCTTTATACCATCACGTAAAACTATCGTCCGTAAACCAACTTTACAGACAACCAATTTTTAACATAGATTTTTCCATCCCCTTCTTGCTCAATGAGAATAAAACTCTTGCCACAACTACATGAGGGAAAATTCTAGGATATTACTACCATTATGTGACAAAAATAGGGTATACGGTCTCACCTGTCCGGGTAGGCCTGCGCGTTGAGCGAGCACATGTGGGTGACCTCCTTCAGATTGACGTTGGAGAATACCAGCTTGTGGTTGGACGAGAAGATCACCGTTGGCCGGTCCGAGCACGCGAATATGTTCGTCGTTGAGAGCGACCTGATCAAAACATTGTTTTTAAGGATGATTATACGAGTCTGCTCGCGAAATTCAAATTTAATTTTGTTTTTCGCAATTTAATGGCATTCTCATTGCGCCAGTAGAATTATCTGGGCCTCACCGCGAGAGCTGTGCCGCCTCCAGGAGTTACATACACTACAGCTAGGGCCAGTCACCTTCGAACGTGTGCTGGTCTATGACGAGCAGGTTGTGCACCTCCAGGTCGGCGGCGGGCGGCGCGTGCTTGGTGCTGGTGGGCGCCGTGCCGCTGGAGCTGGCCGCGGACGTGGACGCGCTGGGTCTCACCGCGAGAGCTGTGCCGCCTCCAGGAGTTACATACACTACAGCTAGGGCCAGTCACCTTCGAACGTGTGCTGGTCTATGACGAGCAGGTTGTGCACCTCCAGGTCGGCGGCGGGCGGCGCGTGCTTGGTGCTGGTGGGCGCCGTGCCGCTGGAGCTGGCCGCGGACGTGGACGCGCTGGGTCTCACCGCGAGAGCTGTGCCGCCTCCAGGAGTTACATACACTACAGCTAGGGCCAGTCACCTTCGAACGTGTGCTGGTCTATGACGAGCAGGTTGTGCACCTCCAGGTCGGCGGCGGGCGGCGCGTGCTTGGTGCTGGTGGGCGCCGTGCCGCTGGAGCTGGCCGCGGACGTGGACGCGCTGGGTCTCACCGCGAGAGCTGTGCCGCCTCCAGGAGTTACATACACTACAGCTAGGGCCAGTCACCTTCGAACGTGTGCCGGTCTATGACGAGCAGGTTGTGCACCTCCAGGTCGGCGGCGGGCGGCGCGTGCTTGGTGCTGGTGGGCGCCGTGCCGCTGGAGCTGGCCGCGGACGTGGACGCGCTGGGTCTCACCGCGAGAGCTGTGCCGCCTCCAGGAGTTACATACACTACAGCTAGGGCCAGTCACCTTCGAACGTGTGCTGGTCTATGACGAGCAGGTTGTGCACCTCCAGGTCGGCGGCGGGCGGCGCGTGCTTGGTGCTGGTGGGCGCCGTGCCGCTGGAGCTGGCCGCGGACGTGGACGCGCTGGGTCTCACCGCGAGAGCTGTGCCGCCTCCAGGAGTTACATACACTACAGCTAGGGCCAGTCACCTTCGAACGTGTGCTGGTCTATGACGAGCAGGTTGTGCACCTCCAGGTCGGCGGCGGGCGGCGCGTGCTTGGTGCTGGTGGGCGCCGTGCCGCTGGAGCTGGCCGCGGACGTGGACGCGCTGGGTCTCACCGCGAGAGCTGTGCTGCCTCCAGGCGTCACGTCCAGTTTGTCTACTCGCATTGTTATTACTCCGAACGTCTGAAATGGGATACAGTGGGAACAGTGTAAAATAGTCATAAAAATACCACTCATCGTTCAAATTCAAAGAGGATTTCAGGAGGCTTTCAAGTTATCATTCAAGTCAAGTGTATAGATATTGGTAAATCTAGAAAATTAAACTATTTACGCTGTAGCTAATGTGGCTAGTTCTGTTGTAAAAAAATCTTCTTAGTAAACAGCAGATTGTGCATTGGCTAACTGTTTCAATGGCGAGTCAAGTAAACCTTTTTGCCTAAATATTGCATTGACGAGGATTTTTCTCCGTCCATGTGTAAGTCAAGTAAACCTTTTTGCCTAAATATTGCATTGACGAGGATTTTTCTCCGTCCATGTGTAAGTCAAGTAAACCTTTTTGCCTAAATATTGCATTGACGAGGATTTTTCTCCGTCCATGTGTAAGTCAAGTAAACTTTTTTGCCTAAATATTGCATTGACGAGGATTTTTCTCCGTCCATGTGTAAGTCAAGTAAACCTTTTTGCCTAAAGCGTTAACGAGGAATTTTCTCCCTCCATGTATAAGTCAAGTAAACCTTTTTGCCTAAACCATTAACGAGGAATTTTCTCCCTCCATGTATAAGTCAAGTAAACCTTTTTGCCTAAAGCATTAACGATGAATTTGCACCCTCCATGTATAAGTCAAGTAAACCGTTTTGCTTAAAGCATTAACGAGGAATTTTCGTTCTCCATAATATATAAGTCAAGTAAACCTTTTTGCCTAAAGCATTAACGAGGAATTTTCTCCCTCCATATATAAGTCAAGTAAACCTTTTTGCCTAAAGCATTAACGAGGAATTTTTGCTCTCCATATATAAGTCAAGTAAACCTTTTTGCCTAAACATTGCATTGACGAGGATTTTTCTCCCTCCATGTGTAAGTCAAGTAAACCTTTTTGCCTAAAGCATTAACGAGGTATTTTCTCCTCCCATGTATAATAAGAAACAAAAGGCCTTTTCCTGGTCAATTTATAACATTTTTCATCAATTTTTTTATGTGTTTTATCATTGTTCCTGTAGATAAATAACAGGGTTGGCACAGCACCTGCGAGGCCTCCTGGTACGCTATCCTGCGGGGCGACTCCCCCAGGTGCACGGTGCGGATGTGCAGCTTCTGTATCTCATCAATGGTGCCGATCGTCACCGTGTTGACCGTCGCCAGCGCTAAACTGTTAACAGATCATCAGGTTAGCAGACCTTCTGGTACTAGCCATTCGAAGAAATATAAGTGATATTGCCTACCTCATTAATATCACAAATAACACAGTTAACTGTGCGCCGCTTCTTGGGATGTTATCATTTAAAATCCCCATTAATACTCATCATCGAAACTTCTCAATCTTTCAAATGCCACACACGCATATCAAGTTCCGCAAAAAACTCGTTCATGCTTAGATCTGCCTCATCTTTTAATAAAATTTGTAAAAATAATAAAAATTTGGACCTTTTTTGCATCACCGCCACCACTATTCGTAGAACGCTGGCCAACGAGTTCTTCAACTCACACTTTGGTTAAATAATTCGTTGACCAGATTACGTTTTTTTTTCTTTTTTTTCCCCCTCAATTCTTTTTTCTTCCCAGTTGAGTTTTTTTTTGTTTTCCTTAATTATATAAATTATTCTATCTGTGAAATCTTGTAATTAGCTATAATTTTCTTCTGTTCTTATCTATTAACTTTTTTATATTAGCTGTAAGTTTTCCCTTTAAAATAAAATAAAATAAATAAAATTATCAGAAGTGATACGCAAGCACCACACATCCTTCCCACACTTTTCAGCCTTCACAGTAAAACAAACTCTTCTAATGCACAGATATAACTATAAATCCATCTCTTTCCCACTCTATTTCGACCATTTCTTCGCATACACTGTGAAACGAATGAAATTTAACTAAACCATAGGAGATACGACAGAGATCTAAGTAAATAATGGAAATCGCGTGGGAACGACTAGGAAAATCTCTGAGTGAGAAAAGAAAGTTTTGCTTCTGTTCATACAATTGACCAATCAAGGTGGTACCACAGAGTAACGAAGGTAAGGTTCATACAGAGGTTCGACGAAGCCGTCTAGACAGGGCAATCGTGCGGTGGGTGCGGTAAGTGCGGAGCGAGGTACGCTCCCGTGTAAGCCTCAGTTACCTGGGAGCTATAGTAAAGGGTTGACATATTACGCTTGCGTAAAATTTTTAATAATCCTTCCTTACTCTGCCATAATTTTATAGTTAATTAATTGAAATGCACATTATTATGTATTATAATTATATTTAATTTAATTAATTGTTTGTTTGTTTGTACCGAATAGGCTCTAAAACTAATCCACCGATTTTAACCTTTTTTCACCAATAGAAAGCTAAATTATCAGGAAATAACACATAGGCTGTAATTTATTTTTCAAAATATTAGAGATCCTTATGAAAATTGCAGAAATGTAATCCCAAAATAGCAAAATTTTGCCTATAAAATTCATTATTCGGCGTGCGCTGAGAAAACTATTGATGATACATAAAAATTATGTACTACATGATTAAAATATTCATTATTACCTACCTACATTAAAGTCCGCGAGCTATATAGGTAACTATCATAGTTAAGTCACGTCCTTTCGTCCCTTAAAATTACAACTATGTACTTGAACAACAAATACTAAAATTAGAAAAATATTAAACAGGAAATGAAATATTACAACGAAATAATTTAATGGGCATCAGTATTTTTAACTTAACTTCACAATAATGTTAATAGATGGCGCTGTCATGTACTATCGCAAAAACAGTTTTACATCAACATTTTTATCTATCAAGTGATACTTATTATTATTATTCTATTATCAAACATAAATAAAACTATTAATAATTATTAATAGTTTTAGTATATTTATAATCAGATATCATTATTAATGTGTTCGTGCTGTGCACAGATAGTAATTACTAGATGACCACGAGATCATATTTTAGAAAGCTTATAATTATTTATCTCCGATACTATGGGGCGCGGTCCCATGTTGATGGTAGGTACTCAAACTTCTTGATTTCGTGTTGTCCATGTGACCACGTGATCAGATTTTTGAAAGCTTATATCTCCGACACTATGGGGCACTGCCCCATGTTGATGGTACTCAAACTTCTTGTTTTCGTGTTGTTTATGTGACCACGTGATCAGATTTTTGAAAGCTTATATCTCCGACACTGTGGGGCGCGGCCCCATGTTGATGGAGCTCAAACTTCTTGTTTTCGTGTATAAGTAACTATATAACTATCATAATATAGTATAGCTTTTAAGTCTAAAATATGTTTATAAATGTTTATTTGCATGCGGCGGAGTTTATTTGAATGCGACCGCTGAAGCGGCCAGCAAAGAAACTGGTTTTATTATTGATTCAACTACCTAATAATATTTTAATTATAAATTTATTTTTAATTTTTGGTTATTGATTAATTATTATTGTTTATTGTTATGTTGATGTGAAATATAGTACAAATTAAGTATAAATATTAAGAGAGATTGTTTCCTTGTGACAACCCTAGCATAAATACACTGTCGCGACGCATGTCTAGACGCTGGCGGCATTTACGACGAGATCAAAGGCGTCGACATACTGATCTCTTCCTTATACTGTGGTGGTACTGTGTATTCACACAGTACAGTACCCGGCGATATACATATATTGCACATCGGCCTTTGGAATAAAACGCTATTCTATTCTATTCACAGTTCGACTGTATTTTTTTTATATATGTTACGTGATGTGCTCGCCGATTGTGAAGAGATTTCAGTAATTACTACGTGAATTTCTGGCTAGCTTACCTTGCAATAGAATAGAAATAGCGTTTTATTCCAAAGGCCGATGTGCAATATATTTATATCGCCGGGTACTGTACATAATATTCAAATAAAAAATGGACGATTCAGACATGATTTCGTTTCGATAAAGATTGCGGAAAAAATATTTCAATCCAATTTATACACAATGTTCCCCAATGCAATAAATGCATTCTGATTTCATAGACTTGTAAAGCTTCTTTACGCACGCTTGACTTGGGGAGTAAGCTGGTTACGTTACAAAAAGTGTGATCGGGCGTGGCGAACGGAAGTTGAGAGGAAGATATAAGTTAGTGAAGAGAGAAAGAGAGAGAGTTACGTTTCGTAGGGGCAAGAGAGAGTGAGATGCGAGCACACATTTTCTTTCTCTCTTTCTCTCATAGCCAGTTGCGTTTCGTAAGTTTTACTTCAGTCGTGTGGCCTAAAGCACACGACACATCCGCTACCCACAGCGCGCACGCAATGACTGGTGGGCGGCGGCGGGCGCTCTCTAGTCACAAGCCAACGCTTGAGCCAATCGTTCCTGTCTATCGCTTGTTCAGCGCTCTGGCTTGCACGCTCAGCTTCAGGCGGAACGTGTTTTGACGTGATAACGTCTTATAAATCGATGAACACCGGCTGCACGCACGAAAAAGTGTCACGTTCCGCCTGAGCCTGGGCGTGATAGCGAGAGCGCGGAACAAGCGATAGAGAGGCACGATCGGCCCAAGCGTTGTCTTGTGACTATAATAGAGAGCGCCCGCCATGACGTTATCACGTAAAATTATCGTCCGTAAACCGAATTTACAGACAACCAATTTTTGACGTGATAACGTCTTATAAATCGATGAACACCGGCTGCACGCACGAAAAAGTGTCACGTTCCGCCTAAGCCTGAGCGTGCAAGCGAGAGCGCGGAACAAGCGATCGAGAGGCAGGATCGGCCCAAGCGTTGTCCATCAATATTTCTTTATGCCATCACGTAAAACTATCGTCCGTAAACCAACTTTACAGACAACCAATTTTTTACATAGATTTTTCTATCCCCTTCTTGAAGTTCTAGGATATTACTACTATTCCCGTCCATTTACCATTCGCCTGTCTTTGACATGAATTGAATTGTAGTACGTTTTGGAAATGTCATATTCTATTCTAACAAAGATGCACGGGTTAAATCAGCTTGGCATCCAGCTGCCCACAAGATAATATAAAAACTTATTACAATGTAATAGCTACTTATTAATATTGTAAAATGATTATTTTGAAAAGAGCAACTGCTGAGTTTCTTGCCGGCTCTTCTCAGCAGAATCCGCTTTCCGAACCGGTGGTAGAATCTTGACGTGTCATAAGAGCTACAGGTTGGCCTACATGAAATAAATAATTTTGATTTTGATTTTGATTATGTGACAAAAGAGGGTATATGGTCTCACCTGTCCGGGTAGGCCTGCGCGTTGAGCGAGCACATGTGGGTGACCTCCTTCAGGTTGACGTTGGAGAACACCAGCTTGTGGTTGGACGAGAAGATCACCGTTGGCCGGTCCGAGCACGCGAATATGTTCGTCGTTGACAGCGACCTGATCACAAAACATTGTTTTTAAGGATGATTATACGAGTCTGCTCGCGAAATTCATATTTAATTTGGTTTTTCGCAATTTTTAAACCAATACGACAAACTAAGCTAATGGCATTCTAATTGCGCCAGTAGAATTATCATCTTCACAGGTTTACATAAAAATCTTTACTTGAAAGTGACCAGTTTAAGATATTAATCAAAATACTGAGTTGGACGTGAGTTACTCACAAATTAGTCGATATTTTGATTAATTTCTTAAACTGGACACTTTCAAGTAAAGATTTTTATATAAACCTGTGAAGATGATACTGCCATTGTCGCAATTAGAATGCCATAAGCCTACTTTGTCGTATTAGTTTACAAATTGCAAAAAATCAAGTTAAATTTGAACTTCGCGGGCAGAAGTGTGTCTTCCACCTTAAGAGGACTTTCACATTCCCCATCCATCTCTTTCGCACATTCTATTATTATCAACGATCGTAAAAATCTTTGAGTTTCTAAATTTTTTAATAGAGAATAAGAGCGATAAAAGTTAATTGTTGTTTTCGCCCTTTTCTCTATTAAAATCTAGGTATATCATAATAAAACTATATCTAAAATATCCGTAATTGAACTGTCGAAGATAAAATAACTGACCACATTTTGTCAAAAGTATCAATCATGGAAAATATTAGAAAGTGCGAGAGAGAGGGATGCGAAATGTAACAATATGGTTAGAAATATAGTGAACCTGTACTGTGGTCATTTATTTTTGAACCAATTTCACTTCTGGAGGTTAAATCTACAATCTGCTTTTTCTTGGTAGTATTAAAAGGTAAACATGAGCGACCTAAAACTACCTTTAGCGTTACCTTCTTCTTGTTGGTCAGCACGCCGGTCTCCTGGTCCACCGTGAAGTAGAACATGGAGCCTTCGCCCAGCGCGCACAGCAGGTAGTGATTACCGACCTGAAACTCCTCAGCACGGTGGGCTGCGTGCCGAGCGTGACCTTCTTCTTGATGGTCAGCACGCCGGTCTCCTGGTCCACCGTGAAGTAGAACATGGAGCCGTCGCCCAGCGCGCACAGCAGGTAGTGATTACCGACCTGAAACTCCTCAGCACGGTGGGCTGCGTGCCGAGCGTGACCTTCTTCTTGTTGGTCAGCACGCCGGTCTCCTGGTCCACCGTGAAGTAGAACATGGAGCCGTCGCCCAGCGCGCACAGCAGGTAGTGATTACCGACCTGAAACTCCTCAGCACGGTGGGCTGCGTGCCGAGCGTGACCTTCTTCTTGTTGGTCAGCACGCCGCACAGTGGGTCGAAACGGCTATATGAGGGACATAGGATTTTTTGTTACAAATTCCATTAAAAAAAATACCTGTCGAAAGACCTCGTCACTCTAATGAATAATTGTTATTAAACGATTTTCTCTAAAACTGATAGTTTGCCCGGAAAAAAATATTTTCGGTTTTTGTTGTATGGAATGAAATAGAAACTGCTAAAATTTGGCCAAGTCTTGACAGATCTTGCTTTAAAACTACTTTATTCTTATTCTTTGGCTTGTTGGCTATAACTTTATGCTATCAGCTCGCACCCAAACTTGCCCATTCAAAAGTTATAAGAATCCGAAAATTTAATAAAAATATTATTTTAATTGATTTTATAATGTTGTGGATTATCAAATATTTGACCAAAATAATGTGCTACATGAAAATTCTATGAATAAATATTGAAATTAACTTTAAAGTACTAATTCACCGAAGAGAAAATTATAAGTTAAGCACTTAAAAAAGGATATTTCATAGATTAAAACTGAAAATTATATTAAAATAACGTAAATTCAAACAAAGGATCTACAAAAATAAATCTTTCAAAATATAGCTTTCTTTATTTCTTTTTAACAATTCATTTTATTATGTATTTAATGTATCTCCTTAGCTATACTGTCTTTGTTGTTGGAAACTAATTACAAACAGTGAAAAATTAGCTAATCATCAGATAATTATAATATTTTATTCGGTGTTCTTTTCATTACGAATTATCTCCTCTGCAAATTATCTTTTCTATTTGCTAATTACTATATTAGTAATGTAATTAAATTGAATGACTCCACTTCCCTAATAATATACCTTAATGTAAGGGATAGGAAGAAGTAATTCCGACCTATATAAATAGGGGTTTCATTTATATAAAATCATTCAAAAATACGCATTTTGACTACCAAGACAACCTATAGTGTACCTAAATATTTTTGTGACAAATATGGAAGGTCTAGTGAATAATTTGGAATTGTTCATCGTGTTACGAGAACAGTTTGGATCTTTGGTGGATAATAAAAATCTCTTTTAATACCTCAAAGAGAAGCTGAATGTGAACTGGACTGAAGAAACAAGTAAAAATCTCCTGAATTTTTGTCAGAAGTTTTGTTCAATTGATTATTGTGGTTGATGGGAAAGATCAAATAGGCCTCTTAGTAATTTTTTTGAAGAGAAATGGAGATTGGCTTGAATCTGCTTTAATCTGGCCTGAAGACCTTATCTCCCAAACAGAAAATCTCCAACCCGATGATGTCAGTAAATATGTAGAAACTTTGGTACCTGCTGCACCAATAGCTTCAACGATAGATTATACAGATGATACAATTAGATAGATGATACAATAGATTCCAGCCAATCTCCATTTCTCTTAAAAAAAATACTAAGAGTTCTATTTGATCTTTCCCATTTACCACAAATATTTGAACAAAACTTCTGACAAAACTTCAGGAGATTTTTACTTGTTTCTTCAGTCCAGTTCACGTTCAGCGTCTCTTTGAGGTATTCAAAAAGACTTTTATTGTCCACCAAAGATCCAAACTGTTCTCGTAACACCATTAACAAATCCAAATTCTTCACTAGACCTTCCAGATTTATCACAAAAATATTTAGGCACACTGCAAGTTGTCTTGGTAGTCAAAATGCGTATCTCTGAATGATTTTATTTAAATGAAACCCCTATTAAATATAGGTCGGAATTACTCCTTCCTATCCCTATCATTAAGGTATATTATTAGGGAAGTGGAGTCATTCAATTTAATTACATAACTAATATAGTAATTAGCAAATAGAAAATATAATTTGCAGAGGAGATAATTCGTAATGAATAGAACAGCAAATGAAATATTATAATTATCTGATGACTAGCTGATGCCCGCGACTTCGTCCGCGTGGGTTTAGTTTTTAAAGTCTCTCGGGAACTCTTTGATTTTCCTGGATAAAAAGTAGTCTATGTCACTCTCCAGGTCTTCAACTATACCCATGCAAAAAATCACGTCGATCCGTAGCTCTGTTGCGGTGTGATTGAAGGACAAACCAACAAACCAACAAACACACTTTCGCATTTATAATATTAAGTATGATTAGCTAATTATTCACTGTTTGTAATAAGTTTCCAACAACAAAGACAGTTTAGCTAAGGAGATACATTAAATACATAATAAAATGAATTGTTAAAAAGAAATAAAGAAAGCTAAATTTTGAAAGTTTTATTTTTGTAGATCCTTTGTTTGAATTTACGTTATTTTAATATAATTTGCAGTTTTAATCTATGAAATATCCTTTTTTAAGTGCTTAACTTATAAGTTTCTCTTCGGTGAACTAGTGCTTTAAAGTTAATTTCAATATTTATTCATAGAATTTTAATGAAGCTCATTATTTTGGTCAAATATTAGATAATACACGACATTATAAAATCAATAAATTTTTTTTTAATTTTAGATTTTCGGATTCTTATAACTCTTGAACGGGCAAGTTTGGGTGCGAGCTGATAGCATAGAGTTATAGCCAACCAGCCAAAGAATAAGAATAAAGTAGTTTTAAAGCAAGATCTGTCAAGACTTGGCCAAATTTTAGCAGTTTCTCTTTCATTCCATACAACAAAAACTGAAAATATTTTTTTTCGGGCAAACTATCAGTTTTAGAGAAAAACGTTTAATAACAATTATTCATCAGAATGACAAGGTCTTTTGATAAATATTTTTTTAAATGGAATTTGTAACAAAAAATCCTATGTCCCTCATATAGTCGTTTCGACCCACTGTGCGCCGGTCTCCTGGTCCACCGTGAAGTAGAACATGGAGCCGTCGCCCAGCGCGCACAGCAGGTAGTGATTACCGACCTGAAACTCCTCAGCACGGTGGGCTGCGTGCCGAGCGTGACCTTCTTCTTGTTGGTCAGCACGCCGGTCTCCTGGTCCACCGTGAAGTAGAACATGGAGCCGTCGCCCAGCGCGCACAGCAGGTAGTGATTACCGACCTGAAACTCCTCAGCACGGTGGGCTGCGTGCCGAGCGTGACCTTCTTCTTGTTGGTCAGCACGCCGGTCTCCTGGTCCACCGTGAAGTAGAACATGGAGCCGTCGCCCAGCGCGCACAGCAGGTAGTGATTACCGACCTGAAACTCCTCAGCACGGTGGGCTGCGTGCCGAGCGTGACCTTCTTCTTGTTGGTCAGCACGCCGGTCTCCTGGTCCACCGTGAAGTAGAACATGGAGCCGTCGCCCAGCGCGCACAGCAGGTAGTGATTACCGACCTGAAACTCCTCAGCACGGTGGGCTGCGTGCCGAGCGTGACCTTCTTCTTGTTGGTCAGCACGCCGGTCTCCTGGTCCACCGTGAAGTAGAACATGGAGCCGTCGCCCAGCGCGCACAGCAGGTAGTGATTACCGACCTGAAACTCCTCAGCACGGTGGGCTGCGTGCCGAGCGTGACCTTCTTCTTGTTGGTCAGCACGCCGGTCTCCTGGTCCACCGTGAAGTAGAACATGGAGCCGTCGCCCAGCGCGCACAGCAGGTAGTGATTACCGACCTGAAACTCCTCAGCACGGTGGGCTGCGTGCCGAGCGTGACCTTCTTCTTGTTGGTCAGCACGCCGGTCTCCTGGTCCACCGTGAAGTAGAACATGGAGCCGTCGCCCAGCGCGCACAGCAGGTAGTGATTACCGACCTGAAACTCCTCAGCACGGTGGGCTGCGTGCCGAGCGTGACCTTCTTCTTGTTGGTCAGCACGCCGGTCTCCTGGTCCACCGTGAAGTAGAACATGGAGCCGTCGCCCAGCGCGCACAGCAGGTAGCACACGCCCTCCAGCACGCAGATCAGCAGGGAGCGGGGGATGATTTCTGACAACAAGATTTATATGAGCTAAGTTTAATCGTGATTGCTTCGTCTATATTTTAATCTATGATTAACACTGCAGACTGTCAAATTTTTTTGGACCTATTTTATTAACGCCATTTTGGCGCTGTAAGCAGTTTAAACGAGTGTCTCTGGAACTAACAATATTGCAAATGGCATACCAACCTCTACAATATATATTTTTTTTATTTTTTTCATTAATATGAGTATACATAATAATATATACTCACTAAAATTACAATCTAGCCTAATAATTTGGCTAATGAGTAATTTAACTTTAACCTAAACTTATAAATTATCTTAATGCTAAGAAGTAGTCCACTGACGCATCTTAGTCTTTCTTTATTGATTGAAGACACTTTGTTCATTGTTCTTTAAGGCAGCTTTTACACTATCACTAATCACTATTCACTACTGAGGACAAGGTTTTGTCCTTTTAAGTCTCCTCACTAACTGCGTTACGTCGAGCAGCTGGATCGCCTCAACGTTAACGTGATGGTGAAGCTGATGTTCGTGGGCTTCAGCGAATTTTGAAATTATTCTATCGACGTATTCAAATTTAAGGTCCCGGTGAATATTATCGTTTCTTATGTACCAAGGTGCGTTAACAATGTTCCTTAGTACTTTATTTTGAAATCTTTGAATAATTTGTGTGTTGCTCTTTTTGGTGCAGCCCCAGAGTTGGCACCCATAAGCCCAAACAGGCATTAAAACTTGCTTATAAAGCAGAACTTTATTGTGAATTGATAGCAAGGAATGTCTTCCTAGCAACCAATGCAGATTTTTATAGCTAGGACTACTTGATCTTCAATTTTAATAATTCGAAATAAAAAAACATAATATACACATCATAGGGCACTAGTCAAGGCCCGATGGGAACCCTGTGGGTTTCATCAGATTCTTGATGTAGAAAGACGCTGTACAAGAACACGTCTGATAGCATCTCCTTCAACATCTTCTTCTGGCGCAGGACTATTGTGATCATGTGTCACATTATGTGTAGCTATTGTATCTTCTTCACACAACATAATTATATTTATTGATTATATTGTGCAGGACCGCACAAGCATTCACCAACTTCCCTGCTTTTATCGGATGATAATGCCAAAGGCTTTGATGTCAAGCAGCGCCACCTTGATTTTAAAACTCCAAAACACAGTTCAATGGTGTTACGTGCACTGCAGTGGGTTCTTGTGTATAATTCTTCTGGGGTTCCATCAGCTGCCCCAAGGATCGGCGTCATTAGGTACGGCTTAAGGGCATACCCAGAATCACCTAAAAATTGAAAGCATATATTTCTTTTATATATTCTTTATAAGAAGCTTTTGTTATACATTTTCATCATCATTCAACCCATCAAAAATTGATGAAGTTATTGGCAAAAGCTTGTTAAAAACATGAGTGATAAGAATAGTCATACCTAGTAGCCAACAGTTTTCCCCACGGCTGGTTAAACTAGCCATGTAAGATTTAATTACGGACTGGTTCCAAATATAGCTATCATGCGATGCACCACCATATGATGCATCTACATGTAGTATTTTGAGGTTTGCATCACAAATCTGTAAAATAAGCTTATAAGAATACTAATCCAGTTTTTTTTCATTAATAACATTAGAATAAAAATAATGCATATACAGTACCACCATGACATTCAGGGAATGATAGCCCTTCCTGTTAAAATAGGCCTCCTCATGGTCATTTGGGAGGATCAAAGCAACATGGGTGCCATCGATGCACCCAATCACTCCAGGGAAGTTAAACCGATCCATATATCTAAAAAATAATTAATTAAAAGCTTAATTATTATAAGCTTTGCATTCTGATTAAAATCAATAATAAAAAAATACATACTGTGTCATTATTTCCTCTCTTTTATGTCTATTTGATGGAAATTGAATGTATTTTTGGATAACAGCCCTGGAGTTAAGGGCATTTGTCACCTCCTCCAAGCACATACTTAATGCGGATTGGCCCATATAATCGTAATGAGACACACCAACAAAGTGTTGGTGTGCTCCATTAGCATAGAAAGCTAATGCTGCTAGGATCTAAACAAAAAAATTTATGAATACAGAGTAAATAATAGAAATTAATTTAAACATTAATAATAATCGATATAATTTAGAGATCAACCTTTGCTTCAGCCTTTATGGCTGTATTCCTCTGACTTGGCACAAGTAGCGGAGCCAAGTCACTATAAAGAATTTCAAAACATTCTTTGTTTACACGAAAAATGTCAACAAATTCTGAATCCGGTAGAGATTTCAGATTAAAGTTATCTCTTATTTCTCTTCTGCTCTGTATAAGGGCACGCTTTTTTCTCTTGAGTTCAGCGTACCCTAACATAATGGCCCTTGATGCCATAATTATTTTATATCTGCAAATAATAGAGGCATTGTTTCATATAATATATTAATAGCCGACCCAGCGAACGTCGTACCGCCAACAAAAATATTTAGGGGTGGGTCACCCTTATCATTCAGGGGTATGAAAAATAGATGTTGGTTGATTCTCAGACCTACCCGATATGCACACAAAATTTCATAAAAATCGGTCCAGCCGTTTCGGAGGAGTTTGGTAACAAACACCGCGACATGAGAATTTAATATATTAGAATAGAAAGATGTTGGTAGGTACTTCTTACACATAAACACTCACAAACCTTAGCTAGGAAAACTACACATGCATAAGTAAGTATAATAAGTAAGAATACCAAACTGTATAAAAGACTTCGTAAATTTTTTTCATCCAAGATAAAAGATAATTATAAGTATAATAATTAACTTGAAATATGTACTTCACACACAAACGGCATTCAAACATTCAAACGGCAAACTTAAGAAAGTGTCAACTTATAAATTTAAAAAATATTCTTCAATGATTTTAACATTGTCTTACTTCTTATAATACTACTAATTGCTTTGCTAATTTGACAAATTATTTAATAAAGCTTTTTATAATACTTTAACAGAAAATATGAGTAATAAAACGATTAATGGACACCTTATGTCACCGATAAGAACACCTCACGGCTTGTATCAATGAAAGCCTAGTTTGACGTAACTTTTGTCTTAATCCATAAACGACATCTTACTTCAAAAGTCTTACCTACGTGGAACCAATTTTCAGCAATGTTCATACAAAAATTGTATCGATAGTGTACTGCATCAATGTCAAAACATTTTTTTGTCCTCAACGATCCTTTAAGGACTGTATCAATGATACGTGGAGCCAAAACCATGTTTTGACATTGATGCTGTCCTTTAATGATTGATATATTTCTTAGCCGGTCGCCCTGCTGGAACGCTGACAATTGACATTTTTTTTAATTTATTTTACGGCCCTGGATACTAGGTCCTTTATTGTGTTCTTGGTTCTGGCAGCGTGCTAGCAGCAAAACAATATACAGGGTGAGCCAGACCAGGTGGATATAAAATTTTTTTTAGATTGTTCACTTAGGGGCCTACCAGGACCCGGAAGGAAAAAAATCGGTTCCCACCCGATTACGAGAAAAAAATTTTTATTTAAAATTTTGGAAAATCATTGCTTTGACGAACTTTTAATTTTTTTTTAATTTTTCCAGTGACAATTTCCACAATTTTTTTATGGAATATCTTTACCTAATAACTGTACTCTCTTAGAAAAAAATTCCAGTCTGGTTAGCTGGTTTTAAGAGCATTAAATTTTAAATTATTTCAAGAAAATTAAGTTCATCCAAAATCTACAGAAAACTTTAAAATTCCATTAAAAATAAAAATCTCCAGCGCTATGCGCTGGTGATTTTTTAAAAACTGTAGCAACTTATTTTCTTTTGATTGCCAAAAGAAAAATTGTATGTCAATGTGCCGGATAAAAAGTTACGATTTTTCAAAAGTCTTCGTTCCTCATTCGTGTAAATAACGACCTTATTGAAAAACATGTTAATTGTTTGTGGAGACTGCAGTATGTCCTTTAATTTTAACTGCCTCGTTGGTCTCGTGTTTGACTGCGGCCGACGAGGTCCCGGGTTCGAGTCCCGGGTCAGACCATATCAAGTATTGGGGTTTTCCGTAAGAAAGTCTCAGTACTAGCCCGGAGTTATGAAGTTGGCGTTGTTTCACCCCCGTACCTTGGAGAGCACGTAAAGCCGTTGGTCCTGCGCCTAATCTCTCTTCGCCTGCGCCTAATCTCTCTCCGGTCGTGTCAAATTTTCCGTCCTATCGGGCTATGAGAGTAAAGAAACAGAGAGTGCACCTGTGTTGGCGCACACACTTGTGCACTTTAATGTCTCCCGCATAGATGGTAAATCTCTCTGGAGATAGGTCACCGTGGTCGAAACTTGGTCGGGAGGACATTAATCCTTTAATGATCACTGACGGTATCTACATTTTTAAGAGAAAGAAAAATAAAACAATGTTTTATTTTTCCGAATTTCGGTCACGGTGGCGGTCTATCTTCAGAGAGATTAACCATCTGTGCGGGAGATATTAAAGTGCACAAGTGTGTGCGCCAACACAGGTGCACTCTCTGTTTCTTTACTCTCATAGCCCGATAGGACGGAAAATTTGACACGACCGGAGAGAGATTAGGCGCAGTCGAAGAGAGATTAGGCGCAGGACCAACGGCTTTACGTGCTCTCCAAGGTACGGGGGTGAAACAACGCCAACTTCCTAACTCCGGGCTAGTACTGAGAATTTCTTACGGAAAACCCCAATACTTGATATGGTCTGACCCGGGACTCGAACCCGGGACCTCGTCGGCCGCAGTCAAACACGAGACCAACGAGGCAGTTAAAATTAAAGGACATACTGCAGTCTCCACAAACAATTAACATGTTTTTCAATAAGGTCGTTATTTACACGAATGAGGAACGAAGACTTTTGAAAAATCGTAACTTTTTATCCGGCACATTGACATACAATTTTTCTTTTGGCAATCAAAAGAACATAAGTTGCTACAGTTTTTAAAAAATCACCAGCGCATAGCGCTGGAGATTTTTGTTTTTAATGGAATTTTAAAGTTTTCTGTAGATTTTGGATGATCTTAATTTTCTTGAAATAATTTAAAATTTTTTTTTATTCGATGACAAGCTAGTCCTTGACTGCGATCTCACCTGATGGTAAGTGACGATGCAGTCTAAGATGGTAGCGGGCTAACTTAGGTAGGGGTATGGCAGTGAACATTCAACCCATACCCCTAATTGGTTTCTACACGCCATCGTGCCGGAACGCTAAATCGCTTGGCGGCACGTCTTTGACGGTAGGGTGGTAACTAGCCACGGCCAAAGCCTCCCACCAGACAAAAAATTTAATGCTCTTAAAACCAGCTAACCAGACTGGAATTTTTTTCTAAGAGAGTACAGTTATTAGGTAAAGATATTCCATAAAAAAATTGTGGAAATTGTCACTGGAAAAATTAAAAAAAAAATTAAAAGTTCGTCAAAGCAATGATTTTCCAAAATTTTAAATAAAAATTTTTTTCTCGTAATTGGGTGGGAACCGCGGGTCCTGGTAGGCCCTTAAGTGAACAATCTAAAAAAAATTTTATATCCACCTGGTCTGGCCCACCCTGTATTATTATCATGGAATTATTATGTACTACGACGTAGTACATAATAATTCCATGATTATTATACTCTTTGCAGCAAAATAAAAAAAAAAAATTTAAATTTTTTCCACGTAAATTTTTTTACGTAATTCAATAGTGTATTTGACTATATTAAAAAAATTCTTTTCAAAAAACCGACTTCTAACGCCACTACAAAGTATAAAAATAATTTTAGTTTGTCCACGTTTGTTGAAGTCGGGCGGGCCTTTATACAAACCATGAAACCGATGCGCGACGCTACAGAATATTATACCTAGACTCGTTTGTAGAAGTCGAGCGAGCATCGCGAGTCGGTTTTATAGTTTGTATTTTAGGCCCGCCCGACTTCAACAAACGTGGACAAACTAAAATTATTTTTATACTTTGTAGTGGCGTTAGAAGTCGGTTTTTTGAAAAGAATTTTTATTTTAAGCTTTTAAGTGTAGTATCCTGTGATTGAGGAGTTAGGACCTGGAGCTCCATGATGTAGTCCATACTTGTTAACTACAATATCAATTCGTAATCGAAATTTCCTAAATCGCCATAGTTTTAGCCTGCAGCATCAGGCTTGAGGAGTTGAAGGTTAAAATTTTTATGGGACCATTTCGCAAACATACTCTGTCGATTAAAAAAAATTCACGTGAATCGGTCCAGTAATCCCGGAGAAATCGGTGGACATACGTATAGAAAAAAAAAGAAAAAAAAAAAAAAAAAAAAGATACCGGCCGAATTGAGAACCTCCTCCTTTTTGGAAGTCGGTTAAAAATATCGTTTCATTTGGTGTCATAATAAAAGATTATTATCTAAAAACATTATTCCATACGACAAAACTAAAAAATAAAGTTTTATTTAATTAGAAAACATTAAATAAAATTGCTATAATTCCGGCCATGGTCACGTGATCGAAAACGTTCCGTGATCTTGAATGACGTCACAGTCCACACTACCTATGGGATGTGGAATTGTCTTTGTTTGAAATGTGAACTGTGACGTCATGAGAGCAAATGGAACGTTTCGGCGGCAATTTATTTTTTTGAATTTATTTCTCGATTTTTATGAAAAATACTGAAAATCATGCCGAAATATACGTTTTGTTAGCTTCAGCATAGCATTGTTAGATGATTTTCTAAAAGTAGTCAAATACCCTATTATTGCTACCTCGACAAAAGTGCTAACAAATTGGAAGAATCAACCACATATTTTCATCATCCGTCCCTTCCGTCCGTGGTGAGATAAGCATGGCTGGCACCCATGACCCACATGGCACCTTGCATTTAAAACCAAACCAGGAACACCTGCATGGAACTAGGAACTACGACCATACTCCATCTCCATAGCTCCACACCGTGTATTATCTACGCTCCACACTGCACCGTACACGAAGCTGTACAGTTTTGTATGGACAAAATGCGAATCTATGCGCACAAATGTGGTTCCAGCCTTAGTTTTACGATGTTCCCACAGGTGAATTTTGTTGAATGTTCTTGGACGAATAAGAATATGACATTATGAGCTTTTATATCTTGCAAGATAATAAGAACCACTTTCCGGCTGAAATTTTGCGATTTTTGTTACTTCAATTCGAGCGGTTCTTTTTTCACACGAGGCGATTGGGAAGCGATTTGATTTGGCAGTTGTTCAATAAAAATTGCCTCAGGCGAACGCCTTAAAATCACAAAAACTGAAACGAATTTGGTTGCTTCAATTAAACAATCGCTCAAAAAGCAACAAAATGTGACGTTCACACGAGGCGAATGAACGAATCAAACAAAAATTTTCAAAATATCTTCAATGAACAGAATTGGACCTGTTACAGTTTTATTATATTATAGATATTATAGATGTTACAGTTTTATTATATTATAGATGTGGCACAATCTATGAGCTATGTGTCATAGGGCACAATACTTTGTAGGTTTGGGATATGGCAACACTGAGGTTGGAAACAGGAAAAGGAAACGGAAAACTCAAAACTAGAAAATTCGTTATTCGCCTGTTTTTTTCTCTAGAGTATTTTGTTTTTTCATTTGAGCCCTTTCTTTATAAATTTATTAAAGGACTAGTTAAAATGTGCAAAAACCATTATTAATCAGTATTCACTAAAGAAGTTATCTTTAGTTGGTGTGGAAGTAATATCAAGTCATGAAGGTTAGTTTTTGTTTTTAACGTATTGGTAAGATACGCTAGTTGATCGGCGCTGATATTTTATGTGAATCTAATTATAAAAGTAAAGTCTAACTTGTATTTGATGACACTGCTATTATTTGAGTTAGCTAGTCTAGTCTCCACCAAAGACGAATTCTAGATCGGTGGTCTCAACTCTCAATTCATTTTGATAATACCGGTGCTCATGTTACCTAATAATAATATAATGGTTATTTGCAAAAGCACCACAAATAATTGATCATTGCTGTGTTTTTTGATGTGTAGATGGTTCTTGGCTGCCATTTGTGACGTGGCAGTCCTAAGATCGTAGCGGGCTGACTTGGAACGTAACCCTAACGTGACGACCACCCTGGCGCAGTGGTGAGCGCTGTGGTCTTATAACTGGGTTTCGATTCCCGGCGGGGTCAATTTGGGAATTTATAATTTCTGAATTGTCACTGGTCTGGTCTGGTGGGAGGCTTTCGTTGGCCGTGGCTAGTTAGGTACCACACTACCGTCAAAGACGTGCCGCCAAGCGATTTAGCGTTCCGGCACGATGACGTGTAGAAACCGATTAGGGGTATGGGTTGTATTTTCACTGCCATACCCCTTCCAAGTTAGTCCGCTACCATCTTAGACTGCATTGTCACTTACCATCAGGTGAGATCGCAGTCAAGGACTATCTTGTCATCGAATAATAAAAAAAAATAACCCTAACCCTATGTATTACAGATTGGTACCCACGATGGATATTTCATTGCGACGAAGTTCTCGCATGCTTCGTGCTCAAACAGTTACCTGAATACAAAGATGCTGAGATTGTCTGAATTAGAGACCACGAGAAGCTCATGTGCTGTGACATAGGGAGCTGAGTTCAGTCGAGAGAAGAAGCGTTATGACCACCATCAGAGGGAGTTCACTGAGACTAAGCTCTTTGAGACCTGAACTGAAGTATTAAGTAAGTAAAATCATCACTTATATAGTATGCATACACTGAAACTGAACCATCAGCCGATTTTGGATCAGTACTTTACCAACAACTGTCTTGGATGTGACTTCGATCATATATGGTTCTGCCATTACCTAATAATAATTATTTGACGTTATACTAACCTTATTGATATTTTTACATTTTAACTAGCTGACCCAGCAAAATTTGTACCTCTGACAAAAATATTTAGGGGTGGACCCACCCTTATCATTTATAATAATAATAATAATAAAGCTTTTTATTTCCATTATTACATTTAACACATAAATAATACAAATGAAATAATACTAGTTTCCCTTATCATTTAGGGGTATGAAAAATAGATGGCCAACTCTCAGACTTACCCGATATGCACACAAAATTTCATAAAATCGGTCCAGCCGTTTCGGAGGATTCTGTTAACAAACACTGCGACATGAGAATTTTATATATTAGGCAAAATATGAGTAGTCCCTTTGATGTTGTTATAACAGATTTTGACTGTATTTATTTAATTTGGTTTCTGATCATTGGCAAAAACAGATATATGTACCTAATAGTTATTCTTAAAATCTATTTTAACAAAGTTGCATGGGTTAAATCTGCTTGGCATGTAGCTGCCTACAAGATATTATGAAAAACTTATTACAATGTATTAGCTACATAACATTGTAAAATGATTTGAATTTTGAAAAGAGCAACTGCTGAGTTTCTTGCCGGCTCTTCTCAGCAGATTCTTCTTTCCGAACCGGTGTTAGAGTTATGACGTGGTTTGGCCTACGTGAAATAAATAGTTATGAATTTTTATTTTGCATTAAAATAAGAAAATTTCGGGTTTTGGCCATAATGAGAGTCGCGAAACTGAAGTGGAAATGGGCGGGCCACATAGTTCGAAGAGCTGATGGTCGTTGGGGGTCCCAAGGTGTTGCAGTGGATACCCCGCACTGGGAAAGGCAGTGTTGGCAGACCCCCCACCAGGTGGACCGACGACATCAAACAAGTCGCAGGGAGCCGCTGGATTCAAGCGGCGCAAGACCGAGGCCTGTGGAGGTCCATGCAGGAGACCTTTGTCCAGCAGTGGACGTCTATAGGTTGATAAAGCAGAAAAAGAAAATTTCTGTAAAGATAAGATTTGGTTGTTAATGGAAATAAGACATGTATAGGTAGCAGCACGCAAGTCTAGCGGTGACCGTTATTGCGCAGAAGTCGAAAATAAGGTATCATGACACTGATTGGCTCTCCAGTCGCATTCCGGCCGTCGTCAGCCTGTCGTCGCGCGACAGTACCCCATACACAGCTATTTTGTTAACCGACTTCCAAAAAGGAGGAGGTTCTCAATTCGGCCTGTATCTTTTTTTTTTTTTCATATACAATTCACCTATAAAATTTTGTATATTTGTTTGGAGACCCCAATAGATTGTTATAGTTCTTGAAATGCACGAGGGCGACTGACTTATGGTTGTGTGTGTGTCGTATCTGTATAAGTGTGAGCGAGCGCAATGCTCGCGCCTGCCCGCTCCCACCTAGGCTTTGACAGGCACGCACACTTATGCAATGTGCATGTACACGAAGTAACCACGAGTAAAGCTCACTCACTCGCCTTCGTGAATTGTAAAAACTGTATTATATTAAGTGAATAGACCAGACAACACGTCGTCAGACAGTCAGACAACAGTGTCGTGTGATGCGGGTTGTTACGTTCCCTCAAATATGGTTGAGCGAAGCAACGGCTGGGTCATGCGTCATGCTCGTGAACGGGTGCCGCCGTCTGGAATGGGCTACTTTCTGTCTGTCCATCTTGACATGTAGGTATTGAATAATTTTATTGTAAGTAGTATGCATTTGTGGAACTTTCCCTCATTGTGGAAACACTGCATGCACACAGCACAGCATAGTATCTATTGTATGGTAAACTTGGTTTAAAAAGAGCAACCGCAGAGTTTCTTGTCTTCTTGTCCGTCTTAACGTGTTGAATTATAATTAGGTATGCTTTTGTGGAACTCACTGTGGAAACACTGCATACATAGCATAGTATCTATTGAATTGTGGACTTGTTTTGAAAAGAGCAACCGCAGAGTTTTCTTGCTGGTTCTTCTCGGCAAGAAGGGCATTCCAAACCAGTGGTAGACTCATCGACAATTCAATTGCACTTTTAAAAAAGTTTGAATAAACATTTATATTTCAATTTCTTGGCAAGAAGGGCATTCTGAACCAGTGGTAGACTCATCGCCGATTCAAAAGCACTTGTAAAAAAGTTTATTTGAATAAGAAATATTTCTATTCTATTTTGTGACTGCAATCATTTCTGATTAGCCGACACTCTCGCTGCTGGCTAAAATTCATTGTTGCAGCAAAAATACCTTAAGTGTGGGTGTGCGCTCGTTAACAGTAAACAGATTTGATTTTTACAGTAGTAGATCAAGTTTCAATTATCCGAAAAAAAACACGCAAAAATTACATCATACTGCCAAGGGACGGGCTTGGGCAAAAACATAAAATGATGAAAGTTCGATAATAAAAAATCGCGAAGTTAGGTCTAATTTTTAACCAATATTCATTTATTTTCAATGTGTTGCATGTTACAGAGCCAAAATTTTTACATTAAATTCCGATTGATATTATCAAGAGAGTTAGCCTAGCGAATTGAAAAGAAAATGAATATTTTACGAGTTACAAAGTATTTTGCCGCTTACTACACTCTTTTTTTTGTCGCGCCTCACATGTGGTTGTGGCTATGTTTTATCTCATCGCGAAATCTGTTTTTTTTTTGGGGTTACACGCGCTCTTAAATCAGCCAGTCTAAAAAATCACAACACGGTATTGAGTACCATAACCCTGAATACTAATCTTAATATAATTATATATTTCTTGTGTGCGTGTGTATGTCACTGAACTCCTCCTAGACGCCTGGACCGATTTTGATGAAATTTTTTGTGTGAGTTCAAGGGGATTCGAGGATGGTTTAGATTCACAATTTGGTCCATTTAACTAATTTTTCATTTATAAGTAGTGGGGGTACGAAGTTCGCTGGGTCAGCTAGTTTATTTATATTTTTGATGAATCCATTTCCAGTATAGAAAAATAATTGTATTGCTAGTGAAAATGTTTAAATTATGTACTTGCATAAAAAATAATTGTATATAACTGTCATTTGGACGATTTCAACACTGAATGAAATCAAATCAGCATCAAATCTATCGTCATAAACATATTATTAAGCATATTATTTTGGGATTTAGTTCATTAAAATTATGTACCTAATAATAATAGTCCGGGAGGAATCGGCGCATGAGTACCGAAAACTATTTCACCTCAATTTTTTTATGCGATCCTCTTCAAATGGCCCTCCTAATTATATAAATGCATGTTGCCAGGGCGCCACCTGGTGCCATATTGTTTAAACCGAAATTATTTAAACAATTGCAAGGAATTGTTATTTTTCAACCGGACAAATTTTTTTTATATTTATTGAAATACCAATAAAAAAGGTCCTATGACTTTTCACGATAAAGTTAATATTTTTAAAGATATGAATTTTTAAAGGTTCGAAAAATCTCAAATTTGAGTACTTTCGACCCATGAAAAATATATAATTATAAATTATGTTTTTTTTTTAATATATTTTTTCATGGGTCGAAAGTACCCAAATCATAAGTTTCATAGTTTAAGGATCATAAGTTTCGCTTTAAATAATAGGAACAGTAACTAACCTCGCGTGGGGCAGTCTGGTGTATTCCATAAAACTCTCGACTCTCCAGCATATATGAAGAAAATTGGGAGACTGAGAGTTTCGTTTCTAATAATAGGAACAGTTACATGACATCCTGAGCTATTTAGGTCGTATTGCCCGACCCCTACAATGCATTGCCACTTACCATCAGGTGAGATTGCAGTCAAGGACTATCTTGTCATCGAATAAAAACCGGCCAAGTGCGTGTCGGGCCACGCGCAGTGTAGGGTTCCGTAGATGCAAGTCAAATATTGCTGACCTAGAATAGTGCTTTTATTTATTTAATCTAGAAAAAACAGATATAAATCCTTAACTTATGAACCCTTCTTAGCCATGATAGTTTTCCTATGGAATTCTTTATAATATATACTACAGCTGTGAATTTTTTACGTATAATATAAGCAACCATTTACCTGGCTGAGTGGAGATACTTGACTAATAAAATTTAGCAATTTAAAATATCATATTTCACAAACGGATCGAAAAATGGTGTGAATCAAATCAAATCAACACACCCACAATATTTTCGAAAGACCTATTCAACGACACCCCACAATATGGGATAGACGAGACAAAAATTCATCCCCACTTCTCATGTAGGGGTGGTACCCTAAAAAAATTATTTTTCACAATTTTATTTCACCCCTTTGGTGGCGTGATTTGTTGGTATATACCCTTGTCAATACCAATAAGTAGTTTCTGAAGTAAACTGCGGACGGACGGACGGATAGACGGACATGGCGAAACTATAAGGGTTCCTTGTTTACTACGTACTGTACCCTAAAAAAGGTCGAGTTATTAAGCTTTAGTTGTAATCTTGTTTTAGGAAACCTTCGAACAACAACTGGTGGGGCGAACGAGGCGACGACCTCGGCGAGGTGTCCGGTATACAGGGCTGTATCTTCTGCCGCAGCACAGGCTTCATTGGCGGAAACGCCACACGAGCAGGCGCTTTAGCCATGGCCATAGGCAGCCTAAACGCAATTTAATATAAATTATAATATCTGTCGCAGTAAGAGCGATATGATCGTCTTTGTCAGTCAGTGTAAAGTAATATCCAAATTATGTGTTTGTTACTGCACAAAGGTATCATCTTAGTATAGAATTCTAAATACCAATGAAATACATGGCTTTTTGCTTTATGTTTTAATTTAATTTATAACATGAATAATATATGAAACTGCCAAAAAATACATCTGCGCTTGTACATTAAGGCGCTGGAGTGGTGACCCCGTACCGGGAAGCGCAGTGTTGGCAGACCCCCTCCCCACTAGGTGGACCGACGACATCAAACGAGTCGCAGGGAGCCGCTGGATACAGGCTGCGCAAGACCGAGTTCTGTGGAAGTCCATGCAAGAGACCTTTAACCAGCAGTGGACGTCTATCGGTTGACAAGAAGAAGAAATACATCGAGAGCTGAGCTCGGAGTATCCTTGCGAGATCAACTCGGCAATGAAAAGATCAGCAGGAGAACCAAAGTCACCGACATAGCTCAGCGAGTCGCGAAACGGAAGTGGAAATGGGCGCACACATAGTTCGAAGAGCAGCTCGGTCGTTGGGATCCCAAGGTGCTGGCGACCTTGCTTCAGAAAGCGCAGTATTGCCAGACCTCTCACTGGGTAGACCGACGACATTAAACGTCGCAGGGAGACGCTGGATACAGGCGGCGCAAGACCGAGGCCTGTGTCTGTCTGAAGTCTGCAAAAGGCCTATGTCCAGTGGACTTCTATCTGTGGATGAAGAAGAGAAATACATCGTGGTGGCTGGCTCCTAGTTGGTAAAGATGGTACTTTTCACTTTCATGATTTCAAAAACAATTACTGTAATAAAAAATATCATGTTCGTGTTGTTTGAATTGGGTCGTAAGTTTGTAAATTGTATGGAGTTGATTTTTGACAAATATGTAATATCGTTCCTGTGTAAAAAAAAAAATTCAAGGTTCCTGTGTAAAATAACATAAAATAAAACATCTTGATGATATAGGGTAAAACCCGGATAGTTGCCCCACTTTTCAAAAAAGCTCTATCATAAAAAAAATATGTTAGTTGCCTACTATAGCGAATAGTAGCCTAACGTAAAAAATGCTTTGCAGGATACTTGCCTCGGGTGGGGATAGTCGCCTACCTAAATATAAATTTCTTCTTAAAAATCAGTCTATTATTTACTGCAATCTTTTATTAAGTAACTACTAATCAACATTATAAAAAATATTAAGTTTTATACTTTAAAACCTTAAAAATATAGCAAAAATAGCCTCCAAACTTAAAGTTACATAAGTTATTAACAAAAATTCCAGGGTTTTTAACTTTCCACATCTCATGCAATGGTTTTTGAATGTTGCACAGGTTTCATGCAACCACATTCGACACATGTCACATTGAATCCAATCTGATATCGATTTAGTAAAATTGTAATTCTCAAAATTCATTCTACGCAATAATCATTAAGTGAAATATTTTTAATTGTATGTTTTATTTTTAAATTAGCATTTTTGACTTTTAATATTTCCTCTCTCATCGATTTTTTGTCCTTTGTTCTTTTGGTTGGTAGTCCTATGGTGGCTTTTCCTTTGGATGATTTTGGACTTATGATATTTTCATCATTTTCACTATCAGAACTATAAATTTGTATTCTTCTCTTCCGTAAAAGTCTTGATTTGGTCAGTTTAATAAAATATGTGCTGTCGGATTCAGTGCTGGTAATATTGATACATCTTTTGGTTTTTTATTTTTTTGCAATTGTCCTCTTTTCTTCACAATGCTTTTGTTGCTACTAGCTGGTTGGTTTTCTTCTGTTTTAAAATCTTTATTTGTTGCTGCCCTATTTTTAGTTTGTTATTTTATTTGTTTTCTCTTCTTTTTTCTTCTGAACAAATCGTCAAAGAATTTATAGTTGCGGATAGTTGCCCCTAGGGCAATAAAATAAATAAAAATAATAATAATAAATAAAATAAATAAAAAGTATTTAACAATTAAACGTAATAAATAGTGTAATTTGAACTCTAATGCATGCAATGAAACAAAAAGTTGGCTGAAACCACAATCAGTAACAAAAATATTCAATTTTTCAAAAAGAAATTACTTACCAATATAATTATGACGCCCGTCGAAGTTTCGCCGCGGAAGATTTTCGCTCGCACGGACGAAACGCGTGCACTTATACTGACGATTTACATGTCATTGAGGTCTGCGGGAAGGGCTCTTACAATTATTATAGTAAAGCGCTAACGCCACTAACGTCCCTAACATAGTGTATTCAAAACCGGGGCAAGTATCCCACTGAGGCAACTATCCGGGTGTTACCCTAGGCCAGTGGTGGGCAGTGGTTTTTTAATGAAGGCCACAAAGTTTAAAAAGTTCTAGAGGAGGGCCAGAATTATAGAAAAAATGCAATTTGCGTTAAAGCTTTGAATCATAATTCTATAAAAACATTTCAGCATTACACACTTTGACTTGTGTGCAATACTGTGCAAAAATAAATAAATAAATACAAAGGTATTTATTTATTTATTTATTTTTGCACAGCCTTAAATAATAATTAATTTAACTTTTATTCGAAGGCCTATAGGCATAATATGGAATTGTTTTTGATTTTCCATAATACTTTCGAAAGCAGGTTCCAGCTGTGACGAAGCAACTTTCAGCAGTGCGAAAAGGTGTCCATCAGTCAATCAGTTTCTGATTGATTTTTTCCGCAATTTCGTGGTCGAAAAAGTCTGTTCACACACATAAGACGACGCAAAAATCGCCATAATTTTCTGGGCGTGAGCAATAATCGTCTTTGGGAATTCAGCTTTCGGCAGGGCTCTATAAAAATCTAGTTTTGTGGAATTCAAGAACAATTGCTTTAAATGGGTACTGCACTGCATTTTAATAATTTCCAACTGTAATTCCGCAATTTCGTGGTCGAAAAAGTCTGTTCACACACGTAAACGACGCAAAAATCGCCATAATTTTCTGGGCGTGAGCAATAATCGTCTTTGGGAATTCAGCTTTCGGCAGGGCTCTATAAAAATCTAGTTTTGTGGAATTCAAGAACAGTTGAGGCATATAGAATCAAGGGCAGCTAAGTGCCTTCATATCCAATTTGCAGGAAACAAAAAAAACGTTTTTCTAGTCTCAGAGTTAGGGTTCTCATAATGTTCTGGGCTCTGATTATAGGGTCTGTGAAATGTTAGTAGTTTTGGTTATTTTTATCTACCAGTTCCAAATAATAAGATAAAAAATATCAAAAAAGCAAAACCCTTAACTGTTATTGATACTGACGCCTGAACTTAGCTGTATTTGATTCTTACTCTAATGAACTTGGCTGTCTTTGATAATGACTGGCGTCATCTTGATTTTGCAATATTAGTGATGTTCCCAACACAGTTCGATATTATCACAGCCCAGAATGATGTCAAACACATTATTTTTAAATTTGAAATAAAATAAAATAAAAAAACTCTTAATCAGACTTTTCAATTCTTCTTGGAACAAAATTATTCTCTTAGGCACTAAAAACTTTTCTTATTATAAATAAGATGTTTCTTCTTAAAATTAAATTCTTAAATCCGCCGTATCATCTCTGCTTTCACAATAATTTTCATCATCATCTTCCTCTTGTCTTTCTTGAATAACTGGTGACTTAATAATATTTACATATAACTGACATTCTTCTTTGGTTTCCCATTCAGCACCAAAATGCTTTTTTAATAGTGCATCAACATCTGTTATTTTTGCACGATTTATAGGTGCTCCTAGTGGCAAGGTCGATGGGCGAATCGTATTGGTCTTCATGCCCATTTTACAGAGATTTACTGCTTTGCCTATATCTGAACGAAAGTACAGTTCACCACGAATAAGCACATTTCCAGGATTTTTGGATCCAGCCATTGCTTCGCTCGACCATATTTGAAGAGATAAGCTGTCCTTGTGCACGTCCTTTATACCTTTCTTACATTGTTTTTTATATTACTGGTACTAAATAAATAAATAAATAAATAAATAAATAAATAAATAAATAAGAGAAGGTAATCATATCATAAGCCTGTTCCTGAAGTAACTGAAAAAATACTTTTGCCCTGAGCTTGTGGATTCTTTTCTCGATCATCAGGGATTTCTTTCTGGTCTGGTCGTTTTCTATTTTAATTTTTCCGTCCAACTCAATACACTTTGAGCAAACATCTGTTCTTGGGTTGCCGAATCCTAAATTGAAATCTCGGTTGAATATTGCACGAAAATAACTCTTCTTTACAATTGACTGACTGTGTTCAGTTTTAAACATCTTATACAGTTTATTTATACTTAAATCACTATGAAGATATTTTCGCTCTTGAGTTGCTGATCGGCAGTAATGTGATTCTATACATTTTGATTTTAATAATAAACTGTCAAACTAGTTCCTTCTGCTCCTTATACTTGTCTATTTTATGGTTTCCACCTCTGTTTTCTCTGGGACACTGTCCAGTATAATAAAAAGCCTTCATTACAAATTCCACTCTATATTTCTTTATTCTAAGAGAACTAAAAAAAAAATTTTGGCAAACAGTCACAAACTCTTTCTTGCTGTTAAAAATTCTGTACTGAATATTAAAATCCCTTCTAAGTCTCTTATTTTGGCTAGGACGTCATTTTTAAATTTTTTTTTATTTGATAGCACTTAAGAAGAAAAGCATCTTGCACGCTTTTTTTCTTTGAAGCATAAAATGATTGGTGAAATTTTAAAAGTTAATTCATTGTCAGGCTTGTACATTTTAGGATTGGGTTTTTATGCGTACAGTTAACTCGTTCAGGTAAACTAGTTGAGGAGTATCTGTGAAAAATTAACATTTATTCAGCTTTTTAACAACAACAAAGCAAAAAATACAAAGGAATTCCAAAACACAAAAACTTAACCACTAGCCTATATTATTTTTGTATGAATAAATTACAAAAAAGTAAGTAGTAGCTAAGTAGGTATATTATGTTGTAGCTGAAAAGGCTACTGCCTCAGCATAATGCTACAGCATTGGAATGCTGCGGCGCTGATTTTCAGGCATAGCCTTTAACCACGTCGCGGCCCGACCATGCGACAGTTAAACAAGATAAGTAATAGGTAACAAGAAATATAAAAAATTAACAGATATTAGCATAATAATAATATATAATATGTTTATGTTACAGTTGATACAATGGTAATTATGGATATCTTATAAATAAATAGTTATACCTAAGTGCATAAACTAAGTATTACACAACAAATTTTAAAATTATTAAAATTTTTTTTTTAATTTTTAAAAAATTTACCTTACTCGGACCGCCGCGCCGCAACCGCCGAATTTTTTCCAGAAGGGCTTTTTTTTACTGTATCTCTAATTTTTTTGAAAATAAGGCTTACTCAGTCCGCCGCAACCGTCGGATCAGCTCCAAAAGCGCTCTTCTTTTTTTCATCGAATCTTTTCCAGAAGGGCTTTTTTTGAAAATAAATTATAGCCTATGTTGCTTCCTGATAACTCAGCTTTCTATTGGTGAAGAGGCTTACCTCATGAAGGATTATACGGGCTTACTTACTAATTCTTGGATCCTTTTTTCCCTTCTTCTTCCTGAAAGTGAAATAGAATAAATAAAAGGAAAACCAACAAACAAACACACTTTCGCGATTTTCACAAATTCTGCTACCGAAAATGGCTATATGGGTTTATTTACCTTACTCGGACCGCCGCAACCGTCGAATTTTTCCAGAAGGGCTTTTTTTTACTGTATCTCTTATTTTTTTGAAAATAAGGCTTACTCAGTCTGCCGCAACCGTCGGATCTGCTCCATTAGCGCTTTTGAAAATAAATTATAGCCTATGTTGCTTCCTGATAACTCAGCTTTCTATTGGTGAAGAGGCTTACCTCATGAAGGATTATACGGGCTTACTTACTAATTCTTGGATCCTTTTTTCCCTTCTTCCTGAAAGTGAAATAGAATAAATAAAAGGAAAACCAACAAACAAACACACTTTCGCGATTTTCACAAATTCTGCGACCGAAAATGGCTATATGGGTTTATTTACCTTACTCGGACCGCCGCAACTGTCGAATTTTTTCCAGTAAACGAACCTCAAGTAAGAAAAGACGTGTTTAATTAATCCAAATAGTATCCCCGGGACCACACCTCATGGCGACCCTGCCAGGATAGTCCAAGTACTGCCTCAGGTCTTTGTCCACACAGTCCTTGATGGCTTTCTCTATAGCGTCCGACCATTCCTTGTGCCCCTCCAGCCATTTCCTGAGATGAGCTCTGTAAGCCTCTTTGTTGAGAGATTGCTTGTCCGTTAGAAACCCGGACTTTTCAAATACGCACTGCACGTCGTTGCATAGACCAGGAAGTTTTGGATTAGAACATTCGCTGAGAGGCTTCGGATCACCGAGTTCCGGAATATCTGATATGGGTTTAAGAGTTGCTCCTCTGCTCCGTTCTTGGATGAAATCTGCATCCACTCCCTTTAGCCGTACTTCATTCTGGATCTGTGTGTCCTGCTCAACTACGGCTTGAGACACCATAGTCTACGGCTGGGGACGGCTTTGTATCCAGTTTTGTTTCATTCTGCGTACCTTCTGAAGCAAGGCTTTGTTACGTTTTATTAACTCTGTTTTTTCTCTCCTGCTCTAGTTTAACTTCATTCTGGATCTGTGTGGCCTGCTCAACTACGGCTTGAGACGGCTTTGTATCCTGCTCAACTACGGCTTGAGACGGCTTTGTATCTAGTTTAACTTCATTCTGGATCTGTGTGTCCTGCTCAACTACGGCTTGAGACGGCTTTGTATCCTGCTCAACTACGGCTTGAGACGGCTTTGTATCTAGTTTAACTTCATTCTGGATCTGTGTGTCCTGCTCAATTACGGCTTGAGACACCATAGTCTACGGCTGGGGACGGCTTTGTATCCAGTTTTGTTTCATTCTGCGTACCTTCTGAAGCAAGGCTTTGTTACGTTTTATTAACTCTGTTTTTTCTCTCCTGCTCTAGTTTAACTTCATTCTGGATCTGTGTGTCCTGCTCAACTACGGCTTGAGACGGCTTTGTATCCTGCTCAACTACGGCTTGAGACGGCTTTGTATCCTGCTCAACTACGGCTTGAGACGGCTTTGTATCTAGTTTAACTTCATTCTGGATCTGTGTGTCCTGCTCAACTACGGCTTGAGACGGCTTTGTATCCTGCTCAACTACGGCTTGAGACGGCTTTGTATCTAGTTTAACTTCATTCTGGATCTGTGTGTCCTGCTCAACTACGGCTTGAGACGGCTTTTTATCTAGTTTAACTTCATTCTGGATCTGGTTTTATCCCTTCTGCACTTAAAATATGCCCTACATATTTTACTTCTGTGACCCCAAACTGACATTTTTCTTTATTAAACTTAACTCCTGCCTCTTTCGCCCTTTCTAAAACCTTCTCTAACCTTTGGTTGTGCTCCTTTAAGGTCTCACCCCATACTATTAACTCATCAATGTACTGCTCAACACCTGCAATATCTTTAAACAAGTCTGAAAAACATTTACTAAAAACTTCCGGGGCTGAATTTAAACCAAAAGGTAATCTTTTGTAACAATACCTACCAAAATCCCCTGCGTTAAATGTAGTATATAATTGACTATTCTCTGACAGTTTTATCATATAAAATCCTTTGGAAGCATCTAACACACTAAAATATTTAGCTCGAGGCATTTTAGCTACTAATTCCTCAAATGTGCTCATTTTATGTCTCTCTCGTACTATAAATTTATTCAGGTGTTGTGAGTCTAAGCAAATCCTAATCTTATTAAGAGGTTTTTTCGTTACCACCATGGAACTCACCCATTCTGTAGGCTCCTCAACCTTCCTGATAACACCTGCCTTTTCCATCCTATCAAGTTCCTGTTTGATTCTACTTTGAAGTTGAAAAGGAATTTTTCTAGGTCTCTCAGCTACACGCGTAACTCTACCAGCCTTGACGCGCTTATAGGCTCGTATAAGAGCGAGCCGAGTTCATCGGAATATACACGGTGAAAAATTAGTGGTTTTAAGGCCATCGCGAGATGAATCGCCTGCATTACTATCGAGTCCACTTGGTTTTTTTTTAAGCAGTAGGTATTTCTTTGAATTTAAAATAAAATTCGAAAAAAAACTCGAAACTGTGAGAAACAGTACTAGCGGTTTGTTTACTACGCGGCGCCACACACAGTACTGCCGTTTTTAAAACTTTTCTACCTAATATAACTACATCAGCTGATAGCCGTACCAAGGTGAACGACCTCCATGTCAGGTGTAGCACTGGCAACACCATAGTCTACGGCTGGGGACGGCTTTGTATCCAGTTTTGTTTCATTCTGCGTACCTTCTGAAGCAAGGCTTTGTTACGTTTTATTAACTCTCTGTTTTTTCTCTCCTGCTCTAGTTTAACTTCATTCTGGATATCGTCTATGTAATTGACTGTAAAATCAGTAAGCTTATACTTGCGTAAAATGTTACTTAAGATCCTTTGAAAAATAGCTGGTGAAGTCTTCAAACCGAAGGGTAAACATGTCCATTGATAGTGTCCATCCTGGGTGACAAATCCGGTCTTCATCCTATCTTCGACCCTTAGCGGTATAGACCAGAAAGCTGAGTTTATGTCTAATGTCGTGAAGTATTTTGAGTTTCTTGTCTTCGTCACCAAGTCGTTAATCAGTGGAAATGGTTGTGCTTCTGGCACCACAATTTTATTTAGGTCTCTAAAATCTATACATAACCTAGATTTTCTGTTATCTTTTTTTTTGAAAGTTAAAGTGACTGGTGCTGCAAATGGACTATATGATTCCTCTATGAGTTTTTTGTCAAGTAACTTTGCTACTTGATCTTCTATTTCCTTTTTGTCTTCACTTGAACACCTATAAGGCCTTTTACTACAGTATTTGTCCATGAGTAGGTCAATACGTGCATCATATTCTCTGACAGTTCCGATGTCATATTTGTCCTTTGCAAAGATTGCTTTGTAAGTATCTATTAACCTGTATATTTCTGATTGTTGTTCAATATTTAAATTATCCATACTCAATCGGAAATCTTCCTCTTTTATGTGTTCATTGAAATTTATTGAAGAATTATTTGTTTCATATTTCACTTCCTTAGAAGTATTGTTTTTATTTATATCCTCATTTATGGAATTTATTTTTTCTTCAACAATTTCTTTCCTTTTTTGGGTTATTTTCAAATGTTCATCTTGAACCAATTTGAATTGTTTTATAATGTCTAATCCGATTATAAAATCATACTTAAATTCTTCTCCATCAAGTATGTAAACATCAGCATTTTCCTCAATATCAAAAATTTATATTTTAATCGTTGTCAAACCATTAGCTTTTTTAACACCATTAATTGTGGTTAGATTATCACATCTAGAATTATCTTCTCCTTTTAGTCTTACTAATTTAGAATGTATTATAGAAACATTCGAGCCTGAATCATATATTCCGAAAGTTTCTAATTGTGAGTTTAATAATAGTTTGACTTTAATTAATGGTGTTGTTATTAGTTTTTTTTGTCATTATTCAATTCAACATCAATCACTGAATTGTTGATGGCTTTGGTGTCGTTTTTCTTATTATTATTAACTTCTATTTTTTTGAACCAGCATTTCTCTTCGGGATGGAATCGACTGCCTTTATTTAAATTTTCACAAGTTTTACATGGCTTAATTTTCTCAGGTTTTTCTTTAAACTCATAGGTATTTTTCTTTTTAATGAAACTCTTCTTGTTTGCTATGTGTTCATATTTTCCAATTTCATTGTACAGGCTTGAAGTTGTTTTCACATCTTCTCTATCAATTTTATCCATAATGTAATCTGGTAATCCTATTACAATAAGATTTATCATCGTCTGGGTATCAATGTGTTTATTAATTTCTAATAACAGTCTTTCTTTTTTTGTAGCATATTCGAGTAATGATCCTGCTTGAAATCTAAATGTAAAGGCATATTTAACTTGAGACCAACCTTTATTTCCATATGTCTCACAAAAGTTGTTCTTCCATATTGCCCACTCTGAGTTCACGGTCACTTTTATCAACATACTGCTATACCAATCTAAGCACTGTTTTTCCAGAAGGTGTTTTAAAATCCCAATTTTGTCTTGATCCTATACAATTTCGAATCTTTCACACTCGCTTTGGAATTCATTAATCCACTGGTCAGCACATGATGTTTTATTTGAAAACTTTTCAATCAAAAACTTTTCCGCTATTTTCCCTATATTCTTTTCCTGAGGCACGTTGCTATTATTTGTATCTTGTGAAGGCATCGTCTTTATTGTTATCTCCTCCAAATACTGGTCACCAAACTGTACATTTTCACCTTCATCTAGGTATATTTTCTTTAAATCTGAAGTCAGAGGAATCCATACGGACCTTGTTTGGTGCCTTTTTTTTAAAGAATTCTTTATTTTAGTAAACACGTCTGATGACACTATAGCACTGTGCTTACTTGCAGGTTTCAACTCATCCGGGATCTCAAAAACACACCCGTCCGGCGTCTCAATTGAGGTTATGCATATCACATTTGTTTTCCCGTCTGTTGACCCCAATACCACAAACTTAAATCGTAGTTTTTCCATGTTCCTTGATTATAGGTAACTACAATTGTCGTTTTATAAGGTTATTTTATATTTTGTATCAGGAATTGTAAGTTTCAATTAAACAATGGCGTTGCTCTGAAAACAAAGATTTTTATTTTAGAAGCGTAAAATCTTAACACGAGTAATTGTATTACATTGTAAACTTAAAATAGGTATCTCACCTGAAAACAAAGAAACGACAAAGTCTATTACTCTCAATTCCTTTTAATATTAATTTCTTTACTTATTAAATTAGCAATAAATGTTTAGGAACGTGGCGGCTGTCATCTGTCAGTCTTGCCATTACAGACAATAACTGCTTACCGGCCATAGAGCGCTATACAAATGTACTTTAAAGAAATACAGTTTCTTTACATATATATATTAATATCAAGAGCGTATGTTATATTAATATCAAGAGAAAATAAAAGTATATAAAAGAAGGCAAAATTAAACGCTGAAGTAGTGTGGTTTATAAACACATCAAAAGTGTCTAGGGATCAACATATATTTTTGCAATAACTTTTCTCCTGATTGATATTAATTAAAATTTTCTTTAAGGATTCATCAAATAAAGTGTTTTCGTTTGTCACAGTAACGATAAACCAAGTCACCTTTGCATTAATAAAGAAATTTGCCATTTTCCTAATAAAGGGATTTTTGACATTTGAACCACTAACATTAAAGTTCGAAAAAAAGACTGAAATAACAGTTTTCTTTAAAATTTTATTGGGTAACTTAAACAATTAATAATCCGTGTTTCTACCGCGAACACTAACAACACAAGAACATCGGTTTGGCATACTCAAAATGAGTTCATCCAAATCACGCTGTGGAATGGCCGCCCATGTTCGTTGCAACAACAAAAAAAGGTCTTCTTGCCACTGGATACCCTCCATATTCGGCAGAGCTCTTCTCTGTAGCATATCCCATGCATGCTCAATCGGGTTCAAGTCTGGCGACTGAGCAGGCCAGGGCAGGACATTGATGTTAGCTGCGGCGAGAGTCTGTCTTACAACTCTTGCGGTGTGCGGTCGTGCATTATCATGCATTAACTGAAATAAGGGACCGATTTGCACTTGTAGAGGAACTATGACGTCTGATACAATCGTCTCAGCATAAATTTGAGCGTTGAGGTTGCCTCTGATCCAAATCAACTCAGTTCTTCCGCCGATCCAAATACCCGCCCATACCATGATGGTTCCACCACTATAAGGATGGACTTCCTGGCAGGATTTTAATCGCTGTTGGCGTCCAGGGGTTCTCCAGTGTCGTATACGTCTTGTATCCGGTCTCATACCAAAACGAGACTCATCAGAAAAGCACACGAAACGCCATTGTTCTTCTGCCCAATTTCTGTGTTCAAGAGCCCATTGATATCGAATCCTACGATTGTGCATTGCTATAGGTGGAACCCGTAGCGGTCTTCGGGAATGAAGGTTCACTTCATGCAAGCGGTTTCTGACTGTTTGGTCGCTAATTAAGTTCCCTGAAGAGTGATGAAGCCTCACGGCTAACATAATGGCGGTTATTGTTGGAGCTCTTCGAGTTAAGATTTGAATGTATCGGTCTTGTCTCCGTGTGGTGCAGCGATACCGTCCTCCATGGCGCTCAGCCACGGTACCAGTGCTTCGGTAACGTGTCCAAAGTCGACTGATAACACTCTGACTTGTATTCAGAGCTAAAGCCACAGTACGTTGCCGGGAACCAGCTTCTATCATTCCCACGGCTCTGAGCATTTCTTCCCTGCTTAAATGACGTCGCCGCTCCATAATAACGTTGGTTTTAATCAGTAGTAGGGAAACAGTAGCACTAATAATGTCTTCAATGCGTTGTATGTTTTTATAGGGAAAATATTGACAGCTGATTTTCATCTTTTACTCGAATTTGATTGACAGTTCCTGATTCAAATTATGAAATGCACCAAAAAGGATCTATATAAATTTATAAAATCATAAATTTATTACAAAGCCACATCTCAATCTCAAGAAATCCGCATAAAAATGCTTGATCCCTAGACACTTTTGATGTGTGTATATCTAATTTACCGTTTTTATTAATCTGCACATTTGGTGGCATGTCTTTGACCACTTTGTAAGGACCGAAATAAATACTCTCCATTTTGCTACAATTTTCGTTTTTTATTAGAATGAAATCTCCTGGATTGTACACTATAGGATTAATGCATTTATCATAGACTGATTTTCTTAATTCTTTGCTTTTGACTGAATTTTCCCTTGCTTCTTTTTGCGATAATTGTAACCGATAATTCACATGGGTAATTTTCGTGATTATATAATGGTTCTACCTCTTTAGTATTTAGATTACTAGGAAGTGAACAGATTTTCCCAAATACTAATTCGTAAGGAGTAAATCTAGTTTCAGAATGGACTGAAGTGTTATGTGAAAAACACCAAAAAGGAAGCCATTGTGGGGTGAAGTTCTTTGTGGAGGGTGATAAATGATAAATATGATATAGAGATACTAATGGACTGTATATTGATATAATGATGTAATGATATGATGATATGATCTGATGCTATTGATATTATATTGATATGAGTACGACCCGCGCGGACGACCGAATTGTACTGTCTTTGCCGCCCTCACTCGCGAGCATGAAGCAGTTGCGTAAACTGCTGAGTACGCGGTGTTCGGTGACACGCAGTGACCCGAACATGCTCCCGACCGCAAGATGAGGGTGCCATGATAACAAATCAAATTGATGGATAATGAGGATGAAATAGCTATTAACAAGAAGCATGAACTTATGAAACATTTTGCTATGATTATTTATTAAAGTCTCTAGATCTGTGATACTTAGTCTCTACACCATTTATTCTTTACAAAACCGAACACATTTTTTTTGAATAGGCGACGTAGCCATATCCACCATTTCTATATTATGCTCGCACTTATAACTGCACTTCACTTTCACTTCACTATCACTTACACTCACTTCACTATCACTCACGTTCACTTTACCATCACTCACGTTCGCCGGGCAGGGGGCGGGGGCGGGGGAGGGAGACACCCGAGTGCGCCTCCGCCTCCTCCACCAGACGAGCCCTCCCAGGGCCACAGCTGCCGCCAACAGTCCGTAGCTGATGATATATTGGTGGACATCATGTGCTGATATGTCAGACTCCGCCAAATCTGCATTCTTCTTCATCAACTGTATTTGTGTTTGAATGTGATTTAAATCTTCATTGATAGTTGTACCTTCTGATGAGTCATTAGATATGTTTGGGAATGATAGATTGAGTAGATAATTGATAGATGGAATTTCAGGGTGCATGATTTTTGGGTTAATGTGTATGGTGTTTCTAGATGGTTGATGCGAAAAAATTGAGAAATCTTCTCCCATCACCATGCATTTTTCGCTGAGATTAATGATTCCGGCTCCATTAAGTTTTGGATTTGACACATCATCTTCACAAATAATTCTCCACGAGCAAGGATCAAAGTAGAAATATAAATAACTATATATATAGAAATATAAACAACATTTATAAGTTGGACTAATTTATTCTCGCATGGCTTCTTCTGGATTTTACAGTTATTATTCATCTTATCAATTTCGCAAAACTTTTCATTCGCTGATAAATGTCGGACAGGGTTTTTTAATTTACATAGATATCTTTGCTCATGGCTTAGGCAATCTTGAAGTTCAAGGTAAGTTGTAGGTACGTATGAATCTTTCTGTATATTTATTGCGATGTAATCTGATAATGGGGTGATGCTGATGATGATATTATTTTCTATTTGATGTGGAATAGATATAAGGTTGTATAGCTGATAGCTATCTCTGGTAATTAGTGGAAATTTGATTTCAAATATGAAATACTCTTGAGTCATTCTTGCTTTCACTCTCAACAAGTGGTAAATTCCTAGTAATTCACCGTGAATATTTTTAAGGGGTATAGTTAAATCCTTTGATAAATGGCTAGAAATCATCAGTAATTCGGATCGCAGCTGTTCAGGGGTAATTAAATGTATATTGAGTTTTCCATGATATATATCCGTCAAGGTTTCTAGTAAAGTGTCTTGCGCTCTTTTTAAATTATTTATTAGGTTAATAGCAGTAATCGCTGACAATGTAAATTCTTCGATTTTAGATAGACTCTGTATTTGTTCTTTAATGTAGTCCGTAGATTGATACAAAGTGTTCAAATGTTTGTTGATAATTTTGTGTTGTTTTGCAATTAAATCCTCTGTTCGTTTTAATAGATTGTACTGAGCTTCCACAACTGAAGTTTGATTTCTCCATAAGTCTGATAGATGCCTTTGGTTAACCCGTATCTGCTGTATGTCCTGGGTGTATTTTTCTGCGAATCTCTCGTCCAATACGCCGAACAATGTATTTGCAACGTATCCTATTCCATTGATAAGGCCCCGACGCTGTCTGGCGTGCGCGTCGAAATCCTGATTAAGCAAAAGCTTGTTATAATATTCCAGTTCATTGTTCTCGTGACGTAACTGTTGTAGGATCATATGACATTGTGTTTGCTCCTGGAATCGTTCGCAAGTTTTTTCTAAATAATTGTTGAATTTATTGATTGTCGTCATCCCTTCCCAATAGGGTGACATGTTGTAATAGACCACCATAGTCCACTCATCTCGGATTATTTGTAACTCTGAGATGGAATCAAAATACACAGATTGATTGTTATTGAATTTCGTAATATGATATGATGCGCTTGCCGGCGATATGATGGTCATAAACAAAATAAAACATGTTAGAGCTGTCGATATAAACTTAGAATATTTTGATATGCCGACAGGGTCCTTTCGGTTTGACTGGTCTTTGTTTTCTTTACTTTCCTGTAAAACTGATTGTTCTTTTGATGGGTGTAAGGGTAATATTGATAACTTGGCAACTGGTCTTTTTATGAATCCATTCTTGGTCTTTAAGGTCACTACTCTGATAAGACCGTCTTGCCCCGGATGAACTTCCGTAACACGACCCATCGCCCATTTTCCTGTTGGTAAATTATCGTCCTTTATGACCACCACGTCTCCTATTTGGATATTTTTCTGTCGTTTGAGCCATTTACTCCGCACTGATAACTGACTTAAATATTCTGTTTTCCACCTCTTCCAAATATCTTGTTTTAATTTGCTTATTAGATGCCACCTTGTCCTTGCGTCGTGATCTGTTTCAATGATAGTGAGGTCTGCTCTCCCTGATAAAAAGTGTGCTGGGGTCAGAAAATCAAGGTCTTCCACGTCTTCTGATATGGAACATAGAGGGCGTGAATTAAGACAGGCTTCAATTTCCGCTAATAGGGTGGAATATTCTTCAAATGTTAACTTTTGCTCTCCGATAGTTCTTTTCAAATGATACTTAAGGCTGCGTACTGCTCTTTCCCACAGTCCTCCAGCTGATGGCCATGCAGGTGCATTAAAATGCCAGGTGATATTCATGCTTGTTATTTCCTGATAGAACTGATCATTAAAAACTTTTTCTAACTCCTGATATTCTTCCTGGATGATTCTGTTAGCCTTGATGAAATTCGACCCACAATCACTATAAATATGATGGGGGGTAGATTTTCGTGCGGCCATTCTCCTAAGGGCTGATAAAAATGCTGCGCTACTTAAATCTGATACAATCTCAAGGTGGACTGCTTTCGTGACCATACATATAAACACAGCTATGTATCCCTTTGTTGTTTTTATGCCTCTTCCTTTGTTAGCTTTCACGTCTACGAATCCGGTATAATCCACGCCGGTGTGGTAAAACGGTGGGGCTGGGTCAGTACGTGATGAGGGTAAGTCTCCCATATGCTGATATTGAATCTCTGGATTATTTTTCCTACATATGATGCAGTTTCTTAATTCTTTCTTTGTGGCTCTATTTCCTCCAATCACCCAATATTTCCTTCTTAAAATTGATAGTGTGAGCCTTGGCCCCCCGTGATAAGTTAACATGTGCGCTTCAGTTATTAATAGTTGTGTTAATCTATGATTATGGGGTATGATAATTGGGTGTTTCATTTCGTATGATAGGCTAGCCTTCTGTAGGCGACCTCCCACTCTTAGCACTCCATCTTGATCGATAAATGGTGATAAATTCCATAAATTACTTTTGTTATTTAACTTGTTAAATTTCTGTAAATTTTCCATATCGCTTGCAAATTCACTGTGTTGTACGTATTTAATTATCTTTAACTTTGATTGTTTAATTTCTTGTAAGGTGATATAAGTAGGTTTGCATGTCAATGAACGTTTCGGGTTACGAGTCAATGCACGCTGTATCCATGCTAATATACGGCATACTTTTATAAAGGAATTATGTTTCTGCAATAACTGTGTAATAATATCCACGTTTGTGTTCTTTTGAATGATATTTGTTTGAACTATTTTTCTTTCATGATTAGTAGTAAAGTGGTTTTGGTTTTTGTTAATTTCATCCATAGACAAACTTTGTAGCCACTCTGGCCCACTCCACCAACTTTTATGATCTTTTAACTGGGATATGTTTGTACCACGACTAGCAATATCTGCCGGGTTTTCTTTAGTTTTTACGTAACTCCATTTTTCTGATGATATAATGTCCTTGATTTGTTTAACTCGGTTAGCTACAAACGGTTGCCAACGAGTAGTCTCCCCTTGCAGCCAGCCAAGTACTACCATTGAATCACTCCAACCATGCACCTTGATTTGATAGCGTTCTTGATAACACTCGATAACCTTGTTCATTAGTTTAGCTAATAGCTGAGCTCCGCATAACTCCAACCTAGGTAGCGATATTTTCTTCTTAATTGGTACTACTTTACTTTTTGCAGTGAGTAATGTAACATGATATCTTGAATCCTTTTTGATTCTTACGTAAATCGCGGCTGCGTACGCTTTCAAGGACGCGTCGCAAAATCCGTGAAATTCTATGATATCATCTCGGGAACTTCCTACCCAACGCTCAATTTCAATTTGACTGATGTTTTCTAAGTCAGCTCTGATTTTCATCCATTCTGTTTTTGCTTTTGATGGTATGACATCATCCCAGTTTGAGCATTCCATCCAGATAGTTTGAAAAAGTAATTTAAGTGTGGTCGCAATTGGTACTAACCATCCTATAGGGTCAAATAACTTAGAAATCTCGGATAGTAATACTCTTTTTGTTATTATTGTTTTAGCCATAGGTGTCATATTGCATTCAAAGGTGAATTTATCCTGCAAAGAATTCCAACGTAAGCCTAAGGTCTTCCCTGTGCTCTCTGATTTAAAATAGAATAAGATATTGTCATTGTTTTGATTTTCCATGATAGGTTGTAATAATTGATTTTCATTACATGACCACTTCCGCAGTGTGAAACCTCCTGATTTTAATAAATTGCATAGCTGTAATATTTGCTGTTTGCCTTCCTTGATAGAATGAGACCCATGAACCAAGTCATCCATGTAAAATGATTGTTCTACAATATTTGCTACATCGGGATAATTGATTCTTTCATCAGCGGCCAGTTGTTTTAACGTCATCATAGCTAAAAATGGTGCCGCCTTGGTGCCATATGTTATTGTTGTTAGCTGATATTCTTGAATTGGTTGGGTTACGGAGTCTCTCCACACAATTTTTTGATACTTTTGATGATGTTCACTGATAAGAATCTGTCTATACATTTTTTCGATATCTGCAGTGTACGCGTATTGATACTGCCGCCATTTGATAAGTAACGATTGTAAGTCCTGCTGCAGGTTTGGACCCTTGTACATAACGTCATTCAGACTGGCAGAAGACGATGTTTTTTGTGACGCATTGAATACCACGCGGATTTTGGAGGTTGCTGAGTCAGCCCGGTGTACAGCGTGATGAGGGAGATAACAATCTGATTCACTTGATTGTATTGCCGGGATCATGTGACCTAATAATCTATATTCCATAATAAATGACTTGTAGTCAGCTGATAGTGCAGGGTCCTGGCTCATTTTTCTTTCCATACTTCTAAACTGAGCAATTGCTTTTTCTTTTGATTTCCCTAAATTTTGTTCAAAATTTTCTTTGAAAGGTAACTCTACTTGATATCTTCCATCTTCTCTCCGCTTTGTTGTCTTGATATAATGATTGATACATTTTTGATCTTCCTCCGATAAAACTGCTGATTCACTGATGTCTTCTACTTCCCAAAACTTCTGAATATTTTCTATGTTTGATAAAATGACATTGCAATGGTATGATTTCATATTCCCACACAGTAACCATCCTAGCTGAGTTTGCTGGGCCAGGGGTAGTGATGGGTCTGTTCCTCGTATGATACCTCCCAACATGATATTCGAATAAATGTCCGCTCCAAATAATAGGTCTATCGGTCTACTGTTATAAAATTCCGGGTCTGCCAAGTTGATATTTTGTATATAATCCCATGTAGGTTTTTCAAAAGATATATTAGGCAAATTAGTGATCAATTTATTAGTGATAAATACTTCTGTCTGAAATGAAAATTCGTTGTAAATAGATTGGCAATTGATGTTAAGCATCCCTTTGCAATTATTTTCTCTTTCTCCGACGCCGAAAAATATCCCTTGGCAATGTTGTCGCTTGATACCTAAGCTTTGCGCTCCACGTTCCGTGATAAGTGATATTTGGGACCCTTGATCAATCAAGGCCCTCATTTTCATAAAACTTCCACCGTGTGTTTTCACCTTTATAATCGCAGTTGATAATAATACTTGCGAAACATCTTTTTGAGACACGTGTGACACATTTGTCACGTTTTGTGGCTTAGTTGGGTTATTGACATTAAATTGTTTTAATTTATTGTAAGTAGGTTGTTGCTGAGTACATGCATCGTGTAATAAAGTATTGTGGTTGCCAAATAAGCAAATTCGACACCGTTTATTCGAGATACAATATGATTTTCCAAAATGCGGGTATAAGCAGTTTTTACAAATACAATTTTTCGTAATTGTTTTCAACTTTTCGTCATTTGACATACTTAAAAATTTTTTGCAGTAAAATAATCCGTGATCTAAGTTGCATATCGGGCACTTTTTCGTTGAAGATGCTTGATTAGATGATACATGCAATGACCTCATGACGGGCTTTGTTGGGCTGCTAGGATAATAGTTATGATTATAATTTATTGATCTTCTAGAGGCTACGTTCTGATCGTTTTGCTGAGAGTAGTTACGTTTTTGGTCGACGTTGTGTGGTTTGCGTGCCTGTTCTAAAGCTGTAAATTTACTTTCAAGATAGCTAATGAAATCGTTCAAAATCGGCAGTTCTCGAGAGTTTTTCAATGTGTCGAGATATTCCGAGTATGATTCTGTGTCTAATTTTTGAGATAAAATATGTACGATGATCGGATCCCACGTGCTGATATCTACTCCCAGGTTTTTGATGGCGTTTAAGGTTTCCATTGTTACGTCATGCATTTTTCTAATATAGACGAGAGATTGATAGTTGGATGTTGGAAGATTCATAAGCATGTTAAGATGCGATGTGAAAATGAGTTTTTTGTTATCATACCGGTGATTCAGAATCTCCCAGCATGAGTCATAATTTTCGGAGCTGATTGATAAATGTTGTATTAGTCTCTCGGCCTCACCCTTAATTTTACTTTTCAGAAATTGCATCTTTTGCGCTTTCGATAAAGATGGATTTAAGTGAATTGTTTCCTTGAATAAATCTTTAAATGAGACCCATTGATGATAATTACCCGTGAATATAGGTATCTCAACCTGCGGTGTTGATTTTTCGCGATGGCTTACGGACCAGAGCTTTGAATTAATATTTCTTTTGAAGCGATTGTACATGTTTTCATGATAAGTAAATGATTGTTCGTAATCTTCGTTCTCGCCGTCTATTTCTGCTTGGATTTTCCAATGTTGCGTGTCGATTACTTTCCTTCTGTGCTGTAACTGAGTTAATATATCCTCAAACTCCCATTTTTCTGATATTTCCTCTAACTTGATACCCCTGATAGTATGCATAAAGGCTTAAAAATTCACATTTTGCATGTGCAGCATATCATCTGATTTGCTTGTCGATCCTTGCGACTTATTACTCCCTGTTTGCTCTTGATAATGGGTTGATTGAGACCTTGATACTTCCCTTTCTTGACCCTGATAATTGCTTTCTCGTGAGGCTTGAGGTTGCTCTACAGCTAAGCTTGGTGATTTATACTCCTTGCTTGTCCCAGGAGTTTGCTGATCATGACATGGGCTTTTACTATGCTGTTCTTCCATTGACTTATTGATATATTCTTTAATCTTTTGATATAACACCTCTGCTTTTCCCCAATATTTTTCTTGGAAATATGCTAGATTTCGATCTTCCAATGATAAAAGTTGCTTATGATTACCCTGATATTCCGACCAATAACTTTCTAGAATTTCTAGCTTACGAGTAAAATAATTAATGATTGCTTTTCGTTCCTTTCCATCTTTTTTCATATTAGTATACAGTGTTTCCATCGCTGCATACAGCTCAACTTGCGATTCATATAGATATTGATCCATTGTTGATCCTTTTTTCTTGATGTTGATATGATATGATAAAATAAAATATAAAACACCTTACTTGATACAACTGCTTACTGATAACTCGATGAAAAAGCTCCAATGGCTGATCCGACTGCACACTGTCGCTGATAAATGAGTTCCACACTACTGTCCGAAAATGTCTATGATACACTGATATTGTCCTACTAAGTTGCTTTGATATTGATAGCTCCACAAATAAACTACCACTTCACAAATGTTCTGTCACTGATTTCACCCCGAAACGAAGTTCGAGGTCCCGCCCAAGAACGGTAGGCTCGATGGACCAAAAAATGTGGGGTGCAGTTCTTTGTGGAGGGTGATAAATGATAAATATGATATAGAGATACTAATGGACTGTATATTGATATAATGATGTAATGATATGATGATATGATCTGATGCTATTGATATTATATTGATATGAGTACGACCCGCGCGGACGACCGAATTGTACTGTCTTTGCCGCCCTCACTCGCGAGCATGAAGCAGTTGCGTAAACTGCTGAGTACGCGGTGTTCGGTGACACGCAGTGACCCGAACAGCCATTGGCTCCATGTTTCGGGATGGTTGTCTGTTTGTATACGTAAAAATGAGTTTAGGGGTTTGTGAGAATTTTCCAATGCACCAATGCTTTGATGGTGGTAAGCTGTGGAACTTAAATGATTAATTTTTAATTAAACACTGAAGACTGGAATTCCGAACCTCTGTCAGTTCCAATTTCCCGTGGTAACCCATAGCGAAGTATGAAGCTATTAACTAAAGCTTGAACTACCTCCTCTGACTTTTTAGAAATTAAAGGATGTGCTACCACATATTTAGTTAGCTCGCATTGCAGCGTGAGTATATATTTGTTACCGTAATTATTTCTATCTAGTGGACCTACCAAATCTAAATAAACCTTCTCAAATGCTGTTGTAGCTGTTGAAGTGATAACCATCGGTTCTTTGATACGTACTGCATGTTTTTCTTTTTAACATTTTTCACAGTTTTTAACGAATTCTCTAACATCTTTCTGTAATCCTGGCCAGTAAAAATATTTTTTAATATTATTGAAAATCCTTGTCATGCCCGCATGGCCACTTGTGGCCAAAAGATGGAAGTCGTTCAGGATCACTCTTCTATCATCTTTATTTTCTATTCGTTGTACATCATTTAATATATAAAATCGCGTCGCGCACCTATTTTGTAATGATTTAACTTCACTTGACAATTTTTCAATGAATATTTTATTACTTTTATTTTTTATTATATATATTTCGTCGACGTTTATTTGTTTACAGAGACTATCCAACTCCCTCACAAATGCGGCTCGCGTCAATTGTGATTGGAAAGCAGGATTAATAAAAATTGTCAACTTACTTTCAACATAGCAAAACACGTTTCTTTCCATACTAATTTTACGTTGTCTTCTAAGACTTTCTAATTCCTCTTTCTCTATAAATCTAAGTTCTACTGCTTCTCTTGGTTTCGTATGACTTCCAATCACTTTTGGTTGACCAGGCCAACTGTGATTTGAAATCATATCGCAAGGAGCTTGCTGTTGCATTCTTCTCGCCTGTGCCCTAGTAGTAACGTTTATATTGCATTCGCTCATATTTTTTAAATCATCCGACGTAAAAGAAATTCGAGACAAGGCATCTGCAGCTGCATTATCTGAACCCTTTACGTATTCTACAGTAAAATCGTATTCTTCCAGTATTAACCTAAACTTCATAAGCCTGCTTGATGGATCTCGCATATTGAATAAGTAGATTAATGGACGATGATCCGTAATAATTTTGAATTTACGACCATATAAGTATGGACGAAAATATTTTACCGCCCAAACTATAGCCAAAAGTTCTTTTTGAATCGTAGGATAATTTTGCTCATTTTTATTTAAAGCTCTGCTAGCATAAGCTACTGGACGACCGTCCGAATTCGATAGTATGGCTCCTATCGCGTAACCCGATGCGTCTGTTTGTACGATAAACTCGTTAGCTTCTGAAAAATCTGGGTATTGCAATACTGGAGGTGAAACTATACAACTTTTCAGAGTTTGAAATGATTTTTAGCACTCTTCATCCCAAATAAAAGAGACATTTTTCCTACACAGTTTATGTAAAGGATAAGCTTTTTCCGAAAATTTGGTATAAATTTCCTATAATAGTTGACAAAGGCTGTGAATCGCTTGACCTCGTCAACAGACTTTGGACAAGGATAATTTTTAACAACTTCTATTTTCCCTGGATCCGGCAAGACACCTTCCTTTGATACTACAAGCCCTAAATAATTAATTTCCTTTTTGAAAAATTCGCATTTTGTAGGGTTAAGTTTAAGATTGACTTTGCGTAACCTCTCAAAAACATTTTGTAAATTTTTCGACTTTTCTGCCAAATTCCTTCCGAAAACGATTAAATCATCTTGATAAACTAAGCATTTTTCATATGTAAGACCCGCCATAGCCATTGTCATCATACGAGAAAATGAAGAAGGGCTAGTTTTCAACCCCATAGGCATTCTTGTCAGTTGATAACGTCCCGAAGAAAATGCTGTATATTTTCGGCTGTCTTTCTCAAGTTCAACATATGAAAGCCTTGGTATAAAGCTAAATGACTGAAATAAATACATCCTGACAAAGAATCTAGTATTTCGGTTATGTTTGGGAGAGGGAATTTATCGTCTTGAATACAGTTGTTTAATTTCCTATAATCGATTACTAATCTCCATTTTTTCTCACCAGTAGTGTCAAGCTTTTTTGGAACTAATAACACGGGGCTACTCCATTCACTTGTACTCTCATCAATAATTCCTTCCTCCAACATTTTTCCTATCTGTCTATCAATTTCTTTCTTCTGAGCGTGAGGTAATCTATATGGTTTAGAGAATATAGGAGACACATTCGGCTTTAGAGTTATCGAGTGCTTATAAATATTAGTCGTGGCTAATCTATCCCCTGGTAAATAAAATATGTCACTATACTTTGCGCATAGGTTTCCCACAGAAACCTGTTCTTCATTATTTAGATGATCTAATTGCAACGATGAAAACAATTTCTTAACACGATCAGCATTCGATTTGCAGTTCGTAAAAGCGCATATTTTATAATCACAAGCTCTATGAATAATCGGTTTGATTTCATTCAGTGTAAAATGATGCTCCGTAGTGTTTAATATTTTTATAGGTATTCTGCCGCATATTGGTTTAACCAGCGAACTTGCTAAGTAAATCCCGTCATTGATATCTGACGCGCAGACTACGCACTCATCTGTAAAGTCTGTTTGTATATAGTGAATCGACTCGCATCTCGGTGGTATCTCCAAACCCTTATTGTCTACAGTATAAATTGACAAATTAATTTCATTATTCATCATCATCATCATCAGCCTGTATTCGTTCACTGCTGGACATAGGCCTTTCCGAGAGCGCACCACCAAACTCGGTCCTCCGCCTTCCTCATCCAACCGCTTCCCGCCACCTTCTTAAGGTCATCGGTCCAACGAGTTGGAGGTCGTCCTACACTGCGCTTGCCGGTACGCGGTCTCCACTCCAGAACACGTCTGCCCCATCGGCCATCGGTTCTGCGACAGATATGACCTGCCCACTGCCACTTCAGCTTGCTAATCCTCAGAGCTTTGTCGGTCACTTTTGTTCTTCTACGAATTTCCTCGTTCCGGATTTTCGACCGAGCGAAGCGAAGGTCTTTGAGTCTACTTGAGTGAATTTGCACTTGTCCGTCCGTCCGTCCGTCCGTCCGTCCGTCCGTCTGTCAGAGCCTTATAACTTCTGAATTACTGAACGTAATTACTTCAATTTTAGATATAATATGTAAACCGATGGCCTCCAGCCGAAAATGGCTTAAAAAGTTATAAAAATCTTTATTTCAGGGGGGCTCTCATAGAAGCGAATGCGAAGAAAAAAATTTTCTTTTGCATTTCATAGAGTAACAGTACCTCATTTTAAAGATAATTTGGAACGGAGTACAAAAGTATTTTTTTTTAATTTTTTTCCTAAAATTGACGAAATGGGGGGCTTTCAAAGTGGAGATTATATTTGACCTCACAACAGAATAACCATTGAAAGCTGTGGCTTGAAAGTTTTATAATTTTAGCGTAATATCATGTACTTGAACAACAAATACTAAAATTAGATAAATGTAATAAGGAAACTAAATTATTATCTTTTAATGAGCAGCAACAACAGAACTTCACAATGATGTCAATAGATGGCGCTCTCATCTCATATAGCAAATGCAGCTATATGTAACATATTATTCAATTAAAATTATTATTTAGTCATTTAGCAAACATCAATAAAACTTCACGTTGCAGTTTGTTTTTACATGTTTTCTGATCGTGTCGATAGTTGACGCTGTGTACAAGTAATTTAATTTGAATGTTCCAAAAAACTATACCTAAGTTTGATTGAGGCCTTGAGGATTTCACTATAACAGTTCCCTAACCTTTACGGGATACCTATGTTAAGTTAGTTGACACTTTCTGTCAACTTTGTTATTACGAACCTCTACGGGACAACTAAAGGTGAAAATGACATTGGTATGTTAGGATTGTATTTAGGGGCTACCTACGTAAAGAGACTTCTACAAAGGGGATGATTTAGGTATGGTTGGTGAAAACGGGCATAATAATAATGTCAATTTTGATCGTCATGTATCTATTGAATGAATAAGTAATTATGGGAAACCGTTATCGCGAGGTCTCAGTTCGGGGCGAACCACTAGTATCCCTGAGAGAGATTCCCAACATAGCTCGCTCCATAGCGCGCTGAGCGACTTTTAATTTGTGAACGAGGCCCACCGTCAGTGTCCACGTTTCCGCTCCATACGTCATTATCGGTAGGACACACTCATTGAAAACCTTTGTCTTCAGGTTTTGCGGTATCGACGAATCGAAGACTTGACGCAGCTTTGAAAATGCTGCCCAGCCCAACTGAATTCTTCTGTCAGCCTCCTTGTCGAAGTTGTTTCTACCGAGTTGTATAATCTGGCCAAGGTTCAGGAAGTTGTTCAGGAATACAACTGTATTCCTGAACAACTTCGATGCTGACATTTCCGACGTTAACCACCGGTCTTGAGATAACGTGCTCGTTAAACATGACTTTTGTTTTGTCTATGTTCATCTCAAGACCCACTTGTCTGGAAGAACAGCTAAGCTGGGTCAGCATTTCTTCAAGATCTTGCAGCGATTCCGATAGTATAACTATATCGTTAAAAATAAATTTCATTATTACAAGTAGTCAATGTTATTGACCGAGCGAAGCGAGGTCTCTGAGTTACCTAGAGCGATTTGCACTTGTCCGTCCGTCCGTCCGTCCGTCCGTCCGTCCGTCCGTCCGTCTGTCAGAGCCTTATAACTTTTGAATTACTGAACGTAATTACTTCAAATTTAGATATAATATGTAAACCGATGGCCTCCAGCCGAAAATGGCTTAAAAAGTTATAAAAATCTTTATTTCAGGGGGGCTCTCATAGAAGCGAATGCGAAGTAAAAAAAAAATATCGCGTTACATAAAATTGTTACGTATCATTTTAACGATAATTTTGAACTGAGTACAAAAATATTTTTTTTTAATTTTTCCCTTAAAATTGACGAAATGGGGGGCTTTCAAAGTGGCGATTTTATACGCTCGCTTGAAGACGCTCTCTAGGAAAATCCGCTATGGATTTTCAAACTGATTTTATTTTTTTAGGTCACTTATATCCTGTACTTGAACAACAAATACTAAAATTATATGAATATTATAAAGAAACGAGATTATTTAATTTTTAATGGGCATCAGTAATTCATATAGCATCAACATAGCTTCACAATAATGCTAATAGATGGCGCAGTCAGTAACTATTCCCATGGAACTACGAGTTACGACTACGACCTATCCCAAAAACAGTTTTGCGTCGACCATTATTATTTAGTTGCTTATTATAATACAATAATTGTATTGTAATTTTTTTTGTACCATATTATTCAATTAAAATTATTTTTTAGTTAAATATTGTATATTTTCTATTCGCGTCGATAGATGACGATTTGTACAGATGCCCGTAACCCGGTTTCACTCGTTAGTACCTACATAATAATTCAATGTTTTCACTAACGTTCCCTAACCTTTACGGGCTACCTATAAGTTAGGTGATTGATGTTTTCTGTCAACTTATTTATCACGATCCTGTACGGGACACCTAAAAGGATATTGGGACGGATGTTAGGACTTAGGATTGTATTTAGGAGCTATCTACGTTAAGAGACTCCTACTTAGGGGATGATTTAGGTATGTTTGGTGAAAACGGGCATAATAATAATGTCAGTTTTGGTAATCATGTATCGATTGAATGAATAATCATGGGATACCGTTACCGCGAGGTCTCAGTTCGGGGCGAACCACTAGTTTTATTTAGATTAAAATTTAATACCGCTTTATATTTTGTCAGAAAATCTTGTCCGATTATGCCATTCGCCTTCAGGTCTAAAATATCTTTGTAATTCATTACAATAGGTTCGTATGGTTTCTTAGTTGCAGCATTTTTCTTTGTTTTTCTGTTTGATCTTGCTAATTTTATAATATTACACAAATCGATCATGGAAAAAATTGGCATGAGGCGCATCTGATTTTCAATTGCACTGTGCATGCTATCGACCTCCATATGAGTGTGTCCAGACTCCAGGTATTTGTGTTCGATAACCTCAAGGTGAGTTGTTTGTACCAAATAGAGCTGCAGGCACAACAGAAACTGGTTGCGATTTTGACCTCCACAGGTATCAGAAAATATAGATATCTCTGTTACTGTAGATGGGAGACGTTTAATCCAAAGGTACAATGCGGTTCCCACTTCATCACTTCCTTTTTTTCCATCTATTTCAGACCACAGATAACAGAAGCCATCATTTGGAGAGCGAGCTTCATAAATGGTAGCATTGTATACATTCAGTTTGCGTAAGTAGTAAAGGAGAGAGACGCTACTAGTTGGCAAATGCAATACCTTTTGTAAGTCCAATGTAATGGAATTAAAACTTTCATCTTCATTAGCCCGTATTTTATCCAACTCTTTAGCTTCTCGGCTTTGCTCTTTTAAAGTGATGTGCTCTTCATACTTTTGCTGCCAGGTCGTAAGATCTGCGGAGTTTTGTGTTTTGGCGCATTTATATTTATGACACAATAAGCATTGGTCCTTCTTTGGTTTATGAAAATCTAGATTATACTGTGTACAAAAAATATTTCGATACACGTTTACCGACACGGGAGATTTGGATGCACTTCTACATTTTTCTTCGTACAGTTCGTACATTTTTGGGATAGACAGAGTGCTATCTAAATACTTTTTGGATGAAGTTTTTCGACAATAGTGTGACTCCATCGTCGGAAATGCCTCGATATGTTCTTTGACGAAATCTACATCTTCCTGCTTTGTTTTATTGTGCGCTTCATGCTTGCCTCGTCTGTCTTGCCCTTCGAAACATCCTGAACTTCCTACTTTAGAAAATGCTTTGTTAATAGGCCCATTTGATATACAAAGGGTGTTCTTAAAGAATTTTTCGCATACCCTGATCTTTTGTTCGTCTTTGGAAAAATAATACGATCTAGTTACAGTCCTGTACCTAGTTGCATTTACTAAACGTCTCTTAGGAGTGTTTAATGTAACATTTCTCAGTATAAAATCCTTCTGACGTGTATAATCAGTTAAGGCCCAGAAAGATTTACAAATTTGGATACGGTCTTCGTCAGTGAAAAATGAGCAATTTAGTCTGCATTTACAGTTTACTGGTTTAGGTGCTTTGGGTGGCTGTATTTGTTTTTTGTAGTTTTTATACGGCAAACATTGTGACCTATTTTTTTTTTGTATATTTCTATCGTAAGTATCTTCTTTTTTTTTGTGCCATCTAGTCGTCTTTATTTTCTTTGGCAGTTTCATTTGCGGCTCGCCAATATCACTCTCATTACTTATATCGGTATTAATCTCAGATTCTATATTTTTGATTGTTTTGTCTTCAGGATTTTGCCAATTCGGATCAGCGACAGAGTCATCCTATAAAAGACAAATGTGATCATGATTTATTTAACCAGAATAATAATATGAAGGTTTCCTAGCAATATAATTACAATTACTTACTGAATTAAAAGGTTCATCTTCTAGAACATCAGAATTTGGATTATTATCATTTACAATCGAGGTCACAGATTGTTCACAATTACTCGTTATTATTTCATGAAGCTGTTTGGATGAAATCAGTAATGATGGGCTGACATCATTTTCAGTAACATCGACTAAAATCTGGAATAACAAAGTAAAAGTGACTTACAAGATTATTTTAATATTATAATAATGATTAGTAACGGAACATTCTATAAAAGCATTAACAACTTACATTGGATAGCTCACTGATATTATTTTGTTCATCATCATCGCTGTCAGAAGATACGTTTCTGGCGAGTGACGGTGGAGTTGGTGTTCCTTCGATGATATCCATTGAACACTAAAATAATATTATAGGAGTAAGGAGTTATGTAGTTCCGAAGCATTGGAAAACAAAAAACGTATTTGTAGATAACAATCAATCCCACTATCCCATCCCATCCCACTAATATTATAAAGGCGAAAGTTTGTGTGTGTGTGTGTATGTTTGTTCCTCTTTCACGCAAAAACTACTGAACGGATTTGGCTGAAATTTGGAATGGAGATAGATTATACCCTGGATTAACACATAGGCTTTTTATTGCGGAAAACTTCAAAGTTCCCGCGGGAATCAAAAAACAAAAACCTTAATCCACGCGGACGAAGTCGCGGGCATCATCTAGTAATCAATAATAATTAAAACTGTATTTTACATTGGACAAGTCCTCTGATATTGTACTATTGAGTGGTCTTCCTCAGGACAGTCGACTGTGTCAGTGGCAATAATTTCTAGCAAGAAAACTAGACAGACTAAAAGCAGGGATACTCCGAGCATAGCTCTCTCCATCGCCCGCTGAGTGACCCTGAACCTTCTTAGAGACCCATAGTAAGTGACTATGTCTCGGATCCGTAAGTCAACACTGGCAACACGCACTGTTCAAAGACTTTAGTCTTCAGACACTGAGGGATTTTGGACGAGAAGACATCTCGGAGCTTCCCGAAAGCTGCCCAGCCGAGTATCATACTAGCACGGAATTAAAAAGCGTACTTACATTTCCCGTGGAGTCGAGTATCATATTATTAATATTAATATTATTCTCCTTCATCTTCAGTTGCTCCAACATCTTTAACCTTCGTCCCTGCTTAAAACTATATTTTTTTTGTTCCATTTCGATAGAAATCACTAACTGCAGCTTTCGCTTTGGCGCGTACTGTAGGCATCGCTTCTCGCCGCGAAGTAATCGAATCGAGCGAGCCGGCCGCCCGCGGCCCCGCTGAGTGTACCTACTACCTACCCCCGCCTCCCGAGTTCAGCATATTATTTACTTACCTACACTGAATTATAAAAATATTTTTTTTAAATATCAAAAGAAATCATAAACTCATTAATAGAATCATGCCGGAACAGCTGTTTATATAAAAAGTTACTAAAATGGTTTAAATCGATTTAAATTTCATTTAATAATCATCTAAATTCATCAAAGAATCACTAAGAAACAACAGCCAATTGATAGAGTTCATTAAAATTACCTAATGTAATATTGTCTTAAAAAATTATTCGAGAAATGTAATTAAGCGCAAATAATGAATTTTACCGAATTTCATTCTAAAGTAATACAAGTAAAGCATTTTCAAAAAAGTCATGACATCACATAAATGAATTTTATATTAAAAGAAATAGTATTTATTTCAATTTTTTGTTCTAAAAAAACCTATTAATGTTAATTCATGATTTTTCATTGAGCCAAAAGTTCCAAAGTTGTAATTAAACGACTTTTAGCTATGCCATAACTTCTAAAATTTGAATAGCTAGAAATAAGTGAGTTTTTGCAAAAGATAGAACTCGTCAAGAGGAGTTTAGTGGTGTTATTAACTGTACTTGATGATTTTTTGTACTTAATGACTTCTTGCGGTAAGCCGACGTTATATTTGTTGAATTTACGGAGTGAAGTAATGACTTTTTCCTTTAGAAGATTACTGGTAAAGTCCACGATTATCGTCTTATTTGTCGGGTCCTTAGTTTTAATACGGTACACATCCTTAACTTCGTGAGACTCGATCGTTGTTTTAAGTACATTTCCCATGTTCATGACTACTTTAAGGAGATCGTCTTTGGTTTCTGGTTTAGTCACAGGAATATTTCTGATTTCCAAGCACGAAGATCTCGCTCCGCGCTCCAAATGGTCCAGCCGCTCCTCCAAGGACTTGATGTACTTAGCATCGTTGCTGCGCTCTGACTCCAATTTATCCAGCCTACTGAAGAGGGAATCATATTTTTGTGCCAGAAACTCAACTGACGAACGGATATCTTCAACTGCTGTACAAAATTTGTCAATTTTTTTTTCCTGTTCATCGAACATGTGTCTTAGTTCTTTGATGAACACTTTTAACTTATCGTCATCCTCAGACTCCGAACGTTTCCTTTTACTAAGTCTGAAAATTTGAGTACCTTCAAACTTTTCCGCGCTTAAATCCGATTCGGACGACCGTCTACGCTGTGATGTTCGCGGTGAAGATGACGCGGACATCGAAGTATGCGGCGGTGTGTGATACATTAGCGACTAGAATACTGCAAGCACACAGTTGTATGTCGTACCTTATTGGTCTTCTGTTGTATCGCAGGCGGAGCGTACGCGCGTGTGTATTAGAAAGTTGCAATAGACGTACGCACACCAATGAACTCAACCCGGCACTTGTAAACTTTTATGCACGCCTGGTACTTGAGAGTAATCACTGGACGTAATTTAAATTATTTTTATTTTTATTTTAGAAAAATGATATTTAGTAAACACGTAACACACGTCTGTTCTGAACAAAACCCGAGGGGGAAGGGGAAGGTCCTTGCAGGATTTTGTAAAACTGAAATTCACATAGTGCTTCTTCACGCCACAACGAATGAACTGATTTAGCTGAAATTTAAAACGAAGATAGACTATCTTCTGCATTAACTTACAGGCTACTTTTTATTAAAGTCCGGGTGCCAGAGAGAGTTCTTCCGCCCGTCACTGGCATTGTAAAGACATTAAACTTACTGTTTCTATATTATTTTGATTCTCGGTTTGCGTGGCCCTGGATGGGAAAAACATGATTAAGTAACTAAGTAGGTAAGTAAGATCTAAGTAGTAATATACACACATCAAAAGTGTCTAGGGATCAACATATATTTTTGCAATAACTTTTCTCCTGATTGATATTAATTAAAATTTTCTTTAAGGATTCATCAAATAAAGTGTTTTCGTTTGTCACAGTAACGATAAACCAAGTCACCTTTGCATTAATAAAGAAATTTGCCATTTTCCTAATAAAGGGATTTTTGACATTTGAACCACTAACATTAAAGTTCGAAAAAAAGACTGAAATAACAGTTTTCTTTAAAATTTTATTGGGTAACTTAAACAATTAATAATCCGTGTTTCTACCGCGAACACTAACAACACAAGAACATCGGTTTGGCATACTCAAAATGAGTTCATCCAAATCACGCTGTGGAATGGCCGCCCATGTTCGTTGCAACAACAAAAAAAGGTCTTCTTGCCACTGGATACCCTCCATATTCGGCAGAGCTCTTCTCTGTAGCATATCCCATGCATGCTCAATCGGGTTCAAGTCTGGCGACTGAGCAGGCCAGGGCAGGACATTGATGTTAGCTGCGGCGAGAGTCTGTCTTACAACTCTTGCGGTGTGCGGTCGTGCATTATCATGCATTAACTGAAATAAGGGACCGATTTGCACTTGTAGAGGAACGATGACGTCTGATACAATCGTCTCAGCATAAATTTGAGCGTTGAGGTCGCCTCTGATCCAAATCAACTCAGTTCTTCCGCCGATCCAAATACCCGCCCATACCATGATGGTTCCACCACTATAAGGATGGACTTCCTGGCAGGATTTTAATCGCTGTTGGCGTCCAGGGGTTCTCCAGTGTCGTATACGTCTTGTATCCGATCTCATACCAAAACGAGACTCATCAGAAAAGCACACGAAACGCCATTGTTCTTCTGCCCAATTTCTGTGTTCAAGAGCCCATTGATATCGAATCCTACGATTGTGCATTGCTATAAGTGGTACCCGTAGCGGTCTTCGGGAATGAAGGTTCACTTCATGCAAGCGGTTTCTGACTGTTTGGTCGCTAATTAAGTTCCCTGAAGAGTGATGAAGCCTCACGGCTAACATCATGGCGGTTATTGTTGGAGCTCTTCGAGTTAAGATTTGAATGTATCGGTCTTGTCTCCGTGTGGTGCAGCGATACCGTCCTCCATGGCGCTCAGCCACGGTACCAGTGCTTCGGTAACGTGTCCAAAGTCGACTGATAACACTCTGACTTGTATTCAGAGCTAAAGCCACAGTACGTTGCCGGGAACCAGCTTCTATCATTCCCACGGCTCTGAGCATTTCTTCCCTGCTTAAATGACGTCGCTGCTCCATAATAACGTTGGTTTTAATCAGTAGTAGGGAAACAGTAGCACTAATAATGTCTTCAATGCGTTGTATGTTTTTATAGGGAAAATATTGACAGCTGATTTTAATCTTTTACTCGAATTTGATTGACAGTTCCTGATTCAAATTATGAAATGCACCAAAAAGGATCCATATAAATTTATAAAATCATAAATTTATTACAAAGCCACATCTCAATCTCAAGAAATCCGCATAAAAATGCTTGATCCCTAGACACTTTTGATGTGTTTATAATACGTTTATGCATCGCTTTTTCAAAGATTTTAGACATTACTGGTACAAGTGTAATAGGACGATAATTGCCTAATTGCCTTTTGTCGCCATTTTTATAAAGCGGCTTGACAACAGACAATTTTAGAGCATTCGGAAAGCAACCTTGACAGAACGACAGATTAATTAAGTATGTTAAAATTGGTGCTATTTCATTTTTGCAGTATTTTATTACTTTTGTCAGTATTTCATCATGTCCAGCAGCATTAGTGTTATTTAATGACATTATTATATTCATAATCTCATCGATAGAATAAGGTCTCAGAAAAATAGTGCTAGGTATGTTTGTTTTGTTGGTATTGTAAGGCTTTCCGTTCTCTTTATTGGTTAGTTCTATAAAATATTTATTAAAACTCTCGACAATTTCATTGGGATTAGATGAAATACGCCCTTTTATATTTATTTCTTTAATATAGTTTTTATCTACCCGTATATTAGAATTTTCTTTAATAATATCCCATGATGCTCGACATTTATTTTTTGAAAATGCGACATATTTCTCATTACAATTTTTTTCAGCAGTTTTACAACATCGTCTTAGTGTTTTTGAGTAGGTTAAGTATTTAGTTTTACTTTCTTGGGTTTTATGTTTATAAAATTGTCTCTGTAGTACTCTTTTATTTTTACAACTTAGTTTTAAACCCTTTGTTATCCATTTAGGTCTAGAGATTTTGTTTGTAATTCTTATTCTGATCTTTGGAAAACATAAATAATATAATAATGTAAACAGTCGATAGAATTCTTCAAATGCTACATTAAAGTCAGAGTTATTATACGATTCGGAAAATGGTAAGCTTTGTACATGTTTGCGAAACGTTTCCATGTTATCTTTATTGTAATCTCGTCTAAAAATAAAATAGTAATTTACGAGTTCCTTAGGTTTATTCACTGGCACATACAACATTTGTGCGGTGTCATGATCCGACAAACCTAAATTGAGAAGTTCGCCTCGTGCACTGGATATGTTACTCATGATAATGTCTATACATGTATTTTGCCTTGTTGGTTTATCAATATGAAATGTCAAGTTATGATTTTTTGCAATGTCAAATAGCATACTAGTCTCTGTAGAATTTTTTAAAATATTTATATTGAAGTCACCAGCAATGACAATTTTTTTCTTACTATACTTGGTACAAACATCATGAAGGGTAAGCTCAAGAGTATTCAAGAACGACGATACACTCGAGTTTGGTGTGCGATACAGACAAATCACAATCATATTGCAACTTGGAATATTAATACCACAGCATTCAAAAATTTCGTCCGATGCATATTGTTTTATCAAATCTAAGGAATCAAAATCTAAACCTTTCTTCGCTAGAATGCAAACACCTCCACGCTTTTGTTTTTTTATTCTACAAAATGCTGATGCTAAATTGTAGCTATTTATGTTGATATTTAATTCAGAACCGCGCTCAATAAAAGTTTCAGTTAAACATATAATGTCGGGTTGTTTTCCATCATCATAAAGTTGGGTAAGAGTAATTTCCAGTAAATGTTTTTTACTACATACGCTCGCGATGTTTAGATGCATAATTCTAAAGACCGTTTTTACTTTAGTCTCGAAAAAATGGTGTTTCGTTATTCATAGATTTATATTTTTGGATTACCGGAAAGTATGAAGTAATTTTTGACTGCATTTTATTTTCTGTATTTTTTTGACTATTCTCGCATCGATTATTATGGATTTTAGCTTTAAAATAATATGGAATTGTGCCTCTTTTGGGATTTTGAATCGTTTTTATATATTTATTATCTTTATAAGATGTTGTGAATATTGGCCCCCCCTGCATAACTCTAGATATTCCACTAGTTTGAGAGTATTTAAGCTTCATGAAGTTTAAATATTTTGTGTCATAATAATGCTGATCAAGAACAGAGTTAATATTTTTACACAATTGGTATATACTTTGCCTAGAAACATCACTGTAATTTATAAAATAGCAATTTTCGTTAAAGTTTTTACATGTTGTTTTAAGTAAATCATTTAACTTCCACTCATTCAAGTAAATATTTTCATTAATACCAATTACTAAAATAGGACATTTCAAACAGTTTAATTTAAGAAAAGCATAAAGTTCTGCCATAACTTTCATAGGGTTCTTGTCATGTTGTCCAACACTTAGTATAATTTTATCTTGCGAAGTGATTTTAAATAATTCAAAGGTCTTCAAAATTTCCTCAGTATCAGCTCCTGGTTTGATAAATGACTTTACTTGCAATTGCTCATATTGGGTATTTAGTCTTAATCTTCTGAGTATGTCTGACATGCCAATACATTGACTGCCTCCCACTATGTATGCAGTTTTCTTATAAGATGCAGAATATTGTCTGTATTTGTTTGTTTCCAAATTTTTATTAGTCACCGATGGTACTGTAGGACAATGTGATATGTTTTCACAAGTGTTTGTCTGATGAATATCAGTTTGTGTTTGTTTTTCTGTAGCAGTAAGTTTATTATTCGAAGATTGTTGATCGAAAGACATCTTTGAGTTCGTTGAGTGCAGGGTATTGTTTTGCTTCTTACAAGTGGGTGTTTTGCTTGAAGTAGAAAGCGGACTTTTACACAGATATTTGAGTGAGGTTAGTTGCTGATTTAAATGTACAATTTGTTTTTTTAAATCACTGTTTTCTATAATTATATTTTCTAATTCACATTGCGTGCTCACTAGTAATGAGGATAAGTTATTAATTTTTTCTTTCATTTCCTCTAATTTGTTTGTTTCTATGGTTGATAAGTCTAGACTTTTATGTCCTAATACAGAGGTTGTGGAACAAAAAGATATATTGACCCCTTCGCTGTCCAATGATTCACATGATTTCGACTTGAAAAGCTTTTTTGGTCTGAAGGTAATATTGTTAGGTGAATCCATGATTGAGCAAAATAACTCGTAGAATTTTACTAGTCTTTGTCTTTGGGAATTCAGCTCTCGGCAGGGCTCTATAAAAATCTAGTTTTGTGGAATTCAAGAACAATTGCTTTAAATGGGTACTGCACTGCATTTTAATAATTTCCAACTGTAATTCCGTAATTTCGTGGTCGAAAAAGTCTGTTCGCACACATGAGACGACGCAAAAATCTCCATAATTTTCTGGGCGTGAGCAATAATCGTCTTTGGGAATTCAGCTTTCGGCAGTGCTCTATAAAAATCTAGTTTTGTGGAATTGAAGAACAATTGCTTTAAATGGGTACTGCACTGCATTTTAATAATTTCCAACTGTAATTCCGCAATTTCGTGGTCGAAAAAGTCTGTTCGCACACATAAGACGACGCAAAAATCGCCATAATTTTCTGGGCGTGAGCAATAATCGTCTTTGGGAGTTCAGCTTTCGGCAGGGCTCTATAAAAATCTTGATTTGGGCAGCCGGCCCCTAATTGGTCTGCCTCCCTGGCGCCCTGAAAGTCGTGAAACAGCATCACATTTCGTTGAGAGGATCTCGATCTCGAGCCTGCAGTGTACATCTGAGTAATAACAATAGTCCTCAACTGAATCTGGATACGATGCGGCGATCTCGATCGGCAATTAGTCTGACGGTATTATACTCTGTCAGGTCTGTATTTCTGAGCCTATGATAGACCGCCGTAGCGATTTGGTTGGATGCTTTTTGGTACATGTCTTCGGTCCAACAGTAGGAATGTACGTTTTGTGGAGTTAATTCGCACTTAGTGGAACCTTGGTCGATTGTGAAGTTGTAAAAATTGATTCGTCTCGTAAAAAGTTTTTTTGACAATCATAACTAAAATGAAATGAAAATGAAATGAAAATATTCTTTATTGTACACCACAGGATAACAGCTTACATGACTAATACATACATAAAAAAAACACAGAGTACAAAGGCGACCTTATCGCTGAAAAGTTATTAGGTTTGATCTTTCTTCCTGTGCTAACTGGAAAAAAGCTTTGGCGCGAAGTTTGTGCACTCTCTTTTCGACCATTAATCTGTTGCGTTCACTTTGATCCTTTTCTGTTTAAATTTTTTCGTCTAGTTGTACCTATACAAGTGGAGCAAACATGGGTCCTGGGAGATCCAAAGCCAAAGTTATAATTTCTGTTCAAAACTCGTCTAAAGTAGAAACTTTTCACTTTCATTTCTGGTGGTGCATCTAAATTATACATTCTCCAGAGTTTTTGGAGTTTACTCCTTAAGAATCGATTTTAGGCGCCCGGTATGAGAAAAATTCGAGGACTAAAATCTACTTATGAATGACCTTGTTACGTTTTTCACAACGATGCAAATTTCTACCCTAACATCGAGTAAATAAGGTTGGTTTTCGCTTGAGTTGTCGAATGCCCGCGTTACGTTTTTCACAACGATGCAAATTTCTACCCTAACGTTGAGTAAATAAGGTTGGTTTTCGTGCGAAAGAGCTTTCCGAGGGAAGCCGACGTTTTTCACAACGATGCAAACTTCTACCCTAACGTTGAGCAAATAAGGTTGATTTTTCAAAATTTGGTGGTTTCAACTATGAGTATATTTTGGATATTTTATATTTTGTTTCTAGACTTCACATGAATGTTTCAGGTGCAGAAAGTTTTGACCGAGCATTTTGCCGATCTGAGATATTAAGCATAAAAGAGTTCAGGTAAAAATACCTAACTTCCGTTCTAATTTTTTTTTGGATATTTATAAAATACGTTTAACTACTGATACTTTATCATTCTGTAAAGTTTCGTCGCCTGAGGAATTGCTGTTGGGGTCCACTAGCTTCATTGCCTAGACTAAATGGACTGTAGTCCATTAGCATTTCTATATATTTATCATTTATCAAACTCCACAAAGTACTGCTGAATACGCGGTGTTCGGTGGCACGCAGTGACCCGAACATACAATGTAATATTGTTTTGAGTAAGGTTTAGAGGGCAATAAGAAACAAAAGCATAATATAAAAATAAGTAGATATATTAGGTAATATAAAAAAACTCAGAAGGATAAAAGTATCATTTATATTAATATAAAAACGGATTGGTTGAAGCGTCGCTCAAATCTCCGACGGTGGCGGCGGTGGAAGAAGGTCGCTGAGGTCGCTTATCTGCAATCAATTGGAGAGTTTTATAGCCTCAATCGAGTGGAGGGCGCCAGAGAGCGAGAAAGTTCGCCGATGCGATGGACCGACCAAATTAATGTCTACTATGAACGGACTAATGCACGAGAATCAAATCTACCGCTAAAAATGTCAATTTTTAGGGTTCCGTACCCAAAGAGTGCCAACGGGACCCTATTACTAAGCCTCCGCTGTCCGTCCGTCCGTCCGTCCGTCCGTCTGTCAGCGGGCTATATCTCGTAAACCGTAATAGATAGACAGTTGAAATTTTCACATATTGTGTATTTCTATTGCCGCTATAACAACAAATAATAAAAATTAAATTAAATTGAAAAATACATGGAAAAGGAGTCGAAATAAAATTTTATTTTTTTACCCCGGCATGTGGGGTGTCATTGTCTAGCGCTCATTAAGTGGAGTTCAAATATGTATTTTTTTATTTTTTAGCTACAAAAATGAAGAAATGGGCTTACTCAGTCCGCCGCAACCGTCGGATCTGCTCCAAAAGCGCTCTTCTTTTTTTCATCGAATCTTTTCCAGAAGGGCTTTTTTTTGAAAATAAATTATAGCCTATGTTCCTTCCTGATAACTCAGCTTTCTATTGGTGAAGAGGCTTACCTCATGAAGGATTATACGGGCTTACTTACTAATTCTTGGATCCTTTTTTCCCTTCTTCTTCCTGAAAGTGAAATAGAATAAATAAAAGGAAAACCAACAAACAAACACACTTTCGCGATTTGCACAAATTCTGCGACCGAAAATGGCTATATGGGTTTATTTACCTTACCTTACTCGGACCGCCGGCACCGTCGAAGCCTTGCCAACAATGCTTCTTTTCCTTTTCTACTTCATTTTGTATCATTTTTGTATCAGTTTATTAGCAGATCAATTGATGAGTTGAGTGAGACTTTGAGCGCCTTCTTCTTCTTCGTCTAAGCGTTATCCCACTAGGTGGGGTCCGCTTTCCGGCATACTCTAGCCCACTTTGCCCGGTCTTCTGCATCCGATTTTCGTAGTTTATTGGTTCTCAGATCGGCACTCACAATATCCAGCCAGCGCTTTTTTGGACGGCCGCGAGGTTTAGCTCCAGGGACGGCGATGTTAAGACATCTATTACCGACGTAGCTTTGTGGTTTCCGTGCCACATGACCGTACCATCTTAGACGGGCTTCTTGTAACTTGTCTCCGATGTCACGGACACTGAGCCTACTGCGGATGTGATCGTTGCGTTGTCGATCGCAGCGTGTGACATTGCACATCCACCGCAGCATTTTCATCTCCGTGACTCGAATTTCTTGCACGTGCCTCGTTAAGGCTGGCCATGTTTCACTACCGTACAGGAGCACAGGTCGGATAATAGATTTGTAAATGAGTCCCTTAAGCTTAAGCGGCATTCGTCGATCGCATAACACACCGGTTAAGTCTCGCCATTTCATCCAAGCAGCGTTTATACGAGCTTTTACGTCGTGGTCGATGCCACCCGACTCGTGCAGCACGGATCCGAGGTATCTGAAGGAATCCGCACGGCGTGCACTTTCCTCCCCAATAGAGATACTTCCAGGATCCGTGCTGCAACATGCGAGGTACTCCGTCTTAGCGACATTAAGCGTCAGACCACCTTTCTCCAACGTCCTTTTCCAGGTGTTCACCTTACGTTCCAGTATCTGTCTGTCTCTGTTCACGAGTGCTATATCATCCGCATACATAAGAAGCCAGGGTGGTGGTTCTTGAATGCTTTCGGTTATGATATCTAGCAATACATTGAATAAAAATGGACTCAGAGCAGAACCCTGGTGACTTTGAGTAATAAACCAACACAGGAGAAGAATTAATAGTTCTCAGCTTCTAGTCTATTCAAAATTCGCCATATATTTTGTATGGAGAAAAAAAAATTCCGCCATCTTGATTTTTTTTCTGTTCATCAAGTAGACCTTCGGGTCTTGATCATCTTTTGCCAAGAACCCACTCTTCCATCTTTTATACTCTCCGAGATAGACACCGACGAAATTTGTATGGCCGCCATCTTGAATCCGCCATTTTGGAATTTTTTTTCAACCCACTGGCAATTGGATGAGGTTTCGAGTGACTTTTGTTCGAGCACACCCCACCTATCTTCAATACCCTGGCCGTGCTCCTCACCCGTCTCCGAAATCCTCAATCATCAGCTCTCCATATTTTTCCTCCGAATGAATTTTTGTCCTCTATACGAAACCATCGGTGAAAAAAAAATTTTTCATACAAAATTTTACAGGAGGTGATCAATGAGTGAGTGAATCAGTCAATCAGTCAATCAGCCCCAGCAGCTAGCTATATATATATTAATCCTATAGAACATCTATGGGACAATCTAAAAAGGAAGGTCCGAGCAGTTACGCCAGTGTCACAAAATCTCGCGGAGTTAAAAACGGTGATTCAAACTCAATGGGAACTAATACCACAAGAAACCATCAATAATTTGATCAGAAGTATGACCAGAAGAATAAAAGCTGTTGTTATTTCAAGGGGAGCACATACTAAATACAAATTTTAACCAATTTAAATTGTACAAAGTATGTGTATAAAATAAATTAATGATTAACATGTCATATTTTTACTAATAAAATTTAGTAATGCCTATGTGATTCAGTTTTTTTATTAAATCCTTCTCTGAATTCAAGATGTTATGGTTTAAAACGAAGATAAACAATAAAAAACACATACAAACTAAGAAACAATTAGTATTGAACCATCATTCGCTATATAATGTATTGATAACTACCAAAGGCGTAAGTGATCGAATTCAATACAACAGAGTTTATATATATATAAGGTTATTTTATATTTTGTATCAGGAATTGTAAGTTTCAATTAAACAATGGCGTTGCTCTGAAAACAAAGATTTTTATTTTAGAAGCGTAAAATCTTAACACGAGTAATTGTATGATTACATTGTAAACTTAAAATAGGTATCTCACCTGAAAACAAAGAAACGACAATTAAAGTCTATTACTCTCAATTCCTTTTAATATTAATTTCTTTACTTATTAAATTAGCAATAAATGTTTAGGAACGTGGCGGCTGTCATCTGTCAGTCTCAGTGTTGCCAGAGTATACTCAGCCCAGGTTGCCATTTGTAGGTTCAAATGTTGCCATTAGAAAAAAAAAACCTGTAAAAAAACGTTCTGTGCCTTTTAGTAATATAAAAATATTTATACCTACCTATTGAGTACTGTTTTATTGCTCTGCATTTTGGTTGATAAAAATTTAAATCGAAAAAATCATGTTTTCAAAAAATGTTAATCCTTTTGGTTGATAAATAATTGATTCCAAAATTTTTTTTTCCTCATAAATTTAAAATCATGTTTTCCTGAAAATAAAAGTATTATAAAATATAAATAAAAAGATAAAAATTAAAATAAAAAATAAATTTAGACTCCATTTTACAACAATATTAAAATCCATCCAGAAATCCAATATTAAAACATGCAAAAAATAAACATAAATTTCTCAGACCTCTAATTAGTGGTTAGTATTTTATTTTCCTATCCAACATAGTTTTTGTTGGCTCAAATGTAACTGCATCTTTAACAGATGCTTTCACAGCCATTAATGACGATATTGTGTTTGTATTTAGACGGTTTCTGTTATCAGTTTTTATAAGTTTCAGTTGACTGAAAATACGTTCCACGCAGGCATTTGAAAAAGGCAAAACGAAAAGCAAGTTCACAACTTTTCTTAAATTGGGGAATGCTCGGTTATTTGAAGCATTTTTAATTTTAAATATGGTTCTCCAATACTCTTCGGCATTTCCTGTTTCACAATGAACAGAGTCCAACAGCGCATGGCTTGTCCATTCCGTGTGCAAATCTTGAATATTTATCTGAGCTGATAAGTTTGGAAAGCGTGCAATAACATCATACAAAACTTGATGATCGTTCGCCTGAGCTTTTCGTGGATCTACGATTTTTTCGATCACATCAAAAAGTGGGTCTGTGAAATCAAATCTTTTAATAATTTGACCAACCAGCTCAATATAAAATGATAAGCAACTTTTTTGGAATGTCTGGATTTGTTCCATTGGTGGTTGGGCTACTTGTTTCAGTTCGTTTATTGAACTTTGTGCGGCTACTCCCAAGTATATTTTTTCCAAAGTGACAAAATTTCCAGGATTCGAATATTCAATGTTCAAAGGGTTGATGGATTTGCAATAATTTATTTTTATGTAATTGCTTGCCACAGTTTTGATAAGTTTTTGCAATTCCGGTTTAAGAATGTGCAAAAGAGGTATCTCAGATTGAAATAGAATGTTAAAATCTGTGAGCAGTTCCAAAACATACGACATGAATTCGAGATATATGCGTGTAAATTTATTGTTTAATACTGATAGGATGTCGTCGGTCACTTTACTGGGGTCTTCGAGGACCTCTACTCTAAAATATGCAGCAAGAACATCATATTGTTCTAAGACCCTATCTACGCATGCCTTTAATGATAACCATCTGGTGGTTGCTGGGCTCAAAATTTTGTGGATATCTACTTTGAAATAATCTTGAAACTCTTTCAATTTATTCTGCCTTAATGAGCTACGGCTGAAATGTGCGCCAACGCTTCTTAGCATATCTTCAATTGATTTTGGCAGTTTCAAACATGCTTTTGATGCCGCAAGATGAATCATGTGACACGAACACTTTACACAGGCAATATGCGGAATCTCTTTTTTTAAATTCCTAAACACAGAATTGTGCGCGCCTACCATGCTGTTTGTCGTGTCTGAAGCAAATCCAACGAAGTTTGTCAGAGGAATTTGTCTTTGTTTAAGCCAGTCAAGCAGGCACATAGTTAAATCTTCCGCTTTTCCTGACTTCACCTCGTATATATCAAGAAATTTCGTATCAACAGCATCAGTTTCATCATCAAAATAGATCACTGCTAAAGCACATTGTTTAAAGACACTGATGTCAGTGGTCTCATCCATTATGATGCTGAAAAATGAGTTTTTCAAATTATCCACGAGATGTTCAGTGGATATTGGTCCTAATACATTTGTAATGACTGCTGTGGTTTTTGTTCGGCCTAACTTTAATGCATTAGCTATTTTCGAATCCGAAAATGTATTGGCCAAAAAAGGCACTAAGCTGTCAGTTAGGGACAATGGCAAGTTATTCTTCGCAATAAATGCTGATATTTTTAGTTCTGCTCTCTTTCTCAGCACCTCTTCATTAGTGGGCTTCAACAATTCGGCGATAGGTTTATTGTTGCTCACGAGTCTGATCTGGGCAATGTGTCTTTGTGATTCCATGTGCTTGACAATGGCGAATTTTCGGTTAACCAACAAACAATCGCAAATGGTGCAGTATGGTTTTACTTGACCATTCTGCTCTTTCTTTGAGATCCATTTTTTAAATTTGATATCAGTTAGCCATTTTTCTGAAAATGATCTCGGTTTAACTGATGTGCTTGAAGTCTTTGAAGAGGAGGCAATTGGTGTTAGAGATGGGCTTGAAGACTTTGAAGAGGAGGCAACTGGTATTAGTGAGGTGCTTGAAGGAGAAGCAACAGGTGTTGTTGTCATGATAGTGGTCGCGGCTGTTATTAATTTTGTTGCATGCTCAATGTTATGAGTTTTATTAGAAACACACACTTGAGGGTCAGTAACAAAAGAAACAATTAAGTTGTTGTTGCTTTGAATACCCGTTGAAGGTTTTGGTGTTGTTAGTCCTTTCATAGCTCTTTTTTGTTAGTAAAAAGCCACACCATGTAAAATAATCATGAAACAAAAAACATTTGCATAACATTCAAAAGCAAAAAATGACAATATCAGATAATAATAATAATAATAACTGCAAACCAGATGTTATACACAGTAATAACAATAATATCTATGGACGCTTCACACCACGTTTATCTGTTCCCGTGGTAAGTTCTCGAAGAACTTGTGTTACGGATACCAGCAAACGGAAATATATTTAATACTTTTATATTATATACATATTTAAGATTTTTATTATATTATACACATACTAGCTATTTGACCGAGCTTTGCTCGGTATTCGATAAAACACGAATAAAATGACATTTTCAAAAAATGATTCCTAGCTAGATCGATTTATCGCCCCCGAAAACCCCTGTATACTAAATTTCATGAAAATCGTTGGAGCCGATTCTGAGATTCCAATTATATACATATATACAAGAATTGCTCGTTTAAAGATATAAGATTTAATACATATTCATGACCCAGGAACACGGAAAAACTTTTTGTTCCTTCAGCGGGATTCGAACCCGCGACTCCCGGCTTGAGCACCAACATGCTCAACCACTAAGCCACAGAAATAAGTCAAATAAGATATAAGCAAGCCGCTTTGTTAATTGGTCAAATGAAATTAGCGTGTACTAGTGGGCCATATTTTTACCTGTTTGGTTCTGTTTTTTTTGTAGATGACACTGGTGTTAATGTTTTTGTGGTGAATATCTGCGATTTTTTGTCAATCTTTTTTTTTTTTGAAGAAGCTTCATGCAGTTCTGAACCCACCACCACTTCTTCATCATTTTGTCGAGATGTTGAAGATTTTGGTATTAAAAATCTCTTCATGGCGCTATTAATTTTTTAATTTTTAAAAGCCAAACCATGCAAAATAAAAAAGAAAAAATCTTTTAATATAAATAGTTCTTCCCAGTGAATTCCAACTCAATGAAAAAAATAATCTGAAAAAAAGCAGCTGTAAGTAAATAAAAAATAATAACCTTTGTCTATCCTATAAAATGGATGAAATGAACATCCATTTAAAAATAATAAGATGGCAACACTTTACTTCTTTCATTTGTTTGAAAAATGTATCCGACTAGAGGACTTTGTATCCATGGTCATGAATAAATTAAAAAAAAATCATTTGTTTGACATTGACAAAGAAGGGCGGACAGACCAAAAAAAGACATGGAAGGATTTGTTAGATCCAAATTCCAATGCATAGTTTTATTAGAGCATTTTTTGTTTATCAAAATATAATATAAAAACTGAAGTGCATCTGTTCTCGAACCTACTGTAATGTAGACGTGTACACCGAACACAGATCGCGCTTGTTGAGTCTTCAATCAGTAAAATTGGTTTTTCAAATAGGTCTATAGGTAGCTTCTTCGATTAAAACAATAAAGAGGACTTACCAATAGATTTAAAAACAAAAGTATTAGAAAACCACGAAAAAATTTCCTTTGCATCGCACTACACAGTGCACAGTAGTCACACACAAAGAATTTATTTAAAACACTACGTATTAATTATCTGCTCTGTGGTCACAAAGTTTCTTCCATTTTTGTTTACATAAAATTACTTTTATCTCTAGCTTCACCAAAATAGACCTTTTGCTGATAGAAATATGGGTACAATTTGTTTGTCTATTATATAAGTATTGTTTTCATTTGGGAATAAAAATGCGTTCAAGATTTTGATTTTGTTCAATTCGATGAGTTCAGTTCATCTGCGAAATATATTCGATATTTTTTTACCGATGATCGCGCGACAAGTCGAAAAGTTGCCAAAAAGTTGCCATTTGAGCTCGGTTGCCATTTGGTTGCCACGAAGGGTCAAATGTTGCCAAAATGGCAACCAAAGTTGCCAAATGGCAACGCTGCCTATGAAAGGTCAACGCAGTATCTTCCTTTGAAGTTATGCCGCATTTTGCGCATTTAATATTAGCTTTTCCAACCATATTGGAAAATAACACAGCACAAAATATTGTCTATATCTCGAAAATTTACAATATAAAAAAGCGTCAATTTCGCACTGGAGTCTCTATCTCGTAATTAGTGATTTAAAAAATTGAAAAAAATAACAGCACAAAATATTGAGTCTCTATCTCGAAAATTTACAATATAAAAAAGCGTCAATTTCGCACTGGAGTCTCTATCTCGTAATTAGTGATTTCACAACACAAAGCGTTAATTTCGCACTATTTGAAGATAAGCGTATATCTCGGAGTTTTTTAAAGTAACATTCACAAAATTAACCTTTTTCGTAACCAAACCTACTCTATACGTATCCTGTAATCTGTGTCTATACTTGTTCTATACTTCTTTAACAAAAGTTCAAAACATTGTTTTTTTTCTACCAGCTTACCACAGAATAGGTAGAAAAAGTTGCCATTTTATAAAAGTAAGGACCACTCTATCCTAATTCTTGATAAAATATGATGATATAAAATAACAGAATTGTAATTTCAGGTCATTTCAATGTTTCAATTTTTTCTTTTCAAAGTCATAAGTCCGTTGTCTGTAATAAATTAATCGACCGAGCGAAGCGAAGGTCTCTGAGTTTACTAGAGCGATTTGCACTTGTCCGTCCATCCGTCTGTCACAGCCTTATAACTTCTGAATTACTGAACGTAATTACTTCAATTTTAGATATGATATGTAAACCGATGGCCTCCAGCCGAAAATGGCTTAAAAAGTTATAAAAATCTTTATTTCAGGGGGGCTCCCATACGAAATGGGGGGCTTTCAAAGTGGAGATTGTATTCGAGGCTAGATTTCTAAAACCACTTTGTTTTAAAACTTGAAACTTACACATAATTTGAGTTATATTCTGTACTTGAACAACAAATACTAAGATTAGATAAATATTATAAAGAAACGAAATTATTTGAGTTTAATGGGCATCAATGTTTTTAACAAAACTTCACTATACTGTTACTAGATGGCGCTGTCTTTAATATTGTAAATATGCATCCCATCCACGAAAGCAGATGACGATTGACGTCATCAGATTCGGCGCGTTTTAATTACAATATAATACAGTTAAAACTACCTTATGGGAATTATGGGATACCGCGAGGTCTCAGTTCGGGGCGAACCACTGGTTCTAAAATCTTCTAAAATGGTAGATATATATTCAGTAGGGCACGGCTATTACTATCTCATTCTTATATAGAGCATTATCCCATTTTCGCAAATCCTGCCATTGCTGGCATTCGTTCCTTAGAAAGCTGATGTTTCCCATACTCCGTACCTACTGATCGGGCGGGGTCACACGCCTTAGCTAGTAAATTAGCTTTAGGATATTGTGGCTTCGTCTCTAACAACGAGCGAAGTCACTTTAGGTTTAAACTATATTATAAGAAAATTGTAAGTTTTAAATAGGTATTTAATTCTAAGTGTAGGTATCCGGACTTTCTTTGTGTCCTCCACCTGCGACTTAAGTAAAATTAACAAGTAGGTACTTACTTTATGTAGTAGTAGTAAATTTCACTAAAAATACCAATTTTCACTAAAAGTACCAATAATACCAATATAAATATAATTTTGACTGATCTGACTTTTACTCACTTCAATCAAATTTAGATAATTTTTAAAAATGGAATTATTAATAATTTTGAAGGAAAAATGATATCTATTTATAGATAAAAGTAGTATTTATTGTAGAATCCTCTTTAAAAACGAAAATTAAAGCTATGTAGTAAATAATATAATTCGTCTATGTATGCAATAGCAAGCAGTCTGGCCCTGCGATGGCCAACACGCCTGCCCAGCGTGGCCATTACGGGCATATCTTCCCATGAATAGCGTCACAACACAACGGCCCCTAGTCCCCGGCAGCCCTACTATTCCCGTTCACGGTAGCGGACGTGGTCACGGTAGAGCAGGGGGTGCAAAGAATCACCGGGTTTCGGACAGCTACCATAAAAATCGGATGTATTTGGCAACGTATAATACACGGACATTGAGAGCGGACGAACACCTCGCTGAAATCGAAATAGAGCTGAGCAGAATTAAATGGCATGTTTTGGGGCTGTCGGAAGTCCGAAGAGAGGGGGAGGACATGATAACCCTGGAATCGGGCAATATGCTCTATTATCGGCAAGGCGACCAGGCTTCACAAGGAGGTACTGGATTTTTGGTCAATAGAGTCCTCAGAAATAACGTACTGGAGATCAGTAGTGTGTCGTCGAGGGTGGCATATGTTATACTCAAGCTTAATCAGAGATACTCCCTTAAGATAGTACAAGTCTATGCGCCCACGTCGACACATGCTGATGACGAAGTTGAGGCCTTATACGAGGACATTGCAAAGGCTCTTGATAACACCACCAAAACTCACTTCAATGTCGTTATGGGGGACTTTAATGCTAAGGTGGGAGTACAAGAACATGGCGAATTAAAAGTGGGACCACACGGCTTTGGTCACAGAAATCACAGGGGCCAGATGCTTGTCCACTTCTTGGAGCGGAAAGGGCTATTCCTGATGAATTCTTTCTTCAAGAAAAAGCCCTCTAGAAAGTGGACATGGCATAGTCCGGATAATGTGACTAAAAATGAGATTGACTTTATCATGACGGATCGCAGGTATATATTTGAGGATGTCTCAGTTATCAATAGGTTTAACACCGGCAGCGATCACAGGCTTGTGCGTGGCATCTTAAATATAGATCTGCAATTAGAGAGACAACGTCTGATGAAGTCAACTCTCCGACCAAAACCATTGCAAAGTGTAAGCTCCGAACAATTCCAAATTGAGCTCAAGAATCGGTTCGACCTGTTGGAAACCAACTTGGACATTGACCAACGATTCACCAATTTCGTAGGTGTCGTTCGTGAAGTGGGGCGCAAATACTGTCAGAATGACCATAAAAGGGTGTCAAAGATCTCCGAAGATACCCGTAAACTTATGGAGCAGAGACGGGAAACTTCCTCAGCACTGCCTCAGTGGCATACTTTGAACAAGCGCGTCAAGAAGCGAATAAGATTCGACCTCCGGTGCTCCAACACCCGCATTATACAAAATGCGATCGAGCAAAACCGAGGTTCGAAAGTGTTCGCTAAGCGACTTGAGAGGAGCCACTTAACAAAGTTGAGAAACCCCGTCGGTAAAATCGTGACGTCACAAGCAGAGGTCCTAGAGGAGATCGAACGATTTTATTCTCAGCTATACTCCTCCAAAGCTCCAAAAGCGGCTCAAGACACGAACGACAAACGTGCGACATTGACCCGCCACTACACCGAAGACATCCCAGACGTTGACCTTGGCGAGATGCGAATAGCCCTCAATCAACTTAAAAACAACAGGGCACCTGGCGATGACGGCATCACATCAGAACTTCTACTTGCAGGAGGTACTCCGATCCTGAAAGAGCTAGCAGAGCTCTTTAATGACGTCATTGCAAACGGAACTACGCCCAAAGCATGGAGCAAGAGTGTGGTAATCCTTTTCTTTAAGAAAGGTGACAAGGAGCTTCTAAAGAACTATCGGCCGATTTCACTCTTGAGCCATGTTTATAAGTTGTTTTCGAGGGTGATCACAAATCGCCTCGCCCGAAGACTTGACGATTTTCAACCTCCGGAGCAAGCTGGGTTTCGAAAAGGCTACAGCACCGTAGACCACATTCACACCTTAAGGCAGATTATACAGAAGGCGGAAGAGTATAATCTCCCACTCTGCCTTGCTTTTGTGGACTACGAGAAAGCCTTCGACTCTATCGAAACTTGGGCTGTTCTGGAGTCACTGCGGAGATGCCAAGTCAATTGGCGTTATATCGAGGTGCTGCGATGTATTTACGATACTGCGCCAATGACCGTCCAAGTACAGTCTCAGCAAACAAAACCAATAAACTTGAGAAGGGGGGTTAGACAGGGGGATGTAATATCCCCAAAACTGTTTAATAGTGCTCTAGAAGACCTCTTCAAAACGCTGGACTGGACAGGACGAGGCTTTAATATAAATGACGAATACATCTCACACCTACGGTTCGCCGACGATGTGGTTATCCTGGCAGAGACTCCAGAAGATCTGATTGTCGAGAAACCGCTCCTCCATCTTTTATAGTCTCCGAGAGAGAGACGGACAAAATTTGCCGCCATTTTTTTCCGCCATTTTGGAATTTTTTTTCAACTCACTGGCAACTGCTCGAGGTTTCGAATGACATTTGGTCGAGCACCCTCCACCTATCTTCTATACCCTGGCCGTGCCCCTCGCCCGTCTCCGAACTCCTCACTCATCAGCTCTCTCCACCTTTCTCCGAGTCACATTCTATGAGCTCTATACGACACCATGGGCGAAAAAAATTTTTTCCATACAGAATTTTACAGGAGAGGGATCGGAAATTTGAGACGTCACAGCTCGGCCGCCATCTTGTTTTTTTAATTTTTTTCACTTTTTCTGTTAATCGTTTACTAATTTCTACAATAATCCAAAATTTCAAAGAAATCGGTTGGAAAACAAAAGAGTTGCAAGATTCACGTCGGCCGCCATCTTGTTTTTCCGAAATGTCATAATTTTTCCCCACTCGAATCCCCTACCCGGACATATCTCCCCTACATCATTGTATCGATTTCCGTCTCCTTCTAGGAGAACAACCCTGTCAATGAGTGAGTGAATCAGTGAATCAGTCAGTGAGTGGTAATTGAGCTATATATATTATATAATAATGTTGCCATCTGCATCAAGCTTTGTTTTATAAACCCATTTGCAAGGTATGGCCCTACGTCCGGCTGGCAAGTCGGAGAGTGTCCATGTATTATTTTCTATTAGTGAATTATACTCAGATTCCATTGCCTTTTGCCACTCAGCACAATTTTTACTAGATAAAGCTGCCTGTGGCGTGTCAGGATCCTCTTCTAGCGGTGTAACAGTACTGGTTACAGCTTGACATAAATAACCTTTCTTGATATTTTGTCTTGGTCTCAATATCATCTTTAGTGGTGAAGTTTCCTCCAATGACTCCTCTGATGGTATATAGGTCTCATCAGCATTATAAAAGGTGTCAGAAAAATCTATATCAGTGCTAGTACTCACATCTGATACATCAGTATTTGTACTGCAAGAAACATTCAAACTCTCAGTTTTCTTCTCGTTCAACGGAATAAGTACATAATCCTTTTTAATATCATTTTCTAAAAATATAACATTTCTACTTCTTATAACTTGTTTCTTCATTTCATCATATAACCTGTACCCTTTTGTGTCAGTACAATATCCGACAAATATTAATTTTTGAGATTTACTGTCCCATTTTTGCCTTTTCTCTTTGGGTATGTGCATCATAGCCTTACAACCGAATACTCGTAAATTACTTATATCTGGCTTCTTACCACTCCATACCTCTTCGGGAGTCTTGTACTGAAGCGACTTCGTAGGAGCTCTATTGATGATGTAAGCTGCTGTTGACACTGCCTCAGCCCAAAAATTTTTAGACAAGCTGGAATTCAAAAGCATACACTTAGCTCTCTCAACTAATGTACGGTTCATTCTCTCCGCCAAACCATTCTGCTCTGGTGTATAGGGGTTGGTGGTCTGGTGTTGAATGCCAGATTTTCTTAAGAAGTCATCAAACTCTTTATTTACATATTCAGTACCATTATCCGTCCTGAATATCTTAATCTTTGTATTGAGTTGATTCTCAACAAGGTTTTTAAACTCTTTAAATTTATTTAAGGCATCTGCTTTTGATTTCAAAAAATAAACATATACTTTGCGAGAACAATCATCAATAAATGTCATAAAATATCTGGCACCTCCGAGAGATAGCTTTTCCATTGGTCCACATATATCAGAGTGAACTAAACCGAGGAGATCTGAAGCTCTTGTGCCTTCATGCTGAAACGGCTGTCTCGTCTGTTTTCCTTCAATACAAGTGGTGCAAAGTACATTATTTGTATTTATAGACTGTGGCAAATCACTACCAGTAGTAAATTCTTTAACTTTTAAAAGGTCATTAAAGTTTAGGTGACCTAATCTTTGATGCCATAAATAAGTAGAAGTAAAAAGTGCATAAGCAGCATCATTCACCACATACATGTTATTTATACATTTAGCTGTCAAAATTAACTTCTGATTTTGATATACATTGCAATAATTCTTAGTAAATTGTAACTGACACCCATTCCGAGTCATTTGACTGACTGACAGCAAATTAGTTGCTAGTCCGGGGACATATAAAACATCTCTGACCTGAATGACTTGAGTGTTGTTGCCAGATCCTGGCATTTGTAAATTTAAATTACCACATCCTTTTACCTGTAAACTTTTACTATCTGCTACTTTGATTGTTGTCACAGTTGCTGATTTACGATCGTATAACCAATCCTCGCGACTGGTCATGTGCGCACTTGCACCAGAGTCGATGACCCAGCAATCGCCAACATCCACTGAGAAAGCAGAAAAAGCAGCTACAAATCCAGAATTGCTATATTACTCTGAGATTTATCATTCTCATTATTAGCCCTGTTCTTATTCATTGTACAGTGGGTACGTATGTGGCCATACCCATTACACCCAAAGCAACGAGGACCTTTTCCGTGGCCCTTGCTCTGATCTTTATTCTTATTGAACTTGTGTACATATCTTTTATATGAATTGGTATAAAATGCAGAGGAGTCTGAGGACTTTACATCTTGTAGGATTTTAGTTTTAATTGAATCTGCGCTAATTGTCACACCTGAACTTTCTATTGCCATGATCATAGGTTTGTATGTGTCCGGTAAACCTGCGAGTAGTAAAGTGCCCAGCCACTCGTCGTCTACGACAAAACCTATATTTCTGAGTTTGTGTGCTGTGGACATTACCTTATTAACATATTCCTCCACATTGGAGCAACTGTCCAAATTAGTAGTAATCAAATCCTTTAACAATCCTACCTTACGTGTCAGGCCGGAGTCATCAAACGCTTTTTGTAAATTAAGCCATACCTCGCGTGCAGTTCGCGCTTCTTGCACGTGGATATAATTAATAGGATCAATCAGAAGAATTAATTTTGACTTTGCCTTTACGTCCCATGGGTCATTTTTTACGCCTGGATCAACGCATTCCCATAACTCCTCATGTTCTAAATACGATTTCATGGCAAATTTCCACGTATTATAATTTTCTCTGCCGGTTAGTTTTTGTATTATTGCAAGTGGATTTATGGACGCCATTTTGATGTCGATTTGGTAACCTGAAATCAATCTGCAATGTCTGGAAATCAATTTACATCCACTACTCGGATGAGCCCATAACCTAATGGGATTTATAAATAATAGCAGGCAAAAAATATGTTGAACTTCGAGTTTTATTTGTAATAATTAAATTCAATAAAAGAAACGGTGTACACTCAAGAACAGGAAACACAAAGAAGAAAGTTGACAGAAGTTGTCATAGAGTTGGGAACTAATCCCATGGAAGTAGGTAGTAACATTGTATTTATCCAATAGTTTTAAATAATTATTAGAAGAACTTATCGAAAGTCGATAATCGATAGTGTCAAATCCCTAAAATGCTTACACATATGATGCGATTGTTTCATGTAATGATAGAGCGTCCCTGTGTGTGAATGTGATTGTGTGCATATACTTTAAGGTAGTGTTTGCTAATTATATTGTGTGCGTGCATAGCGACGTGATGGAAAAATGCACCTGTAGTAAGCCAGTTTTCATGTGTGCTACCTCGCCCCCCACCGTAATTGACAGACTTTTTTGCAAATAAATTAGGGGTCAAGTCCTCTCCTGTGTTGGTTTATTACTCAAAGCCTGGTGAACACCAACTGTAACAACGAAAGGCGTTGTGTCACCAACAGCAGTCCTCACTATAGACTCGGAGTTAAAGTACATATCTCTGATAATGTCAACATAGACCTCAGGTACACCTTTAGATCTTAATGCCCACCAGATGACTCGCCGAGGCACAGAGTCAAAGGCCTTTTGCAGGTCTAAAAACGCGAAATGCAAAGGGTGGTTCCTTTCCCTGTGTGACTCAATGAGGATACTGAGGGCAAAGATTGGATCCATCGTGCCATATCCAGGCTGGAATCCATATTGACACTCAGAGATGGTACACTCTTGGCGCAGCCTCGACTCGACAATGCGTTCGAAAAGCTTCATGGTGTGAAACATTACTTTGATACCGCGATAGTTAGAGCAGTCCTGTACATCTCCTTTACCCTTATATACAGGAGTTATAATACTCAACCTCCAAGGGTCTGGTATTTTCCGGGTGTTCAGGATACGGTTAAAAAGATCAGCAAGTAAGTACACACCACGAGAGCCTAACGACTTCCACGCTTCTATCGGAACGTTATCGGGGCCGACTGCTTTCCGATTCTTCATGTGGCGAAGACTGTTAAGAACCTCATCGGGTGATATCGGAGCAACAAGTCCTTGGTTTGCAGGTAACTCGGGAGGTTGAGAGTCGAGGTATTGGGTATTAAGAAGCTTCAAGAAATACTCGCGCCATCTCTCCTTTACCTTCGCTTCATTGTACAGGAGACTGCCTTTGGAGTCTTTTACACAGAGGCATTTAGTTATGTCCCGCGTAGCTTTCTCTCGTGTTTTTGCCAGCTTAAACACGATTTTCTGTCCCTCATTCGTGTCCAACTTATCGTAGAGAGGTGACAAAAAGTGTTGTCTAGCAATAGCAGTCGCTCTTTTAGCAGCACGTTTAGCAGTTCTGTACTCAGCTAGATCTTCAGGAGAGTTTGACTCCTGAAACTTCTTAAATTTAACCCTTTTCTCCCGAATTGCCATCTGAACAGAGTCATTCCACCACCACGTTTCCTTGTCAAGTACACTTCTTCCCTTCGTGACTCCAAGCACTCGATTACCAGTCGCAGTCATCACTGATTGAGTTCTAAGCCAGAAGTTGTTCGCTGACTCATTGTCAGTACCGGAATCTAAACATTCCATACCTGAACGGAACTCATTCACGTTGTCGCTGGTCAGTAACCACCACTTGGTTTTGGGTATCTTGCGCTCAGTTACCTTCTTTTTTGGGGCAGTTTTAGGTCCATAACAAGAATGCGGTGTTGAGTAGTAAGACTCTCTCCTGGAATGACTTTGCAGTTAGTTATTATGCCAATGTTACACCTCCTTGTGAGCATATAGTCAATCGGGGACCACTTTTGTAAGTGACAAGGTGTTCGGGTTTTTTCTGGAAGAACGTGTTCACGACGGCCAAGTCAAAAGCAACGCAGGATCTGAGAATGATGTCTCCCTCAGCGTTTGCTTGACGCTTGACCGTATCCAAAACCGCCGTGCACTCGCTCATACTCCGAGCGCACCGTGCCTACGTGGCCATTTAGGTCACCACCCACCACTATGCTATGAGACTAGGGGCGACGGGGGCTAGCACAAGCTTATAAGAAAAGGCTTCAAATCCATCCAAATGCACTCGCAAGCAAGCTCTTGATCGATGACTGTCCAAGGCGCCTGAAAAAGAAGCGAATACTAGACCTGGACAAGCCTAATTGATCAAGGCTATAACATACGAGTGCCGACTCCTACGGAGGATCGGCCTCTTCACAAGATGCTACTGCCCACCTCATTTGCTTATAGTCCTGGGACTGATTGCAGATTTTACTGAAAAAAAAAAAAAAAAAAATGCTATGAGACTTTGAGCGCCTTATCAGCATATAACTTCCATTGCCTTCTGACGGATTTTAACATCAATCTACTCGACAAAAAAAGTAAAAATGCGGAAGAGCTAATAGGCTTCCTTGAGCAGCAGAACTACACACAACTGGTACAGGAGCCCACTAGAGTAACAGAAACTACCGCTACGCTCTTAGATCTACTTATAACTGACGCCCCTTCGCGTTGCAGAAAGTTAGAAGTAATACATAACACATGCTTAAGTGATCATGCCCTAATACTAGTAGAGTTAAATATCAATAAACCAAAGATACCAGCACAGTATATCAGTAGGAGGTGTTTTAACAAAATAAACGAGAAGAATTTCTTTAGGGATTTACATGCCATACCATGGGAGGATATTATGGTTCTGGATAACATAAACTCAATGGTACAACAATTTAATTAACTAATTATAGGGTTGTTCGATCAACATGCACCAATAGTGTACATAAAAATGAATGAGAAACCCCATCCTTGGATAACAGACAATATCAAACTTATGATGTGTCTAAGAGATGAAGCGTTGAAAAAAGCACATAAGTATAATAAAACAGCCAATTGGTTGTACTATAAAAACCTTAAAAATTTTACGAATGCTAGTATCAAAAGGGAGCAAACTGCTTATTACACATTTTATGTCAATATCAATATCAAAAATCCAGCAAAAAAGAAGAGGCTTACCTCATGAAGGATTATACGGGCTTACTTACTAATTCTTGGATCCTTTTTTTCCCTTCTTCTTCCTGAAAGTGAAATAGAATAAATAAAAGGAAAACCAACAAACAAACACACTTTCGCGATTTTCGCAAATTCTGCGACCGAAAATGGCTATATGGGTTTATTTACCTTACTCGGTCCGCCGCAACCGTTAAATTTTTTCCAGAAGGGCTTTTTTTTACTGTATCTCTTATTTTTTTGAAAATAAGGCTTACTCAGTCCGCCGCAACCGTCGGATCTGCTCCATTAGCGCTTTTGAAAATAAATTATAGCCTATGTTGCTTCCTGATAACTCAGCTTTCTATTGGTGAAGAGGCTTACCTCATGAAGGATTATACGGGCTTACTTACTAATCCTTGGATCCTTTTTTTCCCTTCTTCTTAACAACAAACACACTTACGCGATTTTCACAAATTCTGCGACCGAAAATGGCTATATGGGTTTATTTACCTTACTCGGACCGCCGCAACCGTCGAATTATTTCCAGAAGGGCTTTGTTTTTACTGTATCTCTAATTTTTTTGAAAATAAGGCTTACTCAGTCTTCCGCAACCGTCGGATCTGCTCCAAAAGCGCTCTTCTTTTTTTATCGAATCTTTTCCAGAAGGGTTTTTTTTTGAAAATAAATTATAGCCTATGTTGCTTCCTGATAACTCAGCTTTCTATTGGTGAAGAGGCTTACCTCATGAAGGATTATACGGGCTTACTTACTAATTCTTGGATCCTTTTTTCCCCTTCTTCTTCCTGAAAGTGAAATAGAATAAATAAATGGAAAACCAACAAACAAACACACTTTCGCGATTTTCACAAATTCTGCGACCGAAAATGGCTATATGGGTTTATTTACCTTACTCGGACCGCCGCAACCGTCGAATTTTTTCCAGAAGGGCTTTTTTTTTACTGTATCTCTAATTTTTATAAAATTATAGCCTATGTTGCTTCCTGATAACTCATTCTATTGGTGAAGAGGCTTACCTTCTGCATTTCCACTTGTACTTCTTTTGTTTCTCTTTGATTTTCCGGGATAAAAAGGAGCCTGTCACTCTCCAGGTCCTCAACTATACCCATGCAAAAAATCACGTCATCCGTAGCTCTGTTGCGGCATCATTGAAGGACAAACCAACAAACAAACACCCGCACACTCAGATTCACACACACATTATTATAATATACACATTATAATATACATTTATAATATTAGATAGTTTCCGCAGTTTGAAATGCCGCTCCTGCCGAGTTAGCCAAATCGGTTCATTAGTTGTGGCGTGAAGAAGTAATACTTGAATTTCAGGTAATCCAGAGTACAACCAGAGTAGAAGGAACTCATCCATAGTCAAATTTTACGACATAATTGATGCCACGTTGCCCAGTAATTTTTACATTTTGTCAAAATACACATCAATCAACAAGTACAAGAACAATGCCTCAGTTATAAATCGAAGTTAAAATTATAGAATTAATCTCTATAATGAAAAAAGTTTGAGACCAATTGGAACATGAAAATGTAGATGTCGGTTATGGGAATCGACACACGAAGGCCTGATTAGCAGGTCCTCAAGAAATGTAGTTCTGAAGAAATGAAACAGCTGCTTACAGTGTAGTCCAGGGGAGTACTCGTTATATTTCGAATTTTTAGTACTTATTTGACAGTGACAATTTGACAATTTAAAAATTGGTATTGGCACTGTCATTACATTAATAATAACAGATTACGCAAAACGTAGTTCGCTCGTAGACACAATCCGTCGATAGTGAGTTATTTGAGTTATTGGCCCAGACAGTAGATTAATAAACAATAAACAACTTTTCCAATCCTATATAAAAAAATTGTGACAATATTCTAGTTCCAGTTATATTACATTAAAATATTGCACCGATACATTAAAGCTAAAATAGAGCTAAAAATATTCATCTTTCTCATCAGCGTCAGCTTAACGCATCTGTGAATTAAAAATACAGAACATTGAGGAATATAACCGTATTGATATTGTTCTATTTTTGCTTAAACTTTCAGATCTTTCTTTGGAGCAAAATCTCCAGATATTTCTGGTTTCAATTCAATCTCTCCATTTTCAGCATGGTTGTGCGAGTTAAGTCCTGTGAATAATTCTTTCTCCTCCATAGTTTATCCTTTCCACTTTCTTTCCCCCTTCTTTCCTCTTGCCTTTCTAACATCTTTAGAAGATTTCTGGTGAACTTGAAAGGTAGACTTCTTTGGACTCTTCTTCCACTGATTTTTAACAATAATTTTATAACACTTCTTTTAAAAGCTACAAGGTGTTCATATTTTCTAAAACTTAGTTTATTTACAAAGAGCTTTTGCTATTTGTAAATAAACTAAGCTAAGGCTTTTGCTGTTTGTGTTGTTTAGGCTAAGGTCGATTCTTCGATATTTAAAACTTATTATTTCAACTAGCTGATGCCCGCGACTTTGTCCGCGTGGATTTAGTTTTAAAAGTCCCTCGGGAACTCCTTGATTTTCCGGGATAAAAAGTAGCCTAGATGTTGATCCGAGTAATAAGCTACCACGGAATAAAATTTTGTAGAAATCTGTGCGGTAGTTTTTACGTGAAAGAAGGACAAACAAACAGACAATCAGACAAAAATTAAATAAAAATCTGTTTTGGGCTCAGTATCGATAGTAAAGCATCCCCCAATTAAAATTTTCAAAATATATTAAATGTACAGAAATCTTCCAGTTACAGTTTTATTATATGTACCTATAGATACATTACATGTATATCAAAAAAAAATTACTTGGTCTTGGGATGTTTTCTAGCACATTCGATTGGAAGTAGACCATTGCGATAGACCAGTTAATCAGTTTCTTTCCTTCATTTTTAGTCACCGCATACGTGGAGTCCGCTAGCACGTAATATGACCGGGAAGCCGGAAATTAGTTCGAATAAATTGCTAATGTTTTGATGTTAATCGCAGCTAAATGTCTTCTTATTATCAAAATTTAGTTAAAGGCAGCTAAATATATCCTTACTCCCGTGTTTATGTTCCGTTTCTCTCCAAAGATAAGCCAGAAGTTCGGTTCTAATCTCGTCGAAGGTTCGGTTATGCATTCTTCTTGAGTAAAAACGCATGCACACTATGTGCATTTGAAACACAAAAATTTGCACAAAACGATTTCTGATGAAAAATGAAACAATAACGTCGTAACATATAAAAGGCTGACAAATGTTTTTTTTAATGTTAGGATGTTTGAGATGTAAGTCTCAAGATGTGAGATCATTTAGACGTATGATGTAACTAGAGGATTATAATAATGTACCTACATGACTTACTACAATAGATTTTGATACAATTCGGTGAACAAAATGTCATATATTGCTACTTATAACAGAATTTACCCAAACTTTTAAAATTATATGTCTGGATAGAATGTCGTAACGGACTTATTATATCAACTCGTTGCTACTTACGCCAAACTTAATTCAAATTTTTAAAATACCAAGATAGATTTTAGGTCGTAAAGAATTTTCATTATTTGTAGGTGCTTTACAACATAAAAACCAGACAGTTTAAAGTGACGACATCACAAAAAGCTACAACAAAGAAACTAAAATTGGACCAATACGACCTAAAATTTTACTTTTTTTGTTACTTACTACAAAGTATTACATCTCGTATCTCCTTATTTATAAGATATCAAAATTTTAAATTACACACATCAAAAGTGTCCTCCTGATTGATATTAATTAAAATTTTCTTTAAGGATTCATCAAATAAAGTGTTTTCGTTTGTCACAGTAACGATAAACCAAGTCACCTTTGCATTAATAAAGAAATTTGCCATTTTCCTAATAAAGGGATTTTTGACATTTGAACCACTAACATTAAAGTTCGAAAAAAAGACTGAAATAACAGTTTTCTTTAAAATTTTATTGGGTAACTTAAACAATTAATAATCCGTGTTTCTACCGCGAACACTAACAACACAAGAACATCGGTTTGGCATACTCAAAATGAGTTCATCCAAATCACGCTGTGGAATGGCCGCCCATGTTCGTTGCAACAACAAAAAAAGGTCTTCTTGCCACTGGATACCCTCCATATTCGGCAGAGCTCTTCTCTGTAGCATATCCCATGCATCCTCAATCGGGTTCAAGTCTGGCGACTGAGCAGGCCAGGGCAGGACATTGATGTTAGCTGCGGCGAGAGTCTGTCTTACAACTCTTGCGGTGTGCGGTCGTGCATTATCATGCATTAACTGAAATAAGGGACCGATTTGCACTTGTAGAGGAACGATGACGTCTGATACAATCGTCTCAGCATAAATTTGAGCGTTGAGGTTGCCTCTGATCCAAATCAACTCAGTTCTTCCGCCGATCCAAATACCCGCCCATACCATGATGGTTCCACCACTATAAGGATGGACTTCCTGGCAGGATTTTAATCGCTGTTGGCGTCCAGGGGTTCTCCAGTGTCGTATACGTCTTGTATCCGGTCTCATACCAAAACGAGACTCATCAGAAAAGCACACGAAACGCCATTGTTCTTCTGCCCAATTTCTGTGTTCAAGAGCCCATTGATATCGAATCCTACGATTGTGCATTGCTATAGGTGGTACCCGTAGCGGTCTTCGGGAATGAAGGTTCACTTCATGCAAGCGGTTTCTGACTGTTTGGTCGCTAATTAAGTTCCCTGAAGAGTGATGAAGCCTCACGGCTAACATCATGGCGGTTATTGTTGGAGCTCTTCGAGTTAAGATTTGAATGTATCGGTCTTGTCTCCGTGTGGTGCAGCGATACCGTCCTCCATGGCGCTCAGCCACGGTACCAGTGCTTCGGTAACGTGTCCAAAGTCGACTGATAACACTCTGACTTGTATTCAGAGCTAAAGCCACAGTACGTTGCCGGGAACCAGCTTCTATCATTCCCACGGCTCTGAGCATTTCTTCCCTGCTTAAATGACGTCGCCGCTCCATAATAACGTTGGTTTTAATCAGTAGTAGGGAAACAGTAGCACTAATAATGTCTTCAATGCGTTGTATGTTTTTATAGGGAAAATATTGACAGCTGATTTTCATCTTTTACTCGAATTTGATTGACAGTTCCTGATTCAAATTATGAAATGCACCAAAAAGGATCCATATAAATTTATAAAATCATAAATTTATTACAAATCCACATCGCAATCTCAAGAAATCCGCATAAAAATGCTTGATCCCTAGACACTTTTGATGTGTGTATTTCATATTAGTAACTGATTACTTGTTCATATTAGTAACTGATTACTTGATCGTGGGGAAGGCTTCCCCATTAACCTGATTGTGGGGGGAAACCCCCCGGTGGCCTCCACCTCCCTATAATAGCCACCCCATGCCTCGCATGATAACTAGCACTGATATCTGCTAAATAATCTGATATACCCTGCATACTCGGCGACCGGCAGCTGTGGGCTGCCGGGTTTATAATATCTGAGAACAACCGCGGGTCTTCATATGCAAGCCAACTACGTTGGATTCTGGTACACTGATATGATAATTACTCCCTGCCCACTACCAATCGACACTGATGGACCGCAGGTCCATGGGCAGACCAACCAATGTTGGATTTCTATTAAACTGATCTGATACTCCCTGCATACTCGCCGACCGGCAGCTGTGGGCTACCGGATTTATAATATCTGAGAACAACCGCGGGTCTTCATATGCAGGCCAACAAATCGTTGGGTTCGGATAAACTGTTAAGAGACAACCTGTCCACTGCGGACCGACTGTCGTCGGATTTATAATAACTGATAAAACACCGGGTACGTGGACAGACCAACCAACGTTGGATTTCTGATAAACTGATAAGATATAACCTGCCCACTGGCGACCGACTGTCGCCAGATTTATACTGAGTAAACATGTGGACCAATCGACTAGCATTATATTTCTGATACCTGTCTGTCTCGGTCTGCCTTACCCTTGCAAGGCAGCCCGAGAATCGGATTACAGCTAGAAATGCACACGTAATAAAGAAGACACAGTTCAACGATACCACGGTAATATTATGTGTATACAGTATTGTAACTTCATACAAACGGACGAAGCGCGAGCTATGCCTACGCGCCTCGATCTCGGTAAGCGCTCGGTACGCAGACAGTCGCGACTGTGCCGCAGTGACGAACGGACGGTGTTATGTTTTTTAACAATAACTGCGCAATTTTTTTACTAAAAATAAGTTCAAGTACATATTTAATATGACGAGGAGGATATATTGTGCTGTTTTTGGTTGCATGAATTCGTCAATAACGCATCCAGAGATAACTTTTTTTTAATTACCTGGAAACTCTGAAAGGTAAGACTCTAAAATAATTTTACTTACTAGTAGGTAGGTACAAAATGTGTGTATTTTTAATGGATAAGGTATTTCTTTTTATCTCCCGAAAAAAAGATGTCTGGATTAATAAATAAAGTGAATAGAGTAAAGGAAAGTGATTGACACGAGTGAAATAGGTAGTTATAGGCGGTTCATGAATCACGATACGGTACGTACGCTTGTGTTAAAACCTCGGGGCATGTGTGTTTTGTTTTGTTAGTTTGTATAATTCAATGTAAAGACGTGGTATTTTATTGTTATTCATTCATAAACATGGTTTTAGGGTTCCGTACCAAAATGGTAAAAATGGAACCCTTATGGTGAGACTTTCTCCGTCCGTCCGTCCGTCTGTCACAGTCGATTATTTAAGTAACTAATAAAGCTATCGACATGAAATTTGGAATAGTTGTGTATAATAGTGGCCCAACAACATTGGAATAAGAAAAAATCAAAAATTCTTTTTAGTTTAATTAAAAAAGGGGAAAAATCTGGAGTTTGAAATTTCAAAGTAAGATAACTATACCGAGTGGGGTATCATATGAAAGGGCTTTCTAAAACAAATTTTTATTTATTTTTAAATATTATAGTTTTTGAATAATCGGGCAAAATGTCGAAAAAAATATAGTTCCCCCCCTTATCTCCGAAGTTTACCAATCGAATAATCAGAAATAATTATGGTCAATAGAGGTTTATGTATATTTTAAAGGAAAAATAAAACCAACGCTCTAACTAGCATAGTTTTTTTTATATTAACAATAGACCTCCACAAAGTTAACGATTATATAATATTATCGTTTTACTTTTACTTCTAGAGTACGGAACCCTCGGTGTGCGAGTCCGACTCGCACTTGGCCGGTTTTTTTTAATTAAATCTACCAATCAAAAAACAACACGCATTTTTATTGAACACTTCCTATTTAATTCACAAAGTATTTTATTTGTTTATATAAAAAAAAGTATATTTACAATCACAAAACTAAATGGAAACACAAAGTAGGCAAATGTAATTAAAATGCTGGAGGCGGGCAGCCCTATCGCATGTTCACGTACCGCGCGGCTGTAGGCATTTATGTCAAAGATACAGCCGAGTTACAATACTGTATACACATAATATTACCGTGACGATACACAGTAAAAACAATAAAGTTGAATGCACAGTGAAAAGGAAAAAATACGTCTCACCAAGGCTGCCCTGCTAGCTCGTGTCTGCTTCATCACTTATCACTACTCACTATGTCCGCTCGCTACTGCGGCGTAATTGTAACTTGCTTGAGGGCATCCCGATGTCGCTTTTATATAGCGCGGCCGTGCCGCCCGTGATATCCCCGATTCTGAGAACCAGGTTCACGGTGCACCTGTGACCTACTTAGCTGCTCGATTCTAGGAAGTCAATCTATCTGATTTGCAGAACTCAGTCCCTGCACGCCTGTGACCTACTTAGCGTATATTCGTAGAAACCATCAGCCGTTGCTGGGCGCCTATTGTGTGGGCGTATTCCTGGAATTTCGTCTGGCCCGTGACGCCTGCTACTAAGTGCTATGGCTGTTGCTATGCGTGTCTACCCGCATATCGATATCTTTGCATTCGGCTCTTACGACATTCACATCTACCCACAATATTTCGCATTCGCGACATACATAGACTAACTCTTGAATTTCCGGGCGAGCAATGTCATCGAGAAACGATCCAACTCAAAGCGCGATATGAATTAGTCAGATTTTTTTAATAATTATTTCAGTTCATTATATTCGTAAATCATATTCGTAGGCGCCTCCTAAAACATTCAGGTACAATAATTCTGCCAATATTCTTTAAAACGGGAATTGAAGTAAGATTCTTTTCAGTTAGCCAGCGACAGCAAGTAAATGTAAAACATAAAAACATATGCGGAAATCGGCACCAGCTCACATCTCGAATTTAGTTTTCTACCCTCATAATTAAATATTAAATAGAAACGCGACTTTTATACTTATCTGTGCACATCTCCATGTGCTGAGTGCAGACTGGCACTGTGGTAGGCGCCGCGTCATGCGAGCGCACCGGTGGCACGCAGAGAGGCGCCGCAGCCGGCACTGCGTCAGGAGATGACGCACTCGCCAGCGCACCGATAGCCTATCGGCGATAGGTGACGCCCAGTGGCGCCGCGACTGGCGCTGCGTCAGGAGGTGACGCACTCGCCAGCGCACCGGCAGGTGACGCCCAGTGGCACCGCGACTGGCGCTGCGTCAGGAGGTGACGCACTCGCCAGCGCACCGGCAGGTGACGCAAAGTGGCGCCGCGACCGGCGCTGCGTCAGGAGGTGACACACTCGCCAGTGCGTCGACAGGTGACTCGCAGTGGCGCCGAGACTGACGCTGCGTCAGGAGGTGACGCACTTGCCAGTGCGTCGACAGGTGACTCGCAGTGGCGCCGAGACTGGCGCTGCGTCAGGAGGTGACGCACTCGCCAGTGCGTCGACAGGTGACGCGCAGTGGCGTCGCAACCAGCGCTGCGACACGAAGCGGCGCGCTCACCCACCGCCGGAGATGCGCCCATTTGCACAAAGTACCCACATGTAAATAAAAATCGTTGTTTAAGTAGGTACCTGCAGACTTTCGCATGAACCAGTGGGTCAACGGGTCAGTTCAAGTCTATCAAATCTAGTTAGATTACTGTTAGTTAACTGAACTAAACAGAACATAAAAAAAAGGGAATTTATAAAATAACCTTAAATTTAGAGATTTGAATCGAATGTTATATGCTTTCAGCTTTTAATTCTTGAACAACTCAGCCCCACGTATTGGGTGGAATAGTTCCGACACAGGACCGACCTGGCCTGAGCAGGCGTCCCCTCCACAAATACAATACAAGCCCCACGTATGGGCCAAGACAACAAAATGATAAAGAGACCCTTTTAAAACAGCATTAAGCATTGGAACGATACACTGAACTCACCGAACAATCCAGTAGTACCGGCAGGTGATGCGCAAACGTGCCGTGACCGGCGTTGCGACACACTCCGACGTGCTCGCCAGGCCACCGGCGATGAGGTGCAGAAATGCCGTGGCTGGCGCCGCGACACGCTCCGCCGTGCTCGCCAGAGCACCGGAGTTGAGGTGCAGAAATATCGTGGCCGGCGCCGCGAAAGCTCCGCCGTGCTCGTCAGAGCACCGGCAGATGAGGCGCAGAAACGCCGTGGTCAGCGCTGCACCATGCTTCCTTGCAAGTCCAGTCCACACTAATTGGACTTCAAGTTGCTACACCGCGTGCATCTTTCTGCCGACGGTAGATCATCTACCCGACAATTTGCTACGCACAACGGGCATACCGACCGAACCTTTCATCTCAATCTATTCATTACATACAACTCTGTCGATTGCCATTCCCTTGCCTAACAGAGCCTTACATTACCTACTCTAAGCTAATCGAACCTACACTGATATAAGTAACCTAATTTGACCTAAACTTTCTTCTTCTTCTTCTTTATCAACCGATAGACGCCCACTGCTGGACAAAGGTCTCTTGCATGGACTTCCACAGGCCTCGGTCTTGCGCCGCCTGAATCCAGCGGCTCCCTGCGACTCGTTTGATGTCGTCGGTCCACCTGGTGGGGGGTCTGCCAACACTGCGCTTCCCGGTGCGGGGTCGCCACTCCAGCACCTTGGGACCCCAACGACCATCAGCTCTTCGAACTATGTGCCCCGCCCATTTCCACTTCAGTATCGCGACTCGCTTAGCTATGTCGGTGACTCTGGTTCTCCTCCGGATCTCCTCATTTCTGATTCGATCCCGCAGGGACACTCCGAGCATAGCTCTCTCCATCGCCCGCTGAGCGGTCCTGAGCCTACTTATGAGGCCCTTAGTTAGCGGTACCTAAACTTTATCTGATGGTAAATCTAAACCAATTAAATAGAATGGCAACAAACAGGGCTATAAGCAACGTTTTACAAGACTGACATAAAACCGGTCCTATCATCATTGAAGCACGCAGCATGCGTCTTCAGACACCATTCGCGTTAGGCACCGTGGCAGGCAGGGACTCAGCACCCACACGTCACAAAAACCGCTCGTTGCGCGGTGCCGGTACCCACATAAAATATCGAGTACTGTGTGAGTAGGTATCGGTTTAGTAGTTTAGGAGTCCATCGTGGACAAACAACGTGACACGTAATTTATATACATTAAGAAGAAAGATAATAATATCAATAGCATCAGATCATAATATCATCATATCATTACATCATAAATATAAATATATAGAGATGCTAATGGACTACAGTCCATTAGCATCTCTATATTATATTTATCATTTATCAACCTCCACAAAGTACTGCTGAATACGCGGTGTTCGGTGGCACGCAGTGACCCGAACATACAATGTAATATTGTTTAGAGTAAGGTTTAGAGGGCAATAAGAAACAAAAGCATAATATAAAAATAAGTAGGGTAGTGGAACCAATAAATGAACGCTTAAGCGATCTTGGCAACTTTGGACAGCTCTAACTAGTTATTTCATTATATTGAAGCTTGCTGGGTTTTTCTTTGTGATTCCACATATCCTCAAGATTTGACTGATTAAAAAAGTAAACTCCTTTATCAAATATTTATTTTTAAAGTTGCTTTTTGTATGAAGTTAAGGGTTTACCCCTATAGTTGAACACTGAGCCCTAATTATGAACAGTTTGAACCCAATAGTTGAACTAGCATTTTAATAGGAATACATGTACCTGCGACTTCTTTGATGTCGTCGGTCCACCTAGTGGGGGGTCTGCGCTTCCCGGTGTGGGGTCGCCACTCTAGCACCTTGGGACCCCAACGACCATCAGCTCTTTGAACTATGTGCCCCGCCCATTTCCACTTCAGTTTCGCGACTTCCTGAGCTATGTCGGTGATTTTGGCACTTGACTTAGGAAAGCCAGAGGTGCGTGCCCGAACCTGCGACCCCCCGAATAGGAGACCGCAGTATCTACTAACCACTAGGCTATCACTGCTTTAATCAGATTAATAAAGTCCCAAAAACTGAACTACTTAATTCAATTCGTTCATTTTGACGATTGAAGTACCATCAAATGAACGTATATAATTTACTTCAGCGTTCAGTTTAAGACGCGATACCCAATAATTGAACGAATAAAATATGATCATATTCATTAGTTCAACTTTTGGATATGAATTCTTAAACTGAACAATGCAAGATTTCATACTGAAATAAAACCTTAAAACACAAAATAATGTGTTCAACTTTTGGTAACTAAACTCATAAATTAACTAAAATTAATTCGCGTTGTTTTGTTTCGGTCTCTATAAGCATTACACTAGCGGCACGCTATGATGGCCGGTTTGACACATTACAATAGTGATGTGGAATGTCAATTTATTCTCGAACAAAAAACAATTAAGTTTTGTTTTTGTACCTGATTAAATAGGTTTAATAAAACAAAAATGTATATGTTTATTTAATTTATTTGAACGAACTGAATATTTGAATGAAAATGAATATACATACTTTATATGCACACAAGAAACATATGAATACAAAAGATACCAAAAAAGGTGCCACAAAAGGCCATAATTAATCAGATTCGTCCATACTACTATTTTCACTGTCGTCACTGCTATCATCACCTACATTAATAATTATATGTTCGTTTTCTATAATATTATCTATTTTCACATCTCTTTCATAATCTTCCCTTATTAATTTAACAGTTCTATTCACAACCTTTTCCCAGTCTCCTTTAGTCACATGTTCACAAGCTTCTTCTAATAATTTTAGCATTTTTTTTGTGGTAAATGGGGGTTCTGTATTGTGTATTGCAGCATATCCCTTAATTTGAGCCCACACCAACTCAATCGCATTATACTCACAATGGTAAGGCGGTAACCGTATAACTCTGTGCCCATGTTCTAATGCTATTTCGTCAATGACGTATCGGATCTTGGTTGGTTTGTTTTCTTTTAAAAGACGTACTAATTCCGCTTTTAACATATTCATGTTTGCATCTACGCCATTTTTACGAAGCCATGCGACGATATCAGCTTTCTTTTGGGATTGGGCAGGTGGCTTGTCAATTTGCATCGAGTGGTATGGGGCGTTGTCCATAATTATAATAGATGGTTCAGGGAGGCTACACAACATTGAGGTAAACCATTCAGTAAACTTTTCTCCATTCATGTCTTCATGATAGTCTCCAGTGGTTTTTGACGCAAAAGCCATGAGAGAACCTTCGACAAACCCGTTGATGGTTCCGGCGTGACAAATTATAAGTCGCGATCCTTTTCCTACAGGAACTTTGGAAGTAGATGCTGCTGTGTCATCGTTCCAAGAACGGCCTACAGTATGGTTAGCATTAAGCCATGTTTCATCCAAGAACACAACATTTTGCCAATTTTTGATTTCTTTCACTTGCCGTAAAAAAGTATACCTTGCCATCGCTATATCAAATCTTTCCATCAATATTTTGCGTTTGTTACATTTTTTGTATCGAAATCCAATGGTCTTCAAAATCTTCGTTAAAGAACTTTCCCCACCGAAGAATAATCCAGCTTCCTTCAGTGAATGCACCAACTTTTTTCTTGTTGGATACTCCTTCTGTAAATAGTAGCCGTAAACATGTCTTCGGATAGCATCGGCATCAAAGCTATCGATGCCTACGACTGGTTTTGCTCGTTTTCTCTTTTTTGGTGTGTGAAGTTTATTTTCTTCTGTGCCAGTCTCGCCATATTTTTTTTAGTTATCCGTCTAACAGTTCGTTGTCCAATATTAAGCGCATCAGCTACGCGTTCAACCACTGACGTTATAGGTAAAATTGGCCCTCCATTTTGAGCTTCACGATCGAAATAGTTACGAAGGCGTATTACGAACTCACGTGTCTGACTATTTAGAACAGTTCTCTGCGTACGTTCGGTCATATCGACGAAATCCACAACAAAGGGCTTGAACAGAGTCCAAATTAACGAGCAAGGGTCAACAGTAATGCAGTATCAATATTTGAAATCCAAAGCCAGGTCAAAACTATATCACAATCGCATTGCACTGACAGTTTATACTTTTCGAAGCAACGTCAATTCGAAACTGCTTTGTTTTGCATTGAGCATTGACGCGAGTTTGCCGGAGGTAGTAGTTGTGCTAGCCAGCGATCCTATGTGACGATCATATTAGATTCCATTTTTAAAAATTTTCAATTTAGAAAACCAAATGCCGAGTTGTGGTATATATCATATAAAAATAAAAATTTTACCTTTTGTATGAAACAGCTGATATTTTTTTGCGATTTCAGAGGTTTGTCCACATAGTGAAAATTGTTCATATTCACAAGTACATTCACCCCTTAAATGGTGCAAACTGATTTTTCTACACTTGTATACATTTTAGAAATCAATTTAATAAATAAATTTTGAGTCCTAAACCTAAAACTACATTCGATAAAATTTATGAATCTCTGCACATCACTATCGTCAATAAAGTAATACAATTATTTCCTTCAAAGTCGTTATCAATTAATACGGAACTTCATGAGCGGACAAACGTCAAACCAGCCATCATAGCGTGCCGCTAGTTTAATATAAATGTTATGACGTGTGTAAGAATATGCCATTTTTCCATTAGTTGAACGGCGTTCATCTATTAGATAAAGCTTACGAAACCGAATCCATTACTTGAACAGTATTTTTTTCAAAAAATACAGCGAATAATGTTTATACGTATCATTATAATCAAAGATAAATGTATCAACATTTACTCCAGCCAAAACTACTCAAATCTATCGTATATAATTCCTTTAAATTGCCAAAATCCTTAAGTTTGAAAGGCACTTATCTTGAGAAGGTTTCCATATAAAACAATTTTTTGGCGGGAAACTCTCACAAATTATCGAATTACGCTCGCGTCCGGAGCTGTGACTGTTGACTTTGTCATGAAATCGGGAAGAAATAAAGTTGCCACGTGCGGAAAAAAATAATGCACATAAATAAAGAGCGGGGTTTTTCATTTTTTTTGAATTTTCGCTCGGCCGTTCATCTATTGGGGGTCGTTCATCTTTTGGTTCCACTACCCTACTTAGATATATTAAAGTAATATAAAAAAAACTCAGAAGGATAAAAGATGGAAGGATGGAAGGAAGAAAGATCATTCATATTCATCTATATAAATAAAAATGAATGTTGGTAAGCGCATAACTCAAGAATGGATGGACCAGTTCGCTTTATTTATTTTTTTGTATGTTCCTTAAGGTCCACGGAAGGTTTTAGTAAAAAAAAAAACAAAAAATTTTTACTTTTAACTTTAGACAGAACGAAGTCTGTCCGGGCAGCTAGTATAAAATAAATAATAGTTTACTAAATAATAAATAATAATAGAAAACCAAACTAAATAATAAATATTAGAAAATAAATTTTAATAAAACAATATAAGACAATAGAGACATTAGCGGGTAAACTCAGCTCAGCTGCCTATGCTGTCAGAAAAATCAGACAGTTTACCGATGTAGACACGGCTAGGCTGGTCTACTTTGCCTACTTCCATAGTGTAATGTCCTATGGAATCTTATTGTGGGGCGGAGCAGCTCATATTGAAACTATTTTTATATTACAGAAAAGAGCCATTCGATTTATCTATAAACTCGGTTCGCGCGTATCTCTTCGTGAAAAGTTTAAAGAGATTGGTATTCTTACGGTAGCTTCACAGTACATTTATAATAATATAGTCTTTGTGAGACAAAATATTCATCTGCATAAACAAAGAGGCAATACACACAATCGACTCATTAGAAATCGTCATAAACTAGAAATTCCATCATGTCGCCTGCGCAAAGTGCAAAAATCCTTTGTGGGGTTGAGCGTACGCTTATATAATATGATTCCGAAGGAATTGCTAGATTTGCCACTGCACAAATTTAAACAATGCGTAAAAACTCACTTACTGAGTCGCGCTTATTACAAAGTTAATGACTTTCTTAATGACAAAGTTGCATGGGATCTTAAAATTAGTGTTTGAATAATATTATTCAATTCGATGCTTTGATACGGGTAGACTAAGTATGTCACGCTCTCTTTAAACATTTCTGTGGTGGTGTCGTGTGGTGCGGATTGTTACGTTCCCTCAAATATGGTCGAGCGAAGCAATGGCTGGATCATGCGTCATGCTCGTGAACGGGTGCCGCCGGCGGGAATGGGGCTACTTTCTGTCTGCCCGTCTTTGACATGAATTGAATTGTAGTACGTTTTGTGGAAATGTCATATTCTATTCTAACAAAGATGCACGGGTTAAATCAGCTTGCCATCCAGCTGCCCACAAGATAGTATAAAAACTTATTACAATGTAATAGCTACTTATTAATATTGTAAAATGATTATTTTGAAAAGAGCAACTGCTGAGTTTCTTGCCGGCTCTTCTCAGCAGAATCCGCTTTCCGAACCGGTGGTAGAATCTTGACGTGTCATAAGAGCCACAGGTTGGCCTACATGAAATAAATAATTTTGAATTTTGAATTTTTTTTTAAATTTTAAGAAAACAAAAAATAAATAATTATAAAAAATAAATTTTTCCAAAAATTAAAATTGTTGGTTGGTTGTTTGTTGTTGTAATTGTTGTTGGTGTTGGCGATAATCTGCAATCAATCAATCAATCAATCAATCAATAATAATAGAAAACCAAACTAAATAATAAATAATAGAAAATAAATTTTAATAAAAAAATCTAAGGGTCCAAAAAATAAAAAATAATAGAAAATAAATTTTTCCAAAAATTAAGCTAATTTGGTTGTTGCTTGTGGTTTGTCTTGCCGGAAGGTCGATGATCTGCAATCAATCAATCAATCAATTGGATTGGATTGGATATTTATAGCCTCAATCGAGTGCAGGGCGCCAGAGAGCGAGAAAGTTCGCCGATGCGATGGACCGACCAAATTATGTCTACTTCTTCTTCTTCTTCTTCTTTATCAACCGATAGACGTCCACTGCTGGACAAAGGTCTCTTGCATGGACTTCCACAGGCCTCGGTCTTGCGCCGCCTGAATCCAGCGGCTCCCTGCGACTCGTTTGATGTCGTCGGTCCACCTGGTGGGGGGTCTGCCAACACTGCGCTTCCCGGTGCGGGGTCGCCACTCCAGCACCTTGGGACCCCAACGACCATCAGCTCTTCGAACTATGTGCCCCGCCCATTTCCACTTCAGTATCGCGACTCGCTTAGCTATGTCGGTGACTCTGGTTCTCCTACGGATCTCCTCATTTCTGATTCGATCCCGCAGGGACACTCCGAGCATAACTCTCTCCATCGCCCGCTGAGCGGTCCTGAGCCTACTTATGAGGCCCTTAGTTAGCGACCATGTCTCGGATCCGTAAGTCATCACTGGCAACACGCACTGTTCGAAGACTTGAGTCTTCAGGCACTGAGGAATTTTGGACGAGAAGACATCTCGGAGCTTCCCGAACGCTGCCCAGCCGAGTTGGATTCGGCGGTTGATCTCTTTCTCGAAATTGGACCTACCTAGCTGGACTGTGTGTCCCAGGTAAATATACTCGTCGACAATTTCGAGTGCAGAGTTCTCAACAATTACTGGGTGGAGCGGTGCATGAGCATTGGACATGATTTTCGTCTTGCTCATGTTCATTTTCAGGCCCACCTGTTGAGAAACCCTGCTGAGATCGTTGAGCATTGTATTGAGGTCTCTCAGAGTCTCTGCCATGACTACTATGTCATCGGCAAATCGCAGGTGAGTGATGTACTCGCCGTTTATGTTGATGCCAAGCCCGTTCCAATCCAGAAGCTTAAAGACGTCCTCCAACGCAGCGGTAAAGAGCTTCGGGGAGATAACGTCTCCCTGTCGCACTCCACGCTGCAAGTGGATTGGCCTCGTAGTCTGGTCCTGTATACGTCGTGGTATATAACTGTCCATAGAACTTCTCAACCTCTCCCAAGACCTCAGGTCGAGAAGAGACGAGACGGCCGTCATCAGTTTTCAGCCGCGTCAGCTGGCTCTGTCCGATAGACAGATCTCTCGCGATTTATGTCTACTATGAACGGACTAATGCACGAGAATCAAATCTACCGCTAAAAACGTCAATTTTTAGGGTTCCGTACCCAAAGGGTGCCAACGGGACCCTATTACTAAGCCTCCGCTGTCCGTCCGTCCGTCTGTCAGCGGGCTATATCTCGTAAACCGTAATAGATAGACAGTTGAAATTTTCACATATTGTGTATTTCTATTGCCGCTATAACAACAAATAATAAAAAGCCGGCCAAGTGCGAGTCGAACTCGCGCACCGAGGGTTCCATACTCCAAAAGTAAAAGTAAAACGATAATATTATATTAATTTGCTTATTTATCGTTAACTTTGTTTGTAGAGGTTTATTGTTAATATAAAAAAAACTATGCTAGTTAGAGCGTTGGTTTTATTTTTCCTGTAAAATATACATAAACCTCTATTGACCATAATTATTTCAGATTTTTCGATTGGTAAACTTCGAAGATAAGGGGGGGGGAACGGAATTTTTTTCGACATTTTGGCCGATTAATCAGAAACTATTATATCTAGAAATAAATAAAAAACTGTTTTAGAATGAACAAGTAAAGGCCTTTCATATGATACCCCACTCGGTATAATTATCTTACTTTGAAATTTCAAACCCCTGATTTTCCCCCTTTTTTAATTAAACTAAAATAATTTTCGCGTTCATTTTATTTTTCCTGTAAAATATACATAAACCTCTATTGACAATAATTATTTCAGATTTTTCGATTGGTAAACTTCGGAGATAAGGGGGGGGGAACGGTATTTTTTTTGACATTTTGGCCGATTACTCAAAAACTATTACATATAGAAATAAATAAAAAACTGTTTTAGAATGCACAAGTTAAGGCCTTTCATCTGATATCCCACTCGGTATAGTTATCTTACTTTGAAATTTCAAACCCCCGATTTTCCCCCTTTTTTAATCAAACTAAAATAATTTTCGCGTTGCTTTTATTTTTCCTGTAAAATATACATAAACCTCTATTGACCATAATTATTTCAGATTTTTCAATTGGTAAACTTCGGAGATAAGGGGGGGGGGAACGGTATTTTTTTCGACATTTTGGCCGATTAATCAAAAACTATTATATATAGAAATAAATAAAAAACTGTTTTAGAATGCACAAGTAAAGGCCTTTCATATGATACCCCACTCGATATATTTATTTTACTTTGAAATTTCAACCCCCCGATTTTCCCCCTTTTTTTATTAAAACTAAAAATAATTTTCGATTTTTCTTTATTCCAATGATTTTGGGCCACGATTATACACAACTATGCCAAATTTCATGTCGATAGCTTTAATAGTTACTGAAATAATCGACTGTGACAGACGGACGGACAGACGGACGGAGAAAGTCTCACCATAAGGGTTCCATTTTTACCATTTTGGTATGGAACCCTAAAAATTAAATTAAATTGAAAAATAAAGGGGGCTCCCAAACATGGAAAAGGAGTCGAAATAAAATTTTATTTTTTTACCCCGGCATGTGGGGTGTCCTTGTCTAGAGCTCATTAAGTGGAGTTCAAATATATATTTTTTTATTTTTTAGCTACAAAAATGAAGAAAGGGGGGGCTTACCAATTATCTTTCATGCGCCGCAGTTTCTGCTGAATAGTTTTATATTTTTTTATCTGGAATTGTAAAAAATACTATATTCATTAGTCCACTAAAAAGTTAAATGAGTAATTGGCTTCTCTGGACCACAATAGTGGATTCATTCAAATACTTCAAGTATTTGAATGAATCCACTATTGTGGCCCAGAGAATGACTGAGTCATTCAGTATTCGACATTCAAGTATTTGAATGAAGTCACTATTGTGGTCCAGAGAAGCCAATTCCTATCTCTTCTTGTCCTTTTCTCCCGTCATCCGGGGTCGGGTCTCCTCACCCTCCTGCGCCAGGTCACTCGATCCTGGGTTGTCCGATCCGGCAATTGGGCTTGCATTAGGTCTCTCTTAATGTTAGACCACCAGGTCGATGGCGGGCGGCCCCTTCCTCTTTTTTCTTCAGGCAGATTCAGCGCGATCTGTACTACGTGATCGCTGCTACGTCGTTGTATATGTCTGTACCATCTGAGGCGGTTTTCAGTAATTTTCTCGGTAATTGGTGCGACTTTGAAACTTCCTCGTATGTGTTCATTACGAATTTTGTCAAGCCGAGTCACACCTCCTGCCCACCTCAGCATCTTCATTTCATTGACATGCATCTTTTGTTCATGAGTCTTCTTAACTGTCCAACATTCGGAGCCATACAATAATGCGGGGCGTATTGCCGTCTTATACACCTTACCCTTCGTCTTTACGGGTATGCGCGGGTCACACAGCACTCCTGTTAGCGAACGCCATTTTTGCCATGCTACATTTACTCTGTGGGCCACATCATTATCTACATTGGCATCTTTTGTGAGAACAGAGCCCAAGTATTTGAACTTCTCAACTCTAGGAATAGGAGTCGATCCAATTTCAATAGTTTCAGGTGTTGTATTTCCACTGAAGGGGCATTTCAAATACTCATGTTTTGGTTCTGCTTACTCGGAGGCCGTATTTTTCCAAAGCGTGTGTCCAGGTATTCAGTAGTTCCTGCAGTTGTTTTGCGGTGTCAGCGGCTAAGACAATATCATCGGCATACAGCATAGTCCATGGTAACGGAGCCGGTATGTCCTTGGTAAGATAGTCCATCACCAAGTTGAATAGTAGGGGGCTGAGTGCAGATCCCTGATGGACACCCACCTTTACCTCGAAAGCTTCACTTATTCCGGCTAGGCTGCGAACTCTTGTTGTGATGTTGTTGTACATGTCTTGTATAAGACTAACATAGTATTCTGGTATGTGTTGTGCTCGAAGTGCCTGCCATACTAACTTTCGGGGTACTCGGTCGAAAGCTTTTTCGAGATCGATAAATGTAAGATGTAGGTCTTGGTTGTTGATTCTGTATTTTTCCATCAGGATTCTGACTGCCTGAATAGCTTCTGTGGTTGACTTGGATGCCGTGAATCCAAACTGATTTTTTGATATTTCTGAAAGAGCAGTGAGACGTGTGTTTATGATTCGTTCCCAGATTTTAAGTGTATGTGAGGTTAATTTAATACCTCTGTAGTTTTCACATTGTGCGACATCACCCTTGTGTTTATAAAATGGTAGTAAATAACTTTGACGCCAGGATTCAGGAATTCGTTTTTCAGCTAAGATAATGTTAAACAATTTGGCCAGCCAGACTACCGCTATCGGACCAAGGCGTTTCCATAAATCTGCTGGTACTTCATCTGGCCCAAGAGCTCTTCGGTTTTTCATTTTCGCTATCGCATTCCTAACCTCCTCAACATCTATCATGGGGATTGGTCCGTGTGTAGGTGGTAGAGGTACTAGATTTTCATGTGGGTATTCTTCATTGAGAAGTTGCTCATAGTATTCGTGCCATCTATCATTGATTTCCGAATTATCCGTTAATAGTTCACTATCTTTACTTTTTATGTATTTATTTTGTTAATTTTAATATCCATAGTAGTTCTGTATCTATATTTAGCTATTTTCAAAACTTCAGTCTCAGTTTTAGCGTTTTCTAATCTATCGTAAAATGTTTGATTTGATAAATGTCTTTCACATGCTACACATTTCTTTGCTTCTTTTTTGGCCTTATTATATGCGTCTTTATCTGCTTCTAGGTGCGAGCTTTGCCATTTTCGAAATTGCTCCTTTTTATTGGCCAGAGCCTCTTTAACTTTATCGTTCCACCAGCTTGGATCCTCTCCCGTGCGGAGAGGTCCTTTGGAAATTCCTAAGCTCTTTGCTGCGGTTGTTCTGCATTTGTATTCGAATTTAGACCACATATCTTCGGCACAACAGTAATTTATGCCAATATCATTCTCGAGGTAGTTTTTAACTTCAGATACTAATATTTCCCCCTTAGGGCTATCCAGATCTTTCCACTTTGTCTTTGGTGTTCTATCAACCGCGGTTTTGATCGGTTTGGGAAGAACGTACACGGCTACGAGAATGCGATGTTGTGATGTCAGAGCCTCCCCTGGGATGACTTTACAATCTTTAAATCTTTGTTTCAAGGCCATATCCGAGATGATATAGTCTATTTGTGACTCTCTGCCTGCACACTTGTAGGTTATTAGGTGTTCTGGTTTCTTCTGAAAGTTAGTGTTAATCAGGGATAAAGAGTGCCTCGTAGCGAAATCCAGGATTTCTTCACCTTGTTTATTAGCTACCCCTACTCCAAAACCGCCATGTACAGTACTATGTGTAGTGTTTCTTGCTCCTACATGGCCGTTTAGGTCGCCTCCAATGATCTTATATTCATTGGGTCGTATATTGCTGATGCTGATTGCTGATTATCCACTGCTGGACATAGGTCTCCTGCATGGACCTCCACAGGCTTCGGTCTTGCGCCGCCTGAATCCAGCGGCTCCCTGCGACTCGTTTGATGTCGTCGGTCCACCTAGTGTAATAATATAGTCTTCAATTGTATAATATGCTTTTTCCATGAGAGAAGTTTTAATTGCTTTCTTAAACTTGTGTAAAGGCAAGTCTAAGATCGACTGTGGAATTTTATTATAGAACGTCACGCCCATTCCCACAAATGTCTTTCGGACCCTCTGGAGGCGCAGTCGAGGAATCACGAGCCTATTTGGATCTCTAACCTGCCTATCGTGTAAATCACCCTTTTTTTTGTAACTTAAAATATTTTGTCTGACAAATATTATGTTGTTATAAATATATTGTGAAGCTACTGTCAGAATGCCTATTTCCTTAAATTTTTCTCGAAGGGAATCCCGCGGTTTTAAATTGTAGATTGCGCGAATTGCCCTCTTCTGCAATACAAAAATTTTTCCAATGTCGGCTGCTTTACCCCATAGTAAGATTCCGTATGACATAATACTATGGAAATATGCAAAATAAACAATTTTTGCAGTTTCTATGTCAGTTAACTGTCGAATCTTCCTAACAGCGTAAGCAGCAGAGCTAAGCCTGCCAGCAAGTGTTGTTATATGGGTGCCCCACTGTAGCTTAGAATCCAGGGTTAATCCCAAGAACACTGTGGAGTCCTCAGTTTTCAAAGGTCCATTATTTATCTTTAGATTATTACTGACAGCTCTGGTGTTGTTAGGCAATAAAAACTCAACACACTTGGTTTTTTTAGCATTTAAAAGTAAATTATTTGCCGTAAACCATTCAGAAACTTGAGATAATGCATTATTTACATCGTCAAAATTGTCTTTTTTCCTGTCGACTTTGAAAATCAAAGACGTATCATCAGCAAATAGTACAATATCGCAAGTATTTTGGACAAAATGTGGTAAATCATTTATTTTTATGTAAATCAAAAACATTAATGGACCTAGAATAGAACCCTGGGGTACACCCATTACTGAGGCTAATCCGGATGATTTTACGTCATTGACACATACTCTCTGAACACGATCACTGAGATAAGACGCAATGAGACTAAGTGCAAAACCTTTAATACCATAGTGGCTCAGTTTAAGCAAAAGGGTCTCGTGATCAACGCAATCAAATGCTTTTGATAAATCACAGAAAATACCAATGGCATTCTGTGAGTTCTTCCATGCATCGAATATGTGTTGTAACAGCTTTGCGGCTGCATCGGTTGTTGATCGACCCTTAGTAAAACCATACTGCTCAGGGTGAAGAAGTCCATTTAAATTAAAGTGTAGAAGCAGTTGGTTGAGCATTATTTTTTCGAATATCTTGCTGAGGGTTGGCAAAATTGAAATTGGTCTGTAGTTATTCGGGTCACTTTTGTCTCCCGATTTAAAAAGAGGTATTAGTTTACTACATTTCATAAGGTCTGGAAAAGATCCAGAATCAACTGATTTATTAAAAATTAAGGCAAGATATGGCGCAATAATATCAATTATACTGTGGATTATTTTAACTGAAATTCCCCATAGATCTCCCGTTTTTTTATTTTGTAAAGCTTTAAATATTTTGATAATATCATATGGGGTATCGTGTTCAAACTTAAATAGTTTACTGCACTCAGAAACATTGCTCTTTAAAAGATTATAGGCTCCTGTTGGCGAGGAATTTAGAGAACTAGTTGTGGTAACTGGAATATTTTTGAAAAAGTTCTCAAATATATTTGCAATGTCTATGTCGGAGTCAATAATATGGTTATTAATTTTGAGCTCCAATTTATTATTATGCGTCTTGTGTTTTCCCATTTCATTGCCGATGATGTCCCATGCGGCTTTTATTTTATTATCAGAATTAATAATTTTTTGTTTTATGTAAAGAGACTTAGCTTGTATGCATACCTCGAGATGCTATGCTTATGCTTGTATGCGTCGAGACGTGCAGCGCAGCATTAGGCTAAGCGCGAAAAACGTCAGTCGAAACTTCGAGAGTAGCACTGCTGTGCTAGGCGCGAGAAAGGAGAGGCAGCCATAGAGTCGCGTAGCGCTAGGTGCGGAAAAAGCGTCGGTCAGATCGCGCAGCGATGGGCGCGAAGGGTTTCACGGTGCTCGCGCAGCGATGGGCGCGAGGGGCGTCGCGTCGTCGGTCGGGTCGTGCAGCGATGGGCACGAAAGAGCATCGGAGAAGTCACGCAGCGTTGGGCGTGAAGGAGTCCGGGAGGCGTCGAGCAGCGCAATGAAAGATGCGGCGACGTCAAGTTGCAACCGACGCGAAGAATACCCTAAGCTAAGGGGAACACGACTACTAAACTCATTAGAGCTTACAAAAGCCTTAAACTGTTCCTCTTAGTTGCGAGCTGTCAGTGAGAAAATTATTAATTACTAAACTAAAAACTTACACAAAAAAATTAATTACAATGACACTTAAAAAAAGAAAATTTTGAAAAAGAATGTCACTAATTTGTTTCACGAATGTCAAGAATTTGTTTCACGAATGTCAAAAACAAAACAATCACTTTTGTTTGTCAATTGCACTAAATTCCAAAACAATTATTGCGATGAACTTGAAACTGGGGCTTCAAAGAGCTGGGGCTCGGAGAAAACTGGATACGATGCGTCCCCGATGTATGCGCCCCTTCTTCGTAGGTAGATAGATAGCTCGCCGATTCCAATTGTAGCGTGTACAGCGTACAATTCTGCGGAAATTTTGCGTCTTCACAGATCAGTGATTCGCACTGATATCGTGTGAAATCTTCTTAATAATTATTATTGTTCTCGATGAATTTGTTGCCGAAGAACTTGGGCTTCCCTGGTCGGCCGGCGCTCACGGGCTCCAGCTTTACGGAGGAGCAGTCGTGCAGGCAGGCCTTCTTGCGTTTGCAGATCTTCTTTATCAAGGGGCACCATTATAAGTTCTTCTTCTTCTTGCGTGCGTGCGTCGGATGTCACCAATTATGGGTTGTTCTTCTTCTTGCGTGAGTCGGCGGTCACCAATTATGGGTGACTATATATGGGGCTCTTCAGCCGCCCCATAATAAAATTATATTGCTGGATAGATGAATGGAATTGCTTGATAAATTAAAATAGACTTTGTGAATCCAAACTATATTATATTAGAGTATAAAATAAAATGAAATATAAAATAACACAATAATTTTGAGGCCAGCCTAATCGATGTCTGATATAGAATCCTTTGCTCAGACAGCTTGCGCATCTATTTATATTTTCAAAACGTTCTAAACTTAAAAACTTTCTCACTGACATGTGGCTATATTTTAATTCCTCATAGAGGTTGTATACGCCACATAGTCAATATTTTAAATATGCGCTTGTGACGGCATGACTTTATAAAAGGGGAGCCCACGATGCTAAATGGGGATTTACTCGAGCGTCATCGAGACCTATTGGGTTGGAAAGCTTAGATGATAATAAGAAAAAAATGTCATATAATGTATACCTTTTCATCGGTGGGGAAGCGGCTATAGATTTTCAAATTTGCAAAAAAAAACTGTTGCATGGACATACTCGAGCGCGTCTGATATTGATAGCATAAATGTCCTACGTTTTTTTAATAATGTATGTATGTTAATCTGATCGTTTGCATGATGGGGGTGGTCGTAGGTAAGAGTTGAAAATGAAAAAAAAAATTAATCGAGCGCGTCAGATTTTCTTAGGGGGTGTTAAGTGAACCTCAAATAAAGCTCTCATGCAATAATCTGAAGATTTCGATGTGACGCAAACTCGCGGCCATTATTATAATATGAAAAATACTCAAGCGATTTTGAAATACTCAAGCGCGTCAGATTAAGATATATGTGGTTCATATTTGATGATGTTATGATGATGCTATGGATGTTTATCTGAAAATAAAAATAAACAATAATATTTTCTCAAATTTGCTCGGAAATCGCTTTTTTATTTAAAAAAAACGAAACGTCAATTGGCTCATTGCTGGCGTGGCGCCAGCAATTACGTAACAGGACAATAATGTATATTGCTGGACAGGTACGAGGTTTTTAAAATGTACACTTTCCTCTATTAGGTGTTTCTCCTCTGTGATTAGGTGTTTTGTTAGGGTTTGTTCGGTTTTGTTAAACCCCCGACAAAAAATAAACTCTAAAAACTAACAAATAATATTTTAAACCTATATATAATTTTATACCTATACCTATATAATTATTATCGTCACATCTATATATATAAAAGAAAGTGGTGTTAGTTACACTATTTATAACTCAAGAACGGATGAACCGATTTGGCTGAAAATTGGTGGAGAGGTAGCTTAGAACCAGGAGACGGACATAGGATACTTTTTATCCCGTTCGACCGTGTTTCCGTCAAGTCACTATAAAACGTGGTATAACAAAAACACATCTGACATGGAATAACAAAACGCAAATGACAGTGGAATAACAAAACGTAAATGACAGCTAAACGTAATTTTGTCTTTGTTTAAGTATGGTACAAAATTTGACAATTATAAAAATGATAGCTAAATGTGATAATATCATCAGTAATATGTTTTCTCTTTGAATCATCATTAACAATGCCGCGAGCAAGACGATCAACTGTTTCATGTATAGTTGAGAACCTGGATGGTGACAAAGATTTCCCGCGGGATGTTATGAACTAAATCCACGCAGACGAAGTCGCGGGCATCAGCTAGTCGTCTAATAAACGGAAAATGTTATCCCAATCAGTTTTTGAAGTCCTCACAGATGATGTAAGTACTTACTTTCTGGGAACAAATTCATTATTTTGATTTTCATTGATTCGTTTAGGCATCTGAAACAAAATATAGGCTACGAATATTATTTGTTTCTTACAAAAGTGGAAACACATAAAACTATTTTGAAAAGAGCACTGCGGCATTTCGAGCCTGTGCTAGATTAATTTTCTACAACGAAAGCTTTTTGTATGGCTGAAATCTAACATACAGATGTAAGGCGGGGTCTTGGTGGCGTAATGAAACACCGAATGTTGGATTAATACTAACTTTATTCTAATAGATACACTCTTTATATTCTTACACTCTACATCTCCCTTCCTTTCATAAAAAAAAATTAGTATGTTGTATAATTATTTTTTTTTTGTTATACAGACTGGTTAAATACATTATTTGCTTAATAATAAAACTTACTCACTAGAATTGCACAATTTTGTACGATTCTTATGAACTATATCTAATTTACCGTTTTTATTAATCTGCACATTTGGTGGCATGTCTTTGACCACTTTGTAAGGACCGAAATAAATACTCTCCATTTTGCTACAATTTTTGTTTTTTATTAGAATTAAATCTCCTGGATTGTACACTATAGGATTAATGCATTTATCATAGACTGATTTTCTTAATTCTTTGCTTTTGACTGAATTTTCCCTTGCTTCTTTTTGCGATAATTGTAACCGATAATTCACATGGGTAATTTTCGTGATTATATAATGGTTCTACCTCTTTAGTATTTAGATTACTAGGAAGTGAACAGATTTTCCCAAATACTAATTCGTAAGGAGTAAATCTAGTTTCAGAATGGACTGAAGTGTTATGTGAAAAACACCAAAAGGGAAGCCATTGGCTCCATGTTTCGGGATGGTTGTCTGTTTGTATACGTAAAAATGAGTTTAGGTGTTTGTGAGAATTTTCCAATGCACCAATGCTTTGATGGTGGTAAGCTGTTGAACTTAAATGATTAATTTTTAATTAAACACTGAAGACTGGAATTCCGAACCTCTGTCAGTTCCAATTTCCCGTAGCGAAGTATGAAGCTATTAACTAAAGCTTGAACTACCTCCTCTGACTTTTTAGAAATTAAAGGATGTGCTACCACATATTTAGTTAGCTCGCATTGCAGCGTGAGTATATATTTGTTACCGTAATTATCTCTATCTAGTGGACCTACCAAATCTAAATAAACCTTCTCAAATGCTGTTGTAGCTGTTGAAGTGATAACCATCGGTTCTTTGATACGTACTGCATGTTTTTCTTTTTAACATTTTTCACAGTTTTTAACGAATTCTCTAACATCTTTCTGTAATCCTGGCCAGTAAAAATATTTTTTAATATTATTGAAAATCCTTGTCATGCCCGCATGGCCACTTGTGGGCAAAAGATGGAAGTCGTTCAGGATCACTCTTCCATCATCTTTATTTTCTATTCGTTGTACATCATTTAATATATAAAATCGCGTCGCGCACCTATTTTGTAATGATTTAACTTCACTTGACAATTTTTCAATGAATATTTTATTACTTTTATTTTTTATTATATATATTTCGTCGACGTTTATTTGTTTACAGAGACTATCCAACTCCCTCACAAATGCGGCTCGCGTCAATTGTGATTGGAAAGCAGGATTAATAAAAATTGTCAACTTACTTTCAACACAGCAAAACGCGTTTCTTTCCATAGTAATTTTACGTTGTCTTCTAAGACTCTAATTCCTCTTTCTCTATAAATCTAAGTTCTACTGCTTCTCTTGGTTTCGTATGACTTCCAATCACCTTTGGTTGACCAGGCCAACTGTGATTTGAAATCATATCGCAAGGAGCTTGCTGTTGCATTCTTCTCGCCTGTGCCCTAGTAGTTACGTTTATATTGCATTCGCTCATATTTTTTAAATCATCCGACGTAAAAGAAATTCGAGACAAGGCATCTGCAGCTGCATTATCTGAACTTTTTACGTATTCTACAGTAAAATCGTATTCTTCCAGTATTAACCTAAACTTCATAAGCCTGCTTGATGGATCTCGCATATTGAATAAGTAGATTAATGGACGATGATCCGTAATAATTTTGAATTTACGACCATATCGATAGTATGGCTCCTATCGCGTAACCCGATGCGTCTGTTCGTACGATAAACTCGTTAGCTTCTGAAAAATCTGGGTATTGCAATACTGGAGGTGAAACTATACAACTTTTCAGAGTTTGAAATGATTTTTAGCACTCTTCATCCCAAATAAAAGAGACATTTTTCCTACACAGTTTATGTAAAGGATAAGCTTTTTCCGAAAATTTGGTATAAATTTCCTATAATAGTTGACAAAGGCTGTGAATCGTTTGACCTCGTCAACAGACTTTGGACAAGGATAATTTTTAACAACTTCTATTTTCCCTGGATCCGGCAAGACACCTTCCTTTGATATTACATGCCCTAAATAATTAATTTCCTTTTTGAAAAATTCGCATTTTGTAGGGTTAAGTTTAAGATTGACTTTGCGTAACCTCTCAAAAACATTTTGTAAATTTTTCGACTTTTCTGCCAAATTACTTCCGAAAACGATTAAATCATCTTGATAAACTAAGCATTTTTCATTATGTAAGACCCGCCATAGCCATTGTCATCATACGAGAAAATGAAGAAGGGCTAGTTTTCAACCCCATAGGCATTCTTGTCAGTTGATAACGTCCCGAAGAAAATGCTGTATATTTTCGGCTGTCTTTCTCAATTTCAACATATGAAAGCCTTGGTATAAAGCTAAATGACTGAAATAAATACATCCTGACAAAGAATCTAGTATTTCGGTTATGTTTGGGAGAGGGAATTTATCGTCTTGAATACAGTTGTTTAATTTCCTATAATCGATTACTAATCTCCATTTTTTCTCACCAGTAGTGTCAAGCTTTTTTGGAACTAATAACACGGGGCTACTCCATTCACTTGTACTCTCCTCAATAATTCCTTCCTCCAACATTTTTCCTATCTGTCTATCAATTTCTTTCTTCTGAGCGTGAGGTAATCTATATGGTTTAGAGAATATAGGAGACACATTCGGCTTTAGAGTTATCGAGTGCTTATAAATATTAGTCGTGGCTAATCTATCCCCTGGTAAATAAAATATGTCACTATACTTTGCGCATAGGTTTCCTACAGAAACCTGTTCTTCATTATTTAGATGATCTAATTGCAACGATGAAAACAATTTCTTAACACGATCAGCATTCGATTTGCAGTTCGTAAAAGCGCATATTTTATAATCACAAGCTCTATGAATAATCGGTTTGATTTCATTCAGTGTAAAATGATGCTCCGTAGTGTTTAATATTTTTATAGGTATTCTGCCGCATTGGTTTAACCAGCGAACTTGCTAAGTAAATCCCGTCATTGATATCTGACGCGCAGACTACGCACTCATCTGTAAAGTCTGTTTGTATATAGTGAATCGACTCGCATCTCGGTGGTATCTCCAAACGCTTATTGTCTACAGTATAAATTGACAAATTAATTTCATTATTCATCATCATCATCATCGGCCTGTATTCGTCCACTGCTGGACATAGGCCTTTCCGAGAGCGCACCACCAAACTCGGTCCTCCGCCTTCCTCATCCAACCGCTTCCCGCCACCTTCTTAAGGTCATCGGTCCAACGAGTTGGAGGTCGTCCTACACTGCGCTTGCCGGTACGCGGTCTCCACTCCAGAACACGTCTGCCCCATCGGCCATTGGTTCTGCGACAGATATGACCTGCCCACTGCCACTTCAGCTTGCTAATCCTCAGAGCTTTGTCGGTCACTTTTGTTCTTCTACGAATTTCCTCGTTCCGGATTTTATCCCTGAGAGAGATTCCCAACATAGCTCGCTCCTTAGCGCGCTGAGCGACTTTTAATTTGTGAACGAGGCCCACCGTCAGTGTCCACGTTTCCGCTCCATACGTCATTATCGGTAGGACACACTCATTGAAAACCTTTGTCTTCAGGCTTTGCGGTATCGACGAATCGAAGACTTGACGCAGCTTTGAAAATGCTGCCCAGCCCAACTGAATTCTTCTGTCAGCCTCCTTGTCGAAGTTGTTTCTACCGAGTTGTATAATCTGGCCAAGGTAGTTGTATTCCTGAACAACTTCGATGCTGACATTTCCGACGTTAACCGGTCTTGAGATAACGTGCTCGTTAAATATGACTTTTGTTTTGTCTATGTTCATCTCAAGACCCACTTCTCTGGAAGAACAGCTAAGCTGGGCCAGCATTTCTTCAAGATCTTGCAGCGATTCCGATAGTATAACTATATCGTTAAAAATAAATTTCATTAATACAAGTAGTCAATGTTATTTTATTTAGATTAAAATTTAATACCGCTTTATATTTTGTCAGAAAATCTTGTCCGATGATGCCATTCGCTCTAATTGGCAAGTAATTAGATATATAAAATTTATTCTTCAGTTGATGCCCATTTACATCTAAGTTTAAATAACAATATCCAAGCGTTGTAATCGTACCTCCTACACCTGTTATGGTGATGTTTTCTTTGCAATATGAAATTTGATTTTCTAGAACATGTTTATACTTTATAGCTGAGATCGATGCTCCCGTATCGAGTAACCAATTATATGAGTGATTGTTTAAAGATAAGCTAATTGAACAATTACTATTACATGACAATATTTTAGTCACGAAAAATTTTTTTTCTGTATTTGTTGGTTCCGGTTTTGCTTCCGGTTCTGATAAAACATTAATATTTTTATTGCTCATACTTTGATTTCGATTATAATTATTATGATAGTACTAGTAGGGCGCGTGGGTGCGCGGCCCGCAAGCGGACCGCGGTTTTTCTATCGTCAAGTGGACTTTCAGGTCCTGATCATTTTCTATCAAATAACCACTCTTCCATCTTTTATACTCTCCGAGATAGATGCCTATGAAATTGGTATGGCCGCCATCTTGAATCCGCCATTTTGAATTTTTTTCCGCTCATTGCTAATTGGATGAGGTTTCGAGTATTTTTTGTTTGAGCACCTCCCACCTATCTTCAATACCCTGCCCGTGCTCCTTACCAACCTTCCAAACCCTCGATCATCATAGCTCATCATTTGTCAGAATGAGAATTCTTTTATAAAAACAAATTTTGAAAAGGAACCGTATCAAAGTCTTGCATAGTTCTCAGCTTCTAGTCTATTAAATATACGCCATATATTTTGTATGGAGAAAAAACATTCCGCCATCTTGAATTTTTTTCTGTTCATCAAGTAGACCTTCGGGTCTTGATCATCTTTTGCCAAAGAAACACTCTTGCATCTTTTATACTCTCCGAGATAGACGCCGACGAAATTTGTATGGCCGCCATCTTTTTTCCGCCATTTTGAATTTTTTTTCAGCTCATTGCCAATTGGATGAGGTTTCGAATGACATTTGTTCGAGCACCCCCCACCTATCTTTAATAACTTCGCCGTGCTCCTCACCCGTCTCCGAAATCCTCAATCATCAGCGCTCTCCATATTTTTCCTCCTAATGAATTTTTGTCCTCTATAGGAAACAATCGGTGAAAAAAAAATTTTTCATACAAAATTTTTCAGGAGAGGTGATCAATGAGTCAGTGAATCAGCACGAGCAGCTATATATATATTAACTAGTAGGGCGCGTGGGTGCGCGGCCCGCAAGCGGACCGCGTATTTTCTACTCGTCAAGTAGACTTTCAGGTCTTGATCATTTTCTATCAAAAAACCACTCTCCCATCTTTTAAACTCCCTGAGATGACACCTATGAAATTCTTATAGCTGCCATCTTGAATCCGCCATTTTGATTTTTTTTTCAGCAAATCATCCAATTGGCAGCGACAATTGGATGATGTTTCGAGTATTTTTTGTTTGAGGAGCCCCCACCTATCTTGAATACCCTAGCCATGCTCCTCACCCATCTTCCAAATCCTTGATCAGCATTACTTTCCATATTTTTCTCCAAATCATTTGTCAGGATGAGAATTCTTCAATAAAAACAAATTTTGAAAAGCAACCTTCGTCTTGCATAGTTTATACCTATGGAAAAAAAATCCGCCATCTTGATTTTTTTTTCTATTCATCAAATAGACCTTCGGGTCCTGATCATCTTTTTCCAAGAAACTACTCTTCCATCTTTTATACTCTCCGAGATAGGCACCTTTGAAATTGGTATGGCCGCCATCTTGAATCCGCCATTTTGAATTTTTTTTCAGCTCACTGACAATCACATGAAGTTCCAAGTATTTTTTGTTTGAGCACCTCCCACCTATCTTCAATACCCTGCCCGTGCTCCTCACCCACCTTCCAAACCCTCGATCATCATATCTCATCATTTGTCAGAATGAGAATTCTTTTATAAAAACAAATTTTGAAAAGGAACCGTATCAAAGTCTTGCATAGTTCTCAGCTTCTAGTCTATTAAATATATGCCATATATTTTAACATATACATATATTAACTAGGGCTAGCTGCCGGACGCTAACGGTCGCGCGCATTCCTTCCCTCTTTCCTCCCAACGCAAGCTAATTGCTTCTTATGCGTAAATGTTTCATTTCGTGCACAATGTGAGTACTACTTATCTCTGAGCTCTAACAATGCGTGCTTTGTTAGATTATTTAACGCGTATTTTGATAGCTTCAAGCTTCTGTGCCATTTTGTTTTCGAGTTCATCGCCATTTAGTAGGATTAACTGCTTTTCATTATAACTTGTTGTGTCATACTACTTATAACGATGTCAGTCTAAATTAAGAGCCCAGTCAGCGTCTAAAATGATAGACATTCACTACTGAATATATAACTCTAGCAAGAATCGTCACAGAACACGATCTTGTTCCGCTTTTGTGCAGAGGTAAGGGCGTGCACCTCTATATCCTAACGTTCCAAATAGTCAACCTCACCTGCCCGAGGTACCCCCTATTGATATCCAAACGAGGTTCTCACGACTGACAAATGACGACACGACACGACACTTATTTACACGACATTGGCCATTGGCATTTTATTTTTCCTCCACGTTATTGTATTTGCAATATAAATAGGTGCATAAATTTTATTATCCTGTATCACTACAAATCTGCATCGCGTATTGAATCTTAAATAATATTGGAACGTAGTTCCTTATCGCGCGGTACGGAAGGGGGCTAGACGGAAAAAATTAAGGAACGGACACTCGACCTCGACACATTTTTGAAACCAAACTTTTTTGTTGAATGTGAATTTTGCATTGTATTCGGTATTTTCGCGATACCACACGGCGTCTGGGTGGCCTAGTGGCTAAAGTAGTCGCTTAAAAATTCAACGTCGATGGTTCGAATCCCAGCTCGACAGACTGAATTTTCTATTTTCAATTTTATTTTAAATAATTTCTACATGTGGAATTTTTCCCTAATTTTTTATTGTATAAATTGGATAACGCCATCTGTGAAAAAACAGTAACTCCACCAGAGTAACTCTTTGGTTTTGTAACAGTGCAATAGAAATAAACTAAAAATAATTCATCGTAGTTAATCAATTTAATACTAGATGACACCACTAAAGTTCGGCCGTTCAGAGAATGCGTTCCTGACACGTCGCGATTGAACTGAAAATAACGATACAAATATTGCGATAAAAATATTATTGCTGGTTGTTTACCGTTTTAACAATTTTAATAATCGAAAGGTACTACGTTCCATCCGGGTGTCCCTTGACACGTCTCAAGTTTTTTATTGTATAAATTGGATAACGCCATCTGTGCAAAAACAGTAACTCCACCAGAGTAACTCTTTGGTGTTGTATCAGTGCAATAGAAATAAACTAAAAATAATTCATCGTAGTTAATCAATTTAATACTAGATGACACCACTAGTTTATTACAATTCCTTCACTAAAATACTACTACTAAGGTACTACGTTCCATCCGGGTATCCCTTGACACGTCTCTTTTTTTTATTATCCTTTGTAACAAAATTGAAAAACATCGATGTTATTTTAAAACAGATCAGGATTGTTGATGTTTAGTTATTGGAACGTAGTTCCTTATCACGCGGTGCGGAAGGGGGCTAGACGGAAAAAATTAAGACAAAATTGAACCGACACTCGACACTGATCGACACTTTTTTGAAACCGACACTTTTTTGAATGTGAATTTGGCATTGTTGTGTTCGGTATTTTCGCGGTACAATATTGGTTCTCCGTAGCCTTGTGGCTTCTGCAGTCGCCTAACAGTTAAAAGTCGATGGTTCGAATCCCAGCTCGACAGACTAAATTTTCTATTTTCAATTTTATTTTAAATAGAATAGAATAGAAATGTTTTTTATTCAAATAAACTTTTACAAGTACTTTTGAATCGTCAATGAGTCTTTTTATAACTTATAAGTTATAAAAAATTAGGAAAAGGTTCCACATGTAAAAATTGTTTAAGATAAAATTGAAAATGGAAAATTCGGTCTGCCGAGCTGGGGTTCGAACCATCGACCTTTGGCTGTTAGGCGACTGCAGAAGCCACAAGGCTACGGAGACCCATTATTGTACCGCGAAAATACCGAACGCAACAATGCCAAATTAATCGAAAGGAACTACGTTCCATCCGGGTGTCCCTTGACACCTCTCAAGTTTTTTTCTGTATCCTATGCTTAATAATTAATGTCTCGTCAAGTATTTAATAAGCTATAAATTGAGATGTTCCATTAGCGGTAAGCATAAGTATCAGCTTTAACTATTCATAATAGATTGTGGTCGCCGATGCTATTTCTGTTCTCTACTGTATTTAATGGAATGTGCTACATCTAGGCAGCTGTTATATAATATATATATAATATAACTTGATAGCTAATTAAAGTATATGTATATTTAGCACCCAGAAGTGGAAAGTAATAATAAAAACAGGATGACAATTCATTGAGCTAATTTACTTTCAAATTAACTTAATTTTGGGCAATAATGCAAATAAAAGAAATCATCACGCACAACCGTTAACAATTTTATAGCATTTTTACAACAAAAGAAAATATACAAATAATAATAAGGAACAATCTTACTCAATAGTGTCAGTACCGACAATTCACTCGTTTGGCGGTTCGGCAAGGAATCTCTCTGTACGCGGCTAAGCGCTCGCTTTTATATTTTTTGTTAGCGTTCGGTACCGTCACTATTGTGGGTAGTATGATTAAAAATAAAAAAAACAACAGTATTCTGCTAATTCGGCCTATCCTGATTGTGCGCCGCCCTCGGCAGCACTGGGCTGATGCGTGTTCACTCGCCGTCCGCATCAGTACTCCCTCTCGTAGCGTCGACTTGGCCAGTAGGAGCACCCGAAGATTCATCCGCATCGGTCACGGTTATAGTCATCGGAACCTGCTTAAGAGACAAACGATTAATTCTCAAGTCGGCAAACGCTATTGCCTATGCTGACATTCGTCACACATACAAGGCGCCCTCGTTCGAAATAACACTTTCAATTTCTAGAGTAAAACACTTCGCATTCAAAAGTATGCATACTGCTCCAGACATTAAGTCTCACTCATTCTCATACCTGAACTTGTACAAGCTCACAAACACACACAACCACGTCAAAGACGTGCCAGGACTAAGCCTGATTGCACGTTCATGAACGCGACTTCCCAGGACAGCACCTGATGCGTACGACTTCCCAGGACAGCGCCTGATGCTCATTCAAAGAACAAGACTTCCCAGGACAGAGCCTGATGCTCGTTCAAAAAACACGACTTCCGGAGACTGCGCCTGACACGCATCCACAGGACACGTCCACCGGGACCAGCAACTCCAGGTCGCCAGCCTCAGGAGCACGCTGCAGCGTGGCCACACCAGCCACAGCAGCAAGGCAGCTTGCCTCACTCCCACACGCACGTAAACACATACGTGCTACTATAACACACAAACATTGGAATGTTCAGTTAAATATTCCAAAAAGATGCAGCGCAACTCTCAGGACATCATTGGACTCCAATAATATTTTTTACCATCCAAACAATATTTAATTACTCTGTGACTGTAAGATTTACTTACCAGCTTTACAAGCTCTTCAAACTAAGTGCTTCATAGCAACTATCAGCGCTACCATCTCTATCAGCGCTACTAACTCTAAAAGCCCGACTCTTGAGCGCTACCGACTCCACGAGCCCCACCGACTCTACGAGCTCTATCGACTCTATGAGATCTATAAACTATTAGCTCTACAATATAATTCTATGTCCTCTCACAGCTTTATCACGAGGAATTTATCACGGTTCTGTTACAGTAGGTATTATAGCTGTAAGCTATCAAATCGGTCACGTCAGTAGTTCAATTCAATCCATGATCAGTTTAACCACTGAGTACTTACAGGAACACGAGTCAAATAGAAATAAACATTTCCTATCTAACTAAGTGATAAACATCAACTTTATAATAATTAGAATGCAAGCTATGTTCAATTAGGTACATAAACACATCGAACTATTTACTAACATCAGTCAATCTATTTTACAAATCATAATATTGATCAAAAGCTCCTGACTTTAATCAATGATCCCAATAAGAAAAGTACATTTCCTTTAAAGAACATTGGCAGGCGTTCATACATCACTTTACCTGAAATCTATTTGAAGCGTCTATACATGAAAAATTGTTAAAACCTTAGAGGTTCCATTACTAAAACTGAGATTTTTCGTTTAAGGATCTCAAAAAAAGACATTAATAACTTTATTTGTATTTTAAGGTTATAAAAATATGTAGATAGGTATAAAGACGTAGTCGTAATTCCTACTTCCACGTTATTTAAAGTTCTAATTTGCAATTGGGATGTGTTACTTAGTAGTCTATAGAACTCTGTACATTGTCGCCAATAGCCTACACATTAGGCATATAGGGAATGTCTGAGTTGAATAATACACGTTTCACGATAATAATAGTTATGCAATTACCTGGGTACTAAACACGCGTAATCCAAAAATCAAATACACACATCAAAAGTGTCTAGGGATCAACATATATTTTTGCAATAACTTTTCTCCTGATTGATATTAATTAAAATTTTCTTTAAGGATTCATCAAATAAAGTGTTTTCGTTTGTCACAGTAACGATAAACCAAGTCACCTTTGCATTAATAAAGAAATTTGCCATTTTCCTAATAAAGGGATTTTTGACATTTGAACCACTAACATTAAAGTTCGAAAAAAAGACTGAAATAACAGTTTTCTTTAAAATTTTATTGGGTAACTTAAACAATTAATAATCCGTGTTTCTACCGCGAACACTAACAACACAAGAACATCGGTTTGGCATACTCAAAATGAGTTCATCCAAATCACGCTGTGGAATGGCCGCCCATGTTCGTTGCAACAACAAAAAAAGGTCTTCTTGCCACTGGATACCCTCCATATTCGGCAGAGCTCTTCTCTGTAGCATATCCCATGCATGCTCAATCGGGTTCAAGTCTGGCGACTGAGCAGGCCAGGGCAGGACATTGATGTTAGCTGCGGCGAGAGTCTGTCTTACAACTCTTGCGGTGTGCGGTCGTGCATTATCATGCATTAACTGAAATAAGGGACCGATTTGCACTTGTAGAGGAACGATGACGTCTGATACAATCGTCTCAGCATAAATTTGAGCGTTGAGGTTGCCTCTGATCCAAATCAACTCAGTTCTTCCGCCGATCCAAATACCCGCCCATACCATGATGGTTCCACCACTATAAGGATGGACTTCCTGGCAGGATTTTAATCGCTGTTGGCGTCCAGGGGTTCTCCAGTGCCGTATACGTCTTGTATCCGGTCTCATACCAAAACGAGACTCATCAGAAAAGCACACGAAACGCCATTGTTCTTCTGCCCAATTTCTGTGTTCAAGAGCCCATTGATATCGAATCCTATGATTGTGCATTGCTATAGGTGGTACCCGTAGCGGTCTTCGGGAATGAAGGTTCACTTCATGCAAGCGGTTTCTGACTGTTTGGTCGCTAATTAAGTTCCCTGAAGAGTGATGAAGCCTCACGGCTAACATCATGGCGGTTATTGTTGGAGCTCTTCGAGTTAAGATTTGAATGTATCGGTCTTGTCTCCGTGTGGTGCAGCGATACCGTCCTCCATGGCGCTCAGCCACGGTACCAGTGCTTCGGTAACGTGTCCAAAGTCGACTGATAACACTCTGACTTGTATTCAGAGTTAAAGCCACAGTACGTTGCCGGGAACCAGCTTCTATCATTCCCCCGGCTCTGAGCATTTCTTCCCTGCTTAAATGACGTAGCCGCTCCATAATAACGTTGGTTTTAATCAGTAGTAGGGAAACAGTAGCACTAATAATGTCTTCAATGCGTTGTATGTTTTTATAGGGAAAATATTGACAGCTGATTTTCATCTTTTACTCGAATTTGATTGACAGTTCCTGATTCAAATTATGAAATGCACCAAAAAGGATCCATATAAATTTATAAAATCATAAATTTATTACAAAGCCACATCTCAATCTCAAGAAATCCGCATAAAAATGCTTGATCCCTAGACACTTTTGATGTGTGTATTTAATATTAGTAACTGATTACTTGTTCATATTAGTAACTGATTACTTGATCGTGGGGAAGGCTTCCCCATTAACCTGATTGTGGGGGGAAACCCCCCGGTGGCCTCCACCTCCCTATAATAGCCACCCCATGCCTCGCATGATAACTAGCACTGATATCTGCTAAATAATCTGATATACCCTGCATACTCGCCGACCGGCAGCTGTGGGCTGCCGGGTTTATAATATCTGAGAACAACCGCGGGTCTTCATATGCAAGCCAACTACGTTGGATTCTGGTACACTGATATGATAATTACTCCCTGCCCACTACCAATCGACACTGATGGACCGCAGGTCTATGGGCAGACCAACCAATGTTGGATTTCTATTAAACTGATCTGATACTCCCTGCATACTCGCCGACCGGCAGCTGTGGGCTACCGGATTTATAATATCTGAGAACAACCGCGGGTCTTCATATGCAGGCCAACAAATCGTTGGGTTCTGATAAACTGTTAAGAGACAACCTGTCCACTGCGGACCGACTGTCGTCGGATTTATAATAACTGATAAAACACCGGGTACGTGGACAGACCAACCAACGTTGGATTTCTGATAAACTGATAAGATATAACCTGCCCACTGGCGACCGACTGTCGCCAGATTTATAATAACTGAGTAAACATGTGGACCAATCGACTAGCATTATATTTCTGATACCTGTCTGTCTCGGTCTGCCTTACCCTTGCAAGGCAGCCCGAGATTCGGATTACAGCTAGAAATGCACACGTAATAAAGAAGACACAGTTCAACGATACACAATAAAAACAATAAAGTTGAATGCACAGTGAAAAGGAAAAAATACGTCTCACCAAGGCTGCCCTGCTAGCTCGTGTCTGCTTCATCACTTATCACTACTCACTATGTCCGCTCGCTACTGCGGCGTAATTGTAACTTGCCGTGCCGGCCGTGCCGCCCGTGATATCCCCGATTCTGAGAACCAGGTTCACGGTGCACCTGTGACCTACTTAGCTGCTCGATTCTAGGAAGTCAATCTATCTGATTTGCAGAACTCAGTCCCTGCACGCCTGTGACCTACTTAGCGTATATTCGTAGAAACCATCAGCCGTTGCTGGGCGCCTATTGTGTGGGCGTATTCCTGGAATTTCGTCTGGCCCGTGACGCCTGCTACTAAGTGCTATGGCTGTTGCTATGCGTGTCTACCCGCATATCGATATCTTTGCATTCGGCTCTTACGACATTCACATCTACCCACAATATTTCGCATTCGCGACATACATAGACTAACTCTTGAATTTCCGGGCGAGCAATGTCATCGAGAAACGATCCAACTCAAAGCGCGATATGAATTAGTCATATTTTTTTTAATAATTATTTCAGTTCATTATATTCGTAAATCATATTCGTAGGCGCCTCCTAAAACATTCAGGCACATTAATTCTGCCAATATTCTTTAAAACGGGAATTGAAGTAAGATTCTTTTCAGTTAGCCAGCGACAGCAAGTAAATGTAAAACATAAAAACATATGCGGAAATCGGCACCAGCTCACATCTCGAATTTAGTTTTCTACCCTCATAATTAAATATTAAATAGAAACGCGACTTTTATACTTATCTGTGCACATCTCCATGTGCTAAGTGCAGACTGGCACTGTGGTAGGCGCCGCGTCATGCGAGCGCACCGGTGGCACGCAGAGAGGCGCCGCAGCCGGCACTGCGTCAGGAGATGACGCACTCGCCAGCGCACCGATAGCCTATCGGCGATAAGTGACGCCCAGTGGCGCCGCGACTGGCGCTGCGTCAGGAGGTGACGCACTCGCCAGCGCACCGGCAGGTGACGCCCAGTGGCACCGCGACTGGCGCTGCGTCAGGAGGTGACGCACTCGCCAGCGCACCGGCAGGTGACGCAAAGTGGCGCCGCGACCGGCGCTGCGTCAGGAGGTGACACACTCGCCAGTGCGTCGACAGGTGACTCGCAGTGGCGCCGAGACTGACGCTGCGTCAGGAGGTGACGCACTTGCCAGTGCGTCGACAGGTGACTCGCAGTGGCGCCGAGACTGGCGCTGCGTCAGAAGGTGACGCACTCGCCAGTGCGTCGACAGGTGACGCGCAGTGGCGTCGCAACCAGCGCTGCGACACGAAGCGGCGCGCTCACCCACCGCCGGAGATGCGCCCATTTGCACAAAGTACCCACATGTAAATAAAAATCGTTGTTTAAGTAGGTACCTGCAGACTTTCGCATGAACCAGTGGGTCAACGGGTCAGTTCAAGTCTATCAAATCTAGTTAGATTACTGTTAGTTAACTGAACTAAACAGAACATAAAAAAAAAGGGAATTTATAAAATAACCTTAAATTTAGAGATTTGAATCGAATGTTATATGCTTTCAGCTTTTAATTCTTGAACAACTCAGCCCCACGTATTGGGTGGAATAGTTCCGACACAGGACCGACCTGGCCTGAGCAGGCGTCCCCTCCACAAATACAATACAAGCCCCACGTATGGGCCAAGACAACAAAATGATAAAGAGACCCTTTTAAAACAGCATTAAGCATTGGAACGATACACTGAACTCACCGAACAATCCAGTAGTACCGGCAGGTGATGCGCAAACGTGCCGTGACCGGCGTTGCGACACACTCCGACGTGCTCGCCAGGCCACCGGCGATGAGGTGCAGAAATGCCGTGGCTGGCGCCGCGACACGCTCCGCCGTGCTCGCCAGAGCACCGGAGTTGAGGTGCAGAAATACCGTGGCCGGCGCCGCGAAAGCTCCGCCGTGCTCGTCAGAGCACCGGCAGATGAGGCGCAGAAACGCCGTGGTCAGCGCTGCACCATGCTTCCTTGCAAGTCCAGTCCACACTAATTGGACTTCAAGTTGCTACACCGCGTGCATCTTTCTGCCGACGGTAGATCATCTACCCGACAATTTGCTACGCACAACGGGCATACCGACCGAACCTTTCATCTCAATCTATTCATTACATACAACTCTGTCGATTGCCATTCCCTTGCCTAACAGAGCCTAACATTACCTACTCTAAGCTAATCGAACCTACACTGATATAAGTAACCTAATTTGACCTAAACTTTATCTGATGGTAATTCTAAACCAATTAAATAGAATGGCAACAAACAGGGCTATAAGCAACGTTTTACAAGACTGACATAAAACCGGTCCTATCATCATTGAAGCACGCAGCATGCGTCTTCAGACACCATTCGCGTTAGGCACCGTGGCAGGCAGGGACTCAGCACCCACACGTCACAAAAACCGCTCGTTGCGCGGTGCCGACATAAAATATCGAGTACTGTGTGAGTAGGTATCGGTTTAGTAGTTTAGGAGTCCATCGTGGACAAACAACGTGACACGTAATTTATCTATATCTATATAATATAATAAAACTGTAACAGGTCCAATTCTGTACATTGAAGATATTTTGAAAATTTTTGTTTGAGGGCACTCTACAATCGATACTGAAGCCAAAACAATTTTTTTTTAATTTTTTGTCTGTCTGTCTGTCTGTCTGTCTGTCTGTCTGTATCTTGGCCGCGCATCACGCCGAAACTACTGGACGGATTTAAATGAAACTTGGCACGATTTAAGATAATACTACGAGGTATAATATAGGATACTTTTTATCCCGAAATTCAGCACGGTTCCCTTGGGAGAGGGGCTGAAAGTCCAAATGGGTATTTCGCTGTAATTCATTAAGGCGTATTCCGATTTAATCCATTCTTTTTTTGTTAGAAAGCAGGTTCTTTAGAGATTGTCCTGTAATTATTTCAAGGTCGTCAATTTCGTAGTTCAGAAATTATAGACATCACGATCTTCAGTATCAGGTCCAAATAACTTGAACCCCGTAATCTACAAGATACTTTGAATGTACGGCTCATCATAAGCTGGCAAGCGTACTTTATCGTATATAGCCCTCGTGGATAGCCCTATTTTGTCAAAGTCAAACTACTCCAAGTCCAAAGGCGTCAGATTTTGCCAAACGATCATTATACCTACATACTACATAGTAGGTATGGATGTAATACATCGTATGGACTTAATGCTACAGTGTTTTCCTATGCAATTTAATATTCTAATCATACTAATATTATAAATGCGAAAGTGTGTTTGTTTGTTGGTTTGTCCTTCAATCACGCCACAACAGAGCCACGGATCGACGTGATTTTTTGCATGGGTGCTATAGTTGAGGACATAGGCTACTTTTTATCTCGGAAAATCAAAGTGTTCACGAGGGATTTTAAAAACTAAATCCACGCGGACGAAGTCGCGGGCATCAGCTAGTATACATTAAGAAGAAAGATAATAATATCAATAGCATCAGATCATAATATCATCATATCATTACATCATAAATATAAATATATAGAGATGCTAATGGACTACAGTCCATTAGCATCTCTATATTATATTTATCATTTATCAACCTCCACAAAGTACTGCTGAATACGCGGTGTTCGGTGGCACGCAGTGACCCGAACATACAATGTAATATTGTTTAGAGTAAGGTTTAGAGGGCAATAAGAAACAAAAGCATAATATAAAAATAAGTAGGGTAGTGGAACCAATAAATGAACGCTTAAGCGATCTTGGCAACTTTGGACAGCTCTAGTTAGCTTTAACTAGTTATTTCATTATATTGAAGCTTGCTGGGTTTTTCTTTGTGATTCCACATATCCTCAAGATTTGACTGATTAAAAAAGTAAACTCCTTTATCAAATATTTATTTTTAAAGTTGCTTTTTGTATGAAGTTAAGGGTTTTACCCCTATAATTGAACACTGAGCCCTAATCATGAACAGTTTGAACCCAATAGTTGAACTAGCATTTTAATAGGAATACATGTACCTGCGACTTCTTTGATGTCGTCGGTCCACCTAGTGGGGGGTCTGCGCTTCCCGGTGTGGGGTCGCCACTCTAGCACCTTGGGACCCCAACGACCATCAGCTCTTTGAACTATGTGCCCCGCCCATTTCCACTTCAGTTTCGCGACTTCCTGAGCTATGTCGGTGATTTTGGCACTTGACTTAGGAAAGCCAGAGGTGCGTGCCCGGAATCGAACCTGCGACCCCCCGAATAGGAGACCGCAGTATCTACTAACCACTAGGCTATCACTGCTTTAATCAGATTAATAAAGTCCCAAAAACTGAACTACTTAATTCAATTCGTTCATTTTGACGATTGAAGTACCATCAAATGAACGTATATAATTTACTTCAGCGTTCAGTTTAAGACGCGATACCCAATAATTGAACGAATAAAATATGATCATATTCATTAGTTCAACTTTTGGATATGAATTCTTAAACTGAACAATGCAAGATTTCATACTGAAATAAAACCTTAAAACACAAAATAATGTGTTCAACTTTTGGTAACTAAACTCATAAATTAACTAAAATTAATTAGCGTTGTTTTGTTTCGGTCTCTATAAGCATTAATATAAATGTTATGACGTGTGTAAGAATATGCCATTTTTCCATTAGTTGAACGGCGTTCATCTATTAGATAAAGCTTACGAAACCGAATCCATTACTTGAACAGTATTTTTTTCAAAAAATACAGCGAATAATGTTTATACGTATCATTATAATCAAAGATAAATGTATCAACATTTACTCCAGCCAAAACTACTCAAATCTATCGTATATAATTCCTTTAAATTGCCAAAATCCTTAAGTTTGAAAGGCACTTATCTTGAGAAGGTTTCCATATAAAACAATTTTTTGGCGGGAAACTCTCACAAATTATCGAATTACGCTCGCGTCCGGAGCTGTGACTGTTGACTTTGTCATGAAATCGAGAAGAAATAAAGTTGCCACGTGCGGAAAAAAATAATGCACATAAATAAAGAGCGGGGTTTTTCATTTTTTTTGAATTTTCGCTCGGCCGTTCATCTATTGGGGGTCGTTCATCTTTTGGTTCCACTACCCTACTTAGATATATTAAAGTAATATAAAAAAAACTCAGAAGGATAAAAGATGGAAGGATGGAAGGAAGAAAGATCATTCATATTCATCTATATAAATAAAAATGAATGTTGGTAAGCGCATAACTCAAGAATGGATGGACCAGTTCGCTTTATTTATTTTTTTGTATGTTCCTTAAGGTCCACGGAAGGTTTTAGTAAAAAAAAAAACCAAAAAATTTTTACTTTTAACTTTAGACAGAACGAAGTCTGTCCGGGCAGCTAGTATAAAATAAATAATAGTTTACTAAATAATAAATAATAATAGAAAACCAAACTAAATAATAAATATTAGAAAATAAATTTTAATAAAACAATATAAGAAAACAAAAAATAAAAAATAATAGAAAATAAATTTTTCCAAAACTTAAACTTGTTGGTTGGTTGTTGCCGGAAGGTTGTGTTGGCGATAATCTGCAATCAATCAATCAATCAACCAATCAATAATAATAGAAAACCAAACTAAATAATAAATAATAGAAAATAAATTTTAATAAAAAAATCTAAGGGTCCAAAAAATAAAAAATAATAGAAAATAAATTTTTCCAAAAATTAAGCTAATTTGGTTGTTGCTTGTGGTTTGTCTTGCCGGAAGGTCGATGATCTGCAATCAATCAATCAATCAATTGGATTGGATTGGATATTTATAGCCTCAATCGAGTGCAGGGCGCCAGAGAGCGAGAAAGTTCGCCGATGCGATGGACCGACCAAATTATGTCTACTTCTTCTTCTTCTTCTTCTTCTTCTTCTTTATCAACCGATAGACGTCTACAGCTGGACAAAGGTCTCTTGCATGGACTTCCACAGGCCTCGGTCTTGCGCCGCCTGAATCCAGCGGCTCCCTGCGACTCGTTTGATGTCGTCGGTCCACCTGGTGGGGGGTCTGCCAACACTGCGCTTCCCGGTGCGGGGTCGCCACTCCAGCACCTTGGGACCCCAACGACCATCAGCTCTTCGAACTATGTGCCCCGCCCATTTCCACTTCAGTATCGCGACTCGCTTAGCTATGTCGGTGACTCTGGTTCTCCTACGGATCTCCTCATTTCTGATTCGATCCCGCAGGGACACTCCGAGCATAACTGTCTCCATCGCCCGCTGAGCGGTCCTGAGCCTACTTATGAGGCCCTTAGTTAGCGACCATGTCTCGGATCCGTAAGTCATCACTGGCAACACGCACTGTTCGAAGACTTGAGTCTTCAGGCACTGAGGAATTTTGGACGAGAAGACATCTCGGAGCTTCCCGAACGCTGCCCAGCCGAGTTGGATTCGGCGGTTGATCTCTTTCTCGAAATTGGACCTACCTAGCTGGACTGTGTGTCCCAGGTAAATATACTCGTCGACAATTTCGAGTGCAGAGTTCTCAACAATTACTGGGTGGAGCGGTGCATGTGCATTGGACATGATTTTCGTCTTGCTCATGTTCATTTTCAGGCCCACCTGTTGAGAAACCCTGCTGAGATCGTTGAGCATTGTATTGAGGTCTCTCAGAGTCTCTGCCATGACTACTATGTCATCGGCAAATCGCAGGTGAGTGATGTACTCGCCGTTTATGTTGATGCCAAGCCCGTTCCAATCCAGAAGCTTAAAGACGTCCTCCAACGCAGCGGTAAAGAGCTTCGGGGAGATAACGTCTCCCTGTCGCACTCCACGCTGCAAGTGGATTGGCCTCGTAGTCTGGTCCTGTATACGTCGTGGTATATAACTGTCCATAGAACTTCTCAACCTCTCCCAAGACCTCAGGTCGAGAAGAGACGAGACGGCCGTCATCAGTTTTCAGCCGCGTCAGCTGGCTCTGTCCGATAGACAGATCTCTCGCGATTTATGTCTACTATGAACGGACTAATGCACGAGAATCAAATCTACCGCTAAAAACGTCAATTTTTAGGGTTCCGTACCCAAAGGGTGCCAACGGGACCCTATTACTAAGCCTCCGCTGTCCGTCCGTCCGTCTGTCAGCGGGCTATATCTCGTAAACCGTAATAGATAGACAGTTGAAATTTTCACATATTGTGTATTTCTATTGCCGCTATAACAACAAATAATAAAAAGCCGGCCAAGTGCGAGTCGAACTCGCGCACCGAGGGTTCCATACTCCAAAAGTAAAAGTAAAACGATAATATTATATTAATTTGCTTATTTATCGTTAACTTTGTTTGTAGAGGTTTATTGTTAATATAAAAAAAACTATGCTAGTTAGAGCGTTGGTTTTATTTTTCCTGTAAAATATACATAAACCTCTATTGACCATAATTATTTCAGATTTTTCGATTGGTAAACTTCGAAGATAAGGGGGGGGGGGGGGGGGGAACGGTATTTTTTTCGACATTTTGGCCGATTAATCAGAAACTATTATATCTAGAAATAAATAAAAAACTGTTTTAGAATGAACAAGTAAAGGCCTTTCATATGATACCCCACTCGGTATAATTATCTTACTTTGAAATTTCAAACCCCTGATTTTCCCCCTTTTTTAATTAAACTAAAATAATTTTCGCGTTCATTTTATTTTTCCTGTAAAATATACATAAACCTCTATTGACAATAATTATTTCAGATTTTTCGATTGGTAAACTTCGGAGATAAGGGGGGGGGGAACGGTATTTTTTTTGACATTTTGGCCGATTACTCAAAAACTATTACATATAGAAATAAATAAAAAACTGTTTTAGAATGCACAAGTTAAGGCCTTTCATATGATATCCCACTCGGTATAGTTATCTTACTTTGAAATTTCAAACCCCCGATTTTCCCCCTTTTTTAATCAAACTAAAATAATTTTCGCGTTGCTTTTATTTTTCCTGTAAAATATACATAAACCTCTATTGACCATAATTATTTCAGATTTTTCAATTGGTAAACTTCGGAGATAAGGGGGGGGGAACGGTATTTATTTCGACATTTTGGCCGATTAATCAAAAACTATTATATATAGAAATAAATAAAAAACTGTTTTAGAATGCACAAGTAAAGGCCTTTCATATGATACCCCACTCGATATATTTATTTTACTTTGAAATTTCAACCCCCCGATTTTCCCCCTTTTTTTATTAAAACTAAAAATAATTTTCGAATTTTCTTTATTCCAATGATTTTGGGCCACTATTATACACAACTATGCCAAATTTCATGTCGATAGCTTTAATAGTTACTGAAATAATCGACTGTGACAGACGGACGGACAGACGGACGGAGAAAGTCTCACCATAAGGGTTCCATTTTTACCATTTTGGTATGGAACCCTAAAAATTAAATTAAATTGAAAAATAAAGGGGGCTCCCAAACATGGAAAAGGAGTCGAAATAAAATTTTATTTTTTTACCCAGGCATGTGGGGTGTCCTTGTCTAGAGCTCATTAAGTGGAGTTCAAATATATATTTTTTTATTTTTTAGCTACAAAAATGAAGAAAGGGGGGGCTTACCAATTATCTCTCATACGACGAATTTTTTGTTGTAGGGTTTTATTTCTTTTTGTCTGGAATTATAAAAAATACTATATTCATTAGTCCACTAAAAAGTTAAATGAGTAATTGGCTTCTCTGGACCACAATAGTGGATTCATTCAAATACTTCAAGTATTTGAATGAATCCACTATTGTGGCCCAGAGAATGACTGAGTCATTCAGTATTCGACATTCAAGTATTTGAATGAAGTCACTATTGTGGTCCAGAGAAGCCAATTCCTATCTACTTTAATGAAACCATGATCTGACCAGTTTTGGCGCAATGAGTAAAAATATGTTCATTAATACTTAAATCGGAAGAGTATAGCCGGCCACTTTGCTTAGCGTTTGTGGACTATGAGAAAGCCTTTGATTCGGTGGAAACTTGGGCTGTATTGAGGTCGCTGCAGAGATGCCGGATTGACTACCGGTATATCCAAGTGTTGAAGTGCTTGTACGAAAACGCCACTATGTCAGTACGTATACAGGACCAGACTACGAGACCAATCCACTTGCATCGTGGAGTGCGACAGGGAGATGTAATCTCCCCGAAGCTATTTACCGCTGCGTTGGAGGACGTCTTTAAGCTTCTGGATTGGAACGGACTTGGCATCAACATAAACGGCGAGTACATCACTCACTTGCGATTTGCCGATGACATAGTAGTCATGGCAGAGACTCTGAGAGATCTCAATACAATGCTCAATGATCTCAGCAGAGTTTCTCAACAGGTGGGCCTGAAAATGAACATGAGCAAGACGAAAATCATGTCCAATGCTCCGCTCCACCCAGTAATCGTTGAGAACTCTGCTCTCGAAATTGTAGACGAGTATATATACCTGGGACATACAGTCCAGCTAGGTAGGTCCAATTTCGAGAAAGAGATTAACCACCGAATCCAACTCGGCTGGGCAGCGTTCGGGAAGCTCCGAGATGTCTTCTCCTCCAAAATCCCTCAGTGCCTGAAGACTAAAGTCTTCGAACAGTGCGTGTTGCCAGTGATGACTTACGGATCCGAGACATGGTCGCTAACTATGGGCCTCATAAGAAGGCTCAGAGTTACCCAGCGAGCGATGGAGAGAGCAATGCTCGGTATATCTCTGCGAGATCAAATCAGAAATGAGGAGATTCGTAGGAGAACTAAAGTCACCGACATAGCTCAGCGTGTCGCGAAACTGAAGAGGAAATGGGCGGGGCACATAGTTCGAAGAACTGATGGTCGTTGGGGTCCCAAGGTGTTGGAGTGGCGACCGAGCAGATAACAAAAAAATGAAGAGGAACTTTTTTGTGTAGAATTTTTTTCTCTACAACTTTTACTTGAAACTTTTTTTTCTATTTCCTACCGTTATTAAGTTATTTAAAAAAAAGTCATTTTTCAACCCTTTTTTTATTTTTTTCATCCCTTTCCCCTAAATTTAAATCAAAATTTCTTTCATAATATCATTATTTAAGTATTAATGAACACATTTTTACTCATTGCCAAAACTGGTCAGATCATGGTTTCATTTAACTTTTTACTGGACTACATCATCATCATCATCATCAACCTTTAGATGTCCACTGCTGGACATAGGTCTCCTGCATGGACCTCCACAGGCTTCGGTCTTGCGCCGCCTGAATCCAGCGGCTCCCTGCGACTCGTTTGATGTCGTCGGTCCACCTAGTGGGGGGTCTGCCAACACTGCGTACCGTGCGCTTACCGATGCGGGGCGTGGATACTATACTTTATTTTTACTAATTCTTTATTTTTTCGCTCTTGCTCCTGAAAGTGAAATAAATAAATCGGAATAGGCCTTAATGAATTACAGCTAAATACACATTTTGACTTTCATCCCCTCTCCCAAGGGAACCGTGCTGAATTTCGGGATAAAAAGTATCCTATATTATACCTCGTAGTATGAACTTAAATCTTGCCAAGTTTCATTTAAATCCGTCCAGTAGTTTCGGCGTGATGCGCGGCCAAGATACAGACAGACAGACAGACAAACAAAAAATTAAAAAAAAATTGTTTTGGCTTCTTCTTCTTCTTCTTTATCAACCTATAGACGTCCACTGCTGGACAAAGGTCTCCTGCATGGACTTCCACAGGCTTCGGTCTTGCGCCGCTTGAATCCAGCGGCTCCCTGCGACTCGTTTGATGTCGTCGGTCCACCTAGTGGGGGGTCTGCCAACACTGCGTACCGTGCGCTTACCGATGCGGGGCGTGGATACTTACTAATTCTTTATTTTTTCGCTCTTGCTCCTGAAAGTGAAATAAATAAATCGGAATACGCCTTAATGAATTACAGCTAAATACACATTTTGACTTTCATCCCCTCTCCCAAGGGAACCGTGCTGAATTTCGGGATAAAAAGTATCCTATATTATACCTCGTAGTATGAACTTAAATCTTGCCAAGTTTCATTTAAATCCGTCCAGTAGTTTCGGCGTGATGCGCGGCCAAGATACAGACAGACAGACAGACAAACAAAAAATTAAAAAAAAATTGTTTTGGCTTCTTCTTCTTCTTCTTTATCAACCTATAGACGTCCACTGCTGGACAAAGGTCTCCTGCATGGACTTCCACAGGCTTCGGTCTTGCGCCGCTTGAATCCAGCGGCTCCCTGCGACTCGTTTGATGTCGTCGGTCCACCTGGTGGGGGGTCTGCCAACACTGCGTTTCCCGGTGCGGGGTCGCCACTCCAACACCTTGGGACCCCAACGACCATCAGTTCTTCGAACTATGTGCCCGCCCATTTCCACTTCAGTTTCGCGACACGCTGAGCTATGTCGGTGACTTTGGTTCTCCTACGAATCTCCTCATTTCTGATTTGATCTCGCAGAGATATACCGAGCATTGCTCTCTCCATCGCTCGCTGGGTGACCCTGAGCCTTCTTATGAGGCCCATAGTCTCAGTTAACAGCTTAGTCTCACTCACTCTATGTGAGTATAAATATGTATGTGAGTATGTAATATGTATAGTAAGTATGTATGGGTTGGTAGATGTACCATTAATATATATATAGCTGCTGCGGCTGATTGACTGATTCACTGATTCACTGACTGATTCACTCATTGATCACCTCTCCTGTAAAATTTTGTATGAAAAATTTTTTTTTCACTGATGGTTTCGTATAGAGGAAAAAAATTCATTCGGAGGAAAAATATGGAGAGAGCTGATGATTGAGGATTTCGGAGACGGGTGAAGAGCACGGCTAGGGTATCGAAGATAGGTGGGGGGTGCTCGAACAAATGTCACTCGAAACCTCATCCAATTCGCAGTGAGCTGAAAAAAAATTCAAAATGGTGGAAAAAAGATGGCCGCCATACAAATTTATTCGGTGTCTATCTCGGGGAGTATAAAAGATGGAAGAGAGGTTTCTTGGCAAAAGATGATCAAGGTCCAAAGGTCTATTTGATGAATAGAAAAAAATCCAAGATGGCGGAATGTTTTTTCTCCATACAAAATATAATAGGTATGGCGAATATTGAAGAGACTAGAAGTTGGGAACTATTGATACGGTTTCATTTCGAAATTTGTTTTTATAGAAGAATCCTTATACTGACAAATGATGAGATATGATGATCGAGGGTTTGGAAGGTGGGTGAGGAGCACGGCCAGGGTATTGAAGATAGGTGGGAGGTGCTCAAACAAAATATACTCAAACCCTCATTCAATTGCCAGTGACCTAAAAAAAAATCCAAAATGGCGGATTCAAGATGGCGGCCATACAATTTCGTTGGTGTCTATCTCGGGGAGTATAAAAGATGGAAGAGTGGTTTCTTAGCAAAAGATAATCAGGACCCGAAGGTCTATTTGATGAATGGAAAAAAATCAAGATGGCGGAATTTTATTTCCATACAAACTATGCAAGACGAAGGTTGCTTTTCAAAAGTTTTTATAGAAGAATTCTCATCCTGACTAATGATTCGGAGAAAAAATATGGAAAGTAATGCTGATCGAGGATTTGGAAGATGGGTGAGGAGCATGGCCAGGGTATTCAAGATAGGTGGGGGCTGCTCAAACAAAAAATACTCGAAACCTCATCTAATTGGCAGTGAAATGAAAAAAATTCAAAATGGCGGATTCAAGATGGCGGCTATACAAATTTCAAAGGTTTCTTTCTCAGAGAATATAAAAGATGGAAGAGTGGTTTTTTGATAGAAATGATCAGGACCTGAAAGTTTACTTGACGAGTAGAAAATACGCGGTCCGCTTGCGGGCCGCGCACCCACGTGCCCTACTAGTTATTATTATATATATTATTGGTTATATTATTGGTTGTCGATGCGCAACGCCGCGCCGTTTGTAGAACATTTTTCGTAGTGCACAACCAAATTAAACAGTAACAGTAATTTACTTAAGTAATAAGAATGGAGATAAGATCCGATAATCGAACCCGGGGCTTCTCACTCCCAAGCCCATAGCGCACCCGACTATCAAAAACATCACTTGTGCTGTCTAACAAGTCTTACCCAATTCCTTTTCCTCTTCAGCAGCACCTTCCCGCTCTCGTTCCTCGTTCTCCCCTTCACCCTCGCCAGGCATGTCTTTCAATTCAAACTCCTACAAAAGTAGGGGAAAGTGGTACAAAATGATCCCCCTAAGAAAAACCGGCCAAGTGCGTGTCGGGCCACGCACAGTGTAGGGTTCCGTAGTTGAAATTCGCAAATATTATTGCTGTAAAGTCAAATTGAGTTCTGTTTTTATCAAACATTTGTTTATTGGAATTATGTGACTTCATTGAATTTTCGAATGCTAATTTCCTATCTGTAATCCATTCCACTTCTGTTTTATCTCTTTTTAATTCCTTTGGCAAAAAGGAAACATCTGTACCATGTAATAGATATTTCGGTGCAAATCCTGTAACTGTGTGTTCCGTACTATTATAAATTTCCACACAGTCATGAGCAATGGTTGTCCATGCTTTTTTATTATTATTTTCATTTATTCTACACCTTATTTTGTTCACAAGCGTTTGATTAAGTCTTTCATTTAAGCCGTTAGAAAACGGAGCATTTACTGCAGTGAATATCATTTGTATTGATTTTTCATTAAGAAATGTTTTAAATTCTTTTGAGTTGATCCCCGGGTATTGATCCGTAAGAAGAATTTCAATTTTATCATAATCTATTACTTTATTTATTAGTTTAATGAAATCATTAGCATTTTGCGTTTTCGAAGTTATAATATAAGCGTACCGCGTAAAATGATCCACTAAAAGGTGTAAGTATTTTTTTGTCGATCGCGAGCCACCGAAACCTCCAATCGTGTCTATAGATACTATTTGCAAGGGTTTTGTGGCGGGTCCTAAATGGGACATGAGCCCATATTTATTCTGTCCCCTTGTTTTATTTTTTATACATATTTTACAGCTTTTACAATGATTTTTAATATTTGTAGTTAAATTTTTTGCTGTATACAGTTTACTAATTTTGTTTTGCATTTGTTTTATACCTAAATGACACATGTTTTCATGTACAGATTTAATGAGATTTTTACTGAAATCTTCTGTTAAAATTATTTTTTCACATTTCCTATCTTTTTTATAGTAAATATTATTTTTTGATATAAATTTCATTTTATTGTTTTGTATGTCCGCATTATTTTCCTGGTCTGTGACAATATCATTTAATTTTATCATGTTAACTATTTTTAATCGTTCTTCTGTATCTTCACTTGCCTCTAATACTGGGTTCCTACTCAAGCAATCTGCTTCTATATTATCCTTTCCCGGAGAATATTTAATTTTAAAATCATACTGTGACAAATAATATGTTAAATCTCCTAGTTCATCATGTGTTCTAGACTTAATATTTAAATTTTCTAAAGGTTTATGATCTGTGTATACTGTAAATGACTTCCCTATTAACCAATATTGCCAGTATTTTATTGCCTCTTTAATAGCTAAACATTCTAAATAAACTGCCTTTTTCTTTTTTTGTAATTGATTTAGTTTTTTTGAAAAATATGCAACTGGTTTGTCTTTTCCGTTTGGTTGTGTTTGTTTAAGGACTGCTCCAAGACCTTGTAAAGATGCATCGGTGTAAATATTTATTGGCAAATTCTGATCATATATCTCTAAAATCGGCTGTGAGCACAATAAGTCTTTTATTTTTTGAAATGATGTTTGACATTCTTCTGTCCAAATAAATTATGAAGAGGGTCTAAAATTAAACTACTTTTTGGTACATATTCATGGTAGAAGTTAATTTTCCCCAAAAATTGTCTGACATTTTTCTGCGTTTTTGGTGTTGGAAATTGTTTTATCGCAATTAAGTTATCTCTTACTGGTCGTACTGTATTATTATGAATTATATGACCAAGATATTTCACAGAGTCTGAAGCAAACGTACATTTTGTGAATTTAAGTCTAAAACCCTCCCTTTTTATAGCTTCTAACAACTGTGGTAAATGATTTATGTGTTCGGTAAAAGTTTTTGAAAATATAAGGATATCGTCTATGTAATTGACTGTAAAATCAGTAAGCTTATACTTGCGTAAAATGTTACTTAAGAATACTTAAGATCCTTTGAAAAATAGCTGGTGAAGTCTTCAAACCGAAGGGTAAACATGTCCATTGATAGTGTCCATCCTGGGTGACAAATCCGGTCTTCATCCTATCTTCGACCCTTAGCGGTATAGACCAGAAAGCTGAGTTTATGTCTAATGTCGTGAAGTATTTTGAGTTTCTTGTCTTCGTCACCAAGTCGTTAATCAGTGGAAATGGTTGTGCTTCTGGCACCACAATTTTATTTAGGTCTCTAAAATCTATACATAACCTAGATTTTCTGTTATCTTCTTTTTTGAAAGTTAAAGTGACTGGTGCTGCAAATGGACTATATGATTCCTCTATGAGTTTTTTGTCAAGTAACTTTGCTATTTGATCTTCTATTTCCTTTTTGTCTTCACTTGAACACCTATAAGGCCTTTTACTACAGTATTTGTCCATGAGTAGGTCAATACGTGCTTCATATTCTCTGACAGTTCCGATGTCATATTTGTCCTTTGCAAAGATTGCTTTGTAAGTATCTGATTGTTGTTCCTGACCTGTATATTTCTGATTGTTGTTCAATATTTAAATTACCCATACTCAATCGGAAATCTTCCTCTTTTATGTGTTCATTGAAATTTATTGAAGAATTATTTGTTTCATATTTCACTTCCTTAGAAGTATTGTTTTTATTTATATCCTCATTTATGGAATTTATTTTTTCTTCAACAATTTCTTTCCTTTTTTGGGTTATTTTCAAATGTTCATCTTGAACCAATTTGAATTGTTTTATAATGTCTAATCCGATTATAAAATCATACTTAAATTCTTCTCCATCAAGTATGTAAACATCAGCATTTTCCTCAATATCAAAAATTTTTATTTTAATCGTTGTCAAACCATTAGCTTTTTTAACACCATTAATTGTGGTTAGATTATCACATCTAGAATTATCTTCTCCTTTTAGTCTTACTAATTTAGAATGTATTATAGAAACATTCGAGCCTGAATCATATATTCCGAAAGTTTCTAATTGTGAGTTTAATAATAGTTTGACTTTAATTAATGGTGTTGTTATTAGTTTTTTTTGTCATTATTCAATTCAACATCAATCACTGAATTGTTGATGGCTTTGGTGTCGTTTTTCTTATTATTATTAACTTCTATTTTTTTGAACCAGCATTTCTCTTCGGGATGGAATCGACTGCCTTTATTTAAATTTTCACAAGTTTTACATGGCTTAATTTTCTCAGGTTTTTCTTTAAACTCATAGGTATTTTTCTTTTTAATGAAACTCTTCTTGTTTGCTATGTGTTCATATTTTCCAATTTCATTGTACAGGCTTGAAGTTGTTTTCACATCTTCTCTATCAATTTTATCCATAATGTAATCTGGTAATCCTATTACAATAAGATTTATCATCGTCTGGGTATCAATGTGTTTATTAATTTCTAATAACAGTCTTTCTTTTTTTGTAGCATATTCGAGTAATGATCCTGCTTGAAATCTAAATGTAAAGGCATATTTAACTTGAGACCAACCTTTATTTCCATATGTCTCACAAAAGTTGTTCTTCCATATTGCCCACTCTGAGTTCACGGTCACTTTTATCAACATAAGTACTGCTATACCAATCTAAGCACTGTTTTTCCAGAAGGTGTTTTAAAATCCCAATTTTGTCTTGATCCTTTACAATCTCGAATCTTTCACACTCGCTTTGGAATTCATTAATCCACTGGTCAGCACATGATGTTTTATTTGAAAACTTTTCAATCAAAAACTTTTCCGCTATTTTCCCTATATTCTTTTCCTGAGGCACGTTGCTATTATTTGTATCTTGTGAAGGCATCGTCTTTATTGTTATCTCCTCCAAATACTGGTCACCAAACTGTACATTTTCACCTTCATCTAGGTATATTTTCTTTAAATCTGAAGTCAGAGGAATCCATACGGACCTTGTTTGGTGCCTTTTTTTTAAAGAATTCTTTATTTTAGTAAACACGTCTGATGACACTATAGCACTGTGCTTACTTGCAGGTTTCAACTCATCCGGGATCTCGAAAACACACCCGTCCAGCGTCTCAATTGAGGTTATGCATATCACATTTGTTTTCCCGTCTGTTGGCCCCAATACCACAAACTTAAATCGTAGTTTTTTGACAATTGTCGTTTTATAAGGTTATTTTATATTTTGTATCAGGAATTGTAAGTTTCAATTAAACAATGGCGTTGCTCTGAAAACAAAGGTTTTTATTTTAGAAGCGTAAAATCTTAACACGAGTAATTGTATGATTACATTGTAAACTTAAAATAGGTATCTCACCTGAAAACAAAGAAACGACAATTAAAGTCTATTACTCTCAATTCCTTTTAATATTAATTTCTTTACTTATTAAATTAGCAATAAATGTTTAGGAACGTGGCGGCTGTCATCTGTCAGTATTGCCATTACAGACAATAACTGCTTACCGGCCATAGAGCGCTATACAAATGTACTTTAAAGAAATACAGTTTCTTTACATATATATAAAAGAAAGTCGTGTTAGTTACACTACTTATAACTCAAGAACAGCTGAACCGATTTGGCTGAAAATTGGAGGGGAGGTAGCTTAGAACCAGAAGACGGACATAGGATACTTTTTAATAAATTATAAATGGGAAAGTGTGTTGGTATGTTGGTTTGTTTTTCAATCAAGTAGCAAAAAAGCTACGGATCGACGTGATTTTTTGCATGGGTATAGTTGAGAACCTGGAGGGTGACAAAGGCTAAATTTTATCCGGGAAAATCAGAATTCCCGCGGGATTTTAAAAATACATCGTCTAATAAACCGAAAATGTTATCCCAATCATTTTTTGAAGTCCTCACAGATGATGTAAGTATCTTTTTCGAATTTTTCTTGGTATGAATTCATCGTTTTCATTATTTCGCTTAGGCATCTGAAACAAAATATAATTAGGCTAAGAATATTATTTGTTTCTTACAAAAGTGGAAACACATATAAAACTATTTTGAAAAGAGCACTGCGGCATTTCGAGCCTGTGCTAGATTAATTTTCTACAACGAAAGATTTTTGTATGGCTGAAATCTAACATACAGAGTCTCGCGGAAAAACGAGTCGAGTGAGTCGTGCATAAAATATGGATTTTATCTGAAATAAACGTTATATTATTATTTCCTTTATTTCATTTTATATATTAAAAATAAAAAAAAGAACATATACTTAAAGTAAATACATCGTCTAATAAACCGAAAATGTTATCCCAATCATTTTTTGAAGTCCTCACAGATGATGTACTTGTACTTACTTTTTGGGGATTTCATCATCATTTGAGTTTGACTCACATTTTCGTTTCGGCATCTGAAACAAAATATAATTAGGCTAAGAATATTATTGAAAAGAGCACTGCGGAATTTCGAGCCTGTGCTAGATTAATTTTCTACAACGAAAGCTTTTTGTATGGCTGAAATCTAACATACAGATGTAAGGCGGGGTCTTGGTGGCGTAATGAAACACCGAATGTTGGATTAATACTAACTTTATTCTAATAGATACACTCTTTATATTCTTACACTCTACATCTCCCTTCCTTTCATAAAAAAAAATTAGTATGTTGTATAATTATTTTTTTTTGTTATACAGACTGGTTAAATACATTATTAGCTTAATAATAAAACTTACTAGAATTGCACAATTTTGTACGATTCTTATGAACTACACACATCAAAAGTGTCTAGGGATCAACATAAATTTTTGCAATAACTTTTCTCCTGATTGATATTAATTAAAATTTTCTTTAAGGATTCATCAAATAAAGTGTTTTCGTTTGTCACAGTAACGATAAACCAAGTCACCTTTGCATTAATAAAGAAATTTGCCATTTTCCTAATAAAGGGATTTTTGACATTTGAACCACTAACATTAAAGTTCGAAAAAAAGACTGAAATAACAGTTTTCTTTAAAATTTTATTGGGTAACTTAAACAATTAATAATCCGTGTTTCTACCGCGAACACTAACAACACAAGAACATCGGTTTGGCATACTCAAAATGAGTTCATCCAAATCACGCTGTGGAATGGCCGCCCATGTTCGTTGCAACAACAAAAAAAGGTCTTCTTGCCACTGGATACCCTCCATATTCGGCAGAGCTCTTCTCTGTAGCATATCCCATGCATGCTCAATCGGGTTCAAGTCTGGCGACTGAGCAGGCCAGGGCAGGACATTGATGTTAGCTGCGGCGAGAGTCTGTCTTACAACTCTTGCGGTGTGCGGTCGTGCATTATCATGCATTAACTGAAATAAGGGACCGATTTGCACTTGTAGAGGAACTATGACGTCTGATACAATCGTCTCAGCATAAATTTGAGCGTTGAGGTTGCCTCTGATCCAAATCAACTCAGTTCTTCCGCCGATCCAAATACCCGCCCATACCATGATGGTTCCACCACTATAAGGATGGACTTCCTGGCAGGATTTTAATCGCTGTTGGCGTCCAGGGGTTCTCCAGTGTCGTATACGTCTTGTATCCGGTCTCATACCAAAACGAGACTCATCAGAAAAGCACACGAAACGCCATTGTTCTTCTGCCCAATTTCTGTGTTCAAGACCCCATTGATATCGAATCCTACGATTGTGCATTGCTATAGGTGGTACCCGTAGCGGTCTTCGGGAATGAAGGTTCACTTCATGCAAGCGGTTTCTGACTGTTTGGTCGCTAATTAAGTTCCCTGAAGAGTGATGAAGCCTCACGGCTAACATCATGGCGGTTATTGTTGGAGCTCTTCGAGTTAAGATTTGAATGTATCGGTCTTGTCTCCGTGTGGTGCAGCGATACCGTCCTCCATGGCGCTCAGCCACGGTACCAGTGCTTCGGTAACGTGTCCAAAGTCGACTGATAACACTCTGACTTGTATTCAGAGCTAAAGCCACAGTACGTTGCCGGGAACCAGCTTCTATCATTCCCACGGCTCTGAGCATTTCTTCCCTGCTTAAATGACGTCGCCGCTCCATAATAACGTTGGTTTTAATCAGTAGTAGGGAAACAGTAGCACTAATGCGTCTTCAATGCGTTGTATGTTTTTATAGGGAAAATATTGACAGCTGATTTTCATCTTTTACTCGAATTTGATTGACAGTTCCTGATTCAAATTATGAAATGCACCAAAAAGGATCCATATAAATTTATAAAATCATAAATTTAGTACAAAGCCACATCTCAATCTCAAGAAATCCGCATAAAAATGCTTGATCCCTAGACACTTTTGACGTGTGTATTTGAATTGTTGCCTATACCGACTACGGTAAGGCTCGTGGGTATCGCCTTTAACCCCAAACTTTCTTTGATACGCTTAGTTAAAAAGCTAGACTGGCTTCCGCAGTCTAGAAGCGCCCGAATGACTTCGGTTTTAATGTCGAGAGGGTTCTGAACTTCTATCATTACCGTGGACAGCATAACGTGTGACACGGACTGCCTAGATAGGTTTACACTAAGGTTTTCAACGGGAATCTGAACAGAAGTTGAACTATCCTGGGCCGTTGGCGCAGGATCCTCTGATGCAGCTCTGTGGAGCAGTGTGCTGTGCCGTCTGTTACACTCACGGCACCTACCTCCGAAGCACTGCCTGGTCCGGTGGCTATTTTTTAAGAAGTTCATACAAAGCTTAAGCTTCTGAGCCTCAGCTATTCTGAGTTCAGGAGTTTTAGCTAAAAAAGTAGGGCAAGTGTAGATTGGATGATGCCTATCTGGATTGTTGAAACCTGATGAAGCAGCGTATGAAAATGATTTATTCTGTTTTGAATTTTTATTGTTGGTATTGCTACCGCTCGCGATTGGCGCGGCGCTAGATGAAACTCGCTTATTTTGAATTCTATTTTTATTATACGACTCTAAAACGTCAGCACGATCCTTAAGAAACTTATGGAATTGATCTAAAGTTGGCATATCACTTAAAGAGTTGCGATACTCCTCCCATTTCATACTAGTCTGGCTGTCTAATTTAGAACTGACTGACAGACGGACGGACGGACGGACGGACGGAGAAAGTCTCACCATAAGGGTTCCATTTTTACCATTTTGGTACGGAACCCTAAAAAAGAAAGAAACGATGGCTTAAATACTGGATGACAAAGTGGAAAAGTGGAATTAAATCATTTAAATCTAATAAAAGAACTTCGAAATACAGAAAAAGATGATTTTAAAAATTGCATGAGAATATAAGGTAGTAAGCTTTCAAAAAATACTATCTTTAGTAACCCTTTACTTAAAAAAACAAGATATACTGATGCGAAAATCGTTACGTCTCCCACATTCTAATAAATTCTATTAAATATTCTTTTTCATTGCTTGTTGCACTGGGATGTCCTCCATTTTTGGTTGCGAGCGCACGTCCTCCTGCCTTGAAATCTTTTTTCAACTAAAATATTGACGCGCGTCGCGCGCCCGCACACTGTCAATATTATTGTCAATATCCCTGCCTCCCCCCGATATTGACGAAATTTCCGGACTTCGACAATAATATTGATCAAACCCCGCACACAGTCAATAATATTGTCAATATTCGTAAATATTGACAATAATATTGACTGTGTGCGGGCTGCCACTGAAGCGCAATAACTCAGCTGTAAGCGAACGTCAAACTTGTTTCTTATCAGTTTTACCGTTAGAATAGGTATGCAATTACCTACGCTCCTTACTTCAACGTATGACAATTGCGTTTGAGTGAACCGGTTTTCAGTCGCCCGCGCAGTCGATGCGAATTCGCGCGCTGCTGAACTGAATAATTTCAAACTACTGGCTAACGGATGAATTTGAAAATGACGTGCATATTTTGAATTTATGATTTGAAATGTGAACTAGTGGATGACTATATGAACAGTGCGTGATATATGGATGATTATGGATCGAAGGATGTGGGATTGATTGATCGTGAGATGGATTTACGGATGATTGGATGAATGTGATGTGTTTGTAATTGGGAAAGGACACTTATCTGAATTAGTCCGGACTCGACTACGATGCCGGTGATGAGTGCTTCCTCTGCCTGAGCCCGAAGCTGCGGTCGATTAGCGTCCGGGCGTTGGCTTCAGACTTCTTCTTGTTAGTTGTGCCGAATGCTGCGGTCCGATTGTCGTCCCGGCGATGGCTACAACGATCTTCTAGGATTTATTTCGGTGGGCGCGGTCAGATTTTCGTTCCCGCGATGTTTGAATGCGACCCTCGCTGGCTTAGCAAGCTTCTTTCTTCGTCCTGTCACGGTCGCCACTTATGTCGGTTATGAGAATCGACACACGAGGGCCTGATTAGCAGGTCCTCAAGAAATGTAGTTCTGAAGAAATGAAACAGCTGCTTACAGTGTAGTCCAGCGGAGTACTCGTTATATTTCGAATTTTTAGTACTTTTTTGACAGTTACAATTTGACAATTTAAAATTTGGTATTGGCACTGTCATTACATTAATAATAACAGATTACGCAAAACGTAGTTCGCTCGTAGACACAATCCGTCGATAGTGAGTTATTTGTTATTGGCGCAGACAGTAGATTAATAAACAATAAACAACTTTTCCAATCCTATATAAAAAAATTGTGACAATATTCTAGTTCCAGTTATATTACATTAAAATATTGCACCGATACATTAAAGCTAAAATAGAGCTAAAAATATTCATCTTTCTCATCAGCGTCAGCTTAACGCATCTGTGAATTAAAAATACAGAACATTGAGGAATATAACCATATTGATATTGTTCTATTTTTGCTTAAACTTTCAGATCTTTCTTTGGAGCAAAATCTCCAGATATTTCTGGTTTCAATTCAATCTCTCCATTTTCAGCATGGTTGTGCGAGTTAAGTCCTGTGAATAATTCTTTCTCCTCCATAGTTTATCCTTTCCACTTTCTTTCCCCCTTCTTTCCTCTTGCCTTTCTAACATCTTTAGAAGATTTCTGGTGAACTTGAAAGGTAGACTTCTTTGGACTCTTCTTCCACTGATTTTTAACAATAATTTTATAACACTTCTTTTAAAAGCTACAAGGTGTTCATATTTTCTAAAACTTAGTTTATTTACAAAGAGCTTTTGCTATTTGTAAATAAACTAAGCTAAGGCTTTTGCTGTTTGTGTTGTTTAGGCTAAGGTCGATTCTTCGATATTTAAAACTTATTATTTCAACTAGCTGATGCCCGCGACTTTGTCCGCGTGGATTTAGTTTTTAAAGTCCCTCGGGAACTCCTTGATTTTCCGGGATAAAAAGTAGCCTAGATGTTGATCCGAGTAATAAGCTACCACGGAATAAAATTTTGTAGAAATCTGTGCGGTAGTTTTTACGTGAAAGAAGGACAAACAAACAGACAAACAGACAAAAATTAAATAAAAATCTGTTTTGGGCTCAGTATCGATAGTAAAGCATCCCCCAATTAAAATTTTCAAAATATATTAAATGTACAGAAATCTTCCAGTTACAGTTTTATTATATGTATAGATACATTACATGTATATCAAAAAAAAATTACTTGGTCCTGGGATGTTTTCTAGCACATTAGATTGGAAGTAGACCATTGCGATAGACCAGTTAATCAGTTTCTTTCCTTCATTTTTAGTCACCGCATACGTGGAGTCCGCTAGCACGTAATATGACCGGGAAGCCGGAAATTAGTTCGAATAACTTGCTAATGTTTTGATGTTAATCGCAGAAATGTCTTCTTATTATCAAAATTTAGTTAAAGGCAGCTAAATATATCCTTACTCCCGTGTTTATGTTCCGTTTCTCTCCAAAGATAAGCCAGAAGTTGGGTTCTAATCCTGTCGAAAGTTCGGTTATGCATTCTTCTTGAGTAAAAACGCATGCACACTATGTGCATTTGAAACACAAAAATTTGCACAAAACGATTTCTGATGAAAAATGAAACAATAACGTCGTAACATATAAAAGGCTGACAAATGTTTTTTTTTAATGTTAGGATGTTTGAGATGTAAGTCTCAAGATGTGAGATCATTCAGACGTATGATGTAACTAGAGGATTATAATAATGTACCTACATGACTTACTACAACAGATTTTGATACAATTCGGTGAACAAAATGTCATATATTGCTACTTATAACAGAATTTGCCCAAACTTTTAAAATTATATGTCTGGATAGAATGTCGTAACGGACTTATTATATCAACTCGTTGCTACTTACGCCAAACTTAATTCAAATTTTTAAAATATCAAGATAGATTTTAGGTCGTAAAGAATTTTCATTATTTGTAGGTGCTTTACAACATAAAAACCAGACAGTTTAAAGTGACGACATCACAAAAAGCTACAACAAAGTCAGAAACTAAAATTGGACCAATACCTAAACCTAGACCTAAAATTTTACTTTTTTTGTTTCTTACTACAAAGTATTACATCTCGTATCTCCTTATTTATAAGATATCAAAATTTTAAATTATATACAGATCGATAGAGAAAAAAATTCAAAGTCCGATGGTGTATCAAGTGTAATTACGACAAAATGTCCCTTACGACATTTGAAATTTCCGGGGTCGATATGGTAAATTACTTGAAAATCTCTATCTGAATGTTTCCTTGTTACAGGTCGCCGTCGTTTAGTTTTATTAATCGTACAGTTCTTAAGAATAAAGGCATCTTGTTCATATTTACTGTAGCTGCTGTAAAAGGCATCGTGGAATTTCTTAAGATCTACCAAGGAAACATCACGACATTTCAGTGTCTTCTTTTTATGTATACAACTCTCCCGAGTCAGTGATGCTTTTGGCATGTATCTACAAATAAAATAATTTTTAAATGAATGAGATGTTAAAATTAATTTAAAAACAAGTAGGTACCTAGGTATGTAACAACCTGCTATATAAAATCAAAACTATTATACTATTAGCACCTAAAGTATAAACCGCCGCACAGCCGTTCTGGAGTAACAAACGCATCTACCTTGTTACCTACATACCAACATACCTACAGATTTTATCATAGACGTAGGTATTACTTATCTACTGATGCCCGCGAGGCGCGACTTCGTACGCGTGATTTAAGGATTTTTTAAATTCCCGCGGGAACTTTTCGGGGATTAAAAGAAGCCAATGTCCTTTCAACTTCTTTTGTACCATAATCGGTTGAAAAGATGGACCGTGAGTAGCAAACAAACAAATTCACATTTGCAAGCATGCGTTTATAATATTGTGCTATAGAAAAATTGTAGGATCTACAATGACTAGCCACATCCAATTTTTTGTTAATGTGAAAGTTTCAAAACCTCATGAGTTGCATACAAATCAGATTTTTCTTCCATTTTTCTGGTTGAGCCACTTTCTTTCGAGCTTTTCCTGTTTGTACCTGCGTTGGATGAACCTCCATATCCATAATTTAATAGGTTAAATTTTAGTTCACACGGTAAAAACACTATTTTTTTGATAAAAACCGAGTGTGATCACGCGCATGGACTTGTTGAAACTCATACTGATGGTGACAGGACTTCGTCGCTCTGATTGGTTGAATTGGATTTAGCAGTTATTGGTAGTAATGGGATGGATTAAGTTGTTTTGCCAGGAACTTCAATTTTAAGAGCAAAGTTTCTATGGAATTTAATTTTTTTTGCTTATAATCGAGTTCATAGGCAAAAAGTAAAAACGGTCATAGATAATTTGGCATTAAAAAGTGCGTTCAGAAATTATATGGAATAAGCAGACTTTGCTTTTAAACGACTCAAATATAAATACATCCTAGGTTATTAAACTGCAATATGATATTATATTATGATAACATTATGATTATGTCTAATACATTTTGGAACATAGTCTGATAAATTTGGAACGTAGTTTTGAAATAGTTCGTCTATTTCGTAGAAGCTATTTTTTATTAGCTATTCTTTTAGTTTCCGCTTAAAGGTTCTAATATTATTTTCATCTGTAATATAATTTGGGATTTTGTTATATAATAGGTCTTTACCTATGAAATTGTATGCAATAAGTGAAAGTACTTATTTTTTCAAACTTTTTTATTTCTGTTATTCGAAGTAATCACCCATGCAATCGACGCATCTTTGCCAACGCATTGGCAGTTTATTGATGTCCTTCTTGTAAAAATCAGCTGGACGGGAGGCAACAAACTCTTCAAAGGCATTTTGTACTGTCTCTCGGGAATTGAATTTTTTACCCACTAAAAAGTTGTCTAAATTTTGGAAAAAGTAATAGTCGGTAGGTGCAAGGTCTGGTGAGTATGGCGGATGAGGGAGAGCTTCCAACCCCAGCTCTTGCAGCTTGGAGACTGTCTGTTGCGCAGTATGGGGTCGCGCGTTGTCGTGAAGGAGCAGTGGGGACGACCGATTGACCAAAGCTGGTTGCAGATGTGCAAGCTTCTCCATCATTCTCTCCAGTTCTTCACAGTACACATCTGCATTAATGCTCATGTCGTTTTGTAAAAAGCTGTGGTGAATCACACCCGCACTAGACCACCAAACAGTGACCATCACCCTTTTAGGGGTCATTTTTGGTTTAGGGCATTGCTTTGGTGCTGAACCAGGGTCTAACCAACTTGCTGAGCGCTTTCGATTGTCGAACAGAATCCATTTTTCGTCGCACGTAACAATTCGTTTCAAAATTCCTTCATTTCTTTGCCTGTTGAGCAGCGCAAGGCAGGTCTCGACGCGTACTTTGCGCTGGCTATCGTTAAGGTCGTGGGGCACCCATCTATCAAGCTTTTTTACCTTGCCAATTTGTCGCAAATGAATCAATATTGTTTTGATGCTTACATCAAAAGCTGCTGCTAGCTCAGCTATAGATTGAGTTTCGTCAGCTTCCACAATCGCCTTTAATTCATTATTGTTAACCAAAGTCTCCGGACGACCACGAGCTTCATTTTTCAAGTCAAAATTTCCAGAACGGAACCGGGAAAACCAATAACGGATTGTGCGATCGTTTGTACAGTTCTCTCCGTAAACGTTTTTGATGTTACGGGCCGTTTGTGTCGCGTTGGTGCCACGACGGAACTCATATTCCATAATTACACGAATTTTTAAAGTATCCATTATGACGAAAAATGTTCAAATGTAATGAAAATACAACGCTAATCAAAACTGAGTTTGTAAATAGAATGTCATGGTTTTAAAACAAAATTAATTTGAATTTAGAATACAGAGCCATTACAAACTTTTTTTTATTTGAAATGACCAGTACTGAAGAAAGGCAATTTCATAGGTAAAGACCTAATATATGTTGATTGATCTATATAATGGGCCGCGGGTAGAAATTTTCAATTTGCATTTTCTGTATGCAAGTTTATTCTTGCGACGCGTGCTTCGTTCTTGTTTTTTTGTATCCTCCGTAATTTTATATAGATTGTAATAATGCTTTCTCACAAATAAAGCCATCTCCATTATATAGATTGAGGATAATGTAAGAATTTTTTTGTTTAGGAATTGAGGTCTACAACTTTCGCGTGGTTTGATATTTGAAGACCGCTAGCGTCGTCGAGCGGTTTTTCCTAAAGCCATATTGATTCTCATTAAAAATATCATATTTTTCCAGTTTATAAACACGGTTTGACAAGGCTTTTTCGAATATTTTTGATAACGCCGACAATAGGGCGATAGGTCGATAGTTACTAGGATCGTTGGATTTCCCGCCTCTCTTAAGATAGGTCTTATTTTCGCTTTTTTCAGTTTGTTGGGAAAGTAGCCTTAGTCATGTGATTGGTTTATTAGGAATGTCAAGGGAGGGGTTAGTTCATCAATACACATTTTTATTAATGTACCACCAAAACTGCATTTATTTTCTAATCCACGGATAATTCTATGTATTTCTTGCATTGTAGCCGGCTCTAGAAACAAGGAATTGATTGATCGTGTTTGTGAATTACTTAGATGCTGATTATAGTTTTTGGAAACAGTGCCATCGTCGTAGGACGATTTGCCCACTGAGGTGAAGTATACGTTAAATAAATTTGCAACCGCTTGTGGTTCTTGGACTAAGCCCGCCCTGTGTCGAGAGTATTATGTTTTTAGTGTTTGTCTGTTTATTCTTGCTCGTTACGTCCTTTATTATGTTCCACATGGTTTTGGTTTTTAGAGCTATACATCTTTTTTACATTGTCAAATTTTCTGGTTTGTATGATGCATTTTTTTAAGCAGTTTACTGTAGGTTTTGTGGTGTATTTTTAAGATACTATTTTTACGTTCATTAGTTATGGGGCTCTTCAGCCGCCCCATAATTATATTTCTTGATAGATGAATGAAATTGCTTGATAAATTAAAATAGACTTTGTGAATCCAAACTATATTATATTAGAGTATAAAATAAAATGAAATATAAAATAACACAATAATTTTGAGGCCGGCCTAATCGATGTCTGATATAGAATCCTTTGCGCAGACAGCTTGCGCATCTATTTATTTATATTTTCAAAACGTTCTAAACTTAAAAACTTTCTCACTGACATGTGGCTATATTTTAATTCCTCAATAGAGGTTGTATACGCCACATATACCCCCCTAGGGAGTGAATGAAAACAAAAAAAAAATGAATGAATGAACGGTAACAAACGAAACCAATGACTATGACGGCGAAGTGACTAGGACGAGAAAAACAACGTCGGACGGTTCGTACAGCATTCGGCACGAAATGCGTCGAGACGTGCAGCGCAGCATTAGGCTAAGCGCGAAAAACGTCAGTCGAAACTTCGAGAGTAGCACAGCACTAGGCGCGAGAAAGGAGAGGCAGCCATAGAGTCGCGTAGCGCTAGGTGCGGAAAAAGCGTCGGTCAGATTGCGCAGCGATGGGCGCGAAGGGTTTCACGGTGCTCGCGCAGCGATGGGCGCGAGGGGCGTCGCGTCGGTCGGGTCGTGCAGCGATGGGCACGAAAGAGCATCGGAGAAGTCACGCAGCGTTGGGCGTGAAGGAGTCCGGGAGGCGTCGAGCAGCGCAATGAAAGATGCGGCGACGTCAAGTTGCAACCGACGCGAAGAATACCCTAAGCTAAGGGGAACACGACTACTAAACTCATTAGAGCTTACAAAAGCCTTAAACTGTTCCTCTTAGTTGCGAGCTGTCAGTGAGAAAATTATTAATTACTAAACTAAAAACTTACACAAAAAAATTAATTACAATGACACTTAAAAAAAGAAAATTTTGAAAAAGAATGTCACTAATTTGTTTCACGAATGCCAAGAATTTGTTTCACGAATGTCAAAAACAAAACAATCACTTTTGTTTGTCAATTGCACTAAATTCCAAAACAATTATTGCGATGAACTTGAAACTGGGGCTTCAAAGAGCTGGGGCTCGGAGAAAACTGGATACGATGCGTCCCCGATGTATGCGCCCCTTCTTCGTAGGTAGATAGATAGCTCGCCGATTCCAATTGTAGCGTGTACAGCGTACAATTCTGCGGAAAATTTGCGTCTTCACAGATCAGTGATTCGCACTGATATCGTGTGAAATCTTCTTAATAATTATTATTGTTCTCGATGAATTTGTTGCCGAAGAACTTGGGCTTCCCTGGTCGGCCGGCGCTCACGGGCTCCAGCTTTACGGAGGAGCAGTCGTGCAGGCAGGCCTTCTTGCGTTTGCAGATCTTCTTTATCAAGGGGCACCATTATAAGTTCTTCTTCTTCTTGCGTGCGTGCGTCGGATGTCACCAATTATGGGTTGTTCTTCTTCTTGCGTGAGTCGGCGGTCACCAATTATGGGTGACTATATATGGGGCTCTTCAGCCGCCCCATACTGTTATAGCTTGATATTTTTGTGTTCGTCGTCGGGTTGTCACCAAATATGGGGCTCTTCAGCCGCCCCATAATAAAATTATATTGCTGGATAGATGAATGGAATTGCTTGATAAATTAAAATAGACTTTGTGAATCCAAACTATATTATATTAGAGTATAAAATAAAATGAAATATAAAATAACACAATAATTTTGACGCCGGCCTAATCGATGTCTGATATAGAATCCTTTGCTCAGACAGCTTGCGCATCTATTTATATTTTCAAAACGTTCTAAACTTAAAAACTTTCTCACTGACATGTGGCTATATTTTAATTCCTCATAGAGGTTGTATACGCCACATAGTCAATATTTTAAATATGCGCTTGTGACGGCATGACTTTATAAAAGGGGAGCCCACGATGCTAAATGGGGATTTACTCGAGCGTCATCGAGACCTATTGGGTTGCAAAGCTTAGATGATAATAAGAAAAAAAATGTCATATAATGTATACCTTTTCATCGGTGGGGAAGCGGCTATAGATTTTCAAATTTGCAAAAAAAACTGTTGCATGGACATACTCGAGCGCGTCTGATATTGATAGCATAAATGTCCTACGTTTTTTTAATAATGTATGTATGTTAATCTGATCGTTTGCATGATGGGGGTGGTCGTAGGTAAGAGTTGAAAATGAAAAAAAAAAATTAATCGAGCGCGTCAGATTTTCTTAGGGGGTGTTAAGTGAACCTCAAATAAAGCTCTCATGCAATAATCTGAAGATTTCGATGCGACGCAAACTCGCGGCCATTATTATAATATGAAAAATACTCAAGCGATTTTGAAATACTCAAGCGCGTCAGATTAAGATATATGTGGTTCATATTTGATGATGTTATGATGATGCTATGGATGTTTATCTGAAAATAAAAATAAATAATAATATTTTCTCAAATTTGCTCGGAAATCGCTTCTTTATTTAAAAAAAAACGTCAATTGGCTCATTGCTGGCGTGGCGCCAGCAATTACGTAACAGGACAATAATGTAAATTGCTGGACAGGTACGAGGTTTTTAAAATGTACACTTTCCTCTATTAGGTGTTTCTCCTCTGTGATTAGGTGTTTTAAATGTGCAATTTTTTTGTTGTTTCCTCGCAAATTAGAGAAAAGTACTATATAAGCCTCGGCCGAAATAGCAATTCATGGCCTCGTTTACTTAAAAAGGCCTCGGCTAGCGCCTCGTCCTTTTAAAATCACTTGGAAGTCCTCGGCTTCGCCTCGGCCTTCTACTCGTCCATAAATTGCTTTATTCCGAGCCTCGACAATAATGTACTATTATGTCCTAGACGTGCTGTCTCATAATCTGACGATTATCTAAAGGGATTCATCTAATCTGACAATTTTTTTTTTTTAAATCATTGAACTTAATTAATTGAAAAGCTCAGGAAATAGCATGCAAATAAAAAAGTTCATGTTTTTTAAGTAAAATCCTTGTATTAGCAAGAAAATGATTTAAAAAAACATGCTCAAAAAAATTCAATATTTTATAATTAATTCATTAATTAATCATCATCTTCAATAGAAGAGTCATCTTCCTCTTCTGGCTCGATTTCATCCTCCGATAGCGTATCGGTAACAAAAAATCATTGAAATATTTACAATATTTTTTTTATGAAAAACGTGTTTTTTTAATTATTGGAGAAAAAATATACCTGATTCTGGAGTATCTTCAAAAATATCAGGTGTTATGACTACATCTTCATACGCTTTCGGCAATTGATCACCTGCAAACCAGAACATTTTGAATTTTCCGTCGACAACTTTCCATCCATAGTCCGTTGGTAAAAGATCTATAATTTTTGCATTATGGGCATTACTCCACAAGCATGCAAAAAATCTTGTGCATAACACTTGCTGGAGTAATTCCGATTGACAGGGTGGCAAGTTGCTCGCATCGTAATTCCGGTCACTCAAGGAAAAGGGTTCGGATTTATCTTTTACCTTGTACGTCTTATTGAAGATTACAAGTGGCAAGTAAAAGATTGTATGATGTCAAAAGAAAATCCTCCACTAATGTGGAGCATAGTTGCTCCTTTGAACCCAAATCCAGAAATGCTTCTTGGAAAATTTTTTAATTCATCAGAAATTGCAAAGGTTTCTTTTTTCCCCGTCGGTACAATGCTGGGTTGAAATCGCAACCAGTGGACACATGCAAAGCTGGAAGCGCCTTGGAAATTTTTGGGCCTAACTTTTTTGGGCGTGCATTGTGTTGGCAAGCAAAAAATGCGATCTTCGTATCCGCTTCTTCGTTTTACTTTATTATCAGTAACAGAATATTCATAACACAAATCATGTATTAAGTAAATTACTTTACTACCGATAAACGTTGCCATCTCCTGATCAGCCCAATGATCGATCAAAAACTTGACAATAGCTTCCTTAAACTTAATATTTTTCAAATCTTTCATAAAGTCTGCTGTTCTTGTTTGTCGAGGGCCGGAAATGTGGAATTCCTTGTCGTCTACCCTACCTCGAAGAGAATGCTCATAATCTTTGATAGAGGGTGTGAAGTAGCGATCAAATACAATGGAAATTCTACTTGCAGCGTTATTGACAAGGCATTGTAATATCTTCTTTGACACGCCTCCAAAACTACGGGGCATTTCTTTAAAAGTATTTAAAAAAAAGAAGCCATCTAAAATTACAAGTAAAAATTTGGGATGGCGGTTGCTCCATATCTTCAACTTGTTTTTCTAAATCATGAATAAGTTCAGACTTATCAGTCTTGTTTAAAGAACCATCTATATGGCACAGTGATAACGGCATAGGAGTTATAGGAAAACAAAGTACTTTCTCCAAGTCTGTACTCGTGTCAAGAGATAGAGCTAATAACCGACCGATTAAATCCCGCTGCAATGTAACTTCGTGCACTTTTCCACTTTTGCAAAAGTCAGCACCGTATTTTTTTTTAATGGCTGGTGAAACCTGTCCGAATTTAAATTGCATTCCATTATGAATTGATCTCGCTGAAATGTTCCTCCAGACACTGTCTTTAGTAAACAGTTTGTAATTTCTAGAGGGGCAGCTTGCCCTGTTGAAATGTTAAACAACTGAACCTTATCAATTAAAGGAGAGAATGGATTGATAGTCTGCAGGACACTGTTCGAAAAAGCTTCAATTTGGATGTGTTGTTTTTTCATTTTATGAGGGTGTAGATCAGCAGCAATATCATGGTAGTTTCTGTCAAGCCCTGCACGAGTAAGTACATGAGATATGATTCTTGTTAGCGCTCCATGATTTTTAGCCCAACGTTGTCTAGCAGAAATTGAATTTGTGAGATTAACAATTCCAGTAAGACGACGCACATAGGGGTATTTCATTAATCTAGCCTGCCAAAAATATTTGTGCGGGTTTTTTATTTCTTTAAAAAAGCAGCAAAACACAAATACAATAAAAAAAAATCTGAAAATAGGCCATATAATTCCACATTCTTACAAACACTTATGTACATTACACCATATATTTACATAATCTTACATACACATACTATTATATATATTAATTAATTACATTAATTGTAGCAATACATATTTTTTAAATCAATTCACCTCCACTTTCTGATTCTGCTGGGTTTGGTGTAGCAGACAGAAGCATGTTTTTGTTTCAGGCGGAAACGAAGAAATCTTCTTTTTGTTATTACCCTTGAGGCACTAAGCAATGGATCTGAGCTTAAAAGAAGTCTGTTTAAAATATGTATTACAGGATTCTCTAGAGAATTTCCTTGAGTAATCCTGTTTGTACGTCCTAAAATGTTTATTGCGTGCCTCTGCTGCTTTCTCAGACAGTTGCCCTATAGGTAATAATGCGTTTTTTTATTATTTCTGATCCGTGTACAAGTACTTTGTGCAGTGTGGGTGTCATTGGGTGCCATGAGTAGAGTTTTATGTATAAACGAGCAGTTTCTTCTGCATATTTTCATACTTTTCTACATCTATATTATATCCGCTCGAAATAGTTTCTAAAATAACTTTTAATCTATATATTAACTCATGATCTATCTGTGGGAAAAGCCTTCCTACATATTTTATGTTTCTGCTGGCTATTGTTCCTGACTCCAAAAATGAAAGAAGATTCACGATAATATGCTGTATTAGTACTTTATAGTTTTACACAATAATTTGCACAGTTTCACGAAGTAAATATGAACTCGTATGATTGACTGAGTTAATATACAATTGTTACACTGAGGTCGGAGCTGTTCTCACTTTGAGATGCAGAGGTAGAATGAATCATAATAAACACTGTAAATTTTGTAAGCAAGGTGGCCGGCCTCCCTTGGTAAAATCTGGGTCCTGAATGAGATGTGCGCATTCCAGGGACGCACGTCAATCATACGATTCCAAAATCGAATACGTTCTTTATATAAAATATTAATCGTAAATAAGTTGCTAAGGCTGAGAAAGGCGGCTCGCTTCGAAGGAGGTTTCGCCGCCACATCGCTCCCCCACGGAGATTGGAAAACGGAGATTGGAAATGCAAGGAAAAGAAAAAGGAAAACATTAGTAAGTTCTATCAGCGAAATGTACCCTTCGACCCGACCGGGTCTTAACTACCGGTCTGTCCACGTGATCTAATTCAGTAGTGCCTAATATGAAAGCTGGTTTCAGCCTATCCACTGAAACCTTTTCTGTTCTACCGCTAAAATCTAAACTAAAATACTTATCACCTCTCTCCAATACCTTAAATGGGCCAACATAAGGTGGCTCTAATGCCTTACAGAATGGACCTCTACGAACGAAAACAAATTCCGAGGATAGAAGATCCTTCGGAAAATGAAAAATTTTTTTACTATTATGATTAGAAGCGGGTATTGGAGATAGGGATCTAAAATACGATCTAAGTCTATCTAAAAACGACGAATAATCAACTACACGATCTACTATAGGGTTAAAAAAACTCACCCGGTAATCGCAGGGGCTCACCATACACGAGCTCTGCGCATGATGCTTCAAGGTCCTCCTTCCACGCACTCCTGATGCCCAGGAGTACCCATGGAAGCACCTCGGTCCACCTCGGGCTAGCGTGGCACATGATAGCTGCCTTCAGCTGCCGGTGGAGTCTCTCTACCATCCCATTCGCCTGGGGATGATATGCGGTGGTTGTCTGATGCTTGGTGCCAGTTAACTCAGTCACCTTCTGAAACAGATGCGAACCAAATTGAGACCCTCGATCAGTTTGAATAGACCTAGCTTGGCCAAAACGGCTCTGACAACCATAAATGAAGGTTGATACACAAGTCTCAGCAGTAATGTCTGGCATAGGAAGAACTTCAGGCCAACGTGTGAACCTGTCAATAATAGTTAAACAATACTTCATGCCAGCTGAAATGGGTAACGGGCCTATGATATCCATATGAATATCCGCAAATCTTTCAGAGGGACAGGGAAATTTAGAAAAAGGGGCACTAGTATGACGTATCACCTTAGATGACTGACACGCTTGGCACGCGCGTGTCCAAACACGGCAGTCCTTTCTCATAGACAGCCATACAAAACGTTCCGAAATCAATTTATAACTAGCACGAGAACCAGGATGACTCAAATTGTGAAAACTCTCAAAGACATTTTTTCTAAACTGCGGAGTTACATAAGGACGTGGTTTACCTGTTGAAACGTCGCATGTAATTCTTACTCTAGTACCAGGAATAGTGATACGAGTTAATTCTAACGATGTCGAATCACCCAGCGTTTTCAGTTCTTCATCGGATGCTTGCGACTTCGCCAGTGCCAAGAGTATGTCTTCGGCAGTGACGGCCTCGACGCGAGAGAACGTGTCGGCCACAATGTTCTCCGCACCCTTGACATGTTGTATGTCAGTAGTGAACTGCGAAATGAAAACAATTTGATTAAGTTGTACTGGAGGAAGCTTGTCGCGTTTTTGTGTAAAAACGTAAAGAAGAGGTTTGTGATCTGTATAGATCGTTGCATGTTGTGCTTCCAGTATGTGTCTAAAATGTTGGACACTTTCATAAATCGCTAGAAGCTCTCGGTAATAAGCTGACCAAGTCGATTGCTTGCTTTTTACTGAAAAACGCGATAGGTTGCCAGCCCTGTTTAATCTCTTGCTGCAGGCATGCACCGACATGAGAGCTCGACGCATCTGTAAATAAGCCTGATCTAGCAGTTGAGACTGGGTGAGCTAAAAGAGTTGCATTAGCTAAACTATTTTTGCACTCTGAAAAGCACCGCTCTAAGTCAGGGGTCAAAGTAAAAGGTTTAGCGCCTTTACTTTGGATCTCTGATAAAGCATCTATCAAAGGAGCTTGGAATCGTGCTATACTAGGGAGAAATTTTCGATAAAAATTTATCATACCCAAGAATCGCCTCACACCTTGATCGGTTCTAGTTAGCGGAAAATCCTGCAGACTTTTGATGCGGTCAGCAGGGGGGCAAATCCCCGCAGCGCTTATCTTGTATCCCAGGAAACGAACTTCTTCTTCTTCGAAACTCCGATAAAATGTCGTTCTTAGAAACTAAAGTCTTAACGCTCGCTTGCTCGTGCGAATCGATCAGTGCAACACACGTGAGACCAGTGGAATTATCTATAATTCGACCTGATCTGCAATCCGGCAATAAACTAAAATAAGCGAGAAAATCTGCACCAATAATCGCAGTTGTAACATCGCATACAATGAAATTCCACCTGAAATCGCGCCTCAGCCTAAAATCAAGCGATAATAAAATAGTGCCGAACGTTTTAATGTCGCTTCCGTTCGCGGCGCGCATACAATACTCAGCTACTTTCGGTCGACGACTTAACCATGAAACCGGGAAGCACGAGACATCAGATCCCGTATCAATTAAAAAACGCTTGCCAGACTTCATATCGCTAATGAATAACCGACGGCTGCGCGATGGGGACGAGCAGGGTACCGCCTTTACTGCTCGCCGCCTGAGTTTTCCGGGTTAACAAATGCACATGGTTTAACGCATTTTGTCGCGCGAGTTGCGAAACGATTGTGGTACCAACAAAAATTTGGATTGTGCCTCTGATTGACTCTATTCGGCGATGGCGACCTGAAACGTTTGTAGTTGTACCTATTTCTTGAAGTACTTCTGCGGCGCGGCACGAATTCTCTCCTACCTTTGATCTCAGAAACTTCTCTCGACAACCGTTCTAATTTTTAAACAATTGCGTCTATGCCTGGACCTGATGAACTTGGCGCGCTGTTTACGACCAATGAATGGGAAACAACACCTGGCGAAAATTCTAAAATTTTGTCAGCTACCTCAGCAACTTTGTCTAGAGAAAGCTCTGATTGTGCAGCCAAAATAGCCTGAGGGAGACGACGCATTCACAACTGTCTTAGAAAACTTTGGTCCGTTAAAGCGTGCCCTGCCAATGACCGTAAATGACGAAGGAATTGCGATGGTTTACGATCGCCCAGTACTTCATCGCTCACTAATTGTCTAACACGCTGTTCTTCCGATGTGGACAGCCTACGAATGAGCTCCTTCTTTAAATACTCGAAACGGTCCGAAACGGGAGGTTGAGTAACAATTTCCTCGACTTCTCCTATAATACGCGAGTCTAATTGCGCGATGACGTAATCAAATTTTGTTTGATCTGCAGTAATCCCTGAAATTGAAAATTGCGCCTCAACCTGGGCAAACCAAACGTTGGGTCGATCAGACCAGAAGGGTGGTAATTTAGCTGATACCTTACATACTTTTTAAAATAAATCTAATACTATTCACTATAGTCTTTAAATCTTCATGGACCTTTTTTAAATTTCCACGATTCACGGCGAAAATTTTCTACACAAAATGGCGGAAATGTTGGAATGAAAATTTTTCTGCAAATTTTCTTGATAGTTGTTCACTTCAGAAATATTTGATCGACGTCAATGTTCCCATGGTTACTTCAAACTGTTTTGTGATTATATCATAATATTATATTTTAATATTATTTAATATTATTGTTTCCTCAATTTGTTAAATCCAAATGTCTGTATATAACAAGGACCCCCTCTATGCGCGGGGTCTCGGCTGACTGAGGGACCTCCAACTCTTCAAACACTTCGTTAAATTTCTTCAAACATTTAAATTCACTTCATGAAAATTCAACATACAAAGCGGACCCCCTCTACGCGCGGGGTCCCTGTACTGACCTTTAAACTCTGCATAAGTCGGTTGGTCACCATTATGTGGGAAAAGCCTTCCTACATATTTTATGTTTCTGCTGGCTATTTTTCCTGACTCCAAAAATGAAAGAAGATTCACGATAATATGCTGTATTAGTACTTTATAATAATTTTACACAATAACTTGCACAGTTTCACGAAGTAAATATGAACTCGTATGATTGACTGAGTTAATATACAATTGTTACACTGAGGTCGGAGCTGTTCTCACTTTGAGATGCAGAGGTAGAATGAATCATAATAAACACTGTAAATTTTGTAAGCAAGGTGGCCGGCCTCCCTTGGTAAAATCTGGGTCCTGAATGAGATATGCGCACTCCAGGGACGCACGTCAATCATACGATTCCAAAATCGAATACGTTCTTTATATAAAATACTAGCTGATGCCCGCGACTTCGTCCGCATGGAATAAGTTTTTAAAAATCCCGCGGGAACTCTTTCATTATCCGAGATAAAAAGTAGCTCTCCCGGTCTGAGGAACCACTACTACATCCATTACTATACCCATGCAAAAAATCACATCAATCCGCTGTTCTGTTTTTTTTTTTTAAAGTATCCTATGTCCGTCTCCTGGTTCTAAGCTACCTCTCCACCAATTTTCAGCCAAATCGGTTCATCCGTTCTTGAGTTATAAATAGTGTAACTAACACCACTTTCTTTTATATATATAGATTAATCGTAAATAAGTTGCTAAGGCTGAGAAAGGCGGCTCACTTCGAAGGAGGTTTCGCCGCCACATATCCCTGTAATGTCTGAAGCTAGTTTCGTGTCTTCAAAGAATCTCCTACTTGTATTCCCATCATTTGTATTTCCGCAGTTTGTTTTCGGCACTAATCCATATCCATATCCACTAATAAGCCAGTTTCATTGCGAAAACTGGTCTGTATCTCAATTTTCCTGATCTTCTCCATTTCTTTTTCCTCGTCTGTTTTTCTCTCCCGATTCTTTTCACAGGCAATTTGTACGCTAAATGCAGAATGCTTTCGAAAAACCTTATTCTCGCATGTAAAATAGATAGTCCGAATTCAGTAGCTTCCTTTGAGATTTTCCTTTAGTCCTCCAAATTATTAAACTCTTTAGAAGTTTTTCCACAAATATAGCAGCGACTCGTTGATGTTGTTCCGGTAGCTGCGTTACAAACCTTTCCGTCAACCATTGTCATTACAAATTGGGAATATATATATATTCTTACATTAATTAATTTACTAATAGCAATACATATTTTTTAAATCAATTCACCTCAACTTTCTGATTCTGCTGGGTTTGGTGTAGCAGACAGAAGCATGTTTATTGTTTCAGGCGGAAACGAAGAAATCTTCTTTTTTTTATTACCCTTGAGGCACTAAGCAATGGATCTGAGCTTAAAAGAAGCCTGTTTAAAATATCTCTATTACAGGATTCTCTAGAGAATTTCCTTGAGTAATCCTGTTTGTACGTCCTAAAATGTTTATTGCGTGCCTCTGCTGCTTTCTCAGACAGTTGCCCTATAGGTAATAATGCGTTTTTTATTATTTCTGATCCGTGTACAAGTACTTTGTGCAGTGTGGGTGTAATTGGGTGCCATGAGTAGAGTTTTATGTATAAACGAGCAGTTTCTTCTGCATATTTTTCATACTTTTCTACATCTATATTATATCCGCTCGAAATCGTTTCTAAAATAACTTTTAATCTATATAAACACATCAAAAGTGTCTAGGGATCAAGCATTTTTATGCGGATTTCTTGAGATTGAGATGTGGCTTTGTAATAAATTTATGATTTTATAATTTTATATGGATCCTTTTTGGTGCATTTCATAATTTGAATCAGGAACTGTCAATCAAATTCGAGTAAAAGATGAAAATCAGCTGTCAATATTTTCCCTATAAAAACATACAACGCATTGAAGACATTATTAGTGCTACTGTTTCCCTACTACTGATTAAAACCAACGTTATTATGGAGCGGCGACGTCATTTAAGCAGGGAAGAAATGCTCAGACCCGTGGGAATGATAGAAGCTGGTTCCCGGCAACGTACTGTGGCTTTAGCTCTGAATACAAGTCAGAGTGTTATCAGTCGACTTTGGACACGTTACCGAAGCACTGGTACCGTGGCTGAGCGCCATGGAGGACGGTATCGCTGCACCACACGGAGACAAGACCGATACATTCAAATCTTAACTCGAAGAGCTCCAACAATAACCGCCATGATGTTAGCCGTGAGGCTTCATCACTCTTCAGGGAACTTAATTAGCGACCAGTCAGAAACCGCTTGCATGAAGTGAACCTTCATTCCCGAAGACCGCTACGGGTACCACCTATAGCAATGCACAATCGTAGGATTCGATATCAATGGGCTCTTGAACACAGAAATTGGGCAGAAGAACAATGGCGTTTCGTGTGCTTTTCTGATGAGTCTCGTTTTGGTATGAGACCGGATACAAGACGTATACGACACTGGAGAACCCCTGGACGCCAACAGCGATTAAAATCCTGCCAGGAAGTCCATCCTTATAGTGGTGGAACCATCATGGTATGGGCGGGTATTTGGATCGGCGGAAGAACTGAGTTGATTTGGATCAGAGGCAACCTCAACGCTCAAATTTATGCTGAGACGATTGTATCAGACGTCATCGTTCCTCTACAAGTGCAAATCGGTCCCTTATTTCAGTTAATGCATGATAATGCACGACCGCACACCGCAAGAGTTGTAAGACAGACTCTCGCCGCAGCTAACATCAATGTCCTGCCCTGGCCTGCTCAGTCGCCAGACTTGAACCCGATTGAGCATGCATGGGATATGCTACAGAGAAGAGCTCTGCCGAATATGGAGGGTATCCAGTGGCAAGAAGACCTTTTTTTGTTGTTGCAACGAACATGGGCGGCCATTCCACAGCGTGATTTGGATGAACTCATTTTGAGTATGCCAAACCGATGTTCTTGTGTTGTTAGTGTTCGCGGTAGAAACACGGATTATTAATTGTTTAAGTTACCCAATAAAATTTTAAAGAAAACTGTTATTTCAGTCTTTTTTTCGAACTTTAATGTTAGTGGTTCAAATGTCAAAAATCCCTTTATTAGGAAAATGGCAAATTTCTTTATTAATGCAAAGGTGACTTGGTTTATCGTTACTGTGACAAACGAAAACACTTTATTTGATGAATCCTTAAAGAAAATTTTAATTAATATCAATCAGGAGAAAAGTTATTGCAAAAATATATGTTGATCCCTAGACACTTTTGATGTGTGTATTAACTCATGATCTATCCCTGTAATGTCTGAAGCTAGTTTCGTGTCTTCAAAGAATCTCCTACTTGTATTCCCATCATTTGTATTTCCGAAGTTTGTTTTCGGCATATCCACTAATAAGCCAGTTTCATTGCGAAACCTGGTCTGTATCTCAATTTTCCTGTTCTTCTCCATTTCTTTTTCCTCGTCTGTTTTTCCTCCCGATACTTTTCACAGGCAATTTGTACGCTAAATGCAGAATGCTTTCAAAAAACCTTATTCTCGCATGTAAAATAGATAGTCCGAATTCAGTAGCTTCCTTTGAGATTTTCCTTTAGTCCTCCAAATTATTAAACTCTTTAGAAGTTTTTCCACAAATATAGCAGCGACTCGTTGATGTTGTTCCGGCAGCTGCGTTACAAACCTTTCCGTCAACCATTGTCATTACAAATTGGGAATCAATCAAAAAAAAATTTCCGCCTATATCCACCTCAGTCGCAAACAAATTATCAACAGAATTTTTGACATAACTGATCTCTTCATTGGTTATATCTGTCGTCTCTTTGATAAAGCGAAATCGTATTGGACGTCAAAATCGGGGAGATGAAGGGGTTGGATTTTCCCATAACACCTTTTTGTTGTCCTTGCCGTAAACTAGTCGCACAGGTACAAACCAGCTTTAAAAATATTTGCATCAGAGTCGGCCTCATTGTCAAGCTTTTGTTTATATTGTGCTTGCTGGCAGCGGCTCCATCGCAGCCCCATTTACATATCAACTTCAAATTGTTCCGCTCTTATTGTTGATAAGGCCTCTTCTAAGAATGCCGATAAGCGCCTAATGGTAATGTCAATTAATTGTTGCAGTTGGATTTCGGCGCAGGTACTCGTTACCGTGCACGTTTCTGGAGGAGGATAACACTTTTTTTGCTTCTTGAATTAAGCTATAACATGGAAAGAACTTTTTGTTCGTGTTTCTTATAATTTCATACTGTCCTCGTGTTAAATCTGCATCTATAAACATTTTTAATGCTTCCATGGGGGTTAGACGCGATGGTTTTTCACATTTAGAGGAATCATAAGCTTTTTTGTATTTCGTTGCACGGGTTGGACGTAATATCTTTGAGTATGTGGGAAGCATCACGTTTTCCCGGTTTACCCAATTCAACTTGAGCTGCGTGAAGTATTACACCATCTTCTACATTATATCGGATGTCTTCCGTTTTTCTTCTTTTGCTCCTTTCGCTAGATTCCCCAAACGATTTACGAGGGCGACCTATACGATTTGCCGCTGTGACTGGAATTTCGAATGTACCTTCCAGCCAAAGTTGGTTGTTTTTCAAAAAAACTTCTTTTTTGTGACATTTTGCACACCGTTGCTTCATTTCCGATTTAAAATGTGCAAAATCGTTTTTCAGTTTTTTTAACTGATCTTCAGTAAGATCATCACGAGTGAAAAGGTGGTCTCTCAAAAAACTTAGTTTTTCTTCCAAATTTCGTAAATTTTCATTTTTCATAATATCAAAAAGGGATTTACGAGTCACTAATCTTACTCCGGAAGTACCCACTGTATCTGGAACAAGTAAATATTGTTTTTAGACATAAATACTTTTTTGACCGTGAAATTCAATGTTCTACGTTTTTGCGCATCCGCGCTATTCCGCGGCTAATTTATTTAGTATTCGTTACATAGTGGTCTATACGTTTTATATAAATTACAAAATTTGCCGGATCTATCCCGATACTCAAACAAAATAGCTTTCTAAGCACAATTTATTTATTTAAAAAAAACAGACTTTATTCCTCAACCACTAAAAGTATATTAAAATAAAACAGATTTTAACAAATATATTACATTTGGATTGTCAAATACCTGTAGTCTCCGAATCCATTACTATTTTGCACCAGGTCAGAAAACTTCAGTTTAACACACAAAGTTAACGCTTTTTTAAATCGCCGAAAAGAGACACGTACACAAGGTTCAATGATCAACTTCCGACTGACTTTACCTGATAACGCGCAACGGAATAAGTGTGGGGGTGGCGGTCTATTGTTCGTTGGAATGTCTCCTGCCTCAGGTAGTCAATAAAATAAGCATTCCTTAAACTTTGCTATTTTGACTTATGGCCGCCTAGATAATTAAAATACCTGTATGTGCGTCGGTACAATGCTGGGTTGAAATCGCAACCAGTGAACGCATGCAAAGCTGGAAGCGCCTTGAAAATTTTTGGGCCTAATTTTTTGTAGAGAGCGGATACGTAAGAAATGCGATCTTCGTATCCGCTTCTTCGTGATCAGGGCATGACAGCTCATAATTAATGATTCGTGTCACTTTATTATCAGTAACAGAATATTCATAAGTCATAACACAAATCATGTACCTATTAATTAAATTACCTTACTACCGATAATCGTTGCCATCTCCTGATCAGCCCAATGATCGATCAAAAACTTGACAATAGCTTCCTTAAACTTAATATTTTTCAAATCTTTCATAAAATCTGCTGTTCTTGTTTGTTGAGGGCCGGAAATGTGGAATTCCTTGTGGTCTACACTACCTCGAAGAGAATGCTCATAATCTTTGATAGAGCGTGTGAAGTAGCGATCAAATACAATGGCAATTCTACTTGCAGCGTTATTGACAAGGCATTGTAATATCTTCTTTGACACGCCTCCAAAACTACGGGGCATTTCTTTAAAAGTATTAAAAAAAAGAAGCCATCTACAATTACAAGGTCAATTTGGGATGGCGGTTGCTCCATATCTTCAACTTGTTTTTCTAACTCATGAATAAGTACAGACTTATCAGTCTTGTTTTAAGAACCATCTATATGGCACAGTGATAACGGCATAGGAGTTATAGGAAAACAAAGTACTTTCTCCAAGTCTGTACTCGTGTCAAGAGATAGAGCTAATAACCGACCGAATAAATCCCGCTGCAACGTAACTTCGTGCACTTTTCCACCAATTTTCATTTTTTCTTCTTCTTGAGGCTTGCAAAAGTCAGCACCGTATTTTTTTTTAATGGCTGGTGAAACCTGTCTGAATTTAATAGTACATTATTGTCGAGGCTCGGAATAAAGCAATTTATGGACGAGTAACATTTTTAACAGATTTTAAAAGAACGAGGCGCTAGCCGAGGCCTTTTTAAGTAAACGAGGCCATGAATTGCTATTTCGGCCGAGGCTTATATAGTACTTTTCTCTAATTTGCGAGGAAACAACAAAAAAATAATTAAAGAAACACTGTTTTATTTCATGTTAAATGTTATAGTACAATTTGTACAGTTATGAAATGATAATTGTATACTTTTATTTTAGCTTCTTCCGCCATATCTGGTGGTGTAAAGTCCATTAATTCTTCATCCGATTCCGAATCCATTTTTATTTCAGAACAAGAAATATATTGTAAAAGAAAACACCAGTCACCAATAATTCTTTACCTCCAATTAAACCACGCTCTTTTTGTTCTAAAAAAAATTCATTCTTATTTTTTTAAATTGTATAACTCAGTGAAAGAAATGCACATTTAAAACACCTTATCACAGAGGAGAAACACCTAATAGAGGAAAGTGTACATTTTAAAAACCTCGTACCTGTCCAGCAATTTACATTATTGTCCTGTTACGTAATTGCTGGCGCCACGCCAGCAATGAGCCAATTGACGTTTCGTTTTTTATAGATAAAGAAGCGATTTCCGAGAAAATTTGAGAAAATTACATTCCATTATGAATTGATCTGGCTGAAATGTTCCTCCAGACACTGTCTTTAGTAAACAGTTTGTAATTTCTAGAGGGGCAGCTTGCCCTGTTGAAATGTTAAACAACTGAACCTTATCAATTAAAGGAGAGAATGGATTGATAGTCTGCAGGACACTGTTCGAAAAAGCTTCAATTTGGATGTGTTGTTTTTTCATTTTATGAGGGTGTAGATCAGCAGCAATATCATGGTAGTTTCTGTTAAGCCTTGCACGAGTAAGTACATGATATATGATTCTTGTTCGCGCTTCATGATTTTTAGCCCGACGTTGTCTAGCTGAAATTGAATTTGTGAGATTAACAATTCCAGTAAGACGACGAGCAGCATCACCATTTATAGTCTGCTCTAACGTTAAATCCACAGGAATTCGTGAGAAAGGCATCATGGTTCTTCTGATTCCAAACGAACCCTTAGCCATTTCAGTTCGGAGACCTGGATGTGTGTTATCTACATGTTGCAGTAAATTAATGTAGTACACTAGCCATCGACTATAGTTTTGTTGATTGTAATAGAAGAATAAGCTGACGATTTTCGCAATGGTATATAATTATGTACAAGTCTAAATCCCCAACTTTTAATGAATAAGTGGTAAAGATTTATAAAATCGATGTAAAATTGCGCCGTTTTTCCGTGCTTGCCGTCTAATTTATCTTCTGTATATTCCTCATAAGATTGAATGAGACATTGTGTTTCTGCATGCTGAACTTGAGGAGAGACATTGTTATGAGCTAAAAATGTGGTGAGATATTCTAACACTGATTCGTCAACTGTCAATTGTTTGTTTTCCAAAAGTTAATTAATTAAAAAGGACCCTAAATGAATAAAAATATTTTTAAATCTTGGAGATTCTTGTGCTTGAATACAATAACTAGTGCGAGCAATAGCTAAATCATAGGTGATCTGGATGTAGGGAGCTTGACATTCATTTGCAATATCCTGACTCAATTCTAGAGTTTTCAAGATATTTGAATTGTTGGTGGGAGATTCATTAATTGGAGTAAGATATAAAACTTTTTGAACTCGTGAATCGTCAATCAAAATATTGCTGTAAAATCCTACCCACATTGGAACCTCCGATATTTTATACTTATGTAATAACATCCACGTAACGTCCAGCTGTTTTGACATACTCAAATTGTCTGGAACTTTATTAAGCTCTGAGATGTCTAACTGACTCCAGGTGGTAATTTTTAATTTCTTGGTAAATGGATGCATTTCAAAAGTAACTTCTTCAAAAGCCCTGCGTTTTCGTTTTTTTGTTTTTGTGGTCGTAATGGATAATTCTGAAAAACTACGATGCTCAATCTCATCGATTGTTGAATTTTCATGTACACAAGGGCTAGAAGATTCGACAGACACCGGATCCGGATTCTGCACGATATCCTGAAAAATTAGTCCCACTGTATCATGCAGAGTATCTTTGTCGTTGAGGGTTTCCACGATGCGGTCGAAATTGTCAAATGCGACACCAGTATTCAAGTCCGGGCGACGTTGAATATCTTCAGGACATACGTGATCACTATTTACCGTCGAAAATGTCAGCTCAGTCTCCAGCTCTTCTAAAGTTGTGTAAGAGCAACAGTGCCCATATTTTGAAAGTATGTTAACAACTTTCTTACTGTTGCATAAGCTCTTCACTGCCAGACCTAGGGTAATGTGCTTTGAAGTTTTAATTTTGTGACCAAAAGCTGCGTAAATCAGATCTTGGCCAATGGAAAAAATAGAAAGGTTCTTCTTGTTTTTTCTATTTTCACGTGCCTTTTGGGATAGATGAGAAACATCACCACAAATGAATGATTACAAAAAACAAGTAAGAAGCTCTGGCACGTAATCGCATTCTTTTGATTTTCGGGATAAAAAGGAGCCTATGTCACTCTCCAGGTCCTCAACAGCTATACCCATGCAAAAAATCTCATTCTGAATTCTCTTTGCCATCGATCGTGTTATTAAAGGAGTATTTGTGCCTTTGTTTACTATGTAGGTAATTATCACATCTTAGAAGTACCTTTTGTTCGAGAATAATGCGAAGTGTATTAATCTGGTCTGTACAGGAGCGATCTGGCCGGAATCCTGCTTGTTCTCTGCGAAGGAGGGGCTCGACAGCTGTTGATAACCTATCCAGGAGTATGTTACAGAGTACCTTGGATGGTACAGGTAGTAAGGTTATTCCTCTTCAGTTGCTGCATTGACTCAAATCTCCTTTTTTAGGAACTGTGATCAAAAGACCCTTATTCCAGTCACTAGGGAGATCATTAAGTTCCCAAATTTTTTGAAGCAGAGGAGTCAGAACTTCAACGGCCGTGTATACATCGGCATTAAGCATTTCTGCTGTAATGAGATCGAGACCCGGTGCTTTTCTGGGCTTCAGAGAGCGGATGGCATTCTCAATTTCCTTCTTGGAAGGAGGTGAAGTATCGACATCGAGCAGCTGGTTTGGTGGTGGTGTAGGAATTGCAGAGTCTAGGGTAGATGGTGTAGGACAGCTAAATACCTCCTCAAAGTGCTCATGCCAGCGTTGCAGCTGACCTTCAGATGTTGCAATTAGCGTGCCATTTTTATCCCTTAGTGGTATTCTCCTAATTCGATTAGCTTTTCCTATCAGTAGTTTTGTGCCATTATAAACTTCTCTCATGTTACCTGATGCTGCAGCACGTTGAGCGCGTGTAGCAATACTGTCGGCCCACGCTCGGCGGTCTTTACGCGTACTACGGTAAATAAATCTGCGGAGTCGGCGGTACTGTAAACGTAAATTTGCGCGTTCTGCATCTTCTACTGCGTTAATTATTTTCAGGTGGAGTTTTCTTCTATTTTCGATAAGTTCCCAAGTTTGTTGCGACATCCATTCCTCGCGACGATTTGGTTTTGCCCAAGAAAGATGGAGCTGGCCTCGTTGTAAGCCACCTTTATTCGATTCCACTCTTCATCTAACGTGTTGGTATTATCACTTAAAATAGAAAATTGGTTCCTAAGTGTTACAGCAAATTCGGAGCGACTACTAAGATCTTTTAATTTATCGACGTCGAATCTTCTACCAATTTTTCCAACGTCACTGCGTTTTTGCACGTTAGATACCTTTAGGCGGAGCTCAGCGACTACGAGATGACTACTATCGCTGTCAATATCCGCACCCCTACGGTTGCGTACGTTTAGTAAAGATGAGCGCCACTTTGAACTGATAGCAATATGGTCTATTTGGTTCCTCGTATTCCCATCGGGCGAGGTCCAGGTATATTTATGGATATCTTTGTGGATATAGAGGGTTCCCCCTATGGTTAAGTTGTTGTTCTGGCAAAACTCAATGAACCGCTCACCATTATCATTTCGTAATCCCAATCCATGTTTGCCAAAGGTTTTCTCAAAGCCAGCGTTATTGTTCCCAACCTTAGAGTTTAAATCTCCCATTACAATAACTATATCCTGCTTAGGTGTGTTGTGTGCGTGTGCCGACGATGGTGTTTAGCGCGTTGTAGAATTCTTCTTTTTCTTCATCTTCGGCTAGATTAGTAGGTGCGTAACACTGTACTATAGTAACCTTGCGGGCTTTAGAATTGAAGCGAGCTGTCATGATTCTTTCCGAGATTGGTTTCCAATCCAAAAGACTGCCTTTCGCGGCACGTCCAAGAAGTAGACCCACGCCATTCATGCGCGCATCATCTTCACTCTCTTTACCCGAATATAATAAAGTTAGGCCTTTAGATGTTTTAAGTTCTCGGAATCCGTTTCGGCGCACCTCACTTAATCCGAGGATTTGTAAATTATACCTCAGCATTTCAGCTTCCACCTGTGCCAACCGGCTGTCATCAGAGAGCGTTCTTACGTTCCAAAAAGCAATAAGTGTTCTTGTTTTCATGCCAAAAGTTATTTTATTAAGTTATTACCAAATATAATTAATTGGACAGATTTGACTGTTTAAAATGGAGATATATTATACCTTGGATTAAAACTTAGGCTACTTTTTATCCCGTAAAAATTCATCGTTTCCGCAGGATTGTGGAAAACGTTTTGTTTAAGTACTTACTTTCTAGGGACTGGCGAATCTTCTTCAGATTTTCGTTTACTCGTCTGAAACAAAATACACACACCTAGATCTAAAGAGGTATTAACTCAAAAAAGCACTTTTTTCAGGAAACACGAAAAACTGTTTTCTGTGTCCCTGTGCACTGCAGGAGCGTTTTGTTTTCATGGTTTGCTTTATTTTTATACTAGATTAATTATCATGACAGTAATTTTGTGTTTAATACACATTTAAAGGCTAAAAATTGGAATTTTTGAATTATCTCCCTCTTGATTATCAATTTATATATATTTGTTAAACTAATTTGAGTTGAGCCTGTATTGGTGAATTAAGATATTAGTTGACTCTCTTTTGAAGAGGCATTATACATTTAGAACGCAATGACTTTTTGAATTATTTATAATAAGTCCAATTGGCAGAGTATGCTATTACCAACAGTAAGAGTATAATTATTATTTGATGACAATAAAAATAAGAAAAACTACTGCAGTCAATCAATTTTATTTATTAGAACTATTATTATCAGTAACATTACCTTATGTCAGTCTCATAAACCAAATAGGAATCTGCAATACAGCCTGTAAGTCGTAAACTGATACGATTGTGCCATCTGTCCTATTCTTGTCATTTTCTTTTTCAGTCCTTGCAAGATCCTTTTCTTTCAGGTGCTCTTCATATTCCTGGATTAACTTGCACTTTTCTTCTTCGTTTGAATTCTTGTACCTTTCGCACAAATTACACTGATCTTTTTTTGGTATGAAGAACGAAATGTTAAATTCAGTATTGAATATCCTGTTGAATGTAGAAGACGTGGCAGCCGGTAGTCCATCCTCTTCACGAAGTTTTTTATAATCTCTGTAGATATCTGCTAATGATTTATCACTTGCTATGAATTCTCTTGTTGTTTGGGCTCTTAAATAGTGTGATTCAATCCGGGGAATAGAATTTATAAAATCTTTAACGCTCTGTCTAATTTGTGGGTCAATAGTTGGATGATGATTGTGTTTTCCTCTTAAATCTGCTTGAATAATACCTGATTCGGTTTTCTTCAAAAGTGCTGTTTTTATCGCTTTATTGCTCAAATCAAGAGTGGATTTGAAAAATGGCTTGCACACTCTTATTTTGGATCCATTAATCTCAAAGAAAAAGGCATTGTTGAGGGCTCTAAGATCTTGTGTACTTGAGTACCGATATTTAGGCTTTATTTGTTGCGAGTGGCGTACTATGAATTCTCTTTGCCTTTCAAGATCGCTGAGTGCCCAATATGCGTCAAAGACCTGTTGTCTTGACATCTCGTTCACTTTATCTTTGCATTTTAGGCGACATTTGTCTCCACAAGGTGGTCCAACCTTTCTTTCTGGTATCAGTTTCTTAGATTTTGACAGGGACTGGTAGGCCTTGCCAGAATTTCGTAGTTGTTTCGCGATTTTCGTCTTCCACGTTGCTGGTTTTCGCACTCTCTTTTTGCCTTTTTTTTCGATAACAGTTTCAGAAACCAAAACGTTTTCCGGTCCTACTTGCTGACTATCATCTTCAGTATCTGACGAACTCGAGCTGCTGCTGCTGGACGAAGTAACCGATGACGATGAAGGTACGACCTTAGGTGGGTCCTTATTTTTGTTTAGCAATTGAAAATTAGGATCTTCATCGGAGTCGTCAATATAACTCATCGCTCCGGATCGGTGAAATAAAGTAGTTTGGGGCAACAGAATTTTGTTGTTTAGACGTGCTAGGGATAGATGTATTTACCGCTGTCAAAACAGCATGAGTTTCTTTGGATGAAACTTCATCACTTCAAGTTATCTTCCGTGGTTGCATGTTGAGTAGTGATAGGAGGAGCGGTATTTTCGTTGTCCCGTTCTTCTACCATATTCACTAAAAGTCGCCCGCGTTGCATTGTTTTCCTGAAATATTAAATGTTTATTTTACTAACTTACAGAGTCATATACCCTTAAATCGATTTGGAAAGCCCATAAATAAACATTTTATTTCTGTTTTACTATGTTGGAAAAATATTTTTCTCAAAAACCATCTAAAGGGGCCCAACTTGAAAAATTGGCAGTAACAAAGGAACAAACTCTGTTAATGCTAAGATGAATATTAAATTGTCATAAGACCTAAAAACTTTAATCCCCACTAACAAAATAGTTTTAATTTTGCTATGATTTTGCAGAAAAAAAAGAGCATAAAATATGACTCAACAAAACAGACACAACTACAAAATCAAAAATGTTTCATCAATAGGGTACCAACTAAAAATAAAACTAAAAACTTTACTCACCTAGCCAGCAATACAGGTTTAACTCAAATTGTTGTATTCTTTTAATCAGCACTAACCATTTAAAAAGTGTCAATTCAAAATAATACTGCTCCAAATTTCAGCTAAACGGGTACAAGTCAAAATAACTCCAAACTTTTTGCGGAGGACACGTGCACTCTGCTTGTAATTCTGATTGCAACTAGCGTTGTTTCCGTTTAGGCGCGGGATTAGTTGGCTCGCTTGTTCAACGAAAGGGATTCTAAGTGCCATCTAGCGTTGAGTTTTGCACTTATTTTTAAATCTGTTTTATTGGCAGATAGGTATCCGTATCGGAAATTAAATGGTGAGCATAACTCAAAAACACGGATTTTTGAGTTAACTCTCTTTAGATCTAGGTGTGCGTATATTATTAGTAATTAGGCTAAGAATATTATTTTTTTTCTTACAAAAGTGGAAACACACATAAAATTATTTTGAAAAGAGCACTGCGGTGTTTGTGGGCATTCCGAGCCAGTGGTAGATTAATTTACTATTCAAAAGCACGTCTTGTACTTAAAAATTTATTTTAATACAGTACTTTGCTGACCGAGCTTTGCTCATTTTTTTTGGTAATTAAATAATAAAATACACACATCAAAAGTGTCTAGGGATCAACATATATTTTTGCAATAACTTTTCTCCTGATTGATATTAATTAAAATTTTCTTTAAGGATTCATCAAATAAGGTGTTTTCGTTTGTCACAGGAACGATAAACCAAGTCACCTTTGCATTAATAAAGAAATTTGCCATTTTCCTAATAAAGGGATTTTTGACATTTGAACCACTAACATCAAAGTTCGAAAAAAAGACTGAAATAACAGTTTTCTTTAAAATTTTATTGGGTAACTTAAACAATTAATAATCCGTGTTTCTACCGCGAACACTAACAACACAAGAACATCGGTTTGGCATACTCAAAATGAGTTCATCCAAATCACGCTGTGGAATGGCCGCCCATGTTCGTTGCAACAACAAAAAAAGGTCTTCTTGCCACTGGATACCCTCCATATTCGGCAGAGCTCTTCTCTGTAGCATATCCCATGCATGCTCAATCGGGTTCAAGTCTGGCGACTGAGCAGGCCAGGGCAGGACATTGATGTTAGCTGCGGCGAGAGTCTGTCTTACAACTCTTGCGGTGTGCGGTCGTGCATTATCATGCATTAACTGAAATAAGGGACCGATTTGCACTTGTAGAGGAACGATGACGTCTGATACAATCGTCTCAGCATAAATTTGAGCGTTGAGGTTGCCTCTGATCCAAATCAACTCAGTTCTTCCGCCGATCCAAATACCCGCCCAAACCATGATGGTTCCACCACTATAAGGATGGACTTCCTGGCAGGATTTTAATCGCTGTTGGCGTCCAGGGGTTCTCCAGTGTCGTATACGTCTTGTATCCGGTCTCATACCAAAACGAGACTCATCAGAAAAGCACACGAAACGCCATTGTTCTTCTGCCCAATTTCTGTGTTCAAGAGCCCATTGATATCGAATCCTACGATTGTGCATTGCTATAGGTGGTACCCGTAGCGGTCTTCGGGAATGAAGGTTCACTTCATGCAAGCAGTTTCTGACTGTTTGGTCGCTAATTAAGTTCCCTGAAGAGTGATGAAGCCTCACGGCTAACATCATGGCGGTTATTGTTGGAGCTCTTCGAGTTAAGATTTGAATGTATCGGTCTTGTCTCCGTGTGGTGCAGCGATACCGTCTTCCATGGCGCTCAGCCACGGTACCAGTGCTTCGGTAACGTGTCCAAAGTCGACTGATAACACTCTGACTTGTATTCAGAGCTAAAGCCACAGTACGTTGCCGGGAACCAGCTTCTATCATTCCCACGGCTCTGAGCATTTCTTCCCTGCTTAAATGACGTCTCCGCTCCATAATAACGTTGGTTTTAATCAGTAGTAGGGAAACAGTAGCACTAATAATGTCTTCAATGCGTTGTATGTTTTTATAGGGAAAATATTGACAGCTGATTTTCATCTTTTACTCGAATTTGATTGACAGTTCCTGATTCAAATTATGAAATGCACCAAAAAGGATCCATATAAATTTATAAAATCATAAATTTATTACAAAGCCACATCTCAATCTCAAGAAATCCGCATAAAAATGCTTGATCCCTAGACACTTTTGATGTGTTTAGTAATAAAAAACACTTACGTTTGATATAATAAAATATATAAAATTAAAAATACTACGTGAAAACTGAAATCTTTGTGAAATCTGTGGAAAACTTTGAGCTTCAAACTGAAAATTTTGATACTATTTACAGATTTGATTTACTTATTCACTTCAATCAATTAAATACAAACAATACTTCAGATCAGGAGAAGTTTTCTGAAGCACACCATTGACTAGTTTTATTCGTGTATTAGTTCCATCATTCAGCGTGATAAAGTTGTTTTCTAGAATAGAATCAAAAATCTGATTACCTCTTGTGTCTACTTTTGTCGACCAGTTGTAGTGATGCGCATTGAAATCCCCTGCTATCACTGTCTTTTGGTCTAATAAACCGAAAATGTTATCCCAGTCAGTTTTTGAAGTCCTCACAGATGATGTAAGTACTTACTTTCGAGGGATTTCGGAGTCCTCATCCTCAGTTTCGGAGCGTTCATATTTTCGTTTACTCATCTGAAACAAAATATAATTAGGCTAAGAATATTATTTTTTTCTTACAAAAGTGGAAACACATAAAACTATCACTGCTTCAACTTTCAGTACACGTTGTATTTTAAAAACTAAATCCACGCGGCCGAAGTCGCGGGTATCAGGTAGTAATAAATAGATTTAACTTACACGTTCCGGACAGCTGCCCACAGTATTTTTCGTATTTTTTTGGGTATTTTTTCCTCCTGGAGGGAGTCCTCATTTACTCGTCTGAAACAAAATATTAGTAATTAGGCTAAGAATATTATTTTTTTCTTACAAAAGTGGAAACACACAAAACTATTTTGAAAAGAGCACTGCGGAATTTGTGAGCATTCCGAGCCAGTGGTAGATTCATTTTCTACAACGAAAGCTTTTTGTATGGCTGAAATCTAACACACAGAGTCTCGCAGAAAAACAGATATACTTAACAATAAATAGATATAAAATCTGTATTATGTAATAAATAGATTTAACTTACACGTTCCGGACCGTTGACCAACTGAAGAACTTGTAAATTCTGTAAAACAATTAATATAGTATTAATATAGTAGATATATTAATCTGTCCCCTGTCCCCCTGTCTCTATTTTTTTTGGTGACCTACACAGCCGCCCTATTATTATATATTATCGTGGTATATAATTCTTCCTTACTAATATACTAACATTATTATAAATGCGAAAGTGTGTTTTTTGTTGGTTTGTCCGTCAATCTCGCTGCAACAAAGCTAGGGATTGACGTGATTTTTTATTGAAACCTGGAAGGTGACATAGGCATCCCAGAAAATCAAAGATTTCCCGCGGGATTTTAAAAAATAGTATTCCAGTAATAGTTAACTTACACGTTAATTACTGATTTCCATGTGAATTTGATAATTTTGTAAAACAAATAAAATACTTAGTATTAATATAGTAGATATATTAATCTGTCCCCTGTCCCCCTGTCTCTAATAGGGGTACAGATCGGAATTTTTATTCCTATCCCCCCCTGAGGGGACAAATCAATATTCGTGGCCCAGGTACTTAAAGTAAATACATCTATATATATAAAAGAAAGTCGTGTTAGTTACACTATTTATAACTCAAGAACAGCTGAACCGATTTGGCTGAAAATTGGTGGGGAGGTAGCTTAGAACCAGAAGACGGACATAGGATACTTTTTAATAAATTATAAATGGGAAAGTGTATTGGTATGTTGGTTTGTTTTTCAATCAAGTAGCAAAAAAGCTACGGATCGACGTGATTTTTTGCATGGGTATAGTTGAGAACCTGGAGGGTGACAAAGGCTAAATTTTATCCGGGAAAATCAGAATTCCCGCGGGATTTTAAAAATACATCGTCTAATAAACCGAAAATGTTATCCCAATCATTTTTTGAAGTCCTCACAGATGATGTAAGTACTTACTTTCTGGGGATCATATTGTCTTCCTTGGAGGTTTCATTATTTCGTTTTGGCATCTGTACATAAAGTAAATACATCGTCTAATAAACCGAAAATGTTATCCCAATCATTTTTTGAAGTCCTCACAGATGATGTAAGTACTTACTTTCTGGGAACAAATTCATTTTGATTTTCGTTGGTTCTTTTAGGCATCTGAAACAAAATATAGGCTACGAATATTATTTGTTTCTTACAAAAGTGGAAACACATAAAACTATTTTGAAAAGAGCACTGCGGCATTCCGAGCCAGTGGTAGATTCATTTTCTACAACGAAAGCTTTTTGTATGGCTGAAATCTAACATACAGAGTCTCGCGGAAAAACGAGTCGAGTGAGTCGTGCATAAAATATGGATTTTATCTGAAATAAACGTTATATTATAATTTCCTTTATTTCATTTTATATATTAAAAATAAAAAAAAAACATATACTTGAAGTAAATACATCGTCTAATAAACCGAAAATGTTATCCCAATCATTTTTTGAAGTCCTCACAGATGATGTAAGTACTTACTTTCTGGGAACGAATTCATTTTTATTTTCGTTGGTTCTTTTAGGCATCTGAAACAAAATATAGGCTACGAATATTATTTGTTTCTTACAAAAGTGGAAACACAGAAAAACTATTTTGAAAAGAGCACTGCGGCATTTCGAGCCTGTGCTAGATTAATTTTCTACAACGAAAGCTTTTTGTATGGCTGAAATCTAACATACAGAGTCTCGCAGAAAAACGAGTCGAGTGAGTCGTGCATAAAATATGGATTTTATCTGAAATAAACGTTATATTATAATTTCCTTTATTTCATTTTATATATTAAAAATAAAAAAAAAACATATACTTGAAGTAAATACATCGTCTAATAAACCGAAAATGTTATCCCAATCATTTTTTGAAGTCCTCACAGATGATGTAAGTACTTACTTTCTGGGAACGAATTCATTTTTATTTTCGTTGGTTCTTTTAGGCATCTGAAACAAAATATAGGCTACGAATATTATTTGTTTCTTACAAAAGTGGAAACACAGAAAAACTATTTTGAAAAGAGCACTGCGGCATTTCGAGCCTGTGCTAGATTAATTTTCTACAACGAAAGCTTTTTGTATGGCTGAAATCTAACATACAGAGTCTCGCGGAAAAACGAGTCGAGTGAGTCGTGCATAAAATATGGATTTTATCTGAAATAAACGTTATATTATAATTTCCTTTATTTCATTTTATATATTAAAAATAAAAAAAAAACATATACTTGAAGTAAATACATCGTCTAATAAACCGAAAATGTTATCCCAATCATTTTTTGAAGTCCTCACAGATGATGTAAGTACTTACTTTCTGGGAACGAATTCATTTTTATTTTCGTTGGTTCTTTTAGGCATCTGAAACAAAATATAGGCTACGAATATTATTTGTTTCTTACAAAAGTGGAAACACATAAAACTATTTTGAAAAGAGCACTGCGGCATTTCGAGCCTGTGCTAGATTAATTTTCTACAACGAAAGCTTTTTGTATGGCTGAAATCTAACATAGAGAGTCTCGCGGAAAAACGAGTCGAGTGAGTCGTGCATAAAATATGGATTTTATCTGAAATAAACGTTATATTATAATTTCCTTTATTTCATTTTATATATTAAAAATAAAAAAAAACATATACTTGAAGTAAATACATCGTCTAATAAACCGAAAATGTTATCCCAATCATTTTTTGAAGTCCTCACAGATGATGTAAGTACTTACTTTCTGGGAACGAATTCATTTTTATTTTCGTTGGTTCTTTTAGGCATCTGAAACAAAATATAGGCTACGAATATTATTTGTTTCTTACAAAAGTGGAACCACATAAAACTATTTTGAAAAGAGCACTGCGGCATTCCGAGCCAGTGGTAGATTCATTTTCTACAACGAAAGCTTTTTGTATGGCTGAAATCTAACATACAGAGTCTCGCGGAAAAACGAGTCGAGTGAGTCGTGCATAAAATATGGATTTTATCTGAAATAAACGTTATATTATAATTTCCTTTATTTCATTTTATATATTAAAAATAAAAAAAAAACATATACTTGAAGTAAATACATCGTCTAATAAACCGAAAATGTTATCCCAATCATTTTTTGAAGTCCTCACAGATGATGTAAGTACTTACTTTCTGGGAACGAATTCATTTTTATTTTCGTTGGTTCTTTTAGGCATCTGAAACAAAATATAGGCTACGAATATTATTTGTTTCTTACAAAAGTGGAAACACATAAAACTATTTTGAAAAGAGCACTGCGGCATTCCGAGCCAGTGGTAGATTCATTTTCTACAACGAAAGCTTTTTGTATGGCTGAAATCTAACATACAGAGTCTCGCGGAAAAACGAGTCGAGTGAGTCGTGCATAAAATATGGATTTTATCTGAAATAAACGTTATATTATAATTTCCTTTATTTCATTTTATATATTAAAAATAAAAAAAAACATATACTTGAAGTAAATACATCGTCTAATAAACCGAAAATGTTATCCCAATCATTTTTTGAAGTCCTCACAGATGATGTAAGTACTTACTTTCTGGGAACGAATTCATTTTTATTTTCGTTGGTTCTTTTAGGCATCTGAAACAAAATATAGGCTACGAATATTATTTGTTTCTTACAAAAGTGGAAACACATAAAACTATTTTGAAAAGAGCACTGCGGCATTCCGAGCCAGTGGTAGATTCATTTTCTACAACGAAAGCTTTTTGTATGGCTGAAATCTAACATACAGAGTCTCGCGGAAAAACGAGTCGAGTGAGTCGTGCATAAAATATGGATTTTATCTGAAATAAACGTTATATTATAATTTCCTTTATTTCATTTTATATATTAAAAATAAAAAAAAAACATATACTTGAAGTAAATACATCGTCTAATAAACCGAAAATGTTATCCCAATCATTTTTTGAAGTCCTCACAGATGATGTAAGTACTTACTTTCTGGGAACGAATTCATTTTTATTTTCGTTGGTTCTTTTAGGCATCTGAAACAAAATATAGGCTACGAATATTATTTGTTTCTTACAAAAGTGGAAACACATAAAACTATTTTGAAAAGAGCACTGCGGCATTCCGAGCCAGTGGTAGATTCATTTTCTACAACGAAAGCTTTTTGTATGGCTGAAATCTAACATACAGAGTCTCGCGGAAAAACGAGTCGAGTGAGTCGTGCATAAAATATGGATTTTATCTGAAATAAACGTTATATTATAATTTCCTTTATTTCATTTTATATATTAAAAATAAAAAAAAAACATATACTTGAAGTAAATACATCGTCTAATAAACCGAAAATGTTATCCCAATCATTTTTTGAAGTCCTCACAGATGATGTAAGTACTTACTTTTTGGGAACGAATTCATTTTTATTTTCGTTGGTTCTTTTAGGCATCTGAAACAAAATATAGGCTACGAATATTATTTGTTTCTTACAAAAGTGGAAACACAGAAAAATTATTTTGAAAAGAGCACTGCGGCATTTCGAGCCTGTGCTAGATTAATTTTCTACAACGAAAGCTTTTTGTATGGCTGAAATCTAACATACAGAGTCTCGCGGAAAAACGAGTCGAGTGAGTCGTGCATAAAATATGGATTTTATCTGAAATAAACGTTATATTATAATTTCCTTTATTTCATTTTATATATTAAAAATAAAAAAAAACATATACTTGAAGTAAATACATCGTCTAATAAACCGAAAATGTTATCCCAATCATTTTTTGAAGTCCTCACAGATGATGTAAGTACTTACTTTCTTGGTATGAATTCGTTATCATTAGTCTCATTAATTCGCTTAGGCATCTGAAACAAAATATAGGCTAAGAATATTATTTGTTTCTTACAAAAGTGGAAACACATAAAACTATTTTGAAAAGAGCACTGCGGCATTTCGAGCCTGTGCTAGATTAATTTTCTACAACGAAAGCTTTTTGTATGGCTGAAATCTAACATAGAGAGTCTCGCGGAAAAACGAGTCGAGTGAGTCGTGCATAAAATATGGATTTTATCTGAAATAAACGTTATATTATAATTTCCTTTATTTCATTTTATATATTAAAAATAAAAAAAAAACATATACTTGAAGTAAATACATCGTCTAATAAACCGAAAATGTTATCCCAATCATTTTTTGAAGTCCTCACAGATGATGTAAGTACTTACTTTCTTGGTATGAATTCGTTATCATTAGTCTCATTAATTCGCTTAGGCATCTGAAACAAAATATAGGCTAAGAATATTATTTGTTTCTTACAAAAGTGGAAACACAGAAAAACTATTTTGAAAAGAGCACTGCGGCATTTCGAGCCTGTGCTAGATTAATTTTCTACAACGAAAGCTTTTTGTATGGCTGAAATCTAACATACAGAGTCTCGCGGAAAAACGAGTCGAGTGAGTCGTGCATAAAATATGGATTTTATCTGAAATAAACGTTATATTATAATTTCCTTTATTTCATTTTATATATTAAAAATAAAAAAAAACATATACTTGAAGTAAATACATCGTCTAATAAACCGAAAATGTTATCCCAATCATTTTTTGAAGTCCTCACAGATGATGTAAGTACTTACTTTCTTGGTATGAATTCGTTATCATTAGTCTCATTAATTCGCTTAGGCATCTGAAACAAAATATAGGCTAAGAATATTATTTGTTTCTTACAAAAGTGGAAACACATAAAACTATTTTGAAAAGAGCACTGCGGCATTTCGAGCCTGTGCTAGATTAATTTTCTACAACGAAAGCTTTTTGTATGGCTGAAATCTAACATAGAGAGTCTCGCGGAAAAACGAGTCGAGTGAGTCGTGCATAAAATATGGATTTTATCTGAAATAAACGTTATATTATAATTTCCTTTATTTCATTTTATATATTAAAAATAAAAAAAAACATATACTTGAAGTAAATACATCGTCTAATAAACCGAAAATGTTATCCCAATCATTTTTTGAAGTCCTCACAGATGATGTAAGTACTTACTTTCTTGGTATGAATTCGTTATCATTAGTCTCATTAATTCGCTTAGGCATCTGAAACAAAATATAGGCTAAGAATATTATTTGTTTCTTACAAAAGTGGAAACACAGAAAAACTATTTTGAAAAGAGCACTGCGGCATTTCGAGCCTGTGCTAGATTAATTTTCTACAACGAAAGCTTTTTGTATGGCTGAAATCTAACATACAGAGTCTCGCGGAAAAACGAGTCGAGTGAGTCGTGCATAAAATATGGATTTTATCTGAAATAAACGTTATATTATAATTTCCTTTATTTCATTTTATATATTAAAAATAAAAAAAAAACATATACTTGAAGTAAATACATCGTCTAATAAACCGAAAATGTTATCCCAATCATTTTTTGAAGTCCTCACAGATGATGTAAGTACTTACTTTCTGGGAACGAATTCATTTTTATTTTCGTTGGTTCTTTTAGGCATCTGAAACAAAATATAGGCTACGAATATTATTTGTTTCTTACAAAAGTGGAAACACAGAAAAACTATTTTGAAAAGAGCACTGCGGCATTTCGAGCCTGTGCTAGATTAATTTTCTACAACGAAAGCTTTTTGTATGGCTGAAATCTAACATACAGAGTCTCGCGGAAAAACGAGTCGAGTGAGTCGTGCATAAAATATGGATTTTATCTGAAATAAACGTTATATTATAATTTCCTTTATTTCATTTTATATATTAAAAATAAAAAAAAACATATACTTGAAGTAAATACATCGTCTAATAAACCGAAAATGTTATCCCAATCATTTTTTGAAGTCCTCACAGATGATGTAAGTACTTACTTTCTTGGTATGAATTCGTTATCATTAGTCTCATTAATTCGCTTAGGCATCTGAAACAAAATATAGGCTAAGAATATTATTTGTTTCTTACAAAAGTGGAAACACAGAAAAACTATTTTGAAAAGAGCACTGCGGCATTTCGAGCCTGTGCTAGATTAATTTTCTACAACGAAAGCTTTTTGTATGGCTGAAATCTAACATACAGAGTCTCGCGGAAAAACGAGTCGAGTGAGTCGTGCATAAAATATGGATTTTATCTGAAATAAACGTTATATTATAATTTCCTTTTTTTCATTTTATATATTAAAAATAAAAAAAAACATATACTTGAAGTAAATACATCGTCTAATAAACCGAAAATGTTATCCCAATCATTTTTTGAAGTCCTCACAGATGATGTAAGTACTTACTTTCTTGGTATGAATTCGTTATCATTAGTCTCATTAATTCGCTTAGGCATCTGAAACAAAATATAGGCTAAGAATATTATTTGTTTCTTACAAAAGTGGAAACACATAAAACTATTTTGAAAAGAGCACTGCGGCATTTCGAGCCTGTGCTAGATTAATTTTCTACAACGAAAGCTTTTTGTATGGCTGAAATCTAACATAGAGAGTCTCGCGGAAAAACGAGTCGAGTGAGTCGTGCATAAAATATGGATTTTATCTGAAATAAACGTTATATTATAATTTCCTTTATTTCATTTTATATATTAAAAATAAAAAAAAAACATATACTTGAAGTAAATACATCGTCTAATAAACCGAAAATGTTATCCCAATCATTTTTTGAAGTCCTCACAGATGATGTAAGTACTTACTTTCTGGGAACGAATTCATTTTTATTTTCGTTGGTTCTTTTAGGCATCTGAAACAAAATATAGGCTACGAATATTATTTGTTTCTTACAAAAGTGGAAACACAGAAAAACTATTTTGAAAAGAGCACTGCGGCATTTCGAGCCTGTGCTAGATTAATTTTCTACAACGAAAGCTTTTTGTATGGCTGAAATCTAACATACAGAGTCTCGCGGAAAAACGAGTCGAGTGAGTCGTGCATAAAATATGGATTTTATCTGAAATAAACGTTATATTATAATTTCCTTTATTTCATTTTATATATTAAAAATAAAAAAAAACATATACTTGAAGTAAATAAATCTTCTAATAAACCGAAAATGTTATCCCAATCATTTTTTGAAGTCCTCACAGATGATGTAAGTACTTACTTTCTTGGTATGAATTCGTTATCATTAGTCTCATTAATTCGCTTAGGCATCTGAAACAAAATATAAGCTAAGAATATTATTTGTTTCTTACAAAAGTGGAAACACATAAAACTATTTTGAAAAGAGCACTGCGGCATTTCGAGCCTGTGCTAGATTAATTTTCTACAGCGAAAGCTTTTTGTATGGCTGAAATCTAACATAGAGAGTCTCGCGGAAAAACGAGTCGAGTGAGTCGTGCATAAAATATGGATTTTATCTGAAATAAACGTTATATTATAATTTCCTTTATTTCATTTTATATATTAAAAATAAAAAAAAAACATATACTTGAAGTAAATACATCGTCTAATAAACCGAAAATGTTATCCCAATCATTTTTTGAAGTCCTCACAGATGATGTAAGTACTTACTTTCTTGGTATGAATTCGTTATCATTAGTCTCATTAATTCGCTTAGGCATCTGAAACAAAATATAGGCTAAGAATATTATTTGTTTCTTACAAAAGTGGAAACACAGAAAAACTATTTTGAAAAGAGCACTGCGGCATTTCGAGCCTGTGCTAGATTAATTTTCTACAACGAAAGCTTTTTGTATGGCTGAAATCTAACATAGAGAGTCTCGCGGAAAAACGAGTCGAGTGAGTCGTGCATAAAATATGGATTTTATCTGAAATAAACGTTATATTATAATTTCCTTTATTTCATTTTATATATTAAAAATAAAAAAAAACATATACTTGAAGTAAATACATCGTCTAATAAACCGAAAATGTTATCCCAATCATTTTTTGAAGTCCTCACAGATGATGTAAGTACTTACTTTCTGGGAACGAATTCATTTTTATTTTCGTTGGTTCTTTTAGGCATCTGAAACAAAATATAGGCTACGAATATTATTTGTTTCTTACAAAAGTGGAAACACATAAAACTATTTTGAAAAGAGCACTGCGGCATTCCGAGCCAGTGGTAGATTCATTTTCTACAACGAAAGCTTTTTGTATGGCTGAAATCTAACATACAGAGTCTCGCGGAAAAACGAGTCGAGTGAGTCGTGCATAAAATATGGATTTTATCTGAAATAAACGTTATATTATAATTTCCTTTATTTCATTTTATATATTAAAAATAAAAAAAAAACATATACTTGAAGTAAATACATCGTCTAATACAGCGGTTCCCGAATTCTTTTGGCTTCGGAACCCTTTTTGTTTCACCATTTTTCGGCGGAACCCTAGCTTTTAGTAAGAAGTAAACTAAAGACGGAAATACACTTACATCTCGTGGCGTGTGGTAGCGCGCCAGAAGCATATCGGTTTCATACATTTAATATGGTTAAAGACATACTTGTATGCCTTGTCGTGTCACGTCCTGTCAAATGTATGAAAACGTATGATCCTGGCGCGCCACGACATGCCACGCCACGTAAGTATATTTCCGCCTTAACAGCAACATTTTTTTTCGTGAAATCACACCATCTGAGGCTTTTTGGATTGGTGTCCGCAAAGTTTGATGTTAAGAGAAAGACTTTTTAAGATAAAAATATTTACTTAGTTAGAAGAAAAGGTAATTACAAAAATTTTAATGTGATGAATGAAATCTCTTCATAGTTTTCCTTAAAATTACATCGAAGTCAGGTTTTATGTCCGACAATTGGATGCGGAGGTCTGGTGCAGCATTCAACCTACTCCTAAACTTATTTTTCGTGTAGGCGTACGCTGAAAACCCAGCCTCGCATCTGTAAGTTGTCACAAATGGGAGTAATGCTATGATAGCTTTTTCAGCAATGCCCGGGTATTCGTTTTTCAGGCCAATCCAAAATTGACTCGGGTTCATGATAGCTTCAGATTCGAAAAGTTGTTGGAGTGTGGATGAATTTTTAATATCAATTAAATTTTCATATTCCAATACAGTCAGTGTTAAAGGTTTGGTACTAATCCTAAATGGATTTCGGACCCATTCGATTTCCCGTAACCGAAGCTTTTCTTCTGGAAAATATTCCTCCAAAGATGTTTTTAGGTTTGTCAAATGTTCACGTATACTTATCTCTACGTCTGTAGCGATTTGAAGATGATTATATTTTTTGAGAAATTGCTCAAGTAGTGGAAAACACTCATACCTTTTTTGTCCAAGACATTCAATCCACAAGGCGATTTTCTCTTTCAATGAAGATACTTTGTCACTCACTGTAAATATGGTTATCATTCTTCCCTGCAAAGAGCTGCTCACTGTGTTCAGTTTATCAAATATGTCAGCCAAATAAGCCAATCTCATCAACCATCGCTCGTCTCGTAACAGTTCAAGATAGCTAGCACTTGCAGGCGAAGGAAGGGTCTGTAAGAAAACTTTCAGTTCATCGCGCAATTCATATAATCTGTTTAAAACCCTTCCTCTGGAAAGCCACCTCACTTCCGTGTGTAGAAGGAGTGATTGATGCTGACTTTTCATGTCTTCACACGTTTTTTTGAATAGCCTTGACTGCAGTGGACGTGTTTTCACAAAATTGACGATTTGTACGGCTTGATCAAGGACTTGTTTTAAATCAGATGGCACTCTTTTCACGGCAAGAGCATGACGATGTAAAATACAATGACTGCTAGTACAATTTTGCGCAACAGTTTTAATTCTTGACACTGTTCCTTTTACTTTACCAATCATGGCTGCAGCTCCATCGCTGCATACATCAATACATTTATTCCAATCAATTTTGTTTTTTTTCATGTATTCATCAATAACTTTAAAAATTTCTTCTCCAGTTGTATTGGCCTCCAAAGGAGCACAGAGAAACAAATCTTCTTCGATAGATTCTCTGTATGGATATCTGACAAAAACTAGCAGTATTGCTAGTCCGGCAACATCCGTACTTTCGTCCAGTTGCATTGCAAATGCATTGCTCTCTTTCAATCTATCAATCAATTCATCTTCAATGTGGTCTGAAATCTTATGAATACGGTCAGATACGATGTTGTTCGAACACTGTACCGTTGCCACTTTCTTAGCTGAATCCTCTCCAAGCAAGCAGGCAACAACTTCAGTCATGCATGGTTTCAAAAAATCCTCGGCTATTGTGTGAGGTTTTCCAGCTCGTGCAATCTTATAACTTAGCATGAATGAGGCTTTCGTGGCGTTTTCATTATCAGTTTTTGCATATTTTTGTAAAGCGGTCACACCTGCTTGATGTACATCTCTTTGTCTTTCAAAAAAACTAATGTTTTTATTTTTGAGGTGAGGATGATTAGTATCAAGGTGACGCTTAAGCTTTGCAGGTGCCAGGGAGCTATTCAACAAAATCTTGCTGCAAACAACACATTTTCCATCAGGATTTTCAGCATTCCCTATCGGTATAAATCCATAGGACAGATAGGACTCATCATATTTTCTCTTTTTTGAAGATATTCCCGCTTGACGTTCAGTATGGTCGGTAGTAGATGGTATCACTGTGTTTTGCTGATTTTGTTCAACAAAAGTGTCTTCCGTACCAATACCCTGAAAAAAAAATGCAATAAAAAACAGTTCGTATAAGCGCGGACACATACGTGTAACTTTAACAAATTGAAATAAATTATAAAAAATAGAATTAAGTTCTTACTGAACAACTAGCACCACTGGTAATTTCCGTTTTTTTTTCAATTGTCTCTCCTTCTGGTGAAGATGAGACTTGGTCAAAAGCTTGATTAGATTGATAAGTAGGTATTAACATTACTGTCCACAAAGCTAGCACCACGTTTCTCCTTAGCAATCCCAGGTTTTAGCCATTTATCCATCGTGAACTGTAAGTAAAACACAGCAATATTTTAGGCAAAAACGACCTGTTTTTGTGGAACTATTATAAGTAGCATTTGATTTATCATTATAATACGTAAAAATAATAAAAACATACCTGCTTAAAACAGTGCTCGTAAAACTATAAACAATCACTATCTAGGACCTAGATAATTTAAGATAAATTCCGTACATAGATTCTAGGTACGGAATTTATTCTTAGCTTATTTTCGAGTTTTAAAATTTGGTATCAAAAACTTGATCACGTGCAGTCCTAGTAATCGTATTGACTCAACTGAATGGTCGCAAGCTGCCGCGGTATGCCGCGGGCGGCGGGAGAGCGACGAACGGCGCGGGCGGTGGGAGGACGACGAGCGGCGCGGGCGGTGGGAGGACGACGAGCGGCGCGACCGGGCGACGCGACACGTGACACGCACAGCGTACCTACCTACCTACATGGCGCCTAAATGGAATTTTGGAATGCAATATTTTAAAACAAGTTGATTGAAAATGAATAATAAATTACGTCAATTTAATATTATCACAAGTGAAACGATTTACAATATGGAAATCTTGAATTTTCGCGGAACCCTTGAGGGTCTTTCACGGAACCTCAGGGTTCCGCGGAACACCTTTTGGGAACCGCTGGTCTAATAAACCGAAAATGTTATCCCAATCATTTTTTGAAGTCCTCACAGATGATGTAAGTACTTACTTTCTGGGGATCATATTGTCTTCCTCCGAAGTTTCATTACTTCGTTTTGGCATCTGAAACAAAATATAATTAGGCTAACAATATTATTTGTTTCTTACAAAAGTGGAAACACATAAAACTATTTTGAAAAGAGCACTGCGGCATTTCGAGCCTGTGCTAGATTAATTTTCTACAACGAAAGCTTTTTGTATGGCTGAAATCTAACATACAGATGTAAGGCGGGGTCTTGGTGGCGTAATGAAACACCGAATGTTGGATTAATACTAACTTTATTCTAATAGATACACTCTTTATATTCTTACACTCTACATCTCCCTTCCTTTCATAAAAAAAAATTAGTATGTTATATAATTTTTTTTTTGTTATACAGACTGGTTAAATACATTATTAGCTTAATAATAAAACTTACTCTCTAGAATTGAACAATTTTGTAAGATTCTTATGAACTATATCTAATTTACCGTTTTTATTAATCTGCACATTTGGTGGCATGTCTTTGACCACTTTGTAAGGACCGAAATAAATACTCTCCATTTTGCTACAATTTTCGTTTTTTATTAGAATTAAATCTCCTGGATTGTACACTATAGGATTAATGCATTTATCATAGACTGATTTTCTTAATTCTTTGCTTTTGACTAAATTTTCCCTTGCTTCTTTTTGCGATAATTGTAACCGATATTATTTTAATTCACATGGGTAATTTTCGTGATTATATAATGGTTCTACCTCTTTAGTATTTAGATTACTAGGAAGTGAACAGATTTTCCCAAATACTAATTCGTAAGGAGTAAATCTAGTTTCAGAATGGACTGAAGTGTTATGTGAAAAACACCAAAAGGGAAGCCATTGGCTCCATGTTTCGGGATGGTTGTCTGTATACGTAAAAATGAGTTTAGGTGTTTGTGAGAATTTTCCAATGCACCAATGCTTTGATGGTGGTAAGCTGTGGAACTTAAATGATTAATTTTTAATTAAACACTGTAGACTGGAATTCCGAACCTTTGTCAGTTCCAATTTCCCGTGGTAACCCATAGAGAAGTATGAAGCTATTAACTAAAGCTTGAGCTACCTCCTCTGACTTTTTAGAAATTAAATGATGTGCTACCACATATTTAGTTAGCTCGCATTGCAGCGTGAGTATATATTTGTTACCGTAATTATCTCTATCTAGTGGACCTACCAAATCTAAATAAACCTTCTCAAATGCTGTTGTAGCTGTTGAAGTGATAACCATCGGTTCTTTGATACGTACTGCATGTTTTTCTTTTTGACATTTTTCACACTTTTTAACGAATTCTCTAACATCTTTCTGTAATCCTGGCCCGTAAAAATATTTTTTAATATTATTGAAAATCCTTGTCATGCCCGCATGGCCACTTGTGGGCAAAAGATGGAAATCGTTCAGGATCACTCTTCTATCATCTTTATTTTCTATTCGTTGTACATCATTTAATATATAAAATCGCGTCGCGCACCTATTTTGTAATGATTTAACTTCACTTGACAATTTTTCAATGAATATTTTATTACTTTTATTTTTTATTATATATATTTCGTCGACGTTTATTTGTTTACAGAGACTATCCAACTCCCTCACAAATGCGGCTCGCGTCAATTGTGATTGGAAAGCAGGATTAATAAAAATTGTCAACTTACTTTCAACATAGCAAAACGCGTTTCTTTCCATAGTAATTTTACGTTGTCTTCTAAGACTTTCTAATTCCTCTTTCTCTATAAATCTAAGTTCTACTGCTTCTCTTGGTTTCGTATGACTTCCAATCACCTTTGGTTGACCAGGCCAACTGTGATTTGAAATCATATCGCAAGGAGCTTGCTGTTGCATTCTTCTCGCCTGTGCCCTAGTAGTAACGTTTATATTGCATTCGCTCATATTTTTTAAATCATCCGAAGTAAAAGAAATTCGAGACAAGGCATCTGCAGCTGCATTATCTGAACCCTTTACGTATTCTACAGTAAAATCGTATTCTTCCAGTATTAACCTAAACTTCATAAGCCTGCTTGATGGATCTCGCATATTGAATAAGTAGATTAATGGACGATGATCCGTAATAATTTTGAATTTACGACCATATAAGTATGGACGAAAATATTTTACCGCCCAAACTATAGCCAAAAGTTCTTTTTGAATCGTAGGATAATTTTGCTCATTTTTATTTAAAGCTCTGCTAGCATAAGCTACTGGACAACCGTCCGAATTCGATAGGATGGCTCCTATCGCGTAACCCGATGCGTCTGTTTGTACGATAAACTCGTTAGCTTCTGAAAAATCTGGGTATTGCAATACTGGAGGTGAAACTATACAACTTTTCAGAGTTTGAAATGATTTTTAGCACTCTTCATCCCAAATAAAAGAGACATTTTTCCTACACAGTTTATGTAAAGGATAAGCTTTTTCCGAAAATTTGGTATAAATTTCCTATAATAGTTGACAAAGGCTGTGACTCGCTTGACCTCGTCAACAGACTTTGGACAAGGATAATTTTTAACAACTTCTATTTTCCCTGGATCCGGCAAGACACCTTCCTTTGATACTACATGCCCTAAATAATTAATTTCCTTTTTGAAAAATTCGCATTTTGTAGGGTTAAGTTTAAGATTGACTTTGCGTAACCTCTCAAAAACATTTTGTAAATTTTTCGACTTTTCTGCCAAATTCCTTCCGAAAACGATTAAATCATCTTGATAAACTAAGCATTTTTCATATGTAAGACCCGCCATAGCCATTGTCATCATACGAGAAAATGAAGAAGGGCTAGTTTTCAACCCCATAGGCATTCTTGTCAGTTGATAACGTCCCGAAGAAAATGCTGTATATTTTCGGCTGCCTTTCTCAAGTTCAACATATGAAAGCCTTGGTATAAAGCTAAATGACTGAAATAAATACATCCTGACAAAGAATCTAGTATTTCGTTTATGTTTGGGAGAGGGAATTTATCGTCTTGAATACAGTTGTTTAATTTCCTATAATCGATTACTAATCTCCATTTTTTCTCACCAGTAGTGTCAAGCTTTTTTGGAACTAATAACACGGGGCTACTCCATTCACTTGTACTCTCCTCAATAATTCCTTCCTCCAACATTTTTCCTATCTGTCTATCAATTTCTTTCTTCTGAGCGTGAGGTAATCTATATGGTTTAGAGAATATAGGAGACACATTCGGCTTTAGAGTTATCGAGTGCTTATAAATATTAGTCGTGGCTAATCTATCCCCTGGTAAATAAAATATGTCACTATACTTTGCGCATAGGTTTCCTACAGAAACCTGTTCTTCATTATTTAGATGATCTAATTGCAACGATGAAAACAATTTCTTAACACGATCAGCATTCGATTCGCAGTTCGTAAAAGCGCATATTTTATAATCACAAGCTCTATGAATAATCGGTTTGATTTCATTCAGTGTAAAATGATGCTCCGTAGTGTTTAATATTTTTATAGGTATTCTGCCGCATATTGGTTTAACCAGCGAACTTGCTAAGTAAATCCCGTCATTGATATCTGACGCGCAGACTACGCACTCATCTGTAAAGTCTGTTTGTATATAGTGAATCGACTCGCATCTCGGTGGTATCTCCAAACGCTTATTGTCTACAGTATAAATTGACAAATTAATTTCATTATTCATCATCATCATCATCAGCCTGTATTCGTCCACTGCTGGACATTGGCCTTTCCGAGAGCGCACCACCAAACTCGGTCCTCCGCCTTCCTCATCCAACCGCTTCCCGCCACCTTCTTAAGGTCATCGGTCCAACGAGTTGGAGGTCGTCCTACACTGCACTTGCCGGTACGCGGTCTCCACTCCAGAACACGTCTGCCCCATCGGCCATCGGTTCTGCGACAGATATGACCTGCCCACTGCCACTTCAGCTTGCTAATCCTCAGAGCTTTGTCGGTCACTTTTGTTCTTCTACGAATTTCCTCGTTCCGGATTTTATCCCTGAGAGAGATTCCCAACATAGCTCGCTCCATAGCGCGCTGAGCGACTTTTAATTTGTGAACGAGGCCCACCGTCAGTGTCCACGTTTCCGCTCCATACGTCATTATCGGTAGGACACACTCATTGAAAACCTTTGTCTTCAGGCTTTGCGGTATCGACGAATCGAAGACTTGACGCAGCTTTGAAAATGCTGCCCAGCCCAACTGAATTCTTCTGTCAGCCTCCTTGTCGAAGTTGTTTCTACCGAGTTGTATAATCTGGCCAAGGTAGTTGTATTCCTGAACAACTTCGATGATGACATTTCCGACGTTAACCGGTCTTGAGATAACGTGCTCGTTAAACATGACTTTTGTTTTGTCTATGTTCATCTCAAGACCCACTTGTCTGGAAGAACAGCTAAGCTGGGCCAGCATTTCTTCAAGATCTTGCAGCGATTCCGATAGTATAACTATATCGTTAAAAATAAATTTCATTATTACAAGTAGTCAATGTTATTTTATTTAGATTAAAATTTAATACCGCTTTATATTTTGTCAGAAAATCTTGTCCGATGATGCCATTCGCTCTAATTGGCAAGTAATTAAATATATAAAATTTATTCTTCAGTTGATGCCCATTTACATCTAAGTTTAAATAACAATATCCAAGCGTTGTAATCGTACCTCCTACACCTGTTATGGTGATGTTTTCTTTGCAATATGAAATTTGATTTTCTAGAACATGTTTATACTTTATAGCTGAGATCGATGCTCCCGTATCGAGTAACCAATTATATGAGTGATTGTTTAAAGATAAGCTAATTGAACAATTACTATTACATGACAATATTTTAGTCACGAAAAATTTTTTTTCTGTATTTGTTGGTTCCGGTTTTGCTTCCGGTTCTGATAAAACATTAATATTTTTATTGCTCATCCTTTGATTTCGATTATAATTATTGATAGTACTAGTAGGGCGCGTGTGTGCGCGGCCCGCAAGCGGACCGCGGTTTTTCTATCGTCAAGTGGACTTTCAGGTCCTGATCATTTTCTATCAAATAACCACTCTTCCATCTTTTATACTCTCCGAGATAGATGCCTATGAAATTGGTATGGCCGCCATCTTGAATCCGCCATTTTGAATTTTTTTCCGCTCATTGCTAATTGGATGAGGTTTCGAGTATTTTTTGTTTGAGCACCTCCCACCTATCTTCAATACCCTGCCCGTGCTCCTCACCCACCTTCCAAACCCTCGATCATCATATCTCATCATTTGTCAGAATGAGAATTCTTTTATAAAAACAAATTTTGAAAAGGAACCGTATCAAAGTCTTGCATAGTTCTCAGCTTCTAGTCTATTAAATATACGCCATATATTTTGTATGGAGAAAAAAAATTCCGCCATCTTGAATTTTTTTCTGTTCATCAAGTAGACCTTCGGGTCTTGATCATCTTTTGCCAAAGAAACACTCTTGCATCTTTTATACTCTCCGAGATAGACGCCGACGAAATTTGTATGGCCGCCATCTTTTTTCCGCCATTTTGAATTTTTTTTCAGCTCATTGCCAATTGGATGAGGTTTCGAATGACATTTGTTCGAGCACCCCCCACCTATCTTTAATAACTTCGCCGTGCTCCTCACCCGTCTCCGAAATCCTCACTCATCAGCTCTCTCCATATTTTTCCTCTCCATGAATTTTTGTCTTCTATACGAAACCATTGGTGAAAAAAAAAATTTTCATACAAAATTTTACAGGAGAGGTGATCAATGAGTGAGTCAGTGAATCAGCACGAGCAGCTATATATATATTAATAACTAGTAGGGCGCGTGGGTGCGCGGCCCGCAAGCGGACCGCGGTTTTTCTACTCGGCAAGTAGACTTTTAGGTCTTGATCATTTTCTATCAAAAAACCACTCTTCCATCTTTTATCCTCTCCGAGATAGACACCGTTGAAGTTTGTATGGCCGCCATCTTGAATCTGTCATTTTGGAATTATTTTTCAGCTCACTGCCAATTGGATGAGGTTTTGAGTATATTTTGTTTGAGCACCTCCCACCTATCTTCAATAACCTGGCCGTGCTCCTCACCCACCTTCCAAACCCTCGATCATCATATCTCATCATTTGTCAGAATGAGAATTCTTCTATAAAAACAAATTTTGAAAAGGAACCGTATCAAAGTCTTGCGTAGTTCTCAGCTTCTAGCCTCTTCAATATTCGCCATATATTTTGTATGGAAAAAAAATTCCGCCATCTTGATTTTTTTTCTATTCATCAAATAGACCTTTGGGTCCTGATCATCTTTTGCCAAGAAACCACTCTTCCATCTTTTATACTCCCCGAGATAGACACCAACGAAATTTGTATGGCGGCCATCTTTTTTCCGCCATTTTGAATTTTTTTTCAGCTCACTGCGAATTGGATGAGGTTTCGAGTGACATTTGTTCGAGTACCCCCCACCTATCTTTGATACCCTGGCCGTGCTCCTCACCCGTCTCCGAAATCCTCAATCATCAGCTCTCTCCATATTTTTCCTCCGAATGAATTTTTGTCTTCTACACGAAACCATCAGTGAAAAAAAAATTTTTCATACAAAATTTTACAGGAGAGGTGATCAATGAGTCAGTGAATCAGTGAATCAGTGAATCAGTCAATCAGCCCCAGCAGCTATATATATAGTAACTAGTAGGGCGCGTGGGTGCGCGGCCCGCAAGCGGACCGCGGTTTTTCTACTCGGCAAGTAGACTTTTAGGTCTTGATCATTTTCTATCAAAAAACCACTCTTCCATCTTTTATACTCTCCGAGATAGACACCGTTGAAGTTTGTATGGCCGCCATCTTGAATCCGCCATTTTTGATTTTTTTTAGCTCACTGCAAATTGGATGAGGTTTCGAGTGACTTTTGTTCGAGCACTCCCCACCTATCTTCATTACCATGGCCGTGCTCCTCACCCACCTTCCAAACCCTCGATCATCATATGTCATCATTTGTCATAATGAAAATTCTTCAATAAAAACAAATCTTGAAAAGGAACCGTATCAAAGTCTTGCATGATTCCCGGCTTCTAGTCTCTTCAATATTCGCCATATATTTTGTATGAAGAAAAAAAATTCCGCCATCTTGGTTTTTTTTTCTATTCATCAAATAGACCTTTGGGTCTTGATCATCTTTTGCCAAGAACCCACTCTTCCATCTATTATCCTCTCCGAGATAGACACCGATGAAATTTGTATGGCCGCCATTTTTTTTCCGCCATTTTGAATTTTTTTTCAGCTCGCTGCCAATTGGATGGGGTTTCGAATGACATTTGTTCGAGCACCCCCCACCTATCTTTAATAACCTGGCCGTGCTCCTCACCCGTCTCCGAAATCCTCAATCATCAGCTCTCTCCATATTTTTCCTCCGAATGAATTTTTGTCCTCTATACGAAACCATTAGTGAAAAAAAAATTTTTCATACAAAATTTTACAGGAGAGGTGATCAATGAGTCAGTGAATCAGCACGAGCAGCTATATATATATTAACTAGTAGGGCGCGTGGGTGCGCGGCCCGCAAGCGGACCGCGGTTTTTCTATCGTCAAGTGGACTTTCAGGTCCTGATCATTTTCTATCAAATAACCACTCTTCCATCTTTTATACTCTCCGAGATAGATGCCTATGAAATTGGTATGGCCGCCATCTTGAATCCGCCATTTTGAATTTTTTTCCGCTCATTGCTAATTGGATGAGGTGTCGAGTATTTTTTGTTTGAGCACCTCCCACCTATCTTCAATACCCTGCCCGTGCTCCTCACCCACCTTCCAAACCCTCGATCATCATATCTCATCATTTGTCAGAATGAGAATTCTTTTATAAAAACAAATTTTGAAAAGGAACCGTATCAAAGTCTTGCATAGTTCTCAGCTTCTAGTCTATTAAATATACGCCATATATTTTGTATGGAGAAAAAACATTCCGCCATCTTGAATTTTTTTCTATTCATCAAGTAGACCTTCGGGTCTTGATCATCTTTTGCCAAAGAAACACTCTTGCATCTTTTATACTCTCCGAGATAGACGCCGACGAAATTTGTATGGCCGCCATCTTTTTTCCGCCATTTTGAATTTTTTTTCAGCTCATTGCCAATTGGATGAGGTTTCGAATGACATTTGTTCGAGCACCCCCCACCTATCTTTAATAACTTCGCCGTGCTCCTCACCCGTCTCCGAAATCCTCAATCATCAGCTCTCTCCATATTTTTCCTCCTAATGAATTTTTGTCCTCTATAGGAAACAATCGGTGAAAAAAAAATTTTTCATACAAAATTTTTCAGGAGAGGTGATCAATGAGTCATTGAATCAGCACGAGCAGCTATATATATATTAACTAGTAGGGCGCGTGGGTGCGCGGCCCGCAAGCGGACCGCGTATTTTCTACTCGTCAAGTAGACTTTCAGGTCTTGATCATTTTCTATCAAAAAACCACTCTCCCATCTTTTAAACTCCCTGAGATGACACCTATGAAATTCTTATAGCTGCCATCTTGAATCCGCCATTTTGATTTTTTTTTCAGCAAATCATCCAATTGGCAGCGACAATTGGATGATGTTTCGAGTATTTTTTGTTTGAGGAGCCCCCACCTATCTTGAATACCCTGGCCATGCTCCTCACCCATCTTCCAAATCCTCGATCAGCATTACTTTCCATATTTTTCTCCAAATCATTTGTCAGGATGAGAATTCTTCAATAAAAACAAATTTTGAAAAGCAACCTTCGTCTTGCATAGTTTATACCTATGGAAAAAAAATCCGCCATCTTGATTTTTTTTTCTATTCATCAAATAGACCTTCGGGTCCTGATCATCTTTTTCGAAGAAACTACTCTTCCATCTTTTATACTCTCCGAGATAGGCACCTTTGAAATTGGTATGGCCGCCATCTTGAATCCGCCATTTTGAATTTTTTTTCAGCTCACTGACAATCACATGAAGTTCCAAGTATTTTTTGTTTGAGCACCTCCCACCTATCTTCAATACCCTGCCCGTGCTCCTCACCCACCTTCCAAACCCTCGATCATCATATCTCATCATTTGTCAGAATGAGAATTCTTTTATAAAAACAAAGGACATTACCAGTGGCACTATGGGCGCTTGCCTAGGTGTCAAAAATCAATGCGCAGCAAAGATTGTTTTACTTTTAGAATTGTTATATTCTATAGTTTTCATATAAAAAAGTTTCAGGGGTCTAAAGGCTCTGAAAACTGAGAAAAATAAAGAAAAGTTTCACGAAATAAACAGACAGAGATAACTCTTTCGATACCAGATGGCGCTAGGCATTGTGGTTATCAAGTTTAAAATATAAAAAAATGGTTTTCTACTATTCGACGTCATCTAGGCGGAATGTTGCTATATAAAATACTTTCTATTATTTGCTCAGACAATAGATACAAAATGCTATCACGCTATATTGCTAGGAATATAACATAAAGCTTTATAGTATTTGTAAAGGGATAGGTCTTACACAATAATAAAACTATAATTTTATACAAATTATTTTAATAGACTGAAGACTTAAACTAAAACAAACAACGAAAATGCATAAAAGGTCAATAATCAACCCGCTTTACTTATCGCTAAATAGGATTATTTCAATGTAAGTATATTATGTACAATATACATAGATACCTGTTGTCCAAACATCGGGTGAGCCTTGCTTGCAAGGGTAATCCTAGCGTTGACGTGATATGCCTTTTTACCCATCTTACGGATATGCCACAGTTAAGGCACCTCAACATCTTAATATCTATTTATCGTAGTGCAAAAAAGATGAATCCTTTATGAACAGCAATGGTAATCAGGTTTAGCAGATGTCAATCCGTATAGAATAGCAATAGTTGTTAGAAATAGAACAGAATAATCACACAGTAGGTACGCAATATTTTATTATACAACACGAGAACGAGGAACTCAGAACCGCAATGATACCAAAATGACAGCAGTCAGATCAATAAAGTTAGATGTATAATGAACAGAGGTTCCTAGAAAGCAGTGTTTATTTAAAAATGATTTGATGAAAGGAGGAAAGCGGAAGCAATAAACACACTGTTTTTTTACATATTTTAAACCTTGGCCTTTTTCGGAATAATAAATTCATAATAAATTAAGCCTTAATTTATAAATCTTATTGTGAAAGCTGTAATCCTGCGCATTTTCCCAAACAGGAAGGCAGAAATTGGTAATCTCTTTTGAAAAGGAACCGTATCAAAGTCTTGCATAGTTCTCAGCTTCTAGTCTATTAAATATACGCCATATATTTTGTATGGAGAAAAACATTCCGCCATCTTGAATTTTTTTCTGTTCATCAAGTAGACCTTCGGGTCTTGATCATCTTTTGCCAAAGAAACACTCTTGCATCTTTTATACTCTCCGAGATAGACGCCGACGTAATTTGTATGGCCGCCATCTTTTTTCCGCCATTTTGAATTTTTTTTCAGCTCATTGCCAATTGGATGAGGTTTCGAATGACATTTGTTCGAGCACCCCCCACCTATCTTTAATAACTTCGCCGTGCTCCTCACCCGTCTCCGAAATCCTCAATCATCAGCTCTCTCCATATTTTTCCTCCTAATGAATTTTTGTCCTCTATAGGAAACAATCGGTGAAAAAAAAATTTTTCATACAAAATTTTTCAGGAGAGGTGATCAATGAGTCAGTGAATCAGCACGAGCAGCTATATATATATTAACTAGTAGGGCGCGTGGGTGCGCGGCCCGCAAGCGGACCGCGTATTTTCTACTCGTCAAGTAGACTTTCAGGTCTTGATCATTTTCTATCAAAAAACCACTCTCCCATCTTTTAAACTCCCTGAGATGACACCTATGAAATTCTTATAGCTGCCATCTTGAATCCGCCATTTTGATTTTTTTTCAGCAAATCATCCAATTGGCAGCGACAATTGGATGATGTTTCGAGTATTTTTTGTTTGAGGAGCCCCCACCTATCTTGAATACCCTGGCCATGCTCCTCACCCATCTTCCAAATCCTCGATCAGCATTACTTTCCATATTTTTCTCCAAATCATTTGTCAGGATGAGAATTCTTCAATAAAAACAAATTTTGAAAAGCAACCTTCGTCTTGCATAGTTTATACCTATGGAAAAAAAATCCGCCATCTTGATTTTTTTTCTATTCATCAAATAGACCTTCGGGTCCTGATCATCTTTTTCCAAGAAACTACTCTTCCATCTTTTATACTCTCCGAGATAGGCACCTTTGAAATTGGTATGGCCGCCATCTTGAATCCGCCATTTTGAATTTTTTTTCAGCTCACTGACAATCACATGAAGTTCCAAGTATTTTTTGTTTGAGCACCTCCCACCTATCTTCAATACCCTGCCCGTGCTCCTCACCCACCTTCCAAACCCTCGATCATCATATCTCATCATTTGTCAGAATGAGAATTCTTTTATAAAAACAAATTTTGAAAAGGAACCGTATCAAAGTCTTGCATAGTTCTCAGCTTCTAGTCTATTAAATATACGCCATATATTTTGTATGGAGAAAAAACATTCCGCTATCTTGAATTTTTTTCTGTTCATCAAGTAGACCTTCGGGTCTTGATCATCTTTTGCCAAAGAAACACTCTTGCATCTTTTATACTCTCCGAGATAGACGCCGACGAAATTTGTATGGCCGCCATCTTTTTTCCGCCATTTTGAATTTTTTTTCAGCTCATTGCCAATTGGATGAGGTTTCGAATGACATTTGTTCGAGCACCCCCCACCTATCTTTAATAACTTCGCCGTGCTCCTCACCCGTCTCCGAAATCCTCAATCATCAGCTCTCTACATATTTTTCCTCCTAATGAATTTTTGTCCTCTATAGGAAACAATCGGTGAAAAAAAAATTTTTCATACAAAATTTTTCAGGAGAGGTGATCAATGAGTCAGTGAATCAGCACGAGCAGCTATATATATATTAACTAGTAGGGCGCGTGGGTACGCGGCCCGCAAGCGGACCGCGGTTTTTCTATCGTCAAGTGAACTTTCAGGTCCTGATCATTTTCTATCAAATAACCACTCTTCCATCTTTTATACTCTCCGAGATAGATGCCTATGAAATTGGTATGGCCGCCATCTTGAATCCGCCATTTTGAATTTTTTTTCAGCTCATTGCCAATTGGATGAGGTTTCGAGTATTTTTTGTTTGAGCACCTCCCACCTATCTTCAATACCCTGCCCGTGCTCCTCACCCACCTTCCAAACCCTCGATCATCATATCTCATCATTTGTCAGAATGAGAATTCTTTTATAAAAACAAATTTTGAAAAGGAACCGTATCAAAGTCTTGCATAGTTCTCAGCGTCTAGTCTATTCAATATTCGCCATATATTTTGTATGGAGAAAAAAAAATCCGCCATCTTGTTTTTTTTCCTGATCATCAAGTAGACCTTTGGGTCTTGATCATCTGTTGCCCAGAAACTACTCTTCCATCTTTTATACTCTCCGAGATAGACACCAGAGAAAGTTTCTATGGCCCGCCATCTTGAATCCGCCATTTTGGAGTTTTTTTTTCAACTCCCTGCTAATTGGATGTGGTTTCGAGTAATTTTTGTTGGAGCACACCCCACCTAGTTGGTCGCGTGGATAGTTGGCAAAAAAACCACTCTTTCGCCTTTTTTAACCCATTTCCAAAAAGGAGGAAGTCCTAAATTCGGCCAGTATATTTTTCTTATTTTAATTCTCCGAGATCTAAGACACCTATGAACCTATCAAAATCAATGTCTTGCATAGTTCCCAACTTCTAGTCCCTTCAATATTCCCCATACATTATGTATGGAAAAAAAAATCCGCCATCTTGAATTTTTTTCCTACTCACCAGGTAGACCTCCGGGTTTTGATCATCTTTTGTCGAGAAACCGCTCCTCCATCTTTTATAGTCTCCGAGAGAGAGACGTACAAAATTTGCCGCCATTTTTTTCCGCCATTTTGGAATTTTTTTTCAACTCACTGGCAACTGCTCGAGGTTTCGAATGACATTTGGTCGAGCACCCTCCACCTATCTTCTATACCCTGGCCGTGCCCCTCGCCCGTCTCCGAACTCCTCACTCATCAGCTCTCTCCACCTTTCTCCGAGTCACATTCTTTGAGCTCTATACGACACCATGGGTGGAAAAAAATTTTTTCATACAAAATTTTACAGGAGAGGGGTCGGAAATTTGAGACGTCACAGTTCGGCCGCCATCTTGTTTTTTTAATTTTTTTTCACTTTTTCTGTTAATCGTTTACTAATTTCTACAATAATCCAAAATTTCAAAGAAATCGGTTGGAAAACAAAAGAGTTGCAAGATTCACGTCGGCCGCCATCTTGTTTTTCCGAAATGTCATAATTTTCCCCAACTTGAATCCCCCACCCAAACACATCTCCCGAACATCATTATATCTATTTCCGTCTCCTTCTAGGAGAACAATCGTGTCAATCAGTCAGTCAGTGAGTGAGTCAGTGGTAATCGAGCTATATACACACATCAAAAGTGTCTAGGGATCAACATATATTTTTGCAATAACTTTTCTCCTGATTGATATTAATTAAAATTTTCTTTAAGGATTCATCAAATAAAGTGTTTTCGTTTGTCACAGTAACGATAAACCAAGTCACCTTTGCATTAATAAAGAAATTTGCCATTTTCCTAATAAAGGGATTTTTGACATTTGAACCACTAACATTAAAGTTCGAAAAAAAACTGAAATAACAGTTTTCTTTAAAATTTTATTGGGTAACTTAAACAATTAATAATCCGTGTTTCTACCGCGAACACTAACAACACAAGAACATCGGTTTGGCATACTCAAAATGAGTTCATCCAAATCACGCTGTGGAATGGCCGCCCATGTTCGTTGCAACAACAAAAAAAGGTCTTCTTGCCACTGGATACCCTCCATATTCGGCAGAGCTCTTCTCTGTAGCATATCCCATGCATGCTCAATCGGGTTCAAGTCTGGCGACTGAGCAGGCCAGGGCAGGACATTGATGTTAGCTGCGGCGAGAGTCTGTCTTACAACTCTTGCGGTGTGCGGTCGTGCATTATCATGCATTAACTGAAATAAGGGACCGATTTGCACTTGTAGAGGAACGATGACGTCTGATACAATCGTCTCAGCATAAATTTGAGCGTTGAGGTTGCCTCTGATCCAAATCAACTCAGTTCTTCCGCCGATCCAAATACCCGCCCATACCATGATGGTTCCACCACTATAAGGATGGACTTCCTGGCAGGATTTTAATCGCTGTTGGCGTCCAGGGGTTCTCCAGTGTCGTATACGTCTTGTATCCGGTCTCATACCAAAACGAGACTCATCAAAAAAGCACACGAAACGCCATTGTTCTTCTGCCCAATTTCTGTGTTCAAGAGCCCATTGATATCGAATCCTACGATTGTGCATTGCTATAGGTGGTACCCGTAGCGGTCTTCGGGAATGAAGGTCATGCGCTTCATGCAAGCGGTTTCTGACTGGTCGCTAATTAAGTTCCCTGAAGAGTGATGAAGCCTCACGGCTAACATCATGGCGGTTATTGTTGGAGCTCTTCGAGTTAAGATTTGAATGTATCGGTCTTGTCTCCGTGTGGTGCAGCGATACCGTCCTCCATGGCGCTCAGCCACGGTACCAGTGCTTCGGTAACGTGTCCAAAGTCGACTGATAACACTCTGACTTGTATTCAGAGCTAAAGCCACAGTACGTTGCCGGGAACCAGCTTCTATCATTCCCACGGCTCTGAGCATTTCTTCCCTGCTTAAATGACGTCGCCGCTCCATAATAACGTTGGTTTTAATCAGTAGTAGGGAAACAGTAGCACTAATAATGTCTTCAATGCGTTGTATGTTTTTATAGGGAAAATATTGACAGCTGATTTTCATCTTTTACTCGAATTTGATTGACAGTTCCTGATTCAAATTATGAAATGCACCAAAAAGGATCCATATAAATTTATAAAATCATAAATTTATTACAAAGCCACATCTCAATCTCAAGAAATCCGCATAAAAATGCTTGATCCCTAGACACTTTTGATGTGTGTATATTATAAAATAAAATGACCTACCTCTGTATGGCCGGCCGCGGGACGAAGCCTGCTGCTGGTGTTGGTTGAGAGGCCCATTCCATCCACCGCGCCGCCCGTTATTGTTATAAACTCCTCCCCGCTGAGGCCTACGCTGATGATATGTTTGGTTCGCGTATCCTCGCCGTCCTGTTGTAAAATTCTGCCTGAAACCTCTATTATTATGGTAAATACCAAGAACTTCGCCAAAACTTGCCGACGACTTCATCTTGTGCCGCCTGAATCGCCTCCTTGAGGGAACTGAAATTTCTAGACGCTATTATAGTGCTCAATCTTCGGTTTCGCAAGCCATCGGCAAATTTTTTTACCGCATGTTGTTCATTTATTGGTTTGAGAAAATTGTAACCTTCGTATTCCCTTTGGCCTGCGACACCGTGAGATTCACGAACAGATCGGATATTTGTTTGCCGTAGTCTTTTATTGACAAGTCGTTCTGCCTTATTGAGTTAAGTTTGGTCTGGATAGCTGTTGCAGACTTTTGAGGCAATAAAACCCTTTTCATGTCACTCATTAACTCATCCACACCTGGGTAGTCGGGAGACAATTCCAATTTTGCAGATTGGGATAATCTATTTTTTAATACAAAATTAACCAGTTATCTCCTGCATTCAGGTGCAGTAAGTATGGAATTGTAATATTCGATCCCATCAATTAACTGTTTCGTGTTTGCCTCCTCATCAGTCATGAGGGGCAATAAATTTAATGCCACTTTAATATCGAAAGTAGCCATTGTTATATAATCTTTACTTTTACATACTTTACACAGCTCAATTACGTCAGTGTATGTATTCTGAAATTTCTCAATGTACTTATAAATTAACTCAGAATCGCTACTTGATACTTTGCCTTTCTTAATATCGCTTGATATTTGAGACACAATTAGTATATCTTATAAAAATATTATTTGCTTCACCTAATTTTTTATTCAGTAGACTCTCAGTTCTACGACTTGGACCCACTTTAATCAAGTATGCTCTTATTTCTTTAATTTCATTACATAATAATTCTAAAGTTGATGCCATAACTTATAATAACAATAACATAGTATACGCAGTTTATCTCTATCGAATACATTTTATTAATTCTACACTTAGGTATCCATACCGTAATTTGATGCGTGATTATTGTCTCTCCAGTTCAATGCACTTAGAATAATAAAGTATTTGTAGTTTATACACCTAATAGTTCTACACAGGTTTAGGTAAATGGAATAAAGTTACTGTATGACACTGCACATAATTTCGCACGATTTCACTTTTAAACTTCCGCACTGACCCTAGGTGATTGCGGAATTGCACGCAGGAACGAACGCCGCAGGGTGTGATGGTGGAATTGTTGATCAATCCACTGAAGATGGCATTTTTTGTACAGCTGTATGCCGCCTATAGTACTCCCAACAACATTACAGTCAACATTATTTTTTTTTTTCCTGATACTGAGTACCAAAGTGGTGCTCAATTCGATTACAATCTAGCCTAACTTAGTTGGCTAATGAGTAATTTTAATTTAACCTAAACTTATAAATTATTATCTTATATACTAAGAGATTGTCCAATGACACATCTTAGTTTTTCTTGATAATAGTTTTTAGACACTTTGTTCATGTGTTCTTTCAGGCAGCACTAACACTACACTATCACTATTTCACTATTCACTATTTAATTTAACTGTACACCAACTCAAAAGGCTTTGTTCGTTTTAATCGTCTCACTAGCTCTGTTACGTCAAGGAGCTGGATTGCTTCAACGTTAACATGATGGTGAAGCCGTTTATCGTGGGCTTCGGCAAATTTTGGTATAATTTTGTCGACGAATTCAATTTTCAGGTCCCGATGAATGTCGTCATTTCTGATGTACCAAGGAGCTTTCACAATATTCCTCAGTACTTTGTTTTGGAACCTTTGTATAATTTGAATATTAGTCTTTTTGGTACAGCCCCAAAGCTGTATTCCATAGGTCCAAACCGGCATCAGGACTTGTTTATATAAAATTAACTTGTTGTGTATTGATAGTGAGGAATGTCTTCCCAGTAACCAATACAACTTTTTATACTTTAAGTCAAGTTCTTTTCTTTTTGTCTTGACATGAGCCCTCCAGCGTAACTTCACATCAAGTGTCATTCCTAGATATTTAGCTGTATCCACGTATGTAATTTGTTTGTCATTAATGAAAACAGCGTGATAATTTCCTGTTTTATTAGTAAAATCAATATGTACTGATTTTGCTTCGTTCAACTTTATTCTCCATATTTTGGTCCAATTGTACACCTTATTTAGCGCTGTTTGTACTTTTTCCACTGCCTCACTGTGCGTTACTCCTATAGCCATAATAGCTGTATCATCAGCAAAAGTGGCAATGGTATTATTTTCAAGTTCTGGGATATCGCAGGTATATAATAGGTACAGGACCGGACCTAGAACACTTCCTTGCGGAACTCCAGCTTTTATAGGTTTAAGTTCAGAGTAGGCTTCTTCTTGTCTTACTCTAAATGCTCTATTTGTAATATAAGATTCTAAGATATCTCCAAACGCCTTGCGTAGCATATTTCTAATTTTATAAATGAGACCTTCATGCCAGACTTTGTCAAACGCTTTTTCAATATCAAGAAATACAGTGGAGCACACTTTTTTTTCTTCAATTGTTTTCTCTATAATACTGGCAATTCTATGGACTTGATCAATTGTTGAATGTTTCTCTCTGAAGCCAAATTGATGATCTGGTATCAGGTTTTTAGTATCTAGAATTGGTTTCATTCTCTTAAGTAAGAGTTTTTCAAACAGCTTTGACATAATAGGTAGCAAGGAGATAGGTCTATATGATGTCACTTCATGAGGAGGCTTTCCCGGTTTAGCTATCATAATGACTTCTGCAACTTTCCACAGGTCAGGCACGTGCTTAAGTCTAAATGTAGCGTTAATCAATGTGGTAAGTTTAACTATGGCTTTTCGTGGAAGATTAAGTAAAATTTCTCTCGTAATTAAGTCGTATCCTGGAGCTTTCTTAGGACCCAACTTAAAATTAATTTCTCTGATTACTTCTTTGGGTGTTGCAAGCTTGATGTCTTCATCTTCTTGGATGCCCGTAATCGTTTCGATGTTCATTATTTGTCCCTCGTGTGGCTTAAATATGTCCTCTAAGTAATTAGCAAATCTTGTTGCTTTTTGAGTGTTACTTATCGCCCACTCACCATTTTCTTCCTTAATCGGGGGAATATGAATGACTGATTTGTCCATGTTCTTTGTTGCTTTCCAGAGTGAATAGTCTGTGCTGCGGTCATTCGTCAGCTTTTGAAGGTAATTATTTGTAGTAATTTCTTCATATTTTTTGATTTCACGGTTAATTTTTTTTGTTAGGTTGTTCAATATTCTTTTATCTAGTGGGGATCTAGTTTGATGCCATTTATTTCTTTTCTTTCTCTTTTCAGTTATAAGGCTAAGAATATATTTCGGGTATGGTGTTTTTCTAATTCTATTTTTCGATGATGGAGTATTTTTCCAGGCCGTCTGTTGTATGTCTACAACAAATTGATTGACCTCTTCATCAAGCTGTTCTAGACATTTTAATGGGACATTTAATTTTATTATGTCATTCAGTTCTTGTTTAAAGCTCTCCCAGTCGGTGTTTTTATTTACTAAGGTCAAAGTAGATTCTTTATACAGGATTTTTTCACTTATTGTTAATAGTATTGGAGAATGATCGGAGTTCATGTCATGTCGCTCCTCAATTTTCAAATATTTTGGAGATATATTTTTGTAAATGAAGAAATCTATGAGATCTGGAATTTTATTTGGATCAGTCGGCCAATATGTAGGCTTTCCAGTGCTAGCTATATTACATTTTAATTTTTTAACTGCTTCTAGCAGTTCTTTTCCCTTCGTTGTGGTTAGTCTCGATCCCCAGTAGATGTTCTTAGCATTAAAGTCACCTCCTACGATGAATCTATTTCCATATTGTTCTAGGAAACTTATATATTTTTCTTTCTTTAATGAGTGTCTTGGAGGGCAATATACAGCCGATACTATAATTGGGTATAATTGTGTTTTTACACATATAGCCACAGCTTGAATTTCGTGTTCTTCATACTTACTTTCCTGGAAGTGGTACAGATTTTCTTTAACAATGACAGCACTTCCACCCCTAGCTGTATTATTAGGGTGCAATGCATGGTATACTTTGTACCCCTTAATTCTGATATATGACTCTTTAGTGAAGTGAGTCTCCGATATTAAACACACATCAATATTTTCCATATTTAAGACTACTTCTAGTTCGTTTTTATGCTGAAGTAGCCCATTAGAATTCCAAGCCATAATTTTAAGGGTGTTATTCATTGCTTTGATTTTGTTGTAGCTTTTTTGGTGCAACCTTCAAGTTTTTTTAGTCGTTCATCAAAAGAAGACATGTATTTCAAGATGACATCTAATTTATTTTCGAAGGTGTCAATTATTTGTTTTTCATTGTTAATTTTAGGTTTTGCTGCAGTTTGAGCATAAGACAATTTTTTTGGTGCATTGTATAAGTTTTCTTGACTCTTAGTCATATTGTTATTGCCCTCTGATTTCCCTACAAATGTTTGTTTCTGTAGGTGTGGGACAGTAGATCGTTTAGCGTTGTTATTCTTTATGTTCTGCATTTCTTTTGCTATCATGCATCCTCTATAATTCGCTGGGTGTGGTCCACCGCAATGTACGCATTTTGGTTTCTCATTTGCTGGTTTTTTGCAATCTTTAGTTAAGTGTTTTCCGGTGCATTTTACACATCTTGCTTCTCGAGAGCAGTATTTTTGTGTATGACCGTACGCTTGACATTTTTTACATTGAGGTATTAGCTTTGATGTTTTTATTGGCTGTATTTCTACCTTGCATCCTAGGATAGACTTAATGTTGTGGATCTTGTTAATATCCTCATCGTGGTTAAATGTGAGCATGAACATATTTAGAGGCTCCTTGCTCTGCCATCTTAATTTATTTGCTACATCTTCAATTTTGAAGCCTTTATGTATGAGGTCTTCCTTGATTCTGTCCGGCTGACATGTATGATGCAATTTTTTTGCCATAACTCTTATTGGTCTTACTTGCTTGTTTTCGTAGGAATGCCAAATACAATTATTTTGCGTTAAAAACTTGCTAATGGTTCTGTAGGTATCTTCAGTTCTTGCGTTAATTTTAACTGTCTCCTTACCCATCATCTTAACGGTGAATGTATCTTCAGACTGACTGATATTAGGCTGACTTGCAGTTATTAAATCGTAAAACGATTGGTAGTTTGATACACCAGATACAACAATCGGTGGAGGTTGTGGATTCTTTTTCTTAGATTTTCTTTCTTCCTGATCAATTTCTGTTTCAGGTTCTTGAGTCTGAGTGGGTGAAGTGCTCATTTTCCTTTTTTTCCTGCTTTTCGCTCTTATCCACTCCGTTTCTTTAGCGAGCTCTTCCTCATCAGTGCAATATTCAACCTTTTCAGAAGAGCTTTTTTGATTAGAGCCAGAGGCTTCAGTAGGTTTTGGTTCCGATAATTGTTTAATTTTCGTTTGGAGATTCGAAATTTCTTTTTTCAAATGTTTTATGGCGAGCTGAAGCTCTTGGTTTTCTGCCTTCTTTTCATTAAACGCTTTAAAAAGAAGTCGCTCAGTTTCAGTTTCTATTTTAAATTTTTGTGAAGCCATAGTTGCAGTATATAGCTAGTATGGCTTTAATGCAATATTTTATTTTATAAACAACCTAGTTACTGTGAATCACGGTAACTGGGTCATAATGACGCAAGCGGTTCGGCCGGCGCGGGCGACGCTGGCCGAGTCAGCGATTTTACGAGACTGCACAATACGCGGTTGCTTTCGACGGAAATTAAACACTGACTGTGGGCATCTGTACAAATCGTCATCTATCGACGCGAATAGAAAACTAATATGGGCTAAAACTAATAAAGAAATACGGGCTTACTTACCAACTCTCGTAACGGTTGTTCCACTCCTTCCTGAAAGTGAAATAGAATAAGTAAATAAAAGGAAAACTTGCAGGATTTTGTAAAACTGAAATTCACATAGTGCAAAAATTGATGGTTTCCGAAATAATTTGAAAACCTGAAATTCAAGTATTACTTCTTCACGCCACAACTAATGAACCGATTTGGCTAAAATTTGGAATGGAGATTGGTTATATCCTGGATTAATTCAACATTATGAGTAAAATAATATTCGTGGTGCTAATATGCATCCTAATTTCTTCCACGGATGCCTGGTTTGAACCACCGGCCGCGTTTTGGGCAATGATAACCTCTTCTTTTGTACTTCCTGCACCCATTTTCTTGTTTTTAAACCTTGAAACAGTCTTTTAACGGTTTTAACGACGCTGTCCACAGCATAATAATATAACCATTATGACGACTACTATTAATGCAGCTGACATTGCAAAAATCATAAACCAGTCTTTAAAAAAGTTATCAATTTCCAATAGTATTTTATTACTTGATTCACACATGTTCAAAAAAACACAATTAACCTATCTGTACTGCGCCGTGACTGCGCGGATGGCCCGGATGCCATTTATGGCAGGGTCGCCATATGTAAGGCGGGGTCTTGGTGGCGTAATGAAACACCGAATGTTGGATTAATTAATACTAACTTTATTCTAATAGATACACTCTTTATATTCTTACACTCTACACAGAGTCTCGCGGAAAAACAGAGTGAGATTTTATCTGAAATAAACGTTATACTAGTAGTTCGCCCCGAACTGAGACCTCGCGGTATCCCATAATTCCCATAAGGTAGTTTTAACTATATTATATTGTAATTAAAACGCGCCGAATCTGATGACGTCAATCGTCATCTGCTTTCGTGGATGGGATGCGTATTTACAATATTAAAGACAGCGCCATCTAGTCACAGTATAGTGAAGTTTTGTTAAAAACATTGATGCCCATTAAAACTTAAATAATTTCGTTTCTTTATAATATTTATCTAATCTTAGTATTTGTTGTTCAAGTACAGAATATAACTCAAATTATGTGTAAGTTTCAATTTTTAAAATAAAGTGGTTTTAGAGATCTAGCCTCGAATAAAATCTCCACTTTGAAAGCCCCCGATTTCGTCAATTTTAGGAAAAAAAAAAAAAAAAATACTTTTGTACTCTGTTCCAAATTATCTTTAAAATGAGGTACTGCAACCCTATGAAATGCAAAAAATTTTATTTTAATTCGCATTCGCTTCTATGAGAGCCCCCCTGAAATAAAGATTTTTATAACTTTTTAAGCCATTTTCGGCTGGAGGCCATCGGTTTACATATCATATCTAAAATTGAAGTAATTACGTTCAGTAATTCAGAAAATATAAGGCTCTGACAGACGGACGGACGGACAAGTGCAAATCGCTCTAGTAAACTCAGAGACCTTCGCTTCGCTCGGTCGATTATTATTTCCTTTATTTCATTTTTATCATCTATACATGTAATAAAACTGTAACTGGAAGATTTCTGTACATTTAATATATTTAGAAAATTTTAATTGGGGATGCTTTACTATCGATACTGAGCCCAAAACAGATTTTTGTTTAATTTTTGTCTGTTTGTCTGTTTGTTTGTCCTTCTTTCACGTAAAAACTACCGCACAGATTTCTACAAAATTTTATACCGTGGTAGCTTATTACTCGGGTCAACATCTAGGCTACTTTTTATCCCGGAAAATCAAGGAGTTCCCGAGGGACTTTAAAAACTAAATCCACGCGGACAAAGTCGCGGGCATCAGCTAGTATTTTATACATTTTTAAATATTTGATTTTAAAACTTAAAAATAAAAAAAATCGGCCAAGTGCGAGTCGGGCCTCGCTCTTTTAGGGTTCCGTTAAAAAAAAAATATTTCCATGTACCCATGGAAATATTTTAATTTAATTTTTTTAATTTAATTTAATTTTTATTATTTGTTGTTATAGCGGCAATAGAAATATATAATATGTGAAAATTTCATCTGTCTATCTATTACGGTTTACGAGATACAGCCCGCTGACAGACGGACGGACGGACGGACGGACGGACAGCGTAGGCTTAGTAATAGGGTCCCGTTGGTACCCTTTGGGTACGGAACCCTAAAAAGAACATTTAAAAATATAAAAAATAGCCGTCCACCGGCCTCGGGAACAGGGTCCAAGCAACCGGCGGTCAGGGCCCCAGAGAGAGGAACCTCCTGACGATGCGAGCCGTGTCCAGGAGTACAGCCTTCTGGATCTGGCCCTTGACCCAGCTACCCAACGAGAGCCTCGAAAGATGTTGGTCGAGGCTCTTGGCTATAAGACCATTAGCGGTTATGACTATCGGTACAATGATTGCTGAGTCTACATTCCACATGGCGACAACCTCGTGCGCCAAGTCGAGATACTTGGTGAGTTTCTCTTTCTCGGCTTTCACGAGGTTCTCGTCATGCGTGATGCGGGACAGCAACATAAACAACAATTATTATTAAGTATTATAAAAACTAATAAGTACAGAAACAAAATAAAAAACACTTACTGTATCTTTTTATTGTACTTTTAACAGGGAATTTATACTACTACTATACTACGTATTCTATAATTTTGACTGATCTGACTTTTACTTATTCACTTCAATCAATTAAATTTTGATAATTTTTAAAAATGGAATTTAAAAAAATTCTGGAGGAAAAATGATTTCTATTTATAGATAAAAGTAGTATTTATTGTAGAATCCTCTATAAAAACGAAAATTATAATAAAAATGCGTGAGTGTCGTGGCCTTGTCGTGGCACACACGGTTGGAACGAAGTTCCTTTTAATGATAAATTAATAATAAAAATAAAAAAATTACGGAAAAATTCCACATGTAGAAATTATTTAAAATAAAATTGAAAATTCAGTCTGTTGAGCTGGGATTCGAACCATCGACCTTTATGCGTAGTCAGTGTTGCCAGTGGCAGATAGTCAAATTTAACATGAGACAGCTCAAAAAGTAACATTTTCACGAGAAAATGTAACATTACGTTATTTTATGCGGAAAACGACGATTTAATAAATATTGCAAAAAGTGAAACTGTTAATAAAGTGAGTATTATGAATTAAAATACACAAAAACTAAGCAAGCTATATATGTATAAATAAGAAAATAAAACCCGACCACGTGTATAGTACGCAATTATTGAGCGAATGCAAGTAAAGCAGCGAGCAACAGATAGTAATAAATTATATACAATAATTGTTAAGTGCTAATTAAGGCTGGAACCACATCTGTGCGCATCGATTCGCATTTTATCCTTACAAAACTGTCATTTTTTATAGAGTCGTATACGCTTCGAAAAGCCGATTTGATGACACATGACGACATGACTCAAGGACCTAATAAACCATAGGTCCATGACATGACTATGAAAAACGACAGTTTTGTATGGACAAAATGCGAATTGATGCGCACAGATGTGGTTCAAACCTAAGCCCTTTCATTTGATACCCCTTCTTTTTCTTAACGTGCCGTCTCCTTGCGAAGGTTGGCAAATATTAGGGCGATTTAAACATTTGACACCGCTGCTCTAAATAATGATTTTGTGCTCTTTCCGAACCACTGGCGCAAGTTTTTAAGCCAAGATATATACTTCTGCGGCCAGGCCTCCTTCTGCCTGCCTGAATGATAAGTTGAAGGAGTTCATATTTCTTGATGTTACGCATCACGTGCCCAAAATATTCCAATTTCCTCCTTTTTATGGTTGTTAGTATCTCTGTGACCTTCCCCATTCTTTGTAGCACAGTGCTGTTTCGTACACGGTCTCTCCAAGAAAATCTTAGCATACTTCTGTACACCCATATCTCGAACGCTTCCAGTTTTCTAGACATGACTTCTGTCAGCGTCCAAGCTTCTACACCAAGCTTCTACACCATAGAGAAGTACAGAAAAGACATAGCACCGCGCTATGCGTGTTCGGAGAGAAATGCTTAGGTTCCGGTCACAAAGAACTTTTTTCATTTTCGAAAAGGCGTTGCGTGCTTGCTCTATTCTGCATCGTATTTCGAGGCTGTGATCCCCTGTTTCGTCTACCATTGTGCCTAGATATTTGAATTTGGTGATCCGTTCAAGACCCTGACCATTAAGGCGACGTTTTCGCATAGGCGTGGCTTCGCGCGGCGCGTGCGGCGTCGTGTAGCGGCGGGCAGCGCGGCGGGCACCGAGGCGACGCACAGTGGGTCGAAACAGCTATATGAGGTACATAGGATTTTTTGTTACAAATTCCATTAAAAAAAAATACTTATCGAAAGACCTTGTCATTCTGATGAATAATTGTTATTAAACGTTTTTCTCTAAAACTGATAGTTTAGATAGCCCGGAAAAAAATATTTTCAGTTTTTGTTGTATATAGAATGAAACAGAAACTGCTTAAAGCTGATGCCCGCGACTTCATCCGCGTGGGTTTAGTTTTTAAAGTACCTCGGGAACTCTTTAATTTTCCGGGATAAAAAGTCACTCTCGGGTCCTCAACTATACCCATGTAAAAAATCACGTCGATCCGTAGCTCTGTTGCGGCGTGATTGAAGGACAAACCAACAAACACACTTTCGCATTTATAATACACACATCAAAAGTGTCTAGGGATCAACATATATTTTTGCAATAACTTTTCTCCTGATTGATATTAATTAAAATTTTCTTTAAGGATTCATCAAATAAAGTGTTTTCGTTTGTCACAGTAACGATAAACCAAGTCACCTTTGCATTAATAAAGAAATTTGCCATTTTCCTAATAAAGGGATTTTTGACATTTGAACCACTAACATTAAAGTTCGAAAAAAAGACTGAAATAACAGTTTTCTTTAAAATTTTATTGGGTAACTTAAACAATTAATAATCCGTGTTTCTACCGCGAACACTAACAACACAAGAACATCGGTTTGGCATACTCAAAATGAGTTCATCCAAATCACGCTGTGGAATGGCCGCCCATGTTCGTTGCAACAACAAAAAAAGGTCTTCTTGCCACTGGATACCCTCCATATTCGGCAGAGCTCTTCTCTGTAGCATATCCCATGCATGCTCAATCGGGTTCAAGTCTGGCGACTGAGCAGGCCAGGGCAGGACATTGATGTTAGCTGCGGCGAGAGTCTGTCTTACAACTCTTGCGGTGTGCGGTCGTGCATTATCATGCATTAACTGAAATAAGGGACCGATTTGCACTTGTAGAGGAACGATGACGTCTGACACAATCGTCTCAGCATAAATTTGAGCGTTGAGGTTGCCTCTGATCCAAATCAACTCAGTTCTTCCGCCGATCCAAATACCCGCCCATACCATGATGGTTCCACCACTATAAGGATGGACTTCCTGGCAGGATTTTAATCGCTGTTGGCGTCCAGGGGTTCTCCTGTGTCGTATACGTCTTGTATCCGGTCTCATACCAAAACGAGACTCATCAGAAAAGCACACGAAACGCCATTGTTCTTCTGCCCAATTTCTGTGTTCAAGAGCCCATTGATATCGAATCCTACGATTGTGCATTGCTATAGGTGGTACCCGTAGCGGTCTTCGGGAATGAAGGTTCACTTCATGCAAGCGGTTTCTGACTGTTTGGTCGCTAATTAAGTTCCCTGAAGAGTGATGAAGCCTCACGGCTAACATCATGGCGGTTATTGTTGGAGCTCTTCGAGTTAAGATTTGAATGTATCGGTCTTGTCTCCGTGTGGTGCAGCGATACCGTCCTTCCTCCATGGCGCTCAGCCACGGTAGTAGGGTAAAATTGGGAGTTCTGCCTCACGTCTCTAGATAAACGCGCCGCGCGTTGCGAGACGTTAGGCAGAACTCTCAATTTTACTAGATACATCTTACTTATTGATTACAATCGTTCAGCAAATCATCACTCAGCTTGTTATTGAAACTGGACACACAATGTCACGTCTAATTCAAATATGATTTTATTATTAATCATTCTTCTTGAACGATATTAGGTATAATCAGTAACAAGAGAATGATCAGGTTGTTTCAAACTCATGTTTGAAGATGATTCAATGATCGATAGAGTACATTCTTAAGTGATATTATTTTGATAGAGTCTAACCAATGCAACTATTCCTAAGCATTGCTCTACCCAACTTTCCATCTATTACTATATTATAGGAGTTTATATTTTGTACGGAAAACCTTAACTATCTTATGTTATTAATATAGTGGTGTGTCAGTTTAAGATATAAGCATGCTAAACTGGGAACAGGTAAGTATGTCAGTTTATTATTTAAAATACTCCACACTCCTATATCGGAAGGCTAAAATGCTTAATCGAAGATGCTAATAATAAATAAATAATAAAATCAGTAACAGCTGAAGAAGATCTCAGATGGAATCTGAACCAATTTTGTGAAATAAAGTCTCAAATTGCATTTCAAGTGTTGCACTATAAAGGTAATAGTAATTTATCAGTACTTTTCCATAAACTAATATACATAAAGATTTTCTAATTATTATGTCACTAAAATCATTTAGCTAAATTTGTCATTGTTGTGATGTATTGTGTGTGTACTTTTTATTCTCTAAATAGAAGATAATTTTATAAAATTATTACTCGATTCGCTTTTAGTAAGTACCTACCTAATGAAAAATTATTATATTTTAGCATTAGACTACTTCAACTTCTGTGAACATTACATAGTGCCTAGATAAATACCTATGCATAATGTAGAAATACAGTACAGACGCAGAAAGCAGTAAAAAATAATAGCAAACAATAGTCAGGATACATAATGTGTTAACTAAAAGTGATTAGTTTTCGGTGTCTAATGTCTCGTATAGGATTGCATATTTGCAGTTTGTTTCCTAAAAGGGAATCCTAAAAATGTATGCAGCATCTTACATATGTCTGTAATAAGAGACCAAGAAATCTCATTCTAATTACTTTTATATTTAAGAGTCATTATTCTATGATAATAATATGATCTTTTGACTTTATTGATTGACTTAAAGAAGATATGCAACTTCTGTTAGCACAGTTCAACACGCATTTCTTTTCGGATCACTCCAGCGAGTAAACGTTTACTCAAAACATTTAAAAATACATTTTTTGAGTTTCAAATAAGCAGTTATTTAGCTCCAGTATGTATGTATATTTTTATTATTTTCATATATTTTAAAGAAAGAGTTGTAAAATGAAATAGTTAAAAATTAGCTTTCTTAAAGAAAAGTTTTAAATTAGCTTTCTTATCTAATAGTGTTTTCAAATTGATAATAATGTTTTAATTTCATAGTAGTAAAAATACTATGCTGTGACATTTCAAAAAATGGTTTTTCTATGGCAGGGCTGCAAACTACAGTAATAATCCTTTTAATTCGGATGATGAGTTACCTATAGCTTCGCCTTCAACTTCGAAGCGTAAATCACTCAATAAATTGAAGAAATCAAAAAGTCAACAGTCAGATACGGAATCTGAACCGGATACACCTGTAAAACGTAAGAAAGCACTTCCGAAAAAGCCTGTCAAGGCTACTGCCCGTCCTTCGTGGGATTCTGAGGTGAGTTATGACAGTTTATTTCTACAGTAAATATAATAATATTAAGAATTATTAAAATTTTGAATTTATGCATCAACTGAAGTCTTAGAGAAGATATTAATATATATTTTTTTACATTATATACCTAAAGTGTTAACAAGTATGAACATGGGCATGAGGTTTCGAGTTCGATTCTTTTTCTTCTTCAGAAAAATTGTTTAGGGTTTTGTGTGTGTGTTTTTAAGGAGGGTTTTTTTTTTAGGGTTTTCCAACAAAAAATCTCAGCAACAATCCTAAATTAATGTTTGGTAACTGAGTTAATGATTATAATAACTAAAAATATTATTTTCCTTTTTTCAGCACGAAGAAGAAGTGGAACAAAAGCTTGAACCGCTTAAAAATTTTATTACTAAGAAGATAGCATCAGGGTATTCTACACAGCGAAAACAAGAAAAATTAATAATTGAAGGTGACTATTATTTGGAACTCCGCATCTATAACGCTGTCGAAGCATCAAAAATAAGCCCGGGTAATCGATGGCGTCACGCTCTTTTTACTTATAAGTCATGTATGGATACCAACTCAGAAATTTGGCAAGCAACGAATCGCTTGGTCGCTGCTGCCAAGGAAGATTTTAAAGGGGTTAAACCCACACTGTATCCAGCATAAATATTTTTTCTAATTTGAAATAATAAATACTTTGACAATATATTATATTTTATTAAATAATATAGGAGTTTCATAATGATTTTTTGTGATATTTGTAATATTACTGCACCAAAATACTTTTCACATAAGAAAAGTTATATTCACAAATCAAATTGTTTACTCCGCACAGAATTCGATAATGTTCAAATAATTGCAACTGCTTTTAAGAATAGAATAGTAAGCTATCGTGTATTTCCATCAAAAAAATTTTTACTGCCTGAACAATTTTTATCTGAAGTTGTGAATACGATATGTAATTTAGTAAAAAGAAATCTTGACAAGCATAATGCTCTAAAAATAAATTTTGAACTATTTGCGACTTTCACATTACCAAAAAATAACGAAAAATCTTTAAAATCGTTCAATACTAAATATATACAAATTTTTCAATCCACAAACATAAAGAATATATATTTAGAGTGTGTAAAAAGTCTACTTACCAAATTATCAGAGTTTGAACATTCCGAATCAAGCTGGTCTTTTGATTCTTTGAATAATTTAGAAGTAAACATTAATAAATATAATCCTTTAAGAACTGGCTCCTATATTCCACTACCAATAAAAATCCTGAAAACTAGATCTTGTGTAAATATTAAAAATAATGATGATAAGTGTTTTCTGTGGAGTATATTAGCACATATGTATCCCACTAAGAAAAACTCTAATAGAGTTAATTCATATCCTCATTATTCTAAAGTTTTAAAAACAGATGGTATGTCGTTTCCACCATCTTTTGAGGATATCAAATTATTTGAAAAAAATAATTCTAACATAAGTGTTAATACACACATCAAAAGTGTCTAGGGATCAACATATATTTTTGCAATAACTTTTCTCCTGATTGATATTAATTAAAATTTTCTTTAAGGATTCATCAAATAAAGTGTTTTCGTTTGTCACAGTAACGATAAACCAAGTCACCTTTGCATTAATAAAGAAATTTGCCATTTTCCTAATAAAGGGATTTTTGACATTTGAACCACTAACATTAAAGTTCGAAAAAAAGACTGAAATAACAGTTTTCTTTAAAATTTTATTGGGTAACTTAAACAATTAATAATCCGTGTTTCTACCGCGAACACTAACAACACAAGAACATCGGTTTGGCATACTCAAAATGAGTTCATCCAAATCACGCTGTGGAATGGCCGCCCATGTTCGTTGCAACAACAAAAAAAGGTCTTCTTGCCACTGGATACCCTCCATATTCGGCAGAGCTCTTCTCTGTAGCTTATCCCATGCATGCTCAATCGGGTTCAAGTCTGGCGACTGAGCAGGCCAGGGCAGGACATTGATGTTAGCTGCGGCGAGAGTCTGTCTTACAACTCTTGCGGTGTGCGGTCGTGCATTATCATGCATTAACTGAAATAAGGGACCGATTTGCACTTGTAGAGGAACGATGACGTCTGATACAATCGTCTCAGCATAAATTTGAGCGTTGAGGTTGCCTCTGATCCAAATCAACTCAGTTCTTCCGCCGATCCAAATACCCGCCCATACCATGATGGTTCCACCACTATAAGGATGGACTTCCTGGCAGGATTTTAATCGCTGTTGGCGTCCAGGGGTTCTCCAGTGTCGTATACGTCTTGTATCCGGTCTCATACCAAAACGAGACTCATCAGAAAAGCACACGAAACGCCATTGTTCTTCTGCCCAATTTCTGTGTTCAAGAGCCCATTGATATCGAATCCTACGATTGTGCATTGCTTTAGGTGGTACCCGTAGCGGTCTTCGGGAATGAAGGTTCACTTCATGCAAGCGGTTTCTGACTGTTTGGTCGCTAATTAAGTTCCCTGAAGAGTGATGAAGCCTCACGGCTAACATCATGGCGGTTATTGTTGGAGCTCTTCGAGTTAAGATTTGAATGTATCGGTCTTGTCTCCGTGTGGTGCAGCGATACCGTCCTCCATGGCGCTCAGCCACGGTACCAGTGCTTCGGTAACGTGTCCAAAGTCGACTGATAACACTCTGACTTGTGTTCAGAGCTAAAGCCACAGTACGTTGCCGGGAACCAGCTTCTATCATTCCCACGGCTCTGAGCATTTCTTCCCTGCTTAAATGACGTCGCCGCTCCATAATAACGTTGGTTTTAATCAGTAGTAGGGAAACAGTAGCACTAATAATGTCTTCAATGCGTTGTATGTTTTTATAGGAAAAATATTGACAGCTGATTTTCATCTTTTACTCGAATTTGATTGACAGTTCCTGATTCAAATTATGAAATGCACCAAAAAGGATCCATATAAATTTATAAAATCATAAATTTATTACAAAGCCACATCTCAATCTCAAGAAATCCGCATAAAAATGCTTGATCCCTAGACACTTTTGATGTGTGTATATACAGTTTAGAAAAAAATGGTGATATTAACGGACCTCTCTACAAAACCAACAAGCGTAAACTTGTACATGTCAACTTGCTTTACATTACTAAGAACAATAAAAGACATTTTTGTTTGATAAGAAACTTTGAACGGTTGGTTCATAGTCAACTTACTAAGAATAACTCTAAAATTTTTCTGTGTGAGGAGTGCTTCATTTATTTTAATTCAGAAGAAAAGTTATGCAAACATAATTGTGCAAGAATTAAAACTATTCTTCCAGAAAAAAATAGTAAATTATATTTTGATCATTATGAAAGAACTCAAAGAATACCAATTGTGATTTATGGCGATTTTGAAAGTTTACTAAGAGAATATTCTGATAAAAGTAAATCTGAGCATACTGAAACTATACAAGTTCATGAAGCCACATGCTTTGCGTACTATATATGTTGTGAGTCTAAACCTGAACTTAACGAACTTGTTTCATACAAAGGAGCTTACTGTGCTCAAAAATTTGTGGAAACAATTTCAAATGATGTAAAACGATTACATACAATTTTGTTAGAAAATAATCCAATGAAACCTCTTACTGAAAAAGAAAAGAAATGTTTTCATACTGCAAAAGTTTGTCATATATGCAAACAAAAATTTACATCCACAGATAAGATTGTAGCAGATCATGATCATTTTACAGGAGAATATAGAGGGCCGGCTCACAATATTTGCAACTTGAGTGTAAAGAAATGTTCTTTTATACCTATTATATTCCATAATTTAAGTAATTACGATTGTCATCTTTTCATTAAAGAGTTAGCGAGTATTAATGGTCGTATAAATATTATTCCAAAAAATAAAGAAAAGTACATATCTTTCACAAAATTTATATCAGTCGATTCAAAAACTGCTGCTCAACTTAAATTCATAGATTCTTTTAATTTTCTCAGCTGTAGCTTAGATAAGTTAGCTAGATCTTTACATCCAAACGACTTCATAAACTTGCGTAGGTATTATAGTGATCCGTGTTTATTTGATTTGATTTGCAGAAAGGGTGTGTACTGCTATGATTATATAGACTCTTTAAAACGTTACGATGAAACTGAGTTACCAAATCGAAAACATTTTTTTAATAAACTTACGTCAGAACATGTTTCGGAAGAAGATTATGAACATGCTTTGAAAGTTTGGAAAACTTTTAAAATAAAAAACTTAGGTGAATATACAGATTTATATTTAAAATGTGATGTACTATTACTAGCAGATATTTTTGAAAAATTCAGAAAAATTAGCTTAGTAACCTATAGCTTAGATCCATGCTATTACGTTTCTTCACCTTCCTTAAGTTGGGATGCAATGCTTTTGTATACTAACGTAAAGTTAGACCTTATATCTGATGTCGAAATGTATCAAATGATTGAAAAAGGTATACGAGGTGGTCTAGCTCAGTGTTCTTTAAGATATGCTAAAGCGAACAATAAATTTATGTCTGACTATGATGTCAACAGATCAAGTTGCTTTTTGATATATTTAGACTGTGTGAACCTTTATGGTTATGCAATGATGATGAAACTTCCTATAAGTAATTTCAAATTTTTGAGCAAAGACCAGATTGAAACTTTTGAAATCGATTCTATTACTCTTGATAGTGACATTGGTTATATACTCGAAGTAGATCTTAGGTATCCTCCTGACATACACGATGCTCACTCAGATTTACCTTTTGCTGCTGAAAAATTTATACCTTTTGGTCAAAGAAATGCCAAGCTTATTGCAAATTTATACGACAAATGTCGTTATGTTATTCATTACGCTCATTTAAAAGAATGTCTTAGGAACGGTTTAAAATTGTTAAAAATTCATAGGATTTTATCATTTGAACAAAAAGAATTTTTGAAACCATATATTGAATTAAATACCTCATTGAGGCAAAAAGCAGAGTCTGAATTTGAAAAAGACTTTTTCAAAAAACAAAACAATGCCATTTTTGGTAAAACAATAGAAAATAAAAGAAAACAGGTAAATGTAAAACTTGTAAATACATGGGCAGATAAGAATAATAAAACAAACAGGATTATTGGTGTTGAAAAGTATGTAAGTGCTCCTAACTTTAAATGTTTATCCATATTTTCAGATGATTTGGTTGCAATCCAATTGGAACAAACAAAATTAGTTTTGGATAGACCAATTTATGTGGGGTTTACTGTTTTAGAATTAGCTAAAACACATTTATATAACTTTCACTATTCTATAATGAAACCATTATACAAAGAAAATATTGAACTTTGTTACACTGATACTGATAGCTTACTTTATCGCATATATACTGATGATTTTTATTCTGACATGAAAAAGAATATCAAGTATTTTGATACCAGCAATTTTAGTGAAAAAAATGTTTACAATATCCCTCAAGCAAATATGAAAATTCCAGGGTTTTTTAAAGATGAAATGGGTGGAGATATTATTGTTGAATTTGTTGGTTTACGAGCAAAGTTATATTGTATTGAATCACAACAAATGACTATTAAAAAGGCAAAAGGAGTGACAACATCTGTTACCAAAAGGTTGAATATAAATAAATATAAAAACGTTTTATTCTACAATCAATCAGTTAGAAAGAATATGTGTGTTATTAGATCTAAAAATCATAATTTATATACCCAAAAAATTAATAAATTAATATTAAATAGTGAAGATGATAAACGACAAATTTTAAAGAAGCAATTTAAAACGTTGCCGTGGGGGCACTATAGTACTATTTTGTAGTTATTAATTTTTACTAAACTAGCGGCACGTTATGATGGCCGGTTTGACGTTTGTCCGCTCATGAAGTTCCGTATTAATTGATAACGACTTTGAAGGAAATAATTGTATTACTTTATTGACGATAGTGATGTGCAGAGATTCATAAATTTTATCGAATGTAGTTTTAGGTTTAGGACTCAAAATTTATTTATTAAATTGATTTCTAAAATGTATACAAGTGTAGAAAAATCAGTTTGCACCATTTAAGGGGTGAATGTACTTGTGAATATGAACAATTTTCACTATGTGGACAAACCTCTGAAATCGCAAAAAAATATCAGCTGTTTCATACAAAAGGTAAAATTTTTATTTTTATATGATATATACCAGAACTCGGCATTTGGTTTTCTAAATTGAAAATTTTTAAAAATGGAATCTAATACGATCGTCACATAGGATCGCTGGCTAGCACAACTACTACCTCCGGCAAACTCGCGTCAATGCTCAATGCAAAACAAAGCAGTTTCGAATTGACGTTGCTTCGAAAAGTATAAACTGTCAGTGCAATGCGATTGTGATATAGTTTTGACCTGGCTTTGGATTTCAAATATTGATACTGCATTACTGTTGACCCTTGCTCGTTAATTTGGACTCTGTTCAAGCCCTTTGTTGTGGATTTCGTCGATATGACCGAACGTACGCAGAGAACTGTTCTAAATAGTCAGACACGTGAGTTCGTAATACGCCTTCGTAACTATTTCGATCGTGAAGCTCAAAATGGAGGGCCAATTTTACCTATAACGTCAGTGGTTGAACGCGTAGCTGATGCGCTTAATATTGGACAACGAACTGTTAGACGGATAACTAAAAAAAAATATGGCGAGACTGGCACAGAAGAAAATAAACTTCACACACCAAAAAAGAGAAAACGAGCAAAACCAGTCGTAGGCATCGATAGCTTTGATGCCGATGCTATCCGAAGACATGTTTACGGCTACTATTTACAGAAGGAGTATCCAACAAGAAAAAAGTTGGTGCATTCACTGAAGGAAGCTGGATTATTCTTCGGTGGGGAAAGTTCTTTAACGAAGATTTTGAAGACCATTGGATTTCGATACAAAAAATGTAACAAACGCAAAATATTGATGGAAAGATTTGATATAGCGATGGCAAGGTATACTTTTTTACGGCAAGTGAAAGAAATCAAAAATTGGCAAAATGTTGTGTTCTTGGATGAAACATGGCTTAATGCTAACCATACTGTAGGCCGTTCTTGGAACGATGACACAGCAGCATCTACTTCCAAAGTTCCTGTAGGAAAAGGATCGCGACTTATAATTTGTCACGCCGGAACCATCAACGGGTTTGTCGAAGGTTCTCTCATGGCTTTTGCGTCAAAAACCACTGGAGACTATCATGAAGACATGAATGGAGAAAAGTTTACTGAATGGTTTACCTCAATGTTGTGTAGCCTCCCTGAACCATCTATTATAATTATGGACAACGCCCCATACCACTCGATGCAAATTGACAAGCCACCTGCCCAATCCCAAAAGAAAGCTGATATCGTCGCATGGCTTCGTAAAAATGGCGTAGATGCAAACATGAATATGTTAAAAGCGGAATTAGTACGTCTTTTAAAAGAAAACAAACCAACCAAGATCCGATACGTCATTGACGAAATAGCATTAGAACATGGGCACAGAGTTATACGGTTACCGCCTTACCATTGTGAGTATAATGCGATTGAGTTGGTGTGGGCTCAAATTAAGGGATATGCTGCAAGACACAATACAGAACCCCCATTTACCACAAAAAAAATGCTAAAATTATTAGAAGAAGCTTGTGAACATGTGACTAAAGGAGACTGGGAAAAGGTTGTGAATAGAACTGTTAAATTAATAAGGGAAGATTATGAAAGAGATGTGAAAATAGATAATATTATAGAAAACGAACATATAATTATTAATGTAGGTGATGATAGCAGTGACGACAGTGAAAATAGTAGTATGGACGAATCTGATTAATTATGGCCTTTTGTGGCACCTTGTTTGGTATCTTTTGTATTCATATGTTTCTTGTGTGCATATAAAGTATGTATATTCATTTTCATTCAAATATTCAGTTCGTTCAAATAAATTAAATAAACATATACATTTTTGTTTTATTAAACCTATTTAATCAGGTACAAAAACAAAACTTAATTGTTTTTTGTTCGAGAATAAATTGACATTCCACATCACTATTGTAATGTGTCAAACCGGCCATCATAGCGTGCCGCTAGTTTAGATTTTATATTATTCGTTTTTATATACTTTTGATTATTCATGTATGCATGCAAATATGTCATTATAGATTGAAATAAATAATATTTACTATTCATAAATACTGTTGTTTTATTATTTTACCTTTTAGTTTTTATATTTATAAAGATCATTAACTTGAGTGATGGTAGTATTATTAAATTAGGTGATGAAAAATATCTAGATCCAAGATGGAACGTTAAAAATTCGTTCATCACCTTGCTCGAGAAATGAAAGTGAAGTTACAGTAAGCAAAACTGAAAAACTATATTTAAGGGAATCGAACCCTTAAAACGTTCGAGTAAATATGCGTGAACAACCTAATATTTACGTACAATATTAGGTAGAATATTAATAATAGTGTCTTCAATTAATTATTTAAAATGAAAATAGTTTTATTCTTTGAACAGCGTTTATTTAACAAATAAATAATTGATTCATGCTACAGCCCCTTATTCTAGTAAAACACTATTTTTATAAAAATAATATTATGATAACAAACAAACTTTACATTTAACATTTTGGCTATAGTTCACATGTATATGGAATGAGTAATTTTTGACATTATTTTGCCAATCAAATTTTCTGTAGCATCCATAACTTCATCGTAATTATCCTTGACCACATACTGAGCACTAACACTAGGAGTATCACTATTTATATTTTCATCTTGCTCTCCACCGCTTAGTCCGTAAATATTTATTTTTATTAAATGGAGTCTTCTTCCTGTTGCTTTACGAATAACATAGGATGTTGATGCAGAAGTAGGGGGTGGAACAGGCTTCAACAATGATAAATTGTATTTTTTCTTTTTCTTCATATCCTTACTAGTTGCTTGAACTGGTTCTACTGCTTGTTTTTGGGCTAAATCCTCACAAAGTTTCTGAAATTCAGTTTCCACAAACCCGTTCACGTCTTGCGCGTAGTAAAAAGGGTTCGTTAGATTTTCGTCGGGTAAGATAGGATTCGACATCGTTCTGAAACAAAAAGAAAAATAATAAGGAAAAATGAAAGAAATTATGTTTAATTTAAAACCAGCACATTGTTAAAAATAAAACCAAAAACTTACCAAGTAAAAGACTCGATATTTATTATGATAAAATGAGATACACAAATATTGTGTATATCAAATACGGATGCTACTGTTTTCTTCGGGAGCTGTAGCAGGAATGAAGCTTCAATAATTAATCTTAAAAATACTATCTTGTGATCTTAAACGACGTAATTTGAGCAATACGAAAACATAATGTATTAGTGACACAGCATCACATTCCAAGGTTTTTTTCCGAGAGCTGTAACAGGAATGAACATGCATCGATAATCTTAAATATAATCCTGCAATCTCGTGCAATGGTGTAATTTGAGCACAGTGAAAACATTATTAGTGACACAGCAACGTATTCCGAGTTTACACGTGTATGGTGTCATTTCTTTATATTTTTATTATTTATTTTTAGTTAAAAACATTCTGCTACATCTTAATTGTAAAAATATAATATTATGTAGATTTTATAACAAAATTTTACCTTTTTTTAACAGAGAACAATGAAGTTGATCAAACAGCCAGTAACGTTAGAAATTAACAATTTAAATATAGAAGCCTCATCAATCCAAAAAAGGCATAGTTCGCTGTTGCCCAATACAATTCGCTGTATAATATGTGGGCCATCGAATTGCGGTAAAACAAATACAATGTTAAGCTTATTACTACATAAAAATGGTCTCAAGTTTCAAAATGTTTACCTTTATTCTAAAACAACATTTCAACCAAAATATTGTTTTTTGGACAAAGTTTTAGGCATGGTTCCAGGCGTCAAGCTATTTATGTTTAAAGATAGTAAAGAGGTTATTCCTCCCGCTAAAGCATTGAAAAATTCAGTGTTTATTTTTGATGATGTTACTTGTGAGAACCAAATAAATATACGTGATTATTTTTCTATGGGTAGACATAAGAATATCGACTGTTTTTATTTGACTCAAACATATTCTAAGATACCAAAACAATTAATTCGAGATAACGTAAATTTTTTAATAATTTTTAAACAAGATGAAATAAATTTGAAACATATCTATAATGAACATGTTAATTCTGACATGACTTGGTCTGACTTCAAAAAATTATGTTCAGATATATGGAAAGATTCATACACATGTTTAATAATTAATAAAGATTGTGAGTTAAATAATGGTAGGTATAGAAAATCTTTTGACGTTTTTGTAAAATTTTGAATAAAATTATTTAAGCAGATTCTAATTTAAAATTAGATTCATTTTAATTTTTACTGAACAGTTCTATGGTTGTGTGAAAGAATTAAATAATGGAAGCAAGTTTAAAAAAAGAGTTAATTAAATCAGTAGAGGCTATTAAAAGTAAGGTAAAAAGATTGCGAGATGAAGATGAAGAATTGGAATTGAGTCGACAAAAAATATTTAAACCACTATCTGATCCTTTGAAAACAATTGTCACACTAAGTAAAAATGCTTTAAAAAAATCTTTTCATGAAAATAATTATAACAATACAAGTGTTGGAAATAATCAATCATCTGAAATTCCGCATACATGCTCAAAACAAGATGATAATGATAATATTGGGATGACTCGCAACGATAATAACTTTGAAGAAACCCCGAAAAAACAAGAGGAAATGTCTGAACCTTTGGAATTTCTAAATGACGAAGCTAACTTTTCCGAAACACTAGCAAATGATACTGTGTTTGGTGAGCAAAGCGATGTATCTATACCGTTTGGGATACGTCGTATTAACAAAAAATTTATGATAGGAAATACCCCCATCAAATTTTCAACTGTAGATGATATGTCTTCAAAAAAATTAACTTTTATTACTATTGGTGATAAGAGTTATGAACTTACCACAGGTTTAATAGAACTTTTACTAAGAAATAAACCAAACTTGAATAAAGTATCCGAAAGTGATAAAATCACATATAAAGATATCTTGATTAGTACTAGTGTTCATAAAAGGGATTACAATCCTGCAAATCAAATTAAAGGTGATAAAGGAAAAAAATATTCTCAAATTATTAAACCATTATTTTTTGAAAAGGATACGTGTGAAACTAACAAAGTTAAATATGGTGGCAGGCTACCGGTTTTAAAAAAATACAAAACTAATACTGATCTTATCTATTGGGATGATCCTAATGAGTTGATTGAAAGATTGCGATTGATTGTTGCGTCAAGAGATGCTGGTAACACTAATCATGATAATGAAATTATTTCAATTATTGAAGAATTAAAAGAAGCGGGTATAATAAAAGAATAAAAGAAAGTACATTTATAGAGTTTGTTCAGTATTACTAAGGAGGTTGAACATGAAAGTTGATAAGTTTGGACATCATGTTGATAAAATGCGAAGACTGAAAGGAGTGTTATTAGAATGTGCTTTGAAGTGTACAAATAATAATTTGGATGCTCAGCATAAAATAGTTAAAAATCTTGCGCAACCGGTTGATTCTAACGATTGCGTAACAAAACAATATGTTGATGTTTTGGTAGAAAATCTTTCAAAAAAAATATCATCAATACATCAGTGGATTGCAGAAATAAATATTAAAATAAGTAATTTGATCGAAATCGTCGAGGCTAATAAAGTAAAACATGAGCAAAAAGAGCGTCGTAAATGAAATACATAAAAATGCAAGATTAAATTTTCCTCGTCGACGCGTCGTCATAAGAGATATAGACGATTTATGGCAAGCTGACTTGATTGATATGAAATCTCTTTCGAAACAAAATTCAAATTATAAATATATTTTAGTTATAATTGATACATTCTCAAAATATGCTTGGGTGTATCCAATAAAGTTTAAAAATAAAGATCAAGTGTCTAAAGCTTTTGAAATTATATTGAAGAAAGGACGTGTTCCAAAAAACTTACAAACAGATTTTGGGACTGAGTTTTATAACGATAATTTCAAAAAAATTGTCGAAAAGTTTAACATCAATCATTACTCTACATATTCCACTAAAAAAGCTTCTATAGTTGAAAGACTTATAAGAACTCTGAAAAATAAAATGTATAAACTATTCAGTTATATAAAATAAAATGTATAAAAATTCAGTTTACAAGGAAACTACACTTGGAATAAAGGTGTTCTAGAAGAGGTAGTTGAAAATTATAATAGCTCTAAACATAGAACGATTGGTTTATCACCTAATGAAGTTAATGAAAATAATAAGAAACTTATACTTCAAAGATTTAAATTAGAAAAACAATTAAAATTTCGAAAGAAGAGTAAATTAAAAGTTGGAGATTTTGTGCGTATTAGCAAGTATAAAGGTGTTTTTGAAAAAGGTTATACACCTAATTGGTCAACCGAAATATTCCAAATTGAAAAAATACAGAAAACGAATCCTGTTACTTACCTGATAGTAGATTCTAAACATCAGCCAATTTTAGGCTCATTTTACACAGAAGAACTTCAAAAAACAGAAAATCCTAATGTATATCTTATTGAAAAAGTTCTAAAGAGAAAAGGAAACAAGATATTTGTAAAGTGGTTAGGATTTCCATCGAGTGAAAACAGTTGGATAGAAAGAACAAATATTTTATAACTTAGCAATTCCTACTTTATTTTCATTATTTAAGAGTTAGTATAGTTTTTTTCATTCATTGTAATAAAAGTAATGAAAGAGAGCAGTCTTCTTAATTGGTTTATAAATCATTTACCATTTGAACTTCATCTACCGGATATAATTACTGCGGAGCTGGTACAAAACTATATAAAAGGCTTGCGCGAGGAGACCAAGGTGTAAATAAATTGGGTGAGTATTGTAAACAACACGATATTGCATACGACTTATCAACTTCGTTAAGTGATCGTCATAAGGCTGATAAGAAATTGATGAAAATGGCAAAACAACGCGCGTGAGCACCTGATGCAAATTTCGGAGAAAAGATAGCAGCAAATTTAGTGAATAAAGCTATGATAGCTAAATTGTATACCGGGTGAGGGCTGACCAATAAAGTGAGCAGTCATAAAAAAGTGTCGTCAAAAAAATTCGCCTCAGGCACTGGTTTGAAAAAACACTTTAACCATGTTGTTGCTCATGCGAAAAAGCATATGCAGAAATTAAAACCCAAATGTAAGAAAAAGGCTATAGAATTAGCCATAGCAGCAGCTAAAGAATTGACTAAAGATTCATCAATAAAACTTCCTCGAATCATACCTATTCCGAAAACTGGTGGAGTACTTCCGTTGATACCTATTTTTGCTGGATTATCCGCTGCAGGCAGCTTAGCCGGTGGTGCTGCAGGAATCGCTAAAGTTATAAATGATTTGAAAGACGCCAAAAAACGTTTTACAGAATTAAAGAGACATCATGAAAAAATGGAAGCCCTCCATATAGGGAAAGGTTTAGATATCAAGCCGCATAGAGATAGTTTAGGAATTTACATTTCAAATGAAAAAAACTAAGACGAAGGCTACCCAAACGAGCGCTCACCAATATCGACATCATTAACCATTCGCGAGATATTCCTCATTTTCGAGGGGTGTTTATGAGAGATGAGATGCCAGAATATCCTTTTCAAAAAGAATGCGGTATTGTTAATTTAGATAGCTCCAAAAATCCTGGCTCTCATTGGGTAGCCTATGCAAAAGTAAATAATGATATTCAATACTTTGACAGTTATGGAAATTTAAAACCACCTAAAGAGTTAATTAAATATCTAGGAACTGGTATGAGTTATAATTACAAAAATTTTCAAGGTAGTCATCCTTATAACTGCGGTCATCTATGTATAAAGTTTTTAAGACATTTTTGGAATACACAAAAATAAGTATAAATAGTTCAGTAAAATGGATTTTTTTTTAGTTTACAATCATGTCTTTAACAATTACTATTACCGGGCAGAAATCTATATTGGAATCATTTTTTCAACCTCCTCTTATTCTCGATGGTAAATACGAATGTGGTTTATTACATTTTTCTGCTCTGAACTCAATACCGAACATAAATTATAGCAATAATATATTTGCATATGGTGATAAATGTGAATATTTAAAAATTCCATATGGTACTTATGATTTATATGACATAAGAGAATATCTTGCAAGCAAATTAAACAACTGTAAAATTGAAATAAAACCTAATAATAATACTTTAACATGCTCGCTTTTTTGTTCCAAAACTGTACATTTTGACGTAGAAAACAGTTTAGGACGCCTACTTGGTTTCCCAAATGTTAAACTTGAAGCAAATAAATGGCATGAATCTGTTAATTCAGTTAACATTCTTCCTTTGTCTGTCATCAGGATCGAATGTGATCTTATATTCGGATCATATAATAATGGATTTGCATCACATATAATTCATGAATTTATTCCAAACGTTCCACCAGGATATCGATATATAGAAATTCCAAAAAATATTATTTACCTTCCTGTCAATAAGAATAATATATCATCCATAACTGTTAAAATTATTGATGAAAACGGTAATAACATTGATTTTAGAGAAGAAAATATTCAATTGAGACTTCATTTACGCAGAGCACAATGATAATATTTAATAAAACACCTGGGTATGAGGTGAAAAGAATCAATCATTTGCCTACTACCAGAGCGCGTACACGTATTAAAGTAAATCGTAATACCATCACTAAAAGAAACAAGGAATTTCTAAGATCACTAGGATTTAAAGTATGAATATTCTAAGCATTAATAACACTCCAGAATTCGACAATTCTATCGAGAGTTATGAGATACACACCTACAATCCATACAATAATAGCTTCAAAGAAAATGATGAAATTCGCATTCCAATACATCAACAAGATATATACATATTACCATGTAACAGTTCAATTTATGTTGAAGGCTTTGCCACAGTGACTGGAAAAGATCAATCGGGAAAAGAAGTAAAGAAACCTGTGAACTTTACCAATAACCCCGTCATGTTTCTTTTTCAAGACATCAGGTATGAGATGAACGGTATTGAAATAGATCGAATAAGAAACCCTGGAATAACCACAACATTAAAATCATACATATCGATGAATGAAGGGGATAGCAAAGTTGCAGCATTGTGGGGTTGGCAAATGGATGGTTTTAAAATGAAAGAAGGATATTTTAATGCTGTTATACCGTTAAGTAAAATAATGGGATTTGCTGACGATTACAAAAAAATAATTATTAACTGTAAACATGAACTTATTTTGAATAGAAGTAATAGTAATTTAAATAGTGTAACAATTCATAAGGATGATAATATTCAGATAGAAATACAAAGAATTCAATGGCGTGTGCCGCATATAAAAGTATCGGATCGTGATAGACTTTCACTTCTCAAATATTTGGAAAAAGACAAACCCATTCAAATAGCATTCAGAAATTGGGATTTGTATGAATATCCTTTACTTCCTAAAACTACGAAACATTCGTGGTCAATTAAAACTACTTCTCAGCTAGAAAAGCCTCGATATGTCATTTTTGGTCTACAAACGAATAGAAAAAACAGTAAGACTAATGATAGTTCTATATTTGACCATTGTAAGTTAACCAATGTAACACTGTTTTTAAATTCACAATATTATCCATACGATTCGCTTAATTTAAAATTTGATGAAGATAAATACAGTATATTATATGAAATGTACATTCAATTTCGCCAGTCTTATTATAATCTTCCTGTAGACTCGTTGTTTGATCTGATCACGTTTAAAGAAAAGGCACCATTGTTTGTAATTGACTGTTCAAGACAAAACGAGAATTTAAAGACTGGACCTGTAGACGTGCGTTTAGAAATTGAAAGTTCACAAGACATCCCGGATAACACATCAGCATATTGTCTTATAATAAACGATCGTCTAGTAGAATATAAACCCTTGAGTAACATAGTTCGCAAGTTAACATGAGTGTCATCATTGATGTCCAAGGATTCAAAACGGATTCTAATGAGTTTATAGTAAAAGAAATAGCCATATTGTGTAATAATCAGATCCAGACGTATTTAATCAAGCCACCATTTCCATTTTATAATTTAACGAAAACAGAAAGAAAACAAGTTTGCTGGATAGAAAGAAACAGAGGAATACATTGGAAGGAAGGTTTTATTCCATACTTAAATTACAAAGGATATGTAACTAATTATTTAAATAATAAATGTGTTTATGCGAAAGGTGTAGAAAAAGTGCAGTGGATATCAAAAATGTTTGGCTGCGATAATGTTTATAATTTAGAAGATAAATCGTGTCCTAGCTTACTAAGTTTGTATGAACAATACAAAACAACTAGTGATGTATTTAGTTGTTTATATCATCCTTCAATATGTGCATTAAAAAACGCGCTTGTTTTAAGAAAATGGTGTCTCGATAATAAAATTTTGTAAAAAAAAAATATATAGTAGTTTTTATTTACAGTCCTATTGCTATAGATTGATTAGAAATATAAGTGTGACTAGTAAAGTAAAATTGTTATTTGTATTAGATATTATTAATTGATCTAATATGTCCTTTAGTTTATCTGAGTATATTCTCTAAGCGAGTCGTTCCCTCTCAAAAAGATAAATTCATAGTGTTAATAAGCTAAGAAAAATGATATTAAAAGTTAACGATTTAGTTGATGTTATTATAGTAAAATGGAATTTGTATGGACTGCATAATGTAAAAATATTAAAATATGAGGAATACGATGGTATTTTGATATCAACGATCTCAAAGAAATCCAAAATTTATTGTCAAGGTCTTAAAGTTTCCGCACGCGTGTTAAGAATACATAATAAGTCTGTTGATTTGATACCATCTGATTAATTTGTAACTAAAACCGTCTGATAAATTTCATAAAAACCTTATAAAGCTCAGACTTTAGGGTTTATCTCAAAATTGATGCTGAAGTATGATACATTTTAAATAATTTGTTGAACGATTGAAAAATAAGTGATTCAACAGCGTAAAATTGGGAATTCTGGCGCACGTCTCGCAACGCGGGGTGCGTTTGTCTAGAGACGTGAGCCAGAACTCCCAATTTTACCCTACTCACGGTACCAGTGCTTCGGTAACGTGTCCAAAGTCGACTGATAACACTCTGACTTGTATTCAGAGCTAAAGCCACAGTACGTTGCCGGGAACCAGCTTCTATCATTCCCACGGCTCTGAGCATTTCTTCCCTGCTTAAATGACGTCGCCGCTCCATAATAACGTTGGTTTTAATCAGTAGTAGGGAAACAGTAGCACTAATAATGTCTTCAATGCGTTGTATGTTTTTATAGGGAAAATATTGACAGCTGATTTTCATCTTTTACTCGAATTTGATTGACAGTTCCTGATTCAAATTATGAAATGCACCAAAAAGGATCCATATAAATTTATAAAATCATAAATTTATTACAAAGCCACATCTCAATCTCAAGAAATCCGCATAAAAATGCTTGATCCCTAGACACTTTTGATGTGTGTATTAAGTATGATTAGCTAATTTTTCACTGTTTGTAATTATTAGTTTCCAACAACAAAGACAGTTTAGCTAAGGAGATACATTAGATACATAATAAAATAAATTGTTGAAAAGAAATAAAGAAAGCTATATTTTGAATGTTTTATTTTTGTAGATCCTTTGTTTGAATTCACGTTATTTTAATATAATTTACAGTTTTAATCCATGAAATATCCTTTTTTAAGTGCTTAACTTATAAGTTTCTCTTCGATGAACTAGTGATTTAAAGTTAATTTCAATATTTATTCATAGAATTTTCATGCAGCACATTATTTTGGTCAAATATTTGATAATCAACGACATTATAAAATCAATAAAAATCTTTTTTTTTTTAAATTTCGGTTTCTAATAAATTTTAAACGGGCAAGTTTGGGTGCAAGCTGATAACATAGAGTTATAGCCAATAAGCCAAAGAATAAGAATAAAGTAGTTTTAAAGCAAGACCTTTCAAGACTTGGCCAAATTTTAGCAGTTTCTGTTTCATTCCATAGATACAACAAAAACTGAAAATATTTTTTTCCGGGCAAACTATCAGTTTTAGAGAAAAACGTTTAATAATAACAATAGGGTATTTGACTATAATAAAAATATCGTTTCAACTGGTGTCATCCTAAAAGATTATTATCTAAAAACATTATTCCATACGACAAAACTAAAAAATAAAGCTTTATTTAATTAGAAAACATTAAATAAAATTGCTATAATTCTGGCCATGGTCACGTGATCGAAAACGTTCCGTGATCTCGAATGACGTCACAGTCCAAACCACCTATGGAATTCTCATTTTGTCAATACATTTCGACGTGTTTGTGCGGCGTAATAGGCTAATTTCGTCTGTTTTTCATCGTTACTATTTTATTAAATACCAAATAGTATGCGACACGCGGTCTAAACACATATTATAAAATTGTCATTGTTTGAAATGTGAACTGTTACGTCATGAGAGCAAATGGAACGTTTCGGCGGCAATTTATTTTTTTGAATTTATTTCTCGATTTTTATGAAAAATAATGAAAATTATGCCGAAATATATGTTTTGTTAGCTTCAGCATAGCATTATTAACAATTTAAGATGATTTTCTAAAAGTAGTCAAATAGCCTATTATTCATTAGAATGACAAGGTCTTTCGATAAGTATTTTTTTAAATGGAATTTGTAACAAAAATCCTATGTCCCTCACATAGCTGTTTCGACCCACTGTGCGTCGCCGCGGTGCCCGCCGCGCTGCCCGCGTCGGCGCCCGCCGCGTGCTCGGCCGCGTGCTCCGCCGCGTGCTCCGCCGCGTTCAACGCCGACGCCTCTCTGTAAACGCTCTCATACTTCGCCATATGTTTGAGCTTCACGCGCGACTCGACGCCGCACGCGCCGCGCGACGCCACGCTTATGCGAAAACGTCGCCTAAGGGATAACGACGTGATAAGCTCAGATGTTCGGCTTATTACCATGTACTTCGTCTTTTTGCTATTGATATTAATACCGTATTCAATACTAACCGGAAGCCACCGAATCGACTAACCTTTGAAGGCCCGCAAGACTATCGGCGATTAATATCGTGTCGTCTGCGTACCTAATGTTGTTCAACAATTTGCCATTAATTGATATGCCGTCTGGACTGTTATCTAGCCTGAAAATATGGCTTCATCATACAAATTAAATAAGCTAATATTTATTGAATTGATTTACAAGGTTTTACCATGCGGAAAGAAAGTTATGCTATGAGCACGCTCCTACGTGCCATAGATATTCCCCCCTTAAGGGAAAATAAAAAGGAAAGAAAAACTAGTACTAATTAACATTGTTGAAAATGAACAGACTTCTTAAGCTTGCTGTGATTAGTTGAGGTAGGGAATGGTCCTGCGATATCACTATTATTCGTGCAAAAAAACGCGCTGCAGGCATAAATTTGCCGAGTGGCGAAACTGTCTGTCTATGCACTTTTTATCGTTGACATTGTAAACATGAATCACACCACTGATTGATTTCTGTGTTCATGCTAGGCCAAATGTAATTTCTTCCGATTAATTTTCTTGTGGTGTTTTTGCCTGGATGGCTAAAGTTGTGATAGCTGTCAAAATAGTTCTTCTAAGTTGTTTCGGGATGTATGGTCGCGTAATTCCAGTAGAAATGTCGCAGTAAATCTTGGTGTTTGTATTAGGTACCGATATACGCGTCATGTGTAACGACCTGTTTTGTTTGAGCTGTTGTAGCTCGATATCACCCTCTTGGTATTCTCCTAGCTCGGAATAATCGATTACGGTGGGTAAAGTAATAGTTTCCACAACTCGAGATAAGGCGTCAGCCACTATGTTTTCATTCCCGCTTACGTGCTGTATATCGGTGCTAAATTGCGATATATAATCCAAATGTCTTATTCTCCTCGGAGTGTCATCTAGTGACGGCTTCTTGTCGAAGGCTTGCACCAATGGTTTGTGGTCGGTGTAAATTGTAAAAATGCGACCTTCTATCAGTCGTCGGAAATGTTTTACCGCCATATAAATTCCGAGTAGCTCTCGATCATAAGTTGAATAATTGGCTTGCGTATCCGATAAAGATTTTGAAAAATATGCAATAGGTCTCCATTTTTGCTTGACCTTTTGTTGCAAAACTGCACCGGCGCATTTTAAACTAGCGTCGGTCATTATTGCGATCGGTGCGTTTTCATCGGGAAATGCTATCGTTGCAATGGCACGCAAATCTTGCTTGCATTGTTGAAAAGCACGTTCGGCCTCTGCATTCCATTTAACTTGTGTATTGTCGTTTTTTCTTGAATTTATCAAAAATATGTTAAGTGGAGCTTGATGTTTGGCGGCCATTGTTTCCCATCTCCATCATCTCTTGAAATTCTTGTTTGGCGACTTTGTACTTGTCAGGAGGAAGTAGGCGAGCTTTAGCGCATACTGGAAATCCTTCCGTGATGATGTGATGTCGCACATTGTGCTGCGTAGGTCCTTTCATTGATGTTGGCCTGGTGATACTTTCTTACTTTTCCAGTAATTGTTTGAGAGAAGCGGATAAGTTGTAAGTCGATGGAGCGGACGGACGGAATATTTACTCGTACGGAACTCATTGGTTTCTTGATTTCCGTCGTTTTGGTGGCCACCATTCCCACCGGCGGCACCCGTTCACGAATATGACGCATGATCCAGCCGTTGCTTCGCTAAAACATATTTGAGGGAACGTAGACCACAGAAATGTTTAAAGAGTGCGTGACATACCTAGGCTTGCCATGTAAATCTAATTTACTAGCTGATGCCCGCGACTTCGTCCGCGTGGATGTAGTTTTTAAAATCCCTCGGAACTCTTTGATTTTCCGGGATAAAAAGGAGCCTGTCACTCTCCAGGTCCTCAACTACACCCATGCAAAAAATCACGTCATCCGTAGCTCAGTAGCGGCGTCATTGAAGGACAAACCAATAAACAAACACACTCACATTTATAATATTAGATAGTTTCCGCAGTGTACGCGGTACACGAGGCGACGTACCCACGAGGCGATTTTTGTTGAATGTCACCATAGCCACTCAAATGGTGGCACTCAACAAAATTCGCCTCGTTGGAACTCAGTAATACAGAAACGTGAAGATTAGTTTTTATGAAACAAAAAAGGTCAATGAGCCCCTTTTTATATTAAATCAAAGAGTTCCCGAGGGATTATAAAAACTAAATCCACGCGGATGAAGTCGCGGGCATCAGCTAGTAAATTAAATTTACATGGCAAGCCCCTAGGCCTATGTCATGCACTCTTTAAACATTTCTGTGGTCTACGTTCCCTCAAATATGTTTGAGGGAAGCAACGGCTGGATCATGCGTCTTATTCGTGAACGGGTGCCGCATCATCTAGTTGTTAATAAAGCGCGTATCGATTGAGATGTCGATACGATTCGTTTCGCTCATGAAGGCAGCTCCCATGCTGTTCGGCGGGCAGCGGTTCGCAGGCGTGCTCAGAGTCCTGATACAATGCAATGTTACACCAATAAACTAAATGGATACTATTTATAATTAATTCAGTATAGTGCTTAAAACTCCACACGATCCACGGCGGAAAAATTCTCATCATAAAATGGCGGACTGAAAATTGAAGAAAATTTCATCTTATTTCTTCAAAAACGTCCTCTTCTAAAATATTTGAATTTATTCCAATACTAGCTGCCCGGACAGACTTCGTTCTGTCAAAAGTTAAAAGTAAAAATTTTTTTTTTGTTTTTTTTTTTATTAAAACCTTCCGTGGACCTTAAGGAACATACAAAAAAATAAATTAACCGAATTGGTCCATCCATTCTTGAGTTATGCGCTTACCAACATTCATTTTTATATAGATATAGATTATTATTCTTCAATGTCACTATTTATTTTCTTGCAATTCCAATTGCCAAATTTTAAAATTATTTTCACTTATTATCTTCAATTCCAATCATTGCTTCTTCAGAGAAAATAATTCATTCGAAAAAAAATCACATCAAACATCTTGTTATATTATTTCAAATATCTATTCAATCAATTTTACAGGACCCCCTATTTACACCGGGTCAATTCTTGATGTTCAGAATGAGGAACCCCTATCCACGCAGGGTCACTGCTTGACCTTTAACCGTCGGGTCACCCAAATTCTTTTTTTTGATTCACCACTGAAGGGACCAAAATTCTTCTTCCGGCGGGGTCACCACTGAAGGGCATGAGCTGCCCTCATGCTTTGCTGCTAGCCTACTCTGCTAGGTTTCTCTTTAAAATAAAACGGATTCCGGACTTTGAATTGTATAATCAATGTTCCATAACTATGGTAGAAATATATCAAACACTGAACACTTAGTTATCCAATTTGGATATTATCTATCTATCTTCTATAATCTATAATATAATAAAACTGTAACAGGTCCAATTCTGTACATTGAAGATATTTTGAAAATTTTTGTTTGAGGGCACTCTATAATCGATACTGAAGCCAAAACAATTTTTTTTTAATTTTTTGTCTGTCTGTCTGTCTGTCTGTCTGTCTGTCTGTCTGTCTGTCTGTCTGTATCTTGGCCGCGCATCACGCCGAAACTACTGGACGGATTTAAATGAAACTTGGCACAATTTAAGTTAATACTACGAGGTATAATATAGGATACTTTTTATCCCGAAATTCAGCACCGTTCCCTTGGGAGAGGGGATGAAAGTCAAAATGTGTATTTCGCTGTAATTCATTAAGGCGTATTCCGATTTAATCCATTCTTTTTTTGTTAGAAAGCAGGTTCTTTAGAGATTGTCCTGTAATTATTTCAAGGTCGTCAATTTCGTAGTTCAGAAATTATAGACATCACAATCTTCAGTATAGGTCCAAATAACTTGAACCCCGGAATCTACAGGATACTTTGAATGAACGGCTCATCTTAAGCTGGCATGTGTAATTTATCGTATATAGCCATCGTGGATACTATTTTGTCAAAGTCAAACTACTCCAAAGGCGTCAGATTTTGCCAAACGATCATTATACCTACATACTACATAGTAGGTATGGATGTAATACATCGTATGGACGTAATATTACAGTGTTTTCCTATGTAATTTAATATCCTACACTAGCGGCACGCTATGATGGCCGGTTTGACACATTACAATAGTGATGTGGAATGTCAATTTATTCTCGAACAAAAAACAATTAAGTTTTGTTTTTGTACCTGATTAAATAGGTTTAATAAAACAAAAATGTATATGTTTATTTAATTTATTTGAACGAACTGAATATTTGAATGAAAATGAATATACATACTTTATATGCACACAAGAAACATATGAATACAAAAGATACCAAAAAAGGTGCCACAAAAGGCCATAATTAATCAGATTCGTCCATACTACTATTTTCAATGTCGTCACTGCTATCATCACCTACATTAATAATTATATGTTCGTTTTCTATAATATTATCTATTTTCACATCTCTTTCATAATCTTCCCTTATTAATTTAACAGTTCTATTCACAACCTTTTCCCAGTCTCCTTTAGTCACATGTTCACAAGCTTCTTCTAATAATTTTAGCATTTTTTTTGTGGTAAATGGGGGTTCTGTATTGTGTCTTGCAGCATATCCCTTAATTTGAGCCCACACCAACTCAATCGCATTATACTCACAATGGTAAGGCGGTAACCGTATAACTCTGTGCCCATGTTCTAATGCTATTTCGTCAATGACGTATCGGATCTTGGTTGGTTTGTTTTCTTTTAAAAGACGTACTAATTCCGCTTTTAACATATTCATGTTTGCATCTACGCCATTTTTACGAAGCCATGCGACGATATCAGCTTTCTTTTGGGATTGGGCAGGTGGCTTGTCAATTTGCATCGAGTGGTATGGGGCGTTGTCCATAATTATAATAGATGGTTCAGGGAGGCTACACAACATTGAGGTAAACCATTCAGTAAACTTTTCTCCATTCATGTCTTCATGATAGTCTCCAGTGGTTTTTGACGCAAAAGCCATGAGAGAACCTTCGACAAACCCGTTGATGGTTCCGGCGTGACAAATTATAAGTCGCGATCCTTTTCCTACAGGAACTTTGGAAGTAGATGCTGCTGTGTCATCGTTCCAAGAACGGCCTACAGTATGGTTAGCATTAAGCCATGTTTCATCCAAGAACACAACATTTTGCCAATTTTTGATTTCTTTCACTTGCCGTAAAAAAGTATACCTTGCCATCGCTATATCAAATCTTTCCATCAATATTTTGCGTTTGTTACATTTTTTGTATTGAAATCCAATGGTCTTCAAAATCTTCGTTAAAGAACTTTCCCCACCGAAGAATAATCCAGCTTCCTTCAGTGAATGCACCAACTTTTTTCTTGTTGGATACTCCTTCTGTAAATAGTAGCCGTAAACATGTCTTCGGATAGCATCGGCATCAAAGCTATCGATGCCTACGACTGGTTTTGCTCGTTTTCTCTTTTTTGGTGTGTGAAGTTTATTTTCTTCTGTGCCAGTCTCGCCATATTTTTTTTTAGTTATCCGTCTAACAGTTCGTTGTCCAATATTAAGCGCATCAGCTACGCGTTCAACCACTGACGTTATAGGTAAAATTGGCCCTCCATTTTGAGCTTCACAATCGAAATAGTTACGAAGGCGTATTACGAACTCACGTGTCTGACTATTTAGAACAGTTCTCTGCGTACGTTCGGTCATATCGACGAAATCCACAACAAAGGGCTTGAACAGAGTCCAAATTAACGAGCAAGGGTCAACAGTAATGCAGTATCAATATTTGAAATCCAAAGCCAGGTCAAAACTATATCACAATCGCATTGCACTGACAGTTTATACTTTTCGAAGCAACGTCAATTCGAAACTGCTTTGTTTTGCATTGAGCATTGACGCGAGTTTTGCCGGAGGTAGTAGTTGTGCTAGCCAGCGATCCTATGTGACGATCGTATTAGATTCCATTTTTAAAAATTTTCAATTTAGAAAACCAAATGCCGAGTTGTGGTATATATCATATAAAAATAAAAATTTTACCTTTTGTATGAAACAGCTGATATTTTTTTGCGATTTCAGAGGTTTGTCCACATAGTGAAAATTGTTCATATTCACAAGTACATTCACCCCTTAAATGGTGCAAACTGATTTTTCTACACTTGTATACATTTTAGAAATCAATTTAATAAATAAATTTTGAGTCCTAAACCTAAAACTACATTCGATAAAATTTATGAATCTCTGCACATCACTATCGTCAATAAAGTAATACAATTATTTCCTTCAAAGTCGTTATCAATTAATACGGAACTTCATGAGCGGACAAACGTCAAACCGGCCATCATAGCGTGCCGCTAGTGTAATCATAATTACTAATATTATAAATGCAAAAGTGTGTTTGTTTGTTGGTTTGTCCTTCAATCACGCCGCAACAGAGCCACGGATCTACGTGATTTTTTTACATGGGTATAATTGAGGACCTGGAGAGTGACATAGGCTACTTTTATCCCGGAAAATCAAAGTGTTCCCGAGGGATTTTAAAAACTAAATCCACGCGGACGAAGTCGCGGGCATCAGCTAGTTATATCTAAAGGTTGGAACGGTGTCGTTTAAGCTGTACTTAGCGAGGCGCTAACGCATTCCTGTTTATACTGAGGAGATACGTTCACCGCGAGGTGTCGAGACTAGAGATGGGTTCGAATCCCGCTGGCTTCGGAATTTTTGATATGTGTTCATAAATTTATTCTAACTTACTTATCTTTCATGTTTTTTGAATCGCCCCATATGGTTTTGAGTTTTCTGTAAAAAAAAATTAGAAATTAATATTAATATAGTAAATAAAAATCAGCCAAGTGCGAGTCAGGCCTCGCTCTTTTAGGGTTCCGTTAAAAAAATTAAATTAAAATATTTCCATCTACCCATGGAAACATTTTAATTTAATTTTTTTAATTTAATTTAATTTTTATTATTTGTTGTTGTTGTCGCCATTCATTCACATATTCATTTTAATACGTCATACACTTTATCAAATCACCGCTCCCTTTCCATCCCTTTCCACATAACTCAGAAAAAGAAGATAGAAGACCAGGCCGACGGTTTGACAGTTAACAGTCACGATCGCAACGCCGCTCTGAATGCAAGCACGCGCGTTCAACACCCGTTCTAAGTCGCAAAAACGACCACGCCGCCGCTCGCCTTAAGATAAACCTTATTTTCGTCGCGAACCGAAAATACAGAACTTTCTATCGTATATTACCGCCGCCTAATTGCATGTGGAAGTGAAATCTTAAACAGAACCAGTGATCTACAAGCTATTGAAGGAAAAGAAAATTACGAAGATTGCAGGTGAGTTTTGAGTTATCCCGCTTTCCTTCCATATTGTTTGGTCCTTCTCACTCGGATCCTCGATCCTCTATCCCATATCCCGCTATACACGTATATATATTCTCTATTCCCCTTATATTACGCTATATTTCACGCACAATTCAACATTCAGTTACACGCCGCGCAGTCGGCCGCCATACTTGTCAATTCGATACGCCCCTTTCGTTACAGTAACAATGACGGAAGAAAAAGATCTTATAATTGAAATACGAATGCTAGAAGCGAAACAACAAACTTATTATAAGCAAATACAAAGCTTATATGATCTAACGCGAGATTTGTCTAGCGATTCAGTACTTGAACAGTTCTTAATTAAAGCCAAGTTCATAGATACTTGATGGCGAAAAGAATTTAACACCGCCACGGAAAGATTAAACTTGTCAAACTTGAGAGTTAACCCAAAGGCCCTAATTAATTTCGATACTTTAGTCGCATTCGATGAATTATATTCGCATATTAAATCTGTAGAAACAGATACTTTGTCCAAAATGTCAAAAAATGATACTCAAAATCTAGATTTACTTAAAAAATTGCCTGCTTTGGAACTGCGGAGTTTCGACGGTACTCCTAATCAATGGTCGCCATTTTATGAAAATTTTAGCTCGCTCATACATAATAATACAAAATTATCGAATGCCGAAAAAGTGCAATATCTTTTAGGCAAGCTTGCAGGTAAAGCGTTATTAGTTTGCCCTGGAATACAGCCTGTAGCGGCTGATTATGACCTAATTTGGAACGCGTTAATTGAAAAATATGAAGACAAAAGAACTTTGGCTTCAATGTACCTCGATCAAATACTTTCTTTTAAAGGTAGTCAAACTTCAACGCAAAATTCTTTAGATTTGTTCATTGAACGTTTCTGTTCCGCACAGGCTGCTTTAAAACGCCTCGAAATTAATGATTTAGCTGATTTTATTTTTACTCATCTGGCCTTGACTAAGCTAGATAAAGAAACAGTGTCATTGTTCGAACAGGCACACCGCAGTGAAAAAATACCTTCCTTTAGCTCGCTTGTCCAATTCGTGAAAGATCAAAGTAAAATTTATATGTTACGTACTAATGCGTCATCGAGTACTTCTAAACAAAATAACAAATATTATGATTCACCGCCAACCGCGCGTACTGCCATTAAAGCACCTTCACGGTCATTTCTTATCAATAACAATGAAAACAAAACAGCTGTTAATACAACGACCTTAAATTCCGCTTCTTCTCCAAGATGCTTATTTTGTAAAGATAATAGTGTCCACCCACTATACAGGTGTGATAAATTTTTAGAACGTGATATTAATTTTAGAAATCAATTTGTTCGAAACAATGGTCTGTGCTTAAACTGCATGGGCTTTCACGCTACAAGGAACTGCAGATCGAAAATCAGGTGTTTTTGTGGAAAAAATCACCATTCAAAATTACATCTTCACGCGGGAATCGAACCCGCGACCCAAGGGCCGCAGTCGACTGCAAACCACGCCGCCATCGGTGACGCGCCTGTTTTATCACAGAAACAGGCAATGCAACCGCAAGTTTCGTCCGATATCACGTTAAACGCGCGCGCACACTCACCATCGAGTGGTACAACCGTATTATTACCTAGCGCAGTTGTTTATGCTTTTAATAACAACGGGGAACGTTTTACAATGAGAGTATTACTCGACAGTGGCTCAACGACAAATATTGTAACTAAATCGTTTTGCGATCGCTTGAACTTAAAAATCAATAAAGTTACGTCATTGTTACAAGGCATTGGCTTGTCAGAAAAGCAAGTTCAAGGTCAGACACGCATAACTTTCCAATCTCGCTACGATACACGCTGTAAGTAGGTATACACAATTGATGCTCGGGTTATCGATAAGATATCGGATAAAATTCCAAATGATTTTATAAACTTAAATAACTTGAAACACCTTTCGAACTTATCATTAGCCGACGAAGGCTATAGTGTACCTTCAGATATCGATTGTTTAATAGGCAACGAGTTATTCCCATTTCTCTTAGGAAATCGAAAGGTCACATCGCCTGATTCGTCCGTAGTTGGGTTAGAAACAACCCTAGGCTATGTACTCATGGGTAAGGCTGATTGTGACACTCGCATCTATAATCACTCGCACACTTTTTTATGTAAGGTAGGTACATCTTCACTCGAAAAGATAACGGAACGCTTCTGGTCTCTAGACGACGTACCGCATAAATATCACTTTAGCCCCGATGAAGAGGCGTGTGAACGCATTTTTTTAGATACCTACAAACGCGACGAAACAGGACGTTTTGTGGTACATTTACCTTTTAAGGATGATCCTACTCAGCTGGGTGATTCATTTTCGATTGCTAAACGCCGTTTATTCCATTTAGAAAAGAAATTAAACTCTAATCCCGCACTTCGTAAAAATTATAATTTGACCCTTCAGTCTTATATAGATAAGGGTTATCTTTCAAAAGTTGAAAACCCCTCGCTCGATGTGGATTGCTATTATATACCTCACCGCGCTGTTTACCGGCCCGATAAACAAACTTCCAAAACGCGCATTGTACTCGACGCGTCCAGTAAAACTAGTTCTGGAAAATCACTCAATGACCTGTTATACATAGGGCCTAACTTACAAAATAACATTTTTGAACTTTTAATTAATTTACGTTTATTCTCAGTCGCACTGACCGCCGATATCGAAAAACATTATTTTCAATTAAAACTCACGCCTGAACATCACGCATTCCAACGAATTCTCTTCAGATTTGATACTAACCATAAAATTGACACTTATAATTTCAATGTAGTTTCATTCGGAGTATCCAGCTCGCCCTACCTCGCCATGAGAGTGGTGCGGCAACTCGCTCAAGATAGTAGTTCAAAGTATCCGCTTGCAGCTAACGAAGCTATCAACCATATGTACATGGATGACTATGTAAACTCAATCGATGGTCTTGAAAGGGCCATAGCAACGTATCATGAAATGGTTGAGATGTTTAAGTCAGGTGGTTTCAACTTAACTAAATGGATTTCCAATGACACTAAATTTTTAGATAAAATTCCTTGCACTCATAAAAATCCAAACGCCATTGACTTCGATATGGACTCTCACAATGTTACAAAAATTGTAGGCATGCAATGGCATCCTAAGTCAGACGCTTTTACATTTAAAATTAATGAAAGTGATGACCCTCGCGAATACACAAAACGCCTAATTCTTTCAACCACCGCACGCCTATTCGACCCTATCGGTCTGTTAGGCCCCGTAATTGCTTTTATGAAACTTCTTGTCCAAGAATGTTGGAAGTTAAACCTAGACTGGGATGCACCAGTACCTAGCTCAATAGCTGGAAAATTTGATCGATTCTGTAGAGAACTTCATTTGTTGGAACAATTACAAATCCCGCGGCATATAGGTATTCTACCATCCTCAAATAATATTTCGCTAATAGGGTTCGCTGACGCTAGTGAAAAATGTATACGGTGCAGTTATATACCTACGTGTCTGCACCTCAGACACTGAGGAAGGTCAAGTTACCTTGCTTTGTTCAAAGTCAAGGGTGGCTTCGCCTAAATGCAATGTAACCTTGCCGCGACTTGAACTTTGTGCAAATCTTTTATTATCGAATTTAATGACCACCGTTAACGACTCGATTAGCAAGCGCGTAAAAATAAATAAAATATTCGCCTTCTCTGATTCCACGATTGCTCTTTCGTGGATCCGTGCACCGCCGTATAGGTTTCAAACCTTTGTTGCATATAGAATTGCCGCAATAAATGATAAAATTCCCGCAGAAAATTGGTATCATGTTTCGGGAAAGGAGAATCCCGCAGACATTATATCGAGACCTATAACGCCTTCTGAACTTCTAAATAATACGCTTTGGTTTCAAGGGCCCTCGTGGGTCGCGCGACCGTTCTGCGATTGGCCTTTGAACTCATCTTTGACGCACACCGTAGACGAGCTGCCGGAACGCAAAAAGCTTATCACTTTAGCCGCGAAACTTATTGCGGATGATAACTGTTACGACGAATTATATAATTCCGCGAATCGCATGTCAAATTGGAACAAGTTCTTACACTCTTGGGTGTACGCCTTACGCTTTGCTAAAGTTTTAAAATCTCACGGTACTATAACCGTCGCTGACTTAGAAGCTGCTGAAATGTTTATTTTGCGAATCATACAAAAGAAACATTCATTCGATACGCGCAGTCCTGCCTTGCGAAAGTTAAATGCGTTTACGGACGCGAACAACGTTATACGAGTCGGAGGGCGACTGTCGCAGTCGCAATTAGGCTATTCGCAAATGCATCCAGTCGTGCTTCCCGCGAAAGACCGCATAGTTCATCTCTTGGTGGATTATTTTCATAGAAAAAACGCTCATACCGGTCCTTCATTGCTGCTCGCATTGCTACGCCAAAACTATTGGATTATCGCCGCTCGTAATATGGTGCGCCAACACGTTCAAGGTTGCAATCGATGTTTTAAATTAAAACCGAAAAGTACTTTTCCGCTTATGGGAGATCTGCCTCACTATCGCGTAAGCGAAGTTAAAAGCTTCGTTTTCACAGGCGTGGACTACGCAGGTCCATTCTATGTGACACCTTATCGCCGACGCGGAGTTAAGCCTACGAAAGCTTATCTTTGTTTGTTCATCTGTCTAACGACCAAAGCGCTTCATCTAGAGCTAGCCTCAGACCTAAGCTCCCAGAAATTCCTGGACGCATTCCGTCGCTTCATCAGCCGTCGCGGTCCTGTTAGCCTGGTCGTAAGCGACGGGGGCCTCGGGTTTCGGGGGGCTGACAGAGAGTTAAAAGAGATTCATGACCGCTTGTCCAAGGACAAATATTTAGACCAGTATTTGGCAGATCTACGTATACAGTTTCGAAGAAACCCACCTTACGCGCCGCATTTCGGTGGCATATGGGAGAGTAACATTAAATCCGTAAAAACGCATCTCGCTAAAGTAATAGGAACCCAAACTCTTACCTATGAAGAGTTTAATACTGTGTTAGTGCAAATAGAGGGAATTATGAATAGCCGTCCCCTATGCTTGTTAAGTTCCGACCCGTCTGAACCCACAGCGCTTACACCCTCGCATTTTTTAAATGTAACGCCATTAAAATACTTACCGGCCGAAGACTTTACCGATGCGCCGCTAAATAGACTCAACCGCTACGAGTTGTTATCGAAGCTGGTACAATCTTACTGGCAGAGATGGAGCCGCGAATACTTATCCTCACTCCAAAGCAGGCAGAAGTGGAACACGTCCACCAACCCTATCACAATTGGTTGCATTGTAGTAATTCGCGAAGATAACTCTTTGGGTATAGTCCAAGAGGTTTACCCCGGTAAGGACGGGATAATTCGTACCGCTAAAGTGAGAACCCGCACAGGATCTTACGTAAGGCCCGTTGTCCGCTTGGGCCCATTACCGCTGCAATAACTCTCGCTACCTTTATCAACGCCGCTATTTAATTCTAGTTTTTCCTCATTATAGTTAGAGATAAGTTAATTATTCCTTTATACTAATTCTTTAGTTATTTATTAAAACTTTGTTGTTTCCTGAAGGCACATGCCTCCAGCCCGGGGGATAAATGTTGTCGCCATTCATTCACATATTCATTTTAATACGTCATACACTTTATCAAATCACCGCTCCCTTTCCATCCCTTTCCACATAACTCAGAACAAGAAGATAGAAGACCAGGCCGACGGTTTGACAGTTAACAGTCACGATCGCAACGCCGCTCTGAATGCAAGCACGCGCGTTCAACACCCGTTCTAAGTCGCAAAAACGACCACGCCGCCGCTCGCCTTAAGATAAACCTTATTTTCGTCGCGAACCGAAAATACAGAACTTTCTATCGTATATTACCGCCGCCTAATTGCATGTGGAAGTGAAATCTTAAACAGAACCAGTGATCTACAAGCTATTGAAGGAAAAGAAAATTACGAAGATTGCAGGTGAGTTTTGAGTTATCCCGCTTTCCTTCCAGTTGTTATAGCGGCAATAGAATACATAATATGTGAAAATTTCATTTGTCTATCTATTACGGTTTACGAGATACAGCCCGCTGACAGACGAACGGACGGACGGACGGACGGACGGACAGCGTGGGCTTAGTAATAGGGTCCCGTTGGTACCCTTTGGGTACGGAACCCTAAAAACGAACGGCGCGAAAATAAATCCACATTATGTGACCGGACGACAGGAAAAACGTGTAGGCATAATAATAATAGGTAGACATAGGGAAATACCACGGAATAAATAAATACCTAGAAACTACCTATTTAGTATCAATAACTCAGCACTGATAGATAATTTCCCTTTAATCATAGTGAGTGGTAATATTTAGGTATATTATTGTTTTTTTGGTGGGGATTCGGGCTAACACTTCGGCCGTGGCTGATGACTGCTGTTACATCGTTGGGGTCCCAAAGTGATGGAGTTTCGCCCCCGCACCGGTAAACGCAGTGTTGGTAGACCCTCCACTAGGTGGACCGACGACATCAAACGAGTCTCAGGATACGGGTCTGCCCGCGAAATCCTTTAATTTGGTTTTTCGCAATTTGTAAACTAATACGACAAAGTAGGCTGGCATTCTAATTTCGACGAAGGCAGTATCATCTTCACAGGTTTATATAAAAATCTTCACTTGAAAGTGTGCAGTATAAGAAATTAGTCAGAATATCGACTACTTTGTGAGTAACTCATGTAAAACTCGTTACCCGGACTAATTTCTTAAACTGGACACTTTCAAGTAAAGATTTTTATATAAACCTGTGAAGATAATACTGCATCGTCGCAATTAGAATGCCATACCTACTTTGTCTTATTAGTTTACAAATTGCGAAAAACCAAATTAAATTTGAATTTCGCGGGCAGACCCGTATAATACCTACGTCTCTATTTCTATGGCGCTTTCAGTGTCTGTCACTTCTGTCAGTGTCACTCAATTTTTATTGTTTTGCTTCCTAGTGTTGGTGGTCTATGGTTTTGCTCAGTTCTGTTGTTTCTGGTCTGTGCTCAGTTCCAGCCATGGACTTATGAAACAAACAGGACCGAGTACTCGCAGCTGGAAAGCGAGCCGAGCGAGATAGCTAGTACAGAGGCCGTGTGTCCCTTTTAACAGGGTGACAATAAGATTTTCGATATATGTGAGACAAATTCAATCTTGCAATCTTCCTACTAATTATAAGTTTATTATAAACACAATTATTGAAGTTTTTCATTAGCAATGGAAAATTTCTTAGGGATTAGGGATTGATTACGAAATAAATAATACAAATACCGCCGCACGATCGGTATATTTACCAAAATCCTAGGTTAGGTAAGGCTTGTACAGAAATTCTGTTCTATTGGTTTGAAATTAAACATTAAAATAATGAAAATTGTAATAATAATAATAATAATAATCTCAATGTGTCGGCTCAGCGACTGTCGGACCAGGTGCGGGTTATTCAGCGTAATCACATGCTGGACAGCGCCGTGCTTGATCGGCTTCGCTCTGAACTGCAATGTAACCGCGCTACCCCCCCCTCACCGCAAGCTCCAGCACAATCGCAAACTGCTCATGCGATTTCGCTGCAGCCCACTCAGGCTGGTGAGGGACAGGATAGCGGGGCTGCACATGTAAGTACCCAGTGTAGTGAACAATTGAGGAGTGCTTTGGAGAGTGCTATTCGGGAATATAGATCTTCACCACCCGAGTTTAGACCGCGGTTACCTCGGTTGCCCATGAAAAATAAGAACAAAGCGCTAATGGGTGCCCTGGATTCACTGCTGCCGAGTTATTTTGACAGCAGCGAAGACCTTTCCGACACACATTCGATTCTGTACTGCGCGGCTGTTGCGGCATGTCGTGTTGCTAATGTAAAGTTTATTAATAATGATACAGCAACACGACCGAAGCATACCACACCAGCATGGCAGTGCAGGATCGAACGTCGTATTGATGGGGCTCGGGCACTCATTGGCAAACTACTCTGCTTCAGGGAGGGCAACACTCGCCCTAGAGTCATGCGCTTTGTGAGGCGCGCTTTCTTGGGGACTGATATCAGCCCTCAAGATTATAAGGCGCGCGTCACTGAGCGCATTGACTTCCTGAAACAGAAGGTCTCAGCATGGGCTAGCCGTATTCGCAGATACAAGTGCCGGGTCGAGAGATATACCCTGAATCGCACTTTCCAAAGCGATCAGAGGCGGGTATACCGAGGTTGGGAACACCCTGACCAAGGTGTCACCGATACGCGCCTACCGGATGATGAAGCCATGACCTCATTCTGGCGCAACATCTGGTCGGCGCCTGTCGCTCACACTGAGGGTGGTTGGACGTGGGATGTAGAAAGAGCGTGCGATCAAATTCCAGAAATGGACCTAGTTACTATCACCCCTGAAGACGTGGCCACTGCAGCCCGTCCCCTGCCCAATTGGAAATCCCCTGGGCCGGACGGGCTGCACAACTTTTGGATAAAGTGGCTACGCAGCTCGCACGCTCGTTTGGCATCCCAATTCCAATCATCTCTAGGGTCAGAGTCGCTACCCCAGTTTCTGACAACAGGTATTACCCTCCTGCTCCATAAGTCAGGTAGTACCACGGAGCCCAAAAATTATAGGCCGATTACGTGCCTACCAACATTGTATAAACTTCTTACATCCATTCTGAGAACAAAAATTAACGATCATATCAATACAAAATCCATCATGTCTATTTCTCAGAACGGATGTAGGAATGGCTCCCGTGGTACTAAGGAGCTTCTCCTCATTGATATGGCCATTTGTCAACAGGTTCGGCGCTCCCGAAAGGATCTGTCGACATGTTGGATAGACTATAAGAAGGCCTACGACTCTGTGCCCCATACATGGCTTATGAAGGTGCTGGAACTGTACAAAGTAAACACAGTTCTACGCGCCTTCCTACAGACGTGTATGGGGCAGTGGAGGACAGTCCTTCACTATCCAGGGTGTCGCCGGACCCTGGGGAACGCGGAGCCTATAAGGATTGAGCGAGGCATATTCCAGGGCGATAGCCTCAGTCCTTTGTGGTTTTGCCTGGCTCTGAATCCTCTGAGCACTCTCTTGGAGAATTCAGGGCTAGGTTACCGGTTGAGGAGAGGTGGTCAGGTTATATCACACCTCCTTTACATGGATGACCTAAAACTCATTGCCCCCAACAAATCACATCTACTAGAGTTACTAAAGGTAACTAAAGCCTTTAGTGATTCCATTAGGATGGAATTTGGTGTGGAAAAATGTGCGGTCATGCATGTAAAGCGAGGGAGGATTGTGGAATCTGAGGGTGTTGAGCTCTCGGATTCCATATACCTCAGATCGCTCCCCCCAACTGAAACCTACAAATACCTGGGCATGGCGGAGGCGTTAGGTATCAGAGAGGCCGACATGAGGCAGTCGGTGAGGGAGCGTTTCCTTGGCCGCCTGAAGAAAGTGCTGAAAAGCCTTTTGTCGGGCGGCAATAAGGTGCGCGCCTTCAACGGTTGGGTCATGCCGGTCTTGATGTATTCCTTCGGCATACTCAGGTGGACTCAGACTGAGCTTGACGCCCTGGACAGACAAGTTCGTGCACTGCTGACCACATATCGGATGCATCACCCGCGCTCCTCGGTGATGAGGCTGTACATCCCGCGGAAGTGTGGGGGAAGAGGCCTTTTGAATGCCAAAACCCTCCACAACCGCGAGGTGTGCAGTCTCAGGGAGTACTTTCTCCACGCCGAGACGGAGATGCACCACGATGTGGTCGCAGTGGACAGGGGTCTGACGCCGCTCTCCTTGGCTAAAGAGAACTGGCGCATACCTGTGGTGCTCAGTACCAATGACCGCAGGGTTGTATGGCAAGGTAAGGAGCTTCACGGACGCTTTTATCGGGCCCTCCATGGGCCTGATGTTGACTTTGAAGCGTCCGTGGCCTGGCTGCGCTTTGGTGACCTCTTTGGGGAAACCGAAGGGTTTGTATGTGCAATTATGGACGAGGTCATGATGACGAACAATTACAGAAAATACATAGTGAAGGATGGAACGGTAGACATATGTCGGGCATGTCGCCGTCCTGGAGAAACTATCCGTCACATTGTCTCTGGTTGTTCTCATCTGGCTAACGGCGAATACTTACACAGACATAACCAAGTGGCCAGGATTATCCACCAGCAACTTGCCTTGAAATACAATCTTGTGGAATCGGAGGTACCGTACTACAAGTATGTGCCCGACCCAGTTCTTGAAAATGGTCATATCACACTGTACTGGGATCGATCTATCATTACAGACAGGACTATTGTAGCCAATAAGCCTGACATAGTGGTGATAGATCGATCAGAGCGCCGTGCAATGATTGTTGATGTTGCTGTCCCGCATGACGAGAACCTCGTGAAAGCCGAGAAAGAGAAACTCACCAAGTATCTCGACTTGGCGCACGAGGTTGTCGCCATGTGGAATGTAGACTCAGCAATCATTGTACCGATAGTCGTCACCGCTAATGGTCTTATAGCCAAGAGCCTCGACCAACATCTTTCGAGGCTCTCGTTGGGTAGCTGGGTCAAGGGCCAGATCCAGAAGGCTGTTCTCCTGGACACGGCTCGCATAGTCAGGAGGTTCCTCTCTCTGGGGCCCTGACCGCCGGTTGCTTGGACCCTGTTCCCGAAGCCGGTGGACCGCTATTTTTTATATTTTTAAATGTTTTTTTTTATAATCAAATATTTAAAAATGTAAATTATATGATTTATATGAAATAAATGTAAATAATAATAATACAAAAGTAAGGAGTAAGGGACCATCGTAATCGGCATCTGCATTGTACGTATTCGACCCATCACACAATACAAGAATTTAAAAATTCATGGTCAACATAGTTGTAGATTTAGCCTTCACGTTTTAACGGGTTGCCGCTCGAAAAAAATAGACTAGATAAAAATTTATATTTTCTTTTTTGTTAAGAAATATATCTATTGAAATTAATGCAATTAAATACGGTGACTTAAAAATGTTAAAATAAAATTAAAACATAAGTGTCTCAACTGATTTTTTAGCCAAAATCTTTGATCAAAATCATTTTTTTAGGCTGGCATGAATGAAAGAACGAGACACACGGCCTCCGTTGTTACTATCTCTCTCGGCTCGGGTTAGCCTCTGTGTAATGCGCAACAGGAAATATACTTTATCTACTTGTTATAAGGTTCATTTTCGTAAATACAAATTTTCCAAGTGATCAGTTCTGTTTGTACACACATCAAAAGTGTCTAGGGATCAACATATATTTTTGCAATAACTTTTCTCCTGATTGATATTAATTAAAATTTTCTTTAAGGATTCATCAAATAAAGTGTTTTCGTTTGTCACAGTAACGATAAACCAAGTCACCTTTGCATTAATAAAGAAATTTGCCATTTTCCTAATAAAGGGATTTTCGACATTTGAACCACTAACATTAAAGTTCGAAAAAAAGACTGAAATAACAGTTTTCTTTAAAATTTTATTGGGTAACTTAAACAATTAATAATCCGTGTTTCTACCGCGAACACTAACAACACAAGAACATCGGTTTGGCATACTCAAAATGAGTTCATCCAAATCACGCTGTGGAATGGCCGCCCATGTTCGTTGCAACAACAAAAAAAGGTCTTCTTGCCACTGGATACCCTCCATATTCGGCAGAGCTCTTCTCTGTAGCATATCCCATGCATGCTCAATCGGGTTCAAGTCTGGCGACTGAGCAGGCCAGGGCAGGACATTGATGTTAGCTGCGGCGAGAGTCTGTCTTACAACTCTTGCGGTGTGCGGTCGTGCATTATCATGCATTAACTGAAATAAGGGACCAATTTGCACTTGTAGAGGAACGATGACGTCTGATACAATCGTCTCAGCATAAATTTGAGCGTTGAGGTTGCCTCTGATCCAAATCAACTCAGTTCTTCCGCCGATCCAAATACCCGCCCATACCATGATGGTTCCACCACTATAAGGATGGACTTCCTGGCAGGATTTTAATCGCTGTTGGCGTCCAGGGGTTCTCCAGTGTCGTATACGTCTTGTATCCGATCTCATACCAAAACGAGACTCATCAGAAAAGCACACGAAACGCCATTGTTCTTCTGCCCAATTTCTGTGTTCAAGAGCCCATTGATATCGAATCCTACGATTGTGCATTGCTATAGGTGGTACCCGTAGCGGTCTACGGGAATGAAGGTTCACTTCATGCAAGCGGTTTCTGACTGTTTGGTCGCTAATTAAGTTCCCTGAAGAGTGATGAAGCCTCACGGCTAACATCATGGCGGTTATTGTTGGAGCTCTTCGAGTTAAGATTTGAATTTATCGGTCTTGTCTCCGTGTGGTGCAGCGATACCGTCCTCCATGGCGCTCAGCCACGGTACCAGTGCTTCGGTAACGTGTCCAAAGTCGACTGATAACACTCTGACTTGTATTCAGAGCTAAAGCCACAGTACGTTGCCGGGAACCAGCTTCTATCATTCCCACGGCTCTGAGCATTTCTTCCCTGCTTAAATGACGTCGCCGCTCCATAATAACGTTGGTTTTAATCAGTAGTAGGGAAACAGTAGCACTAATAATGTCTTCAATGCGTTGTATGTTTTTATAGGGAAAATATTGACAGCTGATTTTCATCTTTTACTCGAATTTGATTAACAGTTCCTGATTCAAATTATGAAATGCACCAAAAAGGATCCATATAAATTTATAAAATGATAAATTTATTACAAAGCCACATCTCAATCTCAAGAAATCCGCATAAAAATGCTTGATCCCTAGACACTTTTGATGTGTTTATATTAAGTTCATGGTTCCAGCCACAAGTTCCAGCTCCGCTAGGAGTAAGGGTGGAACCACATTTGTAAGGATCGATTCAGATTTTGCCTACACAAAACTGTCATTTTCCATACATTCGTGTACTACGCGTTCGTTTAAAGTTGAGCCCTGCACCATAGAGTAAAGTAATCGACGTAGTCGTAATTCCTAGTTCCATGCCGACAGTACGGACACAGTATAGGATATGCAGTAGTTTGACAACTTTGATCTAGTGGTACTACGCGTTACAAATTTCCCCTAGCTCTCTCGCGCTTCCCAGCACCGCACCTCGTCCTCAAGTCAGACCCATAGTAAACCGCTCGCGAAGCACCACTTATTAAGAGGATTGTCTAGTTGAAAATTTTCATACAAAAAGTGACAAAAAGCGATAACGTTTTGCTACCCGTAAATGTTGTCCAATGTTCATAATTTTTTGAAATGTTGCAGATACAATGAAAAACTATGCCCGTACGTTTTAATTTTAAAGAAATATTGCTTATGTTAAAAGTTATTAGTGACTAAATATCCATATTTTTGACTAAAAAACTTCCTCGACTAATTTTATTTTTTTAAATTTAACTAAACTGAAATACTAAAAAAATGAAACGTACGAGCCTAGATTAAGGTGTACTGAATCTAATGAGACCAAAATTGTCTAATTTTGTAAACGTTTAGGGGGGTAAAAACGTTATGACCCGAAACAATATTTCAAGAATAAAATTTAGGCAAATAACTCCTGGACTTGCAACTCTCTCTATTGCACGATGCGGGTCGGGCAGCGAAGCGTTGTGAAACAGATAGCATTTTGGAAAATACCTACTCGCGTCGCGTTTCGTCACTAGACACTACTCTTAAAAACAAATTTCAAATTCAAATTATTTATTTGCACAGATTGAGTAGTACAATGGTGTTACATTATATTAAAAATCCTTACAATCTGCTGGATAGGCATGCAAAAATAATATTTAATAATAATTCTTATTCTAAGTTTACGTATTAAAAGTTCAATTTTATTTATTAAATTGAACTTTGGATATTAGGAGTTTTGGTAGGATTGGTAAAAAAAAAAACAAAGATTGTTGTATATCGTAAAGCATTACAATAATAAACACTTTTTTATATATTTTTTATTATCTATACCAATTCGAATTCAATATTCATATTTAAGACAGGCCAGCTAGTACTTAATAAATAAAACAATAGAATATAAACTATTATTCGGCATGTGATGATACACAGCATCTGTGAGATCACGTGGTACTTCCCTTTTAATCCTTCGACCAATCAGAGGGACCTGTAAAGCTATCAGCCAATCATTAGACACTTCCGTTTGTTGTTTGTCACGTGGTCACAGGTATGGCGGCGCTCGCCGCGCTTTGCTCATAGCGTCGTTACTTCCCGGTTTGAAAAAACGTTTTCACCGAAAATTATTTTAGAATCAGTGAAATTATTTTAGTGTAATTGCTGTAAATAAATAAATTCTAAAATAGTGAATTTGAGTGTAATTACCGTAAAGTTTCGGTTAATGTGTGTTTTATCGGACTTCTAAACGTAATTATGGACAATTCCTGTGTGGATAACGTGACACACATCGCCGCGTGGCATCGTTACCACTGCCGCGGGCGCCAAGGCTGGCGCTTCTACCAGAAGCCAGCGTTATGCAGCGTCGTCAGGACGCTACGGATCACGAGTCCATTAATTTTGGATCGTAGGGTTAGTCACCGACGTAAAGTGAGGTAAAAGGGAGAAATCTCGGTAAGTCACCCAGTTTTTCTTCTATATATGGAGTCTGGTCAGCTGAGTCAGCACATTGACCGACATTTTTGAGGAGCAATGTTTTTCTCGTGTTGTGTAACCGGCTCCGCCGATAGGGTTTAGTGATAATACACACAGTTTTGTGCGTGCACGCTACCGTCACTTTCATTCGCAGCGAGCGTAGCTATACTCCTATGTATACTTTCTTTATGTCGCGCGCTCTGTGCCGCCGCCATTATCTATTTCGTCTGTTGCTATACCAGCGCAGATACTGCCAGCGCTGTGACTAGTACGAATATACGATGGGTATGAGTAACTTTTTGCCTCATCCTGGTAATATCGAATAACTAAATGAAATTGAAATTGAAAGAATCGAGGCTTAGTTTATATTAACACTTGAAATAGAAAGATACAAAAATACCTCGTGCGTACTCAGAGCTTTTCTTGCTTGTAATTTTACAAAAATTGGTGATGCTACACAGGCCTTAAAGACCCTTTAAAACTTTGATCGTAAATTGTACTTGCCACTATCTTAACCTCCCTCGACAATATTTCAATATTTGTGATACGATATGATACGATTTGGAATACGATACGTTTCCCTGGATAGATGCTTAGTTTAAGCATTACAGGGGGGGGGGGGCAGTAACTGAATAATATGTAACGGTATTTCAACCGATTCCTGGCAAAACCGGCATGCATCTATGCCCTAGAGCTTGACGATATACATTGTGTCTTAACCACAGTGACCGGACCCGTCAAAGTTCTCGCTGGACTGTATTTATTTATTTATTTAGTACCAGTAATATAAAAACAATTTTAGAAAGATATAAAGGACGTGCACAAGGACAGCTTATCTCTAAAGAAGAGATTTCTTCCAGAAGCCCTCGAATGTGAGAACAGTGAGAACATACAGAGGTAGGTAGGTACTAAAGACTTATCTTTAAAAATTATTAAATGGCTACAGATAATACAATACATATTAAATTAAAATACTAATATATAATATACTTGATATTATAATAATTAAGTATACAATTTATACTACATATATACTTAATAAATAGTAATAATAATATAATAATAATAATAATATACTATATATAATACATAATATACTATATATTATATAGGAAAAGAAAAACAAAAATACCGGGCATATTAAAGATGAAATTAGGAGGAAAGATAATGCTGCTTCAGTTTCGACTTAAAAACAGCAACAGATGGACTGTTGCGGATATTTTCAGGAAGAGAATTCCAGAGGCGCGCTGCAGTTACCGCAAACGATCTTGCGAAGAAAATGGTGTTGCTGTGGGGCACTTTTAGTATTTTCAACTCGACGCAGGATCGGAATGGTCTGGCTCGCGGAGGAGCATCCAGAAAATACTCACGTAAATATCCTGGTGAAGAAAACTTAAAAATTTTGAATATTAAGGTTAAAATGTGAGCATTCCGGCGAAGTCGAATAGGGAGCCACTTCAGTTGACGACGGAACTCAGATATATGATCGAATTTGCGCAGTCCGAAAATAAAACGGATGCACAAATTCTGAAGTCGATCTAATTTATCAAGTAGCTCTTCAGTTGCATCTAGATAGCAAACATCAGCATAGTCAATGAGAGGAAGGAGAAGAGATTGTGCTAGCATTATTTTAGTGCGTAAAGGCAAGAAACTTTGAAGTCTCCGGAGGGAATGTATGGAATAGTGCAAACGTCTACTCACCTCATTGATATGAGCGGACCAAGAAAAGTTAACGTCAAAAATTAAACCCAAGTTTCTAGCTTTGTCAGAGAGGGGTATAGGTATATCGTCGTAAAGAATGTGAGGTAAAGTATTAAAATTAACTTTACAGCGCATTCTGCTGCTACCAATAATGAGAGCTTGAGATTTTGTAGGATTGACAAGCAGGCCAAATGACGCTGCCCATTCCTTAATTCGAGTAAGGTCAATGTTAATAGCATCCACTGCAGATGGAAGTTCGGATAATGCCACGTGCCTATAAAGCTGCAGATCATCGGCATAGAGATGGTAGTGTGAAGAAATTACTTTAGAGATTTCGTTTATAAAAACAGAAAACAATAAAGGAGATAGCACACCGCCTTGGGGTACACCAGCTGAGAGATCAGCCCAGTCCGAAGAGGCTTCGTCGGTGCTGATTCTCTGCCGGCGACCACGAAGATAGGACTTAAACCAGTCAATCACGGAATGAGAAACATTAAGAGAGCGAAGGATAGCTAGCATTACATCGAAATCAACTGAATTAAAAGCGTTACTGAAGTCAAGAAGTACAAGAACAGTAAGCTTCTTACTATCCATAGCAAATCGAATATCTTCAGTTACTTTGAGCAATGCGGTTGAGGTACTGTGAAAGGGACGGAAACCAGACTGGAGAGGGCTTAGAAGATTATTGCGAGATAAATATGTTGAAATTTGCTTGAACACTAAGTTTTCTAAAATTTTAGACAGAGTGGGAAGGATAGAGATGGGACGGTATTGAGAGAAAGATGTGGGGTTAGGTGATTTAGGTAATGGAATAACATTAGCCATTTTCCACGCAGTAGGAAAATGGCTTGACATTAATGAGAAGTTCAGGATGTGAGTGATGACAGGTAATACGTAGTCGATTACTAAAAGAAGCATATCACGACTAATACCATCATCACCCACTGCTTTGGAAGTAATTGATAGGATACCTCTCCTAACGTCGCCCTCCGTGATACTAGTGAAAATAAAAGGATCACAATTAGGTGGGGCTAAATCGTACAGTTTGCGAAGCAAGGAATTTTTGCTACTGTCAGCTATTCTGACAGGGGGCGTAGAGAAGTGTTGGTTCAGTGAGTTCAAGTCAACGGATTGACTTAAAACTTGAGATGATTTACCCACACCCAGTGATTTTAAAAAACTCCAAGTCTGAGTTGGAGAGAAGTGTTCGATAGATGAATGTATGTAACCTTAGAGAATGACTTGTTGGAGTATCTCGATAAGAGGTTAAGCAGTTAATGAATTAATGAAACCTATGGTACTTAAACCCATATTGAATGATGGAGACTACTTTGTTAGCTTTAATAAGGCCATGGCCGGCATTTGTAATGCTTTGCTAGCCGAACGTATCTATGTTCAATGTGAACAAAATCTGTAACTTTTTGTTGAGTGGTTGCTTTTTCGATCGTAATACACAAAGCCAAAATTTGGAATGCCGTTCCGGTTTCCATTTTCTCTATAACCACTAAACTATAATTTGGGTGCCTTTAAAACAAAAGTGAATAGGCATCTTCTAGGCAAGCGCGCTTCTTCTCGGGGTGCATCCTCACTTGCCATCAGCTGCCATGGCATTCGGGGATCTGCGTAAGATACCTCTGAGTTACAAATATCTTTTTGAATTTGATAATGATCAAGTGATCAGAGTTACAATTGCGGTTGTAAGTCATGAATAAGTAACATAAATAAAAATAAAAACTTTTGGGGATCTGCGTAAGATACCTCCGAGTTACAAATATCTTTTTGAATACGATGACGATCAAGTGATCATAGTTACAGTTGTGGTTGTAAGTCATGAGTAAGTTACATAAATAAAAATAAAAACTTTTGTGGGGATCTGCGTAAGATACCTCCTAGTTACGAATATCTTTTTAAATTCGATGATGATTTCATTGTGTCATGAATAAGTTACATAAATAAGATAAAAACTTCTTGGGGATCTGCGTAAGATACCTTAGAGTTACAAATATCTTTTTGAATTCGATGATCAGTTGATCATGGTTACAGTTGTGGTTGTAAGTCCTAAATAAGTTACATAAATACTAATAAAAACTTTTGTGGGTATCTGCGTAAGATACCTCCTAGTTACGAACATCTTTTTGAATTCGATGATGATTTCATTGTAAGTCATGAATAAGTTACATAAATAAGATAAAAACTTCTTGGCGATCTGCGTAAGATACCTTAGATATACAAATATCTTTTTGAATTCGATGACGAGCATGGTGATCATGGTGACAGTTGTGGTTGTAAGTCCTAAATAAGTTACATAAATACTAGTAAAAACTTGTGGGGATCTGCGTAAGATACCTCCGAGTTACAGATATCTTTTTGAATTTGACGATGATCAAGTGAATATGGTTAAAGTTGCAGTTGTATATATAAGAAAATGTGTGGAGTGGACAGGTGGGTCCGTTGTCGGCCAATGACTCGCTGCCATCGCAGCTCGAGTTTTTCGGAGGCTGCCTCTGAGCGTATCGGAGGCAATGGTAGTTGCTTTGGGCTCCGAAGGCCCTTCTCTATATAAGGGAATGCGACTACCATTTACCTCCTAACTTATACTTATACTTATTCTTGTCCAGTTTGCTCCCATATCCTGCCTAGCTTTGAAACCACCAAATTCATGAGGGTCAGTTGCTGTTGCGACAGGTGGTATGAATATGTGGGTCCAACTTTGGTATTTGCGCTGGATAAGGTTGGAAAGAAATGTCAAGAGCCAGTTTAATAATCGAACGATCTATCCTGTCTTTTCACGCTGGAATACGGCAAATCAACTCTAATGCCGCCAGTACCTCAAAAACATGACTCATAAAAAGCAACGAATCTTTTGAGAATGTTTAAAGGAAAGGACAACACAACAGGTGCCTCGCGGTCATTTCAACCCGAGTTTTACTGGGGCTGCCTCTGAGCGTATCGGAGGCAGTGGCAGTTGCTTAGGGCTCCGAAGGCCCTTTCTCAATGTAATGACGAGAATGTGACTGCCATTTACCTCCTAACCTACTCTTGTCTAATCTATTCGCGGGTTTAAAACCCCGGATAGTAAAGGCATGTACTGCAGATGATAGACCAAAAGAGAAATTTTTGAATCTGGTGATCTAAAATCAGAACAGGAGAGTGCAGGTTCTTTCCGACAATGTGTCTCACCAAGGAAAGACCATAGCCCGAACATACCTATTTCCAACCTAGAGCGTCTCTATAAAGACAAGATATCACATAGCCTTCTGAAAACCACTGGATGGTAAAGTTGGATATTTCATCAATATATTTTAATCTGGGCGTCATGTAGTCTTAACGGTGATTCCTTCGACGGTTTTACAAATATCCAAAAGACTGATGCGAAAGCACTTTGTAAAAAGTTATTAATATATATATATATATATATATATATATATGTCGAAGATTAAAATTAGTGATTATTAATTAAAGCGCCATCTATTATGAAACAGTCGTACTACACAATATTGTAAAGCGCCATCTATCGGGCATTCATTGTACTAAGTTTATTCAATCACTCAATTGATTCTAAAGCGCCCTCTATATGAGGTATTGTTTTACTAAGTTTATTGAGTCACTCAATTGACTCAACAGCGCCCTCTATAAGCAAACTAAGCTATTGTTTGTACTAAGTATTCAATCAGTCAATTGACTCGACAGCGCCCTCTATAGCGAACTCAGGTATTGTTTGTGCACTTTATTTAATTGCTCAATTGACTCAATAGTCAACTGACATCCTTTCAAACCTGGATGGAGTTGGTGGGCCGGTGGTGATGGTTTAAAAGTAGGGCTGGTGCCCAACAGACAGTTCAGTTATCATTTAGTCATCAGACAGTTATAGTACAGTGCAGTTATCGTTGAGAATTTGGTAGAGCATGGTCTCCCAGTCACGCCGCGCCGCGCCAAACCCATCGTTCGCTATATAGTGCTTCTATTTACTTAGTTATTTACAAAGTGTTTAAAGTGATATCTGTGTGACCCACTGTGTGTTAATTTAATTCTACAAAGTGTAAATATTGTGATTTGTGTGCAATATATTATGTGATCTGCTTCTTGTGTTTATTTGCCCGAGTACCCACAACTATGAATTCAGATCAAGAGGAAGAACATGCCCACGATAATGAGGTGCCTCCTCGGCCTCCGTTATCAGAAGTGGGATCGCCTCGGGCTCCAGAGAAGCCTAATGATTTACTGAGTGGATTACTAGAGTTACAAAATCAAAACATGAAACAGTTAATCGAGGCGATCAAACTACCCTCCGAACCGAAATTATCGCTGCCTGAATTTAATCCTGAACACAAAGATACGGATCCACGAGCATGGTGCTCCACGGTAGACCTTTGTATGTCTGAGAAGCCTCTACAGGGCGGCGCGCTTGTGATTGCTTTGAGTAAGGCGATGAAAGGAACTGCATCTACGTGGTTATCGCAAGTATCTTACGCAGGTATTACTTGGGACCAGTTTAAGGACATTTTCTTAGCGAGATTCGACATTAGTGAAACAAAAGCTGCAACCTTAATTAATTTGAATAATACTCGTCCAAAAGAAAACGAGTGTCTAGCTGCATACGGAAGTCGTTTGATGTCGACAATTATGACTACATGGAAAAATCTTAACACTGAGGAGATAGCGGTGTCATATGTTCTCGCCCATTTAGCGCGATTTGATACTCGCTTGCAGAGACTGGCCTTCACTACCGATATCACCACTCGTAACAAGTTACAACAAGAATTGATGGCGTTTTCTATTTTAAAACGAAAAAGTAACGAAAATGAAGTACCCTCATGTTCTGAGAATAAAAGATTCAAACCTACAACATCAAAAGACTTCCGCTGTAATTTCTGCGGGATCCTGGGCCATAAGGCAGCATTTTGTAGAAAGAAGAAATATCGAGAAAATCTGGCAAAGAAATTTCAACCCAACTCTGACAAGATTTCCAAATTAAGCAAATCAGTGGTTTGTTTCCGATGTGGCCAGCGGGGCCACGTATCAACCTTATGTGACCTTCCTTCATCAAGCGGCGGCGGCGCCGGCCGATTCAGCGGCAGCGCGCGCGGCGCAGCGGGCGGCGACGCAGCGGGCGGCGGCAGCGGTCCTGGGGCGTCCGAGCGGCGACGCGTGGATACATGCGAGATTCGCCCGGTCACTGGTCGGTTAAATCAATCAGGTCAGTCGTTTTTATTTTGTTATGATTCTGGTGCCGAATGCTCTCTCGTCAAAGAAAGTGTTGCGAATAAATTATCGGGTGTGCGTCATAATAAAGTCGTTAACATTACCGGTATTGGAAATTCAAGTGTTGATTGTAAATTGCAAATTTTAAGTAAGGTTACGATTGATGGACACAGTTTAGAAATTTTATTTCACGTTATATCAGATGAATCTTTACATTTTGATATTATGATAGGTCGTGATATTTTAAAGCTAGGGTTTTCAATTACGATGACTGAGGATAGTTTTTCTATTTCAAAGAGTAAGATTGTTGATGAATGTAGTATTTCTAATCCGGATACTGATTTTACGAATATTGATACGGATATACCAGCTGAGGATAGACCGCGACTTCTATCATTGCTTAAAGAATATTCAAATGCTTTTATTAACGGATTACCGCGTTCAAGAATCACAACCGGAGAACTAAAGATTCGTTTAGTAGATCCTAGTAAAACGGTTCAACGTCGTCCTTACCGCCTTTCGCCTGATGAGCGGCAAGTAGTTCGTGATAAAATTAATGAAATGTTAGATGCGGGTATTATCCAACCTAGTTGTTCACCTTTTTCGAGTCCTATAATATTAGTTAAAAAACGAGACGGTACAGAGCGATAATGTGTGGATTATCGAGAACTAAATAGCAACACCGTTCCTGATCGCTTTCCTTTACCTATTATTTCAGATCAAATCGCACGCTTATGTGGTGCTAATTATTTTACGTGTCTAGACTGTGCTAGTGGGTTTAACCAAATTAAAGTCCATCCAGATAGCGTTGAGCTTACTGCATTTGTAACACCGGACGGTCAATTTGAATATCTTACAATGCCGTTTGGTTTACGCAATGCACCCAGCGTTTTCCAACGTTCAGTCACTCAGGCACTTGGTGACTTAGTTCATTCGTATGTTATAATTTACATCGATGATGTTATGATCCCATCACAAGACGTTGATCAGGGTCTCGAAAGATTACGTACAGTTCTTGACATTTTAACCAAATGTGGGTTTTCTCTAAAACTTTCGAAGTGTTCTTTTCTCAAACGTAAGGTCGAATATCTTGGCTATGAGATATCTGCAGGACAAGTTAAGCCAAATCCTGGTAAAGTTAAAGCGCTTACAGATTTATCTCCCCCTGAAACTGTCCAACAATTAAAGCAATTTATTGGACTTGCTTCTTATTTTCGAAAATTTATTCCAAATTTTTCGAAAGTAATGAAACCTCTTTTCTCTTTGACGACTGGTAAAGGTAAACTTAATTGGAAACCAGAGCATGAAAAGATTCGCCAGCAAATTATCGCGATTTTAAGCGACAAACCCGTACTGATGATTTTTAACCCTGACTATCCCATAGAGTTGCACACGGACGCCAGCGCTGATGGCTACGGTGCCATTCTTTTTCAAAAAGTTGACGGTGTCTTGCGTGTAGTAGAATACTTTAGCAAACGTACCACCAGTCCAGAGTCTAGATACCACTCTTATGAGCTGGAGACTCTAGCGGTCGTTAATGCCATAAAACATTTTAGGCATTACTTGCAAGGTCGCAAGTTCACTGTGTTCACAGATTGTCAATCCTTAAAAATGTCTCGTAACAAGATAGATTTAACCCCCCGAGTCCACAGGTGGTGGGCTTTCTTACAGGCTTTTGAGTTCGATATTGTGTATAGAGAAGGCAAAAGGATGAACCATGTAGATTTTCTGTCTAGAAATCACCTTCACGAGCCTTCTGCTCCAGTTAAGCCGGTTACGTTAAATAAGGTAGAACAGAAACGTGTAGACATAGCGACTCTGTCCGATAATTGGTTACTTGCAGAGCAAGAACGCGATCCCGAAATTCAAATGCTCGTTAATAAGATTAAAACCGACGAACTACCTAAAGAGATAGCTAAAACCTACGAACTGCGTTCAGGTGTTTTGTTTCGTAAAGTACAACGAAATGGTCGTACTCGTTGTTTACCGATAGTGCCTAGGGCGTTCCGCTGGTCTGTTGTTAATCAGGTGCACGAGTCTATCGTACACTTAGGCTGGGAGAAGACACTTGAGAAGGTCTTTGAACACTATTGGTTTGAAAAGATCTCTAAATTTGTTCGAAAATTTGTTGAAAATTGTATGACGTGTAGACTTTCGAAAACTAGTTCCGGAAAAGTACAGGCAGAGTTACACCCTATACCAAAAATAAGTGTCCCCTGGCACACGGTCCACGTGGACATTACAGGAAAATTAAGCGGCAAAAGTGACCGAAAAGAGTATGTGATAGTACACATTGACGCGTTTACTAAATTTGTTCTTTTGAACCACACCGTGCGTATCGACGCTAAAAATGCGATCGAAGCTCTTAAAGCAAGTGTTTCGTTGTTCGGGTCGCCAGTTCGTGTCATTGCAGACCAGGGTAGATGTTTCTCTAGTAAAGAGTATAGGGAGTTTTGCGATTCGCACAATATTAAATTACACCTCATAGCTACTGGCTCCAGCAGAGCCAATGGCCAAGTAGAGCGTGTGATGAGTACTTTAAAAGGAATGCTTACTGCGGTAGAGACAAGTGAGCGTTCGTGGCAAGACGCACTTGGTGAAGTACAACTTGCTATCAATTGTACAATCAATCGTGTGACAAAGTCGAGTCCTTTAGAACTTCTAATAGGGCGTGTAGCAAGACCGTTGTCATTATTGAGTCCTGATGATAACGAGGTTGAAATAGATCTTTCTGACGTAAGAGAGCAGGCGGTCCAGAACATAACTAAAAATTCAAATTATGATAAAGTTAGGTTTGATGCAACTAAAGCTAAAGTTGTAAGGTTTAATGTTGACGATTATGTTTTGTTGAAAAATGAAGAACGCAACCAGACTAAACTTGATCCTAAGTTTAAGGGACCTTTTAAGGTTATTGAAATTCTTGATGGTGACAGATATGTTTTGAAATCTTTAACTGGTAACCGTACTTACAAGTACGCGCACGACAGGCTCCGAAGGTTGCCTGAATGTGAAGTTCCCTTAGAGTTGGATAACGATAGTGACGAGTATGTTGATGATGAAGCTTAAACGTACACATTGGCTAGGCGTAGCTGCAGACATCGGACGTGTCGCTTCCAAACTTTGTATTGGTGTAATGAGCGTCCGACTATGTGGTGAAACCTGGGTCTCAGTGGAGACTACTTTTGGCAACTTGGTGTTGCTTGGGTCTCAGTGGAGACTACTTTTGGCAACTTGGTGTTGCTTGGGTCTCAGTGGAGACTACTTTTGGCAACTTGGTGTTGCTTGGGTCTCAGTGGAGACTACTTTTGGCAACTTGGTGTTGCTTGGGTCTCAGTGGAGACTACTTTTGGCAACTTGGTGTTGCTTGGGTCTCAGTGGAGACTACTTTTGGCAACTTGGTGTTGCTTGGGTCTCAGTGGAGACTACTTTTGGCAACTTGGTGTTGCTTGGGTCTCAGTGGAGACTACTTTTGGCAACTTGGTGTTGCTTGGGTCTCAGTGGAGACTACGTTTGGCAACTTGGTGTTGCTTGGGTCTCAGTGGAGACTACGATTGGCAACTTGGTGTTGCTCGGGTCTCGTGGAGACTACTGTGTTGGCCTTTGTGGCCGGGGTCTCTGATGAGACTACTGTGTTGGCCTAGGGTGGCCGGGGTCTCTGATGAGACTACAGTTTTTGGTTGAATCACACATTGTGGTGTTAACCTGGGTGACCAATGGTCGCTACTTATGCGCTGCATGTGGCAGTTGGGCCAAGATGTACGATTAAGCAATTTTTGATTCCTTTAATGGATGGTATAGTACTATGGTGTACTGATATGCAACTGTTACTTTGATCGATTTTGATTAATTTTGATTAATGGGAACTTTTCATTTGGTCAAATGATTTTGATTACAATTAATTGTGTACAGATGAGTGACATTGCTTTATTTTAAATAACATGTCAGGTAGGCCGAACCTTGTAGCTAAGGTGCCTCAAAGGTTTCTTTTCGTTGTCGACAGATACGCTGCCACACGGGGACGTGTGATTGTCAGTTCTGGCCGTGTCGAAGATTAAAATTAGTGATTATTAATTAAAGCGCCATCTATTATGAAACAGTCGTACTACACAATATTGTAAAGCGCCATCTATCGGGCATTCATTGTACTAAGTTTATTCAATCACTCAATTGATTCTAAAGCGCCCTCTATATGAGGTATTGTTTTACTAAGTTTATTGAGTCACTCAATTGACTCAACAGCGCCCTCTATAAGCAAACTAAGCTATTGTTTGTACTAAGTATTCAATCAGTCAATTGACTCGACAGCGCCCTCTATAGCGAACTCAGGTATTGTTTGTGCACTTTATTTAATTGCTCAATTGACTCAATAGTCAACTGACATCCTTTCAAACCTGGATGGAGTTGGTGGGCCGGTGGTGATGGTTTATAAGTAGGGCTGGTGCCCAACAGACAGTTCAGTTATCATTTAGTCATCAGACAGTTATAGTACAGTGCAGTTATCGTTGAGAATTTGGTAGAGCATGGTCTCCCAGTCACGCCGCGCCGCGCCAAACCCATCGTTCGCTATATAGTGCTTCTATTTACTTAGTTATTTACAAAGTGTTTAAAGTGATATCTGTGTGACCCACTGTGTGTTAATTTAATTCTACAAAGTGTAAATATTGTGATTTGTGTGCAATATATTATGTGATCTGCTTCTTGTGTTTATTTGCCCGAGTACCCACAACTATGAATTCAGATCAAGAGGAAGAACATGCCCACGATAATGAGGTGCCTCCTCGGCCTCCGTTATATATATATATATATATATAACGGAGGCCGAGGAGGCACCTCATTATCGTGGGCATGTTCTTCCTCTTGATCTGAATTCATAGTTGTGGGTACTCGGGCAAATAAACGCGAGAAGCTGATTACATGATTTATTGCACTGCACACAATATTTAAAAGTTTGTAGAATTAACACACAGTAGTTCAAAACACAATTACTTTAAATACTTTGTAAATAGCTAGGTAAATAGAAGCACTATATAGCGAACGATGGGTTTGGCGCGGCGCGGCGTGACTGGGAGACCATGCTCTACCAAATTCTCAACGATAACTGCACTGTACTATAACTGTCTGATGACTAAATGATAACTGAACTGTCTGTTGGGCACCAGCCCTACTTATAAACCATCACCACCGGCCCACCAACTCCATCCAGGTTTGAAAGGATGTCAGTTGACTATTGAGTCAATTGAGCAATTAAATAAAGTGCACAAACAATACCTGAGTTCGCTATAGAGGGCGCTGTCGAGTCAATTGACTGATTGAATACTTAGTACAAACAATAGCTTAGTTTGCTTATAGAGGGCGCTGTTGAGTCAATTGAGTGACTCAATAAACTTAGTAAAACAATACCTCATATAGAGGGCGCTTTAGAATCAATTGAGTGATTGAATAAACTTAGTACAATGAATGCCCGATAGATGGCGCTTTACAATATTGTGTAGTACGACTGTTTCATAATAGATGGCGCTTTAATTAATAATCACTAATTTTAATCTTCGACACGGCCAGAACTGACAATCACACGTCCCCGTGTGGCAGCGTATCTGTCGACAACGAAAAGAAACCTTTGAGGCACCTTAGCTACAAGGTTCGGCCTACCTGACATGTTATTTAAAATAAAGCAATGTCACTCATCTGTACACAATTAATTGTAATCAAAATCATTTGACCAAATGAAAAGTTCCCATTAATCAAAATTAATCAAAATCGATCAAAGTAACAGTTGCATATCAGTACACCATAGTACTATACCATCCATTAAAGGAATCAAAAATTGCTTAATCGTACATCTTGGCCCAACTGCCACATGCAGCGCATAAGTAGCGACCATTGGTCACCCAGGTTAACACCACAATGTGTGATTTAACCAAAAACTGTAGTCTCATCAGAGACCCCGGCCACCCTAGGCCAACACAGTAGTCTCATCAGAGACCCCGGCCACAAAGGCCCCGGCCACAAAGGCCCAACACCGTAGTCTCCACGAGACCCGAGCAACACCAAGTTGCCAATCGTAGTCTCCACTGAGACCCAAGCAACACCAAGTTGCCAAACGTAGTCTCCACTGAGACCCAAGCAACACCAAGTTGCCAAAAGTAGTCTCCACTGAGACCCAAGCAACACCAAGTTGCCAAAAGTAGTCTCCACTGAGACCCAAGCAACACCAAGTTGCCAAAAGTAGTCTCCACTGAGACCCAAGCAACACCAAGTTGCCAAAAGTAGTCTCCACTGAGACCCAAGCAACACCAAGTTGCCAAAAGTAGTCTCCACTGAGACCCAAGCAACACCAAGTTGCCAAAAGTAGTCTCCACTGAGACCCAAGCAACACCAAGTTGCCAAAAGTAGTCTCCACTGAGACCCAAGCAACACCAAGTTGCCAAAAGTAGTCTCCACTGAGACCCAGGTTTCACCACATAGTCGGACGCTCATTACACCAATACAAAGTTTGGAAGCGACACGTCCGATGTCTGCAGCTACGCCTAGCCAATGTGTACGTTTGAGCTTCATCATCAACATACTCGTCACTATCGTTATCCAACTCTAAGGGAACTTCACATTCAGGCAACCTTCGGAGCCTGTCGTGCGCGTACTTGTAAGTACGGTTACCAGTTAAAGATTTCAAAACATATCTGTCACCATCAAGAATTTCAATAACCTTAAAAGGTCCCTTAAACTTAGGATCAAGTTTAGTCTGGTTGCGTTCTTCATTTTTCAACAAAACATAATCGTCAACATTAAACCTTACAACTTTAGCTTTAGTTGCATCAAACCTAACTTTATCATAATTTGAATTTTTAGTTATGTTCTGGACCGCCTGCTCTCTTACGTCAGAAAGATCTATTTCAACCTCGTTATCATCAGGACTCAATAATGACAACGGTCTTGCTACACGCCCTATTAGAAGTTCTAAAGTACTCGACTTTGTCACACGATTGATTGTACAATTGATAGCAAGTTGTACTTCACCAAGTGCGTCTTGCCACGAACGCTCACTTGTCTCTACCGCAGTAAGCATTCCTTTTAAAGTACTCATCACACGCTCTACTTGGCCATTGGCTCTGCTGGAGCCAGTAGCTATGAGGTGTAATTTAATATTGTGCGAATCGCAAAACTCCCTATACTCTTTACTAGAGAAACATCTACCCTGGTCTGCAATGACACGAACTGGCGACCCGAACAACGAAACACTTGCTTTAAGAGCTTCGATCGCATTTTTAGCGTCGATACGCACGGTGTGGTTCAAAAGAACAAATTTAGTAAACGCGTCAATGTGTACTATCACATACTCTTTTCGGTCACTTTTGCCGCTTAATTTTCCTGTAATGTCCACGTGGACCGTGTGCCAGGGGACACTTATTTTTGGTATAGGGTGTAACTCTGCCTGTACTTTTCCGGAACTAGTTTTCGAAAGTCTACACGTCATACAATTTTCAACAAATTTTCGAACAAATTTAGACATCTTTTCAAACCAATAGTGTTCAAAGACCTTCTCAAGTGTCTTCTCCCAGCCTAAGTGTACGATAGACTCGTGCACCTGATTAACAACAGACCAGCGGAACGCCCTAGGCACTATCGGTAAACAACGAGTACGACCATTTCGTTGTACTTTACGAAACAAAACACCTGAACGCAGTTCGTAGGTTTTAGCTATCTCTTTAGGTAGTTCGTCGGTTTTAATCTTATTAACGAGCATTTGAATTTCGGGATCGCGTTCTTGCTCTGCAAGTAACCAATTATCGGACAGAGTCGCTATGTCTACACGTTTCTGTTCTACCTTATTTAACGTAACCGGCTTAACTGGAGCAGAAGGCTCGTGAAGGTGATTTCTAGACAGAAAATCTACATGGTTCATCCTTTTGCCTTCTCTATACACAATATCGAACTCAAAAGCCTGTAAGAAAGCCCACCACCTGTGGACTCGGGGGGTTAAATCTATCTTGTTACGAGACATTTTTAAGGATTGACAATCTGTGAACACAGTGAACTTGCGACCTTGCAAGTAATGCCTAAAATGTTTTATGGCATTAACGACCGCTAGAGTCTCCAGCTCATAAGAGTGGTATCTAGACTCTGGACTGGTGGTACGTTTGCTAAAGTATTCTACTACACGCAAGACACCGTCAACTTTTTGAAAAAGAATGGCACCGTAGCCATCAGCACTGGCGTCCGTGTGCAACTCTATGGGATAATCAGGGTTGAAAATCATCAGTACGGGTTTGTCAATTTTATCACGAACTAACTGCCGCTCATCAAGCGAAAGACGGTAAGGACGACGTTGAACCGTTTTACTAGGATCTACTAAACGAATCTTTAGTTCTCCGGTTGTAATTCTTGAACGCGATAATCCGTTAATAAAAGCATCTGAATATTCGTTAAGCAATGACCATAGTCGCGGTCTATCCTCAGCTGGTATATCCGTATCAATATTCGTAAAATCAATATCCGAATTAGAAATACTACATTCATCAACAATCTTACACTTTGAAATAGAAAAAGTAACCGCAGTCATCGTAATTGAAAAACCAAGCTTTAAAATATCACGACCTATCATAATATCGAAATGTAAAAACTCATCTGATATCACGTGAAACAAGATTTCTAAACTATATCCATCAATCGTAATCGTTACTTAAAATTTGCAATTTACTATCAACACTTGAATTTCCACGGTAATATTTAAGACTTTATTATAACGCACACACGATAACCTATTAGCAACACTTTCTTTGATGAGAGAGCATTTGGCACCAGAATCATAACAAAATGAAAATGACCGACCTGATTGATTTAATCGACCGGTGACCGGGCGAATCTCGCATGTATCCACGCGTCGCCGCTCAGACGCCCCAGGACTGCTGCTGCCGGCCGCATGCGCCGCACGCACTGCCGCCGACATTGCCGGCGCCACTGCCGATAAGTGACATGTGCAGAAGCACCGCGCTGGTATCCAATTGCACGAAGTATTCACATGAAAATAAAAAAAATCATTGTTAAGGTACATTCAAACTTCCTAAAGTACTTAACTGCAAACGAAGTACCCACATGTAAATAATAATCATTGTTTAAGTAGGTACCTGCAAACTTTTGCATTAATCAGTGGGTGAACGGGTACGTTCAAGTTTCATTGAATCTAACTAACAACTTATAATTGTAATTTTAATGTCTAAACTGAATATCATAAAAAGGGAATTTAAAATAACCTAAAATTCTTAAATATTCAGAGATGGGAATCGAATGTTAAAAAGCTCTGTCTAACTCTTCAACAACTCGTAGGTACTACATTAATACACACAACTAAGCGTATCGCCCTACGCATGGGCTTAAGACAACGAAATAATAAAGAGATTAAAAAATAGAATCACTAAACATTGGAACGATACAATGACTCACCGTACAATCCAGTAGTGCTTTATAGTGGGTATACGATCATTTCAAAGCGGTAGCAATACACCAGAATTCCTTAGTGGTAAGATTTTTCCACACAGTCATAATCGTTGACATCAAACAACTTCCATACGCAGCTAGACACTCGTTTTCTTTCGGACCACTATTATTCAAATTAATTAAGGTTGCAGCTGTAGTTTCATTATTGTCAAATCACACTAGGGAAATGTCCTTAAACTGGTCCCAAGTAATACCGTACGCCGGTAAACGGAAACTTGCAAAAGCCACGTAGATGCAGTTCCTTTGATCGCCTTACTCAAAGCAATCATAAGCGCACAACCCTGGAGAGGCTTCTCAGACAAACACAGGTCTATAACAGTGGAGCACCATGCCCGTGGATCCGTATCTTGGGTGTTCAGGATTGAAATCAGGCAGCGATATTTTCGGCACGGAGGGTACTTTAATCACCTCGATTAACTGCTTCATATTTTGGTTTTGTAATTCCAGTACAACACTCAATAACTCATCAGTCTTCTCGGAAGCCCGAGGTGATCCCACTTCTGATAACGGAGACCGCATGGGTGGGTGGCTCCTCATTATCGTGGGCATGTTCTTCCTCTTGATCTGAATTCATAGTTGTGGGTACTCGGGCAAATAAACGCGAGAAGCTGATTACATGATTTATTGCACTGCACACAATATTTAAAAGTTTGTAGAATTAACACACAGTAGTTCAAAACACAATTACTTTAAATACTTTGTAAATAGCTAGGTAAATAGAAGCACTATATAGCGAACGATGGGTTTGGCGCGGCGCGGCGTGACTGGGAGACCATGCTCTACCAAATTCTCAACGATAACTGCACTGTACTATAACTGTCTGATGACTAAATGATAACTGAACTGTCTGTTGGGCACCAGCCCTACTTATAAACCATCACCACCGGCCCACCAACTCCATCCAGGTTTGAAAGGATGTCAGTTGACTATTGAGTCAATTGAGCAATTAAATAAAGTGCACAAACAATACCTGAGTTCGCTATAGAGGGCGCTGTCGAGTCAATTGACTGATTGAATACTTAGTACAAACAATAGCTTAGTTTGCTTATAGAGGGCGCTGTTGAGTCAATTGAGTGACTCAATAAACTTAGTAAAACAATACCTCATATAGAGGGCGCTTTAGAATCAATTGAGTGATTGAATAAACTTAGTACAATGAATGCCCGATAGATGGCGCTTTACAATATTGTGTAGTACGACTGTTTCATAATAGATGGCGCTTTAATTAATAATCACTAATTTTAATCTTCGACATATATATATATATGATTTATTTATTTATTTATTTATTTATTTATTTACAAGCTTTGAATACCCAGTTTGGGTGTAGCAACAATAGTGTAATTTATTAGTGTATTAACAATAGTGTAATCGGCTATCGCCAAAATCAACCTTCGGCCAAGGCCAAAGGTCGATTAACTCTAAAAAACTCCGTTCCAGGTTAAAGTGAATGCCTTCTAACGGGCATAATGTTATAGAATGGCATTGTATTATTTTAATTTTTAGTCTTCTTATTCCTTTAAGAGAGACACTACCTTATGACACTTGTCTGTGTTTGCCAACTTTTAGTCAGGTTAGGTTAACTTGAGTTCACATTTCCAAGTTAAACAAGTGCTCAAAGCAATCGCGCTTCGGAGTCCAAAAGCAGAGAAATCTTCGAGTTGGGACCCTAGTGACATATTTGCCAAATATTCTTCCAAATAGAGTTTGTTTGAGGTGCTACATAAACTGGCCTCTCGCTTTACGCTTTTGATCTCGCCTTTTTAAAAGCCCATTCAGGGTGATGACAATGTAATACTAAGTCTGGTTTGAAAATTGATAAATAGGCAATGCTTACAAAGGGTAACCCAGAGTCATAATTATTATTTTTTTTATCGAAATAAAAGGGGAAACACGCAGCATTTGAGAATTAGATTGACGTATGGGCTTCACCCGAAAGCGTGTCTACGCTGAGCCCTATAGCCTTTCTGCTACTCTCTAACCTTACATAACGATCTCTTCAGTATAGAAGAGTTCCTTCTCAGTCAGTTAGTAATAATAAATGACAGTTCTTTAAGAGATTTAATGACGATATTTACATAAAAATGATTCAAGGAATGTCTCTGATGAAAGTTGGTCTGAAGTAACCTATTGAAGACATTTTTTTGCAGAAAATTGGCTTCTCTAAGCCAATTAATTACTTTAAATACCTACTTATTTTAATAATATACTAAACTTTTCTTATAACAAATTATTTTTTGGCCGATCAAATTTTAGCCAACCTTCTTAACTTGGTAACAAAAGATCTGGTTTGGTTTATATAGTACTTAACATATTGAATGCTGTCTGGAAGCTACAATTAGATTGATACTTATTTGATGAGTACATTCTATTTTGTTTTGGAAAAATCCTTATGATTTTTATATTTCAGATATGCTGTTACATATTAATTTATTTTTAAATATAGAACACATCCTTCTATAATATTATAATTTCCTTAGAATTATAATTTCTTCACATAGCGTCGTTTGTGGTCACCAGGAGTTAATAAACACATCTCTCACAGATGCTGTGCATCATCACATGCCGAATAATAGTACAAGTTTTACAAAACAATAAAACTTGTATTATTTAGCAGAGATGATGCACAGCATCCCAATAAGGCCTCCTGGTGTGAGACTTCTATAAGCAAAGCGCGGCGAGAGCCGCCATACCTGTGACCACGTGACAAACAACAAACGGAAGTGTCTAATGATTGGCTGATAGCTTTACAGGTCCCTCTGATTGGTCGAAGGATTAAAAGGGAAGTACCACGTGATCTCACAGATGCTGTGCATCATCTCTGCTAAATAATACAAGTTTTATTGTTTTGTAAAACTTGCACTATTATTGTGCACAGTGGTTAAATGAATAAATATTGAATCCAATTTCTGTTTGTCATTCCATTCTAAATATTTTATAGAATTAAATCATTGTCTCATCTCATTTTTCTATAAATCCTACTAATATTATAAATGCGAAAGTTTGTAAGGATGTATGGATGGATAACATACGTATAGTACGTATCGAAAAGCCGATTTGATCCGTACATGTTTCTATGGAATTTGACAGTTTTGTATGGGCGAAATCCGAAACGATCCTCACAAATGTGGTTCCACCCTAGTGTTCTGTGGTTCCAATAGAATGTAACCAGTGTAACGTAGGCAGACTTAATCTATGCAGCGTAACCAGTAGCACACAGACGGCCCTGATTCTGTAACTCAGTTGCTATCAATGATAGCCACTGACATATATTTTTTATCCATTGAAGATTTGCTATGAAAATAAAAGTATAATTTTCGTAGCAAACCTTCAATGGATAAAAAATATATGTCAGTGGCTAACAGTTTTTTGATAGCAACTGAGATACAGAATCAAGGCCCAGGAACAACAAGACCAGTAGGTTTTTGCTCAGTTTTGTCACTTTTGCTCAAGTTTTGCTCCTTTGCGGTGTTTGCGGATATCACTTTGCAGTAGAAATTTTAATAAACATAATTTCTGCATTTTCTAAAAAACGTATTGTATATTTTGTAGTAATTTAGTAGAACTCATCAGATTTTCTTTTCGCCAACTAACTTATTTTATTACAATTGGCCTAAAACTGCTCTCATTATCTGGCCGATTTTACATAGCTCTTTTTCCAATTTTTATAGAATATTAATTAAACAATGGAAGATTTAACGAACGTGTACCTGTCTCCGCTTCCGGACTCGCCGTACGTGAAGCCGTTTCGGTTTAATTACACGCAGAATGGCATGGAGAAGACCTGGGACCTGCTGGAGGTTCACGACAGTGTCGCGATTGTTGTGTTCAATGTGTCCAGGAAGGTTATGGTCTTTGTTAAGCAGTTCCGACCTGGTGAGTGTGTTTTCTTTCAAATGGAACTGATCTGACCAATAATATTACAATTTTTTGGGTTCCGTACCCAACGGGTACCAACGGGACCCTATTACTAAGCCTACGCTGTCCGTCCGTCCGTCCGTCTGTCAGCGGGCTGTATCTCGTAAACCGTAATAGATAGACAGATGAAATTTTCACATATTATGTATTTCTATTGCCGCTATAACAAATAATAAAATTTAAATTAAATTAAAAAAATTAAATTAAAAAAATTAAATTAAAATATTTCCATGGGTACATGAAAATATTTTAATTTAATTTTTTTTAACAGAACCTTAAAAGAGCGATGCCCGACTCACACTTGGCCGATTTTTTTAACTTCCCCTCGTTGTGGAAATATTATAATATTCTATTCTAACAAAGTTGCATGGTTAAATCGGCTTGGCATCCGGCTGCCCACAAGATAGTATAAATAACTTATTACAATGTAATAGCTACATAATAATATTGTAAAATGATTATTTTGAAAAGAGCAACTGCTGAGTTTCTTGCCGGCTCTTCTCAGCAGAATCCGCTTTCCGAACCGGTGGTAGAGTCATGACGTGTCACAAGAGCCACAGGTTGGCCTACGTGAAATAAATAATTTTTAATTCTAAATGTGAAATAACTGTATGCAACCTTTGCGTTGCAACCTCTGAACGATTCTTGACGAAATTTTAAGCAGAGCTTGCGAATACCTTTATCAATTGATAGTTGTCACGGCTGGACATATTAGATCTCCATGCCTTAAAAATTCAATTAAATCCAACATATTATGACTAAAAACTATTGTGGTCTACATAAAATATCTAATGATGGAATACCTTATAATGGGGCTATACAAACGAATGTTTCCTTTGTCAACAGCGATTTATTACAACCGCATCCTCCCACAAGACAGACTACAGAAAGTGATAGATACAAAAAAGTACCCAGCAGCCCTTGGTATTGCGCTAGAGATGTGTGCTGGCATCATAGACAAGGATAAACCTGTAGAGGAAATAGCCAAAGAAGAGGTCCTTGAGGAGTGCGGCTATGACGTGCCTCTGGAGAAACTGCAGAGGATTACTTCCTATAGGTAACATCCTTCATTAGCAACCCATCAACGGCTCACTACTGAGCGCAGGTCTCCTCTCAGAGAAGGGTTATAGGCCATAGTCCACCACACTGGCCCAATGCAAATTGGTGGACTTCGAGAACATTATGAAGAACTCTCAGATGTGCAGGTTTCCTTTACCGATGTTTTCCTTTACCGTTGAAGCAAGTGATAGTTAATTGCTTAAACACACTTGACTTCGAAAAGTCAGGATACCCAGGATCGAACCTGCGACCCCCCGAATAGGAGACCACAGTCTGACCTAACCTAACCACTAGGCTATCACTGGTAACATCCTTACTAACATATTAATGCCAAAGTGAGTTGGTTTAACTTCTTAACATGAATAGAATTGTAGTACTCTTTTTTGGAACTTCCCGTCCTTGTAGAAATATTATATTCTATTCTAACAAAGTTGCATGTGTTAAATCAGCTTGGCATCCAGCTGCCTGCTACATAATAATATTGTTAAAATTATTATTTTGATAAGAGCAACTGCTGAGTTTCTTGCCTGCTCTTCTCGGCAGAATCCGCTTTCCGAACCAGTGGTAGTCATGATGTGCCATAAGAGCCACAGGTTGGCCTACATGAAATAAATAATTTTGAATTTTGGTTTGTTGTGTCCTGCAATTACACTGCCACAGAGCTATGGATCAACATGTTTTTTGTGTAGGCATAGTTGAGGACCTGGAAAGTGACATAGGCTACATTTTACCCTGGAAAATCATAGAGTTCCCCCGGGGTTTTAAAAACTAAATCCTAGCGGACGAAGTTGTGAGCCTTAGTTAGTTTTTTTACAAATTCCCAAATGACCTATACCTGGAATCAAACCCTACCCAACATATTCAGCATTGACGATTCTCATTGATATTAGTAACTATGATTTGTATACTGACTCCGTACATTCTCATTGCCGTACATGTAGTACTGTTTGATCTGTAAAATATGGTATGTGTAGGGCTGGGGTGGGTGTGCAGGGAGCTCTGCAGACACTGTTCTACTGTGAAGTGACAGATGACATGAAGACAGAACAAGGTAATATTTCTAATTGCTTTATGCTTATTTATTTATTTTTATTTATTTAATCGATATGCCAGCGATAAATTGCAAATACACTTAAAATAATACAATATGGTTAATAAATGCTAATGCTGTTACAAATTACCAATTATAGGCATATTCAACAATGCCAGGGTAACTGATGATGATGAGGTTGGTAGAACTAAGTAAAAGATATTTCTCACACATTCATATTGGCCGCCAAATGGACTCTATGTGGACTGCATTATGCATAATATCATGTGTTTGAAAAGGTTACAGCTGTTAAAGTAAAACTTTACCATCTTGTCAGGGTTTGAAAACTTCAATAGACTCTCCAATCTCCATCTTAACTGTGGAGGATGAAGGTATGAATATTGACTGTTTTTTTGGATGTGTACTTGTGAATAATTATATTTTTGGCATCTTCTAAAACTATCAGTTTACACCGAAAAATACTCTGAAAAATATTAATTAAAATTAAATGATTTCTGAATCTGAACGGTGGCATTCAAATTAATTTTTTTATCCAACTATAGCAAAGCAAAAAAAATACTAGCAGTCTTTTTATATATGTATGTCTTTTATGTATATCTATTTAAGAAAGTTCCACAAACTACACTAGCGGCACGCTATGATGGCTGGTTTGACACATTACAATAGTGATGTGGAATGTCAATTTATTCTCGAACAAAAAACAATTAAGTTTTGTTTTTGTACCTGATTAAATAGGTTTAATAAAACAAAAATGTATATGTTTATTTAATTTATTTGAACTATTTAGTCACATGTTCACAAGCTTCTTCTAATAATTTTAGCATTTTTTTTGTGGTAAATGGGGGTTCTGTATTGTGTCTTGCAGCATATCCCTTAATTTGAGCCCACACCAACTCAATCGCATTATACTCACAATGGTAAGGCGGTAACCGTATAACTCTGTGCCCATGTTCTAATGCTATTTCGTCAATGACGTATCGGATCTTGGTTGGTTTGTTTTCTTTTAAAAGACGTACTAATTCCGCTTTTAACATATTCATGTTTGCATCTACGCCATTTTTACGAAGCCATGCGACGATATCAGCTTTCTTTTGGGATTGGGCAGGTGGCTTGTCAATTTGCATCGAGTGGTATGGGGCGTTGTCCATAATTATAATAGATGGTTCAGGGAGGCTACACAACATTGAGGTAAACCATTCAGTAAACTTTTCTCCATTCATGTCTTCATGATAGTCTCCAGTGGTTTTTGACGCAAAAGCCATGAGAGAACCTTCGACAAACCCGTTGATGGTTCCGGCGTGACAAATTATAAGTCGCGATCCTTTTCCTACAGGAACTTTGGAAGTAGATGCTGCTGTGTCATCGTTCCAAGAACGGCCTACAGTATGGTTAGCATTAAGCCATGTTTCATCCAAGAACACAACATTTTGCCAATTTTTGATTTCTTTCACTTGCCGTAAAAAAGTATACCTTGCCATCGCTATATCAAATCTTTCCATCAATATTTTGCGTTTGTTACATTTTTTGTATCGAAATCCAATGGTCTTCAAAATCTTCGTTAAAGAACTTTCCCCACCGAAGAATAATCCAGCTTCCTTCAGTGAATGCACCAACTTTTTTCTTGTTGGATACTCCTTCTGTAAATAGTAGCCGTAAACATGTCTTCGGATAGCATCGGCATCAAAGCTATCGATGCCTACGACTGGTTTTGCTCGTTTTCTCTTTTTTGGTGTGTGAAGTTTATTTTCTTCTGTGCCAGTCTCGCCATATTTTTTTTTAGTTATCCGTCTAACAGTTCGTTGTCCAATATTAAGCGCATCAGCTACGCGTTCAACCACTGACGTTATAGGTAAAATTGGCCCTCCATTTTGAGCTTCACGATCGAAATAGTTACGAAGGCGTATTACGAACTCACGTGTCTGACTATTTAGAACAGTTCTCTGCGTACGTTCGGTCATATCGACGAAATCCACAACAAAGGGCTTGAACAGAGTCCAAATTAACGAGCAAGGGTCAACAGTAATGCAGTATCAATATTTGAAATCCAAAGCCAGGTCAAAACTATATCACAATCGCATTGCACTGACAGTTTATACTTTTCGAAGCAACGTCAATTCGAAACTGCTTTGTTTTGCATTGAGCATTGACGCGAGTTTGCCGGAGGTAGTAGTTGTGCTAGCCAGCGATCCTATGTGACGATCGTATTAGATTCCATTTTTAAAAATTTTCAATTTAGAAAACCAAATGCCGAGTTGTGGTATATATCATATAAAAATAAAAATTTTACCTTTTGTATGAAACAGCTGATATTTTTTTGCGATTTCAGAGGTTTGTCCACATAGTGAAAATTGTTCATATTCACAAGTACATTCACCCCTTAAATGGTGCAAACTGATTTTTCTACACTTGTATACATTTTAGAAATCAATTTAATAAATAAATTTTGAGTCCTAAACCTAAAACTACATTCGATAAAATTTATGAATCTCTGCACATCACTATCGTCAATAAAGTAATACAATTATTTCCTTCAAAGTCGTTATCAATTAATACGGAACTTCATGAGCGGACAAACGTCAAACCGGCCATCATAGCGTGCCGCTAGTTTTAATGAGCTTATTTTGATGAATAAGGTGTCAATGTATTTGTAACTAGAAGATGCCCGCGACCTCGTCCGCGTAAATGAAGGTTTTTTAATTCCCACGGGAACTCTGCAATTTTCCGGGATAAAAAGTATGTGCTAATCCTGGGTATGACCTATCTCCATTCCAAATTGCAGGCAAATCGGTTCTTTTGTTGTAGCGTTAAAGAGTAACAAACATCTATCCATACATCCATCCTCACAAACTTTCGCATTTATAATATTGCCATTGGCCCAATGTGAATTGGTGGACTTCACACACCTTCAAGACATTATGGAGAACTCTCAGGTGTGCAGGTGTTCTCACGATGTTAACGGTGTTTTCCTTCACCGTTTGTAGCTGTATCTGGTATCCTTATCAAAATAAAATTGCCTACTTAGTTTAGCAGTTTTGAAGCAGTGAGCAGATAGCCTAGTGGCTAGGACTGTCGTCTCCTATTCGGAGGGTCGCAGGTTCGATTCCGAGTACGCACCTCTGATTTTTCGGAGTCAAGTGCGTTTAAGCAATTAAATATCACTTGCTTCGACGGTGAAGGAAAACATCATGAGGAAACCTGCACTCCTGAGAGTTCTTCATAATGTTCTTGAAGGTGTGTGAAGTCCGCCAATTCGCATTGGGCCAGCGTGGTGGACTATGGCCTATAACCCTTCTCTGAGAGGAGACCTGCGCTCAGTAGTTGATTGGTTGCTAATGATGATGATGATGACTTAGTTTAGTATTCAGACCTATTAACTTTCACTAGTAGATAAATAAATTTTGGTATGAGCAATATTAGTGTTATAACCGTAATTAATTAGTTGATTAGCTTAATTCGCGCGAATTAACGAGTCTACGGTGATAAATATTGCGCTATTTACATTGCTAATGAGTTTCTTATCGCCATATTAGGTACTGCACTATATATGGATCGCAAAAACGTGCCGCAAACATGCCGATGAATTTAATAAAAATAATTGTTACTTAATTGCTTTGTTTATCCTGACTACGATCTCACATTATTGTAAGTGACTAACAAAGTAAATTCATGAAACTAAAACTGAAATAAGGCTTGAAACACTAGTCCCTGAAATGAAAACAATGGGAAACTTAATTTTTTTTTGTATTTTAAAGCAAATATTTTTTTTTTTTCAAAAAACCGACTTCAAACGCCACTACAAAGTATAAAACTAATTTTAAGTAGTTTGTACACGTTTGTTGATTTGAAGATAAACATTTCTATGGGACCATTTCACAAGCATCCTCTGTCGATTAAAAAAAATCACGCAAATCGGTCAAGAAATCCGCAGAAATCGGTGGACATACGTAGAAAAAAAGATACCGACCGAATTGAGAACCTCCTCCTTTTTAGGGTTCCGTAGTAAACAAGGAACCCTTATAGTTTCGCCATGTCCGTCCGTCTGTCCGTCTGTCTGTCTGTCCGTCCGTCCGCGGTTTAGCGCAGATACTATTGGTACTAGAAATCTGTAATTTGACAAGGGTATGAATATCAATGCCGTGCCGTGCCGTCATGTGCCGTGTGGTGACGGCAGATCAGAATACAGTTGTCACCACCCCTCCTCTTCCCGCGGGTGTCGTACGAGGCGACTAAGGGAGTATAGCGGAGAACGGGCAGCAGCGTCCTCTGTGCTACTACTACCATCTACTGCGATCACCAACCCGTCTGCCCCGCGTGGGGATTATGGGCAAACCCTCCCCTTGGGAGAGGCCTTTAGTCCAGCAGTGGACTGTTATAGGCTATTGATGATGATGATGACGAATATCAATCATGCCGACAAAATGGTGAAATAAAATTGTGAAAAATATTTTCTTTAGGGTTAAACTGGTCACTTTCAAGTAAAGATGTTTATGTAAACCTGTGAAGATGATACTGCCATTGTCGCAAATAGAATTGCATAAGCCTACTTTGTCGTATTACATAGTTTACAAATTGCGAAAAACCAAATTAAATTTGAATTTCGCGGGCAGACTTTTGTCTTCAACCTTAAAGTCGATTGAACTACTAAAAGTACGTCATCAATTAATCAACTAATAGACATACTCTGTTGGATATACGTCTTAGGTCTACTAACAGAATCGCCACAGAACACAATTTTTGTCGCTTGTATCCAGCGACTAAGCATCCGTCACCCTAGTGGAGGGTTAGTGGGGGGGGGGGGGTTAGTTTCCTGTTTCATACTAACTCCGCGCGCACGTTTTGAAGTTAGATAAGGAGTTACTGATTTGATTAGTCAGGCAACATCCGTATTGTGTGCAATGTGTATTTGTGATAGCGGTACGATAAGGTCCGAGATAATCTTAAGAGTGGTACACCCACTTTCGTTCGACAGATTTGATTTTTACAGTAGTAGATCAAGTTTCAACTATCCGAAAAAAAAACACGCAAAAATTACATCATACTGCCAAGGGACGTGTCTGGGCAAAAACATAAAATGATGAAATTTGTTCGATAATAAAAAATCGCGAAGTTAGGTCTAGTTTTAACCAATAATATCTGGGTGACCGAGCTTTGCTCGGTTTTTTTTTTTGGGTAAATCGTGTTTTTTGGAAATTATATTATATAAAAAAAATAATTAAAAAAAATAATAAAAAATAAAAAAATAATAATAAAATTCATAGGGGAAAAATTCGTCTTGGACACGAACCGTGGTCTTCTGGTTTTGGGACCGCCCGACTTACCGTCGAGCCATCGGGAATTTATAGATGACGGCGAAATTTACCTTCGTATTCTAATGATATTGTAAGGGGTTTTTCATTGCCTGAAAACACGGATAAAACGACCTTTTCTAAAAATGAAACCTAGCTAGATCGATTTATCGTCCCCGAAAACCCCCGCATACCAAAATTCATGAAAATCGTTGGAGCCCTTTCCGAGATTCAGATTATATATATAGGTATATTTAGACAAGAATTGCTCGTTTAAAGATATTAAACTAGCGGCACGCTATGATGGCCGGTTTGACGTTTGTCCGCTCATGAAGTTCCGTATTAATTGATAACGACTTTGAAGGAAATAATTGTATTACTTTATTGACGATAGTGATGTGCAGAGATTCATAAATTTTATCGAATGTAGATTTAGGTTTAGGACTCAAAATTTATTTATTAAATTGATTTCTAAAATGTATACAAGTGTAGAAAAATCAGTTTGCACCATTTAAGGGGTGAATGTACTTGTGAATATGAACAATTTTCACTATGTGGACAAACCTCTGAAATCGCAAAAAAATATCAGCTGTTTCATACAAAAGGTAAAATTTTTATTTTTATATGATATATACCACAACTCGGCATTTGGTTTTCTAAATTGAAAATTTTTAAAAATGGAATCTAATACGATCGTCACATAGGATCGCTGGCTAGCACAACTACTACCTCCGGCAAACTCGCGTCAATGCTCAATGCAAAACAAAGCAGTTTCGAATTGACGTTGCTTCGAAAAGTATAAACTGTCAGTGCAATGCGATTGTGATATAGTTTTGACCTGGCTTTGGATTTCAAATATTGATACTGCATTACTGTTGACCCTTGCTCGTTAATTTGGACTCTGTTCAAGCCCTTTGTTGTGGATTTCGTCGATATGACCGAACGTACGCAGAGAACTGTTCTAAATAGTCAGACACGTGAGTTCGTAATACGCCTTCGTAACTATTTCGATCGTGAAGCTCAAAATGGAGGGCCAATTTTACCTATAACGTCAGTGGTTGAACGCGTAGCTGATGCGCTTAATATTGGACAACGAACTGTTAGACGGATAACTAAAAAAAAATATGGCGAGACTGGCACAGAAGAAAATAAACTTCACACACCAAAAAAGAGAAAACGAGCAAAACCAGTCGTAGGCATCGATAGCTTTGATGCCGATGCTATCCGAAGACATGTTTACGGCTACTATTTACAGAAGGAGTATCCAACAAGAAAAAAGTTGGTGCATTCACTGAAGGAAGCTGGATTATTCTTCGGTGGGGAAAGTTCTTTAACGAAGATTTTGAAGACCATTGGATTTCGATACAAAAAATGTAACAAACGCAAAATATTGATGGAAAGATTTGGTATAGCGATGGCAAGGTATACTTTTTTACGGCAAGTGAAAGAAATCAAAAATTGGCAAAATGTTGTGTTCTTGGATGAAACATGGCTTAATGCTAACCATACTGTAGGCCGTTCTTGGAACGATGACACAGCAGCATCTACTTCCAAAGTTCCTGTAGGAAAAGGATCGCGACTTATAATTTGTCACGCCGGAACCATCAACGGGTTTGTCGAAGGTTCTCTCATGGCTTTTACGTCAAAAACCACTGGAGACTATCATGAAGACATGAATGGAGAAAAGTTTACTGAATGGTTTACCTCAATGTTGTGTAGCCTCCCTGAACCATCTATTATAATTATGGACAACGCCCCATACCACTCGATGCAAATTGACAAGCCACCTGCCCAATCCCAAAAGAAAGCTGATATCGTCGCATGGCTTCGTAAAAATGGCGTAGATGCAAACATGAATATGTTAAAAGCGGAATTAGTACGTCTTTTAAAAGAAAACAAACCAACCAAGATCCGATACGTCATTGACGAAATAGCATTAGAACATGGGCACAGAGTTATACGGTTACCGCCTTACCATTGTGAGTATAATGCGATTGAGTTGGTGTGGGCTCAAATTAAGGGATATGCTGCAAGACACAATACAGAACCCCCATTTACCACAAAAAAAATGCTAAAATTATTAGAAGAAGCTTGTGAACATGTGACTAAAGGAGACTGGGAAAAGGTTGTGAATAGAACTGTTAAATTAATAAGGGAAGATTATGAAAGAGATGTGAAAATAGATAATATTATAGAAAACGAACATATAATTATTAATGTAGGTGATGATAGCAGTGACGACAGTGAAAATAGTAGTATGGACGAATCTGATTAATTATGGCCTTTTGTGGCACCTTTTTTGGTATCTTTTGTATTCATATGTTTCTTGTGTGCATATAAAGTATGTATATTCATTTTCATTCAAATATTCAGTTCGTTCAAATAAATTAAATAAACATATACATTTTTGTTTTATTAAACCTATTTAATCAGGTACAAAAACAAAACTTAATTGTTTTTTGTTCGAGAATAAATTGACATTCCACATCACTATTGTAATGTGTCAAACCGGCCATCATAGCGTGCCGCTAGTTTGTAGATTCATTTATTTTCAATGTGTTGCATATTACAGAGCCAAAATGTTAACATTAAATTCCGATTGATATTATCAAGAGAGTAGGCTAGTGAATTGAAAAGAAAATGAATATTTTACGAGTTACAAAGTATTTGGCGCTTACTACACTCCTATTCCGCGCAAAACGCTTTCGTTTGTCGCGCCTCACATGAGGTTGCGGCTGTGTTTTATTTCATCGCACCGCGCGGGTGAAATCTGATTTTTTTTAGCTCACAATCACGAATATTATAAAACTAGGCACTAGCTGATGCCCGCGACTTCGTCCAAGTGGATTGAGTTTTTAAAAATGCCGCGGCGGGATTGAGGGGATTCACACACTTTCGCATTCATAATATTATTATTCTATTATTATTAAAATTTATAAACTTTAATCGTTATATGTATGAAATATAACAACAAACAATCTTTTCAAACAACCGACTTCATATGCCACTACAAAGTATAAAAATAATTTTAGTTTGTACACGTTTGTTAAAGTCGGGCGGGCCTAAATAAGAAACTATGAAACCGATGCGCGACGCTCGCCCTCTGATTACACTTGAGACTCGTTTTTTGAAATTGGGCGGGCTTTAATAGAAACGAAACCAATACTCGATGCTCGCCCGACTTCAGCAAAGATATCTCAATTAACGGTGATTAAAAAAAAGATACCGGATGGAATATGAAGGATTAAAAAAAATATTACATAATTATGTAGTTCGTAAATTAATAATAAGTACTAACATTATTTACATTATGGTTAAGCGATTAAATACATATGTAACGGCTACTGACATTAGATTTAGTAATTTAACTGTAATTAGTAATCATCATCATCATCATCAGCTATCCATCAACGGCTCACTACTGAGCGCAGGTCTCCTCTCAGAGAAGGGTAATAGGCCATAGTCCACCACGCTGGCCCAATGCGAATTGGTGGACTTCACACACCTTCGAGAACATTATGAAGAACTCTCAGATGTGCAGGTTTCCTCGCGATGTTTTCCTTCAACGTTGAAGCAAGTGATAGTTAATTGCTTAAACGCATTTGACTCCGAAAAGTCAGAGGTGCGTACCCGGGATCGAACCTGCGACCCCCCGAATGGGAGACCACAGTCCTAACCACTAGGCTATCACTGCTACTGCTGTAATTAGTAATAAGCATATAGAAATATTATAGAAATCGATTTTTTTGTATTCAAATAAACTTTATTACAAGTGCTTTTGAATCGTCGATGAGTCTACCACTGGTTCGGAATGCCCTTCCCGCCGAGAAGAACCAGCAAGAAACTCGGCGGTTGCTCTTTTTAAAACAAGTTTACAATACAATAGATACTATGCTATGTATGCAGTGTTTCCACAAGTTCTAAAAATGCATACTTCTTATAATTCAATACAATATGTTAAGATGATGTTTGCCGTGTGATGACGGCAGATCAGAATACAGTTGTCACCACCCCTCCTCTTCCCGCGGGTGTCGTACGAGGCGACTAAGGGAGTATAGCGGAGAACGGGCAGCAGCGTCCTCTGTGCTACTACTGCCATCTACTGCGATCACCGACCCGTCTGCCCCGCGTGGTGATTATGGGCAAACCCTCCCCTTGGGAGAGGCCTTTAGTCCAGCAGTGGACTGTTATAGGCTATTGATGATGATGTTAAGATGGGCAGACAGAAAGTAGACCCATTCCCGCCGGCGGGACCCGTTCACGAGCATGACGCATGACCCAGCTATCGCTCAACCATATTTGAACGGAATATAAAGGCATAATAATAACTTGGATTTGTTTATCAATTAATTCCAGGTGGCGGCGTAGACGACGAGATAATAGAGGTGATAGAGAAGTCGATCCCCGAGGTGGAAGAGATGGTGAGCTCGGCCGGGCCGATCCCCTCGCCTCCCAGCTGCCTGTTCGCGCTCATGTGGTTCCTGCACTACCGGGCCGACGGCTTCCGGGACTAAACTCTATGGTCTATGCCATAGACCACTGACCATAGACTATATGGAGTATCGAGTGCTCACGCCGTCCATTGACTTGCTGTGCCTATTTAAGTATTTACAATTGGGTATTTGACTGAGTGCCGAGTGCGAGTTTCAAACTTACGTTCACTGTGCGTAAATACTAAATACGTCAGTTAGTATGGACGGAAAAGGGATGGAAGAATACTCCGTCCCTTTCCCGTCCATACAAATCGAAGTTCAAAAGTATTCAAAAGAAATCACGACCGAATAAGTAAAAAATCTCCCACTTGGCAGTCTGTTGTCAAAATGTTGATATTCATTGTTTATAATCGAAAATTTAAGAATTACATTTGTAAGAACAGAAAATATATCGGTCATAAAACAAATAATTAATAAAATAAATTGAAATTTGTATGAAGATATAGAGTACCTACCGTTTTGTGGCATCACAGTTCAGTAGCGCTCTCTCTAACGGAAAACTTTAAAGCTCTATTTTTCCGAGACTAGTTAAAATAAAAACAAAAATGGCATTGTGTTATAATATTTAAAAAAGTTATCTTATATAAATAAAAAAAATATCAGTCAAATACCCAATTGCATACCTTGATGCACAAGTGATTCAAGTGACATTTTGGACATAATCGAGTTATGTGCATTTTCACTTTCTTGAGATCCTTTTATAGGTTTTTGTAGAACATTCCAATTTCCATCATTCTAACTGCCTTGTAACCTAGTGAAAACTTTGATGACATACCCACTTTTTTTTCGATGACAAGATAGTCCTTGACTGTGATCTCACCTGGTGGTAAGTGACAATACTGTCTAAGATTGTTCCGGGCTTGGATTTTGGAAGGGTTATGGCAGTGTACATTCAACCCATAAAATCAGTTTCTACACGCCATCGTGTCGGAACGCTAAAGTTAAGTTTTACTATTTTGTTTGGGTGTGCAAATGAGATTTTTAACTTGTACAATGTCTCTTGGATTTTATTTGTGCACCAATGTACCAAGGTATTCTCTGTAGGTAGGTGCATTGGTTCGCGTTCACAGTACGCGAGGCATAAGCTCAGTACGCGTTTGTACTTTCAAATGAGACAATCGTAAGTGTAACATGGCTAACACTTACGATTGTCTATTTCTCTTTCTACGATAGCAAACGCTTGAAGGTTTGGCCAGGGATAGACTAGATGGCGCAGCAGCGATCAAAGACAGAAGTGTATTGATAATATTTCGCGGCATTTTATATTTTAAATGTTTTTTTAGCATTTAAAGTGCCTAAATTATTCACTGTAGTGTCCATTTAGAATGCACATTAAAATAATTAGGCAATTTAAGCGACATCTAGTTAGCAATGTAATGTAACTTAAACTTTTCAAAGTTTAAGTTTCAAAATCGAAATCTAGATGTCGCTTAAATTACCTTATTATTTTCATGTGCATTCTAAATGGGCACTACAGTGAATAATTTAAGCATTTTAAATGCTAAAAAAACATTCTGTCTTTGTTCAGCTGCTGCGCCATCTAGTCTAGCCCTAGCCAAACCTTCAAACGTATGCAATCGTAGAAAGAGAAATAGACAATCGTAAGTGTGTTTAATTCGCTATTTGTGACATCTCAAGTAGCTATGGAAATCAATGGAAAGTTCCCAACTGTCAAACTGACATTTCTTCATACAAAATGCGGCTCCGACAGATCTAGTTGGCAACTGAACTGAAATGAACAAGAGAAGTCCCCCCAAACCTGCGATTGTCTGAAGTTATTCCATTGATCGTTATTGTATTCGATGACATTAGCGTCAAAGTAAATAAACCATAACAGCATGGAATTAGAGCTCAATTTCGTGTATTCATTCTTATACGTTTACCTATGTATGATACGCTCCATATTAAAACTGGTTGTACTGAATTTGTGACTTTAAATCAATACAATCAAGGATCATTTTACTCTGACGCTAATGTCATCGAATACCATCAATGGAATAACTTACACAATCAGGAGTCTGAACTTATGCCTCGAGCTGAAAGTTCATGTAAATTTTATCAACGTTTATTGCTCACAAATATATATAGTTTGAAAATAATTCTCACCTGTGGTAGAAGGAATTTTTATGGTTTTTGGCAACATGGCGAAGTATTTCATTTTTCTGGTAATGGTTTACTTTATGTTAGAGCTTGATATTTAAAAGGTAGGTATTAAAAAATATAGGATTTTATTGAACAAGATTTTATTATGTAGCATATTAGTTAATTTTATTTTACTGATTGTAAATAATTTATACAATAATTTTAAGTAGAAAATTTCTACTTAAATATTTACATAATAATATAATTGTGTAGTTATGTATTTGTTGGTCTCTGACAAGCAGTGATAGCCTCGTGGTTACGACTGTGGTCTCCTATTCGGGGGGTTGCAGGTTCGATCCCAGGTACCGACGCACCTCTGACTTTTCAGAGTTAAATGCCGAACTGAATTGACAGATTTAAAAATAGTGAAAGCATTTTCATTTTTGTGGTACGTTTAGATCTGTCAATTTAGTTTCGTATATACAGAATTAGCACCATTGTGCACTATTTTTTGTTAGGTGCATTTTTATTTGTATAGCGAAAATTACTGATGATGTAAGAAAGAAGTCTGTAATACAATGAATGAAAGACTATTACAAAATTATATGAAAAACTATTACAAAATTGGATAAAAAGATAGATTGTTTTATGTGAGTGGTTGAATTTTTAGTTTAAGTTTATAATATTAATAATTTATATGAGCTTAATAAAAGGTATTATAACGACTCTTCGATTTATTTGTTACTTTATATTCTATGCCACACGAGTGCCAAGCTTAATTAGTTTTTACTAGACTGCAAAAGGCTTTGCGTCGTAGAAAGTGTGGAGGTTAACGGAAAGGTACCTATTATGAAAAGTTCTTCAGGCGCGCTTCACGGTGTGAGAGTGAGTCCATCGAGCGCCTTAAATTAAAGTGGAGGGACCCAGAGGGCGAGGAAGGTCGCCTCTGCGATGGACCGACCTAATTAAGTCTGCTGTGGGCGATCCATTAGCAATACCTACAGATAGAAAAGGAAAGCAAATCTGATATCGCTATGACCAATGACCAGAGGTGCAATTGTGTAAGAATTCCCGATCAAATCGCCAAAGTTCGGCGTCAAAGTAAAATAAACCATAACAGCATTGAATTAGAGCTTCATTTCGTTTATCCATTCTCAACCGTTTAGAGTATCGTACATATACCTAAACGTATGAGAATGGCTACACGAAATTGAGCTCTAATTCAATGATATGGTTTATTTTACTTTGACGATTTGATCGGCAACATTTAGACAATCGGGGGGCAGATTTCAAAGATGAATTCGTTACATTGGTCAAGCCAAAATAAATGATATGGGCTTTATTATAAGTACTACATTTCTTTGTACATCACTAGAAGTTTGATAAATCAAAATCGGTTACGCCTTTTGCGGCTGTCAAAGTGTCTACTTAGACCAGGCGCATACATAAAACTTTTACATCGACTAAACTGTTTAGTCGAGTTGTGTACTTTTCGTGAATTCCACACAAATAAACTATAATCAAAGGCAAATCGTACGGCTTTTTGATTTTTTTGTCGAGCAACTATCGTGTTGATAGTTTTCGCACATTCTATGATCGCAGTAGGTACATTCCTATAAACTTGTGAAACACAACTAAATAGTTGTTCAACTAAAAGTTGTATGTTTACGCTAGGCCTAATAGTAGGTACATAGGCGGCCAGGGGCCTGATTTATGAAACTTAGATAAAATTGTCGCGGACAAATTATATCAGTTATCAATTCGACAATAATTGTCCGTTTCATAAAACGTTTGCTATATATTTGTAATCGGAAAATTTGACAAAATTGTCAAATTGTCAACGATTTTCCGACGTTTTTCATTAATTATGAAGCGGTCAATTGTGAACAAGCAGTGACAAACTTGTCGAATTGTCGGAAATTTTTGCCACAGGCCTTGGCATGTGTAATTGATGGTACCTACGCTAGCTACTTTGGTGGTACGCAGGCTACTTTGGTGGTACGCTGTCTACGTTTAAGGTACGCGAACTACTTTAGAGGTACGCCCGTCTACTTAAGAGGTACGCCAGCTACTTTAGAGGTACGCCGTCTACTTTAGAGGTACGCAGGCTACTTTGGTGGTTTTAAGGTACGCAGGCTACTTTGGTGGTTTTAAGGTACGCAGGCTACTTTGGTGGTTTTAAGGTACGCAGGCTACTTTGGTGGTTTTAAGGTACGCCAGCTACTTTAGGGTACGCCGCCGTCTACTTTACAGGTACACAGGTAGTCTACGTATCTCAAAAGTAACTGGCATACCTTAAATGTAGCCTACGTACCACCAAAGTACTTAGTCTGTGTACCTCTAAAGTAGATGCCGTATCTCTGCGCACCTCCAAAATAGCCTACGTATTACCACAGTAGTAAGTTTCTACTATTCCTACTATAAGGAACCATGGAACCATAGAAGTGGGAATAGTAGGTATGAACCGTATATCAAAAGTTTCGCCTGTCGTCGATAATAATTAAATACCTGTCGCCTACAGTTAAATACCTGTCAAGGACGTGATAACGTCATAAAAAATCGATAAACAACGGCTGCAAATACAAAAAAGTGTCACGTTCCGCCTGCGCCTGTGCGTGCAAGCGAGAGCGCGGAACAAGCGATAGGCAGGCACGATCGGCCCAAGCATTTATAGAGTTTCTTTAAATGACGTTATCACGTAAAACTATCGTCCGTAAACCGACTATACAGACAACCAATTTTTTTTTTGTAAAGAAAATGGTTACCTATTTGAAACGGCTCAAAAATAAGTTACAATTACTTCTTCTGTCAAACTGTCTATAATTAATGGTCAAGTTTTATGAAACTCCAATTATTGTCATGACAATCTGTCGGGATTTACGAAATTTAAGGGCCCAGCCCCTCTAGCCAAGTTACATATACATACATATACATACAAAAGTTACATATAGGTAGTTACATAAATATTTATGTTGTATCTATTCTCTTTGTACGATCATTGTCATTTGAAGTTTTGGCTAGGGCTATACTAGATGGCCCTGCAGCTGATCATGATAATATTTCGCGGCATTTTGTATTGTATTTTTTTGACTACTCTTCTGCTCTCTATCTACACTTCTGTCTTCTGCAGCGCCATCTAGTCCAGCCCTAGCCAAAACTACAAGTGACAACGATCGTAGAAAGAGAATAGATCTAGAGGGGCGGGCAGTTCTTGGCGGTCGAAAATTCTCAGTTGACTTCACGAGTTGCTTTTATAATTATATGTCCGCCCGCCGCGGCTAATGCGCTCGCACTGCGTAGTGCGTAATTTTCAAACAGAGTGATCTCGACGGCCACGGCTGGCCACTGGCCGCGTGTGTCGCGCTTGATGTCGCTGGCCCACAGAACACTATTACGGTTTACAAGATACAGCCCGCTGATAGATGGACGGACGGACGGACGGACGGACAGTGGAGGCTTAGTAATAGGGTCCCGTTGGCAACCTTTGGATACGGAACCCTAAAAAAATGGCGCAAATGGCGATGGTGGATGCTGACCATTCACCGTAACAGGACAAGATACGTAGATTTTTTAAGGTTGTTCTTAGTGGTTTGGGCTTATTTTAAATAGGTACTGACATTTTGGGCGATCAAAAATTCAAGTAGGTAAGTACTAACACGCAACAAAAAAAAACACGTCTTTCCCGATCAGCGGTCGGTGACGAACTAAACAATGGGCCATTGTGTGAACACCACAGCCAGGCCACGCTACGCCACGATTCCTTTGAAGTGTGTCCAAAAAACCGACAACATCCCGATTGCGCGCCACGATTGACAATAGGGTATTTGACTATATTAAAAATATCGTTTGGTGTCATCCTAAAAGATTATTATCTAAAAACATTATACGACAAAACTAAAAACTAAAGTTTTATTTAATTAGAAAACATTAAATAAAATTGCTATAATTCCGGCCATGGTCACGTGATCGAAAACGTTCCGTGACTCGAATGACGTCACAGTCCACACCACCTATGGGATGTGGAATTGTCATTGTTTGAAATGTGAACTGTGACGTCATGAGAGCAAATGGAACGTTTCGGCGGCAATTTATTTTTTTGAATTTATTTCTCGATTTTTATGAAAAATACTGAAAATTATGCCGAAATATACGTTTTGTTAGCTTCAGCATAGCATTATTAACAATGTAAGATGATTTTCTAAAAGTAGTCAAATACCCTATTGTCCGCCACTATACACCATTGGCCCCTGTACACAATGGCGATGGCCTGACAGTGGGCCAGCATACGCCATTGTGTACTGGGGGCTCCTAGCGCTGGCCGCGGCGGCCAATCGTGGCTATTGGCCGCTTGTCGTGATATTATGCGTGCGGTTTTTAAAATGTATGAACAACTAGATGTTGCCCGCGACTTCGTCCGCATGGATCTTAATCCACGCTGATTAAGATCCGCAAATCTTAATTCCCGCGGGAACTCTGTAATTTTTCTATGTGTTAATCCCCGAAGCCTGTGGAAGTCCGTGGAGGAGACCTTTGTCCAGCATTGGACGTCTATGATTAATCCTGGGTATGAGTTATCTCTATTCCAATTTTCAGCTAAATTGGTTCATGCCTTGCGGAAGAGACACATCCATCCCTCCATCCTCACAAAATTTCACATCTTTAATACAATCAGCAGTGATAGCCTAGTGGATAGGACTGTGGTCTCCTATTCGGGGGGTCGCAGGTTCGATCCCGGGTACGCACCTCTGACTTTTCGGAGTCAAGTGCGTTTAAGCAATTAAATATCACTTGCTTCAACGGTGAAGGAAAACATCGTGAGGAAACCTGCACACCTGAGAGTTCTTCATAATGTTCTTGAAGGTGTGTGAAGTCCGCCAATTCGCATTGGGCCAGCATGGTGGACTATGGCCTATAACCCTTCTCTGAGAGGAGACCTGCGCTCAGTAGTGAGCCGTTGATGGGTTGCTAATGATGATGATGATGATGATGAATACAATTAGTAGGAAGTAGGATATTAATAATAGGATTTTATAATAGTGCAAAAAATACCTACTGTCTTGTAGTAATCATCATCAGCAATTGTCCATCAACGGCTCATTACTGTACACACAGTCACACACACACACCCAGTTGCTCAATCATCACTCGCGTATCGCACCCAAAATCGACGATAGATGGCGCTGAGTGGTGTTGCACCGCGCTGATTTGTGTAGCTAGGTACAGTATAATACGTTGATCATCCAGTGTAATATTCCCCTCCTCCTATAATAGCCTCCAGGCAGTCCAAAACAAGTTTATGCGTATGGCCACGGGGTCACCATGGTTCGTGCGTAACGTCGACCTCCATAGGGACCTTCAGTTACAAACAATAGCTCAACATTTTAAACAGCTCTCCAAAAACTATTTTGAGAAAGCTGTCAATCATCCCAACCCTTTAGTGGTTGAGGCTTCAAACTACCTAACCGATCGTAACGATCCTCCAGACAAAAGGCGCCCTAAGCACGTCCTTAACGACCCTGACGATCAGATTACGACTGACAACTCACCCTATCAGGTAGGGCCACACACATTGTCAACCTCAACACAGCGTCTTCGCCGGCGAAGACGAGGTCCCCGATTTCTAACGTTACCTGGGCGTGGATCCTTACCACGATCACGGGGACGTACGGACTAATCTAGTCCAGCCACTCCTCCCATTCGCCCCAACGTCATCCTAAGCCGCGGTCCGAGCCTCACAGGAGGCGCCCTTAGGTAGACGTTGCCCCCCCGATGTCTTCGAGCCCTAGGGCTCACTCCCCCGGCGTAGCCACGTGCTCGCCCCAAAGTCCGGTGACGCTGTAGCGACCAGTAGGGTCAACAGCATACACAATCCGAAAAAAAAAAAAAAAAAAAAAAAATGTAATATTCGTGTGTATGTGTAGATTTAAATTTTTGGGACATCTCCAGCCCTGATACTTCTTAGTTAACAGTGGTTTGGATGGAAACACTAAGGCGACGTTTTAGCATAGGGCCACGCCTATGTATACGCCTATACTGTACCTAGCTACACAAATCAGCGCGGTGCGTGGCTTCGCGCGGCGTCGTGTAGCGGCGGGCACCGCGGCACAGAGAACAGGAACAGAGGCAAAGCTTCATACAAGCGCGCTACGATAGGTACACTACTACAAGCTTGAGGCGCGTGTGTGCGTGAGCACAGGCGCTACGTCGCGTACAGAGAGAAATCGGTTTATACCGGCTCGGCCTGTGCTCAAGCTCAGGGTCTGCAGTACACGTCGCGCGTCGTGTTTTCATTTAATTTAATTAATGATAATAATTTAATAATTTAAATAGTGTTTAAATGTAATTTTATAATACCTAGTGTTTTAATATAAAAGTGTAAATATGGTTTACTGTACAGTGTGTATGAACAATAATAGAAAGAATAAAAACACATCATTTTTTAGCTATCCTAAAGACTCTACTAGGTAAGTAGTACTAACTTGATTATTATTTATTATTTTTAATGTATAGGGTAGATAGATACCTCATACATATTAGATGTTATTGTGATATTCTGTAACCGCATCCATTTAATTCGACTAAACTGAGACGCACGACGCACGCGGTTCGCCGGCCAGCCGTAGCGTCGGCAAACTCGCGTCGAAGCTCGCATAAGCTATTTAGTTTGTTTTCTGTGCGCGTGGATTATAATAAAATCAAACTTTCTCGGTTACGGTTCGTGCGCAACTTATCTTGCCCAGCTCCCAGCACTTGTCAAAATTTTATTGTAGAAAATAATTATTTTTTGTGACTTTGTAATGTTTAATAAATATTTCTTTTACATCTTGTATTTTCTCGCTATTGAAGTGAAAAGTTGTATGTATCACGCGATAGCAAAGTTTTTTGTTTCTTGTGCCTTGGAATGCCTCACTAGACTCAGGATTCTAATTTACCTAATTCTTCCTAGCTCGAATCCTTCACTAGCTCGGGATTTAAACTAGGCAATCACAACAAAAACAAACTTTGCCATCTTGTTGAACAAATAACTATTGTTTATTAAATTGTATCCTCCTGTGCCAACCCTACCAAAATAGGTATAAATTTTGCTTGCTTCTTAGAAGCTTTGCCTCTGTTCCGTTTTTCTCCTCTGTGACCGCGGCGTTCGCCGACGCGGGCACCGCGGCGAGCACCGAGGCGACGCACAGTGGGTCGAAACAGCCATAAGAGGTACATAGGATTTTTTGTTACAAATTCCATTTAAAAAAAATACTTATCGAAAGACCTTGTCATTCTGATGAATAATTGTTATTAAACGTTTTTCTCTAAAACTGATAGTTTGCCCGGAAAAAAATATTTTCAGTTTTTGTTGTATGGAATGAAACAGAAACTGCTAAAATTTGGCCAAGTCTTGAAAGGTCTTGCTTTAATATTCTTTGGTTTGAGCTTGACTCGACGCCGCACGCGCCGCGCAACGCCACGCCTATGCTAAAACGTCGCCTTATACCTAGTCTAGTACGGAGTACCTACCTGCCAATTACAATTACTAAGATAAGGCGCATACATACAACTTTTACATCGACTAAACTGTTTAGTCGAGTTGTGTACTTTTCGTGAATTCCACACAAATTAACTATAATCAAAAGCAAATCGTACGGCTTTTGATTTTTTTGTCGAGCAACTATCGTGTTGATAGTTTGCGGCGCACATTCTATGAATGCAGTACATTCCTATAAACTTATGAAACACAACTAAATAGTTGTTCAACTAAAAGTTGTATGTTTGCGCTAGGCCTTACTGTCTGTACAGGTTTACTTACTTGATCACTTGAATTTGGCCGTCGTTGATCTTATAAAACCGACGAACATTAACATATCAAGCTCAAATTGCAACGTTATTATTTGAATACTAGCTGAATCCCGCGACTTGAGACTTCGTCCGCGTGGATTTTGGAGTTTTTAAAATCCTTCGGGAACTCTTTGATTTTCCGGGATAAAAAGTAGCCTATGTCACTCTCCAGGTCCTCAAATATACCCATGCAAAAAAATACGTCGATTCGTAGTCCTGTTGCGGCGTGAATGAAGGACAAACCAACACACTTTCGCATTTATAATATTAGTAAGGATAACTAGATCTAACTGGTCGCCGCGACCAGGGCCCTGTTTCTGTAACTCAGTGGCTATCAGAAAATGATAGCCACTGACATATATTTTTTATCCATGGACGGTTTGCTACGAAAATGATACTTTTATTTTCATAGCAAACCTTCAATGGATAAAAAATATATGTCAGTGGCTATCATTTTTTGATAGCCACTGAGTTACAGAATCAGGGCCCTGGCCGCCTAGTGCGCATGTAGTCCGGTAGTAAATATACTAAGTTTATGATTGCACGAGTGTACCAGCCCCCTAGTTATGATACACTAACGATTGTCTATTTCTCTTTCTACGATTGCAAACGCTTGAAGGTTTGGCTAGGGCTAGACTAGATGGCGCAGCAGCTGATCAAAGACAGAAGTGTATTGATAATATTTCGCAGCATTTTATATTTCAAATGTTTTTAGCATTTAAAATGCACAAATTATTTACTGTAGTGTCCATTTAAAATTTAAGCGCCATCTAGTTAGCAATGTTGAAAGGTTTGAGTTTCAACATCGAAAACTAGATGGCGCTTAAAGTACCTAATTATTTTAATGTGCATTCTAAATGGACACTACAGTGAATAATTTATGCATTTTAAATGTTAAAAAATATATAAAATACAAAATGCCGCGAAATATTATCAAGACACTTGTATCTTTGATCAGCTGCTGCGCCATCTAGTCTATCCCTAGCCAAACCTTCCAGCGTTTGCAATCGTAGAAAGAGAAATAGACAATCGTAAGTGTAACATGGCTACGGGGGCAGGCTATCGGCCAGCAGGGAGAAGATGTGAATGCTCGTGAGGCGAATCACATCTGTGTGTCTGTGAGTGGCACAAAGAAGAAAATAATGAAAAGAGGCTTCGGTGCAGGAAATAAAATATTTATTTATTCTTAAAACAAACAACTAGTGTATCCTCGTGAGGTCCTCCACGATCTTCGCCAAGTCCTCCACCGTCGCGTCACGTTTCATGCCTTCGCCGTCGTCGATCTGAAAACATTATTTTACACTTGCATTGACATTTTGCATTTGTTATCTATACATATAACAAAACTGTAACTGGAAGATTTCTGTACATTTAATATATTTTGAAAATTTTAATTGGGGGATGCTTTACTATCGATACTGAGCCCAAAACAGATTTTTTTTTAATTTTTGTCTGTTTGTTTGTCCTTCTTTCACGTAAAAACTACCGCACAGATTTCTACAAAATTTTATACCGTGGTAGCTTATTACTCTGGTTATCGGTTAGCTTATTATCTAGGCTACTTTTTATCCCGGAAAATCAAGGAGTTCCCGAGGGACTTTAAAAACTAAATCCACGCGGACAAAGTCGCGGGCATCAGCTAGTCGAGAATACAAGTTTAAAGACTAACCCAATACTCCAGTCATTTGGTAGCTTTACCTGGAAAGTTTTCCGGGAGTTTTGAAAATTGGTGATTTTATAGATTTCCACGTGCTCTTTCTGAATTTTCATTTTGCCACCTCGTATCTTCGCCGCTCGCGCCGCCATATTGGAAAATGGCGGGCAAAAACAGATTTTTGACAATAACTTCTTTCAGACTCATTTTACAATGAAAATAGGTATTTTTATTAATACCTATTTTCATACAGAAAATTTACTATAATTTATGTAGTGACTTTTATTTTGTAGAATCTTTTTAGACTTTTTTTTAGTGTACGAGCGCCGCAAAGTCCACTCCAACACGCGTTTGGCCAAATAACTCATGTTACAAACAAATAACTTTTCTGTAGTTTAATTTATTACATAACTATTTTCATCGTAAAATGAGTCGGAAAGAAGTTATTGTCAAAAAACTGTTTTCGGCCGCCATTTTTCCAATATGGCGGCGCGAGCGGCGAAGATACGAGGTGGCAAAATGAAAATTCAGAAAGAGCATGTCGAAATCTATGAAATCACCTATTTTCAAAACTCCCGGAAACTTTCCAGGTAACCCCCTTTTGAGCACCAAATGACTGGGTACAACTACAGAAAATTGGATGTAACAGCAGGTTGTCATGTTGATTTTGTTCGTACATAATGTAGCATATGTAATGTAATTGCACGGGTAGGATGCGTAGGAGGTAGTGGCTTTTTTTTCGATGACAAGCTAGTCCTTGACTGCGATCTTACCTGATGCTAAGTGACGATGCAGTCTAAGATGGTAGCGGGCTAACTTGGAAGGGGTATGGCGGTGAACATTCAACCCATACCCCTAACTGGTTTCTACACGCCATCGTGCCGGAACGCTAAATCGCTTGGCGGCACGTCTTTGACGGTAGGGTGGTAACTAGCCACGGCCAAAGCGTCCCACCAGCCCAGACCAGAGACAATTCAGAAATTATAAATTCCCAAATCGACCCAGACCTCCCAGTTATGAGACAACAGCTGCGATCTCACCTGGAGCCCCTGCACAGTCTCCAGCTGCATCTCGCGCGACAGGTCGAGGAAGCTCTCGACGAGGTCGCCGTCGATGAACCCCTCCGCGGGCTCCGTCTTCACGTCCGTGTTGAAGGAGCGCCAGAACGAGTGCGGGATCTTGCCGACCGACTTGATGGTGTGGGTCAGCCTCTCCTCCAGTTGATGCAGGAAGTCGAACAGCTCCGGCGTCAGCTGGACCACTAGACCTGGGGAACGGAACGGGTTCGAGGATTCAGTCACACAATATGCATGTAGTAGTATGTATGTATGTGGTACGAAACAGTGTTGTTTACTACGGTGCGGCGGTGTCGGCGAGCTGCGCCACGAGCGCGCCGCGCCGCATCACGTTCACCACGATGTACTCACAGATGGCGCCAGTGACGGTGGCCAGCAGCACGGGCCGGGCGACGGGCGCGGCGGTGTCGGCGAGCTGCGCCACGAGCGCGCCGCGCCGCATCACGTTCACCACGATGTACTCACAGATGGCGCCAGTGACGGTGGCCAGCAGCACGGGCCGGGCGACGGGCGCGGCGGTGTCGGCGAGCTGCGCCACGAGCGCGCCGCGCCGCATCACGTTCACCACGATGTACTCACAGATGGCGCCAGTGACGGTGGCCAGCAGCACGGGCCGGGCGACGGGCGCGGCGGTGTCGGCGAGCTGCGCCACGAGCGCGCCGCGCCGCATCACGTTCACCACGATGTACTCACAGATGGCGCCAGTGACGGTGGCCAGCAGCACGGGCCGGGCGACGGGCGCGGCGGTGTCGGCGAGCTGCGCCACGAGCGCGCCGCGCCGCATCACGTTCACCACGATGTACTCACAGATGGCGCCAGTGACGGTGGCCAGCAGCACGGGCCGGGCGACGGGCGCGGCGGTGTCGGCGAGCTGCGCCACGAGCGCGCCGCGCCGCATCACGTTCACCACGATGTACTCACAGATGGCGCCAGTGACGGTGGCCAGCAGCACGGGCCGGGCGACGGGCGCGGCGGTGTCGGCGAGCTGCGCCACGAGCGCGCCGCGCCGCATCACGTTCACCACGATGTACTCACAGATGGCGCCAGTGACGGTGGCCAGCAGCACGGGCCGGGCGACGGGCGCGGCGGTGTCGGCGAGCTGCGCCACGAGCGCGCCGCGCCGCATCACGTTCACCACGATGTACTCACAGATGGCGCCAGTGACGGTGGCCAGCAGCACGGGCCGGGCGACGGGCGCGGCGGTGTCGGCGAGCTGCGCCACGAGCGCGCCGCGCCGCATCACGTTCACCACGATGTACTCACAGATGGCGCCAGTGACGGTGGCCAGCAGCACGGGCCGGGCGACGGGCGCGGCGGTGTCGGCGAGCTGCGCCACGAGCGCGCCGCGCCGCATCACGTTCACCACGATGTACTCACAGATGGCGCCAGTGACGGTGGCCAGCAGCACGGGCCGGGCGACGGGCGCGGCGGTGTCGGCGAGCTGCGCCACGAGCGCGCCGCGCCGCATCACGTTCGCCACGATGTACTCACAGATGGCGCCAGTGACGGTGGCCAGCAGCACGGGCCGGGCGACGGGCGCGGCGGTGTCGGCGAGCTGCGCCACGAGCGCGCCGCGCCGCATCACGTTCGCCACGATGTACTCACAGATGGCGCCAGTGACGGTGGCCAGCAGCACGGGCCGGGCGACGGGCGCGGCGGTGTCGGCGAGCTGCGCCACGAGCGCGCCGCGCCGCATCACGTTCGCCACGATGTACTCACAGATGGCGCCAGTGACGGTGGCCAGCAGCACGGGCCGGGCGACGGGCGCGGCGGTGTCGGCGAGCTGCGCCACGAGCGCGCCGCGCCGCATCACGTTCACCACGATGTACTCACAGATGGCGCCAGTGACGGTGGCCAGCAGCACGGGCCGCGCGACGGGCGCGGCGGTGTCGGCGAGCTGCGCCACGAGCGCGCCGCGCCGCATCACGTTCACCATGTCGCCCACGTGGAACTGGCCCATGTAGCCCATCTGCTGCCTCTCCTCATCCGTTGTGGCCGCACTGAACAACAAACAAACTATTTGAGTTCGGTGCCTTTGACCTTAAACTTATCTAATAGAGCAGTGGATACATACAGAAATAAATAGATACAGACTGTCCTCAACGCTAACGCGACACAATTTGCAACAGCGCCATCTAGATACTGGGAGATGAGTTTAGACAGTTAGGACCGCAGTCTCCGATTCGAGGAGTCTTTTCATAGTTATTGCATTCCGGCAATTTTAAATGTTACAAGCTTCAACGGTGAAGAAAACATGCGGGAAATCGCACGCCTGAGAGTTCTCCAAATGTATAAGTATGTAGTTATTTGTATGTATGTATGTTATAGGAAATGACCACCTGCAGTTCATTTGTCCTTATGTTTTCCTATTCCTAAGGTTGCCTGGTAGAGATCGCTGCTAAGCGATAAGGCCGCCTTTTGTGTCATATTTTGTGTCTGTTTCTTTTGTATATATATTTTTTTGTGTGGAGCAAATAAAGAGTATCTATCTATCTATCTAAAAGCAGTGATAGCCTAGTGGTTAGGTCTGTGGTCACCTATTTGGGGGGTCGCAGGTTCGATCCCGGGTACGCACCTCTGACTTTTCGGAGTCAATTAAATATCACTTGCTTCAACGGTGAAGGAAAACAGGAAAAGGAGGAAATTCTTCTGATTCTTCATAATGTTCTCGAAGGTGTGTGAAGTACGCCAATTCGCATTGGGCCAGCGTGGTGGACTATGGCCTATAACCCTTCTCTGAGAGGAGACCTGCGCTCAGTAGTGAGCCGTTGATAGGTTGCTAATGATGATGAAACAGAAATAGAAATGTTTTTTATTCAAATAAACTTCTTTACAAGTGCTTTTGAACAGTCGTTGAATCTACCACTATAATAATCTGATGATCCATCTATCTATCTATCTACTATTCAACAGTTTTCTCACCTGTCCTTCTGACAAACAAACAAATTGAAGCTGTTCTCCGCGCCGAGGAAAGTGTCGTCGTCCAGGATCTCCACGGCTGTCATCCAGTTGGGGCTGTAGTCTCGCGCTATTTCCTCGAAACTACCCTCCATCTGCAATTTTTTTTTATTCAGATAAATAATTTTTTTATTCAGATAAACTTTACAAAGTGCTTTTTTATAGTACAAAATACAATAAAATAGCTATTTATCTACTCCAACATCGAAAAGTTCCAATTTCGAATATGACAGCTGAATCTAAATGAACTCTCTTTCGGTTTTGCTTCTCATTTCGATGCAGCTCGTTGTATGGGAGCTGAATCGAAATGGTTATCTTCTTAAAATAGGATACCTAAAGAGAAGGCTCTGAGTTCTGGCAATTTTGTACCGTTCATACGACAGTCGAATTAAAATGACCCTCATTACGATGCAGTTGCATAAATAGCTATTATCTACTCCAATATCGAAAAGTTCCGATTTCGAATTTGACAGCTGAATCGAAATGAACCCTCTTTCGGGTTTGCTTCTCATTTCGATGCAGCTCGTTGTATGGGAGCTGAATCGAAATGGTTATCTTCTTAAAATAGGATACCTAAAGCTAAGGCTCTGAGTTCTGGCACTTTTGTAACTTTCATACGACAGAGGCGCCACAGGCAGCTGGTGGCGGCTTACGGAGTTACTTTTTGTTGACAGAGGCGCCACAGGCGGCTGGTGGCGGCTTACGGAGTTACTTTTTGTTACTTTATTGAGCCTACGGCGTATTTTATTAACAAATTTATTTATTTTAATGATTTTATTTTCCTTGTCGTAGATAAAATCTTGTATGCAACTGAACGTAATTAGTCATTTTAATTCTCGTACTATCCTATTTTGATACTCGGCAAGCCTCGTATCAAAAAACAGCACTCGAATTAAAATGAACCTCATTACGATGCAGTTGCATAAATAGCTATTATGCAACTGCATCGTAATGAGGGTCATTTTAATTCGAGTTCTGTTTTTAAAATAGGATAGTACGAGAATTAAAATGACTAATTACGTTCAGTTGCATACAAGATTTTATCTACGACGAGGAAAATAAAATCATTAACAAAATACGCCGTAGGCTCAATAAAGTAACAAAAAGTAACTCCGTAAGCCGCCACCAGCCGCCTGTGGCGCCACTGTCGTATGAACGGTACAAAAGTGCCAGAACTCAGAGCCTTAGCTTTAGGTATCCTTTATAAGAAGATAACCATTTCGATTCAGCTCCCATACAACGAGCTGCATCGAAATGAGAAGCAAAACCGAAAGAGGGTTCATTTCGATTCAGTTGTCAAATTCGAAATTGGAACGATGCTGGAGTAGATAAAATATCTTAATGTTCACATAATATAGTTACAGTAAAATGGCAGGGGTAGCACTGCATTAGTAAAAACTGTGTTGCAGATGCCACCGCCACCTCCGAGACCACAATTCACAAGTTATCACAATTATTATCACTTTTAGCGTGTGTGTGTTTGTGTGTTGCGGGCGTGTGAATGCGTGTACCTTTATTATGTGAATGTAAATGGTACTTAAAAACATTTGCTTAGCGAATTATGGAGATAGTATCTTTTCAGTTTGCTCGTAATTCATTTGCATTAGCCACAAATATATTGCTGATTTAGCTGAATATTTGGTAATTGGTCAATTAATTTTGATTTTTTAAATTCGATGACAAGACAACCTTTGACTGTGATCTCACCTGAAGGTAAGTGACGATGCAGTCTAAGATGGTAGCGGGCTAACTTGGAAGGATTATGACAGTGAACATTCAACCCATACGCCTAATCGGTTTCTACACGCCATCGTGCCGGAACGCTCAATCGCTTGGCGACACGTCTTTGACGTTAAGGTGGTAACTAGCCACGGCCAAAGCCTCCCGTTAGACCAGACCAGAGATCAGAAACTATAAATTGCTCCCGACAGCGCTCACCACTGCGCCAGGGAGGTCGTCAAAATTAATCTTAACGTAAATATAGCTAAGATGTATCCTACTACGAGGAAATTCGTAGAGGAACAAAAGTGACCGACATAGCTCTGAGGATTAGCAAGCTGAAGTGGTAGTGGGCAGGTCATATCTATCGCAGAACTGATGTCCGATGGGGCAGACGTGTTCTGGAGTGGAGACCGCGTACCGGCAAGCGCAGTGTAGGACGCCCTCCAGCTCGCTGGACCGATGACCTTAAGAAGGTGGCGGAAAGCGGTTGGATGAGGAAGGCGGAGGACCGTGTTTGGTGGCGCGGTCTCGGAAAGGCCTATTTCCAGCAGTGGACGAATACAGGCTGATGGATGGATGGATGGATGGACGGAAGGATCTTACTTCGCACTAATATAATAAATGTGTAAACAAGTGTAAATTAAAAATTTTATTTTTAAATACAAGCTTTTAGTAGCTACATCATTAGACTCTGGATATCATCTAGGATCAGAGTTATTGTCATGACGAATCAAACGAGCCCAAACTCGATTGGGTTACATCGTTTTATTACAGAGTTCCGATAGCCATCTTCCGTCTCCATCATCAGATCAGCTCCATGTCACAATAATATTGCATTTGCATCCGATTTACACATACATGTAAAATTTCAGCTCAATCGGAAACCGGGAAGTGGTTCTAATTCATCTTGCAAGATTTGACCCAAACAAACAAATAAATAAATTGGTCAAGCTAAATAAAAGCTTGTAAAATACAATGCTCTGTTACTTTACAATGTTGCACTTAAATGAGCGGTTACTTTAGAAAAGAACAAAATCTTTAAGGCGCACTAAACGGGGTCTGCCCGCGTAATTCAAATATAATTTTGTTTTTCGCAATTTGTAAACTAAATTAAACTAATACGACAAAGTAGGCTTGGGGCATTCTTTTCGCGTCAATGGCAGTATCATCTTCACAGGTTTATATAAAAGCTTTACTTGAAAGTGTCCAGTTTAAGAAATTAGTCAGAATATCGACTAATCAAACTCGATATTCTGACTAATTTCTTAAACTGGACACCTTCAAGTAAAAATGTTTATTTAAACCTGTGAAAATGATACTGCCATTGTCGCAATTAGAATGCCATAAGCCTACTTTGTCGTATTAGTTTACAAATTGCGTAAAACCAAATTAAACTTGAATTTCGCGGGCAGACCCGTTTAGTGCGCCTTATTAAGTAATCCTAAGCGTGAAATCTATAGATGGCACTCACACTCAGCTCAGACTCAAGACTGAGTTAAAACGAGACAGATTTATGTCAGGACGTATTTGTGTCTCATTTTAACTCTATCTTGAGTCTTGAGCAGAGCTAGAGTACATTCTAGATGGCACTCTCATTCAGCTCAGACTCAAGACTGCTAAAACGAGACAGATTTATGTCAGGACGTATTTGTGTCTCATTTTAACTCTATCTTGAGTCTTGAGCAGAGCTAGAGTACATTCTAGATGGCACACTCATTCAGCTCAGATTCAAGACTGCTAAAACGAGACAGATTTATGTCAGGACGTATTTGTTTCTCATTTTAACTCTATCTTGAGTCTTGAGCACAGCCAGAGTACGTTCTAGATGGCACTCACACTCAGTTCAGACTCAAGACTGAGTTAAAACGAGACAGATTTATGTCAGGACGTATTTGTGTCTCATTTTAACTCTATCTTGAGTCTTGAGCAGAGCCAGAGTACGTTCTAGATGGCACTCTCATTCAGCTCAGACTCAAGACTGCTAAAACGAGACAGATTTATGTCAGGACGTATTTGTGTCTCATTTTAACTCTATCTTGAGTCTTGAGCAGAGCCAGAGTACGTTCTAGATGGCACTCTCATTCAGCTCAGACTCAAGACTGCTAAAACGAGACAGATTTATGTCAGGACGTATTTGTGTCTCATTTTAACTCTATCTTGAGTCTTGAGCAGAGCTAGAGTACGTTCTATATGGCACTCTCATTCAGCTCAGACTCAAGACTGCTAAAACGAGACAGATTTATGTCAGGACGTATTTGTGTCTCATTTTAACTCTATCTTGAGTCTTGAGCAGAGCCAGAGTACGTTCTAGATGGCACTCTCATTCAGCTCAGACTCAAGACTGCTAAAACGAGACAGATTTATGTCAGGACGTATTTGTGTCTCATTTTAACTCTATCTTGAGTCTTGAGCAGAGCTAGAGTACGTTCTATATGGCACTCTCATTCAGCTCAGACTCAAGACTGCTAAAACGAGACAGATTTATGTCAGGACGTATTTGTGTCTCATTTTAACTCTATCTTGAGTCTTGAGCAGAGCCAGAGTACGTTCTAGATGGCACTCACACTCAGCTCAGACTCAAGACTGAGTTAAAACGAGACAGATTTATGTCAGGACGTATTTGTGTGGACGTATTGTAGAGACGTTTGCAGAGTCAGAGTACGATCTATAGATTTCGGCCTAAGAGCAGAATAGTTCTCACCTGTTTGTATTGCAAGAGCGAAAGGGACCTCATGAGATCGCCGACTAGAATGAAGTCGCCCTTCACTTTGAGGTACAGAGCTACAATGTTGTTGAAGTGACTACACTCTAACCGCAACTCCTTTTCCGACGTCCATTCGAATAATCTAACCTGGAAGAGAAAAATGAAAAAATGAACGCCGCTTTTAGACCTCTTTCGACCAGGGGTATACCATATCCCAAACTGACTTAACATTAAAATCCTTACTATAATATTGCAAATGCGAAAGTGTGTTTGTTTTTTGGTTTGTCCTTCAATCACGCCGCAACAGGGCTACGGATCGACGTGATTTTTTGCATGTGTGTAGTTTAGGACCTGGAGAGTGACATAGGTTACTTTTCGACCGAGCGAAGCGAAGGTCTCTGAGTTTACTTGAGTGAATTTGCACTTGTCCGTCCGTCCGTCTGTCAGAGCCTTATAACTTCTGAATTACTGAACGTAATTACTTCAATTTTAGATATGATATGTAAACCGATGGCCTCCAGCCGAAAATGGCTTAAAAAGTTATAAAAATCTTTATTTCAGGGGGGCTCTCATAGAAGCGAATGCGAAGTAAAATATTTTTTTTTGCATTTCATAGGGTTGCAGTACCTCATTTTAAAGATAATTTGGAACAGAGTACAAAAGCATTTTTTTTTATTTTTTTTTCCTAAAATTGACGAAATGGCGGGCTTTCAAAGTGGAGATTTTATTCGAGGCTAGATCTCTAAAACCACTTTTTTTAAAACTTGAAACTTACACATAATTTCAGTTATATTCTGTACTTGAACAACAAATACTAAGATTAGATAAATATTATAAAGAAACGAAATTATTTAAGTTTTAATGGGCATCAATGTTTTTAACAAAACTTCACAATACTGTTAATAGATGGCGCTGTCTTTAATATTGTAAATACGCATCCCATCCACGAAGGCAGATGACGATTGACGTCATCAGATTCGGAGCGTTTTAATTACAATATAATATAGTTAAAACTACCTTATGGGAATTATGGGATACCGCGAGGTCTCAGTTCGGGGCGAACCACTAGTTATCCCGGAAAATCAGAGTTCCCAAGGGATTTAAAAACCTATTTCCACGCGGACGAAGTCGCGGGCATCAGCTAGTATGAAATAACGAGCTGATGCCCGCGACTTCGTTCGCGTGAATTTAGTTTTTAAAATCCCTCGGGAACTTTGATTTTCACTCTCCAGGTCCTCAAGTATGCCCATGCAAAAAATCACGTCGATGCGTAGCTCTGTTGTGGCGTGATTGAAGGACAAACCAACAAACAAACACACTTTCGCATTTATAATATTAGTAAGGATTTCATGTCAAAAATTTAAGTATTATAACAAAATGCCATTTATCTTTTTTAAATATCTTAACTAGTTTCAGAAATATAGAGCCTTAAAGTTTCCCGTTAGACAGAGAGAGCGCTACTGATGTGTGATGTCATAAGACAGACACTCTTCACTATTTTAGAAAGAGACATATACAGTCGCAGTAGAACAGCTTATAACGCATTTGTTTTTTGACTGACGTATTTCCTGTTTTTACAAAATGTTATTCTTACATGTTACATTTTCAATTATATTTTTTTTTTATTATTTATTTTTTATTATTAGTCCACAAAACTGACTACAATTGTTTAAAACAGACATAATCCAATTAGTTTTATGAGGTTATTACAATCAAGTCTTCTAGATGTGGGCGCGGCATGAGTAAGAAAAGGGTACAACAGTAATAACTACAGCGCAACACTAGGCTAAAATAACAAAACAAAACGAAATAGAACAGCTAAACAAAGAAGGTGAACGGAATTAGCTATTTATGCAACTGGATCATTTTAATTCGAGTGCTGATTTTTGATACGAGGCTTGCCGAGTATAATTTCAGCAAAATCGGTTCATTCGTTGTCGCGTTAAAGAGTAAAAAACATCCATCCATCCATCGATCCAAACATCCATCCTCACAAACTTTCGCATTTATATTAATATTAATAGGAATAATAGGATAGGATAGGATCTACACATGATCAGTCATTATAATATCTAGCAATGTACTCATCATCATCGTCATAGTGACTGGACAAATCGATACCTTGTACTATTTGTATAATTTATTTCGTAATCCATCCCTAATCCCTAAGAAATTTTCTATTGATAATGAAAAACTTCAATAACTGTGTTTATCCTACTTGATTGTTGAATTAGAATTTTTTACTTATTCTCGATGCTGCGGATAATGTAAGCGTGATTTAAGTACAATCAGCGCCATCTATCAGTGGTTTTTCAAAATTCCGCGGGAACCTTGGATTTTTCCGGGATAATTTGTAGCCTATGTGTTATTCCAGGGTATAATCTATCTCCATTCCAAATTTCAGCCAAATCCATTCAGTAGTTTTTGCGTGAAGGAGGAACAAACATACACACAAACTTTCGCCTTTATAATATTAGTAGGAAGTAGGAAGTAGGATTAATGAATATCAACATTCAAATATCCATTTCACGTCATGGTAAAGTAAAGGCAACTCACAGTACTATTTATAGACGCTAGTAGTTTCCCGTTGAACTCAACAAGGGTGTAGCATCCGCCCTTAATTTCTTTCTCCGCTACGGGCGTCAGCTTGCCCTCAGACCAGTGGAATAGAAGGATTCTACCCTGGAAAAAATTATAATTATTATATTAATATGGTTGAGCGAAGCAATGGCTGGATCATGCGTCATGCTCGTGAATGGGTACCACCAGCGGGAATGAGGCTGCTTTCTGTCTAATATGGGCTATTAACGTGTTGAATTGAAAAAGAGCAACTGCTGAGTTTCTTGCCGGCTCTTCTCAGCAGAATCCGCTTTCCGAACCGGTGGTAGTGTCATGACATGTCATAAGAGCCACAGGTTGGCCTATGTGAAATAAATAATTTTGAATTTTAATTTGAATTTAATTATAATTAGGTATGCTTTTGTGGAACTCATTGTGGAAACACTGCATAGTATAGTATCTATTGAATTGTAGACTTGTTTTGAAAAGAGCAACCGCCGAGTTTCTTGCTGGTTCTTCTCGGCGGGAAGGGCATTCCGAACCAGTGGTAGATTCATCGACGGTTCAACAGCACTTGTAAAAGAGTTTATTTGAATAAAAAACATTCTTATTATATTCTATTATATATTACATAGACGTCGCAAAGTTTGACAGTGTCTGCATAGGTGTCTCAGGCGAAAAAATATCATTATAAAATCTTTTGAAATAAAGTATGTACTTGGTACAAATGGCATCTATGTATAGGCGTTTAAGGATACGAAGACGTGGTTGGTATCTGCAATTTATTTTTGGCCGTTATTAAAAGGTTTGTTCACACATGAACATGTGACCAAAAGCTTTATCAATCACCCATATACGAGTATAGATAGGTGATCTTCGTGTTATATAAAACAGTTTATATAGCACGAATTTTGAAAATGTTCACCATATATTGCCTAAGGTTTTTGACGTGATAACGTCTTATAAATCGATGGACACCGGCTGCACGCACGAAAAAGTGTCACGTTCCGCCTGAGCCTGACCGTGCAAGCGAGAGCGCGGAACAAACGATAGAGGCACGATCGGCCCAAGCGTTGGCTTGTGACCGCCGCCGTCCAACGCCCGCCAGCCATTGCGTGCGCGCTGTGGTTAGCGGATGTGTCGCGAGCTAGTTCTAAATTCAGATGTTTTATTTGCAAGATTGAGTACATAATATGATCTTATACAATTATCTAAGCGCTTCAATCTGCCACATAGTAGCATGCAAAAGAGTAGTCATACAAAATTTAATACTTAAATCAAATTTTTAAATTCAAACAATGTCATACTCATTCTAACTGTTATATAATGTCAGTTCTATTAATTTAAAAAAAAATTAAACAATGTCATTAATATTTTTGTCCTGAATAAATTCATCAACAGTATAGTAGCATTTAATAGTATTTTATATAGTTTTGATTTGAACAACACGCAACACGCTGTTCATCTTTATGATTTTATCACGTAAACTATCGTCCGTAAACCGTAACGTAACTACAGACAAGCAATTTTTTTTGTGAAGGAGTTTTTTTTGTGTGCAGTCAGAGGGTGGGGGGGGGGGGGGGGGGAGAACAGTGAGTTAGGACGGCTGTACCTGCTTAGGCTCGGACTCCTCAGGGTTGATGATGGCGGTGCCGACCGCGTAGTAGTGGTTGGGGTCTTCGGCCAGGCGGCACGACACTAGAGCCATCGCGAACTCGCTGGCCTGCAGCTGGTGCGCGTGAAGTACTGCGACGAGACGAAATGTGTATGTGGGATGTAGGCAAGAACAAATGTTTGAAATACTCAAACTTAGGTCTCATTTTAAACACACAACGCATCGCAAACACCCCGACGCCATTTTTGTTAATACGTCATCTCTCATATGCCATCACACTCGCACACATGCTTGCATACATCTTCCTTCTCATTCCTTTCAACTTACGTTCCGTTTCCACATAATATATAAGACGAATTTTCATGTGTAACGGAATATTCACTACCCGTAGCGACATCTAATGTCCACTACGCGGACTCTTGATTGATGGGTGGCCAAGTAGTTTTGCTGCTGACACTAGATGGCGTTGGGGAATCAGAAAATCGGTTAGTTGTGTAGTTTTTGGTGGTTCAAAGAAATCTTCTTTGAACTGGGTCTCACCGCGAGAGCTGTGCCGCCTCCAGGAGTTACATACACCACAGCTAGGGCCAGTCACCTTCGAACGTGTGCTGGTCTATGACGAGCAGGTTGTGCACCTCCAGGTCGGCGGCGGGCGGCGCGTGCTTGGTGCTGGTGGGCGCCGTGCCGCTGGAGCTGGCCGCGGACGTGGACGCGCTGGGTCTCACCGCGAGAGCTGTGCCGCCTCCAGGAGTTACATACACTACAGCTAGGGCCAGTCACCTTCGAACGTGTGCTGGTCTATGACGAGCAGGTTGTGCACCTCCAGGTCGGCGGCGGGCGGCGCGTGCTTGGTGCTGGTGGGCGCCGTGCCGCTGGAGCTGGCCGCGGACGTGGACGCGCTGGGTCTCACCGCGAGAGCTGTGCCGCCTCCAGGAGTTACATACACTACAGCTAGGGCCAGTCACCTTCGAACGTGTGCTGGTCTATGACGAGCAGGTTGTGCACCTCCAGGTCGGCGGCGGGCGGCGCGTGCTTGGTGCTGGTGGGCGCCGTGCCGCTGGAGCTGGCCGCGGACGTGGACGCGCTGGGTCTCACCGCGAGAGCTGTGCCGCCTCCAGGAGTTACATACACTACAGCTAGGGCCAGTCACCTTCGAACGTGTGCTGGTCTATGACGAGCAGGTTGTGCACCTCCAGGTCGGCGGCGGGCGGCGCGTGCTTGGTGCTGGTGGGCGCCGTGCCGCTGGAGCTGGCCGCGGACGTGGACGCGCTGGGTCTCACCGCGAGAGCTGTGCCGCCTCCAGGAGTTACATACACTACAGCTAGGGCCAGTCACCTTCGAACGTGTGCTGGTCTATGACGAGCAGGTTGTGCACCTCCAGGTCGGCGGCGGGCGGCGCGTGCTTGGTGCTGGTGGGCGCCGTGCCGCTGGAGCTGGCCGCGGACGTGGACGCGCTGGGTCTCACCGCGAGAGCTGTGCCGCCTCCAGGAGTTACATACACTACAGCTAGGGCCAGTCACCTTCGAACGTGTGCTGGTCTATGACGAGCAGGTTGTGCACCTCCAGGTCGGCGGCGGGCGGCGCGTGCTTGGTGCTGGTGGGCGCCGTGCCGCTGGAGCTGGCCGCGGACGTGGACGCGCTGGGTCTCACCGCGAGAGCTGTGCCGCCTCCAGGAGTTACATACACTACAGCTAGGGCCAGTCACCTTCGAACGTGTGCTGGTCTATGACGAGCAGGTTGTGCACCTCCAGGTCGGCGGCGGGCGGCGCGTGCTTGGTGCTGGTGGGCGCCGTGCCGCTGGAGCTGGCCGCGGACGTGGACGCGCTGGGTCTCACCGCGAGAGCTGTGCCGCCTCCAGGAGTTACATACACTACAGCTAGGGCCAGTCACCTTCGAACGTGTGCTGGTCTATGACGAGCAGGTTGTGCACCTCCAGGTCGGCGGCGGGCGGCGCGTGCTTGGTGCTGGTGGGCGCCGTGCCGCTGGAGCTGGCCGCGGACGTGGACGCGCTGGGTCTCACCGCGAGAGCTGTGCCGCCTCCAGGAGTTACATACACTACAGCTAGGGCCAGTCACCTTCGAACGTGTGCTGGTCTATGACGAGCAGGTTGTGCACCTCCAGGTCGGCGGCGGGCGGCGCGTGCTTGGTGCTGGTGGGCGCCGTGCCGCTGGAGCTGGCCGCGGACGTGGACGCGCTGGGTCTCACCGCGAGAGCTGTGCCGCCTCCAGGAGTTACATACACCACAGCTAGGGCCAGTCACCTTCGAACGTGTGCTGGTCTATGACGAGCAGGTTGTGCACCTCCAGGTCGGCGGCGGGCGGCGCGTGCTTGGTGCTGGTGGGCGCCGTGCCGCTGGAGCTGGCCGCGGACGTGGACGCGCTGGGTCTCACCGCGAGAGCTGTGCTGCCTCCAGGCGTCACGTCCAGTTTGTCTACTCGCATTGTTATTACTCCAAATGTCTGAAATGGGATAATAACAGTGTAAAATAGTCATAAAAATACCACTCGTCGTTCAAATTCAAAGAGGATTTCAGAAGGCTTTCAAGTTATCATTCAAGTCAAGTGTATAGAAATTGGCAAATCTAGAAAATGAAAGTATTTACGCTGTAGCTATTGTGGCTAGTTCTGTTGTAAAAAATCTTCTTCTTATCAAACAGCAGATTGTGCATAACAGAATCAGTCACATTGGCTAACTGTTTCAATTGCGAGTCAAGTAAACCTTTTTGCCTAAACATTGCATTGACGAGGATTTTTCTCCCTCGATGTGTAAGTCAAGTAAATCTTTTTGCCTAAAGCATTAACGAGGAATTTTCTCCCTCCATGTAGAAGTCAAGTAAACCTTTTTGCCTAAAGCATTAACGAGGAATTTTCTCCCTCCATGTATAAGTCAAGTAAACCTTTTTGCCTAAAGCATTAACGAGGAATTTTCTCCCTCCATATATAAGTCAAGTAAACCGTTTTGCCTAAAGCATTAACGAGGAATTTTCGCTCTCCATATATAAGTCAAGTAAACCTTTTTGCCTAAAGCATTAACGAGGAATTTTCTCCGTCCATGTATAAGTCAAGTAAACCTTTTTGCCTAAAGCATTAACGAGGAATTTTCTCCGTCCATGTATAAGTCAAGTAAACCTTTTTGCCTAAAGCATTAACGAGGAATTTTCTCCCTCCATGTATAAGTCAAGTAAACCTTTTTGCCTAAAGCATTAACGAGGAATTTTCTCCCTCCATGTATAAGTCAAGTAAACCTTTTTGCCTAAAGCATTAACGAGGAATTTTCTCCCTCCATGTATAAGTCAAGTAAACCTTTTTGCCTAAAGTATTAACGAGGAATTTTCTCCTCCCATGTATAATAAGAAACAAAAGGCCTTTTTCTGGTCAATTTATAACATTTTTCATCAATTTTTTTATGTGTTTTATCGTTGTTCCTGTAGATAAATAACAGGGTTGGCACAGCACCTGCGAGGCCTCCTGGTACGCTATCCTGCGGGGCGACTCCCCCAGGTGCACGGTGCGGATGTGCAGCTTCTGTATCTCATCAATGGTGCCGATCGTCACCGTGTTGACCGTCGCCAGCGCTAAACTGTTAACAGATCATCAGGTTAGCAGACCTTCTGGCACTAGCCATTCGAAGAAATATAAGTGATATTGCCTACCTCATTAATATCACAAATAACACAGTTGACTGTGCGCCGCTTCTTGGGAAGTTATCATTTAAAATCCCCATTAATACTCATCCTCGAACCTTCTCAATCTTTCAAACGCCACAAACGCATACCAAGTTCCCCAAAAACTCGTTCATGCTTAGATCTGCCTTATCTTTTAATAAAATTTGTCAAAATAATAAAAATTTGGATCTTTTTTGCATCACCGCGCCACCACTATTCGTAGAACGCTGGCCAACGAGTTCTTCAACTCACACTTTGGTTGAATAATTCGTTGACCAGATTACGTTTTTTTTTTCTTTTTTTCCCCTCTATTATTTTATCTTCCCAGTTGAGTTTTTTTTGTTTTCCTTAATTATATAAATCATTCTATCTGTGAAAACTTGTAATTAGCTATAATTTTCTTCTGTTCTTATCTATTTACTTTTTTATATTAGCTGTAAGTTTTCCCTGTAAAATAAAATAAAATTATCAGGTGATACGCAAGCACCACACATCCTTCCCACACTTTTCAGCCTTCACAGTAAAACAGACTGTTCTAATGCACAGATCTTTATTATAAATGCATCTCTTTCCCACTCGATTTCGACCATTCCTTCGCATACACTGTGAAACGAATGTAATTTAACTAAGCCACAGGAGATACAACAGGAATCTGAGTAAATAATGGAAATCGCGTGGGAACGACTAGGAAATCTCTGGGTGAGAAAAGAAAGTTTTGCTTCTGTTCATACGATGGACGAATCTGGGTGATACATGAGGGGTTTCACTTCATAAATTCCTAAAAATTGTGTATTTACATAGTACATATAATTCAAATAAAAAAATGACGATTCAGATACGATTTCGTGTCGATAAAGACAACGGAAAAAATATTTCAATCCAATTTAAACTATACACATGTTCCCCAATGCAAATTGTATTCTGATTTTGTAGACTCGCCGCCTAAATGCAAACTCTGTGTGCAACCTGTTTTGAAGTAAAACTTCTTTACGCGCGCTTGTTTTGGGGAGTAAGCTGGTGAATGCGTTACGAAAAGTGTGATCGGGCGAGGCGAACGGAAGTTCAGAGGGAGATATAAGTTAGTGAAGATAGAAAGAGAGAGAGTTACGTTTCGTATATTACTGTAGAGGCAAGAGAGAGAGGTGCGAGCACACATTTTCTTTTTTCTCTTTCTCTCATAGCCAGTTGCGTTTCGTAAGTTTTACTTCAGTCGTGTGGCCTTAAGCACACGACACATCCGCTAACCACAGCACGCACGCGATGACTAGTGGGCGGCGGCGGGCGCTCTCTAGTCACAAGCCAACGCTTGAGCCAATCGTTCCTCTCTATCGCTTGTTCAGCGCTCTGGCTTGCACGCTCAGGCTCAGGCGGAACGTGTTTTGACGTGATAACGTCTTATAAATCGATGAACACCGGCTGCACGCACGAAAAAGTGAGAGCCGTCGGAGCCTGGGCGTGATAGCGAGAGCGCGGAATAAGCGATAGAGAGGCACGATAGGCCCAAGCGTTGTCTTGTGACTATAATAGAGACCGCCCGCCATGACGTTATCACGTAAAATTATCGTCCGTAAACCGAATTTACAGACAACCAATTTTTGACGTGATAACATCTTATAAATCGATGAACACCGGCTGCACGCACGAAAAAGTGTCACGTTCCGCCTGAGCCTGAGCGTGCAAGCGAGAGCGCGGAACAAGCGATAGAGAGGCAGGATCGGCCCAAGCGTTGTTCATCAATGTTTCTTTATGCCATCACGTAAAACTATCGTCCGTAAACCAACTTTACAGACAACCAATTTTTAACATGATGATTTTTCCATCCTATTCTTGCTCAATGAGAATAAAACTCTTGCCACAACTACATGAGGGAAAATTCTAGGATATTACTACCATTATGTGACAAAAATAGGGTATACGGTCTCACCTGTCCGGGTAGGCCTGCGCGTTGAGCGAGCACATGTGGGTGACCTCCTTCAGGTTGACGTTGGAGAATACCAGCTTGTGGTTGGACGAGAAGATCACCGTTGGCCGGTCCGAGCACGCGAATATGTTCGTCGTGGACAGCGACCTGATCACAAAACATTGTTTTAAAGAGGACTTTCACATTTCCCATCCATCTCTTTCGCACATTCTAGTATTATCAATGATTGTAAAAATCTTTGAAAGTTTCTAAAATTTTTTTTAATAGAGAGTAAGAGCGATAAATGTTAATAGTTGTTTTCGCTCTTTTGCTCTATCAAAATCTATAATAAAAAAAAGAATAACCCTAAATGATGATAATAAGCATAAAATACGCTTTATACCAGAGATACACTTGACTTGTAATGAAAGTTGCTATTTATGATTTATTGTGTTAATTTGAGTGAAGTAACTCAGCGAATTATTTAATTTATTAGTTTGATTGGAGGTTAAGATCAATATGTGAGGTTAGAAATATAATGAACCTGTTCTGTGGTCATTTATTTTTGAACCAATTTCACTTCTGGAGGCTTAATCTACAATCTGTTTTTTCTTGTTAGTATTAAAAGGTAAACATGAGCGACCTGAAACTCCTCAGCACGGTGGGCTGCGTGCCGAGCGTGACCTTCTTCTTGTTGGTCAGCACGCCGGTCTCCTGGTCCACCGTGAAGTAGAACATGGAGCCGTCGCCCAGCGCGCACAGCAGGTAGTGATTACCGACCTGAAACTCCTCAGCACGGTGGGCTGAGTGCCGAGCGTGACCTTCTTCTTGTTGGTCAGCACGCCGGTCTCCTGGTCCACCGTGAAGTAGAACATGGAGCCGTCGCCCAGCGCGCACAGCAGGTAGTGATTACCGACCTGAAACTCCTCAGCACGGTGGGCTGCGTGCCGAGCGTGACCTTCTTCTTGTTGGTCAGCACGCCGGTCTCCTGGTCCACCGTGAAGTAGAACATGGAGCCGTCGCCCAGCGCGCACAGCAGGTAGTGATTACCGACCTGAAACTCCTCAGCACGGTGGGCTGCGTGCCGAGCGTGACCTTCTTCTTGTTGGTCAGCACGCCGGTCTCCTGGTCCACCGTGAAGTAGAACATGGAGCCGTCGCCCAGCGCGCACAGCAGGTAGTGATTACCGACCTGAAACTCCTCAGCACGGTGGGCTGCGTGCCGAGCGTGACCTTCTTCTTGTTGGTCAGCACGCCGGTCTCCTGGTCCACCGTGAAGTAGAACATGGAGCCGTCGCCCAGCGCGCACAGCAGGTAGTGATTACCGACCTGAAACTCCTCAGCACGGTGGGCTGCGTGCCAAGCGTGACCTTCTTCTTGTTGGTCAGCACGCCGGTCTCCTGGTCCACCGTGAAGTAGAACATTGAGCCGTCGCCCAGCGCGCACAGCAGGTAGTGATTACCGACCTGAAACTCCTCAGCACGGTGGGCTGCGTGCCGAGCGTGACCTTCTTCTTGTTGGTCAGCACGCCGGTCTCCTGGTCCACCGTGAAGTAGAACATGGAGCCGTCGCCCAGCGCGCACAGCCGGTAGTGATTACCGACCTGAAACTCCTCAGCACGGTGGGCTGCGTGCCGAGCGTGACCTTCTTCTTGTTGGTCAGCACGCCGGTCTCCTGGTCCACCGTGAAGTAGAACATGGAGCCGTCGCCAAGCGCGCACAGCAGGTAGTGATTACCGACCTGAAACTCCTCAGCACGGTGGGCTGCGTGCCGAGCGTGACCTTCTTCTTGTTGGTCAGCACGCCGGTCTCCTGGTCCACCGTGAAGTAGAACATGGAGCCGTCGCCCAGCGCGCACAGCAGGTAGTGATTACCGACCTGAAACTCCTCAGCACGGTGGGCTGCGTGCCGAGCGTGACCTTCTTCTTGTTGGTCAGCACGCCGGTCTCCTGGTCCACCGTGAAGTAGAACATGGAGCCGTCGCCCAGCGCGGGCAGCAGGTAGTGATTACCGACCTGAAACTCCTCAGCACGGTGGGCTGAGTGCCGAGCGTGACCTTCTTCTTGTTGGTCAGCACGCCGGTCTCCTGGTCCACCGTGAAGTAGAACATGGAGCCGTCGCCCAGCGCGCACAGCAGGTAGTGATTACCGACCTGAAACTCCTCAGCACGGTGGGCTGCGTGCCGAGCGTGACCTTCTTCTTGTTGGTCAGCACGCCGGTCTCCTGGTCCACCGTGAAGTAGAACATGGAGCCGTCGCCCAGCGCGCACAGCAGGTAGTGATTACCGACCTGAAACTCTCAGCACGGTGGGCTGCGTGCCGAGCGTGATCTTCTTCTTGTTGGTCAGCACGCCGGTCTCCTGGTCCACCGTGAAGTAGAACATGGAGCCGTCGCCCAGCGCGCACAGCAGGTAGTGATTACCGACCTGAAACTCCTCAGCACGGTGGGCTGCGTGCCGAGCGTGACCTTCTTCTTGTTGGTCAGCACGCCGGTCTCCTGGTCCACCGTGCAGTAGAACATGGAGCCGTCGCCCAGCGCGCACAGCAGGTAGTGATTACCGACCTGAAACTCCTCAGCACGGTGGGCTGCGTGCCGAGCGTGACCTTCTTCTTGTTGGTCAGCACGCCGGTCTCCTGGTCCACCGTGAAGTAGAACATGGAGCCGTCGCCAAGCGCGCACAGCAGGTAGTGATTACCGACCTGAAACTCCTCAGCACGGTGGGCTGCGTGCCGAGCGTGACCTTCTTCTTGTTGGTCAGCACGCCGGTCTCCTGGTCCACCGTGAAGTAGAACATGGAGCCGTCGCCCAGCGCGCACAGCAGGTAGTGATTACCGACCTGAAACTCCTCAGCACGGTGGGCTGCGTGCCGAGCGTGACCTTCTTCTTGTTGGTCAGCACGCCGGTCTCCTGGTCCACCGTGAAGTAGAACATGGAGCCGTCGCCAAGCGCGCACAGCAGGTAGTGATTACCGACCTGAAACTCCTCAGCACGGTGGGCTGCGTGCCGAGCGTGACCTTCTTCTTGTTGGTCAGCACGCCGGTCTCCTGGTCCACCGTGAAGTAGAACATGGAGCCGTCGCCCAGCGCGCACAGCAGGTAGTGATTACCGACCTGAAACTCCTCAGCACGGTGGGCTGCGTGCCGAGCGTGACCTTCTTCTTGTTGGTCAGCACGCCGGTCTCCTGGTCCACCGTGAAGTAGAACATGGAGCCGTCGCCAAGCGCGCACAGCAGGTAGTGATTACCGACCTGAAACTCCTCAGCACGGTGGGCTGCGTGCCGAGCGTGACCTTCTTCTTGTTGGTCAGCACGCCGGTCTCCTGGTCCACCGTGAAGTAGAACATGGAGCCGTCGCCCAGCGCGCACAGCAGGTAGTGATTACCGACCTGAAACTCCTCAGCACGGTGGGCTGCGTGCCGAGCGTGACCTTCTTCTTGTTGGTCAGCACGCCGGTCTCCTGGTCCACCGTGAAGTAGAACATGGAGCCGTCGCCCAGCGCGCACAGCAGGTAGTGATTACCGACCTGAAACTCCTCAGCACGGTGGGCTGCGTGCCGAGCGTGACCTTCTTCTTGTTGGTCAGCACGCCGGTCTCCTGGTCCACCGTGAAGTAGAACATGGAGCCGTCGCCCAGCGCGCACAGCAGGTAGTGATTACCGACCTGAAACTCCTCAGCACGGTGGGCTGCGTGCCGAGCGTGACCTTCTTCTTGTTGGTCAGCACGCCGGTCTCCTGGTCCACCGTGAAGTAGAACATGGAGCCGTCGCCCAGCGCGCACAGCAGGTAGCACACGCCCTCCAGCACGCAGATCAGCAGGGAGCGGGGGATGATTTCTGACAACAAGATTTATATGAGCTAAGTTTAATCGTGATTGCTTCGCTTCGTCTATATTAATATATATATAGCTGCTCGTGCTGATTCACTGATTCACTGACTGATTGATCACCTCTCCTGTAAAATTTTGTATGAAAAATTTTTTTTCCACCGATGGTTTCGTATAGAGGACAAAAATTCATTCGGAGGAAAATTATGGAGAGAGCTGATGATTGAGGATTTCGGAGACGGATGAGGAGCACGGCCAGGGTATTGAAGATAGGTGGGGGGTGCTCGAACAAATGTCACTCGAAACCTCATCCAATTCGCAGTGAGCTGAAAAAAAATTCAAAATGGCGGAAAAAAGATGGCGGCCATACAAATTTCGTCGGTGTCTATCTCGGAGAGTATAAAAGATAGAAGAGTGGTTTCCTGGCAAAAGCTGATCAAGACCCTAAGGTCTACTTGACGAACAGAAAAAAAATTCAAGATGGCGGAATTTTTTTTTTCTTCATACAAAAATATATGGCGAATATTGAAGAGACTAGAAGCCGGGAATCATGCACGACTTTGATACAATTCCTTTTCAAGATTTTTTTTTATTGAAGAATTTTCATTATGACAAATGATGACATATGATGATCGAGGGTTTGGAAGGTGGGTGAGGAGCACGGCCATGGTAATGTAGATAGGTGGGGGTGCTCGAACAAAAGTCACTCGAAATCTCATCCAATTGGCAGTGAGCTGAAAAAAATCCAAAATGGCGGATTCAAGATGGCGGCCATACAAACTTCAACGGTGTCTATCTCGGAGAGTATAAAAGATGGAAGAGTGGTTTTGTGATAGAAAATGATCAGGAGCTGAAAGTCTACTAGACGAGTAGAAAAACCGCGGTCCGCTTGCGGGCCGCGCACCCACGCGCCCTACTAGTTTTAATCTATGATTAACACTGCAGTCTGTCAAATTTTTTTGGACCTATTTTATTAACGCTATTTTGGCGCTGTAAGCAGTTTAAACGAGTGTCTCTGGAACTAACAATATTGCAAATGGCATACCAACCTCTACAATATTAATCTATGATTTCATTTGAAAACACAGCTTAATCGTAGAGGTCGGTGCAAACTTTGCAATATTATTAGTTCCAGAGACACTCATATGTCAAATGTTACACTTCAAATTGATCCATAATCAAGCTGTCATTTGTGGACAGCCAATCCAGTATTAATCATAGATTATAGAGTATATATACATGGAGTTGAGTGTGCATGTCTAAACGAAATAATCACACATTTGGCTCCAAGTCTGGTAAGCAGCGGCGACGTAAAATCTCGATCACCACAATAGCAACTCACCGCCGCACAGTTTCTCTGTGTGCAAGGGCCGCAGGTCGGGCAGCCGCAGCACCCGCAGCGAGATGTCGTTCCAGAGCCCCACGCCCAGCAGCGCCTCGTGCTCGCCGGGGCCCAGGTCCAGGCAGGCCACCTCCTCCTCCATGCACACCTCGCTGATCACCACACAAACAGATTCCACATCATCTAAACCATTCAATCGACGAAAGAATGGATATCGCTGAAGGCATAATTTGGGGCAAATATGGGCTTACAAAAGAATGTTATGGACATCCTGGAGAGACAAAGTGAGAAATTATAAACCGTATTAATTTGCGAAGAACGAGATAAACTTTTCAGAGTAAATAAGAGGACGGCTTTGTCTTTCGTGGTGCCTTTACACAAAAAAGGATCAACGAGAAAGTGCGATCATTATCGCACCTTAGCACTTATCTCACATGCCAGTAAAATACTGCTCTACATTATCAATCATCAAATCAGACACTACCTGGACTGGCAGATCCCGCAAGAGCAGGCGGGTTTCGTTAAAGGTAAAGGCACCCGTGAACCAATTTTAAATGTACGGCAATTAATTGAGAAGGCCTATGAATTCAATACGCCGATTATCATGTGCTTTGTCGATTACAGTAAGGCCTTTGACTGCGTCAATTGGAGCCGTTTATGGAGTGTCCTTGCCGAATTAGGAGTGCCACAGCATCTGGTCATACTGCTAAAGAATCTCTACAGTAGCAGCGAAGCAGTTGTAAGGATAGACGAGACCGTCTCTGCGCCCTTTAGATTTCGTAAGGGTGTAAGACAGGGCTGTGTGCTTTCTCCCATCTTGTTCAATATCTATGGTGAATACATCATGCGGCGTACTCTCGAAGATTGGAAAGGTGGCGTCAGCATCGGTGGAGTAAAGCTTACTAACTTGCGGTACGCTGATGACACAACACTCCTAGCAGCATCTGAGACTGAAATGTCGTCTCTATTGAACAGGATGGAGCAAATAAGTGAGGAAATGGGTCTCTCCATAAACAGATCCAAAACGAAGGTAATGGTGGTAGACCGTGCCGGACAGTTGGAACTCACTGGCTCATTGAAACTCGAGATTGTGGAGAACTTTATTTACCTGGGTTCCAACATAACTAATACCGGGTCATGTGAGGTGGAAATTAGAAGACGGATTGGAATGGCCAAAAGTGCCATGTCACAGTTGTATAAGACTTGGAGGGACAAGCAGATATCGACTGGTACCAAAATGCGTCTAGTCCGCACGCTCATATTCCCGATATTCATGTATGCAGCTGAGACGTGGACAATAAAAGCTGCTGACCGACACCGCATTGACGCTTTCGAGATGTGGTGCTGGAGGAGATAATGCTCCGAATCCCTTGGACAGCGCACAGAACCAACGCATCGATCCTTAAACAATAAAAGATCACGAAACGGCTATCTACCACCTGTCTCCAGAGGATCCTTGATTATTTCGGCCACATTGCCAGAAGAGAGGGACACAACCTTGAAAAGATTGTCGTTACTGGCAAAGTGGATGGAAGGAGTCCTCGGGGACGAAGCCCGATGCGTTGGTCGGATCAAATCCGCACCGCTCTCGACACCAAGATCCACGAAGCTCTCCATGTCGCAGAGAACCGGACGACATGGCGCGACATCGTCCATAAAAAGATCATTGGTGGAAGGGGTCACGACCCTCAGTAATGGGGAATACGACGAAAGGAGGAAGAGGACGGTTGCAAGACTTGAACATTGACACTTGATAGGCTACTTTTTATATTTTTAGCGGGGCGTGTACTGACGCGAGCAGCGTGAGCTCCCGGCGGCCGATGGCCACGAGGTAGATGCGCGGGCCGGCCGCCGCCACCACGCGCGACGCCGAGCACGCCACCACCGACACGCCGCCCAGCGCGCACTGCGCCGCCAGCTCCCACGCGCCCGCCTCGCCGCCCGAGCCGCGCGCGATCAGCCGGATGGAAAGGGTTATAACGGGGCGTGTACTGACGCGAGCAGCGTGAGCTCCCGGCGGCCGATGGCCACGAGGTAGATGCGCGGGCCGGCCGCCGCCACCACGCGCGACGCCGAGCACGCCACCACCGACACGCCGCCCAGCGCGCACTGCGCCGCCAGCTCCCACGCGCCCGCCTCGCCGCCCGAGCCGCGCGCGATCAGCCGGATGCCCTCGTCCGTCACCTGCAACACAAATATCGTATAAACTTACCTAACCACAGAGGTAGGTACTTCCTTACTCCATATAGATACTAATCAATAATCTGTGGCGAAAGTAATAAAAATATTTATGGACGAAATGCGAATGCTAACAGGTGGCGTGCAATATCGAAATGCATACATTTTTTTCACATACTCTCCAACTGACACTCATCAACGCCCAGCCCAAATCTTGCACCTAGAAATGTGACTTGATTGAACTTTTCATTTTACCCAATGTGTGTCGTATACAAGCACTGCGTGCCCTGCCTATCCTAAGCCCAAACCCGGTGCACGCCACTGAGCTAATGGTAACAAACTGGGAGTCCCATAATGATATTTTGTCATAAAAAGAAATTACATTTGGTATGAAAAACGAATACTGACTAAAGTGAGTGAGTAAAAAATTATTCTAGTCTGTATCGTCGAATACCTAAGCAGCGAGGTCGATATAAAAGTGATATTTTACCTGTATCAACTGGTCATGGCAGACATTGCCCGTGAAGAAAGTTTGTTGATCAGACACGAAACCTCTGATGTCTGTCTCTTCCACTTCTTCCCCATTCAGTGTCAATACTCTGTTGAACAAACACGATTAAGGCTGGTCTCAAGTCATACATCACGCAAAAACGGCGGGCATCGCTTACTTACAGAAGCAAACTACGAAGAAGTCTGAATCTGAATCTGAATTTCCACCTTTCATTTTGAGCAAACAATGTCCTTTAAATGGCCAAAGTTTAACAACAGAAATGGAATTTAGATAGAAAATAAATCTAATTTCTGGTGTTAAATTTAATGTAATAAACCAAAATGAAGGATGGAAAACCACCTGACTAAAACGAGTGGAATAGGAAAACATCGTGAGGAAACCTGCACGTCCGAGAGTTCTCCATAATGCTAGTCTGCCAATTTGCATTGGGCGAGCTTGGTGGACTAATCCTATTGATGAATTGCTGGTGCTGATGATATGATGATAAGGATGATGATGGCGATGATAATGATGGTGATGACGACGATAATGATAAGGATGATAATGACGACGACGATGATGATGATAATGATGGTGATGACAATGGTGATGATGATAAGGATAATGATGGTGATGATGATAAGGATAATGATGGTGATGACGATCATGATGATAAGGATGTTGTTGATGGTGATGACAACGATGATGATAAGAAAGATAATGACGACGACGATGATAATGATCGTGATGACAATGGTGATGATAAGGATGATGGTGGTGATGATGATAAGGATGCCGATGGCGGTGATGACGACGCGCTCACCTGGTTTGCGCCACGAAGGCCAGCACCAGCGTGTCGTGGTACTGCGAGTTGGGCGCCAGCGTGAGCGCCCACATGCCCTTGATGCCGGGCAGGTCGATCAGCGCCTGCTCCTGGATGCCGATGACGGTGATGACGACGCGCTCACCTGGTTTGCGCCACGAAGGCCAGCACCAGCGTGTCGTGGTACTGCGAGTTGGGCGCCAGCGTGAGCGCCCACATGCCCTTGATGCCGGGCAGGTCGATCAGCGCCTGCTCCTGGATGCCGATGACGGTGATGACGACGCGCTCACCTGGTTTGCGCCACGAAGGCCAGCACCAGCGTGTCGTGGTACTGCGAGTTGGGCGCCAGCGTGAGCGCCCACATGCCCTTGATGCCGGGCAGGTCGATCAGCGCCTGCTCCTGGATGCCGATGACGGTGATGACGACGCGCTCACCTGGTTTGCGCCACGAAGGCCAGCACCAGCGTGTCGTGGTACTGCGAGTTGGGCGCCAGCGTGAGCGCCCACATGCCCTTGATGCCGGGCAGGTCGATCAGCGCCTGCTCCTGGATGCCGATGACGGTGATGACGACGCGCTCACCTGGTTTGCGCCACGAAGGCCAGCACCAGCGTGTCGTGGTACTGCGAGTTGGGCGCCAGCGTGAGCGCCCACATGCCCTTGATGCCGGGCAGGTCGATCAGCGCCTGCTCCTGGATGCCGATGCCGTTGCGGATGATCCGCAGGGAGCCCATTTTGAATGCTCCTGCATAAGAAATAATAATAAAAAAATTACAAATCCAAAAAGGCTCGTGGTTCCTCGACTACGCCTCAAGAACGTCCGAAAGACATTTGTGGGAATGGGCGGGACGTTCATTAATAAAATTCCACAGTTGATCTTAAGCTGAGATCTATAGATCGTACCCTGGCTCTGCTCAAGACTCAAGATAGAGTTAAAATGACACAAATATGTCCTGACATAAATCTGTTTCGTTTTAACTCAGAAACGCGTAGTCAAGGAAGTGTGGAACGCACTTCCAGCGTCTGTGTTTCCAGCCAAGAGTGAATAGGCATTTTCTAGGCAAGCGCTCTCCTACGTAGAACTCATCGGTGCGTTCCAGTATTGATTGTCGTCAAGCGCAAGCCTATCTCGAAAAAAAAATGGTATGCGGTCTCCACTCTAGAATATGTCTCTACCATTAGAAAGTCTTTGTAAAATCAGAGTAGATTTGAGACTTTTTTGAAAAGATAGATAAAACAAATTCCGCCTAGATGTCTTTAAGAATCTAGAGTACTTAGATCAGCCCTTAACTGCTGCTGCTTTTTTATCCGCTTGGTCCACGAGTCGACACGTGCTATGTGGACCGATTGGTCCGTACCTACTGCTTACTCGTTCTCATTGGACCAATTGGTCCGCGCCCAAAATCCTTAATTGCTTCGTACAAACCTATATCTTGCCCTCTCTAACTTATGCAAACGGTTATTGAGTCCTTCCCACACATAATAGAATGTTATTCGTAGTTCCATGGCATTCGTAGAGTTGAAAAAATCAAGGTCAAATTGACCGGTTTGACCAGTGTTTTTTCTGTGTTTTATTGTTGATTTTGAAAATATTCTTTGATCTGTGTGATCTTCTCCTTGTGCTCTTTTTCTGCGGTACTTCCTCTAAATACAGGTTAAAAATGTGTATCTTGTAACCATAGAATAAAATTCAAACTAAAAAAAATGTTAATGCAGGTGTTATTGCCGTCCTGCTCACTTCAATTTTAGTCTGTTAATTATCTTATCGGTAGTTTTTATCTTTGTTTATGTCTTCATAAAGTACAATAACTATACTCTATGACAAAAAATATCACATGACACTTGAGTCTGTGCTTTTTTTATGAAAAAGTTTTTGGTGGTTATAGTCGCGGTGTTTATAGTCGCGGTGTTTATTGCAAAGCCGCCATTTTGAAAACGTAGCGCAGTCCGGGGCATAGATGGCGCGCGGTTGAAACAACGGGGCATAGATGGCGCAAGCAGTAGAAGGGATATATAGATGTAGATCATAGAGTACTGACCTGAACACGTGATGAGCTGGTTCTGCCCCTGACGCTCCAGGTCGACGACGCACATGTCCAGGATGGGCGCCAGGCTGGTGAAGGTCTCCATGGGCTGCACGTACTGGCACGCCTCGTCCCTGGTGGCCGTCAACCGCACCAAGGCCGAATCCCCCAACCGCGACCCGATGAACACTACTCCATTATCTAAGTACGTCATGCACTCTGGTATTGGGATGTCACCTGAAAACGAAAACAAATCGATGACGCAGGTTTAGAATAGAATAGAATAGAATAGAAATGTTTTTATTCAAATAAACTTTTACGAGTACTTTTGAATCGTCAATGAGTCTACCACTGGTTCGGAATGCCGTTCCTGCCGAGAAGAACCAGCAAGAAACTCGGCAATTGCTCTTTTCAAAATACTTTTACAATATACTTAATAGATATTATTCTATGTATGCAGGGTTTCCACAATGAGGGGAAGTTCCACAAAAGCATACGTAATTATTTCTAATTATAATTCAACACATGTTAAGACGGGCAGACAGAAAGTAGCCCCATTGCCGCTGGTGGCACCCGTTCACGAGCATGACGCATGACCCAGCCATTGCTTAGCTCAACCATATTTGAGGGAACGTAACAACCCGCATTTAATTTAATTAATGGCTTGGCATTATAGTCAGTGGTGTTAACTCTGTTGTAAACAGTCCCTAAACTAAATTAAAAAGTCCTACCATGGTTACAAGGTTCTTTGTAGAAAAAGGTATTTCTTATATTGTTTATTATTATTAGCTTCAATTTAATTTTGTTTAGACTTTAGACCAATGTTTAAAGAAAGAGTTCACCACTCATAGCACTTGTGGTCGTGTGATTTAAAACATCCACAATGCAGTATTTGTAATTATGGGTAGGTTACGGTAAGCCCCTTATATATTTTCTTTTGAATAATATTTAGTTTAAATCCAACCTTCTTAAACGCCAATCTTGAAAACAAGAATTGGAATCTTCAACGAAAGCGAGCCACCATCACATCATGATGGATATGAATTTTCTTGTCCATTAATTCCAATAACGTAGGAAAAGTTTAATAAACTCACCAAGAAATTCCACCTTGAGATCCTTGACGGCCTGTGTGCCGTCCATTTTTTCCTGCAACTCTAGCAGCAACATGAAAAGTCGCCCGGCAATATCGCCCAGCAAGTAGCGCAGCCCGCGGCCGTCCACGCGGCAGTAGCAGCTTATTGGGGTCAGCTGCAGAGATAATAACAACATTTTGAACATCAACAACGGATATGGACGGACTATGTACGATATATTTTCGGAACGTAGTTCCTTATCGCGCGATGCGAAAGGGGGCTAGACGGAAAAAATTAAGACTAAATTGAACCGACACTTTTTTGAATGTGAATTTGGCATTGTGTTCAATATTTTCACACTACAATATTAGATCTCCGTAGCCTTGTGGTTTCTACAGTCGCATAAAGGCTTTGATAAAGGTCGATGGTTCGAATCCCAGCTTGACAGACTGAATTTTCTATTTTCAATTTTATTTTAAATAATTTCTACATGTGGAATTTTTTGCTAATTTTTTTATTTTTATTATTAATTTATTATTAAAAGGAACTTCGTTCCAACAGAGTGTTCCACGACACTCACGCATTTTTTTTTCTGGGGAGGAAATCCTCGTGGATACCATTAGATGGCATGCACGACTACACTGTGTACTGCCCCACGGACTAAAACCTCCTCCCGTCTCCGGCCGTCCATCCCGGTACTGCTCTGCGCAAGACTTCAGGGTGAGGGCTGTCAGTTTAGGCTGTGTTCAAGTTCAGTTTTGCCTTTTCAACTCATCCTTGACGCGTCGTATGTACGATATATACCAAGACATTCTGTTACCCGGTTTCCTGCTCCATCATCAGATCCTCCTCCTCGGTCGATCATCAGCTATCTAACACTTTTTTTTATTCGATGACAAGCTAGTCCTTGACTGCGATCTCACCTGATGGTAAGTGACGATGCAGTCTAAGATGGTAGCGGGCTAACTTGGAAGGGGTATGGCAGTGAAAATTCAACCCATACCCCTAATCGGTTCTACACGCCATCGTGCCGGAACGCTAAATCGCTTGGCGGCACGTCTCTGACAGTATCTAACACCTACTCATTGATACCAATCTAATGAGCCCATACACACTATATCTGCTGTAAGTTGCTGAGGAGTCCCCCTTATAAGACCACAGCGTCGCGCTCACTACTTCGCCAAGGAAGTCCCCAAATATAAATAACTAGATGATGTCCGCGACTTCGTCCGCGTGGATTATGGTTTTTAAACTCCCCCGGGAACTTTTCAATTTGCCGGGATAAATATAGCATTTATGCTAATGAAATCCCAGATATGAGCTATCTCCATTCCAAATTTCAGGCAAATTGGTTCATTTTTTGTGGTGTTAAAGAGTAACAAATATCCATCCATCCATCCATCCTCACAGACTTTCGCATTTATAAAATTAGTAGGATAGTAGGATTTATAAAGTCAGAAGGAAGTATGATTAAAATATAGCAAGTAACCCACCTTAATCTGTGGTGGGGCAACTGCCACGTAGCTCTGTCCATCGTGATATACTATTGACTCTTGGCCGATCACAATGGCACCACCTGCAAACATATTCACCACAGTAACATACAAATATACACTCAACATCAGTAATTCATTAATGGCTCACTACTGAGCGCAGGTCTCCTCTCAGAGAAGGGTTACATAGTCCACCACGCTGGCCCAATGCGAATTGGCGGACTTCACATACCTTCGAGAGCATTAAAATCAAATCTCCAAATATTAACAAGTACAAAAGAATCGTTATCCTTTATATACCAATGCTCCCTGCAGAACGGGATCTAGCGCTCTGTTAGAACTTTTCATTTAGTTTAGAGATTTCAAGTAATTCATTAATGGCTCACTACTGAGCGCAGATCTCCTCTCAGAGAAGGGTTACAGGCCATAGTCCACCACGCTGGCCCAATGTGAATTGGCAATTTTCAAACACCTTTGAGAACATTATGGAGAACTCTCAGGTGTGCAGGTTTCCTCACGATGTATTTATTCATCGAAGCATGTAAAATTGCTTAAATGCAAACTTCGAAGTCAGAAGTGCGTGCCTGGGATCAAACACATGACTCCTCCATTATGAGACCACAGTCCTAACTATTAGGCTAACACTTCTTCTTCTTAATCAACCTATAGATGTCCACTGCTGGACAAAGGTCTCCTCCATGGACTTCCACAGGCTTCGGTCTTGCGCCACCTGAATCCAGCGATTCCCTGCGACTCGTTTGATGTTGTCGGTCCACCTAGATGGAGGGTCTGCCAACACTGCGCTTACCGGTGCGGGGTCGCCACCATCAGCTCTTCGAACTATGGGCCCCCGCCTATTTCCACTTCACTATCAATAGGCTATCCACTTCACTATCACTAGGCTATCACTACTCAATTATACATACACTACATAATTATATAACATATTTTAGGCATAAAGATAAAATAAACGTGTTACCTAAAGGGCTGGGCACCGGTATCAATATAGATGCCTCTGTCTCCACATTGTCCTGCTTCCAAGGTATCTTTATAAATTCTTTATCTCGTAAGTTTATTTCATGTGTCTGAAAGAAACATCATAGCAAGAAAGTAGTAAAGCATGGAAGTAAAATTGTCTATGTAGTTTGCCACTAAAATTCCAAGTGATTAAATATTATGCGACAAAATTAAGTCTATGGAACGACACGACGGTAGTTTGTTTCAATCACACATATGTAATGGTAATAAACAAATATTGTATAAAATATAGGTGTACTCAGTTTTTATTTTAGTCAGGGTTCCATGCTCTAGTACTACTTCCATGGCTTATTAACATGAAAGCTTCGTAATATATTTTCTCTCAACTTTCACTAGGCTTTTCTTAGGCATCTATAATAAGGACATATATTTTAAGATATCAAAGATGATTTTCCTCTTTGATATCTTAATTTAAAATTATTTTGATATCTTTGATTCAGAGGTGCAAAAATTTGGTTATAAAAGAAGTATACTTTTTAAACCACAGAAGTAATTACACTCGTCAAATACCAGGCATTTTATGGAGTCACCTGGCCCTTAACTTGTTAGGTAACTCACCTTAATATGTCTTCCATTGAGATCTTGATGAATTAAAATTAATGTGGGATTTGAACAGCCATGCAGAAATTCTAAGTCGTACACATTTAATTCTTCCAACCTACAAGAAAAGAGAAATATTGTTTTCATTATTTTATTTATCATCAATCAATAATAATAATTCATTTATTTCATGCAATTATGGTACCCATAACACTATACAAAAACAAAATGAATAAATGAATCATACTAATATTATAAATGCAAAAGTGTGTTTGTTTCTTGGTTTTCCTTCAATCACGCCGCAACAGAGCTACGGATGACGTGATTTTTTGCATGGGTATAGTTGAGGACCTGGAGAGTGACATATTTTTAATCCCAGAAAATCAAAGAGTTCCAGAGAGATTTTAAAAACTAAATCCACAAAGACGAAGTCACGGGCATCAGCTAGTAACATGATAGTATGAAATATTATTTTGAATTTATTGTTAACAGTAACAATAGGTTACTAATAAAATAATATATATAAGAAAGAAAGAAAATTAATTTACTTATTCATTAGTTATTGTCATTATTCATATATCAAAAGTATAATCTTATTTCACTTAACAAATATGCCTACCATATATAAGCAAATATGTACAGTTGAAGAGTATGCTAGGCTATAGAAAAATAGAAAAGTATTAGATACAAATAAGCTTTTACCAAGTGCTCTTGGCTCTTCAAGTGAATCAACCACTGGTTTGGAATGCTTTTATGTAATGAGCTAGCCTTTTAAAAAGGTTTACCTTAAACTAGCAGCTTTAAGCTCTGTAGAATCCTTATCTAAGGGTATAATTTTGAATAGGCCATCATACAGCCTGAGGCCTATCACCCTGGCCTGTGGATCGATAACTGCAAGGATGCCGTTCTCTGAAGGCTTGCCGATCCTGTCTGCGACGTTGCCGTGGGCTCGTGTGACCACATCCAACTCCCCGTTAATGCCTGTTCTCCATTCCAGTATCATTGCGTTGTAACGGGCAGTTAGTATGAATACTAGGTCTTTCTTCTCATACTGAAAAACAAGATAAATATCTTAAATCTCCAATAATATGGAGATTAAAAGCAACTAGCTGGAATTATTGTGAACAGAGGGCCATCAAAAATATAATTTTTTTATTTGATAACAAGATATAGTCCGGGAGGAATCGGCGCATGCGTATCGAAAACTATTCCACCTCAATTTTTTTATGTGATCCTCTTCAAATGACCCTCCTAATTATATAAATGCATGTTGCCAGGGCGCCACCTGGTGCCATATTGTTTAAACCGAAATTGTTTAAACAATTGCAAGGAATTATTATTTTTCAACCGGACAAATTTTTTTTATATTCTTTATTGAAATACCAATAAAAAAGGTCCTATGACTTTTCACGATAAAGTTAATATTTTTAAAGATATGAATTTTTAAAGGTTCGAAAAATCTCAAATTTGGGTACTTTCGACCTATGAAAAATATATTTAAAAAAAAACATAATGTTTTAGTAATATATTTTTTTAATTCTCTATACAATAGTTAATAATATTGTTAATAGAGATTTAAAAAAATTTCATTGTTTATATCTTTTTTTTAATTGTTAATTTCGCGCGCTCACAAGTATGCGTCGCTTATAGTCTAGATTTCCTTACTTGAGTATTCAGGTAAACAAACACCTCTTGATATAAATATCACTTATTTACACTCCAACCACACATTTTGAACTATGTTTAACTGTCTAGATCTGTTCATTAAACACATTCGTTACGATTTACACTTGAATGTTTAGAAAAAACATTCAAATGAATTTAATAATAGTTATTTATGCAACTGTTGTATAATAAGGGGTATTAAAACACGAATGAGGGTTTATCACACGAGGCGTAGCCGAGTGTGATAATAGTATCACACATGTGAATCATATGTGTGTCATAGTATCACATGAGTGTGATACTATTATCACACTCGGCTACGCCTCGTGTGATAAACCCACATTCGTGTTTTAATAGTATTTACTGTATTGTAAATTTGTTTTGAAAAGTTGAAAAGAGCAACCGCCGAGTTTCTTGCTGGTTCTTCTCGGCAGGAAAGGCATTCCGAACCAGTGGTAGATTCCTTGACTATTCAAAAGCACTTGTAAAAGTTTATTTGAATAAAAAATATTTCTATTCTATTCTATTCTATTCTATAATACCCCTTATTATACAACAGTTGCATAAATAACTATAATTCAATTCATTTGAATGTTTTTTCTAAACATTCAAGTGTAAATCGTAACAAATGTGTTTAATGAACAGATCTAGACAGTTAAACATAGTTCAAAATGTGTGGTTGGTGTGTAAATAAGTGATATTTATATCAAGAGGTGTTTGTTTACCCGAATACTCAAGTAAGGAAATCTAGACTATAAGCAACGCATACTTGTGAGCGCGCGAAATTAACATTTAAAAAAAAATTATAAACAATGAAATTTTTTAAAATCTCTATTAACAATATTATTAACTATCGTATAGAGAATTAAAAAAAAATATTACTAAAACATTATGTTTTTTTTTAAATATATTTTTCATAGGTCGAAAGTACCCAAATTTGAGATTTTTCGAACCTTTAAAAATTCATATCTTTAAAAATATTAACTTTATCGTGAAAAGTCATAGGACCTTTTTTATTGGTATTTCAATAAAGAATATAAAAAAAATTTGTCCGGTTGAAAAATAATAATTCCTTGCAATTGTTTAAACAATTTCGGTTTAAACAATATGGCACCAGGTGGCGCCCTGGCAACATGCATTTATATAATTAGGAGGGCCATTTGAAGAGGATCGCATAAAAAAATTGAGGTGGAATAGTTTTCGATACGCATGCGCCGATTCCTCCCGGACTAATAGGGCTATCTTGTTATGACTGCTGCCAATATACATATAGCTAAAATTAATTAATTTATTTATTTGACAAGCCATCAATATTCATGCACAAATATGAAGTTAGAAACAAGTTAACTTACAACTAAGAGACACATAGCAAAAATATCAATAGCTGGCATGTACAAAAGATTTTGAGATTAATTTTAAATTAAGAGATTTGAGATTACAAAATTAATTTCATCAAAACGCAAAACAATAAATAAACACAATATTTGAAGACACATGCATTCTTTGAATTCTCATGTCGCGGTGTTTGTTACCGAACTCCTCCGAAACGGCTGGACTGATTTTTATGAAATTTTGTGTGCATAACGGGTAGGTCTGAGAATCGGCCAACATCTATTTTTCATACCCCTAAATGATAAGGGTGACCCACCCCTAAATATTTTAGTTGGTGGTAAAAAGTTCGCTGGGTCAGCTAGTAATGTATATAATTTAATATAAAAAATTACTTTTAAAAAAACGACTTCAAATGCCAGCATCACTACAAAGTATATAATTTATTGTAGATTTTTAAAAACCGCTCGACCAATTTCGATAAAATTTAAATGGGACCACCTGGGAAGTATACCCTTTCAAATAAAAAAAGAATTTTCCAAATCAGTTCAGGCATCTTCGAGTAATCGGTGAACATACATAAAAAAAGATTCCCATGAATTGAGAACCTCCTCCTTTTTTGAAGTCGGTTAAAAATACCAAGTTTTAATTTTACTTTTAGCTCTTGGTTAAATAATAATCTATATTTATTTATAAATCAATTGCTGTTCATTAAACGGCTTGACCAATTTGAATATTATTTTTTTGTTTTGTTCGCCATAATATAGGGGTGTTTTAAAATTAAAAAAAAAATGGGGAAGACCCAAAAAAACAGCTCTGAAAAAATCAAAATTGGTAATCTATTATATAAAAGAAAGTGGTGTTAGTTACACTATTTATAACTCAAGAACGGATGAACCGATTTGGCTGAAAATTGGTGGAGAGGTAGCTTAGAACCAGGAGACGGACATAGGATACTTTTTATCCCGTTCGACCGCGTTTCCGTCAAGTCACTATAAAACGTGGTATAAAAAAAACGCATCTGACATGGAATAACAAAACGCAAATGACAGTGGAATAACAAAACGTAAATGACAGCTAAACGTAATATTGTCTTTGGTTGAATATGGTAAAAAATTTGACAATTATAAAAATTGTTATAATAAAGCATTACTGATATTATAAATGCGAAAGTGTGTTTGTTTGTTAGTTGTCCTTCAATCACGTCGCAACAGAACAGCGGATTAATGCGATTTTTTGCATGGGTATAGTAATGGATGTAGTAGTGGTTCCTCAGACCGGGAGAGCTACTTTTTATCTCGGATAATGAAAGTTCCCGCGGGATTTTTAAAAACTAAATCCATGCGGACGAAGTCGCGGGCAATCAGCTTGTTTAGTATAAGAATCACTACTTCTTTAATGGAGGGTGAGGGTGATTACGTTTAATAAAGGTTTAGTGATGGTAAAATCTAGTGGAATATAAAAGTTGGAGCTTACCGGAGGCCTAAAAAGTTTCATCTTAGCCACTCTGCCGTAGAGTCCAACCTCCTTCATGGGGCGGAGTCCCTCTGGAGTGACGAGGTACATTTCCAGGCGGGACACCTTCGCCACCAGGAGGTTCAGGTCCGTGGGGGACGTGAAATTGCCTGTTACCATCACATTTATGAATGAAAAATGAAATGAAACGCTTTCATCATTTGAACATATATTTAGCTCATTAAATACAAAACTATCACAAATTGCAGATTATATGCAGGCTCTGCCAGGAATCGTCGCTGCAAATTATCTGTTACTGCCCCGCTTTAATGCATAAATGAAGCATCCATCTAGGGAAACACATAGTGCACCCTGAGGAGGCTACACTCATCCCAGCCAAGAAAGTGCTGCTGTTCCTGGCGGCAACGAATATCGGAGAGGAGCTTTAAAAAGTGGCGAGCACAATGGACCGGCGACGGTCGACGTGCTACAGGGCCTCAGGACCTGCATAGCCGCAAATAAGAAGAAGAAGATCACAAATTAAAAAAAAAAACATTTTTTTACAGGATTATTATAAGAAAATTGAAAATATCAATTTTTATTTTTAAACGCAAAAATGCAAGAGGCGCAATTTAAGCTAAAATGAGGACAGTAAAATAGATGTTATTTTACATTTACATGATTTTTTTAAATAATCAGATTTTAGATTTTTAATTTTTTTTATTTGTGGCCTTTTAGTATTTAATGAGCAATTTATATTACATAGTCGGTTGTTATATTCATAATAAAGCTGTGGGATTGTTTAAAAATGATTGCAACAGTTTGACGATCACAATGCCCTCAGATTGGCTGGCACTCTCTTGCTATTGGTTAGCATATATTTATATATAGCATATATATATATATAGCATAGTATTTACTGTATTGTAAATTTGTTTTGAAAAGAGCAACCGCCGAGTTTCTTGCTGGTTCTTCTCGGCAGGAAGGGCATTCCGAACAAGTGGTAGAGCCAGATGATTCAAAAGCACTTGTAAAAAGTTTATTTGAATAAAAAAATATTTCTATTCTATTCATGCAGGGGCTAAGGGTTCCTGCAGGAATCAAAAAACCTCAATCCACACGGACAAAGTTGCGGGCATCCTAGTGTACAATAAATACAACTTTTAGTATTTATAGAATACACATGTACACCTGTACACATGTATTCTATAGTACGTAATGACACACACACGCACACGCACACGCACACGCACACGCACACACACACACACACACACACACACACACACACACACACACACACACACACACACACACACACACACACACACACACACACACACACACACGTACGTGTACGTGGCTTACACACGACTGACTCCTCCACCTAGTGGTGCCCATATTTATGCGCCTCTGTGTTTTGCTTCTACCCACTATTTACTGTATGAGCAATGTAGATATTATGATGTCTACTGCCTATATACTACAGTATTTATTTCTGTGCCTCAAGTGATAGCTGCAATACCTTATAGTTTTGCAATCTCATCAAATAAGACCTAATCACCTATGGATATTGGATCTAGGTGAGGGTAGTCTTAACATATTTTATGACTAATCCTCCTTTTATGACTAGTCTTTGGGCTAAATTCGTATTCTAACTAAGCAATGCATCATTGAGGCCTTATGTGTCTGTCTTATATAAAATTAATGCATAATTATACCTTTTTGATGTCTTATTTATGTTGGCCAATATATATAGTAGTATAAATGACACATAGTGTCCAATGCTTATTGATGGCCATTTAGAGCAACATTTTATTCAACTTGAACACAATAGCAAACTATTTAGCCAATAGTTTAAGCATGTATCAAAGAGAATATAACCACTATGTTTTAGCAAGTATGCTTGCTTCATGCTTGTAGTAAGTTGGTGTGATTAGCAATATTGGATTGTTATCATCAAAGACGCCAACTGCAGCCAACGCGATACATTAAGTGATGACTATAACAGAACTGTGTCAAATAAAATAATTTAAAATTAAGCCTAAAATAAGGTATCACACTATTTGACATAACCTCTTACAATTTATGAATCTAGACTATCATAATTTTCGTAACATATCTAATGAATAGGGACCTCAGATACGTTTTATGTCGAGCAATCTCGAAGATAGGAGGCCGGAAAACAAGGAAATCTCATTCAGTAGATACGAAAATTGTAATTCTTTAATTACCTGTTATACATGCTGTAACTGCTGTGGGTTTCTGTGCAGTAACAACGTAATGGTAAGCCATGCTGAAAATGTAATTTAATCTAAATTATAGCACTTTTGAAAATAAAAGTTACGCGCTGCAACGGCTTTTGTTTAATATAAACTTCTTTTGTTATAATTTTTTAGATTATTAGAAACCATCTAATAAAAACACAACAATCACAGACAACAATCAAGATTCAACAGAATAGGTACAGATTCAACACAGAACCACCACAGAACTATGCACTATGCACAGAAAAACAACCATAGACCACGAACACTTGACAGCAACAACCACAGAACAGAACGAGAATAACAAAGCAACCATGGAACTAGGAATTACGAAAGAAAGCAACAATATTCGTCTGTGATAATGACAGACTGGGGGTTATCTGTGATGACAGATAATATGGCTGGAACCACATCTGTGCGCATCGATTCGCATTTTGTTCATACAAAACTGCAATTATTTTCAGGCATCGAAAACCGATTTGATCCGTACACGACTTTACAATCCTTTAAAAAAATATTTAGACTTCGATCATCAACCTGTCTTTAGGATTCTTTAGGATTAGACTGTTGACATAGAGAAGGATATATGACTGTTGACACCAACAAACCCAAAACAAACCACAAACAAACACACATATCATGTACTAAACTACGGCCGTTCAGAGAATGCGTTCCTGACACGTCGCGATTGAACTGACGACGTAACTTTGTAATGGCGTTGCAGTTACGATAAAAATATTATTGCTGGATGTTTACCGTTTTAACAATTGATGAGCATTAAAACTACATTATTAAATCAATAATCAATTAATGTTATAATTTTGTGCCAAACTGAGTGTCAAATAACTTGGTAAACAATATTTTTCTAAATCTAAACTGCGCTATTACAAGGTTACGTCAACCGGATATTTTTTTTTTGTATGGCAAACTGACAGGTGTCAAAAACGTATTCTCTCGGGACTCGGTGGCCGTGCTTTAATCTCCCGGTACCCCAGCTTTGTTAGATCGCTACCACGTGCAAATAAGTTTTATGTGGAAATGTGCAGGAGTAAGGATAAAATAAAAAACCTGTAGCATAGTTCAAAATAATACAAAATATATTATCTCCATTGTAATATTTTTTTCTTAAATACTACTTGTACTTATGTACAACGTAAATATGTAGATATTACATACTAAATATAATGGTAAAATTATTATAATCTTAAAATCAGTCTTCACGATTGCTAGGAGGTACGCTTTCAAAGAGCACTTGAGTAAGGAATGTGAATTTTCCTGAAAAAAAAAGGAAAAGAAAAGCATGAGTTTCGTGTGTTTTAAATAGGGTGAAACGAGAAATCACATTTGGATATTTTTTTCATATAATATTTAACACTCAATCGCAATCGCAAATAACGTAGTAATGGAGCAATGGACGTGATATTTTTCTTCTTCTCTTTATCAACCTTAAGATGTCCACGGCTGGACATAGGTCTCCTGCATGGACCTCCACAGGCGTCGGTCTTTCGCCGCCTGAATCCAGCGGCTCCCTGCGACTCGTTTAATGTCGTCTGTCCACCTAGTGGGGGGTCTGCCAACACTGCGCTTACCGGTGCGGGGTCGCCACTCCAACACCTCGGGACCCCAACGACCATCAGCTCTTCGAACTATGTGCCTCGCCCATTTCCACTTCGGTTTCGCGACTCGCTGGGCTATGCCGGTGACTTTGGTTCTCCTGCGGATCTCTTCATTTCTGATTTGATCTCGCAGGGATACCCCAAGCATATAGCTCTATATTTACATGGATACAATTGATTACCTGAAGAATGACTTATGGCTGATTTCACCAACGTCGACTGACGTTTATCCGAGGAATAAATTGGACGTGCTGACAGTTTTGTATTGAAAATACTGTGAAAATATCAAGTTTACTTTATTTATTTTACGCTGGTGAAATCGGCAATAAGTCAGCTTTTTATCTCGCGAAAACAAAGGATTCCCTCACAACTAATTCATACATAGTAACTCCATCTTTGAGTACAATATAATGGAGAAATATCAGGCGTACTGTTTTCCTCACGATGTCTTCCTTCACCGTTGAAGCATGTGATATTTGCTACAACGCGACTAGCTCAGAAAAGTCTGTCCTAATCCCGATTAGGAGACCTCAGCCCGATAAGCTATCACCATCATCATCAGCAACCCATCAATGGCTAACTACTGAACGCAGGTCTCCTCTCAGAAAAAAGTAATAGTCCATAGTTCACCACGCCGCTGGCCCAATGCGAATTGACAGACTTCACACACCTTCGAGAACATAATGAAGATCTCTCATGTGTGCAGGTTTCCTCACGACGTTTTCTTTCACTGAGCTATCACTGCTTCTTATCTATATTTCATATTAGCTGATGCCTGCGACTTCGTCCGCGTGGATAGTTTTTAAAAATCCCGATTTTCCGGGATAAAAAGTAGCCTATGTAACTCTCCAGGTCCTCAACTATACCCATGGAAAAAACCACGTCGATCCGTACCTCGTTGCAGCGTGATTGAAGGACAAATCAACAAACATACTTTCGCATTTATAATACGTACTAGATGATGCCCGCGACTTCATCCGCGTGGATTAACCCTTTAATCTCCAGGTCCTCAACTATACCCATGGAAAAAACCACGTCGATCCGTAGCTTTGTTGCGGCGTGATTGAAGGATAAATCAACAAACATACTTTCGCATTTATAATACGTACTAGATGATGCCCGCGATTTAATCCGCGTGGATTAACCCTTTAATTTTCCGGGATAAAATGTAGCCTATGTGTTAATTCAGGAATAATAATCTATCTCCATTCCAAATTTCAGCCTAATCCCTCCAGTAGTTTTTGCGTGAAAAAGTAACAAACAAACATACACACGAACACACACACACAAACTTTCGCCTTTATAATATTAGTGTGAAGTGTGATAGTGTGATTACTATAATTTAGGTTCATTACTAGGCTATGACTGCTATGCTATGTTTCATATTGGGTTCATACTTACTCAACAATCGAGTGGGAGTCTTCTTATAATACACGAAGAGCGTATAGACGCCCACTCCGAGGAATATGAAACCGATGGCGATCACGTATTTCATGGAGGGGTCGTGAACCACAGGCATCACGGACAGGAAAATCGATACCAGCAGCACGAAGCATGGCACGGGAGTCGGCACCCTGTATGGCCTGCAGCGAACAAATATAGAATAGAATTATTGCTGGATCATGCGTCATGCTCGTGAACGGGCGCCACCGGCGGGAATGGGGCTACTTTCTGTCTGCCCGTCTTAACATTTTTTTTTTATTCGATGACAAGCTAGTCGATGACTGCGATCTCACCTGATGGTAAATGACGATGCAGTCTAAGATGGTAGCGGGCTAACTTGGAAGGGGTATGGCAGTGAACATTCAACCCATACCCCTAGTTGGTTTCTACACGCCATCGTGCCGGAAAGCTAAATCGCTTGGCGGTACGTCTTTGACGGTAGGGTGGTAACTAGCCACGGCCAAAGCCTCCCACCAGACAAATAGAATAGAATAGAAATGTTTTTTATTCAAATAAACTTTTTTATAAGTGCTTTTAAATCGTCGATGAGTCCTTCCTGTCGAGAAGAACCAGCAAGAAACTCGGCAGTTGCTCTTTTCAAAATAAGTTTACAATATAATAGATATTATGCTATGTATACAGTGTTTCCACAATGAGGAAAAAGAGAATTTACAGGTTAATCATTACCTACTGTCTCATGAATCGCTGGAACGAATTATATCCACGCTTTTTTGTCATTTATATAGTCTTCAATTGTATAATATGCTTTTTTCATGAGATTAGTTTTAACTAATTTCTTAAACTTGTGTAAAGGCAAGTCTAAGATCGACTGTGGAATTTTATTATAAAACGTCACGCGCATTCCCACAAATGTCTGTGACGAGCGCCGTCACAACGCAAAGCAGCCTACACGGGCGGCGTGAATCATCGCACGAGGGACCCACGTGAACACGCCGTCACAGCGCAAGCAGCCCACAATACACGTGCCGCCTGACTCACCACGCGGGGCCGGCGTGAACGCACTCGCCAGGCCAATGACATCAGCGGCGCGATCTCCGCCGAACCGCGCCGAGGCCCACCGAAGCAGCCAGCAGAAAAGTATAAAAGCCGAACAAGAGCGTCCAGCGTCAGTTCGCTAGCGGCGCTCGTACCATCGGGGTCGGTCTGATTTCCCTCTGGATCGATCCCATCGTCGGCCTGATTACCCTCTGGGTTGACGAGTGGTACGAGCTCTCTGGTGGACCCACAGGGGCTGTTGCTCGCGCCTGGCCTCGCGGCCCGGCCCGTCCAACCACCCCGAGCGTCTGCGTTCCCCCCGCGACCGCCGCGTCACCCGCGCTCCACCGGGAGTCCGTCGTCCTCCCGTCAGCCGCCCGGGCGGTCCCGCTTCATATAACATTGTAACCGTGTTTAGGCTTGCGTCAACGTCTCTCGATATCATGTAATAGGTTAAGAGAATTGTAAATAAAAGTCGCTATTGTTTATCGAGCATTTTATTCTTTGTCCTAGGAAATAGTGAAAAGCGAGGTTCGATCCCTCACATCTAATGAACGAAGTGGGTCGCTCTCAGCCGGGCCGATCCACTCCGTTACATTTGGCGCCCACCGCAAAAACCCGCGATACCGTGCCGTGAACACGTGGAAAAAAAAAAAAATCACCTACTCGTCCGTGAAAATACCGCGCGAATCAATTAGGTAGCCGGTCCGTTTTGCGTCGCTTAAGAATCGCGTCGCATCCGTAAAACCACTCACCCGCGCCAAACCGTTACGCTTGGCCGGTCCGTTCGCCCGCGTCGCGTCGCGAGAAAAAGTACCGCGTCGCGCCCACAGGCATATTCCGTAAAAATAGACACGCTCCACGCGACCGTGGTGGTGTCTACCCGTACCGAAAAACACAGAGTGGCAATCAAACAGTAGGTCATTTCACTTTAGGAATACTCGCGACTTTTACAACTTAACGGTTACAAACTCTTTCACGTAATCGATTCGATTTATCGGGTCCACTGAAAGGGTGAGTAACCGATCGTATAAAGAGAAAGAAAACATAGGGAAAAGAATAAGAAAACGCGAAATAGATGCTTATCCCGGATTAGTCGGCTTGATTAACCTCGAGTAGTTAGATAAATCACGGGAAAAGCATCTCATCGTTTAGAAAACTACTACACGTACGACACAAGGGGGAACACCGCGGAGATTAGGGAAAAATTAAGAAGAAAAATACAGTAGGTAGAAATAACGCTCGCCGACCGACCGTACTTGCTGTAACCGCCGGAATAATTAAATTGAGCACCGCGAAATAACCTAGCAACAGAGTAGGTTACCGTAGATATTAAAACTAAAAGATATAAACTAGCTTCAGTACCGTTACCGTAGATATTAAAAATAAAAGATATAAACTAGCTTCAGTACCGTTACCATAGATATTAAAATAAAAGATATTAACTAGCATCTGTACCGTTACCATAGATATATTAACTAGCATCCGTACCGTGACCATAGATATTAAAAACAAAAGATTATAAACTAGCACCCGTACCGCTACCGTAGGTATTAAAAATATAAAGATATTAACTAACAACCGTACCGTTACCGTAGAGAAAAAAAAAAAGATAGTCACTAACACCCGTACCGTAAAAAGAAAAAAAAACCCAAGACAGGGAGAACAAATCGAAGGCGAACTATGCCAACTGCCTGGATCTACTCACTAAACAAACAAAAACTAACAGAAGAACTAGAGAAGAGAAACATACCAGCTCCAACTACAAGCACAGTGGAGGAATTGAGGAAGCTGTTATCAAAAACGATAAAAACCGAAGAAGCAACTAGCCAAGATAACACAATGGGTACCGAAAGCGGAGCAACAGACTTCGACAAAGCAGTATCCCGATGGAAGATACAGTTCGATTCAACAGGAGACGCCGTAGAATTCCTAGAAAGAGTGGAAGAACTGGCCGAAACATTAGAGGTCAACAAAGACAAAATAATACACGTCATACCAAGATGTCTCAACGGAAAAGCAGCACTATGGTACAGGAACAACAATCAATATTGGGAAACATGGGAAGATTTAACAGACAGCTTCAAGTTGTACTACTACCCGAAAAATTATGAGAAAAATCTTTTAGAAACGATCATAAACAAGAAACAGGAAGCACGTGAAGATTTCGTCGACTATCTAACAAACATGCAAACATTATTCAGAAGATATGGGAAATTAACACCAGAACAACAACTAGAGAGAATCTATGACAACATGAGAAGCAGCTACCAGTTCTACATCAAAAGAAGAGATTTCAACACGATGACGGAATTAATACAGCTGGCAAAAGAATACGAAAAAATTCGAACAGATCAGTATCAGTACACATATAAGACACCGACATACTACCACAAGGGAAACCAACCAGAACAATCCAGAGCAGAGCCCAGAAACCAGGTACACAAACAGAAGCCGGAAGGAAAACTAATCTTACCGGACTATGACCCAGGGAAATGCTGCTGGAAGTGCGGAAAGAAAAACCACAGGGCCCGAGACTGCCGAGGCAAACAGGCTATTTTCTGCAGCCGTTGCGGATTACTAGGAAAACTAACTCGGGATTGCTGCAACGGAACGAACAAAGCGAGAAAAACAAGTTCACAAGCCTACACAACGAACGCACAAGAGAAAAAAAAAGACAATAGAATATTCACAGAGGTAAAAATAGGCGACAAGACGTACAAAGCACTAGTAGATACAGGGTCAACAAACACGTACATAAACAAGACCATCATGAACCACATAAAAGAAACTAGGAAGGACGTAATACCCAAATCAAACACTATAAAATTAGCAGACGGTTCGAAAATAACATCGGACACAGCAGTGAACATCGAACTCGAAGTCGCAGGACAGAAACTAACACATCAAGTGATATATCTACCAACAACTACAGTAATGATAATGGGCATGGACTTGTTAATAAGACTTGGACTAGCAATAAGATGGGAACAAAAGCCAAATAGACAAACCGACAAAGAAGAACCCAAGGAAAAACGCGAGGGCAAACAAAAGTTAACAAAGAAACAACACGAAACACTACAAGCTAAAATAGCCGAGGAATTCGAAAAAGCGAAAAAAAGGCCAAAAGGCATTAAAGGGGGGAAACATATCACAAAACTAAAACATAAAGAACCAATAAAACAAAACGTGATAGCAGATGAACTATCAAGAAACCCAGTATGCGCCGCGTCAGTTGGCGAAAACGAATGGTACACAAGAAAATTAAAGAAGGTAACGGCGAACCCCGAAACAGAACCAGATTACCGAATACAGGAAGATAAACTGTATAGGAGAATAATCAATCCACGATACGGGGGCAAATTAGATCCCGACACCGAATGGAAGCTATGCGTCAAAAACTCCGACAAAAGAAGAATCCTCTCACAAAACCACGACGAACCTAGCACAGGACACCTAGGGGTATCAAAAACCTTCAACAAAACAGCACAACGTTATTATTGGCCAGGCATTTTTAGAGACGTCGCAAAATACGTAAAAAAGTGCGAAACATGTCAGAAACATAAACGCGCGAACGCAGCCGTAAACGCACGAAAAGAATGCGTACCGATGAGAGGTGGCGAAATAAAAACTTTGCTCGGTGATAACGCGAAATCAGTCACAAGCAAACATTATAAAGACACACTCAGGAAGTATAATATAGGACAAAAACTCAGCCTACCGTACTCACCAAAGTGTAGTCCGACCAAACGAGGGTACAAAACACGCGAAAACACGATAGCCGCCTTTATAGGGAAAAATCGGGAAAAATGGAATAAGTACATAAGGAAAAAAACATCAGAATACAACACCGAGTTAAGAAACTTCAATGACGAAAAGAGTCTCCCGACACCGACGGTTGAGAAAAAAGAAAAACAAAAACTAGAAGAAATTTATCAAATGGTACGAGAGAACCAGAAACTAGCATCAACAAACCAAAAGAAAAACTATGATAAATCAAAACGCGAATGGGAACCAAAGATGGAACAACTCGTACTTAAACGAGATTTTCCACTGTCAAACGCAGAAAAAAAATTCTGCGCGAAACCAGCACCAAAATACTCAGGCCCGTACAAGATAATAGAGAAAAAATCGCCCGTGATATTTTTATTAAAAGCACTCAACGGAGGCAAAATATGCACAGCACACATAAAGGATATAAAAAGATTCCAAGAATAAAACGAAAGAAACATAACCGCTAAAAGTCAGAACACAACACGAATAGTCCAAGACGACACACACCATCCAACATAGACCCGACCGGGAAGGTCCGACCAAACAAACATCGGACTATAAGAAAGCATAGACAAAGAGCACAGAATACACAAATGTCACTAGAAAGAAATCAACCTACCCTCAAGACAAAAAAATATAACATCGAAATTAAGAAAACGTCAAAAAAGGATCATTTACAGTGGAGTAAACGATGGCGGACGCGACAACCCCAGCGTGCTCGGAAAAAGAAGCGGCAATGCAAGGTCCGTCAACCAAAAAGGAACCCGATGACGACCGAACGATGTCACCAAAATGCCAGGCAATGGCCACAGAGGTAGTGGCAGCCGAGGGGCAAAAGAAGAAGAAAAAGAAAAGGAGAGGAAGAAAACGCATGGGTAACCACCGAAAGGGGATAGTGAGGTTACCCAAATACAAAAAGGGTGACAAAGGAGGGAAGGCACAGCCAAACGCATAGGTTCGAAAAATACAAAGTGACATACAGACGACAGTAAACCACTTTCTAGTTCTTTTGATACAGAGGATGGTGTGTAACCAACGGTGATGTTTACAGGTAAACATCCCAAAGCGAGAGGGGGGAGTGTGACGAGCGCCGTCACAACGCAAAGCAGCCTACACGGGCGGCGTGAATCATCGCACGAGGGACCCACGTGAACACGCCGTCACAGCGCAAGCAGCCCACAATACACGTGCCGCCTGACTCACCACGCCGGGCCGGCGTGAACGCACTCGCCAGGCCAATGACATCAGCGGCGCGATCTCCGCCGAACCGCGCCGAGGCCCACCGAAGCAGCCAGCAGAAAAGTATAAAAGCCGAACAAGAGCGTCCAGCGTCAGTTCGCTAGCGGCGCTCGTACCATCGGGGTCGGTCTGATTTCCCTCTGGATCGATCCCATCGTCGGCCTGATTACCCTCTGGGTTGACGAGTGGTACGAGCTCTCTGGTGGACCCACAGGGGCTGTTGCTCGCGCCTGGCCTCGCGGCCCGGCCCGTCCAACCACCCCGAGCGTCTGCGTTCCCCCCGCGACCGCCGCGTCACCCGCGCTCCACCGGGAGTCCGTCGTCCTCCCGTCAGCCGCCCGGGCGGTCCCGCTTCATATAACATTGTAACCGTGTTTAGGCTTGCGTCAACGTCTCTCGATATCATGTAATAGGTTAAGAGAATTGTAAATAAAAGTCGCTATTGTTTATCGAGCATTTTATTCTTTGTCCTAGGAAATAGTGAAAAGCGAGGTTCGATCCCTCACATCTAATGAACGAAGTGGGTCGCTCTCAGCCGGGCCGATCCACTCCGTTACATGTCTTTCGGACACTCTTGAGGCGCAATCGAGGAATCACGAGCCTGTTTGGATCTCTAACCTGCCTATCATGAATTGAATTGTAGTACCTACGCTTTTTTTGAACGTTCACCTCATTGTGGAAATATTATACTCTATTCTAACAAAGTTGCATCGTTAAATCGGCTTGGCATCCGGCTGCCCACAAGATAGTATAAATAACTTATTACAATGTAATAGCTGCATAATAATATTGTAAAATGATTATTTTGAAAAGAGCAACTGCTGAGTTTCTTGCCGGCTCTTCTCAGCAGAATCCGCTTTCCGAACCGGTGGTAGTCACGACGTGTCATAAGAGCCACAGGTTGGCCTACGTGAAATGAATAATTTTGAATTTAAAGGTGAAAACTTCTTTAGGCGCGTTGAACACTTTTTTGGGTGAGCAAAAACATTGATTTGGCGTCATCGTCACCGTCACGCGTCACGCTTTCCATGAGCTATATGTAGTATACTGTTGATATGAGATTTCAGTAAGCGTTCAACATTTTAGAAGTTCCCAAGCAACCTTGTACAGCGCAGCGGGCAAGCAGCCGCTTTCTTTACCGTTTAATGTATGATGTCGCAGGTTCGAATCTCACTCAAGGAATCGTGGCAGTGCGCTTTTCTTATTTGTTTTTAATTATTAGCAAATCTAGTTTTCACTTCTATCGGCAGTACCTATGACTGCCAATTTTTTTTATTCAAATTAACTTTTAAAAGTCCTTTTGAATCGTCGGTGAGTCTACCACTGGTTCAGAATGCCCTTCCTGCCGAGAAGAACCGAAGAACCAGCAAGAAACTCGGCGGTTGCTCTTTTCAAAACAAGTTTACAACAGGCACTATGCTATGTATGCAATGTTATTTAATTTATATCGCAATCAAAGTTCCTATGAATCGTTTTCACTTTTACTTTCACTTCCGAAAATTAACTCGAATTAATGAATTCTATTATATTAATAAAATTACATATAAAACCCTTAATGTGGATTCATCCATAATAAAATATGATTAGTTTCATAAATTCCATGCATGCATTAATTTCTAACAGTGAAATTTGAAGTTTGCACAAACGTTTGTACAAACTGAAAACAACAACAAACGTTTGCGCAAGCTTTTGTTCGTGCCGTGAACGAGGACCGGCTTTAACCAAATGCGGGATTGACAGGTCTTAGTTAGTTAGTTAGCAACTTTCCATTGTTTTCCATAGCTCCTGAGATAGAAGAGCTCCTGGGCTCTGATCTTGATTAGCATAATGTTAAGGGCAAATGGGCCTAATTACCAAAAATTTGTCAAGTGCAAGTCAGATCCGCACACGAAAGGTTCCGTACCATCGTACAAGATTTAACACAAGCAAAAGCTGTGTTAAATCTTGTAATAACTATTGTTATTACAAGATTTAACATTTATTATTATGAGATCGAGCAAAACAAAAGTTTACTGTACGGAGTAGCAGTGATAGCCTAGTGGTTAGGACTGTGGTCTCCTATTCGGGGGGACGCAGGTTCGATTCCGGGTACGCACCTCTGACTTTTCGGAGTCAAGTGCGTTTAAGCAATTAAATATCACTTGCTTCAACGGTGAAGAAAAACATCGTGAGGAAACCTGCACATCTGAGAGTTCTTCATAATGTTCTCGAAGGTGTGTGAAGTCCGTCAATTCGCATAGGGCCGGCGTGGTGGACTATGGCCTATAACCCTTCTCTGTGATGATGCTTCAACTGTGAAGGAAAACATCATGAGGAAACCTGCACACCTAAAAGTTCTTCATAATGTTCTCAATGATGGGTTGCTAATGATGATGATGATGATGATTGTACGGAGACTCTAATTTTAACTTTTCTTTTGTTACAGCGGCAATAGAAATACACATTCTGTGAAAATTTCAAGTATTAAACTATTACGGTTCATGAGAAACAGGCCGCTGACAGAAGGACAGATGGTCAACGGAGGCTTAGCAATTGAATCCCTTTTGGGTATGGAACCCTAAAACAAACATACTTACCTTGGAGTATCTTTTTGTGTTTTTCTCAGTACGAGTAAGGCGACCATCGCCAGGCCATAGAAGAACCACAGGAACCAACTCGCGAAGTCTATTAACGTCTTAATGTTGCCCACTAGTATGAATATTGAGGTTAGTATTGCCTGAAGCAAAAAATTCAAAATTAGTATAGCCTGAAAAAAAAATTAAAAACCTTGAGAGGTGTCAATGGGACACCCGGATGGAACGTAGTTCCTTTCGATTACATTGTGTTCGGTATTTTCGCGGTACAATAATGGGTCTCCGTAGCCTAGTGATAGCAGTGATAGCCTAGTGTCGCAGGTTCGATCCCGGGCACGCACCTATGACTTCGATGTTTTCAAGATAGACGTCCACTGCGGGACAAAGGTCTCTTGCATGGACTTCCACAGGCCTCGGCCTTGCGTCGTCTGCGACTCGTTTGATGTCGTCGGTCCACCCAGTGGGGGGGTCTGCCAACACTGCGCTTTCCGGTACGGGGTCGCCACTCCAGCACCTTGGGACCCCAACGACCGTCAGCTCTTCGAACCATGTGTCCCGCCCATCTCCACTTCAGTTTCGCGATTCGCCAAGCTATGTCGGTGACTTTGGTTCTTTATAAAAGTGTTTGAATAATAAGGGTAATTGCTGCAAGGCCCAAGTGCACCATACTACACCACTGTGTGCTGTAGCTATTGGGCAAGTTAAATAATAAAATATCCATTTAATTGCTTTAAAAATTATAATGGAAAATATTAAAATTAAAACAGTCGCAATAAATAAAATCTAAAACAGCCATTTGTTGTAGTAACAATATGAAAAAAATAAATATGAAAAACAATTGTACTTAATTTTACCAAAATAAATGTATGCATAACAGAGAACGATGGGAGTTTATATATTTACAGAGTCAACTTTGCAATTTTTTTTTATCGAGAAAAGTTTGCATCATCGTTTTTAAGAAAAAGCCATCAGGCCAGAAAAACGATCAATTATAACTACTTTTTTTTCATAATATTATGATCCATAGATTTTAAATAAGACGATCTTCATTCGGCTCGTGATTCGGCTCACGAATGAAGATCGTGACTGAACACAGCGCCTTAATAAATTAAAAATACTAACTTGGAAAAATTGCTACTAACATACTAACAAACTATGGATGGAAACGTCTGAAATAAACGTTTATTATTACTATTAAACAAGTTTAAATTGAAAATTTTATTTTTAAATACAAGCTTTTAGTAGCTACATCATTAGACTCTGGATATCATCTAGGATCAGAGTACTTGTCATGACGAATCAAACGAGTCCAAACTCGATGGGGTTACGTCGTTTTATTACAGAGTTCCGATAGCCATCTTCCGTCTCCATCATCAGATCAGCTCCATGTCACAATAATAATGCATTGTCATCCGATTTACACATACGTGCAAAATTTCAGCTCGATCAGAAACCGGGAGGTGGGTCTAATTCATCTTGCTAGATTTGACCCAAACAAACAAATAAATAAACTGGTCAAGCTAAATAAAAGCTTGTAATAAAAAATTATTCTATTGTGTAGGTATGTAATGTTCTTGCAATTCACGAGGGCGACTGACTTACGGTTGTGTGAGTGTCGTATCTGTATAAGTGTGAGCGAGCGCAATGCTCGCGCCTGCCCGCTCCCACCTAGGCTTTGACAGGCACGCACACTTATGCAATGTGCATGTACACGAAGTCTTCTTCGACTAAGCGTTATCCCACTAGGTGGGGTCCGCTATTCGGCATGCTCTAGCCCACTTTGCCCGGTCTTCTGCATCCGATTTTCGTAGTTTATTGGCTCTCAGATCAACACTCACAATATCCAGCCAGCGCTTTTTTGGACGGCCGCGAGGTTTAGCTCCAGGGACGGCGATGTTGAGACATCTATTACCGACGTAGCTTTGTGGTTTCCGTGCCACATGACCGTACCATCTTAGACGGGCTTCTTGCAACTGGTCTCCGTGTGCATGTACACGAAGTAACCACGAGTAAAGCTCACTCGCCTTCGTGAATTGCAAAAACTGTACCTGGAAAGCTACAGCGGGCGCGGGTGTCATCTGCTTCATGTTGACGTATGAAAACACCTCCAACATGTGGCCGCCACGCGCCGCCGTATAGCACACCCTGGGGCGTTTGAAACAAGCAAAGTAGGTTGTTAGTGCTAAAGGAACTATGACATTACGCATCCCTCTCTCTCGCACATTCCAGTATCCTTACTAATATTATAAACTAGCTGATGCCCGCGACTTCGTCCGCATGGATTTAGTTTTCAAAAATCCCGCGGGAACTCTTTCATTATCCGAGATAAAAAGTAGCTCTCCCGGTCTGAGGAACCACTACTACATCCATTACTATACCCATGCAAAAAATCGCATCAATCCGCTGTTCTGTTGCGACGTGATTGAAGGACAAACCAACAAATAAACACACTTTCGCATTTATAATATCAGTAATGCTTTATTATAACACTTTTTATAATTGTCAAATTTTTTACCATACTTAACCAAAGACAAAATTACGTTTAGCTGTCATTTACGTTTTGTTATTCCACTGTCATTTGCGTTTTGTTATTCCATGTCAGATGCGTTTTTGTTATACCACGTTTTATAGTGACATGACGGAAACGCGGTCGAACGGGATAAAAAGTATCCTATGTCCGTCTCCTGGTTCTAAGCTACCTCTCCACCAATTTTCAGCCAAATCGGTTCATCCGTTCTTGAGTTATAAATAGTGTAACTAACACCACTTTCTTTTATATATATAGGTAGATGCGAAAGTGTGTAGCCGTGTGGTGACGGCAGATTAAAGTTAAAGACGTGCCGCCAAGCGATTTAGCGTTCCGGCACGATGGCGTGTAGAAACCAATTAGGGGTTTGGGTTGAATGTTCACTGCCATACCCCTTATAAGTTAGTCCGCTACCTTCATCCATCCACCATCTTCACTTACCATCAGGTGAGATCGCAGTCATGGACTATCTTGTCATCGAAAAAAAAAAAAAAAAAGATCAGAATACAGTTGTCACCACCCCTCCTCTTCCCGCGGGTGTCGTACGAGGCGACTAAGGGAATATAACGGAGAACGGACAGCAGCGTCCTCTGTGCTACTACTACCATCTACTGCGATCACCAACCCGTCTGCCCCGCGTGGTGATTATGGGCAAACGCTCCCCTTGGGAGAGGCCTTTAGTCCAGCAGTGGACTGTTATAGGCTATTGATGATGATGATGATGAAAGTGTGTTTGTTTGTTGGTTTGTCCTTCAATCTAGGCTACGGGCTAAGGGCTACGGACCGACGTGATTTTTTTTGATTTGATGATTTGTATGGGTATAGTTGAAGACCTGGAGAGTGACATAGGCTACTTTTTATCCCGGAGAATCAAAGAGTTCCCGAGGGATTTTAAAAACTAAATCCACGCGGACGAAGTCGCGGGCATCAGCTAGTTTTCAATAAATGTAAAAATCTCGTATGCTTTTAACAAATTAACAATTATTATCTTGTGTGTGTGAAGTCTACCAATTCGCATTGGGCCAGCGTGGTGGACCGTGGACTACGGCCTATAACCCTTCTCTAAGAGGAGACCTCGCTCAGTAGTGAGCCGTTGATGGGTTGCTGATGATGAAGCAGCTAATTTAAAAATAGGTATAATAAATTATTATTCATTATAAATATGTACATTAATTAGGTGTTGAATAAATGAATATTTTTTTATTCGATGACAAGATAGTCCTTGACTGTTATCTCACTTAATGGTAAGTGATGATGCAGTATAGATTGTAGCGGGCTTACTTGGAAGGAGTATGGCGGTGAACATTCAACCCATACGTCTAATCGTCGGAACGCTAAATCGCTTGGCCCTTAATGATTGGGTGGTAAGTGGTAACTAGCCACGCCCAAGAAAGCCAGCCAAATTGAAGATGACTCATATCCTCCTCTCCCCTCCAAAAAAAATAAGCGGAAAGCTTGTGTTAGGAGCGGGTACGACAATAGTGCAACGGGTGGGATTCGAACCTGCGACCTTTCAGTTTTCAGTCCGCGCCTTTAACTGTTGGGGCATTGAGGCTACGGACATTATTAATAACTAGTAGGGCGCGTGGGTGCGCGGCCCGCAAGCGGACCGCGGTTTTTCTATCGTCAAGTGGACTTTCAGGTCTTGATCATTTTCTATCAAAAAACCACTCTTCTATCTTTTATACTCTCCGAGATAGACACCGTTGAAGTTTGTATGGCCGCCATCTTGAATCCGCCATTTAGGATTTTTTTCAGCTCACTGACAATTGGATGAGGTTTCGAGTGACTTTTGTTCGAGCACCCCCACCTATCGTCATTACCATGGCCGTGCTCCTCACCCACCTTCCAAACCCTCGATCATCATATCTCATCATTTGTCAGAATGAGAATTCTTTTATAAAAACAAATTTTGAAAAGAAACCGTATCAAAGTCTTGCATAGTTCTCAGCTTCAAGTCTATTCAATATTCGCCATATATTTTGTATGGAGAAAAAAAAATTCCGCCATGTTGGATTTTTTTCTATTCATCAAATAGATCTTTGGGTCCTGATCATCTTTTGCCAAGAAACCACTCTTCCATCTTTTATACTCGCCGAGATAGATACTGACGAAATTTGTATGGCGGCCATCTTTTTTCCGCCATTTTGAATTTTTTTTCAGCTCATTGCGAATTGGATGAGGTTTCGAGTGACATTTGTTCGAGCTCCCTCCACCTATCTTCGATACCCTGACCGTGCTCTTCACCCGTCTCCGAAATCCTCAATCATCAGCTCTCTCCATAATTTTCCTCCGAATGAATTTTTGTCTTCTATACGAAACCATAAGTGAAAAAAAAATTTTTCATACAAAATTTTACAGGAGAGGTGATCAATCAGTCAGTGAATCAGTGAATCAGCACGAACAGCTATATATATATTAATATCTGGGTTATTTTTCTTGGTAAATCGTGTTTTTTGGAAATTATATATTTAGAAAAAAATTAATAATAAAATAATATATAATAATAATAAAATTCATAGAGGAAAATATAATCGTCTGGACTCGAACCCGGGTCTGGTTTCGGGACCGCCCGATTTCTCTGTGAGCTATTGGAATTTTTTAAATGATGGCGAAATTTACCTTCGTATTCTAATGATATTGTAAGGGGTTTTTCATTGCCTTTTTTCATTCATTTCATTACCAAAACGACCTTTTCTAAAAATGAAACCTAGCTAGATCGATTTGTCGCCCCCGATACCCCCTGCATACTAAATTTCATGGAAATCGTTGGAGTCGTTTCTGAGATTCTGACTATATAAGTACTAGCTGACCCAGAGAACTTCGTACCGCCGGCAAAAATATTTAGTGGTTGGTCACCCTTATCATTTAGGGCTATGAAAAATAGATGTTGGCCGATTCTCAGACCTACCCGATATGCACACAAAATTTCATAAAAATTGGTCCAGCCGTTTCGGAGGAGTAAGGTAACTAACATTGTGACACGAGAATAGGGTATTTTACTCCTAGTGAGAAATAATCTAAAAATATAAAAATAAGATAGTTTAGGCATTAAGGAATCGGGAAGTGGAAGTTTCAGTTCACAAAGTTATAAAATAAATTTTATATTTAATTTCAGTTTTCACTTTTTTTGTCTATGCTACAAAGTACAAATATACGAAACGCATCGAAACGTCAAACAGTACCCGCCATTACACTACGTCAAATGTCATTTGACTGACTGACATTTAACGTAGTGTAATGGTAGGTCTATATATACTTAGTTCAACCGCTCAAATAGTTTGTAGTACAAATACACGGTATTTTAGAAACTATGTGAAAATAAATAAATACATTATTTAATCATTTAGTACCATCATTTATTTAATTTTTTTTAGATTAATGAAAAATACAAAATCAAAATACTGGTAGTATTAGATCTGAATAATCACTTTATATTCATATACTATCATCACAATACAACACACAAACATTTAGCGTGACGCACTAAAGTACACAGTGGGTCACATAAGTCGCGCCGCCTTCAGCATGTTACCGGCGGTCGCTATGTGTCGGCTTTACAAAGGGCGCCAACCATTTGAGCGAACGAATTTACTGTCCTCATCCTCACCACATCGTCTGACGTGAGCAATGACCTTCTAGACGTGAGGCGTCTAGCGTTTACGCGCGGAAATTTAAAAGGCAAACTTTAAATGCATTTTTTTGGTACTTATCGATTGAATAGAATTTTAGTAAATTTTCTAGTTGTTTATTATCACCTTAGAATCTTTAGACACTTTTCAAAAAAGAGTAAAATACCCTATTTTTATCTATAAGAATATACGAGAATTGTTCGTTGAAAGGTATTATATAGCTAGATAGATTAGAAGACGATGGTTCATTTGTCACCTGGTAACACCGAACTGCACGCTCATCGCGCAGCCGAAGGTGGCTACGGCCACGCCCAGCGGCACCAGGAAGCTGGCGGGGCCCAGCACCCGGGCGCCGAAGGCCACCGCCACGGCCGGCACCGACACCATCTCGCTATAGCTGAGCACCGTCATGTACGCCACGTTCATGAACACGTACAGCGCCGTGATCAGCGGCACGGCTATGGATATGCTCAAAGGCACGTTGCTGCGAACGGAGACAACAGCTTGTTAAGGTGCTAAAACGATCCTAAATTGTTTGGGTCGTACGAGTGGGATAGAGCTATATATTTTGCAGTGCTAGGAAAGAGATGGAAATTATGGATTCAGGGGTCGGGAATTGAAAAAAATCTTTAAAATTGATTTAAAAAATTATGGATGCCAATAATCAAAGAATTTTTCTCACCGCTTTTAGTAATTATTTATATCAACATAAATAAAAAAAATAGCAGGAAAAAACCTACTGTTTCTGTTTAAACAAGGTTTAAACCTAAAAAAGGTGATTATTCGATCAAAGTTTGGGAAAACTTTCTATCGAGAATTTTTTTTCCAATCGTATTTCTATCTCTAAGCGAATTTAGTTAAGATACCCAAATTACATATTGCATTGAAATTATTCAAATTGGAATTATAGTTTTCAATTTGTAAGCTCTGTGAGCTCACCGAAAATCGCCTGTCGCGTGCTTTTACCACCTTAAAGCCGATACACTGAATAGAATAGAATAGAAATATTTTTGAAGGGAAAACTTCTTTAGGCACGTTGAGCACTTTTTTGGGTGAGCAAAAAACATGGATTTCGCGAAATCTTCACAGTCACCATCGTCATCGTCACCTGGAGATTTCAGTAAGCGTTCAACATTTTGGAGGTTCTCAAGTAAGCGTGTATTGCGTGGTCGGCAGCCGCCTTCCTTACCGTTTAATGTATGATGTCGCAGGTTCGAATCTCACTCACGAAACGTGACGGTGCGCTTTCTTTTAAATTATTTTTATTTATTTTATTTTTATTTTATATTTGTTTTTAATTATTAGGAAATCTAGTTTTCACTTCTATCGGCAGTCCCTATGACTGCTTTTGAATCGTCAATGAGTCTACCATGCACTGGTTGTTCGGAATGCCCTTCCTGTCGAGAAGAACCAGCAAGAAACTCGGCAGTTGCTCTTTTCAAAATAAGTTTACAATATAATAGATATTATGCTATGTATGCAGTGTTTCCACAATGAGGTGAAGTTCCACAAAAGCATACCTAATTATATCTAATTATCCAGCTGCATTATGCATCCAGCTGCCCACAAGATAGTATAAAAAACTTATTACCTACAATGTAATAGCTTCATAATAATATTGTAAAATAATTATTTTGAAAAGAGCAACTTCTGAGTTTCTTGCCGGGTCTTCTCAGCAGAATCCGCTTTCCGAACCGGTGGTAGAGTCATGACTTGTCATAAGAGCCACAGGTTGTCCTACGTGAAATTAATAATTTTGAATTTGAATATGAATATAATTCAACATAATATGTTAAGACAGGCAGACAGAAAGTAGCCCCATTCCCGCCGGTGGCACCCGCTCACGAGCATGACGCATGACCCAGCTATTGTTTCGCTCAACCATATTTATTTTATTTTAGTTGCAGCAGTATAACACTCACATGCCTGGGTTGATGATCTCCTCGGTGACGACGGTGACGCTGTTCCAGCCGTCGTACGCCCACAAGCCCGAGTAAAGCGCCAGCGCGATGTTGCCGGGACTCGTGGTGCTGCCCTCGAAACCCTTGTTCAAGTTCTCGGTGTTGCCTGCCGAATAATTCATAAGTACCTTCATTGGTAGACAGTTTTATTATCATCATCATCATTATCAACCCATTCAGCGGCTCACTACTGAGCAAGGTCTCCTTTCAGAGAAGGGTCATAGGCCATAGCCCACCACGCTGGCCCAATGCGAATTGGCGGACTTCGCACACCTTCGAGAAAATTACGGAGAGCTCTCAGGCGTGCAGGTTTCCTCACGATGTTTTCCTTCATGTGATATTTAATTTCTTAAACGCACTTAACTTCGAAATGTCAGAGGTGCGTACCCGGGATCGAACCTGCGGCCCCCCAAATAGGAGATCACAGTCGTAACCACAAACTGCTCATGCAGTTTTATTTCACAAGTATTTAAAGCAGTGATCTAAACTGTAGTCTTCCACCGATAGACATATTACACTATTGTACGACATAGAATAGAACCTTTGAGAATAGAACACGATCTTGCACCATTAGGATACGTTTATGCACACGCGGCGCGTTATGCGGCACCCACCGCGTTCAACGCAAACGCTTCTACATGAACGCTTTCATTAGAATTATTTTTTATTCAAATTTTTACAAGTGCTTTTGAATCGTCTGTGAGTCTACCACCGACGATTCAAATGCATACTTTTAACTTGCGGTTAACTCAAACATACTTGGCCATATGTTTGAGTTAACCGCGCGACGCGACAGAATGCGACGTGCGACGCAACGCAGAATGCGACGTGCAACGCGCCGCGTGACCTCGGTGCCCGCCGCGTTCAACGCAAACGCTTCTGTATGAACGCTCTTATTGGAACGTAGTTCCTTATCGCGCGGTACGGAAGGGGGCTAGACGGAAAAAATTAAGGAACCGACACTCGACACATTTTTGAAACCGACACTTTTTTGATGAATGTGAATTTTGCATTGTGTTCGGTATTTTCGCCATATAACACGGCGTCTGCATGGCCTAGTGGTTCCGGCAGTCGCCTAAAAGTTCAACGTCGATGGTTCGAATCCCAGCTCGACAGACTGAATTTTCTATTTTCAATTTTATTTTAAATAATTTCTACATGTGGAATTTTTCCCTAATTTTTTATTGTATAAATTGGATAAAATGTTATTGTACTATTAACGCCATCTGTTAAAAAACCAGAGTAACTCTTTGGTTTTGTAACAGTGCAATAGAAATAAACTAAATATAATTCATCGTAGTTAATCAATTTAATACTAGATGACACCACTAGTTTATTACAATTCCTTCACTAAAATTAATCGAAAGGAACTACGTTCCACCCGGATGTCCCTTGACACCTCTCAAGTTTTTTACTTTGCCATATATTTGAATTTACCGCGCGACGCGACGCACCACGCGCCGCGCAACGCCTTGCGTGTACATAAACATATCCTTAGTGTTCGTGGGCCCCAATCGACTAGTTTTCGTTTAAATATAAGCAATAAAACCACTCAGTGAGGTAGGACAGGCAATGGTTCGTATTGACGTACCTTTAGCGATCTCGTAGATGCCTCCGCCGATGACTACGAGGCAGGCGAACACCTTGCACACGCCGAATATATTCTGTACCTTCACGAACAACTTCACGCTGGTTATGTTTATGTACGTCATTAAAACTGAAAATATAACGTAGGTATAGTACGATAAGGACAAGGATGGGCGAGTTATACCACAGTTATATTTCTGTCTAGCTCAGTGTAAGATGTAAGACAGAAATAGAAGATGGCGGTTTAACTTTACGCTGCAGGTAACGTATTATGTACGTCATTACTGAAAAAAACCGGCCAAGTGGGAGTCGGACTCGCGCACCGAGGGTTCCGTACTCCAAAAGTAAAAGTAAAACGTATATTAATTTGCTTATTTATCGTTAATTTTGTTTGTAGAAGTTTATTGTTAATATAAAAAAAACTATACTAGTTAGAGCATTGGTTTTATTTTTCCTGTAAAATATACATAAATTGACCGAATGACCATAATTATTTCTGATTTTTCGATTGGTAAACTTCGGAGATAAGGGGGGGGGGGGGGGGGGGCGGTATTTTTTTCGACATTTTGGCCGATTAACCAAAAACTATTATAGAAATAAAGAAAAAACTGTTTTAGAATGCACAGGTCATATGATACCCCACTCGGTATAGTTGTCTTACTTTGAAATTTCAAACCCCTGATTTTCCCCCTTTTTTTAATTAAACTAAAAATCATTTTCGTTTTTTTATTCCAATGCTAATGGGCCACTATTATACACAACTATTCCAAATTACATGTCGATAGCTTTAATAGTTACTGAAATAATCGACTGTGACAGACGGATGGACGGACGGAGAAAGTCTCACCATAAGGGTTCCATTTTTACGGAACCCTAATTACAAGGTGCGATCAGGACAAGGATGGTAATTTTACCACACCATTCTGTATTTCTCGTCTAGCTCAGTGTAAGTTAAAGTACGTGAGCAAGACAAATAGCAAATTGTGGTTTGATGTATCCATTCTTATTTTGATCTTATATTATATTTGTTACTATAGTGGCTATAGAAATACATATTCTATATTATATACTATATACGAGGTACAGCCCGCTGACAGACTGACGGATGTACGGACAGACAGATGGACAGCGGATACTTAGTAATAAGAGTCCCATTGGCACCCTTTGGGTACAGAACCCTAAAACCTATAAAAAATTAAAACCAATGAAATCTTCAAAACCTTTATTAAATAATATAAACAATGGCTTTAATATGATTTTAGGAAAATAATAGTAATAACAGTATTCTTAGTACGAAAATAAAGTAATAAGTAATAACTAATCGCCCAGAGAATCTGCAGGAGCTGACATTACCCTACAAGTAAAACACTCAGCCGTGAAATTCAAATTTAATTTGGTTTTTCGCAATTTGTAAACTAATACGACCAAGTAGGCATAAGCCATTCTAATTGTGCCAGTGTTAGTATCATCTTCACAGGTTTATATAAAAATCTTTACTTGAAAGCTAAGAAATTAGTTAGAATATCGACTAATTCTGACTAAGTTCTTAAACTGGACACTTTCAAGTAAAGATTTTTATATAAACCTGTGAAGATGAAACTGCCACTGGCGCAATTATAATGCCATAAGCCTACTTTGTCGTATTAGTTTACAAATTGCGAAAAACCAAATTAAATTTAAATTTCGCGGGCAGACCCGTATAATCCACCTTAAGAGGATTGTATAGTTGAAAATTTTCATACAAAAAGCGATATCGTTTTGCTACCCGTAAATGTTGTCCAATGTTCATAATTTTTTGAAATGTTGCAGATACAATGAAAAACTATGCCCGTACGTTTTAATTTTAAAGAAATATTGCTTATGTTAAAAGTTATTAGTGACTAAATATCCATATTTTTGACTAAAAAACTTCCTCGACTAATTTTATTTTTTTAAATTTAACTAAACTGAAATACTAAAAAAATGAAACGTACGAGCCTAGATTAAGGTGTACTGAATCTAATGAGACCAAAATTGTCTAATTTTGTAAACGTTTAGGGGGGTAAAAACGTTATGACCCGAAACAATATTTCAAGAATAAAATTTAGGCAAATAACTCCTGGACTTGCAACTCTCTCTATCGCACGATGCGGGTCGGGCAGCGAAGCGTTGTGAAACAGATAGCATTTTGGAAAATACCTACTCGCGTCGCGTTTCGTCACTAGACACTACTCTTAAGCACCGACTTCTTTAATCTTTATTAATCGCGCGACCGATCGACCGATCGCAGAGACCGCGGGCGAAAGCCGCCAAGCTCGCGGGCGACCGTGACGACCGCGGGCTCAATCCGCGCCGTGAAAATTACAACTTCATTTTCCATACAAATGCAGTCTATGAAGGCCGCGGGCCCGCAACCGCTGCAGGCGCGGGTGACAACCGCTCCGTGAATTCGTGGGCTTAGTCATAGATTAATTAGAGAGGTCAGTGCACAGAAGCTATCGCTCAGACAGTATGGCTCAGTACGCCAGTTTGAACTCCATAATATTGTAGGGGTTCTCAGAGGCAATTTTGATGTCCTTCAACACTTCCCCGATGCGATAGGTCTCATCTGTCAATTGTATGTAGCCGTTAGACTCTGGCACCAGTCTCTCTTTCATCAGTTGCTGGAACAAGATTGAAAATCTATAAAGGCCGATTTCACCAATGTAAAATATGTCTTATCAGAGAGTGTAAATTAGATATTTGTATGTATATGTGTATATGACATGATATTTTCTTATTACTTTTTATCCTGGAAAATCAAAGAGTTTCAGAGGGATTTTAAAAACTAAATCCACACAGATGAATTCGCAGGCATCAGCTAGTATTATAAATGCGAAAGTGTGTTTGTTTGTTGGTTTGTCCTTCAATCACGTCACAACAGAGCTACAGATCGACGCGATTTTTTGCATGGGACATAGGCTACTTTTATCCTGGAATTAACTAGTACCTAATTAAAACTAGTAACTAATAATAGCAGCGATAGCCTAGTGGTTAGGACTGTGGTCTCCTATTCGGGGGGTTGCAGGTTCGATCCCCGGTATGCACCTCTGATTCTTCGGAGTCAAGTGCATTTAAGCAATTAAATATCACTTGCTTCAACGGTGAAGGAAAACATCGTGAGGAAACCAGCACACCTCAGAGTTCTTCATAGTTCTTGAAGGTGTGTGAAGTCTGCCAATTCCCATTGGGCCAGCGTGCTGGACTACGGCCTGTAACCCTTCTCTGAGAAGAGACCTCGCTCAGAAGAGAGCCATTGATGGGTTGCTAATGATGATGATGATGAATACAAGCTACAAGGAAAAGCACTTACTCCAGTAATATCAAACACCAAAGCGCTATCCTGCTTGAATATAGACTGTATGAGGCCGTGCAACTCAGCCTTCAGGATGCGGAAGTCATCCCTGGCTTTCTCCACGCGTTCCATGCTAACATCCAGTTCATCAACTGGTTTGCTGAGGGCTTCCTCTGCTTCTGTGATGTGGGTTTCAAGTCTGAAAAATTTGTTAGTGATTCTCTCAAATTGGTATAGTTTTAGATTTAATTATTATAAGTCACAAGTCTGAAAAATTTGTTAGCGATTCTCTCAAATTGGTATAGTTTGAGATTTAATTATTATAAGTCACAAGTCTGAAAAATTTGTTAGCGATTCTTTCAAATTGGTATAGTTTGAGATTTAATTATTATAAGTCACAAGTCTGAAAAATTTGTTAGTGATTCTCTCAAATTGGTATAGTTTTAGATTTAATTATTATAAGTCACAAGTCTGAAAAATTTGTTAGCGATTCTCTCAAATTGGTATAGTTTGAGATTTAATTATTATAAGTCACAAGTCTGAAAAATTTGTTAGCGATTCTCTCAAATTGGTATAGTTTGAGATTTAATTATTATAAGTCTCAAGTCTGAAAAATTTGTTAGTGATTCTCTCAAATTGGTATAGTTTTAGATTTAATTATTATAAGTCACAAGTCTGAAAAATTTGTTAGTGATTCTCTCAAATTGGTATAGTTTTAGATTTAATTATTATAAGTCACAAGTCTGAAAAATTTGTTAGCGATTCTCTCAAATTGGTATAGTTTGAGATTTAATTATTATAAGTCACAAGTCTGAAAAATTTGTTAGTGATTCTCTCAAATTGGTATAGTTTGAGATTTAATTATTATAAGTCTGAAGTCTGAAAAATTTGTTAGTGATTCTCTCAAATTGGTATAGTTTTAGATTTAATTATTATAAGTCACAAGTCTGAAAAATTTGTTAGTGATTCTCTCAAATTGGTATAGTTTTAGATTTAATTATTATAAGTCACAAGTCTGAAAAATTTGTTAGCGATTCTCTCAAATTGGTATAGTTTGAGATTTAATTATTATAAGTCACAAGTCTGAAAAATTTGTTAGTGATTCTCTCAAATTGGTATAGTTTGAGATTTAATTATTATAAGTCTGAAGTCTGAAAAATTTGTTAGTGATTCTCTAAAAATTGGTATAGTTTGAGATTTAAATATTATAGATGGAAGCAGTGATGGCCTAGTGGTTAGGGCTGTGGTCTCCTATTAGAGGGGTCGCAGGTGCGATCCCAGGTATGCATGTCTGAATTTTTACAAGCTTTTATTTAGCTTGACCAGTTTATTCATTTATTTGTTTGTTTGGGTCAAATCTTGCAAGATGAATTAGACCCACTTCCCGGTTTTGATCGAGCTGAAATTTTGCATGTATATATGTATTTGCATGTATATGATGGAGACGGAAGATGGCTATCGGAACTCTGTAATAAAACGACGTAACGCCATCGAGTTTGGGCTCGTTTGATTCATCATAACAAGTACTCTGATCCTAGAGGATATCCAGTCTAATGAAGTAGCTACTAAAAGCTTGCATTTAAAAATAAAATTTTTAATTTTAGATTTAATTATTATAAGTCACAAGTCTGAAAAATTTGTTAGCGATTCTCTCAAATTGGTTTAGTTTTAGATTTAACTATTATAGGTGGAAGCAGTGATAGCCTAGTGGTTAGGACTGTGGTCTCCTATTAGGAGGGTGGCAAGTGCAGTCCCAGGTATGCATGTCTGAATTTTTAGTCAGGTGCATTTAAGAAATTAAATATCACATGCTTCAACGGTGAAGGAAAACATTGTGAGGAAACATGCACTCCTGAGAGTTCTCTATAATGTTCTCGAAGATGTGTGAAGTCCGCCAATTCTCATTGGGTCAGTGTGGTGGACTATGGCCTATAACCCTGAGAGACCTGCGCTCTGTAGTGAGCCATTGATGGGTTGATGATGATGATGATGATTACAGGTAGGCAGTTAATTTCATCTCTTGTTATTTCTAGTTTGTGTGTACTGATGGGGCTGACATACTTAGTTCTCCTATAAAAGACCCTTTTAATAAGAATATAAAAGTCTGACAGGCACATTTACGGAATTTGGTTCTACCCTTGTTTATTTCCTCGCTTGGTTAAACAGTAACAGTAAAGGAGATTATCCAATTTGTATGTTTAATTTTAGTTTTATTTATCTACTAGCTGATGCCCGCGACTTCGTCCGTATGGATTTAGTTTTTAAAAATCCCACGGAAACTCTTTCATTATCCGAGATAAAAAGTAGCTCTCCCGGTCTGAGGAACCACTACTACATCCATTACTATACCCATGCAAAAAATCGCATCAATCCGCTGTTCTGTTGCGACGTGATTGAAGGACAAACCAACAAACAAACACACTTTCGCATTTATAATATCAGTAATGCTTTATTATAACACTTTTTATAATTGTCAAATTTTTTACCATACTTAACCAAAGACAAAATTACGTTTAGCTGTCATTTACGTTTTGTTATTCCACTGTCATTTGCGTTTTGTTATTCCAAGTCAGATGCGTTTTTTGTTGTACCACGTTTTATAGTGACTTGACTGAAACGCGGTCGAACGGGATAAAAAGTATCCTATGTCCGTCTCCTGGTTCTAAGCTGCCTCTCCACCAAATTTCAGCCAAATCGGTTCATCCGTTCTTGAGTTATAAATAGTGTAACTAACACCACTTTCTTTTATATATATAGATTTATATGTTAAATTTGTATGTTTGTTTGTATGTTTGTATTTGTACGTTCCCTCAAATATGGTTGAGTGAAGCAATGGCTGTAGGCATATAGCATTGTAAAATTGTTTTGAAAAGAGCAACCGCCGAGTTTCTTGCTGGTTCTTCTCGGCAGGAAGGGCATTCCGAACCAGTGGTAGACTCATCGACGATTCAAAACCCCTTGTAAAAAGTTTATTTGAATAAAAAATATTTCTATTCTATTCTATGTTTAATTTTAGGTTATGGGAGTTCTTAATAAAGTTCTCATAATGTTTGTGTGCGGAATGCCACTCCGCACTTGGCCAGGTTGGTGGACTATGGCTTAAATTCTTCTCGTCCAATAGATCTATGCTCAGTGAGGAGCCTGCAATGGATTGAGATGAATTAATGATCAAAAAAAAAAATGAACATACCTTTCTATCTCTTTATCAACATCAAAAATAGCTCCTCTTGTGAATGCAGTCAGTTTTTCCACTTCGTCATTTTTCACCTTCATTTCAGCAAGAAACTGACTCACTATGAGGTTTTCATCGGTAGGAATAACTGTTTCTGAACCTACTACCTGTGTTCGAAGCCCGTCTACATAGGACAAGGCTGTTTCACCAACATTATTGGGAGATATATCTCTGTCCAGATAGGCATTTTCAAGTAAATTATAAGTGTCCCTACACCGCTCTCGCAAGCATTTTATATCGCGAGACAACCCTTCTTTTGTAGCTTCATTATATTTACTGCTCATTTTTATGTTCAAAGATACTTTGTACTTTAAAGCTTTTGCTCTTGAAAATCACGGTTTCTGGTTTCTACAATTTAAGTAGTTTTCACTCCACAATTATAGAATCTGACTGTTGTTATTAAACTTCTCGGTTCTTCTTTTTTTGAAGTATTACTGATTTAAGTTTCGTCGGAACGAAAGCTTGCATGTAGATTGTATTAAAACAATACAAACTCTCACTCGCTAATATAAAAAAAAATATTTAAATAACTCGCAACACTCAAAAGGTTTATTGCAGCAAACTTTATAAAACAAAGCGCGGCACTCATATGATGGAAAACTTTCTGAACATTGTATTGTCATACCATTTATGATTTCACATACAAAATGCACTTTAACGAATATTTATAAACAAAGATTTGTTGTTTTCTATCTACTTTCGTTTCGGTTTAAGTTTAAACTTTAAAATTCAACGGAAACGAATACGAATAGGAATCTGCAGAGTCCAAAGAGAAAAAAACAAAAGTAGTAGTTAAACTTCGTCGTGAAAAAAAATTATGACAACCGGAACCGACTACCGAGATCGTTTTTTTTTTTCAAGTTTCAACCCAAGAAGCTTGAATACCTACTTTCAACCCAAGTCCCAAACCATAGACTTGGTATTTAGTCTATGATCTAAAGGTACCAACCCTTTGCGGTGGTACCAACATTATAAACTAAAGACAAAACATTGGACCGTCATTGGACGAAACTCGTATAAAATTTAAAACAAAGACAAAACATGCCAACTGAAACTGTCAAGTGTCATTTTTATCAACGCCAATGACATTGAAAGATGCCATTTCAATCAAAATCGCAGTTGTGATTGGATCCTTTAAGCTGGAGCCTGGAATCACATTTGTGCGCTTTGCATTTAATCCATATAAAACTGTCATTTTGTATGGAGTCGTGTACGCATCAATTCGGCTTTGCGATCCAATTTTCCTTAAGTTCATAAGCCAATCCTCTCGGCACAAGCAAAAGCTTGCGCAAACTATTCGTACAAACAGTTTTCGCAAGCTTTCGTTTGTACCGTGTAGACCAGCAATTAGATTTCATTTAATTAAAGGCCCTTTTTAGGGTTCCGTACCAAAATGGTAAAAATGGAACCCTTATGGTAAGACTTTCTCCGTCCGTCCGTCCGTCTGTCACAGTCGATTATTTTAGTAACTATTAAAGCTATCGTCATGGGAATAGTTGTGTATAATAGTTGCCCAACATCATTGAAATAAAAAAAAAAACAAAAAAATTTAGTTTAATTAAAAAAAAGGGGGAAAATCGGGAGTTTAAAATTTCAAAGTAAGATAACTATATACCGAGTGGGGTATCATATGAAAGGGCTTTACCTGTACATTCTAAAACAGATTTTTCTTTATTTATAAATAAAATAGTTTTTGATTAATCGGGCAAAATGTCGAAAAAAATACCACTGCCCCTCCCCCTCCCCCTCCCCCCCCCTATCTCCGAAGTTTACCAATCGAAAAATCGGAAATAATTATGGTCAATAGAGGTTTATGTATATTTTACAGGAAAAATAAAACCAACGCGAAAACTAGCATAGTTTTTTTTATATTAACAACTAGTGGTTCGCCCCGAACTGAGACCTCGCGGTAACGGTATCCCATGATTATTCATTCAATCGATACATGATAACCAAAACTGACATTATTATTATGCCCGTTTTCACCAAACATACCTAAATCATCCCCTAAGTAGGAGTCTCTTAACGTAGGTAGCTCCTAAATACAATCCTAAGTCCTAACATCCGTCCCAATATTTTTTTTTCAAATTTTTTATTCAAAAACATTGGAATTAAGGTGTTACAATTTAAGGTGTTACAACTAGTGTGCTAACAATTAATGTGATAATTTTATGATCTCCTACTTTCCAAACTAGTATAAACTGTATCTTGGAAAGTAGGAACTTCCCTCTATGATACAAACATAGTTGCTAGCAGTTACGGAAATCCTCGGATATCGGAATATCCTTTTAGGTGTCCCGTACAGGATCGTGATATATAAGTTGACAGAAAACATCAATCACCTAACTTATAGGTAGCCCGTAAAGGTTAGGGAACGTTAGTGAAAACATTGAATTATTATGTAGGTACTAACGAGTGAAACCGGGTTACAGGCATCTGTACAAATCGTCATCTATCGACGCGAATAGAAAATATACAATATTTAACTAAAATTTAACTAAAAAATAATTTTAATTGAATAATATGGTACAAAAAAAATTACAATACAATTATTGTATTATAATAAGTAACTAAATAATAATGGTCGACGCAAAACTGTTTTTGGGATAGGTCGTTAGTCGTAACTCGTAGTTCCATGAGAATAGTTACTGACTGCGCCATCTATTAGCATTATTGTGAAGCTATGTTGATGCGATATGAATTACTGATGTACATTAAAAATTAAATAATCTCGTTTCTTTATAATATTCATATAATTTTAGTATTTGTTGTTCAAGTACAGGATATAAGTGACCTAAAAACATAAAATCAGTTTGAAAATCCATAGCGGATTTTCCTAGAGAGCGTCTTCAAGCGAGCGTATAAAATCGCCACTTTGAAAGCCCCCCATTTCGTCAATTTTAAGGGAAAAATTAAAAAAAAAATATTTTTGTACTCAGTTCAAAATTATCTTTAAAATGATACGTAACAATTTTATGTAACGCGATATTTTTTTTTTTACTTCGCATTCGCTTCTATGAGAGCCCCCCTGAAATAAAGATTTTTATAACTTTTTAAGCCATTTTCGGCTGGAGGCCATCGGTTTACATATTATATCTAAAGTTGAAGTAATTACGTTCAGTAATTCAAAAGTTATAAGGCTCTGACAGACGGACGGACGGACGGACGGACAAGTGCAAATCGCTCTAGTTAACTCAGAGACCTCGCTTCGCTCGGTCAATAAACCTCTACAATCAAAGTTAACGATAATTAAATTAATATAATATTATCGTTTTACTTACTTTTACTTCTAGAGTACGGAACCCTCGGTGCGCGAGTCCAAATCGCACGTGGCCGGTTTTTTTTTAATTCACGCTGTTTATAAATTAAATTAAAAAAAATCCGTAAAATACCAAGATATTATATTATGAAATAACCACTCCGATAACCGCATTCTGAAATATTGTGTTTTGTGAAATATGATTACAGAGTGAGGAATGAGGATAGATCACGTACCTATAGATCAACTTGTTCCTGTGTAAATTATTGTGATCAACGTAAAATGCGCGATTAATGACAAAGTAGGTAGTCTATAATCCAAACGGATTATTTGCAAACGCTTTAATTATAATTAAAGCGTTTGCAAATAATCCGTGTAATTATAATTAACGCTTAATTAATGACAAAGTAGGTAGTCTATAATCCAAACGGATTATTTGCAAACGCTTTAATTATAATTAAAGCGTTTGCAAATAATCCGTGTAATTATAATTAACGCTTAATTAATGACAAAGTAGGTAGTCTATAATCCAAACGGATTATTTGCAAACGCTTTAATTATAATTAAAGCGTTTGCAAATAATCCGTGTAATTATAATTAACGCTTAATTAATGACAAAGTAGGTAGTCTATAATCCAAACGGATTATTTGCAAACGCTTTAATTATAATTAAAGCGTTTGCAAATAATCCGTGTAATTATAATTAACGCTTAATTAATGACAAAGTAGGTAGTCTATAATCCAAACGGAATATTTGCAAACGCTTTAATTATAATTAAAGCGTTTGCAAATATTTGTGCTTACGTAGGTACTAAAACAATAATAATTATTATTGTTTTAGTACCTACGTAAGCACAAATACAATAATAATTAGGGGCAAGTGCTGTACCTATGGACGTTTGTACCTGTGGACACAATCGATTCCGTCGAAACTAGCAACCCTAAAATTCTAATTTGAACGCGAACTGTCAACCATAGACAAAGCTTTACGGTTTGCTTTCAAATTAGAATCTTAGGGTTGCTAGTTTCGACGGAATCGATTGTGTCCACAGGTACAAGCGTCCATAGGTACAGCACTTGACCATAATGATTTTCATTCCGTCGCTCGTGACTCGCAACTTCGTGGCAATTTATATAGGTAGGTACATGGACTTCATACTCACATAATGCTGCTAAAGACCCATATTTGATTGCCAATGACTTGTGATCAGAGTACGGACCTCGAATGTCACTTGTAAAAGGCTGCAAAGCATATTCTGCGAAAGTCATTACAATAATGGCTACTTCAGCTGGCCTTAAAATGACGACATAGATCCAGGCACATATAAATGAGGGTAACGGCCCCCAAAATCTGTGCATTTTTCCAAAGGCCGCTTGGAAGTAAGCATATTCGGCTCCAGATTTGCCTAGAACCGTTCCCAGTTCAGCAAATGATAACGCCCCTGGAAAAAATAAAAAATTAAGTGGCACTCGGGGACTGCCGCGGTAAAGCTATTGCATAGCATTTTTTATCAACTTATGCAATTATAATATTTACTTATGCAATATATTTTTTTGCATAATAAAAATTATGCAAAAAAATAATTAAAAAACAAACAAACAAGAAAAGCGCACTGTCACTACTTCGCGAGTGAGATTCGAACCTACGACATCATACACTATACGGTAAAGAAAGCGGCCGCTCGCCCACTGCGCCAAACAGTGAACGACGGTGTTAGGTTTATTTTCGTTACGGAATTTCTTGATTCGGTCGCCGCGCTCAAACTGTTTGTCCTAGTTCAAAGCCCACGATAAAAGCTATGCAATAGCTTTACAAAATATTGTTTTCTAAAGGGAAATTAACGAAAGGTGTCGAGCCGTATAATTTATTAACATTAATTTAAATTAGGGCTAAGGTATTTATTAGGTTAAGTGGCAATTTCATAATTGCCGTGAAACGTTTAACCATAGACTTTTTATATTTACTAGAATAGTCAAAGCGTTTAACCGACGAATAACGTTTAGACAGTTTTGTATCTGGCAAAAGAATCCAACTCGGCAGGGCAGCGTTCGGGAAGCTCCGAGATGTCTTCTCGTCCAAAATTCCTCAGTGCCTGAAGACTAAAGTCTTCGAACAGTGCGTGTTGCCAGTGAAGACTTACGGATCCGAGACATATAGTCGCTATAACTATCTTATAGTAGGCTCAGGATCGCTCAGCGGGCGATGGAGAGAGCTATGCTCGGAGTGTCCCTGCGGGATCGAATCAGATATGAGGAGATCCGTAGGAGAACCAAAGTCACCGACATAGCTCAGCGAGTCGCGAGGCTGAAGTGGAAATGGGCGGGGCACATAGTTCGAAGAGCTGATGGTCGTTGGGGTCCCAACAGAGACATAGTCGCTAACTATCTTATAGTAGGCTCAGGATCGCTCAGCGGGCGATGGAGAGAGCTATGCTCGGAGTGTCCCTGTGGGATCGAATCAGATATGAGGAGATCCGTAGGAGAACCAAAGTCACCGACATAGCTCAGCGAGTCGCGAGGCTGAAGTGGAAATGGGCGGGGCACATAGTTCGAAGAGCTGATGGTCGTTGGGGTCCCAAGGTGCTAGAGTGGCGACCCCGCACCGGGCAGCGCAGTGTTGGTAGACCCCCCACCAGGAGGACCGACGACATCAAACGAGTCGCAGGGAGCCGCTGGACGGACGGATGTTACAACCCAATTTTCCGCATACAGGTTACACTTTTTAAACTTCTTCCCATAGATTTAAGATAAGTAGTCGCTTCGTTGCAACTGCTACCAATCCTAAATCTCTAAATCTATGCTTTTGTCTTTTCAACGTAAAAATGAACAGGTGTCTTACCTGCACCCACCTAGTAAGGATATGATTCCAGAAACTGTCCACACAATGAGGCACAGTGCGACGGATCTCGAGTGCTCAAGGGCCGATGCCGGCGACACGAAGATGCCTGACCCTATCATCACTCCCAGAATCAGGTTGATGGCAGAGAACAGCCCTAGTTCCCGCCGTAATTTGACATTGCTTCCGCACAGGCTTGCTGCGTTATTTTTGTCGCCATCGCTTTTGTCCTCAGTCGACATTTTGGGTTATTTCTGAAACAAAAAAATAAATGCTCTAAGTAGGAGCTGCACATCCTTTGTGATAGTTAGAGAGGAACAAGTGTAAATTAAAAATTTCATTTTTAAATGCAAGCTTTTAAGTAGTAGCTACATCATTAGACTCTGGATATCATCTAGGATCAGAGTACTTGATAAGACGAATCAAACGAGCCCAAACTCGATGTGGTTACGTCGTTTTATTACAGAGTTCCGATAGCCATTTTCCGTCTCCATCATCAGATCAGTTCCATGTCACAATAATATTGCATTGTCATCCGATTTACACATACATGCAAAATTTCAGCTCGATCAGAAACCGGGAACTGGGTTTAATTCATCTTGCAAGATTTGACCCAAACAAACATTGCAAGTTAATTAAAAGCTTGTAAACAGTAGGTATACAAATTAACAGACTACACACACTATTGAGATTGAGAACATTATGGAGAATATTTAGGCGTGAAGGTTTTCTCACGATATTTTCGTCCACCAAACATGTCATATTTAATTTTTTAAACGCAAATAATTTCGAAAAGCTAAGGCGTGAACTCGGTATCTAACCCGCGTCACTCCAAATAAGAGACCGCAGTCTCAACCACTATGCTATCTCTGCTCCTAAACTAACAAAAATTCAATGCAAAAGTTTAAATCGTCGAAATGTGCAGCACTCGGTAGTCGATAGCCCTGCAGAACTATAAATACATTCCTTCATACGGTACGAAGGTCAATGCCATAATAAAATTAGTGGCGAATGAACTTAAAATTGAATTATCGGTTTTTCACCGTTTTATACTTTACACGGCATGTATACAAGAATGATTTCGGTTTAACAGCAAGTGCAATTTGGGTCGTGGGAATTAAAAAGAGGTCAAAAGTATCTTTGAACCAACGCGACGTTGCCAAATAAACGGGAAGCTTACCACTTAGTGCCAATCAAGGAAAACGGTCTAATGGCGAACTGTAGAAATGTGTAATTTGTGTCATGAGATTGGTTATTAATATTTTCCTTGTTGTTACGTCCACCTACCTACCTACCCTTGTACTTACCCGACCTTTTGGGAATAAGTATTACATTATTATTAAGTATATTAATTTAATATGAATTGAATGACCCGTCTTAACATGAATTGAATTGTAGTAGGGTAATTGTGCCTGTTCGCGTCCGACGCCCAATTCGCGTCCAAACTACGAATCACTGTTTTACAACAGTGAAAAATAACCATACTTGACACACTAACCTAAACACGAGCGCTTCTATGGATTTTTGGACCTATGACCTATGACACACACAAACAAAAGATCTATGCGCGCAACCCAACTTGAATGAAAAATAAACTAGAGATTGAGTGTGCAACCAACGAGTGCCGTCGCGCTTAAGTGTTAGAAAAAAAATAGTGAGCAGCTGCACTTTTCACGGTAAGTATTTAATGGATTTATTCGAAATTTAGAAATCTTTGTTGTTCCTTGACCTTAATTATGAACTACACTATAGGGATAATGAATGTTTGAGCTTTAATTTTTCTACTGGGAGTTTTATATATGGCGGACGCGAACTGCTACATCAAATTTATAAAAATTTCACTTTGCGTCCGCTATGGACGCAGATTATTCTAGCTATTTCCAAGTCGGTTGTTTAATTAAATACGATAAAGTGAGAAAATCAATATAAATTTGATATCAATTTTAACATTATTTACATGCATAATATAATGGCCGATTTGCGTCCATATTATCAAAAATAGACAAAAAGATAATTAACGTCAAAAATCGCAAAAATCATACTTGGACGCAAACTTTACCTACATTAAAAACCCTATAACATTCTGGGTCCATCTTTGTATTACACGAAAAAAATAGTAAAAGTTATACAATTTTCAGTCCAGTAGTTTAGCGTGATGCGCGGCCAATATATAGACAGACACACAGACAAAAAATTAAAAAAAAAACCATTTGGGCTCAGTATGGATAATAAAGCTTCCATCAATTAAAATTTTAAAAATATATTTAATGTACAGAATTCTTCCAGTTTCGTCCAGGTTTTATTATTATATTATAGATGTTTTATTTTCTTTATACTTTTGAACTGATTATTATACACTTACATAGTTTTAATTAATATTGCAAAATATATACAGATTTAAAGATTGCCAATGACTTCAAGTCGAAGTAAATTTTTTTTACTTTAGTATTTGATCAATGTCCAGAAGAGCAATTTTATTGATGTAAGTAAACGTTTTATTATCAGCAATTGTTAAATAAATGATTTGATTAAAATCACAAGCTTTTCTTTACAGTTATAAAACTTATTTCCCCTATTTCCCCCTTCTAAACTGGTGGACGCCAACTGGTCCACAGGCGGACGCAATCTGGATTTTGCGGACGCAAAATGGGCAAATCGCCTGTTTCAGCTATTTTTAGCTGTGTAGAATAAAACATCAGATGTGATGTCCAAAACTGAGCATCAAACTTGACAAGACTATATAGGGACTACATTACATCCATTTTTAATTGAAAACTACCACTCGACCATTTTTTTTTTCATGTTCAAACTTAACAACTACACTAAGTGGACGCAAACAGGCGAAATGACCCTACCTACTTTAATTTTTTTGGAACTTCCCCTCATTGTGGAAATATTATATTTTATTCTAACAAAGTTGCATGGGTTAAATCGGCTTGGCATCCAGCTGCCCACAAGATACTTAGTAAGTATAAAAAACTTATTACAATGTAATAGCTTCATAATATAATATATATTGTAAAATGATTATTTTGAAAAGAGCAACTGCTGAGTTTCTTACAGGCCCTTCTCAGCAGAATCCGCTTTCCGAACCGGTGGTAGAGTCATGACTTGTCATAAGAGCCACAGGTTGGCCTACGTGAAATAAATAATTTTGACGTTTGCATTTTTTTCATATTTTTCCAAAAAATTTCGTATTGTACGTAAGAATTTTTACATATGTAAGGTATACAACAGGCATGATGACCGATTTTTAAAAACATTCCAGCAAAAAAAATTTGAAGTTTTAAAATACACGCAAAAACGTTCGCTGGTGTGATGGTGTCGTTAATGACGTCATTTCCTCGTTTTGCTATAGTAGTTTGTCTAAGTTTGAAGTTAGATGTGAGGTACCTATATAATATAGGCTATATTCGCTCTGATTCGCTCGTATTCAATCCAATATGACGGATTGCTGTATTTTATAGTTTTATCAAAATAAATATCAATCTCGCTCAAAATGGGAAAATAAATACGTTTTCATATTCCATGAACATGAATCCTATTTCATTAGTATAGATAAATTTATAATTTTATTTTGAGTATTCTTGGATACTGTTAGCCTATTGTTCTGCAGTCTGCTGGATGGATGTAGTTGTGTGCGTTGGTCCGATCACCTTGCCACGCTGTACTACACCAATGCCGATGATAGAGCTAATGGAAAAACATCGTGAGAAAGTGAAGATGAATTGAGGCGACCCTCTTAAAGATTTATCATCATCATTAGCAACCCATCAACGGCTCACTATTGAGCGCAGGTCTCGTCTCAGAGAAGGGTTATAGGCCATAATCCACCACGCTGGCCCAATGCGAATTAGTGGACTTCACATACCTTCGAGAACATTATGAAGAACTCTCAGATGTGCAGGTTTCCTCACGATAGTTTCCTTCACCGTTGAAGCAAGTGATATTTAATTGTTTAAACGCACTTGACTCCAAAAAGTCAGAGGTGCGTACCCGGGATCGAACCTGCGACCCCCCGAATAGGAGACCACAGCCCTAACCACTAGGCTATCACTGAAAGATTAACTTATGCTAATTTAAGGTTTTACCATATAAATTAATGTACTAACCGAAACTAAAGTGCGCCAAGTTATTTATGAATAGAACAAAAAGGTATTAGGTAGGTATAGGTACATAGCTAATCTTAAAATAATAATACATTACATACTTATTTTTATCTAAATCTATAGATACTATTAAAGAATCGTAAATTACCCATCTAATCTATATTAAGTAATAATCTTCAAACAGATTCCGATTCCGAAAATCTCTTGAAACACAGCACTAAATAGAGATACAAAAATCGATAGTAGGTAATGATGATGAAATAAATGTCTTATTAATTCTATCCAATATTGTATGCGGGCTTGTTAACTGTATCAGTCTGTAATCAATATGCACATAGTAACAGTCTGATTACCGAAATAATGAAACGAATATTTAAATGAGATGGTCTTAGACTTCTTAGAGGATTACAAAGTTTATCCTTACTGTTAAAAGATAACCGCTTACATCATGCAATCTATATAAATAAAAATTAATGTTGGTAAGCGCATAACTCAAGAATGGATGGACCAATTCGGTTCCTTTATTTTTTTGTATGTTCCTTAAGGTCCACGGAAGGTTTTAATACAAAAAAAAAACAAACGAAAAAAAAATTATAATACATAGATAAGTTGGCGGTACGAAGTTCGCCGTGTCAGCTAGTTGATTATAAAAATTAAATTAAAGGTTACTGCAAAAGTTTTTAACTAGGTACCAAAAAACCACTTTCGATTGCAAAATTTTATGCAGACTTTGATCATTTGACCGCCCTATGTGCCCTATGGCATTAAGAAGAAAATGAAATCGAAATAGGTCGAACCGATATATATTGTAGTAGATAAGTATAATTTTTTATTGGACAGGGCAGAGTGCATAAAGCATATTTTTAACCGAATTCAAAAAAGGAGGAGGTTCTCAATTCGTCGGAATCTTTTTCTTATGTATGCTCACCGATTACTCGACGACGCCTGAACCGATTTGGAAAATTCTTTTTTTATTTGAAAGGGTATACTTCCCAGGTTGTCCCATTTAAATTTTATCGAAATCAGTCGAGCGGTTTTAAAAAAATCAACGATAAATTATATACTTTGTAGTGGCGCGGGTGTTTGAAGTCGGTTTTGTAAAAAGGATTTTTTATCTACTAAAATCACTATTTATTGTTTGCAATACTAATAAAAACAGTAATACCACTGGCGTAGAAGTTTATAGGTACTTCATTATGATAAGTACTATATACTGAGGGAGAGTGAAATTAATAATTAATTAAAAAAAACTAGAACCGCAGATAAACATTAATTACGTTTTGTGATTTGAATTGATTCTATTTGAAAAATACCTAATTGGTTTAGTACTTTAGTATTAGTTAACAAAATTGAATATTTGAGGCTTCCCAGATTTCCCCAGAGGACGTACCTACTCGAGACTACAAAAATCACGCACTTAATCTGTGATTCTCACTGATTTTATTGAGACCCAATCACATAATTATTATCACTATGACCAAGTATGATTATTGATTAGACAGATGTGCAGTTAAATTGCATTGTAAATAATTATGAACCATTTAGATAACCCATTTCAATACATCGCAATTTCACATCTATCATCTACTGCGACAGTAAATAATTAATTGTACCTAGGTATTTATCAATGGCCATTATATACCGGGAACCGGTAACATTGAAAGTCTCTGAGAGAAGAAAGAAAATTTTGTATTGGAATTGATACGAGTAGTTAAAAATTATACGTTTACTAGCTGACCCAACGAACTACGTACCGCCAACAAAAAGATTTAGTGGTTGGTCGCCCTTATCATTTAAGGGTATGAAAACTAGATGTTGGCCGATTCTCAGACCTACCCGAAATGCACACAAAATTTCATAAAAATCGGTCCACCCGTTTCGGAGGAGTAAGGTAACTAACATTGTGATTTGGGACACGAGAATTTTATATATTAGACTAGCTGACCCAGCGAACTTCGTACCGCCAACAAAAATATTTAGGAGTGGGTCACCCTTATCATTTAGGGGTATGAAAAATAGATGTTGGCCGATTCTCAGAACTACCCGATATGCATACAAAATTTCATAAAAATCGGTCCAGCCGTTTCGGAGGAGTAAGGTAGCTAACATTGTGACACGAGAATTTTATATATTAGATAATAAGATTGGTATGCGTTGATTTGAAAAGCCGAAACATTATTTAAAAAAATTCAAAAATTCAAAATGTTTTACAAATATATAAAATACAAAATGATCGATGGCTCATTAATGTCCACATATTGGATGTTTATATTGATTATGTACATACTTGTGAATTATGTTTAGTGCTTATAGCAGGTATTTGATAAATACGTGCTTGACTGATAGTGATCGTGTTTGACCTATTATCATGTAGCGTAGCTATAGGTGGGTGATTCGCATTTTTCAGGCAAATTACGCGTCCGGTACAAAAAAAAATATTTATTCACTAGATATCTACATTCTTCATACAGGAAACCAAGCGTAATAAAGTTATGCTTCTATGCGTTAATGTTTATTGCATTATAGTCAATATAATTAATAAATATAATTAATAATAAGTTGTTGCAAGTTTTGTTGCACTCTGAATGAGCTCACCAGGATCGCAATGTGGTCAATATGTTACCAAAATAATTAATAAGTTATTTTTAGAATGTTAGATTTAGGTTTTTAATACAGTTATAAATGATATTGTGTTGCACTAACGAATTGGGATCAATTATCCTGTAATGTCAGTGTAAGTGTGGAAAATAAATAAATAAATAAATAAATATATTATACGCAATAGACTTAGCAAATTCTCATTCCTTCCGGTGTCCAAATACCACTTTCTTAACTTTATTTGCACTTTAATCAAAAATATCAATATTTGAGATAAAAATTTAACCATCCTAAGAAACTATATTAAAAAACAGAAAGTTTGAACATTAAATAAATAACGATAACTCCATATTACAATGAAATTTTATTTAATATAATTTTAACAATTTTTTTTTCTCATTACCAGCAACTTGAAAGAAAATGTAAATTACTATCTCCATTATCCATATGAGTTAATTGTGGCTATGACCCCCATGCTATACGCTCCGCGCACATCTCAGGCAGCCAGTGAATGTCGTAGCAGGTGCCCACATATTCTCAATACAGCAATATTTTCGTATAAAGTTCTCCGGGAGGTGATTATTCTGAAATTGCCATTCTGAATTCTCTTTGCCATCGATCGTATTATTAAATTGTGACTTTGTTTACTATGTAGGTAATTATCACATCTTAGAAGTACCTTCGTAGTTTGGAATATGTATGAGGTTCGTATTTTATGATATTCATTGAGAAAAAATTGGAAAAAGCAATCAAACCTCATTGCCTTCTTCCTCATTTCCTTCGTTTACCGTCGGTTTTCCCATAGGTTTTCGGTTCATAATTTCTATGTAAATTTATTAATTTTATTATTATTCGTAGCGGGATGGTATAAATCACAAAAAGTTGAAGGATTATTTAAATATTAATTTAGAAAAAAAAAAACCGAATTATTCGGCAATAATATGAAATTTAAAAATCTCGTCGAATTTGCCTGAAAAATGCGAATCACCGAGGTAGGTACTCTATTTACATGCGAAAGTGAGAAGTGAGTGTTTGTTGATAATTCAAACATGCATCAGTAGAGACGTAGTTTTTGGATGTAGTTGAGGACTGGAGAGTGGTAACCAGAGATAACGAAAACGGGACACAGCCTACTTATTTTCTTGAGAAAAAAAAGAATTCCCGTGGGAATTTTAAAGAGCCTTTAATTAGGTAGGCACAGATTAATGATTATGTATATAGGTAGGTACCTAAAGTTCGGCCGTTCAGAGAATGCGTTCCTGACACCTGTCAGTTAGTCACGACAACTGTCACAAAATTATAACATTAATTGATTATTGATATAATAATGTTGTTTTAATGCTCATCAATTGTTAAAACGGTAAACAACCAGCAATAATATTTTTATCGTAACTGCAACGCCATTACAAAGTTACGTCGTCAGTTCAATCGCGACGTGTCAGGAACGCATTCTCTGAACGGCCGGCCGTAGTATAACTACTAGTACTCCACCGTCCGCATCGTGAGCAAAAGTTGTTGGAAAGTTGACGTTATACCCCCAGTTGGAGTTCGATTTACCCCCTGAGGGTACATGGATAAACAAAGAGGTGATACACACAACCGACTTATTAGAAATCGTCATAAACTAGAAATACCATCATGTCGCCTGGGCAAAGTGCAAAAATCCTTTGTGGGGTTGAGCGTACGCTTATATACCTAATATGATTCCGAAGGAATACAATATTTCTGTGGTTGTGTCGTGTCGTGTGGTGCGGGTTGTTACGTTCCCTCAAATGTGGTCGAGCGAAGCAACGGCTGGATCATGCGTCATGCTCGTGAACGGGTCGCGCCGGCGGGAATGGGGCTACTTTGTGTCTGCCTGTCTTAACATGAATTGAATTGAAGTTTTTTTTTTGAACTTCCCCTCATTGTGGAAATATTATATTTTATTCTAACAAAGTTGCATAGGTTAAATCGGCTTGGCATCCAGCTGCCCACAAGATAGTATAAAAAAACTTATTACAGACTAATTCAATACCTTAATAAATACAACATTTTATCAACCTCGCAATATGGCTTTAGGCAAGGGAAATGTACGCAAGATGCCATTTTAGATTCAACTTCACGTATTGTTGACCATCTTGATCGTAAAAATAAATGTCTAACTGTCTTTTTGGACCTAAAAAAGGCGTTTGACACAGTATCGATCCCCATCCTTTTAAAAAAACTAGAAAAGATTGGTATTAGAGGAAACCAGCTTAACCTGATGAAGGACTATCTAAGGAATCGAACTCAGCGTGTAAAAATAGAAGACTATACCAGTTCTGAACTTGAAATGACCTTCGGCGTACCACAAGGTAGTGTCTTAGGACCTACCTTTTTCTTAATATGTATAAATGATTTATGTGACTTTAAAATAGATTCTGGACATATTTTCTTATGCAGATGACACTGCTATAGTCTGTCATGGTAAGACTTGGAAAGAAGTTCATAGTACTGCCGAAACAGGCTTAAGAAATATTTCTAGGTGGCTTAATTCTAACGTTCCGACACTTAACACTAATAAGACAAACTATATTTGTTTCGCAATAAATAATAAAACTCAACCATCAGCATCAAATCTACAAGTACACCACTGTGACGACCAAAACGTAACTTGTACGTGTCCTACCATTGATAAAATAGATTCAACTAAATATTTAGGCATTATAATTGATTATCAAAGATTATCTTGGCATTCCCATCTGGAACTAATATCTAGCAGAATTAGAAAACTTATATGGGTTTTTAAAATCTTAAGACATGTTGCAACAAATAAAGTCCTAAACCAAGTCTCTACAGCCCTTGCTGAATCTATACTGTCCTACTGCATTCCAGTATGGGGAGGAGCGTCAAAAATGAAATTCCTTGAACTAGAACGTAGTCAACGTGCCTTATTAAAAGTTATGTACTGCAAACCTTATCGATTCCCCACAAAAGAGCTATACTCCATAAACAACATACTGAGTGTGAGAAAGCTATATATATTACAACTAATACTAAAGAGGCATAAAACAGTAACTATAGATATTAACACAAAGACAAAAGAAGAATAAATATTATAATTGATACAAATATTGTAAAAGCTAAATTTGCTAGTAAACAGTATACTAAACAATCAGCTTATATATACAAGAAGGTAAACAGTTTGTTAAAAATATACGCATTAAATACTTACGCGCTTAAAAAGTCTGTAACCATGTAGCTCATAAAACTAAATTATGAAGAGACAGAGGCTTTACTCGAATCAATCACCTGAAAAATGTACTCTCATACACACACACACACACACGAACGCACATACACAAAGACACCCGCCCACACACGCACACAATCGCGCACACACACACACACACACACACACACACACACACACACACACACACACACACACACACACACAACTTTTTGATTATTTAATTTTATTTGTTTGTAAAGTTATTTTATCTTATATTTTCTACGGAAGAGCGGGACATCCTGGCACAGGTATACTTACCTAAAAGGATGTCCCAACGACGGATTATTATTTTGATGTAACTTTCATGAATAAATCATTTTTCATTTTCATTTTCATTTTCAATGTAATAGCTTCATAATAATATTGTAAAATGATTATTTTGAAAAGAGCAACTGCTGAGTTTCTTGCCGGCTCTTCTCAGCAGAATCCGCTTTCCGAACCGGTGGTAGATTCATGACTTGTCATAAGAGCCACAGGTTGGCCTACGTGAAATAAATAGTTTTGAATTTTGAATTTTGAATTTTGAGGACCTGCCACGATAAGCATCACGTCAACCCTTCAGTTCTGCACGTGATCCCTTTTCGCTCGTGTTCGGACTATATAATAGCTATTTATGCAACTGCATCGTAATGAGGGGCATTTTAATTCGAGTGCTGTTTTTTGATACGAGGCTTGCCGAGTATCAAAATAGGATAGTACGAGAATTAAAATGACTAATTACGTTCAGTTGCATATAAGATTTTATCTACGACAAGGAAAATAAAATCATTAACAAAATACGCCCTAGGCTCAATAAAGTAACAAAAAGTAACTCCGTAAGCCGCCACCAGCCGCCTGTGGCGCCTCTGTCAACAAAAAGTAACTCCGTAGGCCGCCACCAGCCGCCTGTGGCGCCTCTGTCGTATGAACGGTACAAAAGTGCCAGAACTCAGAGCCTTAACTTTAGGTATCCTATTTTAAGAAGATAACCATTTCGATTCAGCTCCCATACAACGAGCTGCATCGAAATGAGAAGCAAAACCGAAAGAGGGTTCATTTCGATTCAGCTTTCAAATTCGAAATTGGAACTTTTCGATGTTGGAGTAGATAAAATAAAAATTAGAGCATAATTTAAGTACGTTATCGGACTTCAAGGTGTGCATCAGCAGCAATGCGATACAACCTGTTTTAAGCATGGTTAACTGCCGTTTGATTTTGATGTCGCAATGATAAATAAAATGTGTTTTGATCTAAGCTTCTTGATACATACCTTAACTTATGCAGTGCACACTGCACATTATACTAATGAGAGAGAAGTAGGTATATGAACAGAACTGTTTTACGATCTATGGTTTTTGCTTTTGAATATTTTTATTATTTTTAATTTAATTTGGTCAAATAAAAAGTTTCATTTAATTTTTAACCGACTTCAATAAAGGTGAAGGTACTTCAATAAAGTCGTCGGAATCTTTTTCTTTTTGTTTGAACGGGTTTTAGACCAATTTTATTAGTGGGTCTATCTCAAAAACTAAACTAGTTAGGAATTTGAAATTTTGTTAGATTATGGACTATATAGTGTATTTCAACAACAAATACTGAATACACCGATTTATAATGCGCTGTGTAAGTTGTGAGTGTAACCAAAACAAACGAGCATATTTTCCCCATATGCTAATTTATTACTTCTAAGAACTAAGATATCTAAATATGCATCTAGTCTTAAAAAATGATTTGGTCATATGTACGGAACCCTAAAAGAGCGAGGCCCGACTCGCACTTGGCCGATTTTTTTTAGAAGGGCATAGGTCTTCCACGCTGACCGTGTGCGGATTGGCAATATTAAAAAGTTAGTTCAGAAAAAATTCAATGACTCTACCCACAGACAACGGAATAGAGTCCCTGGTCTGTGTTCCTAGCCATACAAACTAAGTTACCTACCCTTTTTATCTCATTCTCAATTACGATAACAGTCATGTTCAATTAATTTTTGTAAATATACATGTATTTTTATCACACTCGTACTATCAAACAGTGTTCGCACTATTAACACGTGTATTGACTAAAACACACGTACCGCTACAATTTACAATGTCGTTCGTCTGTCGTAATTGATTCGTGCATTATAAAATATACATGAGATTGCAGATGGGCCTTGGCCAACAGATGGTGCCGCCTAGACAGCTAAGTTGCGTATTAATTCCAATTAATTCTGCGATGACCAACACGCCTGCCCAGCGTGGTTATTATGGGCAAAACCTTTGAAATGGATATTCGCACAAGGCCATGGCCCCTAGTTCCCGGCGGCCTCGCTACATCAAACGAGTCGCAGGGACCCACTGGATGCAAGCGGCGCAAGACCGAAGCCTATGGAAATCCATGCAGGAGACCTTTGTCCAGCAGTGGACGTCTATAGGTCGATAAAGAATTCTCGGACATAAATTAGCAAATAGACACTTGCTTTTTTTAATATTTGATATGGTAATGGTACACAGGTCTCCTTTCAGAGAAGGGTTAAAAGCCATAGGCCATCACGTTGGCCCAATGCGAATTGGCGGACTTTACTTACCTTTGAGAACATCATGGAGAACTCTCAGGTGTGCAGGTTTACTCACGAACGATGTTATTCTGAAAGGAGACCTGTGCTCAGCAGTGAGTTTTTGATTGGTTGATGATGAAGATGTTGCTATGGTACATGTATGTATCATATATACATGGTATGTATATAGGTATTAGGTATTCATCATCATCTTCATCATTAGAAACACATCAATGGCTCACTACTGTGCGCAGGTCTCTTCTCAGAGAATGGTTAAAGGCCATAGTCCACCACGCCCGCCCGCCCGGTGCGAATTGGCGGACTTCACACACAACTTCGAAAAAATTAAAGAGAACTCTCAGATGTGCAGGTTTCCTCACGATGTTTTCCTTCACCGTTGAAGCAAGTGATATTTAATTGCTTAAACGTACATGACTCTAGAAGATCAACCACTAGGCTATCACTTAAGTCTTAGATTCTCCTTTAATGTTAAGCATATTCAATAGTGGGTACGTCATTATAGTGCAACGTATTTTTTTTTTAATAACATCAAGTTTTTGTTTTATTTAAATTATTGAGTAACTTGAAAAAAATAAACAACATAAACATGGATTTCCGATTAAAAAAGGAACAGGTTACAGGATTGGAATCAGCATTTATATGAAATCAGAGATTCGATATAATGATGAGGCTGCATGTTGTAAGGTTTTAAATGCTTATATTTGAGTTTGAAATTCCAGAGTCATATTTAACTTGACACTTGCTGTATTGCGTATTGCAGTTCGCGCGGCATGCGTCCCGGACAGAGGTATTTGAACCTAATGGTAAAAAAATCGGCCAAGTGCGAGTCGGGCCTCGCTCTTTTAGGGTTCTGTACTAATTGTACTGATCAAATCACTTTTTTTAAACTAGGTACATGTTTATATGTCTTAGTTCTTAGATAGTACTAAATTATAGCATACGGGGAAAAAATGCTCGTTTGTTTTGGTCACAACTTTGAAGGCCCCCCATTTCTTCATTTTGAAGCTAAAAAATAATAAAAAATATATTTGAACTGCACATAATGAGCTCTAGACAATGACACACATGCCAGGGTAAAAAAATTAAATCTTATTTCGACTCCTTTTCCATGTTCCCATATTATTTTTTAATTTAATTTTATTTTTATTATTTGTTGTTATATCGGCAATGTAGAAATACACCCTCTGTGAAAATTTCAACTTTCTACCTGTTATGGTTTATGAGATACAGCCCCCTGACAGACGGACGAACGGACAGACGACAGCGGAGGCTTAGTAATAGGATCCCGTTGGCACCCTTTGGGGTGTAGGGTTCCGTACGAACCCTAAAAACGATACGGCACATAGGTATGTATGGTTACGAAGTATTTGTACTAATATGTAGGTATGTCTACACTTTTTTAGGGTTCCTTACCCAAATGTTGCCAACGGGACCCTATAACGGGCACGCAACTCTGAACTTTCGAAGTTATGTGCGCTTAAGCCATTGATTTAATATTCCGTATGCAATTAAATATCATATGCTTCAACGGTATAGGAATCGCGAGGAAATTTGCAAGCCTGAGAGTTCTCCGTAGACCGTAATGTTCTCAAAGGTGTGTGAATTCTGCCAATTTGCATTGGGTCTGCGTGGTGGACTGCCTAAAACCTTTCCCTGAGAGGAGACCTGCGCTCAGCAGTGAGCCGTTGATGGGTTGCTGATAAATGAAAATACTTTAACTATAAAATATTTTAACCTTTATAACTTGAACAAAACTTTGCTGCAGTCTGCAACGTTGCCATACGCCCTGCCTGCGTCAAAAATTTGAACCGAAATAAAATTCCTTGTAAAGTTCCATGCAGTTCATGTTCAGTACCGAGAATTCGAGGCTTATTATTTTCGTTATTCGTTGTTCAGAATAAATCAAAAGTCTTACCTCCATCACTTTGATTTATTGCAATAAGTACCTACCAGTACCTGGATGACCGAGCTTTGCTCGTTTTTTTGTGGTAAATCGTGTTTTTTTGGAAATTAATTCTTTTTTCAAAGTTCGGTCATATATACCTAGATACGAAGTATGAAATTGGACACAGATTGTACCTACTCGTGCAGCATTCAGGAGACTGACATTGGATGAAATTGGGCACAGATTGTACTCGCGCAGCATCCAGGAGACTGACATTGGATGAAATTGGGCACAGATTGTATTCGTGCAGCATCCAGGAGACTGACATTGGATGAAATTGGGCACAGATTGTACTCGTGCAGCATCCAGGAGACTGACATTGGATGAAATTGGGCACAGATTGTACTCGTGCAGCATCCAGGAGACTGACATTGGATGAAATTGGGCACAGATTGTACTCGCGCAGCATCCAGGAGACTGACATTGGATGAAATTGGGCACAGATTGTATTCGTGCAGCATCCAGGAGACTGACATTGGATGAAATTGAGCACAGATTGTACTCGTGCAGCATCCAGGAGACTGACATTGGATGAAATTGGGCACAGATTGTACTCGTGCAGCATCCAGGAGACTGACATTGGATGAAATTGGGCACAGGTTGTACTCGTGCAGCATCCAGGAGACTGACATTGGATGAAATTGGGCACAGATTGTACTCGTGCAGCATCCAGGAGACTGACATTGGATGAAATTGGGCACAGATTGTACTCGTGCAGCATCCAGGAGACTGACATTGGATGAAATTGGGCACAGATTGTACTCGTGCAGCATCCAGGAGACTGACATTGGATGAAATTGGGCACAGATTGTACTCGTGCAGCATCCAGAAGACTGACATTGGATGAAATTGGGCACAGATTGTACTCGATCAGCATCGAGGAGACACATTGGATGAAATTGGGCACAGATTGTACTCGAGCAGCATCCAGGAGACTGACATTGGATGAAATTGGGCACAGATTGTACTCGTGCAGCATCCAGGAGACTGACATTGGATGAAATTGGGCACAGATTGTACTCGTGCAGCATCCAGGAGACTGACATTGGATGAAATTGGCACACTTTAGATTGAGTAGCGTAAGAAATAACAAAGTAGCGTAAATTGTATGAATTGCCTTTTTCAGTCAGATTTTTAAGAGTATCAATATTATCTTGTCGCCACAGTTAAACCTTTTTCAGTATTTCTGTCCCTTATCATTACATTTGGCCACAGAACGAGAGTCTGCTGTTTTATCCAAATTGATAAAAATATTATCAGACAGATAAATTTCAGAACGCCGAAATAGATAACGTTTATTCCTACGCATGGATGTAAGACATAATTCGGTCGGGATTTATTTTCTAATAGATGATGCCCGCAACGGACTCCCCGTGGATTTAGTTTTTAAAAATAACTATATTCAATGACATTAGTCATTGTATTACTTTTGTATTATGTATTCTATTTATATAAAAATCTCGTGTCACAATGTTTGTTCGGGATAAACTCCGAAACTACTGAACCGATTTTTATCAAACTTCGTAACTATCTGTAATTTGGTCCAACTTAAAAGATAGGATAGTTTTTATCTTAATTATCTTTGGTGGATCTATATAATTATGATAATAATAAATAATTATGAAGATATATATAGAAATATAATTTATGAAGATTTGCTCCGGCGTTTGAAGATCATCAGCTCATTTCCTACTTGATTACAGGGTCTTACAAGCTTTCACTGGTGCGATTGATTTGTTTGGTGTATGTTACTTCGGATAATTTCAAGGCATGGTAACCTTGATCTGATGCTGCAGCATCAAGTAGTCTGCGGGATACCAAACTTATCAGCAACTTACAGCAGATATAGTGTGTTTGATGGTGACTAGTAATGAGTAGGTAGGTGTTAGACTATAGATGATGATCGAGGATCGAGGAGGAGGATCTGATGATGGAGCAGAAAACTTGGTAACAGTATGTCCCAGGTAGGTATATCGTTTAAAGTCCGGCCATATATTCACATGTCGGGGGTGTTTATCGTAGGTAATAATAGCGTTGCTAGTATAGGACCTGAGCACACTTATTATTTCCACCCTGTACGTCTGTAGATAGTATAAATGTATGTAGAATAGAAATATTTTTTTATCTACTCCAGCATCGAAAAGTTCCAATTTCGAGTTTGACAGCTGAATCGAAATGAACCCTCTTTCGGTTTTGCTTCTCATTTCGATGCAGCTCGTTGTATCGGAGCTGAATCGAAATGGTTATCTTCTTAAAATAGGATACCTAAAGCTAAGGCTCTGAGTTCTGGCACTTTTGTACCGTTCATATAACAGAAGCGCCACAGGCGGCTGGTGGCGGCTTACGGAGTTACTTTTTGTTGACAGAGGCGCCACAGGCGGCTGGTGGCGGCTTACAGAGTTACTTTTTGTTACTTTATTGAGCCTACGGCGTATTTTGTTAATGATTTTACTTCCTTGTCGTAGATAAAATCTTGTATGCAACTGAACGTAATTAGTCATTTTAATTCTCGTACTATCCTATTTTGATACTCGGCAAGCCTCGTATCAAAAAACAGCACTCGAATTAAAATGACCCTCATTACGATGCAGTTGCATAAATAGCTGTATTCAAATAAACTTTTACAAGTTGCTCTTTTCAAAACAAATTTACAATACAGTAAATACTATGCTATATATGCAGTGTTTCCACAATGAGGAAAGTTCCAAAAATGCATACCGACTAACTTCTATCTTAAGATGGGCAGACATAAAGTAGCCCCATTCCCGCCTATGGCACCCGTTCATGAGCATGACGCATGACCCCAGCCATTGCTTCGCTCAACCATGTAAACCATGTAACACATATGTATAATGTACTACACATATGTATATGTATATGTGTGTACAATGGGGAGTTGATAAAGTTCCATTTAAATGCAAACGTGTCTGCGTCCTTGACGTAAGTGTAGGAGGTAAATAGGTACATGTCGTAAACACTATTTTGTGTTTGTATATATAGGTACCTACTTATACCTATCTCATTAATGAAGAACTTATCAGGTTGGTACTGGCATGTACTGGTATTGTATCAACCTAGCAAATTCGGTTACGGATCATGAGGTTTCGATTGGAGTCCTTGACGGGTTGATACATTATCATCAATCATCAATAGCCTATAAAAGTCCACTGCTGGACTAAAGGCCTCTCCCAAGGAGAGGGTTTGCCCATAATCACCACGCGGTGCCGTGTGGTGACGGCAGATCAGAATACAGTTGTCACCACCCCTCCTCTTCCCGCGGGTGTCGTACGAGGCGACTAAGGGAATATAACGGAGAACGGGCAGCAGCGTCCTCCGTGCTACTACTACCATCTACTGCGGTCACCAATACATTATACCTACTATCTATTGCCCGCTACACCTACGCGTCCAATTTGGTTTTGAAAAAATCCCGATGGAACCCTTTGTTTTCTTTTCCTATGTCTTTTGACGACCTTCCTGGCGCAGTGGTGAGCGCTGCGGTCCTATAACTGAGAGGTCTCGGGTTCGATTCCCGGCGGCGTTGATTTGGGAATTTATAATTTCTGAATTGTCTCTGGTCTGATCTGGTGGAAGGCTTTGGGCGTGGCTACCAGCAACCACCCTACCATCAAAGACGTGCCACCGCCCACCAAGCGATAGGTAGTGTTACGGTACGTAGTACTATTATATATTTTGTGGTTACGGCACGATGGCGTGTAGAAACGGATTAGGGGTAAGGGTTGAGTGTTCACTGCAATACTCCTTCCAAATTAGCTTATTACCAATTTAGACTGACTCGTCGCTTACCATCGGGTGAGTTCGCGCAGTCAAGGACTATCTTGCCATCCAATAAAACAAGTGTAAATTAAAAAATTTATTTTTAAATGCAAGCTTTTAGTAGCTACATCATTAGACTCTGAATATCATCTAGGATCAGAGTACTTGTTATGACGAATCAAACGAGCCCCAACTCGATGGGGTTACGTCGTTTTATTACAGAGTTCCGATAGCCATCTTCCGTCTCCATCATCAGATCAGCTCCATGTCACAATAATATTGCATTGTCATCCGATTTACACACACATGCAAAATTTCAGCTCGATCAGAAACAGGGAAGTGGGTTCATCTTGCAAGATTTGACCCAAACAAACATTGCAAGTTAAATAAAAGCTTGTAAAAATGAAAAAGTCTCTCTTCAGTCCTCGATTATAATAGTATGGTATAGATATAGTTATTTTTTTAATTAATATTATTCCATCAAAAATCACGTCGATCCGTTGCTCGATAGTCCATTGCTATGCGTGATTTTTTGATGGAATAATTAAAAAAATAACTATTAATATGGTATGGTATAAGTGAACTCAATGTGTCAAGCAATTTTATCACTCTACACCTGTAACGATAAATTAGAGTGTTTGCTCAGGCTCCGTCGTAAGTATAGTATCGCGCGTAAGCGTGCAAGGACATTTACAAAATAACAAAACAGTAAAAATATATTATATTTACCTACGCTTATACCTATTAGTCATACAATAATTAAGCATTTAATTCAATATACTATCTACCTAGCTAGGTATATTGAAACTTTTTATAAAAGATGTGGCCAAAAATAACGTATATAGTTATTATTTGCAAAATAATTAATTAAAATTACACTTTACTAGCGGTCGCCCGTGACTTCGTCCGCGTAGAATTTCTGATTTTCTATGAGATTATATAAAAAAACTAGCTGATGCCCGCGACTTCGTCTGCGTGGATTTAGTTCATAACATCCCGCGGGAAATCTTTGTCACCCTCCAGGTTCTCAACTATACCTATCCAATAAATCACGTCAATCCGTAGCTTTGTAGCAGGAAACATTTGATCGTCTTGCTCGCGGCATTGTTAATGATGATTCAAAGAGAAAACATATTACTGATATTATCAATTATGTTTAGCTATCATTTTTATAATTGTCAAATTTTTTACCATACTTAACCAAAGACAAAATTACGTTTAGCTGTCATTTACGTTTTGTTATTCCACTGTCATTTGCGTTTTGTTGTACCTACCACGTTTTATAGTGACTTGACGGAAACGCGATCGAACGGGATAAAAAGTATCCTATGTCCGTCTCCTGGTTCTAAGTTACCTCTCCACCAATTTTCAGCCAAATAGGTTCATCCGTTCTTGAGTTATAAATAGTGTAACTAACACCACTTTCTTTTATATATATATAGATAAATTTTCCCGCTGCAAGAGGTCTATTGACAAAAGTCCTACCGCTCCAGTAAAAACCGCGCCTTCGTACTCCCGGAAATCGCAATTTCAATGTATTTTTCAACCCCTTTAGGATGGATTTTCTCAAAAACTTTTTTTGCTGATGTCTACACCCTAGAAAGAACCTCCGTCCCAAATTTCAAGTTAAAACAATAACAATAGTTAAAATTTTCCTATAAAAACTTTCATACCCTATTTTACCACCCTTAAGGGGGGATTTTCCAAAATAACTTATACAGATTTTTATTATTTAAAGTAAATAATCTTAATGCCGATTTTCATATGTCTAACTTCAAAAACATAGGACTTTCATATAACCTTCGAAGCCCCATTTCACCCCCTTAGGGGGGGATTTTCTCAAATCCGTTTCTTAGCTGACACCTACCCCCTAGAAAGAAACTACATTCCAAATTTCAAGTTTGTAGGTTTTATAGTTCCTGAGATTTCGTGATGAATGAGTGACCTTTCGCTTTTATATGTATAATATAGATTTAAGCATTTCGTATATAGGTACATTTTTGCGGGACGCAGTGATAGCCTGGTGGTTATTACTGCGGTCTCCTATACGAAGGGTTGCAGGTTCGATCCCGGACACGCACCTCTGACTTTTCAAAGTTATTTGCGTTCAATTAAGTTATGTTTATGTTAACCAATTAAATAAGTTTCGACCTGCCTACCAAGTACCGAACCTGCACGCCTGAGAGTTCTCCATAATGTTCTCAAAAGTGTGTGAAGTCTCCTAATTCGCATTTAGCAGCGTGGTGGACTTGACTTATAAGTAAGGCTATAAACCCTTCTCTAATGCTTATAAGAGGGGAGGCCTGCGCTCAGTAGTGAGACGTTAATGGTATGATGATGATGATGATGATATTTTTTTTTTATATTAGGTACATATTTTCATTGATTGGTTTTTAAATAGCCAAAAAAGGGGAATCAAATTTTTAATCAATTTTTTAATGGCACATTTAAAAGTTAGCTTATCAATTTTAGGTATAGATAACGAGGTATACCTACGAGTAGTTCTGAAATTAACATGAAAAGCTTTGACGAAAACACTTAATTTACCAATTATACGTTAAGGTATATATAACTGTATATAACTACCTACGTTCTAGCGAAAATCTGAACCGGTATGAAAAAAATTTGGCTCTACTTAGTAAATCTTTTAAGAAATCAGCAATAAACATCCTATAAAGAAACATACTTAAATCAAAATACAATATTATTACCAATAGAAACAAACTTTGTTTCGTGATTCCAAACAAAAAGGAAAATTATTTAATATCTACGTTTCCTCATGCTGCGCAACTCAGACTCGCACTTGGCGGTTTTATTTTTACTTATTCTTTCCCCTAATAATTATCTATCCTTGCGACAATAACTTACCTTTAAAACTCTGTAGTAAAACTTAAGAATGTAAATAGCACGTTAAAATTATTCACTCGTTATTCGCAAAACCACGTAAATATTTCACACGTACATTTTAAACTCAAAAGTTCCTAAAATAATTTTTAATATCGGAAATACCCAACTTGTGCCGCGTGAATCAAACAAAGGAAATAGGTATAATACACAACGTGCTTACGCGGACTGTGACAGATAAAGACTGGTCACTGGACTCACTGGTGTAAAGAGCTAAAGAGTACATGAATACACAGTGGTAAACGATGTAAAACTCGTAAAATTATCGCATCCACTCAGCAGTTAGGGTTGCCAAAGATAGAATACAAGTTAAAACTTAAATGGATTGCAAATACTTGGCATAATATCTTAACATAGTATCGGGAAACGCAGTGTTGGCAGACCCCCCACTAGGTGGACCGACGACATCAAACGAGTCAGCTTCCAGCGCAGGGAGCCGCTGGAATCATGCGGCGCAAGACGGAAGCCAGTGGAAGTCCCTGCAGGAGACCTTTTTTTTTTTATTATTTTTTATAGAATATCAGGCAAGTTGAAATTGACTGATATTCTCCTCTCCCCTCCAGATAAGCGAAAAGCTTGTGTTAGGAGTGGGTACGACAATAGTGCAACGGGTGGGATTCGAACCTGCGACCTTTGAACCTTGACCTTTGTCCAGCAGTGGACGTCTATAGGTTGATAAAGAAGAAGAAGAAGATATCTGAGTGAGAGTAATAGGCTGGTCATTTAGATTTTGCATAATTTAAAGCGTGGAAATGACTCGCTCCAGCAGTTCATGAGACGGATAAAAAATAACTGTGACGACACAATTATTTTCTCTATTTTTTAAATTAAATAGAACCTCTGCCTAGTTTCTTATTAGATATTTATTCATTTCAGTTTTTCGCTGGTTCTTCTCGGTAAGAAGTGAACGTCATTCTGAAGTCCGAACCAATGTTAGTATTCATTTGACGATTCAAAACTCAATAGCACTATGTAAAACTAGCGGTCGCCCGCTACTTCGTCCGCGTAGATTTTCTGATTTTCCATTGAGATTATAAAAAGATAAATTTTCCCTCTGCCTTTGGGTACGGAACCCTAAAAAAGAAATATCAAAATAATTATTTATTAATTAGTAACCATGTCATAAAATTATATTTATTTATTATATATTATTAAGACTATATATAAATTTCATATACAATACTATATTAAATCTAAATTTAATTCTAAAATTAAAACTAAAATAAAAACTAATTAAAATCTAAAACCCCATCCAAGCCACCGCAGTGTGGCATAGTACCCAAGATGCTGGCAGCATTACCTCTTTGGATGGCCAAGCTAATCCTTTGGCCAAGGTAGCTGCCAGCTCTTGGATCCCCGGTAGACTCGATCACTCTTTTTGATATCTCTAAAAAAAGTGCGCGAGCCTCCGGGCCCCACGGCCCCAGGGTCTCTACACCAAAAGGCGCAAATATGAAACCACTGTCAAGTTTTTCATATTTGCGCCTCTTAGCCTGTTCGGCGTTAGTAGCCGCTGCACCCGCCACAGAGGAGGTCGCATGGATGTGGGAAGCAGCTAGAGTATCTACACAGGTGGCATCCCACACAAGCGACCTCCCTGTCCTCCAAGGAACAAGCGTCATACCATCAGGTCTCTTGCCATCACTACGTGCCAAACCAATAGGTTCTAATACAGCTGGCACGTGAGCAGTAGCAAGAGACCTGCGGATGATGTTGAGGGCATTGTGGCGGGAGAAACGACCAGCGCTCTTCGAACAGGAGAGCCCGTGATGACCGTAAGTGTCGACGCGGTCACCGCAGTGGCAACGGTGAGGCTGGGTTATTTTGGCGCCAAGCCTAAGACCAACTACCACTGCAAGAGTGGCGTGGTCTGAAAGAGTGCCCAGATTAGCAGAAGGGATAGCATGGAGCCAGTGTCCGGATTCTTTCGCAGAGACAGCGAGAAGACGAGCACGGTCTTTAGAATTTGCTTGCATTAACATTGCGTCGAAAGTTTTTTTACAAATAATGTCATCCCACTGTCTCTGGGAAGGAAGAGAAACCGGCAATTGATTTGGGCTAATCGCTGACCATCCATTTCTTGCCTCTGCCAAGTACGACACCTCAATTGATCCCAAAGACTGGGATATAATTTTTTCAAAGAGAGTGTGTGTACTATAAGCAGAGGAAAGAAAAGCTGGCAGAGAGACACTAGAAATTTTGCGGATAATATCAAAATTCAATTTTTAGGGTTCCGTACCCAAAGGGTACCAACGGGACCCTATTACTAAGCCTACGCTGTCCGTCCGTCCGTCCGTCCGTCCGTCTGTCAGCGGGCTGTGTCTCGTAAACCGTAATAGATAGACAGATGAAATTTTCACATATTATGTATTTCTATTGCCGCTATAACAACAAATAATAAAAATTAAATTAAATTAAAAAATTAAATTAAAATATTTCCATGGGTAGGTACATGAAAATATTTTAATTTAATTTTTTTAACGGAACCCTAAAAGAGCGAGGCCCAACTCGCACTTGGCAGATTTTTCTTACACAATTTTGAATAATTTTATTATTTAATACATATTTATTTAATACATATTTTTAAAAATCCAAAAGTAGACAACCCTATGCTCTCTAATTACATTAGTGTTCGTAAATCAATACTATTTAGTTGACTAATAGCATTATCAAAATATTGGGCCATGACTAAGTTAAATTAAAATTAGATTAATCTTTTAAATTATTAAAAAAAAAGTCGGGTAGTAAAATAATTAAGAAAATCTCTAATGAAAAATTAATTACTTATTATAATAGGATTGACATCATTGTCATCATTATGAGCAACCCATTAACGTCTCACTACTGAGACACTTCCCTGAGAGGAGACCTACTCCTCTCAGGGATGCAAGGAAGCAGCCGATATTGGAAAATTTTTTGTATTGCAGAAGAGGGCAATTCGCGCAATATATAATTTAAAACCGCGGGATTCCCTTCGAGAAAAATTTAAAGAAATAGGCATTCTTACAGTAGCTTCACAATATATTTACAACAATATAATATTTGTCAGACAAAACATCGTGAATTACAAAAAAAAGGGTGATTTACACGATAGGCAAGTTAGAAATCCAAACAGGCTCGTGATTCCTCGATGTCGCCTCAAGAGGGTCCGAAAGACATTTGTGGGAATGGGCGTAACGTTTTATAATAAAATTCCACAGTCGATCTTAGACTTGCCTTTACACAAGTTTAAGAAATCAGTAAAAACTAATCTCATGAAAATAGTAGTTTATGCAACTGTCATATAATGAAGGGTATTAAAACACGAGTGTGAGTTTATGAAACGAGCGCAGCGAGTTTCATAATAGTAACGAGTGTTTTAATACCCGTGTTATATGCAGTTGCATACACTACTTTATCTTCACTAATGCAATTTATCAAACAACAAGAGTAAAAGCTGACAATAGTTTATTTATAATAATTGTTCAAATTTTGGATGGTACAATTTTGAAAGTTAATGTTAATTATTGATCCAGCAGCTGTAGCGGCCGCGGGGCAAGCAGTAGAGCTCGTAGACGGAGTCGGAATATTTTTAACTTTTAATTTGTATTTTAAAAACAAAACACATTGCGAAACATTAAATTCACGCGTACGTGTATTGTCACAGTGAACTTGCCGCCATTAAAATCTAACCAATGAGAGCGCAGCTGCGCGCGCAGGGCCAATCAGGAGCGAGCGCGCGCTGTTCGTTTTTTATTTAATTGACACAAGATCTTACCAAAGAGTTTTGTGTATGTAAGTTTAGTAGTTTCGACGAATTTTTCACGTATAACCCAACTGTTTTCAAAAGCCAGCCTAATATCAAAATTTTATACAACTTGTATGAGGATTTTGACATAAGGCTCGCCAGGTTAATTGGTCGCGTTTTATTGATGTTATAATGAGATTTTACGATATCGATGTGGATATTATACCATCATGTGAAATTGCTTAAATTGAGTGTTTTGTTATCTGCGCTATAACAGTAGTAATTATAAGTCAAGTATTGGAAACATAAGTAGAATGTTATAACATTAGTGTAGATAAAAGCATATTATGCAATTGAAGACTATTTAGATGATAAAAAAGCGTGGACATAATTCTTTCCAGCGATTCATGAGACAGCAGGTGGTAATTGAACTGTTTAACTATTCTATTGAATGTAAACTTATTTTGAAAAGAGCAACTGCCGAGTTTCTTGCTGGTTCTTCTCGGCAGGAACGGCATTCCGAACCAGTGGTAGACTCATCGACGATTCGAAAGCACTTGTAAAAAAGTTTATTTGAATAAAAAACATTTCTATTCTATTCTATTCTATTCTATTCTCAGGGAAGTGTTATAATTATAGGCCATAGTCCACCACGCTGGCCCAATGCGAATTGAAATTTGACAGAATTCACAAACCTTTGAGAACAATATGGAGAACTCTCAGGCGTGCAGGTTTCCTCACGATGTTTTCCTTTACCATTGAATCATGTGATATTTAGTCGCTTGCATTAGAACGTTGAAAATTGCACCCGTGCGAAGGGGCGGGTCGCTAAATAACTCTTTCTTTCCAACGGCAAAAAAGTTCCGCTAAAACGCTATAGGTACCTAGTACGTATGTATGGACGTGATATATATGTATGATTTTTAAACTAAAATAACGAGTAGTAAATGATGTCATGATAGAGTGCAAAATAGGTAAAGAGCTTTATATTCCCCAGCATCCTAGCCTCTAAATTCTAGTAATTACTAAATTATTTAATGATATCGCTAAATTAATAATGACACAATGTAATTTTCTTCCGCTAACAAACAAAACCGAAATTACCTACCTAGGTAATTGCGGTTAATTAAATAAAGGACTTAGCGTCAAATACCAGCAGTTGATAAAAGATAATGATAACAGCTCTACGATTAAAAAATAGATATTAATCTGAATAAAAAATAAGATAGTGAGGTCAGAGATATAAAATAAGATTGTGAAGCCTGAGATATAAAATTTTGTACCTATCTTATTTATTTTAACTCACTTTAATTTTTTTATTTTTTTAAATATAACGTAACATAACGTTTGAGCAGCGTACGAAAAACTGATTTCGAAGGACCTTTATTTCACTTTTAAAAAATATACGTCTTCAGAAAGGGGAGGTGGATGCCCTTTAAAATTATAATTATCAGTCGCCTTTTCATATTTTTAATGTATAATAAAACTAGATTAGAATAGAGCTTCAAGAAGTTTTGATATAATAATTTTAATTTTGAAACCCCCCTCCATTTTTATCCTAACACTTATTATTTGGTATTTATGTTCAAAAATCATTTTAAAAAGCCCGCCACTTCATTGGCGCGCTTCATGTAAGTCATCATAGCGGAAGTTTGATATTACGGAACTTTTCATTGTATTGTGATTGTCGCTTTCTATTAGATCAATAATTTTTTTTGTTCTTACTGTTAATGGCTCTGGGTTCTTGTTTTTTTAAACTATTTTATTTTAGCACTTAGGTTGGTAGCACTGATTTCAATTTTTTGATACCTTGATTTTATTTCTGTATTCTATTATAGTTTATATGTTAGTCGTCTGTGCTGTATGGCTGCATCTGTGGCTGTGGACACTCTTGCTAATGTTCGAGTACATCTTGGGAATTTGACTATGGAAAATGGCCGCCGCCAGAGTTTTGGAAATTTTTTACAATGTTTTTGAAGAGGATCATTTTGTGAAAAACCGAAAACTCATCAATACAATGCACTAATTATAATAATTGTAAAATTAATAAACACTTTGGACTATGGCTCAAACGCTCGACGCGAGGAGCCACTGAGCAGAAGAAGAAGAAGAGTACATCTTGTGACATCTTGTTGTTCCTGTCTGTGGCATAGACGGTCTGTGGTATGGTCCCTAATCTGTGGTTGAAAATGGTGAATGGTCAATGAGGCCTAAAGGACCTAGTATCAAGGGCCGTAATAAAATTAAAAAAAAATGGTCAATAGATTTTTTTTTTCTGTGAAGAATAGAGAAGCAGAGAAGCTTGTTCAAATTTCTCTTTGTAATATTTTAAGAATTTTGCCTAGTTTTAGATTAAAATTGTGATATTTAATTAGGTTTTCGCCCAATTAATGTTCTAGTTATTATATCGTTAAACCCAGTTACCTGAAGTTCGAACCCCCGTATAGTTTCACCCTGTGACAGATCGATTCGGCGTACTTGGTTGTAACTCGAAATTGCAGGTTAAAGAAAAATTAAAAGTATTTTTGCTCGTATTCGCTCTCTAGTAGTGTAAAATGGAAAGCATGGATGTCGCGCTGGAGAGTACCTCGACAGCATCAACGCCCGCGACGGAAAATGGTGAGTAATTCTTTAGAAAATGTTGGGACGCCGGTTGCAAGTGCGGGAAAAACGTGTTCTTTTGTCTGGGAGATTTTTCCTTAAATTTCCAATTATACTTGTTCTAGGACCGGACAAGAATGTAACGGCGGAGGAAATGACTTCGCGGGACTATTATTTCGATTCGTACGCTCATTTCGGCATTCACGAAGAGATGTTGAAAGATGAAGTTCGCACTCTCACCTATAGGAACGCTATGTACCACAATAAGCATCTGTTCAAGGGAAAAGTAAGCATGTTGTCAACCAAAATTCATATTTTTGTTTATTTTCTTGGAACCTGTTGATTCCCACCACTGGACAGTGGCATAACTTAGCCAAACCTCATTCCCCTATTCTTGTACAATATACACTTGTAGCACTTTAATATGTGCTCATTTTAAAAAAGATACCCATACCCAGGATTAACACAATTTATCCGGGAAAAGTAGCAAGTTCCGCTGGAATCAAGAAACCTAAATCCACGCAGACGAAGTCGTGGGCATCGTCTAGTTAATTAATATACTACTCAACTTTTCTCAATTTTTTTTGACACTAATCTGATCTTCCTGAAAAATGATCTAATTGACAACCCATTTTCAGTACTAGCCCAGAGTTAGGGAGTAGGTGGTGTGTTATTATATATTTAATTTTAAATTAATTTTATTTATTTTAATTTAATTTAATTTTATCAGCATGTAAAGCCACACATCCTGCACCTGATCTGTTTCTGGTTGTGTTGGATTTCCATCCTATCATACTATGACAGGGATTAGAAAATACACCTGTGTTTAAGCACACACTAGTGCACTACAATATCTCCTGTGCAGATGGTTAATTTCTGTGGAGATTGGGTGCTGTGGATGGAATTGGTCAGGAGGACATCATTACACGTCCCATTTTAACAGAACTCGAATATTAGTATAGAATAGAATAGAAAGTTTTTATTCAAATAATTCTTTTTACAAGTGCTTTTGAATCGTCAATGAGTCTACCACTGGTTAGGAATACCCATCCTGCCAAGAAGAACCAGCAAGAAACTTGGCGGTTGCTCTTTTCAAAACAAGTTTACAATTCTTTTCTTTTTCATTCTTTCAATTCAATTCTCTGTCTTTGACATGAATTGAATTGTGGTATGTTTTGTGGAAATGTCATATTATTCTATTTTATCAAAGATGCACGGGTTAAATCAGCTTGGCACCCAGCTGCCCACAAGATAGTATAAAAACTAGCTACTTATTAAGATTGTAAAATGATTAATTTGAAAAGAGCAACTGCTGAGTTTCTTGCCGGCTCTTCTCAGCAGAATCTGCTTTCCGAACCGGCGGTAGAATCTTGACATGTCATAAGAGCCACAGGTTGGCCTACATGAAATAAATAATTTTGAATTTGAATTCAATAGATACTATTCTATAGCAGTGTTTCCACAATGAGTTCCACAAAAGCATACCTAATTATAATTCAACACATGTGAAGACGGGCAGACAGAAAGTAGCCCCATTCCCGCTGGTGGCACCAGTTCACGAGCATGACGCATGATCCAGCCATTGCATCGCTCAACCGTATTTGAGGGAACGTAACAGCCCATTTTTTCCATTTCCATTTCCAGACTGTGCTAGACATAGGGTGCGGAACAGGTATCCTGTCCATGTTTGCGGCGAAGGCCGGCGCCGCTCGGGTCATAGCCGTGGAGTGCTCAAACATCGTGGACTATGCCCGCAAGATTATCGAAGCTAATAGATTAAGTGATGTCATAGAAATTGTTAAGGGCAAGGTGAGTAATTCTCAAGCTTTCCATCCTTAATAATATCATAAATGCAGTGTGTTTGTTTCAGGGTTCGAGGATATATATCAATGGATATATATCAAGATATATATCCGATATATATCCGATATATATCAAACTGGGTTCGATGATATATATCAATGGATTTTTTTAATTTGTTTTGTTACATAAGTGTAGGTATGACCATTGACTGATTAGAATTTATAAAAAAAGGTTTTATGTTTTTGAGTTGCGTTTTTGATATACATGTATAAGATTTTATGTTTTTAGTTGATTTTGCCTGATCTAAAATAAAATTTTATGTTTTGGTTTCATTTGTCTGATTTTAAATACCTAATTAAATAAAACATTAAAACATTTTAGTTTTTTTGATAATTTTAGTGTTTATGCACATAATTATGTAAATAGTATTCATAAATAATACAATAAAATATTAATATGGCTTTCATACAAAATTGATATATATCAAACTTGATATATATCTGATATATATCATAAATATCCGATATTTTGATATTTATAATAAATATCGGATATTTTCGAACCCTGGTTTGTTTGTTGGTTTGTCCTTCAATCACACACAAATGGAACAGGGGATGAGTGTGATGTTTAGCATGGGAATAGTTGTGGACTTGGAGGGAACGGGGGGTCCAGTGGGACTTTTAAAAACAAAAGTTCACTACAAATGTGCCTGAAATCCCCGAAACCCCCTGCATACCAAATTTAATGAAATTCGTTGGAGCTGTTTCCGAGATTCAGATCCTGAAATCCTAAACCTTTTCTATAACTAAAATGTTGGTTGTATAACAGGTAGAAGAAGTAGAACTACCAGTGGAGAAGGTGGACATCATAATATCGGAGTGGATGGGCTACTGCCTGTTCTATGAGAGCATGCTGGACACGGTGCTCTACGCGCGCGACAAGTGGCTGCACCCCGATGGCATGCTGTTTCCTGATAAGTGAGATTATTGTGAAAATTTGAGAAGATGGATGGATGGATGTTTGTTATTCTTTCATGCCACAATGAATGAACCAATATGGCTGAAATTTGGAATGGAGATAGTCCAGGATTGGCATAGGCATAGGCCTTCTCTAGCGTTTTCCATTGGTTTCTGTTTTGTGCTACCCTTCACCAATGGTGACCAGCATCTGACTGACAATCTCGCTTGTTGACGTCCTCTGTCTCGTTTGCCGTCTCTGGGGTACCAGTCGCAGACCATTGTACTCGATTTGCCTTCCTTAACTTTGTTTATTCAGATTATAGGGCTTATTTATTTATTTTTATTTTAGTCCAGGATTAACACATAGGCTACATTTTATCCGTCCGTACCATCTGAGAAGGTTTTCGGTGATTCATTAGTAGTTTAATTACTTTCTTTAAAGGTGTACGTTGTTCATCTGTGGTATAGAGGATAGGCAGTACAAGGATGAGAAGATCAACTGGTGGGACGACGTGTACGGGTTTGACATGTCCTCCATTAGGAAGGTGGCCATTTCAGAGCCGCTTGTCGATGTAGTGGATGCCAAACAGGTAAACTTTGACAATATTCACACACACACATACACATACACCAGCACACACACTTAACGATATACTTACCGAAAAAGCAAATGTACATAAATATATAATCTTGATGAACTTATGAAAGTTGTGATGTTTTCTGTTGTTCTGCACATTGCACAACCAACTGGAAAGAGACTGACTCCCAAGACACGGGTTCTCCTAGTTTGGGAGTTCAGAGAAGAGCTTTATGATCATATTTTATATGCTTATGTATTTTTACTGTAATAATTATTTTAAGTGTGAAATTTTATTTAAATAAATAAATAATAATTATTATTATTATTTGAAGCACTAAAAGTTTATTTGAATAAAAAAATAGAATAACTATTATATTCATTAGTCCAGGCTCCAGGGGGTATAGAAACGGTTAAAGCAGTGTTTGCTATATTATGTATTCGATGAAGCTTCTTGCTGTATGTTTAGATTTTAAACAACTGAACATGACACGTCGTTCATAACAATGGATGCCACCATGAATAACTTGGTAAACAATAATATGCCATATGTATATATGCAATAATATTAGCCAAGTGGCCAACCCCAGACTCAAAGGAATAGAATAGAATATCATTTATTCTATCACATGATAATACTACAAGAAAATAATAAAATAGAGTTAGTTTCATTCTTTTATCATCATCATCAGCAACTGATCAATGGCTCACTACTGAACGCAGGTCTGTAACTACTGGACCGATTTTAACCATTTTTCACCAATAGAAAGCTAAGTTATTAGGAAGTAACATAGGCTATAATTTATTTTCAAAAAAATAACATTGCAATAATGTAACCCAAAGTAGCAAAATTTTGCCTATAAAACGCATTATTTGGCGTGTGCTGAGAGAACTATTGATTATACATAAAAATTATGTACTACATGATTAAAGTACTCATTATTCTCTACAAAAACATTCCCGAGGGAATATATCTAACTGTCATATTTAAGTCACATTAGTAGCTTTTGTCTTCTAAAATTTAATTAGATTGCCTTTATTATCGTAGTATTAATTCTTCCTTACTAATATACATATTATAAATTCGAAAGTGTGTTTGTTTGTTGGTTTGTCCGTCAATCACGCTGTAACAAAGCTATGGATTGACGTGATTTTTTGGATAGGTATAGTTGAGAACCTGGAGGGTATAGGCATTAGGCATCCGAGAATTACCGCGGGATTTTAAAAACTAAACCCACGCGGACGAAGCCGCGGGCATCAGCTAGTAGCTTATAAAATACTATATTTTTTTATACTATATTTTTTTCTAAAATATAGATATGATATTGGTGTTTATGATAAAATACTGCATTATCTAATACTGAAATGCAATTAAGGAAATGTTTTTCTAGGTGGTGACAAACTCGTGTCTGCTAAAAGAAATAGATTTATACACTGTCAAGAAGGAAGATCTCAACTTTGAATCAAAGTTTCATCTTAATGTAAGTTTGTTGTTGTTCTGTACTGCAGTGTTATCAATGGAAAAACATTAACGTGTTAAAATGTAAATTATACTTTGATGGAAGTTTTCTTTTATGAAATGGCAATGAAATCTTGAATGTTGAATGCTGTGATTTTAATTTCTTATCTTTCTCCTGTTTGAAGAGTCACTAATTAAAGCTATAAATAATCTGCACTACGCAAAACTTCCTTTTTTGTTCATATAACTAATCAGCAATAAATAACTAATAACAACTTAACAAAAAAATTTAAAACAATAACCAATTGCGAGCAGTAACTACATTGCTATCTGTACTAAGTGGGTCTGATTTGAGGTTTGGTGCGGGAAGCATGCCAACTTTAAGCGGACGGGTAGTGTGTATTTTGCTACTGATATTGATATTCAATCAATATCAGTCTTAACATGAATTGAATTGTAGTTTTGTTTTTTTTTTGCTTCTCCTCATTGTGGAAATATTATATTTTATTCTAACAAAAATTGCATAGGTTAAATCGGCTTGGCAACCAGCTGTCCACCAGATAATATAAAAAACTTATTACAATGTAATAGCTTCATAATCTTCTTCTTCTTCATCAACCGATAGACGTCCACTGCTGGACAAAGGTCTCTTGCATGGACTTCCACAGGCCTCGGTCTTGCGCCGCCTGGATCCAGCGGCTCCCTGCGATTCGTTTGATGTCGTCGGTCCACCTGGTGGGGGGTCTGCCAACACTGCGCTTCCCGGTGCGGGGTTGCCACTCCAGCACCTTGGGACCCCAACGACCATCAGCTCTTCGAACTATGTGCCCCGCCCATTTCCACTTCAGTATCGCGACTCGCTGAGCTATGTCGGTGACTTTGGTTCTCCTACGGATCTCCTCATTTCTGATTCGATCCCGCAGGGACACTCCGAGCATAGCTCTCTCAGTCGCCTGCTGAGCGGTCATGAGCTTCATAATAATATTGTAAAATTATTATTTTGAAAAGAGCAAATGCTGAGTTTCTTGCCGGCTCTTCTCAGCAGAATCCGCTTTTCGAACCGGTGGTAGAATCATGACTTGTCATAAGAGCCACAGGTTGGCCTATGTGAACTAAATAATTTTGAATTTTGAATTTTTTGAATGACAAAAAAGCGTGGATATAATTTGCTCTAGCGAGTCATGAGACAGTAATGATTAATCTGTACTGTATTGTAATTTTTTTTTAAAAGAGCAACCGCCGAGTTTCTTGCTGGTTCTTCTCGGCAGGAAGGGCATTCCGAACCAGTGGTAGAGCCAGACGATTCACAAGCACTTGTAAAAAGTTCATTTGAATAAAAAATAATTCTATTCTATTCAGGTGCGTCGTAACGACTTCATTCAGGCGCTGGTGACATTCTTCAACGTGGAGTTCACCAAGTCTCACAAGCGGCTCGGCTTCAGCACGGCCCCCGAGGCGCCCTACACGCACTGGAAGCAGACCGTGTTCTACTTTGACGAGTACATGACCGTGAGTGCGCTCTCATATTATGGAACCAAACCTTCAACGTGGAGTTCACCAAGTCTCACAAGCGGCTCGGCTTCAGCACGGCCCCCGAGGCGCCCTACACGCACTGGAAGCAGACCGTGTTCTACTTTGACGAGTACATGACCGTGAGTGCGCTCTCATATTATGGAACCAAACCTTCAATGTGGAGTTCACCAAGTCTCACAAGCGGCTCGGCTTCAGCACGGCCCCCGAGGCGCCCTACACGCACTGGAAGCAGACCGTGTTCTACTTTGACGAGTACATGACCGTGAGTGCGCTCTCATATTATGGAACCAAACCTTCAACGTGGAGTTCACCAAGTCTCACAAGCGGCTCGGCTTCAGCACGGCCCCCGAGGCGCCCTACACGCACTGGAAGCAGACCGTGTTCTACTTTGACGAGTACATGACCGTGAGTGCGCTCTCATATTATGGAACCAAACCTTCAACGTGGAGTTCACCAAGTCTCACAAGCGGCTCGGCTTCAGCACGGCCCCCGAGGCGCCCTACACGCACTGGAAGCAGACCGTGTTCTACTTTGACGAGTACATGACCGTGAGTGCGCTCTCATATTATGGAACCAAACCTTCAACGTGGAGTTCACCAAGTCTCACAAGCGGCTCGGCTTCAGCACGGCCCCCGAGGCGCCCTACACGCACTGGAAGCAGACCGTGTTCTACTTTGACGAGTACATGACCGTGAGTGCGCTCTCATATTATGGAACCAAACCTTCAACGTGGAGTTCACCAAGTCTCACAAGCGGCTCGGCTTCAGCACGGCCCCCGAGGCGCCCTACACGCACTGGAAGCAGACCGTGTTCTACTTTGACGAGTACATGACCGTGAGTGCGCTCTCATATTATGGAACCAAACCTTCAACGTGGAGTTCACCAAGTCTCACAAGCGGCTCGGCTTCAGCACGGCCCCCGAGGCGCCCTACACGCACTGGAAGCAGACCGTGTTCTACTTTGACGAGTACATGACCGTGAGTGCGCTCTCATATTATGGAACCAAACCTTCAACGTGGAGTTCACGAAGTCTCACAAGCGGCTCGGCTTCAGCACGGCCCCCGAGGCGCCCTACACGCACTGGAAGCAGACCGTGTTCTACTTTGACGAGTACATGACCGTGAGTGCGCTCTCATATTATGGAACCAAACCTTCAACGTGGAGTTCACGAAGTCTCACAAGCGGCTCGGCTTCAGCACGGCCCCCGAGGCGCCCTACACGCACTGGAAGCAGACCGTGTTCTACTTTGACGAGTACATGACCGTGAGTGCGCTTTCATTTTTTTTTTATTCGATGACAAGCTAGTCCTTGACTGCGATCTCACCTGATGGTAAGTGACGATGCAGTCTAAGATGGTAGCGGATTAACTTGGAAGGAGTATGGCAGTGAACATTCAACCCATACCCCTATTATGACTATCAATTGAAGACTATATAAATGGCAAAAAGCGTGGATAAAATTTGTTCCAGTGATTCATGAGACAGTAGGTAATGATTAACCTGTAAATTCTCTTTTTCCTCATTGTGGAAACACTGCATACATAGCATAATATGTACTATATTGTCAACTTGTTTTGAAAAGAGCAACAGCCGAGTTTCTTGCTGGTTCTTCTCGGCAGGAACGGCATTCCGAACCAGTGGTAGACCCATCGCCGATTCAAAAGCACTTGTAAAAAAGTTTATTTGAATAAAAACATTTCTATTCTATTCTATGGAACCAAATTTCCTTCAATTTGAATGGTTAAGGTTAAGGTTTGTCTATTACCTCTATCATCATCATCATTATCATCAGCAAACCATCAACTGAGAGCAGGTCTCCTTTATAGGGTTATAGGCCATAGTCCACCACACTGGTCCAATGCGAATTGGCAGACTTCACACACCTTTGAGAACATTATAGAGAACTGAGGTGTGCAGGTCTCCTCACGATGTTTTCCTTCACTGTTGAAGCTTGTGATATTTCATTTCTTGTGTGCTGGTGTCGTGTGATGCGCGTTGTTGCGTTCCCTCAAATATGGTTGAGCGAAGTAATGGCTGGGTCATGCGTCATGCTCGTGAACGGGTGCCGCCGGCGGGAATGGGGCTACTTTCTGTCTACCCATCTTAACATGCATTGAATTTTAAGTAGTATGTATTTTTGGAACTTCCCTTCGTGTTGGAAAACTGCATACATAGCATAGTATCTATTGTATTGTAAATAAACTTGCTTTAAAAAGAGCAACAGTCGAGTTTCTTGCTGGTTCTTCTCGGCAGGAAGGGCATTCCGAACCAGTGGTAGACTCATTGACGATTCAAAAGCACTTTTAGAAAAGTTTATTTGAATTTGTTAGGTTTTTATTTTCGTTACGGAATTTATTTGATTCGGTCGCCGCGTTCAAAGCCCGCGATAAAAGCTATGCAATAGCTTAAAAAAAATCCGCGTTGCAGGTGAAGAAGGGCGAGGAGATCCTGGGCACGTTCTCGATGCGGCAGAACGCGCGCAACAACCGCGACCTGGACTTCGAGGTGGAGATCTCTTTCAAGGGCGAGCTGTGCCAGGTGCAGGAGAAGAACCACTACCGGATGCGCTGAGGCTGCAGACGCGCCGGGCGCCGCCTCGCCGCAGCGTCGCGACCCGACACCCTCGACGTTATGATTGTTGCAATGTTATTATTGCTATTTATGATAATAATAATACGCACCTGTCGCTGATGCGCCTATGTCAACATTTTTTTTTTTTTAAAGAATATCAGCCAAATTGAAGTTGACTCATATCCTTCATTCCCCTCCAAATAAGCGGAAAGCTTGTGCTAGGAGTGGGTACGACAATAGTGCAACGGGTGGGATTCGAACCTGCGACCTTTCAGTTTTCAGTCCGCACCTTTAACCGTTGGGCTACTGAGGCTTCAAATTCACATTAATGTGATTGGTGTTTCCAATATTTTTCTTCTTCTTCTTCTTTATCAACCGATAGACGTCCACTGCTGGATTATATATATATAACTAGCTGACCCAGCGAACTTCGTACCGCCAATAAAAATATTTACTGGTTGGTCACCCCTATCACTTAGGGGTATAAAAAATAGATGTCGGCCGATTCTCAGACCTACCCGATATGCACACAAAATTTCATAAAAATCAGTCCAGCCGTTTCGGAGGAGTAAGGTAACTAACATTGTGACATGAGAATTTTATATATTAGATTATATATATAAGCATTACTATATATATATAGCTGCTTGTGCTGATTCACTCACTCACTGACTCACTCATTGATCACCTCTCCTGTAAAATTTTGTATTAAAATTTTTTTTTCACCGATGGTTTCGTATAGAGGACAAAAATTCATTCGGAGGAAAAATATGAAGAGAGCTGATGATTGAGGATTTCGGAGACGGGTGAGGAGCACGGCAAGGTTATTGAAGATAGGTTGGGGGTGCTCGAACAAATGTCACTCGAAACCTCATCCAATTGCCAGCTAGTTGAAAAAAAATTCCAAAATGGCGGATTCAAGATGACGGCCATACAAATTTCGTCGGTGTCTATCTCGGGGAGGATAAAAGATGGAAGAGTGGTTTCTTGGCAAAAGATAATCAGGACCCGAAGGTCTACTTGATGAAAAGAAAAAAAATTCAAGATGGCGTAATTTTTTTTCGATACAAAATATATGGCGAATATTGAATAGACTAGAAGCTGAGAACTATTTCAAAATTTCAAAATTTGTTTTTATAGAAGAATTCTCATTCTGACAAATGATGAGATATGATGATCGAGGGGTTGGAATCTCCCTGCGACTCGTTTGATGTCGTCGGTCCACCTAGTGGGGGGTCTGCCAACACTGCGTTTCCCGGTGCGGTGTCGCCACTCCAACACCTTGGGACCCCAACGACCATCTGCTCTTTAAACTATGTATGTATGTATGCAGATAAACCGCGGTCCACGCACCCACGCGCCCTACTAGTTTTTTAATAATAATGTATGGAACAATCATAACGTTAAGGGACTCTAAGGAAGTAAAGTTCAGCTTTAGGATTTACGTATAATGTTGCGCTGTAATAATAATAATGGCCAAAGCCCAGTTATTATACAATAATAATCAATTTATGTTTTACACAAAACTAACTTATCGTCGAATAATCGAATTTTGTTATGAGCGAAAACCAGTTTACGGCTACAGTTTGATATTGAAATATTACGAGAATCTGTATTTAATACCTACTGTTTTGATCAGAATAGCAAAATTTTTATTGATAAACGGTCAAATGCGTGTTAGGCCACGCACAGTGCAGGGTTCCGTCGTTGCCTGTCACTATATGCGTTCTTAAGGATGATTATACGGGTCTGCCCGCGAAATTCAAATTTAATTTGGGTTTTCGCAATTTGTAAACTACTACGACAAACTAGGCTAATGGTATTCTAATTGCGCCAGTAGAATTATCATCTTCACAGGTTTACATAAAAATCTTTACTTGAAAATGACTAGTTTAAGAAATTAATCAAAATACTGACTAATTTGTGAGTATTACTCACGTCCAACTCGGTATTTTGATTAATTTCTTAAACTGGTCACTTTCAAGGAAAGATTTTTATGTAAACCTGTGAAGATGATAATTCTACTGGCGCAATTAGAATGCCATAAGCCAACTTTGTCGTATTAGTTTAGAAAATGGGAAAAACCGAATTCAATTTGAATTTCGCGGGCAGACTCGTATAATCCACCTTAAATGGGAGTACGTATCAAAATTATATCTATGTATGTCTAATCTATGATTAACACTGGACAGGCTGCTGTCATATTTTTATTGGACGTCCTTGATTGACGCCATTTTGGCGCTGTAAACAGTGACGAGTGTCCAAGGAACTAAAATTAGTGAGGGTACTAGTTGACAACTGATAGTTGATACTTTTTGGCACTTGCTGCATATATATTAGTTCCAGAGACACTCGGATGTCAAATTTGGCGCTTCAAATTGTTCCATAATAATTTAAGGTGGATTATACGGGTCTGCCTGCGAAATTAAAATTTAATTTGGTTTTTCGCAATTTGTAATCTAATATGACAAAGTATGCTTATGGCATTCTAATATGCCATAAGCATACTTTGAATAATAATTCTAATTCTAGTATGGCCAATGGCAGTATCATCTTTACAGGTTTATATAAAAATCTTTACTTGAAAGTGTCCAGTTTAAGAAATTAGTCAGAATATCGAGTTGGACGTGAGTTACTCACAAATTAGTCGTATTAGTTTACAAATTGTGAAAAACCAAATTAAATTTGAATTTCGCGGGCAGACCCGTATAATCAACCTTAAGCTGTTACGTGTATAGGGACACTCAGTCCTGTGTTAATCATAGATTGATTTTTATAGAGGTCAGAACTTATACCTGACTATTTAGTAGAAATTGTGTACAACAGAATTAGCCACATTGCTGAAGATTGTGATGAAAAAATAATGCTATCCTTTTTACAATGTTCTCTTTAGAATAAGACAGCTTATTAGATTAAGATTTTCGATATGTCCACTTTGTGTACAATATAAATTGGCACCATAGGTGGTACAGAAGCAGAACTAGGCATAAAACTTTAACTGTCGTAGCAAAATATACTATTTTGCACTGTATTTTTAAATTGTAAGACATAGGTTTTGTATCTTAACATTTAAACAAAACTAATTGTACGATTTTGTCGCCATTTTTGTTTTGGTATTAATTGTAATTTTCATGTATTATTTTGTAGTGTGTAACCACCTAAATTGTGTATGATGAGATAATAAAAAGTTCAGCTTGTACAGAATGCATAGTGCATACGCAGCCACCAACTTATCTGTTCAGGTGGAAAAAATTGGAACTAAGGCTGCTATTACAATCAATTCCGCTTAATTCCGCTATCCAAGTGAAATATAAAATAAATAAATAGAAATATTTTTTAAATTTCTTTACAAGTGATTTTGAATCATCAAATTCATATTTATTTATTTCATGTAGACCAACCTGTGGCTCTTATGACACGTCATGACTCTACCACCGGTTCAGAAAGCGGATTCTGCTAAGAAGAGCCGGCAAGAAACTCAGCAGTTGCTCTTTTCAAAATAATCATTTACAATATTATTATACAGCTATTACATAAGTTTTTTATACTAACTTGTGGGCAGCCGGATGCCATGCCGATTTAACCCATGCAACTTTGTTAGAATAGAATAGAATATAATATTTCCACAATGAGGTGAGGTTCCAGAAAAAGCGTAGGTACTACAATTCAATTCATGTTAAGACGGTCGATGAGTCTACCACTGGTTCGGAATGCCCTTGCTGCCGAGAAAAACCAGCAAGAAACTCGGCGGTTGCTCTTTTCAAAACAAGTTTACAATACAATAGATACTATGTATACTATGTATGTATCCAGTGTTTCCACAATGAGGGGAAGTTCCAAAAATGTATACTACTTACAATTATTCAATACATATTAAGATGGGCAGACAGAAAGTAGCTCCATTCCCGCCGGCGGCACCCGTTCACGAGCATGATTCATGACCCAGCCGTTGCTTCGTTCAACCATATTTGAGGGAACGTAACAACCCGCATCACACGACACCACCACAGAAATGTTTAAAGTGTGCGTGACATACTTAGGCTACCCATGTTAAGGCATCTTTATATAGGTCTTTAGATAGATCTTTACTGCTGCCAGTTCTTTCTAGTGCGAGTGCTGTACAAAGTACAATATTAAGAAAATGGAGTATTGATTTCCTCGGAGTCATCATCAGCAGACAGCAACCCATCAACGGCTTACTACTGAGCGCAGGTCTCCTCTCAGAGAAGGGTTATAGGCCGTAGTCCACCACGCTGGCCCAATGCGAATTGGCGGACTTCACACACCTTCAAGAACATTATGAAGAACTCTCAGGTGTGCAGGTTTCCTCACGATGTTTTCCTTCACCGTTGAAGCAAGTGATATTTAATTGCTTAAACGCACTTAACTCCGAAAAGTCAGAGATGCGTTCCCGGGATCGAACCTGCGACCCCCCAAATAGGAGACCACAGTCCTAACCACTAGGCTATCCTCGTAGTAGCAATACTAAACTAACTAACGACCTCATCAACTGAACAGATAAGTCCGTGGATCTCGTGCCTAGGGATAGGTAACTACAGAAAAAAAACCTTTTTTTTAAAAAAGCAAGTGGTAATGTGGTAAAAAAAATTATATTATTCAGAAATGAATAGGGGAATACTACATGCTTAACACACGCTATTTGGTTCGCAATTCCGGACCGTCAAATATAGTGATTGGTTCAGCCCTGCGATTGTCTAAAGTTATTCCATTGATCGTTATCGTATTCGATGACAGCGTCAAAGTAAAATAAACCATAACAGTATTGAATTACAGCTCAATTTTGTGTATGTATTCTTATACGTTTACATCGTTACGATACGCTCCATAACGCTCCATATTAATATCGGTTGTACTGAATTTGTGACTTTAAACCAATACAATCAAGGATTATTTAACTTTGACGCTAATGTCATCGAATAAATATACGATCAATGGAATAACTTTTAGACAATGGCACCTCTGTTCACGATATTTATCTCATTACCTTTACGTGAATTCCCAAGTGTGATCCTTGATACATATTGAGCGTGTAGCGTCCCCATACACTCATTTAGCTTCATTGGCGATAGGTATGCGTAGTCCTTTATATAGACTGGCTTGGGTGGGGCTATGGGGTCTTTTTGACATGTAACTCGGTTGCGATCTGTCATCTGACATTGTAAAGTACATAGATTTAGGATTGGTGGTCGCTACGCACCTACTAGATACCGTCCGCGTACTAGTAAATTGGCGCAATTCATTAGTCTCGTAGCAACCGATGTTTGACGTTTACAAATTGTCTGTTATATAACGTGGCCGCATTCAAGGAGCTATTGTTTTCAGGAAGGGCGGTATCTAGCAGCGACTACCAATCCCAAATGTATGATAAAGTAGGTACCTATGTAGTATCATCGCTCATCTCAAATAATCGCCAATGAAGCAAGTGGATTTTGTCAAATGTAGGTACAACAGTAAAATTATAATTAAAAGAAATAAAAAATTGCGATAAAATAATTGACAAATGAGTTTTATTTACATCATATTATTTTGACCGCTTCGCCGCAAATTCGGAATCGTTTTACGATTGACATCCATAGTGACGAAAATTTGCTATTCTAACGAAAATTAGCTATTCTAACCTACGTTTTTGCGCCAGCATGAGCAGTTAGAAGCATGCGCAAGATGCTCATGCTCTAGGCGCAATTTAGACGATGCCTCGTTCATCGTTCATCGTTGCGAAATTGAACCGTCTTAATTCGCCCTAAGGGCGAATTTAGCTTTCGAGATTTTTGCTTTCATTTTCGAGGCTTCATCGAGTCATCGAAAATGAACCGTCCAAATTTGCCCTTAGGGCATCGCAAAAATGAACGATGAACGGGCCACCACCGTCTAATTTCGGCCTAAGCTTGATTATCCACACAAACACAGGTTTTCTTTAATTTAGGAATTACCTCGCTTGTTATCCAACTACAAATATGCAGCATATTGAGGTGAGCCGTGATTGTTTTTAAATTGTAAAACAGTGAAAAATAAAGCGATTTGAAAAAAATAAGCGAGTGAAACTACAGTACTCGGCGATATATATTGCACATCGGCCTTTGGAATAAAACGCTATTTCTATTCTATTGCAAGGAAAGCTTGCCAGTAATTCACTTAGTAATTACTGAAATCTCTTCACAATCGGCGAGCACATCACGTAACATAGGTATATATAAAAAAAATGCAGTCGAACTGTGAATAGAATAGAATAGCGTTTTATTCCAAAAGCCGATGTGCAATATATATCGCCGGGTACTGTACGTTTGTAGAGAAATTCGAGCTAATAGAGATTTCAGGGAATTTTCTTGGAAAAAAAAAACAAAGACTTTCTTTACAGACGTTTATTTATTCCGTAACAATATGGTTACCTAATTATTATTCTAGGTTTACCTATATTAAACTTAAGTAATAACTAATTTCAAGTCTTATGGACGACCGACACCAAGTCGACAATTAATTTTATTTGAAGAAAGTTTAATTAGTGCATGAAAAATAGATTTATGAATTCATCTATCATTTTAAAGAGTTAACGAATAACGAGTATTTTCATATTGGGATATAAAATTCCTTAGCAGAACCAACTGACGTAGTATGTCGGTACGTTTATGCACACGCGGGGCGTTGCGCGGCGCGTGGGGCGTCGCGTCGCGCGGTAAACTCAAACATTTGGCCAAGTAATGTGAGCGTTCATGCAGGAGCGTTTGCGTTGAACGCGGCGGGCGCCGCACGACGTGCTGCGTGAGCCTAGACGTACCCTATGGTTCTCGAATTTTAGATATCAATTAACGGAAGATCGGCTCTCCTCTTCATAAATCGCACTGACGCTTGCAGAGTAAAAAGAATTCGCTTTAAGAACGCGTAGAACACCAAAAAAAAAATTAGATTTCGCCCACGCGGTGCGATGAAATAAAACATAGGCGCAACCTCATGTGAGGCGCGACAAAAGAAAGCGTTTTGCGCGGAATAGGAGTGTAGTAAGCGCCAAATACTTTGTAACTCGTAAAATATTCATTTTCTTTTCAATTCACTAGCCTACTCTCTTGATAATATCAATCGGAATTTAATGTAAACATTTTGGCTCTGTAATATGCAACACATTGAAAATAAATGAATATTGGTTAAAAATAAGACCTAACTTCGCGATTTTTATTATCGAACAAATTTCATCATTTTATGTTTTTGCCCAAGCACGTCCCTTGGCAGTATGATGTAATTTTTGCGTGTTTTTTTTTGGGATAGTTGAAACTTGATCTACTACTGTAAAAATCAAATCTGTTTACTGTTAACGAACGTACACCCACTCTTAAGCTTTAATTTTGTCACCGCCGCTGAGCGTTGTACATTGAATCCCCTAGCCGTTGGGTAATAGAAAGGTGCTATTGTCTAGTTATTCCATTGATCGTATTCAATGACAATAGATAACGATCAGTGGAGTAACTTTAGACAATCGCAGGGCTTGCTTTCGATAACGTCAGTTGCGCGATTTCGAACTGTTAATCAATGCACCGATCAATCTACAAGGCGTGGAACGTTGGTTTTTAGTTTTTTTTTTTCTTAATAAATAGATTAGCGCTTAACTGCGATCACACCTGATGGTAAGTGAAGAAACAGACTACGATATAGCGGACCTACCTAGAAGATGTCTATTCACTCTAGATTTAAAAGTCTCAAGTTAATATTAGGATGATTTTACTAACTATGACGTGCACAATATTGGAAAACGGGTAAGTATTAGGGTGAGATCTATTAGGTGGCACTCTCACTTAGCTCAGACTCAAGACTGAGGCAGATCTATAGATCGTACTTTGGCTCTGCTCAAGACTCAAGATAGAGTTAAAATGAGACACAAATATGTTCCGCTTCCGACTTACATCTGTCTCTTTTTGACGTGATAACGTCTTATATAAAGCGATGAACACCGGCAGCACGCACAAAAAATGTCACGTTCCGCCTGAGCCGAAGCGTGCAAGCGAGAGCGCGGAACAAGCGATAGAGAGGCACGATCGGTCCAAGCGTTTATAGAGAGCGCCCGCCGCCGCCCGCCAGTCATCAATCTTTCTTTTGACGTTATCACGTAAAACTATCGTCCGTAAACCGACTTTACAGACAACCAATTTTTTAACTCAGTCTTGAGACTGAGCTGAGAAAGAGTGCCATCTATAGAGCTTACCCTGAGTTAAAACGAGACAGATTTATGCCAGTGCATATTTTGTGTCTCATTTTAACTCTATCTTGAGTAGAACAGAGCCAGAGTACGATCTATAGATTTCAACCAAAAGCAGAGTTTCTCGTATGCGAACGAAATCGACATTCGTATTCAAGCATACGAGATTTTGTCATCCTTAGGTACTATAATATTATAAATGCGAAAGTGTGTTTGTTTGTTGGTTTGTTGTTTTGTCATTCAATCACGCCGCAACAGGGCTACGGATCGACGTGATTTTTTACATGGGTATAGTTGAGGACCTGGAGAGTGGCATAGGCTACTTTTTCTCCCGGAAAATCAAAGAGTTCCCGAGGGATTCTAAAAATTAATTCCACGCGGACTAAGTCGCGGGCATCAGCTAGTAATGTATAATCGCAGGTGAGAATTGTATGAAGAGTTGTCGAACCTAATGAGTATTTGATTTGAATATTAGTTTCAATTCGATGCCTTAAGATGGGTAGCCTAAGTATGTCACACTCTCTTTAACATTTCTGCGGTGGTGTCGTGTGATGCGGGTTGTTCCGTTCCCTAAAATATGGTTGAGCGAAGCAATGGCTGGGTCATGCGTCATGCTCGTGAACGGGTGCCACCAGCGGCAATGGGGCTACTTTCTGTCTGCCCGTCTTGACATGTGTTGAATTATAATTAGAAATAATTACGTATGTTTTTGTGGAACTTCCCCTCATTGTGGAAACTCTGCATACAAAGAATAATATCTGTTAAGTATATTGTAAAAGTATTACTGCCGAGTTGCTTGCTGGTTCTTCTCGGCAGGAACGAACCAGTGGTAGACTCATTGACGATTCAAAAGTACTTGTAAAAGTTTATTTGAATAAAAAACATTTCTATTCTATTCTATTCTAATCGCAAAAGATATCTTCCCGCTCACAATGGAGAAACTTCTCATGTAACTGGTGCCTGAATGCATCCTCCGGCCAATGGAGCCCTAGGGCGCTATGACGGGCGCCACGATGGACGCGACGGGCACGGCGCTTCGCTCCAGGTCGATGCAGCAGCAGTTGGTGATGAGGTGGTACTCCTTACACGAGTTGGCGTACAGGGTCCGGCAGTCCGTGCGGCGACATGTGAACGCGTGGTCTGCGAATTGCGATGGAGAGTTTAATTTTTTTCATCATCATCATCAGCAACCCATCAACGGCTCACTACTGAGCGCAGGTCTCCTCTCAGAGAAGGGTTATAGACCATAGTCCACCACGCTGGCCCAGTGCGAATTGGCGGACTTCACACACCTTCGAGAACATTATGAAGAACTCTCAGGTGTGCAGGTTTCCTCACGATGTTTTCCTTCACCGTTGAAGCAAGTGATAGTTAATTGCTTAAACGCACTTGACTCCGAAAAGTCAGAGGTGCGTACCCGAGATGGAACCTGCAACTCCCCGAATAGGAGACCACAGTCCTAACCACTAGGCTATCGCTGCTTTTAATTTTTTTAACCCCCACAAAAAAAGAGATGTGTTATAACTTATAAGTTTGATGTGTTTGTGTCTGTCTGTTACCTCGTAGCAGCCTACCTAATGGACCGATTTTGATGCGGTTTTTTTTGTTTGAAAGCTAACATAATCGAGGCGAATCCATAGCTATAATTTATGAAGATCTGCTCAGGCGTTTGAAGATTTTGATGAAACTTTGCCAAGCCTATATTATCATAGCATAGGCCATATTTTATCTCGGAAAATCAAAGAACTCCCGCGGGAATCAAAACCCTTAATCCACGCGAAAGAAATTGCATTCATCAGCTTGTCTAAATACGTAAAAGGAAAAGGTGTTAGGTGACTGACTGACTGATCTATCAACGCACAGCTCAAACCACTGGACGGATCGGGCTGTTTGGCATACAGATAAAGCTATATATGACGTAGGCATCCGCTAAGAAAGGATTTTTGAAAATTCTACCCCTAAGGGGTATGAAAAATTTAACTTAACGTGAGCGAATGCGCGGGCAAAAGGTAGGTAGTCCTACCTACTTCCTACTTAATATTATAAATGTGAAAATTTGAGAAGATTTATGGATGGATGTTTGTTACTCTTTCACGCCACAACGAATGAACCGATCTGGCTGTAATTTGGAATGGAGATAGCTCATACCCCGGATTAACATAAAGGCTACTTTTTATCTCGGAAAATAACAGAGTTAAAAAGAACAAAACCTTAGTCCTTAAAATTAAATAACCTTAACCTTAAACCCTAATTAAATCGCGGGCATCAACTAGTACTAAGAGATATAAAGGTAAACACTCACAGCCGGAATTATCGCAGCAGCACGAGTCGTGGGCCTGCTTGTGTGAGCAGTAGCTGTACACCGACGAGTCGCATAGCGGGCAGCCGGGGTGCGCGCCCGGCGGCCCGTCCGGCCGGTACGGATACTGGCCCGGGTACCCGCCCGGATACTCGCCCGGGTACCCGCCGTACTGCCCCGGGTACTGCCCGTAGCCGATCCCACCTCCTAACAAATATTCCCATATGTCCCTTATTCCAAAACCTGCAGGATTGTGAGCGTTAGTGAATGATGATGAATGAACATGAGTGAATGGTTGCAGCGTTAAAGTTAGATTACGTCTGGTGATGGTATTTATAATGCGATAGAATGAAATCAGCTCATGTACAATATTTTAGCGAAAGTGCGAGGTACCTAAGTTAACTTTTAATAAAGGTACCATAATAGGAATAGGAACATAATATTATTATACATTTAAATAGGTCCCTAAATTAAGATGAGATAACTGACAACACAAACTAGGTCCTACGTTTGTGTAGTATCTATCTGGGTATCAACCAAAACTGTAAACACACTTTTTTGGCAGTGGTTAATTAAATTGTTACGGTACATGTACCTATTTTAAACTTTGCCACTGCAAACGTACCTCATTTTATCATCAACAAAGATTAAATTCATACGAATTGGTGGTTTAAACGGAAATTCGATATGTAATGTAAGTATAACAATAAAAAGATAATGATCTTTAAATTTTAGTAATTACTGAGCATAATTAAGCTATTTTTTTAGGATTTGGACTTAGATTTGTGACCTTGATGATGATGACCGAAGTATTATATATTACCTACTTGTATTTTTTTTCTCAAAGCATGGTTGGCTGCTCCCTGTTTTCTTGTAGCAACGATACGACCAAAATAATGTTCTTTTTACAGAATTTCGGCCACAGCAGCTAATTTCCAGGAATGCTAATAGCTAACTATGCAGGAGATATTAAAGTGCTTAATATATTTTGTGAGCGCTAATACAGGTGTCTGCCTTGTTTGTCTAGTGATAGGTTGGACTCGGTGACGAGATCCCGGGTAGGGTCAGGCCAAGGAATGTAAATTAGATTTTTCTGCCAAGAAATTCTCAGTAGGTATTCCCGGAGTTAGGAGTATTACTACTAGGGTTCCCAAACATAAATAAAATCCCAATAAAAAGAGTATATTATACTGTTTTTCGCTCGTTAATACTTTTTACTGTTCCAAAAAGTATTAACGAGCGAAAAAGTATACAAAACACTGTTTTTATGACCGCAGGTATTCGGAGCCATACCAGAAAATAGAAAATGATAGTAAATTGATAAGTTGTGCATGAAACTCCAAAAATACTCAATGTTTTTAAAACTGAAATAAATTAAAATACTTACCCACCTACTTGCTTTTTACTTTTCTAAAATAGTGTTTATTTTATTTCTCTGACCTCTTATGAGTGGGTGTGCGCTCGTTAACAGTAAACAGATTTGATTTTTACAGTAGTAGATCAAGTTTCAACTATCCGAAAAAAAAAACACGTAAAAATTACATCATACTGCCAAGGGACGTGTTTGGGCAAAAACATAAAATGATGAAATTTTTTCGATAATAATAAATCGCGAAGTTAGGTCTAATTTTTAACCAATATTCATTTATTTTCAATGTGTTGCATATATTACAGAGCCAAAATTTTTACATTAAATTCCGATTGATATTATCAAGAGAGTAGCCTAGCGAATTGAAAAGAAAATGAATATTTTACGAGTTACAAAGTATTTGGCGCTTACTATACACTCCTATTCCGCGCAAAACGCTTTCTTTTGTCGCACCTCACATGAGGTTGCGGCTATATATGTTTTATCTCATCGCGAAATCTGATTTTTTTTTGGCGTTATACGCTTTCTTAAGTAATATTACCTACACTACTTTAGTCTTACTTCTCGTACAAAAATTTGGGAACCCTAGGTGATCACGTAATTTTAGCCGTCTAGATCCTGGGGTGGAATTCTGGCCATATGGCCCATCGGGCTATGAGAGTCAGGGAATAGAGAGTGCACCTGTGTTTGCGCACACACTTGTGCACTATAATATCTCCCGGCCGCCGTAGCCAGATTCGCTCGGGAAGACATTTTATTAGTATTACCTATACCTATAATAATAAAAATCGAACGGAAAATTTTCAGTTGCTTCTCAGATGATTAGACTAGTTAGATATAAGCCGCCATAAATAAAAGTACCTTCGAAGTTGGAAAAAGAAGAAATTATGAGTATTTTGTAACGGGATAAGAGTTGGTAAAAAATTGAAGAATCCATTTTGCAAGGATATTAAATTTAAAATTATCATTAATAACAACTTTTTTTTGTATTTAACTTTAACCGTTACTTTAAGCAGTTAACTGGTTTTAAGGTTGAAGACAAGGGTCTGCCCGCGAAATTCAAATTTAATGTGATTTTCGCAATTTGTAAACTAATACGACAAAGTAGGCTTATGGCATTCTAATTGCGACAATGGCAGTATCATCTTCACAGGTTTATGTAAAAATCTTTACTTGAAAGTGTCCAGTTTAAGAAATTAATAAAAATATCGGCTAATTTGTGAGTAACTCACGTCCAACTCAGTATTTTGATTAATTTCTTAAACTGGTACCACTTTCAAGTAAAGATTTTTATGTAAACCTGTGAAGATGATAATTCCACTGGCGCAATTAGAAGGCAATAAGCCTACTTTGTCGTATTAGTTTACAAATTGCGAAAAACCAAATTAAATTTGAATTTCGCGGGCAGACCCTTGTCTTCAACCTTACGTAAACTTATTTTCAAAGTGTGATATTAATAATGTCTAATGAGATCGATGCCCTTTAGCCGGTGAATGAACTGAATGAACATGTTTGAATATGTAATCAACCATATGATTTGATTTAACGCCCAATACCCAAAAACCTGCCCCGGTATTACGAAACTAGTGATTCATACATCGCGATCGTCGCAAATAGCAATCGTTATTTTTAACTATGTATTGATTTAAGTTATCTATTTATGTGTGTTAATGTTCTGGCTGGCCTAGGGCTCTTTTATGGACGACAGTGTGGACAGCCGTTTTCAGACCAGGTTGACAAGTTAAATACTTAAGTATTTAATAAGCTAAGCGATTACAGGACGTTTTAATTATTGAAACCTTTAGAATAAACTTGATACTAAAAATATTTTTATAGATTATGCCCTTGTAACTTTTTGTAGCTTTCCGAATTAAAAAAGAACCCTAAGACTGAGTTTCCACGGCGCGGTTCGCGGCCCGCGCCCGCAGCGGTTGCGGGCCCCGCGGCCTCCGTAGAATGCAGATTTGTATGGAAAATGAAGTAGCAATTTCCACGGCGCGGTTTGCGCCCGCGGCGGGCGCGGTAACAGCGGTACTGCAACCGCTGCGGGCGCGGGTGCAAACCGCGCCGTGGAAACTCAGTCTAATTGATCTAACATACAAACGGACTGTAACAAACTATAAGAATACCAAGTTTAAGTAAGTACTACTTTAACCCAAAAAATATATTAATAACCAACTTACTTCAAAGGCAAAGGACAGAGGCGTAATTTTTAAAGTTAACGGTTAACTGTACACAAATATGCAAATAAAGAAATTGATTGATTGATAAATTACCGTATACGTCAATAATTATTACCTGATAAGCAAAAAGGTTGACTGGTAGAAAATGCTTTAGCATTAAGTCCGCCTTTTGTACTTTTCTTTTGTGCAATAGTGTTTAAAAAAAACATACTAAACGTAATCGTTTTCGCAAATTACACGATTCTACCTTCAAGGGCTCGAGTGATACTTTCAAGATAACGTAGGAGCTTCTGAAGTAGAGCCTTTTCAAGTTAGCGCTAGGTTGCCGATAGCGATTCTTGATACAATCACAGTTTCGTAATATGGGGGCTATAAAGTGATATAAATTTTTATTGAATCGATTTTTATAAATAAAATGATTAATTAGGTAGGTAGCAGAGTATGCGCGAAACTTTTACCACTATTTACCGTTTATTCTGTTTCTGCTGATATCATAATTCGTTGGGGTGAGACCTAAATCAAAATAATGAATAAACTTAGTCCATAATATTATTATCTATAAATATTTACCTATAATAGGAATAAAAAATATTATATAATATTAGGAAAATCCCACTTTTCCTTTTTAGAATGTTCTATTTTTGTGTAAGTATTTGTAACTCGACAACTCGTCTTGATTAATAATAATAACTGATGCAAATTATAACTCAATCAAAGAGTATTTTGAACAGATTTTACTTATATAGTACATACATGATAAATAATAAGTATTTATTTACGTCTTGAAGTTATAAATTGAATATTCTTATGGCACGTCAGACGGCTAAATAAATGTTAAGTAGACAAGTACGCATTAAAGTCAAACGTGCTCCTTGAAAAACAAGCATAAATCGCCTCAAAGTGAGTTTCCTGTGGTCTTAGGGTGGGATCTATATATGACTCAGCTCAGACTCAACACTAAGTTAAATCGAGACAGATGTATGCCAAGAGTATATTTGTGTTTCATTTTAACTGTATCTTGAGTCTTGAGCAGAGCCAGAGTACGATCTACAGATATCGCACTTAAGGTGGAAGACACGGTTCTGCCCGCGAAATTCAAATTTAATTTGGTTAATCAGTATTTTGATTAATTTCTTAAACTGGACACTTTCAAATAAAGATTTTTATATAAACCTGTAAAGATGATACTGCCATTGTCGCAATTAGAATACTATAAGCCTACTTTGTCGTATTAGTTTACAAATTGCGAAAAACCAAATTAAATTTGAATTTCGCGGGCAGACCCTTGTCTTCCACCTTAAACTTTAACGGTAACAATATTTTAACTGCTTGATGTGCAACTGACCTTTATTAAACCTAATTTTATTTATTTAATAAAAATATAAAAAAAAATATTATGTAGTTTACCGATTAGAAAAGAAGGAATATGAACTTACCGTATCCAATCGTAATAATAGTCGCAAATACTAGAACAGTTAACTTAGAAGACATTATGTATCACTAATTGTTATTTAATATATTGTTAAGTAGTAGATATGTATGTGTGTTTGTTGGTCACATGCGGTCTGTTTCGCAGGTGGGAATTGAGTGTTATTATAAAAATGCGAGACCCAGCAGCTAAAGGCTTAGCAGCTTGATCTACCGGTACACTCGCGGATAAAACCTTATGAGTTAATAGAAATACTTATTCATATAAGTACTAACGCGTACTTGGAGGGAAAAGAGGAATATTAAGTCACTAAGTGATGCCCGCGATTTTTAACGATCCGGCATTTCACTATTACCTATGCTAAAAATCACGTCGAGCTCTGCTGCAGCGTGATTTCGCATTTATTATATTAGTAGGATACGGCATGGCTAATATTCCTTGAAAAATAATATTAAGCATCTTTTGCTTTTGTGAGCTAGAACAAACATTTTGAGTCAGTTAGTTTTGCGTATTATTTTGATTCTTTGCACCTTAATTAAGCCCAAGTATCCACTGTATTAAAGGCTTTCTCATAGTACACGAATTTTGTAATCCAGCAGAGACGGGAAATCGAAAATCTAAAGTATTCTTAGCCTAATATACTTAATAATTGTCTTTTGGATGTTTCGCTGTCTTCTTTAGATTCATCGATGTTTGATCAGTGGCCCCAAAATCAAGAAAATATAACTAGTGGTTCGCCCCGAACTGAGACCTCGCGGTAACGGTATCCCATGATTATTCATTCAATCGATACATGACGACCAAACCTGACATTATTATTATGCCCGTTTTCACCAAACATACCTATATCATCCCCTAAGTAGGAGTCTCTTTACGTAGGTAGCTCCTAAATACAATCCTAAGTCCTAACATCCGTCCCAATGTCCTTTTAGGTGTCCCGTACAGGATCGTGATAAAGAAGTTGACAGAAATCATCACCTAACTTATCATAGCCCGTAAGGTTAGGCAACGTTAATATAATAATGAAAACATTGAATTAATAAGTACTAAAGAGTGAAAACGGGTTACGGGCATCTGTACAAATCGTTATCTATCGACGCGAATAGAAAATATACAAAATGCAGTAATTAATAGTCTATTGAAGTTTGATATTTAACTAAACAATAATTTTAATTGAATAATAAGTTATTATTTTATGTAACTAAATAATAATGTTCGACGCAAAACTGTTTTTGGGATAGTCGTAACTCCCTAGTTCCATGGAATAGTTAATGACTGCGCCATCTATTAGCATTATTGTGAAGCTATGTTGATGCTATATGAATTACTGATGCCCATTAAAAATTAAATAATCTCATTTCTTTATAATATTCATATAATTTTAGTATTTGTTGTTCAAGTACAGGATACAAGTGAAACAAAAAACTAAAATCAGCTTGAAAATACATAGTCAATTCTCCCAGAGAGCGTCTTCAAGAGAGCGTATTAAATCTCCACTTTGAAAGCCCCCCATTTCGTCAATTTTAAGGGAAAAATTAAAAAAAAAAATATTTTTGTACTCGGTTCGAAATTAACTTTAACATGATATGTTACAATTTAATATAACGCGATAAAATTTTTTTTACTTCGCATTCACTTCTATGAGAGCCCCCCTGAAATAAAGGTTTTTATAATTTTTTATGCAATATTCGGCTGAAGGCCGTCAGTTTACATATTATATCTAAATTTGAAGTAATTACTGTTATAAAACTAAAACCTCAAATGTCATTATTCGCATGAACGGGTTTTAAAAAGATATATTGCTTTCTGACAAGTTGTTAGTCAGTTATGTCTTAAGTTGGAAAATAAACTACAATGTTAAATATTTGTAATTTTATTTTATTGGCAACGAGGAATAAGGACTTAAAATATTGATAAGAATGAATATGGAACAACTGCAACAAATAGTAACCAACCAGGTAGAACAACAAAAACAAATTTCAGAACTCTTAAAAATATTAACTTATCAACAACAATGTTATGCCACTCCCACACCAACACAACATGATGGTACGGAGTTGGAAACAACAAACAAGAACAGTAAACTCGCCATAATCAATATATTCAAAGGGGATAAATTTAACTCCTCCACGACGTCTATAGACAACTTTATCGATTTTTTTGAGGCGAAGTGCAATATAGGGGGAAAAGAATATATTTCACTGCAAAAAGATCTTCTTTTGACATGTCTTGCCCCTGAAACTTATCATGAATTAAAAACAGCTCTCATTCCTAATTTTGAGAAAAGTACATACGAAGACATTAAAACTAAGCTTTTAGAACTATACAAAACCCGTAAAACAAGATATAAAGCACTCACAGAATTTTGGAATTGCGTGAGACAAAATTCTGAAAGCATGGAACAATATGCAAATAGATTAAAGGAATTAAGCAAAGATTGTGGCTACGATGATATCTTATTGGAACGGCAATTGAGGGATCGCTTTGCAACAGGATTAAATCATCAACAGCTACAAATTGATTTGAGGCAAAAATGGCCTGATCTTTTACAGGTTAAAGATACACAAACAAAAGAAGTAACCTTTGCACAAATATTTGCTGTAGCACAGTCCCGAGAATTAGCAGAGTTAGATATGCCTACGGTAAACAGTATTAACAAAATTAAAAAAGAAAGATACGAAAATAAACAAAATAAGACAATACGTAAACTGCGTCTTAATCAATGTCGACGTTGCGGAAATCATAACAGACACAGCTTTAACAATTGTAACGCCAAGGAACATTCTTGCAAATAATGCGGGAACGTTGGACATTTTGAAAGCTGCTGCATCAAAACCGGGCGAGCATATTTAGAAAGCTACCAAAGAGACAAAAAACAAACAAATAAAGGCAAATCAAGATTACAAAAAATAAAGTCAAATCCTAACGATAGTGAAACTGAAAGCACAACATCAATATCTTCGGAAGACAATTGGACGCATAAGATAAACACTACAAATCGGTGTAAGAAAATCGACCCTACAATTAACGGTGTCAAATGTTGCATGGAATGGGATTCCGGATCTATATATTCAATCATTAGTACCAAATTTTGGAAACGTATTGGAGCTCCACCACTTAAAGAAGCACCACGGTTAAGAGCTTATTGTAATTACAAATTAAAACCTAAAGGTCTAACCGATGTTACGGTAAAAATAGACGGAGAACAAAAAACATTACCTGTAGTAGTAATGGAACATGCTGAACCAATGCTATTTGGGTTAAATTGGAGTGAAGCATTTAAAATGCCTTTTCCAAAGTATGTCTACTCACTTAAAAGCAAACCTCCTAGTAAGACACTGAAACAATTAATTGATAGACATCCAAAACTTTTTGATGGCAAATTAGGAAAAGTAAAGGATTATCAAGTCAATATACATGTTAAGCCTGGAACAGAACCTAAACATTTACCGGCAAGACCTATCAAATTTGGTATCAAAAAGAACGTAGAAGCTGAATTAGAACGTCTAGTTAGGGAAGGAATCATTAAACAAATAGATCCGAACGATACACCTATTGAATGGGCAACACCCACAGTGAACGTAGTAAAACCAAATGGTCAAATTAGAATATGTGGAGATTATCGGATAACAATCAACCCTGTACTGCTTAAACATTCATACCCGGTACCACAGTTTGATCACTTACGGCAACAATTATCTAAAGGAGAAAAATATTCTAAAATTGATTTGAAAGATGCATATCTACAATTTGAGATAGCACCGGAGTCCAAGAATTTTTTAACAATTACAACTCATAAGGGCTATTATCAATACAATAGAATGCCTTTTGGAATTACGACAGCACCATCAATATTTCAACATTACTTAGATAAACTATTAGAGGATATACCTAATGTAGCAGTATATTTTGATGACATAGCCATAACGGGAACGAATGACACTGAACATCTAGAAACACTCTACGAAGTTTTCAGTAGGTTAGAACATGCCGGTCTTAAAGTCAATTTAAAGAAATGTACATTTTTACAGCCTGAAATAGAGTATCTTGGACATACAATTGATAAAAATGGAATTCGGCCGACCAAATCAAAAATAGACGCAATAAACAAGGCTCCACCACCAACTAACATAAAGGAACTACGATCGTACCTTGGACTAATAAACTTCTATGAGAGATTTATTCCACATCTTCATAGTAAGTGTGCAATACTTCATGAATTAACAGGTAAGAGAAAATGGCAGTGGACTGCTCAAGAAGTTAAAGCTTTTGAAGAGACTAAAAAACTAATAGCAAAATCAAAATATCTTATTGCTTTTAATGAGAAACTACCGTTGTTCCTGGCATGCGATGCGTCTGAAAAAGGAGTGGGGGCAATGTTGTATCACAAAGTACGAGAATGCGAACAACCAATTGCGTTTGCATCAAGGAAATTAAAACCAGCTGAAAGCCGATATTCGGTTATAGATCGAGAAGCATTGGCTATATTTTTTGGTATTAAAAAATTTGATCAGTACCTAAGAGGAATTAAATTTACATTAGTGACAGATCATAAGCCTTTAATACATATTCTCGGACCACAGCGCAATCTTCCAAAATTAGTCAATAACAGGCTCATTAGGTGGGCGTTATTAATAGGCAGCTATGACTACGACATAATATATAGAAAGGGTGAAAATAACACAATAGCTGATTATTTATCTCGAATGCCAAACCCTGACGAACAGCCCACCAAAGAAGAAGCGCACATAAGTAAAATAGTTTTAAAAGCACAAGTCAACAATATTGAAGATCTTACTTTAAATGAGCAGTCCATAAAAGAACATACAAAAAGTGACGGTATATTAAAGCAGGTAAAACATTTCCTAAAAACAGGCTGGACCAACCACAATAATATTACTAATGAGCTAAAATATTATTGGCGTAAACGCGATGAACTCTCTATCGAAAACAACATAATTATGTGGCAGGGAAGGATTGTAATTCCACACATACTTCAACGGTCAGTTTTAAAATATTTACATAATGGACATCCTGGTATCTCAGCAATGAGGGCATTAGCTCGGTTTTATGTATGGTGGCCAGCAATAGATGAAGATATAGACTCATATGTCAAGCGCTGCTATAAATGCCAAGAACATCGACCAAACATACCGGAACTTCCAGTTTTTTCGTGGTCTATTCCTGATAGCACTTGGGAAAGAATTCACGTAGATTTTGCCGGACCATTTGAAGGCAAACAATGGCTAGTTTTGCAGGACGCATTATCCAAGTGGGTTGAAGTAAAACCTATGACAAAAATCACATCAGAGAAACTTTGCGACAAATTAGATAACATCTTTACAACTTTTGGTTTACCAAAAATGCTCGTATCAGATAATGGGCCGCAATTCACATCGCATCAATTCAAACATTTCTGTGAAGTTAGAGGTATAACACATGCTAAGTCATCACCCTATCATCCACGAACAAATGGGTTAGCAGAACGCTTTGTCAGAACTTTTAAAACAAGAATGACTGCCAGTAGCTGCGATGGAATAACATTAAAAGCTCAATTAAGAAAATTCCTATTTACATATAGAAACACGCCTCATACTTCAACTGGGAAATCACCTGCACAAATGATGTTTGGAAGACAGTTGACATGTCTTCTTGACAATGTGCGACCAAATCTTAAAATGAACCTTAGATATAAACAATTTCAAGACAATATGACAGCAGACGTAGGATTCGCACCAGGAGAGGATATATATACCAGGAATAAAATTCAAAATAAATGGGAACCAGGAGTAATAAAAAAGAGGACACATCGATACTCATATATAATTGAAACACCGACAGGAACTGAAAAAAGAATGCACGCTGATGCAATTCGCACGAGGGCGGCGGATATAGAAGCAGACACAACCAGCAAACCAACAACCACAGAACAACCCTCTGTGATCGTGCCGAATACAGAGGCAGAAAATGAACAGCAACCGGTAACAACACAAGTCACACCTCTGCCACTCAGACGGACAAGTCGTGTAAGCAAACCACCTCGACGACTTATAGAAGAAATGAGTTGAAAAGAATTATAGCGGGGAGAAATGTTATAAAACTAAAACCTCAAATGTCATTATTCGCATGAACGGGTTTTAAAAAGATATATTGCTTTCTGACAAGTTGTTAGTCAGTTATGTCTTAAGTTGGAAAATAAACTACAATGTTAAATATTTGTAATTTTATTTTAATTACGTTCAGTAATTCAAAAGTTATAAGGCTCTGACAGACGGACGGACGGACGGACGGACGGACAAGAGCAAATTCACCTAGTAGACTCAGAGACCTCGCTTCGCTCGGTCAAAAAATTGTAGATTTGAGATTTCCATAAACATGCCAGATTCAACAGAAATACACCAACCCCTAATAATTTTTCAGGTCAAGCGGTTCTATTTAAATTAGAATTCTCGCTAAACACTTGCGGGCTCGCGTGTACATAAGTGCACTATTCAGGTCCAAGGGTTAGTGCATGTCCTTAACTCCTAATAGGGTCCGTTCTCCGCACCAATATAATTATATCTTCAACTAATATTATATCTTCAACTATTTAGTATTTACTGACCACCTGACATGAATGTATGTCGCGATTAATTTAAAACTATTGGACAGTTATTTATTTGTTTGTATGAACTTACTATGCAGTAATATCCTAATGCAGTGATAGCCTATTGGTTACGACTGTGGTCTCCTATTCGGGGGGTCGCAGGTTCGATCCTGGGGACCTGCTGACTTTTCGAAGTAAAGTGCGTTTAAGAAATTAAATATCACTTACTTCAACGGTGAAGGAAAACATCGTGAGGAAACCTGCACACCTGAGAGTTCTCCATAATGTTCTCGAAGGTGTGTGAAGTCCGCCAATTCGCATTGGGCCAGCGTGGTGGACTATGGCTTATAATAACCCTTCGCTGAGAGGAGACCTGCGCTCAGTAGTGAGCTGTTTAGTATGGATGCTTACTTTTGATGAAAATGATACAGACCTATCAATTACCTAACTTTATTTAGGTAGGTACGTCTTGAAGTTACAAATTGAAAATTCTTAGGGTCAGTTGTAGATCAGGTTGCTGAATGTTGATGATGATGATGTATGAAATTAACTTTAAAAATAAACTTTGTATAGGTATTTACTATTTATATTTTGTTTGTTTTTAGCCTTTATTGTGTATTTTGATTTCTATGAGCTTTGAAAGTATTAACTATAATTATTTTATACTTTTAGTGGCATTTGAAGTCGGGTTTTTAAAAGGAATCTTTATAAACTTAAAACATTATTTAAGCTTTTCAGTGCAGCTTCATAGAATCATCTACAAATTCTCAGATCGCGAGCAATTTGCTCTTATTCAATGAGGAGTTCCGTCCTCCATCACCGAAGATACATTCATTAGATCTTCACCAAATTTAAATAGAACCAACCTGACGGTATGCCCTTTCAAATAAAAAATAGGTGTATTGAAATCGGTTCAGATTTGACGTGGTTATGGAGTAACATCGCCAAAAAAATACGCGTCAAGTTGAGAATTGAGAACCTCCTCCTTTTTTTAAAGTCGGTTAAAAAAGTTAGTGCTATAAGTACTACATTACATATTATAGTCCATTGAAAAGTTACATTTGGGGCTGCGTTTTTTAGAGGACGCAATTTTATTTTTTTGATGTGTAGGGAGGGTCAGTGTAAAGCTAAAACCAAGTTTGTGGGGTCGCCACCCTTGTACCACGGCCGCCATCTTGAAAATAGGGGTTGAAATGGTTTTTACGATATATCTCAAACTATTTATCTGATAAAAAAATTTGCTAATATTTTTTGTTGCTAATTAAATTCTCTACAACTTTGGTCCAGTAACTTTTTGCCGTAGAACTATAAATAAAAAAGTTATAAGCGAAAATGTTCAGAAATTCGAGAAACAATAACTGATGACACATTATTAGTACACACGTATAATATATGTATAGTTAAGAGTACTGAAAAGTAGTACTCACTTCGGAGCGCTGTAAAACCTTAGCTATTGACTTAATGAAAAAATGTTGCGTATAAAAGTTGTTCCTCAAAAAACGATCTACAAAAATGGTCTGACATCATTTTTTCGTAAAATGATTAAAAAAAAAGTTATATCGAAAAATATAAATTTTTTCTCGAGTTCTGAACATTTTCGCTTATAACTTTTTTATTTATAGTTCTACGACAAAAAGTTACTGGACCAAAGTTGTAGAGAATTTAATTTGCAACAAAAAATGTTACCAATTTTTTTTAACAGATAAATAGTTTAAGAGATATATCGTAAAACCATATCGTAAAAACCATTTCAACCCCTATTTTCAAGATGGCGGCCGTGGGACAAGGGTGGCGACCCCACAAACTTGGTTTTAGCTTTACACTGACCCCCCCTACACATCAAAAAAATAAAATTGCGTCCTCTAAAAAACGCAAGGTAAGGCCTAAAAAATGTAACATTTCAATGGACTAATAGTGTCTGTCAATGTTTATGAAATGCAGTTATCCAGGCAATAATAATAATTATGCCCGCATGGAAATAATGTTTGCATATTCAAACCTACAGGTAGGTACTCCGTACTGATAGGTACTTTAACGTATAGTTAAATGGTATAACAGTTACATAACTAGATATTTATCAGCTAGGTACATACCTACGTATCTACCTATCTACTGATTGCTCCCAGTACCTACCTAATCTACAGCTATCAGCTGCTATTCTTTAGAACATTAATAATAAATTCTTTAAGAAATTAGTCCGAGTATCGAGTTTGACCTGAGTTGCTCACAAATTAGTCGATACTCCGACTAATTTCTTAAACTGGACACTTTCAAATAAAGATTTTTATATAAACCTGTGAAGATGGGATTGCCATTGGCGCAATTAGAATGCCATAAGCCTACTTTGTCTTATTATAGTTCATGAATTGCGAAAAACTAATTATTTCAATTTAAATTTCGTGAGCAGACCCGTTTAGTTCACCTTTTCACCAATTCTTTTCAAAATAACCGACTTCAAACGCCACTACAAAGTATAAAAATAATTTTAGTTTGTACACGTTTGTTGAAGTCGGGCGGGCCCATAGATAACAGAAAGTAAAGTTCCCCCATGGAACTAGGAGTTACACGACGTTGGGCTCCCCGTTATCTATGGGCAGGCCTAAATAGAAACGATGATACTGAATACTGATGTAGGACGCTAGTCGTCTAATAATATGAGAGAGGCGTTTGTTGAAGTCGAGCGAGCATCGCGAATCGGACTATTCCGCAAGAATCTTCGGATTATTAAAAAAAATCACGCAAATCGATCCAGAAATACCGGAGAAATCGATGGATGTACACAGAAAAAAAATACCGGCAGAATGTAGAAACTCCTATTTTGAAGTCGCGTCGGTTGAAAAAAATTCCTGTGGATAAAGTCGCGTAGGTATATCAGGGTGTAAGTTATGTTTTTTACATTTGTTTGTCTTGTAAAACTTGCATTGAGGCATCTGGTGTGCCCATATTAGGGACGAGCCTTGCCTATATTTAGAGCAGCTAATGTCAGGGGCCGGGTGCTTGACCCCCGGTACCTGCTTCTGCTGCCCGCCGTGTACCGTAACATACAACAAACCGGTCACGCAGCTCGCGGCCTTAGGAGGGAATTAGGAGGTGTACTCATTTGTGTTAGGCACGATGACAGTAAGCAAGACTCAATGAATAGAATAGAATAGAAATGTTTTTTATTCAAATAAACTTTTACAAGTACTTTTGAATCGTCAATGAGTCTACCACTGGTTCGGAATGCCGTTCCTGCCGAGAAGAACCAGCAAGAAACTCGGCAGTTGCTCTTTTCAAAATACTTTTACAATATACTTAATAGATATTATTCTATGTATGCAGAGTTTCGACAATGAGGGAAAGTTCCACAAAAGCATACGTAATTATTTCTAATTATAATTGATTAACAATTATAATGAAATTATGAATTTATCTAATGAAATAGGATTCATGGATAGCAAGAAAAGGTTAGAATTATTTTGCTACTAGCTGATGCCCGCGACTTCTTCCGCGTGGATTTACTTTTTAAAATTCCTCGGGGAACTCTTTGATTTTCCGGGAGAAAAATTAGCCAATGTCACTCTCCAGGTCCTCAACTATACCCATGCAAAAATCACGTCGATCCGTAGTCCTGTTGCGGCGTGATTGAAGGACAAACCAACAAACAAACACACTTTCGCATTTATAATATTAGAAAGGATTCATTCATTCAGTAATTCAGTCATTCATCCATTCATTCATTTATTCATTCATTCATTCATTCATTCATTCATCTTCCAGCCCTCGACCTGACCCCAATAAACCAACAAACCAACAAACAAACACACTCGCATTTATAATATTAGTAAGGATAATCCGCCAGCAGAAAAAATCTGTATAGTCAAACATGCAATTACAAGCTGAGCACCGCTCACCTACCCAGCCAAGCAAGAAAGCCAAGTTCCCAAGCAAGCAATGCCACCACCACTCACATGCACCACCACACAAGACTTTTACACTACTCTCGACGCACGTTTCGCCCCGACACCGGAGCATCCTCAGGAGATATCGACTTTACAATGCTGTATTGTCTTACTTCCGCAAAGTAACGCCTACTTCTATCCAATAGGATTCATGGATATTTATTTTGATAAAATCACACTAATACTTTGTATATGTGTATGTTTGTTACTCTTTCACGCAAAAACTACTGGGCGGATTTTTGGAGAAATTGGATTTGGAGAAAACCGTTGGTACGGTTCGGAAAGCAGATTCTATCAAGAAACTCAGAAATCCCGCTATCTTTGTACACCTACCCTAAGCTTAACTCTTAAGTAAGATCGAGACAAATATAACATAACAGCTAATATAATAATAACTAACAATAATAATAACTTGACAGCTAAATAAATCTTGTTAATCCTTGATTAGTAAACGGTTTTTAATATTAGATTTTTAAGAACAAATTACTTTTATCGACAGACGATCGACATTCGACAGGGGCCTAATCCATAGTCTATAACTCTACACTCATAGACTCCCTGGACAGTCTCAACCGTATAGTACCTATTAGATATTTAAACAAACGCTAATACCACAAAAATGCCTATACATTTCAGAGGCAGTTATTTCGAAATAACAAACAGACACTCCAATTTTTATACTTATGTTTGCTTGCTTATTAAATAGAGTAGTTTAAGAGTGTTAAGAGTTAAGACCATTCTTTTTAATCTATACGTGTAATTTGTATATAATACTTCGATAAAGGTATTTATCTTACACTAGTTGATGCCCGCGACTTCATCCGCGTGGAATTAGTTTTTCAAATCTTTTTTCAAATTTTTGATTTTCCGGGATAAAAAGTAGCCTATGTCACTCTCCAGGTCCTCAAATATACCCACGCAAAAAATCACGTCAATCCGTAGCTCTGTTGCGGCGTGATTGAAGGACAAACCAACAAACAAACACACTTTTGCTTAAATTATAATATTAGTATGATTATAGTACGATGGTAGAACCATAATAATATTATGAGTAAGAATCCGTACGGATTATTTACTCGCGTGTGGTAGAACTCACTGAATAGGTAAGTAGTCGTTTTTGTAATAAAAGTATTCTCTTTTTGTAATTTTTCTTTTATTTCAACTAAATATAAACTACCCATAACAACATTAATAGGTACCTAGTACCTACACTTATATTAACATAAAATAAGAAATAAATATATCAATATTATAGTAACAATTTAGTAGTGATAGGTACAAGATTCCGTAAATCCGCTCCGTAAATCTTTAATCAAAGTTTTGTTATCTTCTATCTTATATAAAATACAAACTCAGGGTCACTAAAACTAAAGTAAAACTTGCACACCAAAAACTTAGACAAGTGTAAGTATATAATATTTTGCATAATATTATGTCAGTCTATTTACATGCAAAATACTTACCTACTAGTATAACCATAAATGATTCTTTTCTATCACATTTAACTTTAACGTTAACCTGCCTCTAACCGTCTGATGTGCAACTGGACTTTAGAAATCTGTGTCGGTAATTTGACGGTACTTTAACGATGTGCAAAAAGCAATTAGGTTAGAAAAATAAGTTAATTGCATAGTACGTATATAATTATTTTACAAATAAAAGATTCATTAGGCGGTTCCAGAGGAAAGTAAACCTTTTTTTTTCACATTCACATTATAGTTATTACTTACAAGACGGTGAGTAGCTAATTTTAAGTTCATTAGAGGAAGCGATCTTAGAAACGATTAATTGCTAGCCAAGTCGACACGTTCTTGGTCGCTCCTTCGCTCCACGGAATAGAATTTACGCTACGCGCTTTTATATTAAGAGCGCGTGTAACTCCAAAAAAAAAATCAGATTTCACGATGAGATAAAACATAGCCACAACCTCATGTGAGGCGCGACAAAAGAAAGCGTTTTAGATAGGAGTGTAGTAAGCGCCAAATACTTTGTAACTCGTAAAATATTCATTTTCTTTTCAACTTACTCTCTTGATAATATCAATCGGAATTTAATGTAAAAATTTTGGCTCTGTAATATGCAACACATTGAAAATAAATGAATATTGGTTAAAAATTAGACCTAACTTCGCGATTTTTTATTATCGAACAAATTTCATCATTTTATGTTTTTGCCCAAACACGTCCCTTGGCAGTATGATGTAATTCTTGCGTGTTTTTTTTTCGGATAGTTGAAACTTGATCTACTACTGTAAAAATCAAATCTGTTTACTGTTAACGAGCGCACACCACTCTTAACTTACACGCTTACGCACACGAATACCCGCTTCCTCTAAAGCAAGAGTTACCAAAGTTTTTTAGCACACCTCCTATCCTTTCAGAAGGGAGGCGTGATAAAAAAAACTTTGGGTACCTACCCATAGAAAGAGAATAGATACGACGAAGTGTAATTTGGCTGGGGGGCTGGACGGGTGCCGGTTCTATAAGAGAGCGACGACCTTTAGAACCCTACCCTATAGCACCACGTCCCTCGATCAGCTCGGTCTATTCTACCACAATTCACAAGGTAAACAAAATAGAGGCTAATCGAGCTTGATATAGGGTTCAAGTTTCATCGCGCGCATGACGTCGCCGGTGACGGAGCAGCGGCCGGCCTGCATGACGACGCGCGGGTCCTCGCGGCCCGCCACCAGCTGCCTGAAGTGGTGCTCGCTGAGCGTGAACGTCGTGTCCGGGTCCGCGGCCGGCTCGCCCTCGTACACCGACACCTGGTTCAGGTCGAGGGCTGGAAGGTGAATGAGTGAATGAATGAATGAGTGAATGAGTGAATGAGTGAATGAATGAATGAATGACTGAATGAATGAATGAATGACTGACTGACTGACTGAATCCTTACTAATATTATAAATGCGAAAGTGTGTTGTTTGTTGGTTTGTCCTTCAATCACGCCGCAACAGGGCTACGGATCGACGTGATTTTTTGCATGGGTATAGTTGAGGACATGGAGAGTAACAAAGGCTACATTTTATCCCGGAAAATCAAAGAGTTCCCGAGGGATTTTAAAAACCAAATCCACGCGGACAAGTCGCGGGCATCACCTAGTGAATGAATAGATGAATGATTCAATGAAAGAATGGATGATTGGATGAATGGATGAATAGATGATTGGATGAATGGTGAATGGATGAATGAATCGATGGATTGATGGATGAATGCATGAATGGATGGATGACTGAATGAATGATTGAATGAATAGATAGATGACTGACTGAATGAATGAATCCAAGATGAATGACTGAATGAATGAATGGATGGATGGATGACTGAATGAATGAATGGATGGATGGATGGATGAATAATATATTAAGTGCTGTGTTGACGGATTGACCTGTTTTTTGCATGGATATAATTATTGAGGATTCGGAGACTTTTATCAAGGCAAAACAAAGGGTTCCCGCGGAATTATAAGAAACCTACTCCACAGGAAGAAGTCGCGGACAAAAGCTGGTTACTAAATAAGCGAGGGTGCAATGAACATGCTTTAACGGTGAAGGAAAACATCGTGAGGAAACCTGCACACCTGAGAGTTCTCCATAATGTTCTCGAAGGTGTGTGTCGGCCAATTCGCATTGGGCCATCCAGCGTGGTGGACTATGGCCTATAACCCTGAGAGGAGACCTGCGCTCAGTAGTGAGCCGTTGATGGGTTGCTGATGAAGATGATGCAATGGAATGGGGCTACTTTATGGGCAGACATAAAGTAGCCCCATTCCCGCCGGTGGAACCCGTTCACGAGCATGACACATGACCCAGCCATTGCTTCGCTCAAATATGGTTGAGCGAAGCAATGGCTGGGTCATGCGTCATGCTCGTGAACGGGTGCCCTCGCCGGGAATGGGGTTACTTTATGTCTGCCCATCTTGGGATAGAAGTTAGTCGGTAGTCGGTATGCATTTTTGGAACTTCCCTCATTGTGGAAACAATACATATATAGCATAGTATGTACTGGAAGTATTGTAAATTTGTTTTGAAAAGAGCAACCGCCGAGTTTCTTGCTGGTTCTTCTCGGCAGGAAGCGCATTCCGAACCAGTGGTGGATTCATCGACTATTCAAAAGCACTTGTAAAAGTTTATTTGAATAAAAAATATTTCTATTCTATTTCTATTCTATTCTAATGAGGTAATCTTACTCCAAGAGTAGACCGAAGTCCCCTTGATGATGTTGAACAGGAACACGCCCCCCAACTCCCGCGCCTTGGCGGGGTCCACGCTGGCGAGCCGCGCCTTGATCTTCGCCACCAGCTCGCTCTTGCTCTTCTATTCTATTCTATTCTAATGAGGTAATCTTACTCCAAGAGTAGACCGAAGTCCCCTTGATGATGTTGAACAGGAACACGCCCCCCAACTCCCGCGCCTTGGCGGGGTCCACGCTGGCGAGCCGCGCCTTGATCTTCGCCACCAGCTCGCTCTTGCTCTTCTATTCTATTCTATTCTAATGAGGTAATCTTACTCCAAGAGTAGACCGAAGTCCCCTTGATGATGTTGAACAGGAACACGCCCCCCAACTCCCGCGCCTTGGCGGGGTCCACGCTGGCGAGCCGCGCCTTGATCTTCGCCACCAGCTCGCTCTTGCTCTTCTATTCTATTCTATTCTAATGATGTAATCTTACTCCAAGAGTAGACCGAAGTCCCCTTGATGATGTTGAACAGGAACACGCCCCCCAACTCCCGCGCCTTGGCGGGGTCCACGCTGGCGAGCCGCGCCTTGATCTTCGCCACCAGCTCGCTCTTGCTCTTCTATTCTATTCTATTCTAATGAGGTAATCTTACTCCAAGAGTAGACCGAAGTCCCCTTGATGATGTTGAACAGGAACACGCCCCCCAACTCCCGCGCCTTGGCGGGGTCCACGCTGGCGAGCCGCGCCTTGATCTTCGCCACCAGCTCGCTCTTGCTCTTCTATTCTATTCTATTCTAATGAGGTAATCTTACTCCAAGAGTAGACCGAAGTCCCCTTGATGATGTTGAACAGGAACACGCCCCCCAACTCCCGCGCCTTGGCGGGGTCCACGCTGGCGAGCCGCGCCTTGATCTTCGCCACCAGCTCGCTCTTGCTCTTCTATTCTATTCTATTCTAATGAGGTAATCTTACTCCAAGAGTAGACCGAAGTCCCCTTGATGATGTTGAACAGGAACACGCCCCCCAACTCCCGCGCCTTGGCGGGGTCCACGCTGGCGAGCCGCGCCTTGATCTTCGCCACCAGCTCGCTCTTGCTCAAGTTGGTGTCACTGTGCGATGCGCCCTGCAACAGACAAACAGTTTTTTAAGCTATTGCCAAGCCAAAAGCTATGCTTTTGGCTTTGAACTAGGACAGACAGTTTGAGCGTGGCGACCGAATCAAGAAATTCCGTAACGGAAATAAACCTAACACCGTCGTTCAGTAAGCGTTCAACATTTTAGAGGTTCTCAAGTAGCTCTATTTGGCGCAATGGGCGAGCGGCCGCTTTCTTTACCATATGGTGTATGATGTCGCAGTTTCGAATCTCACTCGCGAAGTAGTGACAGTGCGCTTTTCTTGTTTGTTTGTTTTATAATTTTTAATATGCAAAAAAAATATTGCATAAATATTATAATTGCATAAGTTGATAAAAAATGCTATTATCTTTACCGCGGCAGTCCCCGAGTGCCACTTAATTTTTTTATTCTATGAGAAGCTAGTCCTTGACTGCGATCTCACCTGATACCCTGATAGTAAGTGACGATGCAGTCTAAGATGGTAGCGTGCTAACTTGGAAGGGGTATACCCCGAATTGGTTTCTACACGCCATCGTGCCGGAACGCTAAATCGCTTGGCGGCACGTCTTGACGGTAGGGTGGTAACTAGCCACGGCTAAAGCCTCCCACCAGACCAGAACAGAGACAATTCAGAAATTATAAATTCCCAAATTGACCCCGCCGGGAATCGAACCCGAGACCTCCCAGTTATAAAACAACAGCGCTCAGCCACTGAGCCAGAGAGGACGTCAGAGATTTATAATAGATTCCCTGTCCAGACTGTCCAGAATAGTTAAACCTTAGAATAAATACTCCTAGAAACGCAATATGTAGTCGACGCGGTGATAAGCCATTTTTAGGAAGCCGAAAGCATATCCGCAGTATCGTGTACTGTAGTACTATTATATATATTCTGTGGTATCGTCGCGTTAGTAGGTACGACAAGCTCGCAGAAAAAATAACGTACTGTGCTGTGAAAGGGTGTCATAATTCATCACAATACCCAACAAAAACGTAATTAACAGTACAGAAAATAATTACATGGCAGTCACTCACACATTGATTGTTTGTTTTGAGCCTAAGCTACGTTGGGAGCGGGAAAAAGTTGTTTGTTGGAAACTTTCGATCTATGAGTATTTAATCTAATTAAACAATGACTATGCTCACATTATTCATGGGACAGGGAAAGGGTTGAAAAAGACAAGTTTTCGTTTTCCTTTATTAATTAACAAAAATACCCTATCTGAAAGTGTAGTTTGATGATTTTGATCTCTAAAACCGAAATGCATCTTCATATTGAGTAGAAAATTTTCAAATAGTTTTTGTAATAGATTGATTTTTGAAGGTGTAAGAATATTCCAAGTTTCAGCAGTGCTAGATTTTTGAAAGCAAGATTGCTTTCAAAAATCTAGCACTGCTGCCATGTATTCCAGAATTAGTATAATTAGGGTTCCTTCAGCAACCAGTCAAGTGTCAACGGGTCACTACTGAGATACATTACAGGTCTTCTCTCTGAGAAGGGACTAAGTATATTAATAATCAGTTATAGACATAGAATAGACATAGTCCTAAGTCCACCACGCTGGCCCAATACGAATTGGCGGACTTCACACACCTTTGAAAACATTATAGAGAACTCTCAGATGTGCAGGTTTCCTCACGATGTTTCCCTTCACCGATGAAGCAAGTGATATTTAATTGCTTAAACGCACATGAATCTGAGAGGTGCGTGTCTGGGATCGAACCTGCGATCCCCCGAATAGGAGACCACAGTCCTAACCACTAGAGACTAGGCTATTGTTGCTTCAAGTAGTATCCCTATTTACTGAATAGGGGTTCAGTAAATTTTAAAATAAAGGTGAAATATCGAAATACCTGTGTTCATCTAGGTATGAAAATTTATTGTTAAAAATTATCATTTGATATTTCAAATCAGTTATATATTATTTAAACCAATGCACTATTGTCGTACCCACTCCTAGCACAAGCTTTCTGCTTAGTTGGAGGGGATAGGAGGATATGAGTCAACTTCAATTTGATTAATATTCTTTAAAATAATAATATTAATAATAAATAATAATAATGAAGCAAGCAAAATGAATAAAGTACAATGCACTCACCATGTCGTGTGTCAGTTCCGTTCTGGCGTATTTGCAGCCCGCGAGCCTGTGGACTTTCACTGTTACAAGACTTCGAAGCACGCGGCGTGTGCTGCGGTGACCATCAGTTTAAATTAACAGGTGACCACTAGAACTTAGAAGGTAGGAAGCAGTGATAGCCTAGTGGTTAGGACTGTGGTCTCCTATTCGGGAGGTCGCAGGTTCGATCCCGGGTACGCACCTCTGACTTTTCGGAGTCAAGTGCGTTTAAGCAATTAAATATCACTTGCTTCAACGGTGAAGGAAAACATCGCGAGGAAACCTGCACATCTGAGAGTTCTCTATAATGTTTTCAAAGGTGTGTGAAGTGTTCTTCATAATGTTCTCGCACCTGTGTGAAGTCCGCCAATTCGCATTGGGCCAGCGTGGTGGACTATGGCCTATAACCCTTCTCTGAGAGGAGACCTGCGCTCAGTAGTGAGCCGTTGATGGGTTGCTAATGATGATGACTAGAAGGTGCCTATTCCTTCCATAAAAGGCAGGCGTGTTTTGAAACACGCCTATTGCTTTGTTTTGTTACGTTCCCTCAAATATGGCTGAGCGAAGCAATGGCTGGGTCATGCGTCATGCTCGTGAACGGGTTCCACCGGCGGTAATAGGGCTGCTTTATATCTGCCCGTCTTAACATGTGTATTATAATTAGGTATGCTTTTGTGGAACTTCCACTCATTGTGGAAACACTGCATACGTAGCAATAGTATCTATTGAATTGTAAACTTGTTTTGAAGAACAACCGTCGAGTTTCTTGCTGGTTATTCTAGGCAGGAAGGGCATTCCGAACCAGTGGTAGACTCATCAACGATTCAAAAGCACTTGTAAAAAAGTTTATTTGAATAAAAACATTTCTATTCTATTCTATTCTATTCTGAAACGAAGATCCTTTTCGGACGGTTTGGCGGATGGAGGCTAGGCGTAAAAAAGTGTAAGAATTTTCCGTCACGACGCTTGTTGCACTTTGTTCGTTTATTACACACGTTCCATTATAGCTTTGGTGGCGTAGCGGATAAACGAAGTAGTGAAACTATCGGTTCGGGGCGGAGCCGGGGTTCGAATCCTAACTTCAGATTATTAGTTTCTATTTTTTTAATTTATTTAGTTTTATTATTAATTCATGAATTATTATTAAAAGGCACTTTAACACGTACCAAGTGTTCCACGATACTCAAGCATTTTTTATTTTTTATTTTATTCGATGACAAGATAGTCCTTGGTTGCGATCTCACCTGATGGTAAGTGACAATGCAGTCTAAAATGGTAGCGGGCTAACTTGGAAGGGGTATGACAGTGAACATTCAACCCCATACCCCTAATCTATTTCTACACGCCATCGTGCCGGAACGCTATTAAGTCGCTAGGCGGCATCTTTGATGGTAGGGTGGAGACCCAGCCACGGCCAAAGCCTTCCACCAGTCCAGACCAGAGACAATTCAGAAAATATACATTCTCAAATGGACCCCGCCGGGAATCGAACCCGAGACCTCCTAGTTATAAGACCACAGCGCTCACCACTGCGCCATCCAGGGAGGTCGTCAAAAATGTTAGGTGTTATGTTGGAAGATGGGACTCAACTTAGGTGGTACCATAGTATTACCTACTATCTGAAGGGTGGTACAGTCATACCTATAGCACAGACACCATGAAGTTATTACCAAGGTCAGTAAAAGATGTCTCCCCATAGTTGGATAATGCTAATGTGAAGAAGATATTATGGTGTTAGACAAATAGGGAAAGGTGCAAGATGAAAACTAAAATCTACATGAATGTAATAGCTTAAATTATGAATTATAACAAGAATAACAGTTTAAAAACTGTAACTCAAGACATGTATTTAATCAAAGCATATTTGCTTAAGGTTGAAGACAAGGGTCTGCGCCCGCGAAATTCAAATTTAATTTGGTTTTTCGCAATTTGTAAACTAATACGACAAAGTAGACTTATGACATTCTAATTGCGACAATGGCAGTATGATCTTCACAGGTTTATACAAAAAAATTTAACTTGAAAGTGTCCAGTTTAAGAAATTAATCAAATTATCGACTAATTTGTGAGTAACTCACGTCCAACTCAGTATTTTGATTAATTTCATAAACTGGTCACTTTCAAGTAAAGATTTTTATGTAAACCTGTGAAGATGATAATTCCACTGGCGCAATTAGAAGGCCATAAGCCTACTTTGTCGTATAAGTTTACAAATTGCGAAAAACCAAATTAAATTTGAATTTCGCGGGCAGACCCCTTGTCTTCAACCTTAATTTCTAGAGTTACTGAACCGATTTTAAATATTCTTTAACTTAGATCCCATCTACTTTCTGTAATGTTTGGGAAAAAGTTGCTCCCACCATATTTCATGGACACCTTACCAAAGTATTTTATTTACCATCGTTATGTACCTACCTGCATATTGGCGTTGCGTAAAATTTCACTTTTAACTACTTTGAAGTGTCACTAGAGAATATACGGTGTAATGTTGATGTGATTATGATTATATTTTTTTTGTTCATCATAAACAGTTTCGTCGTTGCGGCATACTGAACTATCATAAACCAGAACCAGTGGGAAAGGCTGATAAGACGATTTGTCTAACTTAGCTCTTTTTCTCGGATTTTAAGGTGTGTCACGAACAATGTCTTGATAATTTTTTTCTGGTCTTTATTCATCTATAATATAATAAAACTGTAACAGGTCCAATTCTGTACATTGAAGATATTTTGAAAATTTCTGTTTGAGGGCACTCTATAATCGATACTGAAGCCAAAACAATTTTTTTTTAATTTTTTGTCTGTCTGTCTGTCTGTCTGTATCTTGGCCGCGCATCACGCCGAAACTACTGGACGGATTTAAATGAAACTTGGCACGATTTAAGATAATACTACGAGGTATAATATAGGATACTTTTTATCCCGAAATTCAGCACGGTTCCCTTGGGAGAGGGGCTGAAAGTCCAAATGGGTATTTCGCTGTAATTCATTAAGGCGTATTCCGATTTAATCCATTCTTTTTTTGTTAGAAAGCAGGTTCTTTAGAGATTGTCCTGTAATTATTTCAAGGTCGTCAATTTCGTAGTTCAGAAATTATAGACATCACGATCTTCAGTATAAGGTCCAAAAACCTTGAACCCCGGAATCTACAAGATACTTTGAATGTACGGCTCATCTTAAGCTGGCAAGCGTACTTTATCGTATATAGCCATCGTGGATAGCCCTATTTTGTCAAAGTCAAACTACTCCAAGTCCAAAGGCGTCAGATTTTGCCAAACGATCATTATACCTACATACTACATAGTAGGTATGGATGTAATACATCGTATGGACTTAATGCTACAGTGTTTTCCTATGCAATTTAATATTCTAATCATACTAATATTATAAATGCGAAAGTGTGTTTGTTTGTTGGTTTGTCCTTCAATCACGCCACAACAGAGCCACAGATCGACGTGATTTTTTGCATGGGTACTATAGTTGAGGACATAGGGTACTTTTTATCTCGGAAAATCAAAGTGTTCACGAGGGATTTTAAAAACTAAATCCACGCGGACGAAGTCGCGGGCATCAGCTAGTATTATAATAAGATGAATATAATCATCTAATTGCCGTGTGGTGACGGCAAATCAGAATACAGTTGACACCACCCCTCCTCATCCCGCGGGTGTCGTACGAGGCGACTAAGGGAATATAACGCAGAACGGGCAGCAGCGTCCTCTGTGCTACTACTACCATCTACTGCGATCACCAACCCGTCTGCCCCGCGTGGTGATTATGGGCAAACCCTCCCCTTGGGAGAGGCCTTTAGTCCAGCAGTGGACTGTTATAGGCTATTGATGATGATTGAAGGTAATCATCTAGGTACTCGTACTAACTAGTTGCTGCCTGAAATTACGTCCTTGTGGATTTAGTTTTTAAAATCCCGTGGGAACTCTGATTTTCCGGGGTAAAAAGTAGCCTATATCATTCTCCAGGTCCTCAACTTTAACTATAAAAAAATATGGAGAAATCCATTTGATATTGATTTATCCATTATTCCATGAAATTCATTGATTTGGCTTTTCAGTAGTAGAAGTACCTATTTCAGGATCGTGTAATGGGTCATAAGTTCACAGCTCACAATAATGCGTGCACAAGAGAGAGGTTCTAGCCTCATCATCAGAAACCCATCAACGGCTCACTACTGAGCGCAGGTCTCCTCTCAGAGAAGGGTAGGCCATCGTCCACCATGCTGGCCCAATGAGAATTGGTGCACTCAGGAGTAGGTAGTTAATATTTAAACAGAAGCAGTGATAGCCCAGTGGCTAGGACTGTGGTCTCCTATTCGGGGGGTCGCACGTTCGATCCCGGGTACGCACATCTGACTTTTCGAAGTCAAGTGCGTTTAAGCAATTAAATATCACTTGCTTCAACGGTGAGGGAAAACATCGTGAGGAAACCTGCACACCTAAGACTGAGAGTTCTTCATAATGTTCTCGAAGGTGTGTGAAGACCGCCAATTTGCATTGGGCTAGCGTGGTAGACCTTTATCCACTGCATAGGTTAATAAGGTTTACATATTCAGTGCCTATAACCCTCCTCTGAGGAGACCCGCTCTGTAGTGAGCCGTTGATGGGTTGCTAATGATGAATATTTAAACTTACTGCACAGTTTTTATCTGCTTTAATGTTTTGTAAAGATGGATGCACAGAATACAGAGGAATTAGCTTGTCTCTACCCTTTACATTAATGTATTTGACCTGGACTTAAGGGCAGATTTAAGTGGAGGGTCTAAGGCCTTATTTTCTAGTTCTACACTTTTTTGTAGAATGGGTTTGATGAATACAGAAGAAATGCTCGTCATTGTAGTTTTGCAGATGTCTGATGCGCTGCGAGTGGTTTGTACATCAGCTGTTCCTTGTTGATTGGTTGGCTGATTGGTTGTTTGACTGGTTTGTTGATCGGTCGACTGGCATGTTTGGTACGCTTGCACTTGGGCTCGGTGATGTTCCACTGTTTGTTTAAAAAAATATAATCAGCCGACGTCTTCATCATCATCATCATCATCATCATGATCAACCGATAGACGTCCACAGCTGGACAAACGTCTCCTGCATTGGATCTCCACAACCTTCGGTCTTGCGCCGCCTGAATTCAGCGGCTCCCTGCGACTCGTTTGATGTCGTCGGTCCACTTAGTGTGTGGGGGGGGGGGGGGGGGAAAACTCATTAATTTATGTGTTATGTGTTATACTTAATGAGTTTTACCTTTATATCCACGTATATTTTTCTGCTGTAAGCTGCTGAGGAGTTGGGTACCAGACCAGGCAGACCATTTGATGCTGCATCATCAGCTCAAGGTCACCATGCCTTGGAAATAATCCGAAGTAACAGTACGGTACACCAAATTTCAAATCAATCGAACCAGTCAAAGCTTGTAAGGCCCTTTAATCAAGTAGGGAATGAGCTGATGATCTAAAGCCTGAGCAGATCTTCATAAATTATTTATAGGTAAGATCCACCTCGTTTACATTAGCTTTAAAACAGAAAAAACCGCATCAAAATCAGCCAAATGGGTAGACTGCTACGAGGGAACAGACACACAGATAGACACATACACAAATACACAGATAAACACGTCAATCTTATAGCACCCCGCTTTTTTTACCGGGGGTTAGAAAATATTTCGGTCATAAAAGAAGACTAACTTACAAACACGTCGTATGATCCCTTCGACCCTACGCTCGATGACCGTGCCCACGAGTAGAAACAACACCACCGCCAGAATTATGGGACCGTAGTAGCAGCTCCATTCCAGAAGGACCATAAGTTGGTCACACGATTATACAGTATACACCTGGCTTAGAAATAAATAATTTATTTATTTATTTATTTACTAGCCTTTGACCACAACTGCGTCCGCGCGCGATGGAGTTACATTTTCAAAATCCCGCGGGGATGTACCTCTGTTTTTAACCGGGATAAATATGTCACTCTCAGCAAAATAAACAAACAAACGCACTTTTGTATATATATTTTATAATATTAGTAAGGATGGAATATATAGGGCCGGCTTTACGTCCATGCTGCTTTCGTTTTGTTAAATCTTGTTTTATAGAGATTTTATCCTGATTTGAAAAGAACCACTAATATTTTCGGGATAAAATGCAGCTTAGACCACTAATCTTCTATACCTACCTGCCCAAGAGCGTCGCCAGCCGATGGCCAAGGGGGGGGGGGCAAGTTGATATTATTATGGAGGACGGTAAAAGTATGAATAAATAAAACTTATGCGTTGAGTTAGCAACGAAGCACGAAGCAACGGATCGATGTGATTTGGGGGGTACCAAAATGGCAGTGGTACCTGGATTTCAATGATGAAGTATCTACTAGTACCTATATTTTTCAAATGTCTAGGGGGGCAGCTGCCCCTACCTACCCCCCCTTGGCGACTTGGCGACGACATGTTAAACCTGCCCTGTGAAAATCCTTCAAAATTCGTTCAGCCAGCTAGACAGACAAAACTTATGTGTTTTGAATTGTGATATCGTTCAAATAATAATTATGAGCTCAATAAGTCAGTTAAAAAGCGGCAATGACCTGGTGGTTAAGACCTTTCGGGGGTCTGGGCTTCGATCCCGGGCACGCATCTTTGAATTATGTCGCTTGCTCTAACGGTGAAGGAAAACATCGCGAGGAAACCTGCATTGAGAGTTCTCCACAAAGTTCTCATAGGAGTGAGAGTAGTATAGATACTTACCAGTTCTGCAATGTAAAGGTACCTATTATCCTATTCTAATAAACTTTTTCGTAACTTTCACGGATTTACTTCTGCCATAATATGATTTTTAAATGTTTTCCAAGTTTTGGAAGCATGGCCTATCAGATTCATAATAATATTATGTAGGTACCTTTGGGAGGTACCTTTTTAAATAAAAAGTGTCGATTACAAGGTTACAAGTAGGTACCTAGTTATACTCTTGGATTTTAATTCCGAGTAGTTTATGGTTTTAAATTAGAACCAATACGTTTATGGGTTTCATATTCTTTTCCAAGATAGTCACATTATTTTGTAGTTTAAAGTAAATTATAAGTTGTGCCTTTGGCACATGGAGATGGATGAGAGATGGTGTCAAGAGGTACTATTTAAGCTTCTTGTGTCAAGCTGATTGAGCTGACGAAGTGATAAAACGAGATAAAACTCGTAGTTGTAATTCCTAGTTCCATGGATAAAACCTTATAAAGAACGTGGTTATTGATCGAAGGCTTTGAGTATTATCAAAGATCGAAGGTGTTTTTTATTCTTTCACAGATTAGAATGGATACTACGTATGATTCTTTTCACTTTTGTAATTCTTTTGAATAGGTACCTAATTAAAATTATACTCAGTCACTATGGAGCTGAGAGAGTAGCTGAGTTAGGTAGTCTATATGTATTATCTATAGAACTGCGCATGTTATGTTGTTGGCAGTTGGCATTTTTGCAAATGCGGCTCTTTGTCGCCTTCTTGGTGGCTTTTTTTAAAAATAAATATCGTTAAAGAGAATTTAGTTTCAGAAAGCTCAATAGTCACCTGGCTATTTTTAATAGCAATCATGATTTGCAAAAATATTACAATAAAAAAAAATTAAGTGGCACTCGGGGACTGCCGTGGTAAAGCTATTGCATAGCATTTTTATCAACTTATGCAATTATAATATAGCAATATTTTTGCAATAATTAAAAAACAAACAAACAAGAAAAGCGCACTGTCACTACTTAGCAAGTGAGATTCGAACCTGCGACATCATACACCATACGGTAAAGAAAGCGGCCGCTCGCCCACTGCGCCAAACAGAGTTACTTGTGAATCTCTAAAATGTTGAACGCTTACTGAACGACGGTGTTAGGTTTATTTTCGTTACAGAATTTCTTGATTCGGTCGCCGCGCTCAAACTGTTTGTCCTAATTCAAAGCCCGCGATTAAAGCTATGCAATATAGCTTAATAAGAAGTTAATAATATTATTAAATAAAATCATATTCTTAATTAATTAGATCCAAAATATTCAAGCGTCCCTACAGCCATTTTTATTTTTTTATTCCACGTAGTCGTAATTCCTAGTTCCATGGAATTGAACGTAATCGTAATTCCTAGTTCCATGAATTGAATTGAATTCATTCAACTGTCATGCGTTTGTCAAATGTCAATGTCATTTGCGTTGCGTCATTCATTTCGCTTTGCGTTGGCGTTTTCATTCATCATTCCACTTTAATCTGTGTTCCACTTTCCAGCATTCTCAGAAGTCAGAAAGTCATAACAAACCATACGTAAAAAATTGTTTTTACTTTTGATATAAAACAATTACTTAAACAAACATTATTGAGTTTTCAAGTCTGCAAGTCGTTAAAAACATTAAATTCCTGAGACAACCGAATCTTAATGTTGTTTTGAAAAACCTCCGCTCCAACATTTTCAATACAGTTCGGTAAGTTAGAACCAATAGAACAAGTTTTTATGTTAATTAACATTAATTATCAGCGTTTTAATAGTAATTTTTATGAGAATAGTGAAATTTTATACGCTAGAAAGTGTTTCGATATATGATATAATCGTCGAAAGGTGAAATTACAGATATTATTTAACCTTGCATCCAGCTTAGGTGTTTGAAAGTTGTTAGGAACTTGCATTGCAAGTACAAGTTGTTTAGTTTCTCTATACTTGTCGTCGATAGCGATCGTTTTGTTTTAATATTTAACTACCTAACAATTAAGTATGAGTTTTTTATTTAAATCTGCAGTGTGTTTCTCAGTGGTTTCTGAAAGTATGTATTACAATAATACAATTAATTCTATAACCAGACAGATTCGCCTACAGGTCTGACAGCCTAGTAAATTGTAGTTACTTCGAGACTTCCGCATATTTTAGGTTGTATATTAAGGTCCTGAGACTCCTTATACTTTAACTATGTACATGCCTTTGTAGCTTTGTACATTTATTTTTATATACTTAAAAATTATTTTTGAACGTTATTAATCAACTTTAGTTTTAGACAGGCATAATTTATATTCAAAAATGCACTTTAAGTTTTTATTAAGTTTTAAATATTTATGTTAACTTTACTAACTGTGTAACTGAGTAAACTGTGTAATTATAACTATAATTTCTGTAGATTCTATGCATAAATATTATAACCACTGTGTACACATATTAAGGGTTGTTACCTGGAACCTAAATCTAATGTTATTGTATTACGTTTTATTTGGTTGCAACCTGTTTTGTGTACCTTTTCAATAAATAAATCATGAATAATTCCTTTTTCCCCTCTAAATTAAGCATAGAGATTGTAATTGATACTTTAGGAGAGATCCATTCTTACTTAGTAATATAAACTCTGAGGTTTATCTCTAAATCTGTGTAGCATTTAAGGTTGTTACGTATAATTTCAATCATATCTTGTATTAAAAAACCTGACCAAGTGTGAGTCAACACACAAAGGGTTCTGGACCATCATATTATAAAATTGTTTTGCTGGTTTATTTAACACCAGCTATTATTAAGATTTAGCAAAAACAAAAGTTTATTGTAAGGAGGCACTCTTCAATTTCAAGTATCTACCTATTACTGTTCATGAGATACAGCCTGTTGACAGACGGACGGACGGTCAGGGGGGGCTTATTAATAGTCCCATTGGCACCCTTTGGGTACGGAACCCTAAAATATGGTTGAGCGAAGCAATGGCTGGATCATGCGTCATGCTCGTAAACGGGTTCCACCGGCGGGAATGGGGCTACTTTGTGTCTGCCCGTCTTAACATCAATTGAATTGTAGTTTTTTTTTTAACTTCCCCTCACTGTGGAAATATTATATTTTATTTTAACAAAGTTGCATAGGTTAAATCGGCTTGGCATCCAGCTGCCCACAAGATAGTATAAAAAACTTATAACAATGTAATAGCTTCATAATAATATTGTAAAATGATTATTTTGAAAAGAGCAACTGCTGAGTTTCTTGCCGGCTCTTCTCAGCAGAATCCGCTTTCCGAACTGGTGGTAGATTCATGACTTGTCATAAGAACCACAGGTTGGCCTACGTGAAATAAATAGTTTTGAATTTGAATTTAAAGCCGAACACTTATACCAGTGAATTAACGAACACAAATAAAATAATATAAAGCTCTAGACAAAATTTTAGAATGTGAGGTCTTAAGTGATATTTTATGAAATGATATGTTCATGTTGAGTCACTCAGTGCTTTCACTATCTCCAGGCAATCAACTATTGTGATGGTAATGTCATAATTATGATAAACATAATTAGCATTGTTGTATTGAAAATGTATTTATACAAACAAGCACTGAAGTGGATTAATTTCCGTTAGATACAAACTTAACTATTCATCATTTCATCGTATTTCGTATTTTCAACCTATCATATCTAGAACATTATGGAGAACTCTGCATGTGATATTAAATAGGTTCAATTATAGTATATGCATTATTAACTAAACAGTTGGCAAATAAAATGTTTTTGTGCATTTTTTTGTTACCATATTAGTCCTTAAAAACTACTAGGCCAATTTGAATGGGGTTTTTTTGTTTAAACTGCTCAGAGCTTTTATCAGCTCAGAGATACTTAGACTATATCTTAAGGGTGTCTGAGGGTAACCTTGAGCTGATGCTGCAGCATACATAGTATGTGGGATACCCAACCCCTTCGCACAATACAGCAGATATAGTGTATTTGGGCTCATTAGAATGTTCTCAATGATATCGAGGATTGAGGAAGAGGATCTGATGATGGAAGAGAAAACTGGGTAACGCGATGTTGGGTATATCATACATGCATTCTACAATCTACATGTTGGGGCTGTTTTAAATTTTTTTACACTTGTGTTTCAAGGTTACATGTGCTTATTTCCAGACAGCGTACACAGAAGCTACCCGCGCAGTATGTCCAACCCGGCGCTCACGGCTGAGGCGCAGTTGCGGTACATGCTGCAGTGGTTCGAGGAGTTCAGCGAGCTGCAGCGGGAGGACTTCCTGCCCGTGCTGGCCGCGGCGCGCGCGGGCAAGCCGGACCAGCTGGCTGCCACGCTCGCCGCTATGTCCTGCGACGATAAGCCTGTCAGCCTGTTTCAATGCAGAGTAAGTACTTCAAGGACAATGCTTAAAATATACCCAGGCATGCTATCAAGCCGGACCAGCTGGCTGTCGCGGTCGCACCTATGCCCTGCGATGGTAAGCCTGTCAGCCTGTTTCAATGCAGAGTAAGTACTTCAAGGACAATGCACTAAATACAACCAGGCACGCTAACAAGCCAGACCAGCTGGCTGCCGCGCTCGCCACTAATACCTGCGACGATAGCCTGTCAGCCTGTTTCAATGCAGAGTAAGTACTTCAAGGACAATGCCCAAAATACAACCAGGCACGCTAACAAGCCGGACCTGCTGGCTGCCACGCTCGCCGCTATGTCCTGCGACGATAAGCCTGTCAGCCTGTTTCAATGCAGAGTAAGTACTTCAAGGACAATGCACAAAATACAACCAGGCATGTTAACAAGCCAGACCAGCTGGCTGTCGCGATCGCAGCTATGTCCTGCGACGATAAGCCTGTCAGCCTGTTTCAATGCAGAGTAAGTACTTCAAGGACAATGCACAAAATACAACCAGGCATGTTAACAAGCCAGACCAGCTGGCTGTCGCGATCGCAGCTATGTCCTGCGACGATAAGCCTGTCAGCCTGTTTCAATGCAGAGTAAGTACTTCAAGGACAATGCACAAAATACAACCAGGCTTGTTAACAAGCCAGACCAGCTGGCTGTCGCGATCGCAGCTATGTCCTGCGACGATAAGCCTGTCAGCCTGTTTCAATGCAGAGTAAGTGCTTCAAGGACAATGCTCAAAATATACTGAGGCACGCTGGCAAGTCGATCCAGCTGGCTGTTGCGCTCGCTGCTCGACGATAAGCCTGTATCATGATATCAGCCTGTTTCATTGCAGGGTAAGTACAATCTAAAAATACAAGCGTCTTCATACTTCTTGCTAGGTTGGTCTCCACACATAAAACGCGATGGTCTGTTGTGTGTGATGCACCATTTCTTCCAATGTCACTCCAACCATCCCAGCTAACTCCAGAGGCCTAGCAAGTCGCCCACATTTCCAAGGACTTCTGGAAATACGCTGTCTTGGTGGTGGTGGTTTAATATCTTGGTGTAAGAAGTTGAAGGCTGAGTGCGAATGACACAGATGGATGGAGGAAACTTCAGGAGCAGCCTTGAGCCGACGAGGGGATGGAGCGCTACTGATGATGATGAAGTACAATCTACTTTTCCTTAGGCTCCATTCACATTGGCGAAGAGTCGAAGCGCGCTTCGCTTGCGACATGTATTTACACTATTGTGTAAATACATGTCGCAAGTTATAGTATATTGAACTCCATCTTGATTTAGTAACTAATTGTGACAACAACAATCATATTTACGAACACCAGCTCACTGATTTGCCTGCATGGTAATAATAACATTTAAAAAAATCTTTTTTTAAGTGCGCCGGTTTCGGACTAGAGCATGAGGTGAAAATTACAATGCTTAGACTGGGTTTCACGGCGCGGTTCGCACCCGCGCCCGCAGCGGTTGCGGTACCGCTAGTACTGCGCCCGCCGCGGGCGCAAACCGCGCTGTGGAAATTGAAACTTCATGTTTCATAGAATAGAATAGAATAGAAATATTTTTTATTCAAATAAACTTTTTACAAGTGCTTTTGAATCGTCTGGCTCTACCACTGGTTCGGAATGCCCTTCCTGCCGAGAAGAACCAGCAAGAAACTCGGCGGTTGCTCTTTTCAAAACAAATTTACAATACAGTAAATACTATGCTATATAAGCAGTGTTTCCACAATGAGGGAAGTTCCAAAAATGCATACCGACTAACTTCTATCTTAAGATGGGCAGACATAAAGTAGCCTCTTTCCCGCCGGTAGCACCCGTTCACGAGCATGACGCATGACCCAGCCATTGCTTCGCTCAACCATATTTGAGGGACCGTAACAACCCGCATCACACGACACCACCACAGAAATGTTTAAACAGTGTGTGACTTACTTATGCATACAAATCTGCATTCTACGGAGGCCGCGGGCCCGCAACCGCTGCGGGCGCGGGCCGCGAACCGCGCCGTAGAAACCCAGTCTTACTTAAACCTTTTTCAGATTCAAATAGCTTACTCTTTATTGCTTTTACTTTCAGATCAAACTATTCAACGAATGGTTCCCCACATGGGCCGAGGAAGAGAGAGACAGACTAGTAACAGCTGTAACTGAAATGGACTCGGATTTCGGCACAAAGTTACAGGACGCGCTCTCTAATCCCGCAGTAGTGAACGGCGACGCGGACAGTTTCAAGTTAGAGCACGTAACTAATGAGGACGTGCTCGTTACTGAGGAGGAAACGATACAAGAGGCCAGAGCGGCGTCGCAGGAGAATGTGAGCGTGGAGATCGCGGCTGCTTCTTAAATCGCACAAATGTCAAATATTACTTCAAGTTTGAGTAAGCAAAACTGGTTCACTTCATTTTTACAAGCTTTTATTTAACTTGCAATGTATGTAAGTAAGTATGTATGCACTAGCTGATGCCCGCGACTTCGTCCGCGTGGATTTACTTTTTAAAATCCCTCGGGAACTCTGATTTTCCAGGATAAAAGTAGTCTATGTCACTCTCAAGGTCCTCAACTATACCCATCCAAAAAATTATGTCTATCCATGGCTCTGTTGCGGCGTGATTGAAGGACAAACCAACAAACAAACACACTTTCGCATTTATAATAGAATAGAATAGAATAGAATAGAAATGTTTTTTATTCAAATAAACTTTTTTACAAGTGCTTATGAATCGTCGATGAGTCTACCACTGGTTCGGAATGCCGTTCCTGCCGAGAAGAACCAGCAAGAAACTCGGCAGTTGCTCTTTTCAAAATAAGTTTACATTCAATAGAATAGTTATACAGTTAAATTACCACCTACTGTCTCATGAATCGCTGGAACGAATTATGTCCACGCTTTTTTATCATCTAAATAGTCTAATATTAGTATGATGTATGTATGTATGCATGTATGTAGGTATGTTTAGGTCAAATCTTGCAAGATAAATTAGAACCACATCCTGGTTTCCGATTTTGCATGTAAAGCTAAAATTTTGCATGTATATGTAAATCGGATGACAATGCAATATTATTGTGACATGGAGCTGATCTGATCATAGAGTTGGAAGATGGCTATCGGAACTCTGTATTAAAATGACGTAACTCTATCGAGTCTGGGCCCATTTGATTCGTCTTGAGAAGTACTCTGGTCCTAGCTGATATCCAAGGTCTGATGATGTAGCCAGCTAGTAAGAGCTTGTTTTTTAAACAAAAAAATATATTTTTCAATTTACACTTGTTATTCCACTTATGATGTCGTTTAGATGCCATGTTTTTAAAATTGGCTGCTAAACTCTATTTTAATTAAGCTATCATAGAATAAATAATTGCTTATTCCAATGAACAAGTTTTGCTTACGCAATAAGTTTTATTCGAGGCACTAAGGACCGGTACACATTCCGGTATTCGGTGTTATTTCCAAAGAGATACTGTTGTACTGTCTGTATTCATCTGTCATTATCTAAAGTGCCAAACTTGGTATATCCAGTTTTTATCTGTGACTAATGTATGGCTTTGAGTATTTAAAGTCGTTTACGTTATGTACATACTATATTAATGTTCGTTTTCATAATTATTTGTATTGATAAGCGGCTTACTCTAGCAAGTAGGGTTTCAAAATTCGTTAACTAAAGGACAATGCAACCTTTAGTATGGACTTGTGGCATCATTATTTTTTCTTTTACCAGAAATGAAACTTAGGTCGTAATTAGATAACTATCTAAGAAACCCATAATAGGAAAAATTAAGTCTCTAAGCTGTAACCTACGAGAGATATGAGGGTTGCTCTTTTATACGAATATCATATAACTACGACCTTATGTTACTTACTTTAAGGTCGTCATTGTATGAAATATCAGCATAATATTGAAAAAAATTACAAAAAAAATCACTGAAAACACACATACACACAATTGAAAGCGTTAATCTCTTTATTTCTCTTTCTCCTTCCCCCTCAAGCTGCTACATGACGCTGCGCCTAATAAAAGCAAAAGAGCAATCGTCATATCTCCGTCGGTTACAGCTTAGACTTCTCTTCTTCTATGGAATTCTTAAATAATACACTATTTATGACCTGAGTTTCGTTATTGGCGGAAACAAAAAACTATGACGCCAAAAGGTTGCATTGTCCTTTTTGGATCCTACTTCTGATGTTGATCCAATAAATTAGTTTGCACAATGCTCTCAATTTGGCACAAATGTGTCTTAACTCTGCATTTAAAGTACCTACGCCTCTGTATAAATCTCCAATATTAAGTTTTGGTATCAATTTACCTAGAGTCTTGTGTATGTACTTTAAGTGCCGCATAATGTGTACCGGCCCTAATATTTTATAAGTAATATTATTACTATTTATTTTATACTTTATAGTTAAAATATTTTACATACAAATCTTGGGGCCTATTTGCCTATGTTTTTCACAATCTTCGTAACGTTTACTACATAATAGATATATAGATGTATGTATTTATATTGGTACATAATGTACCTGATTTAGATCTTATTAACTAAATATGAATATTAAATATTAATTTAAGGCAGATTTTTATGGTAATGGTATGGTAATTTCAAACAGTTGACTTAATGACTGGTTTGCATTACTCCAGTAATATTTAATGCCAATGATCTTAAACTGCACCTGTAATGAAACAGCTGTGTTATTGTCTGAAGATGATTGCTGCAGTGTGTCGATTGCAATCGCTTCTGATTGGCCGATGCTCACTCGCTATTGGCTAAAATGCATTGTTGTAGAAAGAACGCGATAAATTCAGCCAATCATCACATTGGGTATTTGACTTATATTTTTTTATTTATTTAAAATAACGTTCTTAAATATTAAAACACAATGTCATTTCTCTTTTTTAAATATCTTTATTTATTGTCTCGAAATTATAAGCTGTTTTACTGTGACTGTATCTGTCCCTTTCTAAAATGAAATTTTCTATGGAGCTGCTGAATTGTAACATCACAGTTCACCACTCTCTGTCTAACAGGAAACTTTAAAGCTCTATAACTTATTTGTTTTTGGACCGATTTATTTTCTGTTTTTACAAATGTTATTCCTACATGTTACATTTTCGATTATAATTAATAATGAATATCAACATTTTGACAGCAGTCAAATACCCAATTGAGGCTGTAGCAATAACTGATGCAGCTTTTACAAATTGGCCTGCTGGTACCAGAACGTATAGTGTTTGTATTTCGGTAAAGTAACACCATCAAAATAAATTACATGGACAATATTCGTTAGCTCAAAAAAGAGTTAAAACTTACCAACTGATCAAACAGTAACAGTACTGTCGACTGGAATAATGTGAACGTGGCATTACATTGATTGATTTTAATTTTCATAAGTAAATGGGTTAGGTTTAAGATATTTTCTTTGAATAACATTCCACATTGATGTCATTCCATATTTTACACAAAATGTATCTGATAGGACTTGAATCTCGTTTTATATAAAACTATATATACATGTATAAGTTTAACGTTCCATTATATTTACCTCTTGATCAGAACTATTCATATGACAATTTATTATTATGATTAGAAATATATATGAAATATTAAGCTCTTAATAAGTACCTATATTATCCAAACTAGGGGAACCAGCGTAGTTATTGGCCCCTATATAGTTATTGGCCATTTCTACTTTTTTATTGAAAAACTAGTAAACCTCGTTTTTAAATGGTAAAAGAGGATGGGCAAGAGTGGACCCAGACACAAAATTAATTGTATTTATTATTGAAGTATGTCGGTATTTGTTGCTCTTAAGGTGGAATACACGGGCCTGCCCGCGAAATTCAAATTTAATTTGGTTTTTCCCATTTTGTAAACTAATACGACAAACTAGGCCAATGGCATTCTAATTGCGCCAGTAGAATTATCATCTTCACAGGTTTACATAAAAATCTTTACTTGAAAGTGACCAGTTTAAGAAATTAATCAAAATACCGAGTTGGACGTGAGTTACTCACAAATTAGTCAGTATTTTGATTAATTTCTTAAACTGGTCACTTTCAAGTAAAGATTTTTATGTAAACCGGTGAAGGTAATAATTCTACTGGCGCAATTAGAATGCCATTAGCCTAGTTTGTCGTATTAGTTTACAAATTGCGAAAAACCAAATTAAATTTGAATTTCGCGGGCAGACCCGTATAATCATCCTTAAGGAATAGTTGAATAAATCCTAAGACACATAATTCATTTGGAGAAAAAAGATATTCGACCCTTAGATTAATAGTTTACAGTAATTATTAATGAATTAATAGTTGGGAAAAATCAGTTCTTCTAACTAACATAATATCTTTTTTCTACAACTTATGAATTATTTCGGCTTTTGTTGTCATAATGGAGTCATTAGGGCAACAAAAGCCGACATAGTTCTAGATAATGCTGCAGTCAATTAGTTTTTGGGTAGGGGGCTCATAAAAAAATATCCATTATCCTTTAAAAATATATTAGAATAGAATAGAATAGAAATGTTTTTTATTCAAATAAACTTTTACAAGTACTTTTAAATCGTCAATGAGTCTACCACTGGTTCGGAATGCCGTTCCTGCCGAGAAGAACCAGCAAGAAACTCGGCAGTTGCTCTTTTCAAAATACTTTTACAATATACTTAACAGATATTCTATGTATGCAGAGTTTCCACAATGAGGGAAAGGTCCACAAAAGCATACGTAATTATTTCTAATTATAATTCAACACATGTCAAGACGGGCAGACAGAAAGTAGCCCCATTGCCGCTGGTGGCACCCGTTCACGAGCATGACGCATGACCCAGCCATTGCTTCGCTCAACCATATTTTAGGGAACGCAACAACCCGCATCACACGACACCACCGCAGAAATGTTAAAGAGAGTGTGACATACACACATCAAAAGTGTCTAGGGATCAAGCACTTTTATGCGGATTTCTTGAGATTGAGATGTGGCTTTGTAATAAATTTATGATTTTATAAATTTATATGGATCCTTTTTGGTGCATTTCATAATTTGAATCAGGAACTGTCAATCAAATTCGAGTAAAAGATGAAAATCAGCTGTCAATATTTTCCCTATAAAAACATACAACGCATTGAAGACATTATTAGTGCTACTGTTTCCCTACTACTGATTAAAACCAACGTTATTATGAAGCGGCGACGTCATTTAAGCAGGGCAGAAATGCTCAGAGCCGTGGGAATGATAGAAGCTGGTTCCCGGCAACGTACTGTGGCTTTAGCTCTGAATACAAGTCAGAGTGTTATCAGTCGACTTTGGACACGTTACCGAAGCACTGGTACCGTGGCTGAGCGCCATGGAGGACGGTATCGCTGCACCACACGGAGACAAGACCGATACATTCAAATCTTAACTCGAAGAGCTCCAACAATAACCGCCATGATGTTAGCCGTGAGGCTTCATCACTCTTCAGGGAACTTAATTAGCGACCAAACAGTCAGAAACCGCTTGCATGAAGTGAACCTTCATTCCCGAAGACCGCTACGGGTACCACCTATAGCAATGCACAATCGTAGGATTCGATATCAATGGGCTCTTGAACACAGAAATTGGGCAGAAGAACAATGGCGTTTCGTGTGCTTTTCTGATGAGTCTCGTTTTGGTATGAGACCGGATACAAGACGTATACGACACTGGAGAACCCCTGGACGCCAATAGCGATTAAAATCCTGCCAGGAAGTCCATCCTTATAGTGGTGGAACCATCATGGTATGGGCGGGTATTTGGATCGGCGGAAGAACTGAGTTGATTTGGATCAGAGGCAACCTCAACGCTCAAATTTATGCTGAGACGATTGTATCAGACGTCATCGTTCCTCTACAAGTGCAAATCGGTCCCTTATTTCAGTTAATGCATGATAATGCACGACCGCACACCGCAAGAGTTGTAAGACAGACTCTCGCCGCAGCTAACATCAATGTCCTGCCCTGGCCTGCTCAGTCGCCAGACTTGAACCCGATTGAGCATGCATGGGATATGCTACAGAGAAGAGCTCTGCCGAATATGGAGGGTATCCAGTGGCAAGAAGACCTTTTTTTGTTGTTGCAACGAACATGGGCGGCCATTCCACAGCGTGATTTGGATGAACTCATTTTGAGTATGCCAAACCGATGTTCTTGTGTTGTTAGTGTTCGCGGTAGAAACACGGATTATTAATTGTTTAAGTTACCCAATAACATTTTAAAGAAAACTGTTATTTCAGTCTTTTTTTCGAACTTTAATGTTAGTGGTTCAAATGTCAAAAATCCCTTTATTAGGAAAATGGCAAATTTCTTTATTAATGCAAAGGTGACTTGGTTTATCGTTACTGTGACAAACGAAAACACTTTATTTGATGAATCCTTAAAGAAAATTTTAATTAATATCAATCAGGAGAAAAGTTATTGCAAAAATATATGTTGATCCCTAGACACTTTTGATGTGTGTACTTAGGCTACCCATCTTAAGGCATCGAATTGAAACTAATATTCAAATCAAATACTCATTTTAAAATATGACTTGTACACAAATAAAGTGGAAACTCTGAATAGAATAGAATTATTTTGATATACAATTATACAGTTAATCATTACCTACTGTCTCATGAATCGCCGGAACGAATTACATCCACGCTTTTTTGTCATTTATATAGTCTTCAATCGTATAATATGCTTTTTTCATGAGCGTAGTTTTAATCGATTTCTTAAACTTGTGTAAAGGCAAGTCCAAGATCGACTGTGGAATTTTATTATAGAACGTCACGCCCATTCCCACAAATGTCTTTCGGACCCTCTTGAGGCGCAGTCGAGGAATCACGAGCCTATTTGGATCTCTAACCTGCCTATCTCGTAATTCACCCTTTTTTTTGTAATTCACAATGTTTTGTCTGACAAATATTATATTGTTATAAATATATTGTGAAGCTACTGTAAGAATGCCTATTTCTTTAAATTTTTCTCGAAGCGAATCCCGCGGCTTTAAATTATAGATTGCGCGAATCGCCCTCTTCTGCAATACAAAAATTTTTCCAATATCGGCCGCTTTACTCCATACTAAGATTCCGTATGACATAATACTATGGAAATAATATTATGCAAAATAAACAATTTTTGCAGTTTCTATGTCAGTTATCTGTCGAATCTTCCTAACAGCGTAAGCAGCAGAGCTGAGCTTGCCAGCAAGTACTGCTATATGGGTGCCCCATTGCAGCTTTGAGTCCAGGGTTAATCCCAAGAACACTGCGGAGTCCTCTGATTAATGGCTGCACTGTTAGGGAGAGGGTACACTGGTTACTTTTAGCGGCAGCGGTCGGCGCTTTTATGGTTTTGAGTCGCGAAGCCGCGTCCGAACGATAACGTGGGCACAACACGTGGGCATCAAACGCCAGTCGCAGCGATCGAGTTGCGTTTTTAGGGTTCCGTACCCAAAGGGTGCCAACGGAACCCTATTACTAAGCCTCCGCTGTCCGTCCGTCCGTCTGTCAGCGGGCTGTATCTCGTAAACCGTAATAGATAGACAGTTGAAGAATTCACATATTTTGTATTTCTATTGCCGCTATAACAACAAATAATAAAAATTAAATTAAATTAAAAAAATTAAACTAAAATATTTCCATTCGTACATGGAAATATTTTAATTCCAATTTTTTTAACGGAACCCTAAAAGAGCGAGGCCCGACTCGCACTTGGCCGATTTTTTAGCATCGGCGTTTCTCGATTTTAAAACGTTAAACTTCGCTACTTTTCGCATCGTATGGAACGCTTTTGAGTTGCGACGACGTGATGCAGTCGCAAGCGCCGATCGCTGCTGCTAAAAGTCGCCAGTCTGCGCTCTCCCTTAGACTCTTAGGCGACGTTTTCGCATAGGCGTGGCGTTGCGCGGCGCGTGCGGCGTCGAGTCGCGTGAGCGGTCGCGCGATATGGCCAAGGTATGAGGGCGAGCGAGAGCGAGCGAGCGACGCGCCGCGCGACGCGCAACGCCACGCCTATGCGAAAACGTCGCCTTAGGAATTTTCGACAAATATCCGCTAACTAGAAAAGATACCTAACTAATTAGGTATGTGGCCAATAACTGTGATATTTCAGTTTTTGTGTCGATTTAATTTAAATTATATAAAAAACTAGCTGATGCCCGCGACTTCGTCCGCGTGGATTTAGTTTTTAAAGTCCCTCGGGAACTCCTTGATTTTCCGGGATAAAAAGTAGCCTAGATGTTGACCCGAGTAATAAGCTACCACGGTATAAAATTTTGTAGAAATCTGTGCGGTAGTTTTTACGTGAAAGAAGGACAAACAAACAGACAAACAGACAAAAATTAAATAAAAATCTGTTTTGGGCTCAGTATCGATAGTAAAGCATCCCCCAATTAAAATTTTCAAAATATATTAAATGTACCTACAGAAATCTTCCAGTTACAGTTTTATTATATGTATAGATCGAACACATTAATTACCTATTTGACGTTTTCTTGTGTGACCACAGTGGTGGTCCGTGACGTGATGTGTTAGATAGATGATGATTGAGGACCAAGGAGGTGGATCTGCCCCCCAATTGACTAAAAGTTGCCAATCAAAATCTTATTCATTTCATGGCATTAGCGTCAAAGTAAAACAAACCATAACAGCATTAAATTAGAGCTCAATTTCGTGTATGCATTCTCATACGTTTAGGTATGTACGATACGCTCCATAACGCTCCATGTTAAAATCGGTTGTATTGAATTTGTGACTTTAAATCAATACAGTCAAGGAATATTTTACTTTGACGCTAATGCCCTGAAATGAATAAGATTTTGATCGGCAATTTTTACACAATCGTACCTCTGATGATGGAGCAGTAAAACTGGGTAACAGGATGTAAGGTATATCGCATGTCGGGGGTGTTTTAAATTTTCAATTCGAGTACACTTTGTTTAGTAGCAAATCTATCTGAAACCTGTTCCTTGTGCCTGTTCTAAAGAACCTTGGAAGGATTTCATAATTTTGTTGTCATAGAATATACCTACATATTATATTATTAAAGTTATATTAAGACTAAGTATCCTGCTAGTTTTATTTTCAACCTATTTTCAAATATATAATACTAGCTGATGCCCGCGACTTCGTCCGCGTGGATTCAGTTTTTAAAATCCCGAGGGTACTCTTTGATTTTCCGGGATGCTTTACACTCTACAGGTTCTCAACTATACCTATCCAAAAAAATCACGTCAATCCGTAGGTTTTTTGCAGCGTGGTTGACGGACAAACCAACATAGACAAAATTACGTTTAGCTGTCATTTACGTTTTGTTATTCCACTGTCATTTGCGTTTTGTTATTCCATGTCAGATGCGTTTTTGTTATACCACGTTTTATAGTGACTTGACGGATACGCGGTCGAACGGGATAAAAAGTATCCTATGTCCGTCTCCTGGTTCTAAGCTACCTCTCCACCAATTTTCAGCCAAATCGGTTCATCCGTTCTTGAGTTATAAATAGTGTAACTAACACCACTTTCTTTTATATATATATAGATATAGATATAGAATACACATGTACACATGTATTCTATAGTACGTAATAGCACACACACACACACTTCACTTGCGTACTACTCTGTCCGTGGCTTACACACGCACAGAACACTATTACTCCTAGTACACACGACTGAGTCCCCCCCACCTCGTGGTGCCCGTATTTATATATCAATAGGGTAATATCAATAGGGTGTTTTAAGAGAAGGGTTATAGGCCATAATCCACCACGCTGTTGATGGGTTGCTGATGATGATGATGGGTGTTTTTCCACGAATCCATATGCTTGGGTTTTTAAAAACTAAATCCACGCGGACGAAGTCGCGGGCATCAGCTAGTATTATTCTAAATGACGTGCACAAGGTAAGGAAGAGATCTCTTCCAAAAGCCCAGAAGATTTTTGTGTCTTAAGATTGCTAGGTCACCCGGGGTCATATGGTTAGTCTTGGATATTTATGTTGTCAATTATAGTGTCTGTACTTAGTTGTTTTTAGCACTTTAGTGTTAAATTTTTGTTTTTATCTTACTAAATAATATCATAGTACAAACAGAATAGTAGGCTAACTTCATACAAAGTGGCCGCTGCCGGTTTGAATGTATGCGTGAGCAGCGGGCGCCGTGTACGCACGGAAGTTTCACGCACACATTCGCAAAATCTCAACCGGCTCAATCGGCCGGCAGTACGGGCCGCGCGGCGCGCCACAGAGTGCTTTTGTATATATATCGCGCCGCTGTGCTAATCGCGCGCAATTGCGTATTACGTCGCACGCTCGCTCTTTTTTGTTTGTTTAATTTTTCAATAAAAGTAGTAACCTACCTATTAATAATCGCGGGCATCAGCTAGTCAAAAATAAAAGTGACAACCCTAGGCGTCAACGCAAGAGTAGGTAATTAACTCGCCGATCGGCCTTAGTTAGCCTACTATTCTGTTTGTACTACGATAATATTATGCTCCCGGGAAAAAAACTTAATATTCCCCGTAGGTATTCCAAAAATGCATGAATCACTTCGCTTGAATTATGGTACCTACCTACATATCCAAAACATATAACATAGATGTGTAAGTAGATAATTACAATATGAATGCAAATAATAATAGGTATTTACCGCTTTACGGAAGAAATACAGGGAACCGCGTCGCAACTCTCAACACGCCACCTGTTTTTCTGTTACCAAAGATGTTCTAAGTACGTACAATTTACGGGTTGGTGTACATCTCGACCGAAATAAACTCGTCTGAATGGCCGAATTGACCTCGTGCAATTTTATTAATTTTTTGATGGTCAACTCGACCGACAGCAAAATACTGAGGTGTTGATGTACAGTCAAATACAAAATACTTACAAAAAGTGTTTTACGAATCTAATACTTACCTATTTTTTTTAACGACAACTAGGAATAAAATCAATAATATTATTTTTATACATTAATATTATATTGTTAATATCAAATTCATTCGCCTGACCCCATCGCTTGCCTGACTACTTCTGGGTCTTCTGACTTCTCGCGAATGAGGAGGGCCACCACACTGGTCAAGTCAAAGTTGCCTGAATAAGAAATATACTGTTTGAGGTCAGAATAAACACGTTTCAACTGACCCAGAACCGTTTGTTTCAATAGTCCCCACACCCTTGATTTGAATATTTTTTCAAACAGCAATAAGACGAGTTATAGGTAAATCTATATATCTATATATTATTCTGATCACAATACCTACACTTGACTAGGATAGCAATAGTGCATAGCAATAGTGATTGTAAACTACTCTGCAGAAGGTTGAATACTTTTGGTCTTTGTAGCAATACGTAAAGCAACTAACTACGCTTAGAAATGTATGTTAGAATAACGCTGAAATGCCTAATAGCCAGATTCTGACACAAAAGGCAGTCCTTTTCTACCTTAGAACCCACTTCTTACATAAACAGCTATCAAGTCATTCAATTTGTTTCATTTGACTCTTGATTCATTTGACCCCAAGCTCTCCTTACTATGAGGTGCTTTAGCTAAGTAAGTTTTGCATTTTTGCAAATTGCAACTTTGCAGGGGAGTCTTAAGAATTGAGGATTGGTTGATAGGACTATGATTTAGGGGAGTTCACAGCAGTTTAATTAATGGCGTTGTAAAATATGGACATGTGGAATTTTTCCCTAATTTTTTATAACTATTTATAACTTATAAAAAATTAGGGAAAGGTTCCACATGTAGAAATTGTTTAAAATAAAATTGAAAATGGAAAATTCGGTCTGTCGAGCTGGGATTCGATCTATCGACTTTGAACTGTTAGGCGACTGCCGGAGCCACTAGGCTACGGAGACTCAATGTTGTACCGCGAAAATAATGAACACAATGTAATCGAAAGGAACTACGTTCCATCCGGGTGTCCCTTGACACCTCTCAAGTTTTTTTTAAACTTTTTCACACCAAGCTTTTAATCACGCAGGCTTATCGGGCTAATTATACCTATAGTGTACGTAGTGGTATTTGTATTTTGTTCTGGGTTTTTTGGTTGGCATGATAACCTTTCATTACTATAATAATATTATTTATTAACCCCGTTACATACTTATCAGTTATAAGAAACTCTTCGTATGGGGCAGTCTTCTTTCCCTCTGTACTAAACTAATATAATCCGGGCTCGTGTGAATACGCTATGAAATAATGGATTCTTTGTGCAGAAGTGTTTTGTTTAAATTTACTATTGTATGTTTCCTTGTAGTGTTGTCAACAAATGCCCAAAAAGGTGAGTACCTACTTAAAGGGTTGTCACTCTCTAATAAATAATAGAAATAGGTCAAATAGGTTAGGCCTCAGAACAATAAACATGGTTTGGTCTTTGAGTATATAACCAACACAAAGGGTTCGGTAGATAGTTTGATCAGCAATAAAAAAATAAAAAAAAAAATTTTGGTCAGCAAAAAAAACCAAACATTTATGTATGGGACTACAATATTATTACAAATGGCAAATGGGAAAGTGTGTTCATTTTTAGGGTTCCGTACCAAAATGGTAAAAATGAAACCCTTATGGTGAGACTTTCTCCGTCCGTCCGTCCATCCGTCCGACCGTCTGTCACAGTCGATTATTTTATATCGACATGAAATTTGGAATAATTGTACAAAATAGTGACCCAACATCATTGGAATAAAAAAAATCAAAAATCATTTTTAGTTTAATTAAAAAATGGGGAAAACCGGGGGTTTGAAATTTCAAAGTAAGATAACTATACCGAGTGGGGTATCTTATAAAAGGGCTTTACCTGTACATTTTAAAACAGATGTTTATTTATATTTTACAGGAAAAATAAAACCAACGCTCTAACTAGCATAGTTTTTTTGATAGATAAACAAGAAACCTCTACAAAGTTAACGATTAATACAAAAAGAAATATATATCTGAATAAGCAAATTAATGTAATATTATCGTTATACTTGAATACTTTTATACTTCTGGAGTACCTACGGAAGCTTCGGTGCGCGAGTTCGACTCGCACTTGGCCGGTTTTTGGTTTGCTTCCACTCCACAGGAACAAAGTCGCGGGCAAAAGCTAGTAATGAAATGAAATGAATGAAATGAAATGAAAATGAAATGAAATGTATTTATTTGCAAGAAACATTGTACGTAATAGATGTTAACATAATATTCAATATCCAGTAGGTATGTTTCGTCAGTTGACATGCAAAATATAATTATTTTTTATACTTTAGTTTTATACAGTTCTGGTAATTTTTATTAGGCTCAAGTACACATAATAAACTAGCGGCACGTTATGATGGCCGGTTTGACACATTACAATAGTGATGTGGAATGTCAATTTATTCTCGAACAAAAAACAATTAAGTTTTGTTTTTGTACCTGATTAAATAGGTTTAATAAAACAAAAATGTATATGTTTTTTTAATTTATTTGAACGAACTGAATATTTGAATGAAAATGAATATACATACTTTATATGCACACAAGAAACATATGAATACAAAAGATACCAAAAAAGGTGCCACAAAAGGCCATAATTAATCAGATTCGTCCATACTACTATTTTCACTGTCGTCACTGCTATCATCACCTACATTAATAATTATATGTTCGTTTTATATAATATTATCTATTTTCACATCTCTTTCATAATCTTCCCTTATTAATTTAACAGTTCTATTCACAACCTTTTCCCAGTCTCCTTTAGTCACATGTTCACAAGCTTCTTCTAATAATTTTAGCATTTTTTTTGTGGTAAATGGGGGTTCTGTATTGTGTCTTGCAGCATATCCCTTAATTTGAGCCCACACCAACTCAATCGCATTATACTCACAATGGTAAGGCGGTAACCGTATAACTCTGTGCCCATGTTCTAATGCTATTTCGTCAATGACGTATCGGATCTTGGTTGGTTTGTTTTCTTTTAAAAGACGTACTAATTCCGCTTTTAACATATTCATGTTTGCATCTATGCCATTTTTACGAAGCCATGCGACGATATCAGCTTTCTTTTGGGATTGGGCAGGTGGCTTGTCAATTTGCATCGAGTGGTATGGGGCGTTGTCCATAATTATAATAGATGGTTCAGGGAGGCTACACAACATTTAGGTAAACCATTCAGTAAACTTTTCTCCATTCATGTCTTCATGATAGTCTCCAGTGGTTTTTGACGCAAAAGCCATGAGAGAACCTTCGACAAACCCGTTGATGGTTCCGGCGTGACAAATTATAAGTCGCGATCCTTTTCCTACAGGAACTTTGGAAGTAGATGCTGCTGTGTCATCGTTCCAAGAACGGCCTACAGTATGGTTAGCATTAAGCCATGTTTCATCCAAGAACACAACATTTTGCCAATTTTTGATTTCTTTCACTTGCCGTAAAAAAGTATACCTTGCCATCGCTATATCAAATCTTTCCATCAATATTTTGCGTTTGTTACATTTTTTGTATCGAAATCCAATGGTCTTCAAAATCTTCGTTAAAGAACTTTCCCCACCGAAGAATAATCCAGCTTCCTTCAGTGAATGCACCAACTTTTTTCTTGTTGGATACTCCTTCTGTAAATAGTAGCCGTAAACATGTCTTCGGATAGCATCGGCATCAAAGCTATCGATGCCTACGACTGGTTTTGCTCGTTTTCTCTTTTTTGGTGTGTGAAGTTTATTTTCTTCTGTGCCAGTCTCGCCATATTTTTTTTAGTTATCCGTCTAACAGTTCGTTGTCCAATATTAAGCGCATCAGCTACGCGTTCAACCACTGACGTTATAGGTAAAATTGGCCCTCCATTTTGAGCTTCACGATCGAAATAGTTACGAAGGCGTATTACGAACTCACGTGTCTGACTATTTAGAACAGTTCTCTGCGTACGTTCGGTCATATCGACGAAATCCACAACAAAGGGCTTGAACAGAGTCCAAATTAACGAGCAAGGGTCAACAGTAATGCAGTATCAATATTTGAAATCCAAAGCCAGGTCAAAACTATATCACAATCGCATTGCACTGACAGTTTATACTTTTCGAAGCAACGTCAATTCGAAACTGCTTTGTTTTGCATTGAGCATTGACGCGAGTTTGCCGGAGGTAGTAGTTGTGCTAGCCAGCGATCCTATGTGACGATCGTATTAGATTCCATTTTTAAAAATTTTCAATTTAGAAAACCAAATGCCGAGTTGTGGTATATATCATATAAAAATAAAATTTTTACCTTTTGTATGAAACAGCTGATATTTTTTTGCGATTTCAGAGGTTTGTCCACATAGTGAAAATTGTTCATATTCACAAGTACATTCACCCCTTAAATGGTGCAAACTGATTTTTCTACACTTGTATACATTTTAGAAATCAATTTAATAAATAAATTTTGAGTCCTAAACCTAAAACTACATTCGATAAAATTTATGAATCTCTGCACATCACTATCGTCAATAAAGTAATACAATTATTTCCTTCAAAGTCGTTATCAATTAATACGGAACTTCATGAGCGGACAAACGTCAAACCGGCCATCATAGCGTGCCGCTAATATAGTCATACATAGAAAATAAATAAAAATGAATGTTGGTAAGCGCATAACTGAAGAATGGATGGACCTATTTGGTTAATTTATTTTTTTGTATGTTCCTTAAGGTCCACGGAAGGTTTAAAAAAAAAAAAAACAAACAAAAAAAAATTAATATTTTTAAAAGCTAAATCCACGGGAACGAAGTCGCGTGAATCAGCTAGTAGAAAATAAAATTAGATTTCTTATTACCTACCATTAGCTTAGTTTATAGTACCCAAAATGAAATTCAAAGCAATTAAAATATAAAATGTACAATAAATATAAAAAGTATGTAATTTAATTATCTGTATGATGTCAATAAATTAATAAATTCAATGTCAAAAAAGAAACTAATTTGTAACTCATTTTGTATTGAAAAATTCTTTTAAACTATAATAGTAGATTATTAACCAAGGGGATAGAGCAGTGTCTTCTGTCGCGGGTGACGATTTAAATCGCGAGCGTAACGAAGGACTCGAGGTTTACTCCCGAGCGTAGCGAGGGTGTTAAAAACTTAAATCACGAGCGAAGCGAGGGATTTAAGACGAGTCCTGAGTGTAGTGAGGGATTTAAGTTCACCCAAGACTAAGACAGCTTTATCGCCGAGGGAAATACTCTACTTTTCGTACCATTTGCGAAAAAATTAACACAATAATAATATGAGATAAGCATTTATTAAAAATAATGACAATTAAAAGTAAAAGTTAACATTCGAAACATTGGTCCAATTATTGATAGAGTTACATTTTTGTTTGGTACATTTATTGTTGATGAGTTGATTTGAGTATTTCTCTGTTCTTGCGTCTGACCATTTGCACTGATGGAATCCGACAATTCACTGTCACTGTCGCTTTGATTTAACATCGTAACGTATTTTTAGAACATTAACTTATTTATAAAAATAAATTAAAATAAACTTAACGTTTAGGCCTAGCGCAAACATACAACTTTTAGTTGAACAACTATTTAGTTGTGTTTCATAAGTTTATGGAAATTTACTGCGATCATAGAATGTGCGCAAACTATCAACACGATAGTTGCTCGACAAAAAAATCAAAAAGCCTTACGATTTGCTTTTGATTGTATGGAATTCACGAAAAGTACACAACTCGACTAAACAGTTTAGTCGATGTAAAAGTTGTATGTATGCGCCTTACCTTATGTATTTGAAGAAAACAAAAACGCGGCAAATTCCTAGACTAATATTTTTTTGTCGGAAAAGCAAAGGCATCAAGCTCATACGGCCTCGTCGGTTTTCGTAATTTTATTTAATAATCATAACTGCATAATAAATGCGTATTCCTTTTTCAAAAAGATGTATAATGCTTTATATACAAACTCAATGGTGTAAACACAGATGTAGTTCAGTATAAATTTCGGTAAGTATTCCAAATTTAAATCACATTCTCCCCCTAGAGGATGAATGAAATTCAGTACAATTTTCTTTCCCTGTTTTTAACAGATTAAAAATGACTATTGTTATGTTCGCTTTTTGTGGCACAGAATGTCACTTTTTTGAGCAAGTGGTACGAAATAGTAGATTATTAACCAAGGGGATAAAGCAGTGTCTTCTGTCGCGGGTGACGATTTAAATCGCGAGCGTAACGAAGGACTCGAGGTTTACTCCCGAGCGTAGCGAGGGTGTTAAAACTTAAATCACGAGCGAAGCGAGGGATTTAAGACGAGTCCTGAGTGTAGCGAGGGATTTAAGTTCACCCAAGACTAAGACAGCTTTATCACCGAGGAAAATACTCTACTTTTCGTACCATTTGCGAAAAAATTAACACAATAATAATATGAGATAAGCATTTATTAAAAATAATGACAATTAAAAGTAAAAGTTAACATTCGAAACATTGGTCCAATTATTATTGATAGAGAGTTACATTTTTGTTTGGTACATTTATTGTTGATGAGTTGATTTGAGTATTTCTCTGTTCTTGCGTCTGAGCATTTGTACTGATGGAATCCGACAATTCACTGTCACTGTCCCTTTTTATTTAACATCGTAACGTATTTTTAGAACATTTACTTATTTATAAAAATAAATTAAAATAAACTTAACGTTTATGTATTTGAAGAAAACAAAAACGCGGCAAATTCCTAGACTAATATTTTTTTGTCGGAAAAGTAAAGGCATCAAGCTCATACGGCCTCGTCGGTTTTCGTAATTTTATTTAATAATCATAACTGCATAATAAATGCGTATTCCTTTTTCAAAAAGATGTATAATGCTTTATATACAAACTCAATGGTGTAAACACAGATGTAGTTCAGTATCGGTAAGTATTCCAAATTTAAATCACATTCTCCCCCTAGAGGATGAATGAAATTCAGTACAATTTTCTTTCCCTGTTTTTAACAGATTAAAAATGACTATTGTTATGTTCGCTTTTTGTGGCACAGAATGTCACTTTTTTGAGCAAGTGGTACGAAAAAGCATTTATTCATTAACCATTGATGCAGTCTCCTTTTAAATACTTTTAATGCTAAATCTTTAAAATCATTAGGCAGTTTGTTATATATATTTTAATTTTTAACAGACATGCTATAACAACTTTTGCTAAAAGATGCAGTTCTAGAGGAGGCAAATATGAGTCTGTTAGGATACCTTGTATTGAGATTTACCTGTTCGTTTTTTTTTTGGGTAGAAATCAGACATATGTTTTTGAACAAATAGGCTTATCTCAAAAATGTACAGGCATGGGAGCGAGAGAATTTTTAATTTTTTGAATAAAGGGTACCTAGTAGAAAATTAAACAATCCTTTTAGCTACATCGATGACCGCTACGACCTTCACTGTTGAAAGCGGTCAATAACTAAGTAATTTTTTTTTCGTTTTTTCATACATCTGACTTCATCGCCGGTCCACTACGGAACACTGGTCTTCTCTCGAATGTGAAGGGTTTAAGCCATAGTCCACCACGCTGGCCAAATGCGGATTGTCAGACGTCTCACCTGGGAGTGTGAGTTTCTAAACCTGTATCTCGTTTCAGATTGCGGCGACCGTGCGCCGTGCATCATACTTGAGGAATGCAAGGGCCTGTATTCGCAGATGACGCGGATGCGCGCCCACATTCATTCGCCCGTGATTGAAGTTGTGAAACGACTGCAGTGCGGCTTCGACAAATTAGAACAACCGATGGTAACCATTTTTTTATTTATTTTATTTATTTAAACAACTTTATTGCATACAAGATCAAAAAAATGTATAAGTAAAGAAACAATTTAATACAAAAGGCGGCTGGAAGAGATATAATAGTGATCTATTCTAGGCAACCTATACGAGAGAACGAGGGGATCGCAATAAGTGCACAGAAATACGAATAAATAGGTATTAATTTCACATACATACACTGCAATAAATACAAACTATAACATAATACAAAAAATTAAGATTATAATACATACACTTTAAATATATAAATATGATAGGTGCATAAAAAAATTATTAGTACCTACACTATAAAGCTTAGTAATAAATGTTTGCAGGGAAAATAGTACATTGTTCAACGAGGGGTGAAAGTGACCGATTACACCCGAGTAAGGAATCGCACTTTCTCCCGAGTGATACATAGTGCTTTATACTACACCTACGAGGAAAATAATAGATAAATCATGTAATTGAAATTCATATCTATTAAAATTTTTACAACTCTCAAACTAAACTCAACTCTAAAAAAACTCATGGTAGAATTTTTTCTCGCTTTTCCACTGTAGTAAATCTTCATAAAATGCTTTGTTGTATTTATCTATTTCTAGATTTCTCGAGACATTCATTTTTCACTATACACAGACATTTTGAATTCACACTGCTATCACCAATAGACATTTTGAGTTCTTATTATAGAGAAAAGTTTATGGTTTCTACTAAAAGCTTGTAAGTAATTTTATAAATTCAAAATTTAGATATAACAAAATAATGCGACTCGCGCGAAATTTTTCATTTTTAGGGTTCCGTACCCAAAGGGTACCAACGGGACCCTATTACTAAGCCTACGCTGTCCGTCCGTCCGTCCGTCCGTCCGTCCGTCCGTCCGTCCGTCTGTCAGCGGGCTGTATCTCGTAAACCGTAATAGATAGACAGATGAAATTTTCACATATTATGTATTTCTATTGCCGCTATAACAACAAATAATAAAAATTAAATTAAATTAAAAAAATTAAATTAAAATATCCATGGGTACATGGAAATATTTTTATTTAATTTTTTTTAACGGAACCCTAAAAGAGCGAGGCCCGACTCGCACTTGGCCGATTTTTTTTTAAATACGTAGGTATGACCTTGTTTTTTTTTTAAACTTTATAATCAGTTTTATTTTATTTCATAGAGTATGTACATGTAATAGAATATGGTACCTCGTTTACTTATATAGTATATAGAATCCTCTTTATAAAGATTATTATTATTTATAATTTAGTCACTATTTTATATATTTTTCTAATTATTTATTTATTAGATAAATACTTACTATGAAAATAAAGAGCCTTGTTTGTTGAAACAGATTTCTATTTTTTTTATATAATTTTTTTGAGTATTGGTATTACTGAACTGATTTTATCAAAAATTAAAAAAAAACACGTAAGTAATGGATTTTCATACAACTTTTCAGCCCGCTAAAGCACGTAAGTAATGAAATTTCATACATTTTTTCAGCCCGCAGATTTGCCTCCACGTAAAGACGTATTTTCTTTCTCGCTCTTTTTCGATATGACACAAATCAGAAGGTACTTTCCGAGCAGGTGTAGTATAAATAGTCTTGCTTGAGACGGCTTTTAAAAACGAAATTATATTGAGCACGTCTGATTTCAGCTGGGAGTTCATTCCACAGCACAGTTGCTTTTTTTAGAGAAAGACTCCGAAAAACAACGCGTCTTACCTTTGAACATTTTCAGTCGGTTATCGAAAGAGGAACCCAGGGTGAAGTCATAATGAAAAGAGCTGAGGAATTTAAAGCACTCTTTAAGATAGGGTGGTGACTAGGGATGATAGATAGTAGCATAAAGGAGAGGGAGAACATGAAGATTTCGCCGGTACCTTATAGGAAGCCAATTCAAATTTTTATGATACTCGGAGATATGATCGTACCTACTTTCTGAGGCGAAATATGAAACGGATGCACAAGTTTTGTAATAGGTCCAATTTATTTAGCAAATCTTATACTATCACTTAGCCGGGTATGCACCTCTGACTTTTCCAAGTTAAGTGCGTTTAATAAATTAAATATCACATGCTTTAACGGTGAAGGAAAACATCGTGAGGAAACCTGTACACCTGAGAGTTTTCCATAATGTTCTTGAAGGTGTGTGAAGTCCGCCAATTTGCATTGGGCCAGCGTGGTGGACTATGGCCTATAACCCTTCTTGGAGAGGAGACTTCGCTCATTAGTGAGCCGATGATGGGTTGATAATGATGATGATGATAACATATCTTCATCAGTTCTCATTTACACACCCAGTTTTGTGTGTATCAAATAGTGCCCCTCTTGTCGTTTGTATGGAAAATGATTATCTTGCGTAGCCTAAAGATCTGTAATTTAAATTTCAGATATGCTGTCCGCCAGAGTTTTCGTATGATCCTGTAAATGAAAGCCGATCCGACGTCCCTGCAGGGTTTGACAGAGACGCAGCGTTGTCACTTCTACCGGGCTTGGACTGCGGCTTAGCAAACGCTGACAGGATCTATGGCGGCACGCAGACCGAGCTCGACGAGCACCCGTGGATGGCGCTGATCGGATATAAAAAGCGTAGGTGTCTAGTGACTACACTGACGTTGCGGTTATTGCAACGTGGCTTAGGCGTCTGGCAGAGATTCAGTTTGTCTGTCCCAGAGGCACAGCAGAATTTATTTGGTGGGTTTGACGCATGGGCAAGCGTTCTCCATTTCTGGAGCCTTCCTGCCCTAATTAACTTTTATACGTCAAGAGACCCGATTGGCTTGAAGCGGTGCTGGACAGACATGACATGTGTCTGCTTCCAGTGCGGGAGGTCAAGATCCTCTTTGGATCACGTGCCAGCGAAGTATGTAAGTAAGAAATTGTCGAAATAACTGCCTCGTTGGTTTACTGGCTAGCTTTGTCGCCCGCAGATCAGGGTCAAGTCAAACAACAAGAACTTTTGGATGTTAAAAAAGTGGGATGTTGCATCTGCGGGCCTTGGAAAGCACGTTGTTGTTTGGGATGGTGTGTTGTTGGCTTGTGTCCGTTGTATTTCAAGATATTCAGTGAGTGGATCATTATTATAATATTTTTGTTTTTGCAGCGTATGGGAGCGGCTTCTACTGCGGTGGAGTGCTGATATCGTCCAGATACGTTCTGACTGCGGCGCACTGCATCAATGGACCTGGGCTGCCGAAATCGTGGAAACCGTAACAGATTTTTTTTTCTTTTTCCTTCTTCTTTGTGGCCATGGTAGCCTGACGGTGAAGGGAAACCTGCACACTTGAGAGTTCTCCACAATCTTCTCAAAGGGGTGTGATATCTAATTATCGGCACTTGGCCATGGTCTAAAGTCCAAACCAAAGAAGGGTTTAGTGTTTAGACGATTGTCGGACATTCTCAATGTGCGACAATCGTCTAAACCAGGGATGCCTACCTAAACCTCGTAAACCCTTGCTAACGTAAAGGAAACCTTTGCTTAATTGTGGGTTAGTGCCCGACAGTGGTTATTCATCACTTGATGGTGCTAGTTGCAATGTCAGTTGACGTAAAATTGCCTTGTTGCTATCTGTTTGATTAGTTAGTTAGGCAATATAACGGTAGATGTCACTGTTGACGATGTTATAAGGTAGTTTCTTGGGCGCAGCGCAGACGGCACACTTTTTGTGTGATCGAGTCTGCGGCGCACAAAATGTCTGCATAGCGCGCAAAAAGTCGGTCGCCGATTTTTCACAGACTCAACGCACACGATGCACATCTTCGATCATTCTGTTTGATTCTGTCGGCAGAACTTTAGGGACGTAGACGCTATGGAAATCGTGCAGAGATCGCGAAGTATTATTTTGTACTTGAAGTACAGAAAAAGAAGAAGAAATAGAGAATTTTGGGTACATCCTATACTTTCGGAAAGATTACTGAAGGGACAGTTCCATATTAAACATTCAACTCTGAAACAACATCCGGATAAATTTTTCAAATTTTATAAAATGTCTGTTACTACATTTAATGAGTTGCTATTTATTTTAAGACCTGCTTTGACTCATTCAGAAACAACAATGAGGAAGTGCATTGGTCCAGAAGAAAGGGTGTCTGTGACACTCAGGTAAGTAAATAAAATATAGGTATATAATCATAATTATATTATTTATTATTTCTCTCAGCAACAAACTAAGTTTTTTATTATTCAAATAACAAATTTCTGAGGTACTTATTACTTCTTCCCACATTTTTCTTTTTAAATGTCTATCATGATATTCTGCCTTCGAAGTATCATAAATTGCTGGTCTGTTTTGTATTTCTTGAATTAAGATCTTTACATCGACCTCTGGCGCCATGGTAAAAGATCGCTTGCGCTACGTCCACCCCTAACAAATGCAGATTGCAGACTAAAGTGTACGCCGTCTGCGTTAGCAAGCGTTGAAGCAAACGTTCAATTTTTTTCGCACACATTTTGTGCGGAGCGTCGCGGCGCGGCGCGGTGCGGTCTGCCCAAATTACACGGATTTTTTGAGCGCCGGACTTTTTGCGCGTCGTGTGCGTTACTGCATATATTTGCATAGGTTCTATTATCACAGACTAAAAAGTGCGTCACGGATAGTCTGTCGTCTGCGCTGCGCCTTGTTATTACTATAGGTGTCGTTGGAGATTAATCTGCAAATCTGAATTAGTAGTGAAGATTTTATGAAATCGTTAGAGATGCCGATGATGGTTTATTAATGGCTTCAGAAGGCATAAGTGAACGCTGACATTTGTAGGACCTACGTTCGCCTTGGCGAGTGGGACACGAGGAGCGTTGTAGACTGCTTTGTGGACGACTGCAGCCCGCCGCCTGTTGACGTGCCACTGGAGGAGATCATCGTTCACGAAAGCTTCAATCCCGGTGATGGAGATCAGCACAACGATATCGCGTTGCTGAGGCTGGCGAATAATGTGACCTTTAATGGTATATGTATTTTTCACTTTATTGAACATCATAACGTAGTGCAGTACAAAAGGTTAACGTATGTATACCATTTTCTCCCAGTATACCTTTTGACGTGCTTCATCATGACATGTAGGTGTAAAATATTTACTTCCAATTTACTTCGATTAATAGGCTCAGGTACTTGACGGACCTAGTAACCAGAGCTACCGATATAGCTTATTGGGCCACATGGCTTGAAGGATTTGAATTTCAAAGGTGCTGAGCCGCCCGCATCCAGCAGCCATGAGATCGACTGTCCACCGAGTGTGGGTCAACCAATGCTGTGCTTCCCGGTGCGGGGTCGCCATTCCAGCACCTTTCCCCGCCCATTTCCACTTTAGTATATAAATAAATAATAAATTTAGTATGTAAATAGTACCTACAGGATAATTTTTCTTGTTGCAGACTTCATACAACCGATCTGCCTTCCCACCGCCCCCTCGCAGATGCGGGAATCCTTTGAAGGTTTCTCCGTGGAGGTGGTGGGCTGGGGTCAAACGGAAACAAGTAAGTTTGCACTGAAGTCTTTTTGAAGTGATTTTTGAAATATATTCTTACCAAGAAGTTGCTTAGACGCTAACGAAAACAAAAATGATTTTAGGCATGAGTTCAGCCGTGAAACAAAAAGTACGCTTGCCCGTTGTGCGCAACACAATTTGCGCACAGATACACGCCATGTCCTCGCGGAATATAAGCGAAACGCAAATTTGCGCTGGGGGAATCCACGGCCAGGATTCCTGTAGAGGAGACTCCGGGGGCCCGTTGATGGCCCAGAGCTCGACTACGCAGTGGATGGTGCTGGGTGTAGTGTCCTATGGAACAACGCCCTGCGGCAGTGTCGGCTGGCCGGGGGTGTACACGCGAGTCACGGCATACGTCGACTGGATACTTTCCAAATTGAAACCATAATATTGACAAGCTGTTTCTGGTCATTTTTTTGATTAATATATTTCTTTATTCAGACATCTTTATTGCGTACGTAAGTAAATGTAAGTTCATCTATTTCATACAAAAAGTGGGCTATATCACTAAGAGTGATCTCTGCCAGGCAACCTATTAATTTATATACTTCCTAAGGTGAATCTTGGTTTTTTATTCGATGACAAGATTGCCTGACTTAATTGCTATCTCACCTGAGGCCCCTGAGGGTAATTAAAGATGCAGTCCAAGATGGAAATAGACCTTAAATCAGGTCTTAGTGGAGTTTTAATTGAGCATACATGTACCTAATAATAGCAATATAACTTTTTAAACAATACCTACCTAGTTTTATTTTTCCTTTGTCAATGCAATGAAATTATGAAGGACATCTATATAATAATTTATTATATAGTACCGTGGGGTAGAATAAACACACCCCGTGTCCAGATTAATTGAAACTACATACTTAGTTTAGCTTATTAACTAGTAGGTTGAAGTGTTTTCAACTAATTAATCAATAATTTTTACTAACCCCAGGCAAAGTTAATGATGTATTTGGTATGTTTAATGCGGATAAAAGATACTCATAATGAAAATTATCAGTTTTTTTGCTTTTGTTTCATAGTGTCATTCATTCTTCTCATTCTCAAATATCAACCCATCGCCGGTCGGCCCACTTTTAGGCACAAGCTTCTTCTTGAATGCGGAGGCTTTAGGCCATAGCTCACAACGCTGGCAAAGTCCAAGTTATTTGAGTAAGAGATTTACGGTTCAAGGTTACATTAAACCTTTTTCAACTGACCCCGAACCGTTATTTCAATTGTCCCGATATCCTTGAATTAAATATTTTATCGAACAGGCATAAAAGTAACAGTTGTAGGAAGGTACTGACATTAATTCACTTGCACTAGGAAATTCATAGCAACAGTGGTTTTGAACTAGCCTCTAGAAGGTAGAATAGTTTTGGAGCAATACGTCAAAAAACTTACTTTGGAGCTAAAATTCGCTCTTAGCGATAGCACAGAATACATAACAGTAACTGCAGGTACAAAAGATTCACTTCGCAAAATCAGTTAACTAAATAGCGACTATTGCTACCACACAATACATTGCACTTTGGTCGCAAAGTGCTAACTTACCCAGAGTCATATTCACCTACAACTGTCTTCCCTTTCTATCGCGTAACTCTTATCCCTTCGCATTACGTTAGCCCATTGAGTAGGCCCGTCCAGATGGAATGGCGCCGGGTACTTAGCTTTATACCTAAAATGCAGCGTTAGCCTGGCCTGGCGATAGGTTCTGACACACGAGGCAGTCCTTTTCTCCCGTATAACGCAACGGCTTATACAAGTTCAATGAGTAACTTTATAGTATAGTTCTTTGAAGATACGAACAGCACTAATGTGTAGCAAGTATCGTCCAAATTAGAGCAAAAAGAAATATGACAAAAAAACCATATAGTACCGACCTGTTCTACAGTCTCCGATCACCATGTTGGAGGAAAAAAGGGAGGAACACATATTAAAAAAACTTTACGACGATTACGTCCCAGAGATATTGAACTTGTTTCATTTGACCCATGTTTCATTTCACCCAAGGCTGGGGCCGATAGAATATTAATAAAAAAAAACAACATAAAAATATAATTTTATTCATAAAATCGTCATGGCACATTATTTTGCTGTGAGTATTCTAACTGTTGTGACTTTTGTATAATTAGTATTCTGATAATGATCCTCATTGATCTAGTTATTACAATGCAAGCAAGGTTTTTACCAAAGAAAGTATGTAGGTAGTTATCACAAACAATCTTCGAACAATGTCTTGGGTATAAGCAGGGCGGTTCTGTAAAAGCGGCATCAATAATAATTGCAGTCTTGCACAGTCACAGTTGTGGTGTTTGTGGTGAACTTATCGCGTTCTTTCTACAACTATCCATAAATTACGTCACACGTTAAGGGGGAGGAGAGGGTCGACGAAGTGTGACATTGTGTAACAAGGGGGTGGGAGGGGTCCTAAATTTCGTGACGTCACATTTCAATATCTATTATAATCCAAGTGTTAAAACAAGAACGTTAAACTATTACTTTACGAAAACCTCAAAAACATATTCAACTATATATTATGTGTAAATCTACTAGTGTTACGCGCCGACCGCCTAGGCGCCCTTTGATAAATGCCGCCAAACGCATTGCACCTAGCGGTGATTTCTTTTTAAATTTGCAAAATATGTGACGTCACACTAGGGAGGGGGGGAGTCTCACAAATGTTACCAGTTGTGACAAGGACGGGGGGAGGGGCAAAAAAATCATGAAATTCGTGTGACGTAATTTATGGATGACCCCTTAAGTTAGTATCTGCCAATCAGAGGCGTTTGCAATTTTCACATTTTAGCAATCAATTTTAGAGAATCGTACAGCAGGTAGATAAATAAATCAACCCAAATTTTTCAGTAATTTTAAAGCAGTTTACTATAATTACGTAGTACGGTATAGGTTATCAACAAGTAGGTACAACTTATATCTGTGAAAAATAAGTTCTCATCCATTATTGCTAAAGTCTATCGATCAGAGGTGCGATTATTTAAAAATTGCCGATTAAAATCTTATTCATTTCATGGCATTAGCATCAAAGTAAAATATTCCTTGACTGTATTGATTTAAAGTTACAAATTCAGTACAACCGATTCTAACATGGAGCGTTATAGAGCGTATCGTACCTACATACCTAAACGTATGAGAATGCATACATGAAATTGAGCTCTAATTCAATGCAGTTATGGTTTATTTTACTTTGACGCCGAACTTTGACGATTTGATCGGCAACTTTTAGAAAACCGGGGGGCCAGAGTACGATCTATAAATTGCCTTAAACATGTACAGTTCTTGCAATTCACGAGGGCGACTGACTTATGGTTGTGTGTGTGTCGTATCTGTATAAGTGTGAGCGAGCGCAATGCTCGCGCCTGCCCGCTCCCACCTAGGCTTTGACAGGCTCGCACACTTATGTAATGTGCATGTACACGAAGAAACCACGAGTAAAGCTCACTAGCTTTCGTGAATTGCAAAAACTGTACACTTATCGAACATGAAAATTTATTTTTCACATCACCAAGTCCACGTTAAAACTAGGATTATATTATAAGTAGGTATTAAGGTCTCAAGTTCGACAGGATCCAGTCGACATAGGCGGTGACCCGCGTGTAGACGCCCGGCCAGCCGGGGGTGCCGCAGGGCGACGGGCCGTACGACACTACCCCTATGGCCATCCAGTTCATGGCCCCCACCTGCCCCATCAGCGGCCCCCCGGAGTCCCCCCTGCACGAGTCCTGCCCGGCCAGCCCCCCCGCACACAGCTGGTTGTCGCTTATAGTGCGACCCGCCCTGGAGTATATCTGTTGGCAGTCTGATTTGGCGACCACTGGCACGCGGACTTTCAGCTTGATGTCTGACGCTGACCCTGGAATAGAAAAATAAACATAGTAGGTGTATGTTTATACAATGGGGCAAATAAAAGTCTAACTCTAGAAATTAGCTGCTATATTCTTGATCCGTTGACGGTGGGAAAACGAATGACATTTGACATAAATTATGTAAAATAGTATTGCGAAACGCCTGTTCTGTATTAATAGCAAATATTGTAGCTCCTACACTTCTACCACAACGAGACAAGGCGTTTGCGCCGAAACAGTAGGTATTAGATACCTACCGTAAGGCAATAATCTGTAGGTACTTAATATTTGTTTTAAACCTACTTTAAACGCCCGCGCCTCTACAAAGTATATAATTTATTGTTGATGTTTTAAAAACCGCTCGATCGATTTCGATAAAATTTAGACGAGACCACCTGGGAAGTATACCCTTTGAAACAAAAAAAAAGAATTTTCCAAATCGGTTCAAGCGTCTTCGAGTAGTCAGTGAACATACATAAAAAATATTCCAACGAATCGAGAACCTTGTCCTAAGGTGGAAAACACGGTTCTGCCCGCGAAATTCAAATTTAATTTGGTTTTTCGCAATTTGTAACCTAATACGACAAAGTAGACTTATGGCATTCTAATGGCGACATTGGCAGTATCATCTTCACAGGTTTATATAAAAACCTTTACTTGAAAGTGTCCAGTTTAAGAAATTAATCAAAATATCGACTAATTTGTGAGTAACTCACGTCCAACTCAGTATTTTGATTAATTTCTTAAACTGGTCATTTTCAAGTAAAGATTTTTAGGTAAACCTGTGAAGATGATAATTCCACTGGCGTAATTAGAAGGCCATAAGCCTACTTTGTCGTATTAGTTTACAAATTGCGAAAAATCAAATTAAATTTGAATTTCGCGGCCAGACCCTTGTCTTCCACCTTAATACAATGAAGAGTCACAAGGGTATCTACATAAGTAGCCATGTGCATCTGTGAAAGTCCCGCCAAAATCGGTTCATACGAGTGTCTGGAACTAATGTATTAGGGATTTATGAAGCGCCAAAAGTATCAGTTGTCAACTAGTACCCTCACTACTTTTACTTTCTTGGACACTCGTAACTGCAAAATGGCGGCAATCTAGAAGGTCCAAAATGGCGTCAATCTAGAAGGTCCAAAATGGCGGCAATCTAGAAGGTCCAAAATGGCGGCAATCTAGAAGGTCCAAAATGACGGCAATCTAGAAGGTCCAAAATGGCGTCAATCTAGAAGGTCCAAAATGGCGGCAATCTAGAAGGTCCGAAATGGCGGCAATCTAGAAGGTCCAAAATGACGGCAATCTAGAAGGTCCAAAATGGCGGCAATCTAGAAGGTCCAAAATGGTGGCAATCTAGAAGGTCAAAAATGGCGGCAATCTAGAAGGTCCAAAATGGCGGCAATCTAGACGGTCCAAAATGGCGGCAATCTAGAAGGTCCAAAATGGCGTCAATCTAGAAGGTCCAAAATGGCGGCAATGTAGAAGGTCCAAAATGACGGCAATCTAGAAGGTCCAAAATGGCGGCAATCTAGAAGGTCCAAAATGGCGGCAATCTAGAAGGTCCAAAATGGCGGCAATCTAGAAGGTCCAAAATGGCGGCAATCTAGAAGGTCCAAAATGGCGTCAATCTAGAAGGTCCAAAATGGCGGCAATCTAGAAGGTCCAAAATGGTGGCAATCTAGAAGGTCAAAAATGGCGGCAATCTAGAAGGTCCAAAATGGCGGCAATCTAGACGGTCCAAAATGGCGGCAATCTAGAAGGTCCAAAATGGCGTCAATCTAGAAGGTCCAAAATGGCGGCAATCTAGAAGGTCCAAAATGGCGGCAATCTAGAAGGTCCAAAATGACGGCAATCTAGAAGGTCCAAAATGGCGTCAATCTAGAAGGTCCAAAATGGTGGCAATCTAGAAGGTCAATAATGGCGGCAATCTAGAAGGTCCAAAATGGCGGCAATCTAGACGTTCCAAAATGGCGGCAATCTAGAAGGTCCAAAATGGCGTCAATCTAGAAGGTCCAAAATGGCGGCAATCTAGAAGGTCCAAAATGGCGGCAATCTAGAAGGTCCAAAATGACGGCAATCTAGAAGGTCCAAAATGGCGTCAATCTAGAAGGTCCAAAATGGCGGCAATCTAGAAGGTCCAAAATGGCGGCAATCTAGAAGGTCCAAAATGACGGCAATCTAGAAGGTCCAAAATGGCGGCAATCTAGAAGGTCCAAAATGGCGGCAATCTAGAAGGTCCAAAATGACGGCAATCTAGAAGGTCCAAAATGGCGGCAATCTAGAAGGTCCAAAATTGTGGCAATCTAGAAGGTCAAAAATGGCGGCAATCTAGAAGGTCCAAAATGGCGGCAATCTAGATGGTCCAAAATGGCGGCAATCTAGACGGTCCAAAATGGCGTCAATCTAGAAGGTCCAAAATGGCGGCAATCTAGAAGGTCCAAAATGGCGGCAATGTAGAAGGTCCAAAATGACGGCAATCTAGAAGGTCCAAAATGGCGGCAATCTAGAAGGTCCAAAATGGCGGCAATCTAGAAGGTCCAAAATGGCGGCAATCTAGAAGGTCCAAAATGGCGGCAATCTAGAAGGTCCAAAATGGTGGCAATCTAGAAGGTCCAAAAATAAATATGACACTGACAACAGCCTATGTCAGGGTCTAAAATCTATATCAAGGAATCAAGGGACCGCACGAGATTTAGACCTGTCAGTTTAGTTTTTTAGTGCCAATTCCACCGAAGTCGAATGACGTTTACCGAGGAGTGCATTGGGCGTTTTGATAGTTTTGTAATGAAAACTTTTCAAAATATATTTACGCTCGGTTATTATTTATTTTACGTTGTTGAAATCGGTCCTTATTCATTATAATTTTGCATAGTCGCATTAAAATAGTTGTAGCCGTGATATACCTAGCTATAATTCTAGGAATATAGCTACCTATATACCGGAGTAAAGCGTACGCGGTTATACGTAAGCGGTTCATAGCTATCTTACTTGAAAAGAAAGTACTTTAATCATTTCTCTAGATTATAGTCAGATAGTTATACAATTGTGCTCGTATTATGGTTATATTCCATAATAAGATAGCTATATGAACCGCTTCTGTAAAACTATATTCCAGTATGTAGCTATAACCTAGGTTTATAACTATATCACAGCTATATCGCAGTAAGATATTTATCTATCTTACTACGACATAAACACAATATATATGTAATTGTCCAGTGTCAATCATAGATTAACTAGCTGATGCCCGCGACTTCGTCTGCGTGGATTTAGTTCATAACATCCCGCGGGAAATCTTTGTCACCCTCCAGGTTCTTAACTATACCTATCCAAGAAATCACGTCAATCTGTAACTTTGTAGCAGGAAACATTTGATCGTCTTGCTCGCGGCATTGTTAATGATGATATTATCAATTACGTTTAGCTATCATTTTTATAATTGTCAATTTTTTTACCATACTTAACCAAAGACAAAATTACGTTTAGCTGTCATTTACGTTTTGTTATTCCACTGTCATTTGCGTTTTGTTATTCCATGTCAGATGCGTTTTTGTTATACCACGTTTTATAGTGACTTGACGGAAACGCGGTCGAACGGGATAAAAAGTATCCTATGTCCGTCTCCTGGTTCTAAGAAGCTACCTCTCCACCAATTATCTGCCAAATCGGTTTATCCGTTCTTGAGTTATAAATAGTGTAACTAACACCACTTTCTTTTATATATATAGATTATAGGGGTCAGTGATTGTAAATTATTTCGTAATTACAAAGAAAATCGTTAACTTACTCGTCTCGGTTTTTCCCCAGCCCGCAACCTCCATGTCAGTGCCCTCGAAGGTTTCGCGCGCCAGCGACGCGTCGGTGGGTAGGCAGATCGGTTTTACGAAGTCTGAAAGCAGAACATCGAGTTATCCAACTTCCAAGGCTTATTTTTGGAGAAAACAATAAAAATGCTTTTGCTAGGACTTAAGGAAAAAAAAGTTATTAAGGATGATTATACGAGTCTGCCTGCGAAATTCAAATTTAATTTGGTTTTTCGCAATTTGTAAGCTAATACGACAAACTAGGCTAATGGCATTCTAATTGCGCCAGTACAATAATAATTATCATCTTCCCAGGTTTACATAAAAATCTTTACTTGAAAGTGACCAGTTTAAGAAATTAATCAAAATACTGAGTTGGACGTGAGTTACTCACAAATTAGTCGATATTTTGATTAATTTCTTAAACTGGACACTTTCATGTAAAGATTTTTATATAAACCTATGAAGATGATACTGCCATTGTCGCAATTAGTAGGCCATAAGCCTACTTTGTCGTATTAGTTTACAAATTGCGAAAAACCAAATTGAATTTGAATTTCGCGGGCAGAACTGTGTCTTTCAGTTGCTCCCCTCCTCTTTTAGCACAGGGTCCTCGAGGTCCAAAACTTGAGAACATGTTAATTAACCATCCCTGAACAACATTCCAAAGTTTCATTAGCTTCCGACCTTTGTACATCTGAAACTACCTGTCGACTGAACTAAGTCACATATTTGTGACGTACATACTAGGTACGTTGTTTGCATGAACGTGTTAAAATTGAAATGGCAATTTTATCTACCAAACCTCTTTTTCGTTAATTTGCAATAGTACATACTTCCGAACATCATCCAACAGTTTTTAAAAATCGGTTATTACTCATTATGCCTATTGAATCATCATGATTCATCATTAGCAGCCCATCAACGGCTCACTACTGAGCGCGGGTCTCCTCTCAGAGAAGTCAGAAGGGTTATAGGTCATAGTCTAACACGCTGGCCCAATGCGAATTGGCGGACTTCACACACCTTCAAGAACATTATGAAGAACTCTCAGGTGTGCAGGTTTCCTCACGATGTTTTCCTTCACCGTTGAAGCAAGTGATATTTAATTGCTTAAACGCACTTGACTCCGAAAAGTCAGAGGTTCGTACCGGGGAATCGAACCTGCGAACCCCCAAATAGGAGACCACAGTCCTGACCACTAGGCTATCATTGCCTATTGAATATTGCAAGAATATTATGTACTTATTGTGTTTTTTGGTCTTATTACCATTGAAGGGCACGTCGTAAGACAGCCGCAGCAGCGCGATGTCGTTCTGCTGATGGCCGTCCGTGGGGTCGTAACCCTCATGCGCGATGACCTGTTCCACGGGCACGTCCAGGGGCGGCGGGCTGCAGTCGCCCTTGTTGGCGCAGTCCGTGGTGCTGGAGGTGTTCCATTCGCCAAGGCGGACTTGAGACCTGGGGGCATCATCATCATTAAGAGCGCGTGTAACCCCAAAAAAAAATCAGATTTCACGATGAGATAAAACATAGCCACAACCTCATGTGAGGCGCGACAAAAGAAAGCGTTTTGCGCGGAATAGGAGTGTAGTAAGCGCCAAATACTTTGTAACTCGTAAAATATTCATTTTTTTTCAATTCGCTAGGCTACTCTCTTGATAATATCAATCGGAATTTAATGTAAAAATTTTGGCTCTGTAATATGCATCATCATCATCATCATTAACAACCCATCAACGGCTCACTACTGAGCGCAGGTCTCCTTTCAGAGAAGGGTTATTGGGCCAGCGTGGTGGACTATGGCCTATAACCCTTCTCTGTAATATGCAACACATTGAAAATAAATGAATATTGGTTAAAAATTAGACCTAACTTCGCGATTTTTTATTATCGAACAAATTTCATCATTTTATGTTTTTGCCCAAACACGTCCCTTGGCAGTATGATGTAATTCTTGTGTGTTTTTTTTCGGATACTTGAAACTTGATCTACTACTGTAAAAATCAAATCTGTTTACTGTTAACGAGCGCACACCCACTCTTAACCCATAAATTTTTTTTGGAACGAAGTTCCCTATAGCGCGTTGCGGAGGGACCCTAGCCGGCAAAAAACGTCCGTAACGTTATGAAAAAAGCCTAAGATTTGACATAAGAATCTTATATAATAATTTCAGTAAGTTGTGCATGGCCTCCGTGGCGCAATCGGCTTGCGTGCGGCTGTTAATCGAAAGGTCGGTGGTTCGAACCCACCCGGGGCGCGCAATTTTATTTTCATTTTTATTTTATTAAATTATTTTAATTTTAATAATAATATTTTATAAAATCGATATTTAGGATTCCCTGGGGTCATTTTGATTTTTATCGATAAAAAAGTCATGATAAAAAATGTATACCCAAATAATTATTTTCTTTATACCTACCTCGAATAGAACTTGAAATTATTATATTTTTTTAATAAGGAACTTCGTTCCTATCTGGTGTCCCACGACACCACACGACTTTTTTTTATTAAAGAATATCAGTCAAGTTGAAGTTGACTAAATTCCTCCCCTCCTGCTCCAAAGCTTATAAAAAATTAAATGGCACTCGGGGACTGCCGCGGTAAAGCTATTGCATAGTATTTTTTATCAACTTATGCAATTATAATATTTATGCAATTTTTTTTTTTGCATAGTAAAAATAATGCAAAAAAATAATTAAAAAAACAAACAAATAAGAAAAGCGCACTGTCACTACTTCGCGAGTGAGATTCGAACCTGCGAAATCTAAAGAAAGCGGCCGCTCGCCCACTGCGCCAAACAGAGCTAAATGTGAACCTCTAAAATGTTGAACGCTTACTGAACGACGGTGTTAGGTTTTTTTTCGTTACGGAAAGCGCACTGTCACTACTTCGCGAGTGAGATTCGAACCTGCGACATCTAAAGAAAGCGGCCGCTCGCCTACTGCGCCAAACAGAGCTAAATGTGAACCTCTAAAATGTTGAACGCTTACTGAACGACGGTGTTAGGTTTTTTTCGTTACGGAAAGCGCACTGTCACTACTTCGCGAGTGAGATTCGAACCTGCGACATCTAAAGAAAGCGGCCGCTCGCCCACTGCGCCAAACAGAGCTAAATGTGAACCTCTAAAATGTTGAACGCTTACTGAACGACGGTGTTAGGTTTTTTTTCGTTACGGAATTTCTTGATTCGGCCGCCGCGCTCAAACTGTTTGTCCTAGTTCAAAGCCCGCGATAAAAGCTATGCAATAGCTTAACAAAATAATAGAAATAGATATGAAATGAAAATACAGTAATTACAATCTAACTTATCCAGTGTCAACTATGTGTCATGCCAATGAAAGGGTCAATCAGCTAAATGCTGTGGATACTGATGTATCCACAACGCTGGTATTCTGCTAGGGCCCGAACGAGGGAAGTTCATGATTTGAAATGAAATAAAATAAAATAGGGGATATACATTATAACATATCAAACATACATTATTACAATTTCAAATCAATCGCACTTATGATTTGTAACCTTTGATCAATTCAAATTCAAACGCCTGAACAGATCTTCAGAAATTATAGCCAACTCGATAACGTTGGCTTTCAAACAGAGAAACCCGCATCAAAATCTGTCCATTCATTAGGGAGCTACGAAGGAACAGACAGGCACACAGATCCACACGATAAACTTCAAACACCCCTCGTGTTCAATTAATCGGAAGTCAAAACGAAAGCAATGCAATACAACATACAGAACATTTTAACAAATATGGTTAAGCGAGGCAATGGCTGGGTCATGCATCATGCTCGTGAACGGGTGCCACCGGCGGGAATGGGGCTACTTTATGTCTGCCCATCTTAAGATAGAAGTTAGTCGGTATGCATTTTTGGAACTTCCCTCATTGTGGAAACACTACATATATAGCATTGTATTTAATGTATTGTAAATTTGTTTTGAAAAGAGCAACCGTCGAGTTTCTTGCTGGCTCTTCTCGGCAGGAAGGGCATTCCGAACCAGTGGTATAGTTTGAGCGTAAGACCTAGTCACCGCATGAGGTATGTGGGCGGTGAGACGGGGGAGGGCGCGATTGACAAGACGTTGACTAGACGCACATGAGATATTTTAGGGCAGATAAATCTCAGAATAACATTTCTTTAGGTTTCCGTGGAGATGAAAATTTTGGGTTTTCCAATGTTTGCCGTTTCGAATTCCCTTCAGCTACAATTCTCATTACGCTTCGAGCTGACACTCCTGTAGCCTCTGCCACTAATTTATTAATGTTCATATCATATTTGTGTTCTATACTTTCCTTGTCACCCTTTCGTTTGAGAAAAAAACTGTGCACAGTGTAAATAACATTTTTCACATTACGTGGAATTGGCGGACCCATCTCAGGATATTTTAACTCGTGTGTGTTTGGGACAAAGGGGCAAACAACTAAGACGTGTAACCGTCGCCGTGGTCGACGGCAGACTGAGTTAGCTCGATTCAAAAGAACTTGTAAAAAGTTTATTTGAATAAAAAATCTATTCTATTCTATTCTATTATACAGTGACACTTACACGGTCCAAGACTTCGGAAGGTCCTGCCCTTTGACGCAGTGTGCCGCAGTGAGCACGTATCGCGACGAGATCAGCACGCCGCCGCAGTAGAAACCGCTTCCCCTCGCTGGAAACCATTAAGCTGGCATAAATAATTAAGTAAACTTGTGGGAGCAGTATTTAGTCTCTAGTGGATAGGACTGTGGTCTCCAATTCGGGAGGTCACAGGTTCGATCCCGGACACCTCTGCCTTTGCACATCCTCATGCTTCCTCGAATCCTCGATCATCATCTATATAACATCTACTCGTTGAGATCTTTCTAATGAGCCCAAACACACTATATCTGCTGTAAGTTGCTGAGGAGTTGGGTATCCCGCAGACTATACTTGATATTGCAGCATCAGCTCAAGGTTAACACGGTAACTCGTGTTTTAATGTGTATCATGACATGATTATAGATGTAAGGCCGGTTTAAAACCAATTAAACCAATCCGTTTAAAACGAAAACAACCGTTTAAAGCCGAAATAAACCATTTTTTCGGTTTAAAACGGTTGGTGTTGAGGACTATGTTTTTCTTAATTATAACTACATTTTCTTAATTTTACCGAATAGAATAGAATAGAATAGAAATGTTTTTTATTCAAATAAACTTTTTTACAAGTGCTTATGAATCGTCGATGAGTCTACCACTGGTTCGGAATGCCGTTCCTGCCGAGAAGAACCAGCAAGAAACTCGGCAGTTGCTCTTTTCAAAATAAGTTTACATTCAATAGAATAGTTATACAGTTAAATTACCACCTACTGTCTCATGAATCGCTGGAACGAATTATGTCCACGCTTTTTTATCATCTAAATACTTAGTCTTCAATTGCATAATATGCTTTTTTCATGAGATTAGTTTTAACTGATTTCTTAAACTTGTGTAAAGGCAAGTCTAAGATCGACTGTGGAATTTTATTATAAAACGTCACGCCCATTCCCACAAATGTCTTTCGGACCCTCTTGAGGCGACATCGAGGAATCACGAGCCTGTTTGAATTTCTAACTTGCCTATCGTGTAAATCACCCTTTTTTTTGTAATTCACAATGTTTTGTCTGACAAATATTATATTGTTGTAAATATATTGTGAAGCTACTGTAAGAATGCCTATTTCTTTAAATTTTTCTCGAAGGGAATCCCGCGGTTTTAAATTATATATTGCGCGAATTGCCCTCTTCTGCAATACAAAAATTTTTCCAATATCGGCTGCTTTACCCCATAATAACATTCCGTACGACATAATACTATGGAAATATGCAAAATAAACAATTTTTGCAGTTTCTATGTCAGTTAACTGTCGAATCTTCCTATAACAGCGTAAGCAGCAGAGCTAAGCTTGCCAGCAAGTGTTGCTATATGGGTGCCCCATTGCAGCTTTGAGTCCAGGGTTAATCCCAAGAACACTGTGGAGTCCTCACATTTCAAGGGTTCATTACTTATCTTTAAATTTTTACTGACAGTTCTGGTGTTGGGCAATAAAAACTCAACACACTTGGTTTTTTTAGCATTTAAAAGTATATTATTTGCCGTAAACCATTCAGAAACTTGAGATAATGCAATATTTACATCGTCAAAATTGTCTTTCGTCCTATCGACTTTAAAAATCAAAGACGTATCATCAACAAATAGTACAATATCGCAAGTATTTTGGACAAAATGTGGTAAATCATTTATGTAAATCAAAAACATGAATGGACCTAGAATAGAATCCTGGGGTACACCCATTACCGAGGCTGATCCGGATGATTTTACATCATTGACACATACTCTTTGAACACGATCATTATTTTTTCAAATGTCTTGCTGAGAGTTGGCAAAATTGAAATTGGTCTGTAGTTATTCGGGTCACATTTGCTTCCCGATTTAAAAAGAGGTATTAATTTACTACATTTCATCAGGTCTGGAAAAGATCCAGAATCTACAGACTTATTAAAAATTAAAGCAAGATAGGGCGCAATAATATCAATGATATTGTGAATTATTTTAACTGATATTCCCCATAGATCTCCTGTTTTTTTATTTTGCAATGATTTAAATGTTTTGATAATATCATATGGGGTAACGTGTTTAAACCTAAATAATTTATTGCGCTCAGAGACATAAGTAGGTATATAACGGAGGTAGGTATATAACGGAGTACTTACCTATAAAGTGTGTAAAGATTTTTTATGCCCAAGTAAAACGGACGGCATTGTGTTGTATTCTAAAATCTAGTGTGTGTACTGTGTATTATGTCAATAACCCGTTCACGGAAGCTTTGCCGATGACTTCCCCTCCCACTTCATACGACCGCTACCCGCGGCGTATTTTTTATAGGCGAGTTTTCAACCGTTTAAAACGGTTTAAAGTCTCAAAATGTTGTCAATCAAGTAGGTCTAAAAACACGACACTAGCCTATTTACTCAGATTAATTATATTATAGAGGTCAGTGATTAAGATGCAGGTTTTTCCGAATCGATGCAATCATTTGTCAAAGGTCAAAGCTCATTCGGTGAAGAGGATAAATAATAGAACAGTTTTATACACAAATCAGCTTATACTTTGAATCGTCAAAATGAATCTCCTAAAAACAACTCACAGCGCATTATGTCATAATTGGCCTGTTTTATTTTAAGCATCATACGGCATACCTATTTTGTAAACGTAAAATATAACCCGCGCTTTGTGTACCTACCTATTTATGTTTTAAAGATTGTTGGTTAGATCATGGATGGAAGCACTGAATCCGTGTGTTTGTTAGTTTGTCCTTCAATCAACAAGCCGATCACTTCACGTCGATCCGTACCCGCAACAGAGCTACGAATCGACGTGATTTTTTGCATGGGTATAGTTGGGGAGAGTGACATAGGCTACTTTTTATCCCGGAAATCCGGGGGGGGGGGGGGGGTTGGCAAGCGCGAAGCTCTGCCTGGGGTTTGAAAAGAGCTCTAGGGCTCGAAGACATCGGGGGGCAACGTCTTCCTAAGGGCGCCTCCTGTGAGGCTCGGACCACGACTTAGGATGACGTTGGGACGAATGGGAGGAGTGGCTGGACTTAGTTAGTCCGTACGTCCCCGTGATCGTGGTAAGGATCCACGCCCAGGTGACGTTAGAAATCGGGGACCTCGTCTTCGCCGGCGAAGACGCTGTGCAGAGGTTGTTTGTGTGTGCAGCCCTACCTGATAAGGAGCGTTGTCGGTCGTTGCCTGATCGTCTGGATCGAAAAGGACGTGTTTGGGACGTAGTTTGTCGGGTGGGTCATTACGGTCAGGGGTGTAAGCTGCTGATTGAGCTACTAGGGGGTAAGGGTGACTGACTGCTTTCTCAAAATAGCTTTTGGAAAGCTGTGAACGCGTATAACACCAAAAAAAAATCAGATTTAGCGATGAGATAAAATATAGCCGCAACCTCATGTGAGGCGCGACAAAAGAAAGCGTTTTGCGCGGAATAGGAGTGTAGTAAGCGCCAAATACTTTGTAACTCGTAAAATATTCGCATTTTCTGTTCAATTCACTAGGCTACTCTCTTGATAATATCGATCGGAATTTAATGTAAAAATTTTGGCTCTGTAATATGCAACACATTGAAAATAAATGAATATTGGTTAAAAATTAGACCTAACTTCGCGATTTTTTATTATCGAACAAATTTCATCATTTTATGTTTTTGCCCGAGCACGTCCCTTGGCAGTATGATGTAATTTTTGCGTGTTTTTTTTTTTCGGATAATAGAAACTTGATCTACTACTGTAAAAATTAAATCTGTTTACCTACTGTCAACGAGCGTACACCCACTGTTAAAGTAATGAGCTAGGGTGGTAAAGTTAGTGGTCGGTACCCACGCTTTTTATATCTGATGAGCGCCATCCAGGGGTGCTCGTCGATCTCGGTGATGATGCCGCCGTAGATGCGGTCGTCGTTCATGACGCCGCACACGGAGCGGTCGGGCAGCAGCGCCGCGGCGGTGCGCCGGTCGAACCGGATCGACGGCTGCACCTGAAGAAACTCTGCCGGACAGCATATCTGAAAGGAGGATGGCAAATTTTGACCCAGTACTTTTAAAAACCGTTCAGATTCAGGAATCATTTAATTTGAATTAATATTTTTCAAAGTATTTTTCTGTGTCACAACCCTATATTTTTAGAAGTTGGGAATCAAAAATATAATTATTCACAATTACACATTTTATACTTTAGTAAATATTATTCGTCTTTGATTTTATATAACTGTTCTAATGGCAATACATATTGCAATTGTATTTATTTACTCTTTGATTGCAATACATATGCTTACGGAGTAAAGATTAAAAATTAACTTGTCAAAATAATTATGTCAATGTCAATTGTCAACTCAATCAAATAATGTCATTCGTGGTCAGTATAGTTCGTAATTCTTTCGTTTTGTTGTGGTTATAGACATATAGATGGCAGCACTACTTTACATAGAAAGGAGATTAGCTGTTTAATGTTTAAAAGAAAGCGTATTCTCTTTGCTCATAGACGAATGATATTTACTACCGTAATTGGACTCGCCTCGCAAGATCCTTCCCCTCTGCCACAATGTAATGGATTCAAATCTTGTGCACTTATAAAAACTGTTTTCGAATCGATTATATCATTACATGAATCGTTTTCGCACTCGTAGGTGCTCCGTGAATAATGCTGATCTGAACGCTTAACATGTGCAGGAATAAGATGAATACCTCAAATTTAAAAAATAGGGAATTACATTCCATTTGGAAGTATTTTTATTGTGATACATGCTTTCTTTCTATTAAAAATATTTAAAGTAATATCATAAATAATAATCGAGAATTTCATCGTTTAGGTGATCTAGTACGTAATATCTCGTTAAAATCGGAGTGATAATCGTAAGTTGAGTTGTGACGTAACCACACTCCCCACGAGACTACTTTTTGTTTCTTTTTTAAGCAATTTCAACCTTTGATTGCTACAAATAAGGTTTAAATTTGAACACGCAAGTACAACACGAGACTACTTACTACTATTTTACTCTTGTATAGCAATTTCAACCATCACTACATAGAACTTAGGTTCAGATTCGAAAAATGAATAACAAAAAACAAATTGACAAGCAAAACTGTGTACACGAGACTACTAGTCTAAGATCCGGCTGCAGAATTCACTCTCAAGAGTGCACTCATCAAGGGTTTGCTATAAACCAAATTTTTACGCATATATTTATGATGAAGAGAACATTTACCAGGTTGCCTATCAAAATGTGGTTGCTATTATTTTTAATTAAATTATTGTTAATTGATTTTTCGGAAAAAAAATTCATTCACTGATTTTTTAAATAAAATATCGTCCTCTTCACGGCAATATACCTATATAAAGACTGAAAAATCACGGATGCCGTTGTGCACTTGGCCGCACCTCTTCGTAGCCAAGTATATACAGGTATGATTTTGATACATTTATACGTTCATAACGTATATTTATTATTTATATTATATCAAATTAAAGCTAATTATTTCTGTTTATTATGATATACGATTGCTTAGTTAAATCTGGCCGCAAATAAGGGTTGCTGGTTGTTAAAGATGGTAAATATTAATTTAATGTAGAGTGAAAGAGAGTTAGCGCGTATACATAACTAGTCAGACGAGGATAGCGATTGCCAGCTGTACGACCGCGATGATTTAAAGTCACTGCGCATGCGTCGAATGCTAGTGTTCTCAACTGAACAGCTGCGATATTTTTATTATAACATAAAAAACGCAACATAAAAAGAATTAAAGGTTAAGACTCAACGCACATTCCACCGTTCTGGAAATCTTTCAAACAACAATTTTTGTGGACAATCTGTTAATTCGATGTGTTTAAATGCCACTGAGTCGGAATGTATCAGATTTTGCGCGAAAATAATGGCTGGCTGCTATTAGATAGTTTTCTAAAACCAACATGGTTCCTGAGAGACTCAACTCCAACGCAAGTTAAGAGTGTGCTATGTGATTTCATGAACAAATCTTCCGATAATGTCGACGAATCTGATATTTGTAGCGATGAAAGTGATAGCTGCGATGATAGTGTAAATGAGGGCTCCGATGATTTTTTAAATAAGAGTCACGGAAATATAAGATACATTTTTTAAATTTTTAATTTGCTTAAATGTTTGATTATTATGTAACAGACGGTTGAATACTTGAATAAAATCTAATATTTTCTTTTATATAAGTAAACCAACCAAGTTATATAAGTAAAACCCAAGGGGTTTTGTTTTTCATCAATATTGATTTTTGTTGTAATTTTAAAATTTGTCATTTTGAAAAGGAAGATTTCTTTTGGAGTACCTATTTATTAAGTCGTTTCTACTACTGTTTGCACCGGTAGTAACAGAATGACCACCAAACAACAACAACAACAAACATACGTACGGTAGTACAAATAAAGTACAGTGGTACCTAATTTAATTAAAAATACTAGCGGTCACATTTTGATAGGCAACATCGTAGATGTATATTCTGCAGCCATATCTCGTACTATACACCCTATCATTTTGCAAAATTAGATTTTATTACATAGTGCACAAGGTTGCAAACTTTTAAATTTAGTAAAAGTGATGTGACTGCGGTGCGGATCGATAACGATAAAAAAATTATTACTCATTGAAGAAGCATCGAAATTCATCAGCAAGCAATAAACTAAAGAGGATTATAACTAGCAAAAAGCTGAGCTTTGTGAGAGCTCGCGTAGTTTTTCTAACGGGTAATAATTTTTAACCGACTTCCAAAAAGGAGGTTCTTTTTTTTTCTATGTATGTCCACCGATTTCTCCAGGATTACTGGACCGATTCGCGTGATTTTTGTTTTAATCGACAGAGGATGTTTGCGAAATGGTCCCATAAAAATTTTCACCTTCAACTCCTCAAGCCTGATGCTGCAGGGATATTGCTCACCTAAAATAAAGAGATTTAGGAAATGTCGATTACGAATTATTATTGTAGGTAACAAGTATGGACTACATCATGGAGCTCCAGGTCCTAGCTCCTTAATCATTGGATACTACACTTAAAAGCTTGAAATAAAAATTCTTTTCAAAAAACCGACTTCTAACGCAACTACAAAGTATAAAAATAATTTTCGACTTCTACAAACGTGGACAAACTGTCCACGTTTGTTGAAGTCGGGCGGGCCTAAAATACAAACTATGAAACCGACTCGCGATGCTCGCTCGACTTCTATTAACGAGTCTCTCATATTGTGTAGCGTCGCGCATCGGTTTCATAATTTGTATTTAGGCCCGCCCGACTTCAACAAACGTGGACAAACTAAAATTATTTTTATACTTTGTAGTGGCGTTAGAAGTCGGTTTTTTGAAAAGAATTTTTTTAAGTTAATGGTTATAAAATTATATTTTCTTTGACAGATAACATTTGGATATGAAATTAAATTACTATGTTAAATCACAAATCTATAGGCGTGATAGTTTTTCAGTAAAGTGTACCACAAAATGTACAGCTTGTGGGATAGTTATAGGTCTCGCTCCGCTCGCCCTAATAAAATGTAAATGAACCAATTCATTACATTAAATAAATTCGACAAAAATATCGGAATATTGATATGTATATATTAAAGCTCCCTTCAATTTTATTTAACTTATGCCGAACGCTAATGTATTGTTTATTAACTAAATGTTGATTTTAGCGGAAACTTTTTAAGTTTTAAGGATAAAATATATAGCCTATATTGTGTAAATTGAGAGTACCCTAATCGGTTCGAATGTTTAGGTGGACAGACGGTCGGACTTGACTAGACTATAAGGGTTCCGTGTTGTTTTACTTCGAACCCCTAAAAAGTGTAATGATCTATAATATAATAAAACTGTAACAGGTCCAATTCTGTACATTGAAGATATTTTGAAAATTTTTGTTTGAGGGCACTCTATAATCGATACTGAAGCCAAAACAATTTTTTTTTAATTTTTTGTCTGTCTGTCTGTCTGTCTGTCTGTCTGTCTGTCTGTCTGTCTGTCTGTATCTGGGCCGCGCATCACGCCGAAACTACTGGACGGATTTAAATGAAACTTGGCACGATTTAAGATAATACTACGAGGTATAATATAGGATACTTTTTATCCCGAAATTCAGCACGGTTCCCTTGGGAGAGGGGCTGAAAGTCCAAATGGGTATTTCGCTTTAATTCATTAAGGCGTATTCCGATTTAATCTATTCTTTTTTTGTTAGAAAGCAGGTTCTTTAGAGATTGTCCTGTAATTATTTCAAGGTCGTCAATTTCGTAGTTCAGAAATTATAGACATCACGATCTTCAGTATAAGGTCCAAATAACTTGAACCCCGGAATCTACAAGATACTTTGAATGTACGGCTCATCTTAAGCTGGCAAGCGTACTTTATCGTATATAGCCATCGTGGATAGCCCTATTTTGTCAAAGTCAAACTACTCCAAGTCCAAAGGCGTCAGATTTTGCCAAACGATCATTATACCTACATACTACATAGTAGGTATGGATGTAATACATCGTATGGACTTAATGTTATATTGTTTTCCTATGCAATTTAATATTCTAATCATACTAATCTTATAAATGCGAAAGTGTGTTTGTTTGTTGGTTTGTCCTTCAATCACGCCACAACAGAGCCACGGATCGACGTAATTTTTTGCATGGGTACTATAGTTGAGGACATAGGCTACTTTTTATCTCGGAAAATCAAAGTGTTCACGAGGGATTTTAAAAACTAAATCCACGCGGACGAAGTCGCGGGCATCAGCTAGTAAAAAAATATAAATATTGCATTTTTTTTCATGTTTTCCTCTTTACGTTATATTATTATGATTTTATTGAATAAGTTGTCACGGCATCGGCATATGATGCGGAGGAGCAAGTTTTAAGATAATTTTTAGTATAGTTAGTTAATAAGTTTAATATAATAAATAAGTTTAATAGTTAATAAGTTTTAGTAAGTTTAATAGTTTTAAGAGCGGAGCGAGACCTATCACTATCCCACAAACTGTACATTTTGTGGTACACTTCGCTGAAAAACTATCACGCCTATGGATTTGTGATTTAACATTGTAATTTAATTTCATATCCAAATGTGTTATCTGTCAAAGAAAATATAATTTTATAACCATTAACGTAAAAATTATTACCCGTTAGAAAAACTACGCGAGCTCTCACAAAGCTCAGCTTTTTGCTAGTTATAATATAATGATTATAGTCTCTAACTTACCACAGTAAGAACCAATAGACTTGGCGAAACTGTAAGGGTTCTTAGTTGTTTTACTACGGAACCCTAAAAAAAGACGTGTTACGCTAACCAAGTAAAGAGTTTAAGATTAAAATTTTGTTTGAGTGCGTTTTGCTGCTTAGGAAATTTTCTGTTTTTTCTTAGGAAAACTATCGATATAAAATATCGATATGGTAGCATCGCAATTAATTTGTCTGTCTTACACTGTATTTAACCTATATGTGTGCGTAAATGTAATAGTGTTGGAGATTTTGTCTTTTGTGTGCCATAATGACACAAATGGAATTGATAAAGTGTGCAGTTCTGTGTATGTAGTGTTTCCTCCCCCCCGCACCAAAAGTGGCAGACTTTTTTGTTCGTAACATTAGGCGCGTTACTGGTCCCGTGGTTCATTTGTCAAAGTCTTTGCTATATTCAGATAATGATCTTCAGTACCTATTATAGGTCTCCCTGCTCGTCTAGAGCAGGGATTCCCAAACTATTTTGGGCAAGAGACCCCTTTCCCCAATGCACTGATACCTCATACCCCCATAGCCAAATTCCTGTAAAAATCCTATCTCTAGTTTTTTTCCTATTCCGACAAAATAATAGCTACCAACTTAAAAACTTTGCAGTTGGTTGAGTAAACTTGACATCATTTTCTCATCAAAATTTAACAAAATAAAGACATAAAATTCAGTAAATATCAAGTGTAATTAATAAATATTTATATGAACGTAAAAATACTTAAGTTGGTAATTATTTTTTGAGCAAATATAAAAAAATAACGCGTAGGTAACACAACTTATCATGAAAGTTTCAAATAAGAACTTGTGTTAATTAATAGGGGTCGGTTTTAGGCTTCGTCGACTCCCAAAATCAGTTTTCGTTTATGTCGACCCCTGGGAAACCGATTTCGGTAATTAATAAATATTTATATGAATTACTTACGTAAAAATACTTAAGTTGGTAATTATTTTTTGAGTAAATATAAAAAAATAACGCGTAGGTATGTAACACAACTTATCATGAAAGTTTCAAATAAGAACTTTTGTTAATTAATAGGGGTCGATTTTAGGCTTAGTCGACTTCCACAATCAGTTTTCGTTTATGTCGAGCCCTGGGAAACCGATTTCGGTAATTAATAATTATTTATATGAATTACGTAAAAATACTTAAGTTGGTAATTATTTTTTGAGTAAATATAAAAAATAACGCGTAGGTAACACAACTTATCATGAAAGTTTCAAATAAGAACTTGTGTTAATTAATAGGGGTCGGTTTTAGGCTTCGCCGACTCCCAAAATCAGTTTTCGTTTATGTCGACCCCTGGGAAACCGATTTCGGTAATTAATAAATATTTATATGAATTACTTACGTAAAAATACTTAAGTTGGTAATTATTTTTTGAGTAAATATAAAAAAATAACGCGTAGGTATGTAACACAACTTATCATGAAAGTTTCAAATAAGAACTTTTGTTAATTAATAGGGGTCGATTTTAGGCTTAGTCGACTTCCACAATCAGTTTTCGTTTATGTCGACCCCTGGGAAACCGATTTCGGTAATTAATAATTATTTATATGAATTACGTAATTTAAATACTTAAGTTGGTAATTATTTTTTGAGTAAATATAAAAAATAACGCGTAGGTAACACAACTTATCATGAAAGTTTCAAATAAGAACTTGTGTTAATTAATAGGGGTCGGTTTTAGGCTTCGCCGACTCCCAAAATCAGTTTTCGTTTATGTCGACCCCTGGGAAACCGATTTCGACTTCAAGTGGTCGATATCTACCACTTTGGGAATCCCCTGAGCGCAGGTCTCCTCTCAGAGAAGTGTTATAGGCCAGTCCCAATGCGAATTGGCGAACTTCACACACCTTCAAGAACATTATGAAGAACTCTCAGGTGTGCAGGTTTCCTCACGATGTTTTCCTTCACCGTTGAAGCAAGTGATATTTAATTGCTTAAACGCACTTGACTCCGAAAAGTCAGTGGTGCCCCTGGTCTAGAGTCTAGACTCTAGAGCCTCAGTGACATTACCATGGGCTTTTGTCTCGCATCGAATCCGCAGTGCAGCCTTCGCAGCAGGGCCACCAGAGAGCGGCTGGAGGGGTTCGCCTCCAGCTGCGCCTGCAGACCCGCGCACTGCTCCAGGCTCAGGCATGGCGCGTTCTGGCATTGTTCTGAAACGAAGGACCGATGAGGGGACATTACAACACTGACGGGACAACGCGCGTTCCCTCAAATATGGTTGAGCGAAGCAATGGCTGGGTCATGCGTCATGCTCGTGAACGGGTGCCATCGGCGGGAATGGGGTTACTTTATGTCTGCCCATCTTAAGATAGAAGTTAGTCGGTATGCATTTTTGGAACTTCCCTCATTGTGGAAACACTGCATACATAGCATATTATCTATTGAATTGTAAACTTGTTTTGAAAAGAGCAACCGCCGAGTTTCTTGCTGGTTCTTCTCGGCAGGAAGGGCATTCCGAACCAGTGGTAGACTCATCGACGATTCAAAAGCACTTGTAAAAAAGTTTATTTGAATAAAAAATATTTCTATTCTATTCTATTCTATTGACATAACAAGTGTAAATTAAAAAACACCCCCGACATGTGAATCTATTGCCGGACTATATGTACGATATACCTGAAATCCTGTTATCCAGTCTTCTGCCCTATCATCAGATACTCTATATCTATATCTATCTAAAACCTACTCATTGAGACCATAAAGCATAAAGTAGTCTGCGGGATACCCAACTCCTCAGCAACTTACAGCAGTTATAGTGTGTTTGGGCTCATTAGAATGGTCTCAATGAGTAGGTGTTAGATAAGTCGCAGTAAGATAGTTGAATCCGTGTTATAGCTTTAAACCTAGGTTTATAGCTATATGCCGGAATATAGCTATACGAAAGCGATTCATAGCTATCTTACTAGGAATATAGCTATACGAACGCGATTGAGTAATCTGACTAGACTAATCTAGTAAAATGGTTATAGAAGTATACATTTTCTTTGATTTTCACAACTGGTTACTCGTTTTTAAGCCCCGATGAAAAAGGAGGCGTGTTTTGATGCGATTTTTCCTGTTTGAAAGCTGACGTGATCGAGATCGATCTTAGCTATAATTTGTGAAGATCTGTTCAGGCGTTTGCAGATCATCAGCTCATGCAATTTCCAAGCACCTGATCACCGAATCTTGCCTAACAAGTACTATGTTTGTCAAAATCTAAAGTTAGGTTAGGTTGGGGTTCGACATTAACAGTCAGGTGCTTTAGGCAGGCACTTAGGTTCCATTTGGTCAATATACCTAAGTTAAGCCTAGGTAGTAGGTATGCACGCATATCTGATTAAAATAAACAATATTTCCGGGCAATGTTTTCCTTCGCAGCTAATGAAGTGATATTTGGGTTTTTTTAATGTAAATAATTCAAAGGGGACAAAGAAAATATGGAGGTCTGGGATTCAAGAGCAGACGCCGATAATGAGGGCGAAGTCTAACCACAAGCTATCACATCGATGCACGCGCTGCTAATGTGCTAATTGTGGTCAATGGCCTGCATGCAAAATAAGCTCGGAATGTTAGTCTAAATATCTATACATATAATAAAACTGTAACTGGAAGATTTCTGTACATTTAATATATTTTGAAAATTTTAATTGGGGGATGCTTTACTATCGATACTGAGCCCAAAACAGTTTTTTTTTTTTTTTTTTGTCTGTTTGTTTGTCCTTCTTTTACGTAAAAACTACCGCACAGATTTCTACAAAATTTTATACCGTGGTAGCTTATTACTCGGGTCAACATCTAGGCTACTTTTTATCCCGGAAAATCAAGGAGTTCCCGAGGGACTTTAAAAACTAAATCCACGCGGACAGTCGCGGGCATCAGCTAGTAAATAATAAAATTCCTTTTAAAAAACGGATTTGAAATGCCCGCACCACTACAAAGTATATAATTTATTGTTGATTTTTTTGTGAACCGCTCGACCGATTTCGATAAAATTTAAAATGGGACCTTCTGGAAAATCGAGTAATCGGGTAACAACAGCCAAGTGCGAGTCAGGCCTCTCTCTTTTAGGGTTCCGTACATATGCCCAAATCACTTTTTTAAACTAGATAAGTACATACCTATTTAGATATCTTAGTTCTTAGTTTTGATGGCCCCCCATTTCTTCATTTTTGAAGCTAAACAATAATAAAAAATATATTTGAACTCCACTTATTGAGCTCTAGACAATGACACCCCACATGCCAGGGTAAAAAATAAAATTTTATTCGACTCCATTTTCACGTATGGTACCTAAGCCCTCTTTATTTATTAGAGTTCCGTATCCAAAGGGTACCAACGGGACCCTATTACTAAGCCTACGCTGTCCGTCCGTCCGTCCGTCCGTCCGTCCGTCTGTCAGCGGGCTGTATCTCGTAAACCGTAATAGATAGACAGATGAAATTTTCACATATTATGTAGGTATTTCTATTGCCGCTATAACAACAAATAATAAAAATTAAATTAAAAAAATTAAATTAAAATATTTCCATGGGTACATGGAAATATTTTTTCTAACGGAACCCTTAAAGAGCGAGGCCCGACTCGCACTTGGCCGATTTTTTAATTTTATTTTAATTTTAGTATTTGTTGTTATAGCGGCAATAGAAATACACACTGTGAAAAGTTCAAGTGTCTACCTATTACGGTTTACAAGATACAGCCCGCTGACAGACGTAGACGGACGGACGGACGGACGGACGGACAGACGGACAATGGAGGCTTGGTAATAGGGAACCCTAAAAAAAGATTCCGACGAATTGAGAACCTCCTCCTTTTTTGATGTGGGTTAATAAAAGGAAAAGGTGGCATGACTAGTGACTGATTGACTGTTCCAATCAACGCCTTTATCAAAGCACAGCTCAAACCACTGGACGGATCGGGCTGTTTGGCCTACAGATAGCTCTCCGTATATTATATAGACGTAGGCATCCGCTAAGATTAAGAAAGGATTCATCTTCATCAAAATTCAACCCTTATCACCCGAACAAACCAAACCCACCCGAACAAAGTGCGAATTATTTTCGGGCAGTAGCGAGTATTTCAGTTACTTAAATACTCCTATTTGACTAAATACTAATGTGATTCGAACTAGGTTTATGGACCTACATACAAACGTACCTAGTACGGCGAGATTCATGATTTCTGAATTAGGTTTAACGGGTATGACAGAACCATCGATGTATAGACAGAACGTGTCGACACGGTGTCGTGACATTTGATGAAGATTAATGTTATAGGCATCTAAATAAGTAAGTAGTTGTTGTAGGTAAATAATTCCGTAAATTTATGCTAAGTATCTGGCTAACATAAAAATTATTTATTCTTTTAGTTCTTGGTCATTTTCCTGTTAAATCAAGAATTGTAATAAAAGGTAGGTAGTTATCGTATTTTATTATGAGTAGGTAGGTATTTGTGATTGGTTAGCAGAGATCAGAATTTTTAACTTAATTAAAGACGTCATTAGCTTAGATAAAGAATTAGTTTATCGAAACATTAATAATTGACGTTATAGGGTTTCCTGTTAAAGATTTGAGCATTAATTTTACGTACCTACCATAATATTCAGATAGCACGTTATCGAAGTTTGTTATTATTAACGCACAGAAACAAAAAACCCAAGCGCTTTTTTGTCCACACTTTGTACATTATAGGTACGTAATGGGGGGTTAGTTCTAAAATATTCAAATATTTAACTTTTTAATCTTCTTCGAAACAGTTTAAAATTTGCGTGACGCTTTGCGTGGTTCAAACCAAACAGCACCCCGATTCAGAACATTTCGATAACTTCCCGTTTCGATACGGTTAGATATCGATCTCGTATCGAAAATTTTTTGTCGTGCGATTCAGAACGTTCGGTTAGAGAATTCGATTCGATGTCGACTACGGAATCGGCTTCGTTATCGGTATCGACAAGTTACATTAAATTACATGTGGATTTACGAAGTTTGTTGTTTTACCAAAATTTCACTTGATAATAAATTCATGTTAACACTAAATAAATAGATTTTAATCATTTTCGAAGGTCATTGAAGTAATTATTTAAAATGATAACTTGTTAAATTATTGACGGCCAATTTTCAGCCTCTTCGATAGATGGCGCTAAGTTCATGTTCATCCCTCTGGGTTCTTATTTTATTTTGTTGTGGTGTACATAATATGTCATTGTAATGTTAAAATACGTACAATATGGTAAGTAAACATCTACATACCAAAATCATCCATCATAATCATTTTATACGAAAAACCAGTAAACACAGTACGTAAACAAAAGGATACCGGATGCCCTGTAGCTTTCGATAAGTTACCAACTAAAATTATCGGACGTTCGGAAAATCTTATTCGATAAGGTTGTTGTGAATAGCGTTTGATAGAAGATATCGAACGATATCTACGTCGGTTCGATTCGGTTTCGATTTCGACAACTTCTCTGTCGATACGAGTACTCTGAATTGAAAATTCATCTTATCGTACGATAGCAAACCGAATCGATCGATAATTATGTTATCGTAAGGTTCTGAATCGGGGTGCTGGTATCCTACACACAGAGTTTCTACAGTGCGCGTCCGCCAATGTGCCTTGAGCCCAAGCATATTTACTGTCTATCATAAAATATTGTATGTATAGAAAAGTAAATACATAGAAGTAAAAATCGAGTACAATCGGCATATTATTATTAAATATTGATGTTTTTGTTTCCTGCCCGGTGAAGACCTTACATAAGAACTTAATAACATTAAAATAAACCATATATTTTAATAAAACCGTTTATTGTTCACATACCAGCATAAGTTGACAGCACAATAGCGAAGAAACACAGAAGTATGAGTTTTTTGCACCACATATTCATTATTTGCATACAATTTCACACGAACCTTGATTTTTTAGCAAAACACCTTTGGCACAGTCAATTATGTCTCGTTTCTTATAAAATAATAGCTGGTACGTAGCCTTGGGAGCGCGGAAAGGTTATCGATATGCACACAACAAACACATTACTGTCTGAGATATAGGTAGTCGATCTCAGTTGAAACGTGCTCGATTGCGGAAACGGCAAGCTCATCTGAGGACTGAGTTTCTGATGATATTTCCTTGTATAAGTAGGTATACTTTCTTACGCGTCGCTGCTTATCTAGTTTAAGAGCAAGTGTCACTTATTTGAAGGTTCATAAGCTACTTCAAGTATAGTTCTTGCAATTCACGAGGGCGACTGGCTTATGGTTGTGTGTGTGTCGTATCTGTATAATGGTGAGCGAGCGCATTGCTCGCGCCTGCCCGCTCCCACCTAGGCTTTGACAGGCACGCACACTTATGAAATGTGCATGTACACGTAGTAACCACGAGTAAAGCTCACTCGCCTTCATGAATTGCAAAACCTGTAGTTCGTGCGCTACACTATAGCGCTTGTGACCGTTACTTGTGACCACTTTGTGACAAACACAACTAACCCCAACGTGTGGACCGCACCACATGTATGTATGTATGTTTGACGTAAGTAGGTAGGTATGTGACTATTTACAATGAATCCTACTAATATTATAAATGCAAAAGTTTGTGAGGATGGGTGTTTGTTACTCTTTCACGCCACAACGAATGAACCGATTTGGCTGGGAAAAGTCATAGCTCATACCCAGGATTAACACATAGGCTTTTATAATAGGCACTTCTTTTCAATGACAAAAACAGATTATAACTGGAAAAAATGAATTAAATGAATTAAATTACTACTAATTATATTTACAAAAAATACACGCCGTCCAAGTGATCGCTAATGGGCATGGTGCCCAAAACACTGGCGCTATTACCTCTCTGAATAGCGAGGCTAAGCCTTTAGGCACAACACATAGGCTCCATTTTATTCCGAAAAATTAAGGAGTTCCCGCGGGAATTAAAAAACCGGCATCATCTAGGGTTTTTCAAGCTCAAAACTTATGTTAGGGGTGGATAAAGAGTTAAGACAAAAATATAACGGGTGGGGATCAGTTTTCAGTAAGCACCCTCCCCCGCGTCGGCCTTTTGAGGACCTTTGGAGCCTTTTTCGAACAATCAATGAGTTTTATACAAACCTCTAAATTAAGTCTCCAAAGATTCATCATCGTAATCATTGCAATCCATCAAAGGCTCACTACTGAGCACAGGTCTCCTCTCAGAGAAGGGTTCTAGGCCATAGTCCACCACGCTGGCCCAATGCGAATTGGCGGACTTCACATACCTTCGAGAACATTAAAATACAGTCTCCAAAGATTGACAAGTACAAAAGAATCGTTATCCTTTATACCAATGTTCTCCGCAGAACAGGATAGCGCTCTGTTGGACCTTTTCATTTAGTTTAGGGATTTATGTTAGGTTTAATATTATTCAGACAGAATATTATATAGTAGACCGTATGCTAGATAATCTAGATTTAGACTCTCACTCCAAAACCGATTTTGACCGAAAGCCGGGATACTTTTCATCCCGTAAAACACTTTATTTTTAGGGTTCCGAAAAAATCGGAACTCTTATAGCCGTCTCTTTATCCGTGTGTCAAGGCCCTTTTTCTCAAAACCAAGCCGTTTTGGTACTAAGTTGAAATTGAGACAGAATACAAAGTGTCTTGTTCAACTCAATGAAAAGTTACAACTTTAAGGCGTATTTTGTAGCGCAGCGCCATCTAGTGCCATTTGTGAGAGTAAGTTCGTGGTTCGTAGTAATTAACATAATCCTCACAAGTTAAGAGCATGTAATAAATCACACTTAGCCGGTTATTTAGAATCTAAATCCACGCGAACAAAATTACGGGCATCAGGTACTAAAAAATATTAAAAAAAAAAACGCCAACTCGCTAGCACCAATAACGCACAAGCTCTTAGCCTATGTTTTTAATTTTATAGTTCTGCGACTCCCACCACGTAGTGATAAACAAGTTTTTAACAACTTGTCTGTATTTGGCAAAAACTTTACTATGCGATATTTTAGGGTTCCGCTCCAAAAGTGTGCTAGAACTGGATCCTATTACTTACTAAAGCTCCTGTCGCTGTCTGTCCGTCTATTCGTCCATCTACCATAGAGGCCTACAGTTCCATCAAATCGTGTCACTGGAATTACAACCCAATCCCAATACAAAGGGCACACACTTCTGGCTTTTCTAAGTTAAATGCGTTTAAGAAATTAAATATCACAAGCTTCAACGGTGAACGAAAACATCGTGAGGAAACCTGCACACCTGAGACTCCTGAGAGTTCTCCATAATGTTCTCAAAGGTGTGTAAAGTCTGCCTATTTGCATTGGGCCAGCGTGGTGGACTATGACCTAAAACCCTTCTCTGAGAGGAGACAGTATAGTGAGCCGTTGATGGGTTGCGATGATGATGATGACTCAGAAGGCGCAAAATTGTTGGTCAGGCGCTCGTTTCAGATTCTTGTTTCACTGAAAAACGCAGTTGTGGTGGCTTATAGATTGTTATTTACTTAAAGAAGTTATTATTGTGTACGGAACCCAATTAGTAAGTGAGTTCAACTCGCACTTGGCTGGCTATTTGAATCGATAGCTGGTTTTTGATTGCGGTCTCACCTGATGATAAGTGATGATGCAGTCAGTAAAAAATTAAAATGGTTGTTATTAGGCTATCAAAAATAAATTAACGTATTTATGAGGATCTTGACCTAAGCCATTAATTAAATATCTTACTTAATAATTTTATAATTAATGTGAGTGTTTGTTTGTTGGTTTATCCTTCAATCACGTTGCAACAATAGCTCTGCCCTGCGATTGTCAATTTAAGTGATTCCATTTCTATCCAAGTAATCGTTTTCGATGTATACACATTATGGCACATTAGCGTCAAAGTAAAATAAACCATAATTACATTAGATTAGAGCTCAATTTCGTGTATGCATTGTTATACGTTTACGATATAGTTGAGGATTTGGAGATTGACATAATCCCGGAAAATCCTCCGGAAGAGTTCCCGGGGGTGTTTAAAAACTAAATCCACGCTGAAGAAGTCGCGGGCATCAACGAGTTATAAATAATAACAGATTTTCAAAAACAGGGTGCCAATTAATTGTCTAAAGTTATTCCATTGATCGTATTGGTATTCGATCACATTAGCGTCAAAGTAAAATATGTAATCCTTGATTGTATTGATTTAAAGTCACAAATTCAGTATAACCGATTTTAATATGGAGCGTTATGGAGCGTATCGTACGTACGTGAACGTCTAAGAATGCTTACGCGACATTGAGCTCTAATTCTATGCTGATATGGTTTATTTTTAATTTTACTTTGACGCTAATGTCATTGAATACTATTACGATCATTGGAATAACTTTAGACATTGCACCTCAGTACCTTCTTTAACAACATTTTAGTAACAAACGTTACTGCGTTTGTTACTAAAATGTTGTTTAAGTACACAAGACATACCTACCTACGGTCCGCTTGTGCTAAATACTTAGTTTTACTAATTAAGATCATCTGGGTAATTTAAATTTCCAGGCAAGGCTGTTAGAGGTTCTTCCCTCTGCTCGTAGGTCGTTTACGCCTCGTGTAAGATTACGCCTTAAACTAAAAGTTGTCTAATAAGTTATAGGTTTTATTTGCTCTGGATATTTTATCAGGCACTTGTTATAAAATGCGAGTGTTTATTTGTTGGTGAGTCGTTCAATCACGCAGTAACTGAGCAACTTATCGGAATGATTTATTACATGCGAACAGTTGAGGACTTGGAGAGTTTCTTTTATCCCGGAAAAACAGAGGGCTCCTACGGGGTTTTTGAAACCTAACAATAGTGAATATATCTAAATAATAGGCAGGTATATGGGCTCACCTATGCAGTTGCTTGAAACGTTCGGTCAACTCCTAGCAAAATTACACTTCGTTGTATCTATTCTCTTTCTATGATCGTTAACGCTTTAGAGCAGGGGTTCCCAAAGTTGTTTTTATCACGCCTCACTTCTGAAAGGATAGGTGTGATAAAAATCTTTGGGAACTCTTGCTTTAGAGGAAGCGTGTATTCGTGTGCATATGCGTGCAGGTAAGCCTGTATGTTATATAATCTATATATATAAAAGCGAAAGGTCACTCACTCATCACGAAATCTCAGGAACTATAAAACCTACAAACTTGAAATTTGGAATGGAGGTTCTGTATAGGGGGTCAGGATTTTTGAGTTGCAACAGTAGTCTTCCAAGGCCGTAATTCTACATTTATTTCCTAATTTTATAATCTACCCTATATCTATACCTATATTTATGTTAAACCCGTAGCCCGGACATGTACCATGCAAACCCGTAGACTCCGGGTCAAACCCGGAGAGTTGGTAGCCCTATCTGTACGCCAAATTTCAGCCCGATCAGTGCAGTGGTTTGAGCTATGCGTTGATAGATCAGTCAGTCAGTCGATCACCTTTTCTGGGTAGATATTTTTTATAAAAATTAAATAAGTTTTATTTGTATATGTAATTAATTTAAACATCTAGTATTTAAAAATTAAAACTATGAAACTGTAATAGATTAATTATAAGCAAATGTTTGTGTAAAGATAATTGGAATAAAAGGCTTAAAATTAATAATAATTGTTATCCACGTATATTGTCCAATATCCAATCCATATAATTGGCAACCCTCGTGTAGACCCCTGGGAATCCTCCGAGACCACATCGTTTCGACCCGTAGGAGACAACTCCACGTTGGACGTATCTCAGCCCCGCGCTGGTCCGGCCCGGGTACATGAGGGGACCGCCTGAGTCTCCCCCGCATGAGTCCTTGTCCAACACCCCTCCAGCGCAGAGTTGTGAGTCGTTGATACGAGGCGATCTGAAATGGATAAGTTCAATTCAAGTCACAATTGTAATTTTTTTTTTTAATTAAAATGTTACAAAAAAACTTATAGCTAAACTAATCTAATTACTATACAAATCATGCCCGCGTGGAATGGTGCCAAGAATACTGGCTGCATTTCCGCACTGGACAGCTAGGCTGATCCTTTGCGCAAAAAATGAGCCAGTCACCAGATGAGATTCAATTGTAAATTGAAAAACACTCCTGACATGTGAATCTATGGCCGGACTATGTACGATATATCTGACATCCTGTTACCCAGTTTTCTTCTCCATCATCAGATTGATCAACTCCTAGATCCTCGATCACCGTCTATCTAACACCTCATTGAGACCATTCTAATGAGCCCAAACACACTATATCTGCTGTAGTTTGCTGAGGAGTTGGGTATCCCGCAGGCTACTCAATGCTTCACCTTAAGGTTTCCATGCCTTGGAAATGTTCCGAAGTAACAGTACAACCAAATAAATCGCACCAGTGAAAGTTTAATGAAGTAGGAAATGAGCTGATGATCTTCAAACGCCTGAACAGACATCACCTCAAGATTGCTGGTGATGATTATGATTGAGCAGAACAACCGATTGCAGCACCTCCCCCGTATTCTATCCTCAGCAGCTCACCCGTTGTATATCGCCTGGCAGTCTCTGTTGGAGATGACGGGCAGGTCCACACTCAGCAGCACCGGCGACTGCAGTGTATCCTCAGCAGCTCACCCGTTGTATATCGCCTGGCAGTCTCTGTTGGAGATGACGGGCAGGTCCACGCTCAGCAGCACCGGCGACTGCAGTCTATCCTCAGCAGCTCACCCGTTGTATATCGCCTGGCATTCTCTGTTGGAGATGATGGGCAGGTCCACACTCAGCAGCACCGGCGACTGCAGTGTATCCTCAGCAGCTCACCCGTTGTATATCGCCTGGCAGTCTCTGTTGGAGATGATGGGCAGGTCCACGCTCAGCAGCACCGGCGACTGCAGTCTATCCTCAGCAGCTCACCCGTTGTATATCGCCTGGCATTCTCTGTTGGAGATGATGGGCAGGTCCACACTCAGCAGCACCGGCGACTGCAGTGTATCCTCAGCAGCTCACCCGTTGTATATCGCCTGGCAGTCTCTGTTGGAGATGATGGGCAGGTCCACGCTCAGCAGCACCGGCGACTGCAGTCTATCCTCAGCAGCTCACCCGTTGTATATCGCCTGGCATTCTCTGTTGGAGATGATGGGCAGGTCCACACTCAGCAGCACCGGCGACTGCAGTGTATCCTCAGCAGCTCACCCGTTGTATATCGCCTGGCAGTCTCTGTTGGAGATGATGGGCAGGTCCACGCTCAGCAGCACCGGCGACTGCAGTCTATCCTCAGCAGCTCACCCGTTGTATATCGCCTGGCAGTCGCTGTTGGAGATGATGGGCAGGTCCACGCTCAGCAGCACCGGCAACTGCAGTCTATCCTCAGCAGCTCACCCGTTGTATATCGCCTGGCAGTCGCTGTTGGAGATGATGGGCAGGTCCACGCTCAGCAGCACCGGCGACTGCTGTGTATCCTCAGCAGCTCACCCGTTGTATATCGCCTGGCAGTCTCTGTTGGAGATGACGGGCAGGTCCACGCTCAGCAGCACCGGTGACTGCAGTGTATCCTCAGCAGCTCACCCGTTGTATATCGCCTGGCAGTCTCTGTTGGAGATGATGGGCAGGTCCACGCTCAGCAGCACTGGCGACTGCAGTGTATCCTCAGCAGCTCACCCGTTGTATATCGCCTGGCAGTCGCTGTTGGAGATGATGGGCAGGTCCACGCTCAGCAGCACCGGCGACTGCAGTGTATCCTCAGCAGCTCACCCGTTGTATATCGCCTGGCAGTCTCTGTTGGAGATGACGGGCAGGTCCACGCTCAGCAGCACCGGCGACTGCAGTGTATCCTCAGCAGCTCACCCGTTGTATATCGCCTGGCAGTCTCTGTTGGAGATGACGGGCAGGTCCACGCTCAGCAGCACCGGTGACTGCAGTGTATCCTCAGCAGCTCACCCGTTGTATATCGCCTGGCAGTCGCTGTTGGAGATGATGGGCAGGTCCACGCTCAGCAGCACCGGCGACTGCAGTGTATCCTCAGCAGCTCACCCGTTGTATATCGCCTGGCAGTCGCTGTTGGAGATGATGGGCAGGTCCACGCTCAGCAGCACCGGCGACTGCAGTATATCCTCAGCAGCTCACCCGTTGTATATCGCCTGGCAGTCTCTGTTGGAGATGATGGGCAGGTCCACGCTCAGCAGCACCGGCGACTGCAGTATATCCTCAGCAGCTCACCCGTTGTATATCGCCTGGCAGTCTCTGTTGGAGATGATGGGCAGGTCCACGCTCAGCAGCACCGGTGACTGCAGTGTATCCTCAGCAGCTCACCCGTTGTATATCGCCTGGCAGTCTCTGTTGGAGATGATGGGCAGGTCCACGCTCAGCAGCACCGGCGACTGCAGTCTATCCTCAGCAGCTCACCCGTTGTATATCGCCTGGCAGTCTCTGTTGGAGATGAAGGGCAGGTCCACGCTCAGCAGCACCGGCGACTGCAGTCTATCCTCAGCAGCTCACCCGTTGTATATCGCCTGGCAGTCTCTGTTGGAGATGATGGGCAGGTCCACACTCAGCAGCACCGGCGACTGCAGTATATCCTCAGCAGCTCACCCGTTGTATATCGCCTGGCAGTCTCTGTTGGAGATGATGGGCAGGTCCACGCTCAGCAGCACTGGCGACTGTAGCCCGTCCTCTGTGGCGCCCCAGCCCGCCACCACGCCGTTCAGACCCTCGAGCCTCTCTGCCTGCAGCTCAGGGGTCGTCGGCAGGCAAATGGGTTTCATGCTGTCTGAAGAAAAATTTATTTGTTACATAGATTTAATTATTTTGTGACGGGATCACGGGACTTTAATGTTTATGTTTTGTAAATCTGTCTCGGGGTCGGGTCGCGTAGTCATTAAAGGCTATGCCTGTAAATCAGTGCTGCAGTATTATAATACTGCGGTATTATGGGCAGGAGCATTTTCAGCCACAACATTACACCTGAACAATTATTTTTTGTAATTTATGAACAATAATATTATATGTATCCACCTGGTAAGGGGTCTGCCAACACTGCGCTTCCCGGTGCGGGGTCGCCACTCCAACACCTTGCGACCCCAACTACCATCAGCACTTCGAACTATGTGCCCCGCCCATTTCCACTTCAGTTTTGCGACTCGCTGAGCTATGTCGGTGACTTTGGTTTTCCTACGGATCTCCTCATTTCTGATTCGATCCCGCAGGGACACTCCGAGCATAGCTCTCTCCATCGCCCGCTGAGCAGTTCTGAGCCTATTCAGGGCCTTAAATTTGCTCTAAATTGCCTCCAGCCAATTTTCGTTTTTCGGATAGATAAGATGAAGGAAAAATATTTGAGCCCAATTTAAACCACACGCATATTCCCTGTTGTAAACCTCACCTAAAGTGAAATCTGCTGGTTCTGCTAATCTGATGAGACCGATGTCGTCGCCCAGCTGCTGCGGGGAGTAGCCCGGATGCGGGATGAGGGTTTCTATTGCAGCATTCTGAAAAAAAAAAAAGAAAAAGTTTAAAACTGAAACCCAAAACACAATGAAAAATTGGACAACATAATAACACTAAGTGCCGATTTCACCAACGTCTAGTGACGTTTATCCGAGGAATAAATTGGGCGTTCTGACAGTTTTTGTATTGAAAATACTGTCAAAATATCTGGGGGCACGGCAGTGCCCCCGCCAAGTCGAGCGCGAAGCAACACTGCCGTACCATCCTTTTCTGGAACCATTTCGCCGCATTTTCAGGCCCCTATTTGAGAACCTCTGGATGGGACTAGAACGCTGAAATTTTCGTCATCTAGTAAGCTATAATCACACACTTGAAATCCAAAATTTCAATTCGGTAGATCATTTAGTTCCAAAGCTAAGCGAAAGCAAAGTTTCGCATTTTCGACACTGACTCACTGATCATCATAATACAACTGGTACTTCCCATTGACCTAGAGCGCTGAAATTTGGTACAGAGGTAGAATTTAACGCCCAAATAGAGGAAAAACTATCAAAACTGGGATCATGGAAGATCTGGACTACCTGGTGACCCTGATGAGAAACCGTAAGAGCACACCGAAACTATTAGCGTTTGGAACCTGCATATTCTCTTGTGGTCAAGCCTACGTGGCGCTTTCACGAGTAACCAATCTTCATGGGGTGCACCTCATAAATGTTGACTTCAAGAGTATAAAAGCTCAAGCATCAGCGATCACCGAATACAACCGGCTTAGGCGACGATTTCGCATAGGCGTGGCGTCGCGCGGCGCGTGCGGCGTCGAGTCGCGCGTGAAGCTCAAACATATGGCGAAGTATGAGAGCGTTTACAGAGAGGCGTCGGCGTTGAACGCGGCGGAGCACGCGGCCGAGCACGCGGCGGGCGCCGACGCGGGCAGCGCGGCGGGCACCGCGGCGACGTACAGTGGGTCGAAACAGCTATATGAGGGACATAGGATTTTTTTAGGAGATTGTTACAAATTCCATTTAAAAAAATACTTATCGAAAGACCTTGTCATTCTAATGAATAATTGTTATTAAACGTTTTTCTCTAAAACTGATAGTTTGCCCGGAAAAAAATAAATTTCAGTTTTTGTTGTAGGTATGGAATGAAACAGAAACTGCTAAAATTTGGCCAACTCTTGAAAGGTCTTGCTTTCTTCTTCTTCTTTATCAACCGATAGACGTCCACTGCTGGACAAAGGTCTCTTACATGGACTTCCACAGGCCTCGGTCTTGCGCCGCCTGAATCCAGCGGCTCCCTGCGACTCGCTTGATGTCGTCGGTCCACCTGGTGAGGGGTCTGCCAACACTGCGCTTCCCGGTGCGGGGTCGGCACTCCAGCACCTTGGGACCCCAACGACCATCAGCTCTTCGAACTATGTGCCCCGCCCATTTCCACTTCAGTATCGCAACTCGCTGAGCTATGTCGGTGACTCTGGTTCTCCTAGGTCTTGCTTTAAAACTACTTTATTCTTATTCTTTGGCTTATTGGCTATAACTCTATGTTATCAGCTTGCACCCAAACTTGCCCGTTTATAAGTTATTAGAAACCGAAATTTAAAAAAAAAATATATTTATTGATTTTATAATGTCGTGGATTAACAAATATTTGACCAAAATAATGTGCTGCATGAAAATTCTATGAATAAATATTGAAATTAACTTTAAATCACTAGTTCATCGAAGAGAAACTTATAAGTTAAGCACTTAAAAAAGGATATTTCATAGATTAAAACTGTAAATTATATTAAAATAACGTGAATTCAAACAAAGGATCTACAAAAATAAAACATTCAAAATATAGCTTTATTTATTTCTTTTTAACAATTCATTTTATTATGTATCTAATGTATCTCCTTAGCTAAACTGTCTTTGTTGTTGGAAACTAATAATTACAAACAGTGAAAAATTAGCTAATCATACTTAATATTATAAATGCGAAAGTGTGTTTGTTGGTTTGTCCTTCAATCACGCCGCAACAGAGCTACGGATCGACGTGATTTTTTACATGGGTATAGTTGAGGACCCAAGAGTGACTTTATATCCCGGAAAATCAAAGAGTTCCCGAGGTACTTTAAAAACTAAACCCACGCGGACGAAGTCGCGGGCATCAGCTTATTATTAGCTTTTAGCAGTTTCTGTTTCATTCCATATACAACATAAACTGAAAATATTTTTTTCCGGGCAAACTATCAGTTTTAGAGAAAAACGTTTAATAACAATTATTCATCAGAATGACAAGTTCTTTCGATAAGTATTTTTTTTAAATGGAATTTGTAACAAAAAATCCTATGAACCTCATATAGCTGTTTCGACCCACTGTGCGTCGCCTACGTGCCCGCCGCGGTGCCCGCGTCGGCGAACGCCGCGGTGCCCGCCGCTACACGACGCCGCACGCGCCGCGCGAAGCCACGCCTATGCGAAAACGTCGCCTTAGGCGTAAATACCGCGCCGATCTTTCAGAAATTAAACCGTCTAAAAGAATAAATAATGCACGTGAATAGGCCATACGAAAAATTGTTGCTAGTGTACAAAAATCAGAACAGGAAAAAAAGAAAAGAAAGATTTATAATACTAAAAAAACTACTCCTAAAAAGAAAAAAACTGTGTTTAATAAGATAATCTAATACCTAAGTCAATCAGCCCACGTCTTGTCCGCTTTCTGCAAAAAGAATTAAAATCCCACCAAAAACATTCTGTAAAAAAATAGCCAAGTCTCGAATCTCGATGGAGCTGCTTGTTTATCTCTAAAAAGAAATGAAATCTCTAGACAAAGTTGAGCCAAGTCTAAAGTTCCTTACTGCAATTTCTTTATTATTATATTTAATGTTATGTGACTTGGCCGTTGACCTGTACCCACAAAAGTGTAAAAAATGTTCAACCGTTGATAGCATTTTTTTCAATATCTAGAGCGTGAAAACATGTTCAACCGTTAACATTTTTTTAGAGAATAAAGAGAACTTTAATCATGTAGTACATAATTTTTATGTTTCATCATTAGTTTTCTCAGCACACGCCAAATAATGCATTTTGTAGGCAAAATTTTGCTACTTTGGGTTACATTATTGCAATTTTCCTAAGGATCTCTAATTTTATGAAAATAAATTATAGCTGCATATGTTACTTCCTGATAACTTAGCTTTCTATTGGTGAAAAAATGGTTAAAATCAGTCCAGTAGTTACAGAGCCTATTCGGTACAAACAAAAAAAAAATTCTTTCCTCTTTAGTGTCCTCTTTAGTATTAGTATAGATTATTAGGATATTAGGATAGAATTAGGATAGCCTAGTACGACTATTCACTGTCCTCGTGCCCAGACACATCCCCTCCCCTGTCCCTTTTATGTGTCATGATGCCAGGGACGTGATTATCTTTGTAACGAATGGTAGCCTATGTCTTTTTTTTGACAACCTCCCTGGCGCAGTGGTGAGCGCTGTGGTCTTATAACTGGGAGGTCTCGGGTTCGATTCCCGGCGGGGTCAATTTGGGAATTTATAATTTCCGAATTGTCTCTGGTCTGGTCTGGTGGGAGGCTTTGGCCGTGGCTAGTTACCACCCTACCGTCAAAAACGTGCCGCCAAGCGATTTAGCGTTCCGGCACGATGGCGTGTAGAAACCGATTAGGGGTATGGGTTGAATGTTCACTGCCATACCCCTTACAAGTTAGCCCGCTACCATGTTAGACTGCATCGTCACTTACCATCAGGTGAGATCGCAGTCAAGCACTACCTTGTCATCGAATAAAAAAAAAGGTCCAACATATCTCTATAACAAAATTCATCAGAATTGGTTCGGTGGTTCAGGTGGTTCGTGACAAACAGACAGATAGACAGATAGATGGAAGTTACTTTTGTATTTATAATATTAGTTTGGATTGATGGCTAATTATTTTGTTTTTACCTGATAATATACTTACAAACTGGTTTCACCTTCAACTATAGGTACATTAATTATTTATTAAACTCTGCAAAATGCCACATTACAGATTTTAAATATTAAAACTAGTTTTTAAAAATGATGCAAGAGGAAAATAGCAGACTACTTATAATGTACAACTAGGTAAGTATTTAAATTACGTACAAATCCACTAAGAAAATGAGGTTAAAAAAATATTTTAAAAGTTTGTATTGAGTAAATAAAATCGGCCAAGTGCGAGTCGGGCCTCGCTCTTTAAGGGTTCCGTTAAAAAAAAATTAAATAAAAATATTTCCACGTACCCATGGAAATATTTTAATTTACTTTTTTTAATTTAATTCAATTTTTATTATTTGTTGTTATAGCGGCAATAGAAATACATAATATGTGAAAATTTCATCTGTCTATCTATTACGGTTTACGAGATACAGCCCGCTGACAGACGGACGGACAGACGGACGAACCGACGGACGGACAGCGTAGGCTTAGTAATAGGGTCCCGTTGGTAGGTACCCTTTGGGTACGGAACAATAATAATTGAAGTGTCTGTTGACAATGTTAAAAAAAAGCCGGCCAAGTGCGAGTCGGACTCGCGCACCGAGGGTTCCATACTCCAAAAGTAAAAGTAAAACGATAATATTATATTAATTTGCTTATTTATCGTTAACTTTGTTTGTAGAGGTTTATTGTTAATATAAAAAAAAGCCGGCCAAGTGCGAGTCGGACTCGCGCACCGAGGGTTCCATACTCCAAAAGTAAAAGTAAAACGATAATATTATATTAATTTGCTTATTTATCGTTAACTTTGTTTGTAGAGGTTTATTGTTAATATAAAAAAAACTATGCTAGTTAGAGCGTTGGTTTTATTTTTCCTGTAAAATATACATAAACCTCTATTGAACATAATTATTTCAGATTTTTCGATTGGTAAACTTCGGAGATAAGGGGGGGGGAATGGTATTTTTTTCGACATTTTGGCCAATTACTCAAAAACTAAATATATAGAAATAAAAAAAAACTGTTTTAGAATGCACAAGTAAAGGCCTTTCATATGATACCCCACTCGGTATAGCTATCTTACTTTGAAATTTCAAACCCCGGATTTTCCCCCTTTTTTAATTAAACTAAAATAATTTTCGCGTTCATTTTATTTTTCCTGTAAAATATACATAAACCTCTATTGACAATAATTATTTCAGACTAGCTGATGCCCGCGACTTCGTCTGCGTGAACTTAGCCTTTAAAATGCCTTGGGAACTCTGACTTTGCGGGATAAAAAGTAGCCTGTCACTCTCCAGGTCCTCAACTATAGGTACACTGCAAAAAATCACGTCGATCCGTAGCTCTGTTGGGGCGTGATTGAAGGACAAACCAACGCACTTTCGCAGTTATAATATTTCACCATATAAAGTGTAAGTGCATATAGTCAACGTGGTTTTTAGGGTTCCGTACCCAAAGGGTGCCAACGGGACCCTATTACTAAGCCTCCGCTGTCCGTCCGTCCGTCTGTCAGCGGCCTGTATCTCGTAAACCGTAATAGATAGACAGTTGAAATTTTCAAGTATTTTGTATTTCTATTGCCGCTATAACAACAAATAATAAAAATATAATAAAAATTTAATTAAATAAAAAAAATTAAATTAAATTAAAATATTTCCATGTACCCATGGAAATATTTTAATTTAATTTTTTTAACGGAACCCTAAAAGAGCGAGGACCGACTCGCACTTGGCCGATTTTTTTTACACAGGTAAAATTGAGGACCTGGAAAATAACACAGGCTACTTTTTGTCCCGGGAGCATACATTTAAACGCCCGCGCCACTACAAAGTATATAATTTATTGTAGATTTTTTAAAAAACGCTCGACTGATTTCTATAAAATTTAAATGGGACCACCTGGGAAGTATACCCTTTGAAACAAAAAAGAATTTTCCAAATCGGTTCAGGCGTCTTCGAGTAATCGGTGAACATACATAAAAAAAGATTCCGTTGAATTGAGATCCTCCTCCTTTTTTGAAGTCGGTTAAAGTAATAATAAAAATTAGTTCAAATTTAACGAAGTTATTGAGTATAACAGTCAAAATAGTTCAACCCCTATCTCAGAGAACATACATCCATCCATCCGTATACGACATCTATACAAACATACATCCGTATACATACATCCATCCTCACAAACTTTCACATTAATAATATTAGTGGGATAATATGAGTAATAATTAGTAGGATAGGATATAGTTAATGTATTTATTGTTAGTAGGAGGAGGATACAAACATACATAAATACATGCATACACACATACATATATACATACATGCATGCATGCATGCAAGCATACATACATACATACACACATACATACATACATACATACATACATACATACCTACATACATACATACATACATGCATACGTGCATACATGCATACATGCATACATGCATACATGCATACATGCATACATGCATACATACATAGATACATAGATACATACATAAATACACACATACATACATACATACATACATACATACATACACACATACATACATACACACACACACACACACACATATACATACATACATGCATGCATGCATATTGGCGCATAATAGAAGGATAAATATGTGAAAAGAAGCATACTAATATCCCGCAGGAACCGTTTGTTTTCCAGGGATAAAAAGTAGTCTTTGTCACTTTTCAGGTCCTTAACTTTACCTGTGCTAAAAAATAATCTAAAACTTCAATCTAAAACTCCGTTGGCGCATAATTGAAGGATAAGTGTGTGAAAAGTAACATACGAATATCCCGCGGGAACTGTTTGTTTTCCCGGGATAAAAAGTAGCCTTTTCACTTTTCAGGTCCTCAACTATGCCTATCAAAAAAACCACGTCAATCTGTAACTTCGTTGGCGCATAATTGAAGGATTAATATGTGAAAAGTAGCATACGAATATCCCGCGGGAACTGTTTGTTTTCCTGGGATTAAAAGTAGCCTTTGTCACTTTTCAAGTCCTCAACTATGCCTATCCAATAAACCACGTCAATCTGTAACTCCGTTGGCGCCTAATTTAAGGATAAATATGTGAAAAGTAGAACACTAATATCCCGCAGGAACTGTTTGCTTTCCCAGGATAAAAAGTAGCCTTTGTCACTTTTCAAGTCATCAACTATGCCAATCCAAAAAACCACGTCAATCTGTAACTCCGTTGGCGCATAATTGAAAGATAAATGTGTGAAAAGTTGTATACTAATATCCCGCAGGAACCGTTTGTTTTCCCGAGATAAAAAGTAGCCTTTGTCATTTTTCAGGCTCTTAACTTTACCTGTGCAAAAAAATCACGTTAATCTAAAACTCCATTGCGCGTATTTTGAAGGACAAATGCGTAAAAAATAGCGATGCTATCCCGCAGGAACTGTTTGCTTTTCCGGGATAAAAAGTAGCCTATGTGCTATTTCAGACTATATTCTATGTCTGTGCCAAATCTCAGCAAAATCGGTTCATTCGTTGTCGCGTTAAAGAGTAACAAACATCCATCCATCCATCCATCCATCCAAACATCCATCCTCACAAACTTTCGCATTTATAATGTAATAGGATAGGATCTACACATGATCAGTCATTATAATATCTAGCAATGTACTCACGATGACTGGACAAATCGATACCTTGTACTATTTGTATTATTTATTTCGTAATCCATCCCTAATCCCTAAGAAATTTTCTATTGCTAATGAAAAACTTCCATAACTGTGTTTATTTGGTTGTTGAATTGGAATTTTTTACTTATTCTCGATGCTGCGGATAATGTAAGCGTGATTTAAGTACAATCAGCGCCATCTATCAGTGGTTTTTCAAAATCCCGCGGTAACCTTGGATTTTTCCGGGAAAATTTGTAGCCTATGTGTTATTCCAGGGTATAATCTATCTCCATTCCAAATTTCAGCCAAATCCATCCAGTAGTTTTTGCGTGAAAGAGGAACAAACATACACACAAACTTTCGCCTTTATAATATTAGTAGGATTTTTCGATTGGTAAACTTCGGAGATAAGGGGGGGGGGGAGGTATTTTTTCGACATTATGCCCGATTAATCAAAAACGATTATATATAGAAATAAATAAAACACTGTTTTAGAATGCACAAGTTAAGGCCTTTCATATGATACCCCACTCGGTATAGTTATCTTACTTTGAAATTTCAAACCCCCGATTTTCCCCCTTTTTTAATCAAACTAAAATAATTTTCGCGTTGCTTTTATTTTTCCTGTAAAATATACATAAACCTCTATTAACCATAATTATTTCAGATTTTTCGATTGGCAAACTTCGGAGATAAGGGGGGGGGAACGAGTAAGAGGCTGTTGTTAGGGTTCCATACCAAAATGGTAAAAATGGAACCCTTATGGTGAGACTTTCTCCGTCCGTCTGTCCGTCCGTCTGTCACAGTCGATTATTTCAGTAACTATTAAAGCTATCGACATGAAATTTGGCATAGTTGTGTACAATAGTGGCCCAAAATCATTGGAATAAAGACAAATCGAAAATTATTTTTAGTTTAATTAAAAAAGGGGGAAAATCAGGGGTTTGAAATTTCAAAGTAAGATAATTATACCGAGTGGGGTATCATATGAAAGGCCTTTACTTGTGTATTCTAAAACAGTTTTTTATTTATTTCTATATATAATAGTTTTTGAGTAATCGGCTAAAAAAATACCGTTCCCCACCCCCCCCCCCCCCCCCCTTTTCTCCGAAGTTTACCAATCGAAAAATCTGAAATACTTTTATGGTCAATAGAAGTTTATGTATATTTTACAGGAAAAATAAAACCAACGCTCTAACTAGCATAGGTTTTTTTATGTTAACAATAAACCTCTACAAACAAAGTTAACGATAAATAAGCAAATTAATATAATTTTATCGTTTTACTTTTACTTTTGGAGTACGGAACCCTCGGTGCGCGAGTCCGACACTCGCACTTGGCCGGCTTTTTTTTTAAATATTTTGAGGTTTAATTTTTGAGCCCTATTAAGTTTTTCCAATATAGTTGACCCACAAGAACCCTATGCTATAATGCCATACAAAATTAACGACTGAGTCAAGGAACTGTACACTCTTAGTAATAAGTTAGCACTCAAAATATTTCTTAAATTATTGTATACAGAGCTCACGGTTCGAACTTTGTTAGCAAAACAACGTGCTTATCCCACCTCAAATGCTGATCCACTATAACACCTAAATAAGTGGTGCTTTGGGTACATGATATTGCTTTGCAGTTGGCACAGTCAGACTTATTCAGACAAAATGCACTTGAATTTCCAGACTCTCAGTCGGAAGACCAGCTCTTGTATGAGAAAAACACATGCATAAACTTTTTTCCTCGTTTAGGGTTAACAATTTACTATCGTACCAGTCCTTAACCAGGCCACATTCGGCTTTTTGTATAACTCCATGTGGAGGCTCTGAATAATAAAACAGTATCATCTGCAAAACACGGTGATTTAGAGTCTGTCTATCAATAGGGAACAAAAGTCATTAAGGTAGGTTATGAGGAACATATTGCTGACTAACCTTAAATTTTTTTGTTTGCGCGCGTGTGGCGTAGTTGAATATTTTTATATATCCGTGTATAAGCGCACGAAAAACTAATGGTTCTGTGGGATGCCACTCCACACAGAACACATTTTCGGATTTGACCGTCAGCTCCCTTGTGAACTCCATTTGATGATCACTCAGCACGGTACACTTTAAACACAAGTTAAACACCAAATAGCAAAGTGTCGATCATGAGATAGCGACAGACGTCATCTATCATCTTCATGACAAACTACCCTCAACTCATCTATACTTTTATTTAATAACTAGCTGACCCGACGAACTTCGTACCGCCAACCTTTACCTATATAAATAAAACGAATAAATTATCTTAATAAAAAAAAACTATCCTATCTTTTAAGTTGGACCAAATTACAGATAGTTACGAAGTTTGATCAAAATTGGTTCCGTAGTTTAGCAGTCCATTGCGGACAAACAACGTGACACGTAATTTATATATATTAAGATATTATAAAGAGGAAAGATTTTTTTGTTTGTACCGAATAGGTTCTGAAACTACTGGACCGATTTTAACTATTTTTTCACCAATAGAAAGCTTTAGTTACCAGGAAATAACATATGCCTATAATGTATTTTCAAAAAATTAGTGATCCTTAAGAAAATTGCAATAATGTAACCCAAAGTAGCAGAATTTTGTCTATAAAATGCATTATTTGGCGTGTGCTGAGAAAACTATTGATGATACATGAAAATTATGTATGTAATTAGTATATACTTTATTGTAGTATTTTAAGAACCGCTCAGCCGATTTCGATAAAATTTGACCGACCAGCTGGGAAGATACCCTTTCAAACAAAAAAAAAAATCCAAATCGGTTCAGGGGTCTTCGAGTAATCGGGGGTAATTCAGGGGTCTTCGGTGAACATAGATAAAAAAAATGATTCCGACGAATTGATAACCTCCTCCTATTTTTGAAGTCGGTTAAAAATACACAATTTCCCAGAACTATTTTCAATGTTTAAGGGTTGTTTGTAAAGTTCAATAGCTGCATGTAAAATTCAATTTTAATTTTTGATTATAATATCCTAAATGCACCATGAAGTATTTGGTCTTTAAAATGTACATATTTATACATACACTCGCTGCGCCCCGCGGTTTCACCCGCGTTAGTTTCGATTCCGTGGGAATATCGGGATAGAAAGTAACAGCTGTAAAGTTTGATTTTTAATTCCGTGGAATTCTGAAAGCGGTCATTTTAAATGACATTTCAGTGGTTATTTCATAAATACTTTTTTTTAAATATATAGACTAGCGCTTGACTGCAATCTCACCTGATGGTAAGTGAAGATGCAGCCTAAGATGGAGCGCGCTTGCCTAGAAGATGCCTATTCACTCTTGATTATACATTGAATACACAGATATTTTAAACCAAGGATAAGAATCATCATGAAGCAAATTCATTACTTGTACCTATTTTAAATAAATAAGCATAACACGTTAACATCTATACATATAATAAAACTGTAACTGGAAGATTTCTGTACATTTAATATATTTTGAAAATTTTAATTGGGGGATGCTTTACTATCGATACTGAGCCCAAAACAGATTTTTATTTAATTTTTGTCTGTTTGTTTGTCCTTCTTTCACGTAAAAACTACCGCACAGATTTCTGCAAAATTTTATACCGTGGTAGCTTATTACTCGGGTCAACATCTAGGCTACTTTTTATCCCGGAAAATCAAGGAGTTCCCGAGGGACTTTAAAAACTAAATCCACGCGGACAAAGTCGCGGGCATCAGCTAGTTTTTAATAAGGGACCTTTTTAGTTTTATAAAAAAAGGGGGATAAAAAAAGGGGGAAAATCAGGGGTTTGAAATTTCAAAGTAAGATAACTTACTTAATTAACTATTAAGATAACTTACTTAGTAAGATAACTTATATGTTACCTGTGCATTCTAAAACAGTTTTTTATTTATTTCTATATATAATAGATTTTGATTAATCGGACATAATGTCGAAAAAATACCTCCCGCCCCCCCCCCCCTCCCCTTTATCAGCGAATTTTACCAATCGAAAAATCAGAAATAACTATGGTCAGTATAAGTATATTTTACAGGAAAAATAAAACAAACGCTCTGTCTAACATAGTTTTTTTTTATATTAACAATAAATCTCTACAAACAAAGTTAACGATAAATAAGCAAATTAATATAATATTATCGTTTTACTTTTACTTTTGGAGCACGGAACCCTCGGCGCGCGAGTCCGACTCGCACTTAGCCGGTTTTTTTATTATTAGGAATCCGAAGTGGGGATTCCTATACTATAAAACTAAAAGTATAAGTAGCATAATATGTCACTCTCCAGGTCGTCAACTATACCCATGCAAAAAATCACGTCAATCCGTAGCTCTGTTGCGGCGTGATTGAAGGACAAACCAACAAACACACTTTCGCATTTATAATATATAGTACCGATTTTGATTTTTTCGATTTTTCGGCTGTTCTTTTAGGCTTTACCTATTTTTACAAGCTTGTATTTATTTACCTTGCAATGTATGTAATATGTATGTATGTATGTATGTATGTATGTATGTATGTATGTATGTACTTTTATATTTATTGTACACTAGCTGATGCCCGCGACTTCGTCCGCGTGAATTTAGTTTTTTGTTTTTTTTTGTATTAAAACCTTCCGTGGAACTTAAGGAACATACAAAAAATAAATTAACCGAATTGGTCCATCCATTCTTGAGTTATGCGCTTACCAAGATTCATTTTTATTTATATAGATTTTATATTTTAATTGCTTTGAATGTCATTTTGGGTACTATAAAATAAGCTAATGGTAGGTAATAAGAAATCTAATTTTATTTTCTATGTATGACTATTATGTGTACATGAGCCTAGTAAAAATTACCAAAACTGTATCAAACTAAAGTACTTATCTAAAATAATTATATTTTGCATGTTGATTGACGAAATATACTGGACATTGAATATTATGTTAACATCTATTACGTACAATGTTTCTTGCAAATAAATACATTTCATTTCATTTTCATTTCAATAAGTATGTATGTAAATATGTAATGTTCGTTCAGGTCAAATCTTGCAAGATGAATTAGAACCACTTCCCGGTTTCCGATTGAGTTGAAATTTTCCAGGCACCTAAGTACTTCGAACCGCTAAGGTGTGGAACGCACTTCCAACATCTGTGTTTCCGGCCACGTATAACCTCAGTACCTTCAAGGCAAGAGTGAATAGGCATTTTCTAGGCAAGCGCGCTCCAACCTAGACCTCATCAGTGCTGTCCAGCATTGATTGTCGTCAAGCGCAAGCCTATCCAGGAAAAAAAAAAAGAATTAAACAAAAAATCAATACACTTACTCGAACTTTGGGTGCACAGAACAATTCGCCCTCCGATCTCTCGCAGTCCGGGTCTCGCCTCACGTCGTATTCGCCCAGTACGACCGCCCGCAGCGTCAGCCTGGTCCCCAGGAAGGCGATACAGTGGGCTGCTGTGAGCACGTACCGCTCAGTTATCAAGGTCCCTCCACAACTCAGCTTGGTGCCTCGTGCTGGAAATTAGAATAGAATAGAATAGAAATGTTTTTAGGGTTCCGTACCCAAAGGGTACCAACGGGACCCTATTACTAAGCCTACGCTGTCCGTCCGTCCGTCCGTCCGTCCGTCCGTCCGTCCGTCCGTCCGTCCGTCCATCCGTCTGTCAGCGGGCTGTATCTCGTAAACCGTAATAGATAGACAGATGAAATTTTCACATATTATGTATTTCTATTGCCGCTTTAACAACAAATAATAAAAATTAAATTAAATTAAAAAAATTAAATTAAAATGGGTAGGTGGGTAGATGGAAATCTTTTAATTTAATTTTTTTTAACGGAACCCTAAAAGAGCGAGGCCCGACTCGCACTTGGCCGATTTTTTATTCAAACAAACTTTTGGAACGTAGTTCCTTATCGCGCGGTGCGGAAAGGGGCTAGACGGATCGACACTTTTTTGAATGTGAATTGAAAGTGAAAATAATGAACACAATGCCATGTGTTCATTATTTTCACAGTACAATATAAGATCTCGGTAGCCTTGTGAAAGGGAAAGGTTACACATGTAGAAATTGTTTAAAATAAAATTGAAAATGGAAAATTCGGTCTGTCGAGCTGGATTCGAACGATCGACCTTTGGCTGTTTGGCGACTGTGGAAACCACAAGGCTACGGAGATCTAATATTGTAGTGTGAAAATGTTGAACACAATGCCAAATTAATTAATCGAAAGCAACTTCGTTCCATCCGGGTGTCCCTTGACACCTCTCAAGTTTTTTTTACAAGTGCTTTTGAATCGTCGATGAGTCTACCACTAGTTCGGAATGCGCTTCCTGCCGAGAAGAACCAGCAAGAAACTCGGCAGTTGCTCTTTTCAAAACAAGTTTACAATATAATAGATATGATGCTATGTATGCAATGCAGTGTTACCACAATGAGGGGAAGTTCCACAAAATTCCACAACAACATAGTTCCACAAAAATATACCTAATTATATCTAATTATAATCATTCCCGCCGGTGGAACCCGTTCACGAGCATGACGCATGACCCAGCCTTTGCTTCGCTCAACCATATTTGAGGGAACGTAACGTAATTAATATCACAAGTGTACAGTTTCCATAGCCACATTTCGGTTTCATCATCAGACCATCTATCTATCATCTATAAGCAAAGTACTTGTCAAGACTAATCAATCAAGCCCAAACTGGATGGCGTTTCATCGTTTTATAACATAACCACCAAAACCAATTTTCGGCTTCATCATCAGACCCTGGATATCATCTCGCCCAGAGTACTTGTCTAGATGAATCAAACGAGCCCAAACTGGGTGGGGTTATATCGTTTTATAACATAACCACCATAACCACTTCTCGGCATCATCATCAGACCCTGGATATCATATAGAAGCAGAGTACTTGTCAAGACTAATCAATCAAACCCAAACTGGATGGCGTTACACGTTTTATAACATAACCACCATAACTACTTTTCGGCTTCATCATCAGACCCTGGATATCATCTAGACCAGAGTATTTGTCAAGATGAATCAAACGAGCCCAAACTCGATAGGGTTACGCCGTTTTATGACAGAGTTTCCATATACACCTTTCGGCTTCATCATCAGAAACTGGATATCATCTGGGACCAGAGTACATACTTGTTAAGACGTATCAAACGAGCCTAAATTCGATGGGGTTACGTCGTTTTATCATAGAGTTCCAACTGCCACCTTTCGGCTTCATCATCAGACCCTGGATATCATCTAGGACCAGGGTACTTGTCAAGACTAATCAAAGGAGCCTAAATTCGATGGGGTTACGTTGTTATCTTATAGAGTTCCAACAGCCATTTTCTGGCTCCATCATCAGATCAGCTCCATGTTACAATAATATTGGTATTGTCATGCGATTTACATATACCTGCAAAATTTCAGCTCGATCGGAAAAAAGTGATTCTAATTCGTCTTGCAAGAAAGCATACTTACATACATACATACATACATACAAGCTGGTTTAACTGGGACGTTTTCCAGCTGAATTTTATGAAAACAGCTGGTTTAAGGACTACGTATCACCTCTTTTTCCGTCCAGTGTATGGATCTAATCTCACAATTGATACTTACGAGGTACTTACTAGTAGGTATTATCTCCACAACACCCTATTTTGTGCTTTACGGACAGTTCATATTCATCCCAACAGTTTCTATCTATAACTTAGCTATTATGATGATTTAAAACCTCAAAAATGAACACTGGACAGTCATGTTTTATTTATATAGAAGTCTTTATAATACCTGAATCGTAAGATAATAGAACCATCCAGGGCATTTCGAAGAGCTTCGTTCTATTTCCTCCAAATATCCTTTCACTTTCAATAGCCCCACACTCGGTTGGCAGAAGATTCATATTGCGATGAACCCCTTCACTTGGTGTCCTTTCTATTGAATTATCGGCAGTATTTTGATTACTATCCCAGTTATTTACGTCATCCCCGTTTCCTCCGCCATTATTAATAGTGTCTGCAACTAAGAATAAGGAAAAATTTATATGAATTAACATAGCGAGTTTTATCACATGTATTAAGTCTAGGTTATCAAACTAGGTATTTAATTTCTTGTTAAAATGAGGAGTTTTGCTTTTTGGAACGCGATAACCGATGCTAGTGTTGAACAAATATTTGAATCTTGCGTGATATATATATACCTATTTAATTTATCGAAGGCTTTCGAATGTGTTAAATATGAAGTAGTGGTCAGAAATCTACTCTAATATATAATTAAGAATCTAGCAATAGAAAGAGTTCTTAAATGCTAGAATATAAAAGACGTAATTGGAAAACGGTTTCCCACATCAATTTCAAAAAAGCATCGCGCAGGGTGCTATTTTAGGCTCTTTAATGTTCCTTCCTTTCCTCTACTCAACTTTATATAGTGTTTGGTGTAACAAGTGTCATCATCATCAGCAACCCATCAACGGCTCAATACTGAGCGCAGGTCTCCTCTCAGAGAAGGGTTATAGGCCATTGTCCACCACGCTGGCCCAATGCGAATTGGGGGACTTCACACACCTTCAAGAACGTTATGAAGAACTCTCAGGTGTGCATGTTTCCTCGCGATGTTTTCCTTCACCGTTGAAGCAAGTGATATTAAATTGCTTAAACGCACTTGACTCCGAAAAGTCAGAGGTCGACCCGGGATCGAACCTGCGACCCTCCGAATAGGAGAGCAGTCCTAACCACTAGGCTATCACTTCTTCTGTAACAAGTGTACTATAAAGTAATTTATTTCTTCTTTTATTACCTCCGCCAGTGTTGTCAGGATTTCCGCTCGTCCCCCATGGATTACGGTTAGGTTTAGAAGTAGTCCATAAATTATTTTTTTCTCTATCACCTCCGCCAGTGTTGCCAGGATCTTGATTTCCACTCGTTCCCCATGGATTACGGTTAGGTTTAGAAGTAGTCCATAATTTATTTTTTTCTCTATCACCTCCGCCAGTGTTGTCAGGATCTTGATTTCCGCTAGTTCCCCATGGACTATGGTTAGGTTTAGAAGTAGACCATTCATTTTGGTCACTATAAGGTCCTTTGTCGTATCGATCCTCTTCCCCGTACTTGTGGGATCCCCAATGGTGGCTGGGTCTAGAAGTGAATGGATTCTGCGTGTTGACAGTATTCGAGATGGAATCGCAACATACCTGAAAGTGTATGATTATACTTTTGCTTGAATAGTTTAAACTCCTAAGTTATTAATATTATAAAATGTGAAATATGAAAAAGTGAAGAAGAACTCGAAACTCGTCCCTTATAAACATGCTTTCGGAAAATTCTATGTTGATTCGCAATGAACAACCTGCTTGAAATCAAATAAGCGTTCAGTGAGTGCCGGCCAACGTTGCCGAAATTACATCATGTGTGTTCCAACACCGACATACACTAGCCAACACAAACATTGGGCCAAGCGCGTTGGACCGTGTTGCGGAGAACATGAGTATAAACTTCTTTGAAAAGTAATTGGTAAGAGCCAATTAATATCTTCCAATTATTTTAATTAGAATTTAGAATTAAGCTTAACTGGTAATATTTTTAGGTATACAATAAAATTGTGGCTTGTGCCTGTAGCTATGCTTTCATATAATAATTTAATAATCACTATCAGATAGCAATTAATTTTATAATATGGGTATTTATTTATAATATTGCAAGCTGACCCAGCCACGCGTTGCTGTGACTCAGACGATGTAAATTAACCTACAGAGCCATCTCTTAACAATTCTTATAAAAAATTAGGGAAAAATTGTACCTCCACCACCTGTACAAATTATCTATAATATAATAAAACTGTAACAGGTCCAATTCTGTACATTGAAGATATTTTGAAAATTTTTGTTTGAGGGCACTCTATAATCGATACTGAAGCCAAAACAATTTTTTTTTAATTTTTTGTCTGTCTGTCTGTCTGTCTGTCTGTCTGTCTGTCTGTCTGTCTGTCTGTATCTTGGCCGCGCATCACGCCGAAACTACTGGACGGATTTAAATGAAACTTGGCACGATTTAAGATAATACTACGAGGTATAATATAGGATACTTTTTATCCCGAAATTCAGCACGGTTCCCTTGGGAGAGGGGCTGAAAGTCCAAATGGGTATTTCGTTGTAATTCATTAAGGCGTATTCCGATTTAATCCATTCTTTTTTTGTTAGAAAGGAGGTTCTTTAGAGATTGTCCTGTAATTATTTCAAGGTCGTCAATTTCGTAGTTCAGAAATTATAGACATCACGATCTTCAGTATATGGTCCAAATAACTTGAACCCCGGAATCTACAAGATACTTTGAATGTACGGCTCATCTTAAGCTGGCAATCGTACTTTATCGTATACAAGCCATCGTGGATAGCCCTATTTTGTCAAAGTCAAACTACTCCAAGTCCAAAGGCGTCAGATTTTGCCAAACGATCATTATACCTACATACTACATAGTAGGTATGGATGTAATACATCGTATGGACTTAATGCTACAGTGTTTTCCTATGCAATTTAATATTCTAATCATACTAATATTATAAATGCGAAAGTGTGTTTGTTTGTTGGTTTGTCCTTCAATCACGCCACAACAGAGCCACGGACCGACGTGATTTTTTGCATGGGTACTATAGTTGAGGACATAGGCTACTTTTTATCCCGGAAAAGCAAACAGTTCCTGCGGGATAGCATCGCTATTTTTTACGCATTTGTCCTTCAAAATACGTGCAATGGAGTTTTAGATTAACATGATTTTTTTCACAGGTAAAGTTAAGAGCTTGAAAAATTACAAAGGCTACTTTTATCCCGGGAAAACAAACGGTTCCTGCGGGATATTAGTATACTACTTTTCACGCATTTATCTTTCAATTATGCGCCAATGGAGTCACAGATTGACGTGGTTTATTGGATAGTCATAGTTGACGACCTGAAAAGTGAAAAGGCTACTATCCCTGGAAACAAACGGTTCCTGTGGGATATTAGTATGCTTCTTTTCGCATATTTATCCTTCAATTATGCGCCAATATGCATGCATGCATGTATTTATGTATGTATGTTTGTATGTATGTATGTATGTATGTATGTATGTATGTATGTATGTATGTATGTATGTATGTATGTATGTATGTATGTATGTATGTATGTATGTATGTATGTATGTATGTATGTATGTATGTATGTATGTATGTATGTATGTATGTATGTATGTATGTATGTATGTATGTATGTATGTATGTATGTATGTATGTATGTATGTATGTATGTATGTATGTATGTATGTATGTATGTATGTATGTATGTATGTATGTATGTATGTATGTATGTATGTATGTATGTATGTATGTATGTATGTATGTATGTATGTATGTATGTATGTATGTATGTATGTATGTATGTATGTATGTATGTATGTATGTATGTATGTATGTATGTATGTATGTATGTATGTATGTATGTATGTATGTATGTATGTATGTATGTATGTATGTATGTATGTATGTATGTATGTATGTATGTATGTATGTATGTATGTATGTATGTATGTATGTATGTATGTATGTATGTATGTATGTATGTATGTATGTATGTATGTATGTATGTATGTATGTATGTATGTATGTATGTATGTATGTATGTATGTATGTATGTATGTATGTATGTATGTATGTATGTATGTATGTATGTATGTATGTATGTATGTATGTATGTATGTATGTATGTATGTATGTATGTATGTATGTATGTATGTATGTATGTATGTATGTATGTATGTATGTATGTATGTATGTATGTGTGTATGTATGTATGTATGTATGTATGCATGTATGTATGTATGTGTGTATGTATGTATGCATGCATGTATGTATGCGTGTATGTATGTATATATGTATGTATGCATGCATGCATGTATGTGTGTATCTGTGTATGCATGTATTTATGTATGTTTGTATCCTCCTCCTACTAACAATAAATACTTTAACTATATCCTATCCTACTTATTATTACTCATACTATCCCACTAATATTATTAATGTGAAAGTTTGTGAAGATGGATGTATACGGATGTATGTTTGTATAGATGTCGTATACGGATGGATGGATGTATGTTCTCTGAGATAGGGGTTGAACTATTTTGACTGTTATACTCCATAACTTCGTTAAATTTGAACTAATTTTTATTATTACTTTAACCGACTTCAAAAAAGGAGGAGGGTCTCAATTCAACGGAAACTTTTTTATGTATGTTCACCGATTACTCGAAGACGCCTGAACCGATTTGGAAAATTCTTTTTTTGTTTCAAAGGGTGGTTTCACTTCCCAGGTGGTCCCATTTAAATTTTATAGAAATCAGTCGAGCGTTTTTTAAAAAATCTACAATAAAATATATACTTTGTAGTGGCGCGGGCGTTTAAATGTATGCTCCCGGGACAAAAAGTAGCCTGTGTTATTTTCCAGGTCCTCAACTTTACCTGTGTAAAAAAATCGGCCAAGTGCGAGTCGGTCCTCGCTCTTTTAGGGTTCCGTTAAAAAAAATTAAATTAAAATATTTCCATGTACCCATGGAAATATTTTAATTTAATTTTTATTATGTGTTGTTATAGCGGCAATAGAAATACAAAATATGTGAAAATTTCAACTGTCTATCTATTACGGTTTACGGGATACAGGCCGCTGACAAACGGACGGACGGACAGCGGAGGCTTAGTAATAGGGTCCCGTTGGCACCCTTTGGGTACGGAACCCTAAAAACCACGTTGATTATATGCACTTACACTTTATATGGTGAAATATTATAACTGCGAAAGTGCGTTGGTTTGTCCTTCAAACACGCCCCAACAGAGCTACGGATCGACGTGATTTTTTGCAGGGGTACCTATAGTTGAGGACCTGGAGAGTGACAGTCTACTTTTTATCCCGCAAAGTCAGAGTTCCCAAGGCATTTTAAAGGCTAAGTTCACGCAGACGAAGTCGCGGGCATCAGCTAGTTTAAAATAAAATTGAAAATAGAAAATTCAGTCTGTCGAGCTGGGATTCGAACCATCGACTTTGAACTGTTAGGCGACTGCCGGAGCCACTAGGCTACGGAGACCCAATGTTGTATCGCGAAAATACCGAACACAATGCAAAATTCACATTCAACAAACATGTGTCGGTTTCAAAAATGTGTCGAGTGTCGGTTCCTTAATTTTTTCCGTCTAGCCCCCTTCCGTACCGCGCGATAAGGAACTTACGTTCCAAAAACTATCCTATCTTTTAAGTTGGACCAAATGACAGATAGTTACGAAGTTTGAAAATCGGTTCAGTAGTTTAGGAGTCCATCGCAGACAAACAACGTGACACGTAATTAATATATACGAGTATATTACTAGCTGACCCGGCGAACTTCGTACCGCCAACTTGTCTATATAAATAAAACAAATAAACTAACTAACTATCCTATCTTTCGAGTTGGACCAAACCACAGATAGTTACGAAGTTTGATCAAAATCGGTTAAGTAGCTTAGGAGTCCATCGCGGACAAACAACGTGACACATAATTTATATATATATTAAGATATAATAAAATTAAGATTGTTTTCAATACCTGGAACATGCTAGTATGAAGTGCTAAGATTCATGAACTTACAAGCGGTTGATCGTTTTCAAATCCACATCCAAGCCTCTGCAGCTTCCTCCTCATGTGTGAAGGCATGGGGGTGCCGCAGCGCCTCATTTCGTTTAACAAGTGGGTACATTTGGACAGCTGCTTGCAAGTGCTCGGTCGGTCACCAATACCATCCGGGCAAGGTTCTTCTTCGAAAACTGAAATTTAAAAGATATATAGGTACTTTTTGTTTAATTGCACAATTAAACAAAAGAACAATCTATATTATTATATACAAAATTCAAAGTCCTGACTAACTGACTGACTCATATAACAACGCATAGCCTAAACAGCTGGTACTAGGGATATAGGGATTATTTATTATTATTATATAAAATTTTGACAGTAAGTTCCTTTTGTGACGTAAGAGGGTTAAGTAGGGGGTGAAAGTTTGTATGAACGTCCGTCATTTTTCAAATTATATCCATGAAACTTGGTATTTTGGCTTTTGATTCAAATAAAGAAGTAGGTAAGTGTTTCATAGTTTTCGAAAATTAAACCCCCAAAGGGGTTTTTAAATAGGGGTTCAATATTTGTATGGTATTTATCAAGTAACTAGATGATGCCCACGACTTCATCCGCGTGGATTAAGTTTTTTTAATTCCCGCGGGAACTTCTTAATTATCCGGGTTAAAATGTAGCCTATGTGTTAATCCTGGGTATGAGCTATCACTATTCTAAATTTCAGCCAAATCGGTTCATTCGTTGTGGCGTGAAAGAGTAACAAACATCCATCCATCCATCCATCCATACATCCATCCTCACAAACTTTCGCATTTGTAATATTAGTAGGATATCCATGAAACTTGGTTTTGGGTTTTCAATTAAAAACGAAGGAATACGTGTTACACAGTTTTTGCAAATTCTACCCTTCTATTCATAAATAGGGGATGAAAGTTTGTATGATAGTCCTTCATTAACCCGCGACAAAAAGAGGGGTATTATAAGTTTGACGTGTATCTGTGTAACAATGTACGTTTGTATCTGTGTGTCTGTCTGTTCCCTCGTAGCTCCCTAACGAATAGACTGATTTTGATGCGGTTTTTTCCGTTTAAAAGTTAACGTAATCGAGGTGAATCTTAGCTATAATCTATGAAGATCTGCTCAGGCGTTTGAAGATCATCAGCTCATTTCCTACTTGATTAAAGGGTCTTATAAACTTTCACTGGTGCGATTGATTTGAAATTTGGTGTACTATTACTACGGATTCTTTCCAAGGCATGGTCAACCTTGAGCTGATGCTGCAGCATCAAGGACCTAGTCTGCGGGATACCCAACTCCTCAGCAACTTAGAGGAGATATAATGTGTTTGGGGCTGGGCCCATTAGTATGGTCTCAATGAGTAGTTGCTAGATAGATAATGATCGAGGATTGAGGAGGAAGATCTGAGGATGGAGCAGAAAACTGGGTAACAGGATGTCAGGTATATCGTACATAGTCCGGCCATTAAATTCACATGTCGGGGGGTGTTTAAAATTTTCAATTTATATATGTCTTAAAAACTGGATCAAATTTAATTTGCAAGATTTGATGACAAACATCGGGACAGGTGAAACTAAAATAAAAGCTTGTAACATATTATTATTAAAGTAGGTTAAGTACAATGTGTTAAACGTCAAGCCGAACCACTTACAACATGGCTTACAAGCCATGTTGTCCCGACCACACATAGCGTGGGACAAGGAGAGGGAGATGATGATGATGAAGTACAATGTGTTTATGAAACGTGCTATTAATTATTATTATTACTTTGGTAAGTAAATAGGCATTTGAACTATATTATACCTAATTGGTTAATGCGTAGAATAATAAATAATACACGTTGAGATAAATGTAGGTAGGTAGGTTAATAGCTATTAATAATAGTTTTGTTTATGTCTAATTTTTTTTAATATGAAAAGGTTCTTTGAAATCGAAGTTCTAAAACATACTTTTTAGGCTTTTTGTACCCAAGGGCTGCCAAAGGGACCCTATTACTAAGCCTCCACTGTTCGTCCGTCCATCCGTCTGTCTGTCTGTCCGTCTTTCAGCGGGCTGTAACTCGTAAACTGTGACAGGTAGTTTCTGTTGACCTACGCTGAAGTTTTTTCGGAAGTTTGCACGCGTTCTGGTACCTACCAGCTAAGCACAACCTACATTGCAGTCTAAACTAGTTTAGCTGATGCAATGCGAGCTACTTAGAGAAGTTACGCGAGTTAAAATATGTAGACTATTCACTGTTCAGACTGAAAACTAAAACATATAGTTTGGGGCTTCCATGGTTTGACAAAATTCCAGTTTGGGGTTGACAAAATTCCAGTTTTCTTTTGGCTAGAATCATCGAGTAGAGCTTACCCACAGTTTCGCTAATTCGCTTAGCTAAGCTCTGTAGTTCGCAGTGTCATCTGAAGAATAAAAGTACATATGTCGCGAGCTAAGTTCATTTAGTGGTGCAGTCTGTCTTACGCGCAGTTATTTATAGATAGACTAGCTGATGCCCGCGACTTCGTCCGCGTGGATGTAGTTTTTAAAATCCCTCGGCAACTCTTTGATTTTCCGGGATAAAAAGCCTATGTTCCTCTCCAGGTCCTCAACTATACCCATGCAAAAAATCACGTCGAACAAACAAACAAACACAAAAAAATCTTTCCTTTTTATAATATTAGTATAGACTAGCTGATGCCACGACTTCGTCCTCGTGGATTTAGTTTTTAAATTCCCTGGGAAACTTTGATTTTCCGGAATAAAAAGTAGCCTATGTCACTCTCCAGGTCCTCAACTATACGCATGCAAAAAATCAAGTCAATCTGTTGCTCTTTTGCGGCGTGATTGAAGGACAAACCAACAAACAAACACACTTTTTAGAATAGAATAGAAATGTTTTTATTCAAATAAACTTTTACAAGTACTTTTGAATCGTCAATGAGTCTACCACTGGTTCGGAATGCCGTTCCTGCCGAGAAGAACCAGCAAGAAACTTGGCAGTTGCTCTTTTTCAAAATACTTTTACAATATACTTAATTTATAATATAATATTCTATGTATGCAGAGTTTCCACAATGAGGAGAAGTTCCACAAAAGCATATCTAATTATAATTCAACACATATTAAGATGGGCTGACAGAAAGTAGCCCCATTCCCGCCGGTGGCACCCGTTCACGAGCATGACGCATGACCCAGCCATTGCTTCGCTCAACCATATTTGAGGGAACGTAACAACCCCACAACCCGCATTTTTTCATTTATAATATTAGTAAGGATAAGGATTTGTAAAATAAGTAGTCTATTTGGGTTAAGACTATCTCGCAATCTGACATCGTTCGAGATTTAGGTTGCTAGGTAGTAGCAACCTAAATCTCGAACTGTATGTATGTTTATGACTGTCGTGTAATTGACATAACATGTTAATTTGCAATAACAAATATTGATGTCAATAATTAAGAGAAAAACTATCGTATCTTTTAAGTTGGACCAAATTACAGATAGTTACGAAGTTTGATCAACATCGGTTCAGTAGTTTTCGAGTTTATCCCGAACATACATCGTGACACGAGATTTTTATATATATAGAAGATAAGTATACTTAAATAATTAAGTATACCTACTAGGTACTAAGTTTTGTTTTCATAAATACAAATTATGACCCATAGATTATATTCTTAGTTATGACCTAAGTAGGTATTTATATGCGGTTTGGACTGGTAGATGTGGTTTTTTGAAAGATAATTTTATTATTATTATGACAAATTTTTTCTATTTACTTCATAACAAATTTTATTATTTGAGGAAAATCCCATTTGTTACCGCCAAATATCTCACGTCCATGCTTGAAACACAAAGTTTTAAGTTAGGTATTTGAATTTTGAATACCCGCAGTGTAATTATAATCAGCATTCTACATATGCGCTAGACTCCGCTAGAGTACAATGAACTTATGCTTTCTAGACGTCTTTGATTACAGAAAAAGGAATTAGTGTATGTTTTAAGGTTGAGATTATTCGGGTCTGCCCGCGAAATTCAAATTTAGTTTGGTTTTTCGCAATTTGTAAACTAATACGACAAAGTAGGCTTATGGCATTCTAATTGCGTCAATGCTGCCATAAACCTGTGAAGATGATACTGCTATCATCTTCACAGGTTTATATAAAAATCTTTACTTGAAAGTGTTCAGTTTAAGAAATTAGTCAAAATATCGAGTTGGACGTGAGTTACTCACAAATTAGTCAACCAAATTAAATTCGAATTTCGCGGGCAGACCCGTATAATCAACCTTAAGGTCACCAACAGCCAACAGCGATAATTATGATTGCGGAAATATTTATGACAGCTACTAAGCAATTTTGATTCACCTTTGATTGGCTGGTACTTCCTCGCTATAATGTATTTATTGTTGCAGCAAAAATAACACAAATTCAACCAATCATCACAATTGAGATTTTAAATAACGATTGCAGAATCGTTTTTTAAAATTTTCGATTTCGATTTTAAAATTTCGTTTTTTAAAAATCGATTTTAAAATCTGTTGGATTCGGTAGTATCATGTAGTATCTACTATTTCGAAAAAATACATTATTTCAGCAAAAAAAGGGTAATTGCCATTTCAATTTTAAGTTTTAGAATTCACGCAAAAACGCTCGGCGGTGTCATGGCGTAGTTCGTGACGTCATATCAGCTCTTTGTTTTTAGACGTAGTCGTAATTCCTAGTTCCATGGTTTTTAATAATAGTAGTTTGTCAAAATTTGAAGATGTGACGTATCGCTGTTCAATCCAATATGCCCGATTGCTGTATTTTATGGTTATATTTTATCAAAATAAATATCGATCTCGCTCAAAATACGAAAAGAAACACGTTTTTTATACTTAATACATTAGTTAAATTCATAATTTCACTGATTCTTCGTTAGGTACTGTCATCATGCGACATGCCTATTGAAAATTTTAACAATGATAGTTGACCGACGACATCAAACGAGTCGCAGCGAGCCGCTGAATTCAGGCGGCGCAAGACCGAGGCCTGTGGAAGTCCATGCAAGAGACCGTTGTCCAGCAGTGGACGTCTATGGTTGACAAAGGAGAAGAAGTGCAATGACATTTCAACTTTTCCACAATATGCAAGTCCATTGCCGAAAAGCTGCAAACATTTATGTGGTGGTGTCGTGTGATGCGGGTGGTTACGTTCCCACAAATATGGTTGAGCGAAGCAATGACTGGGTCATGCGTCATGCTCGTGAACGGGTGCCAGCGGCGGGAATGGGGCTACTTTCTGTCAGCCCATCTTAATATGTGTTGAATTATAATTAGATATGCTTTTGTGGAACTTCCCCTCATTGTGGGAACACTGCATGCATAGCATAGTATTTATTATATTGTAAACTTGTTTTGAAAAGAGCAACTGCCGAGTTTCTTGCTGGTTCTTCTCGGCAGGAAGGGCATTCCGAACCAGTGTTAGACTCATCGACGATTCAAAAGCACTTTTAAAAAAGTTTATTAGAATAAAAAAACCTTTCTATTCAATTCTATTCTATTGTGACGATTGGTTGAATTCGTGCTGCAAGTTGCAACAATGCCTTTTAGTCAATAGTGAGAGAGCAATCAATTTTAAATAATCCCGCTGCAGCGGAAGAATCCCATATATATAAACAATCTCAAAACAAAAATTGTGGCCAACTTATATTCTTAAAATAATCAAAGATTAATTGCTTTGTGTAGATCCCAATCTTATGTCATCATCAGCAACCCATCAACGGCTCACTACTGAGCGCAGGAGTCTCCTCTCAGAGAAGGGTTATAGGCCATAGTCCACCACGCTGGCCCAATGCGAATTGGCGGACTTCACATACCTTCGAGAACATTATGAAGAACACTCAGGTGTGTAGGTTTCCTCACGATGTTTTCCTTCACCGTTGAAGCAAGTGATATTTAATTGCTTAAACGCACTTGACTCAGAAAACTCAGAGGTTCCGGGCTCGAACCTGCGACCCCCCAAATAGGAGACCACAGTCCTAACTCCTAACCACTAGGCTATCACTGCTCCAATCTTATGTACTTATACATATATCGTTACTGTAGCAGTAAATTATCAATTAATTTCAGTGTATTAGAAAACTATTAATAAGGCATTTTAATTAGAATCTTCGATTAGATTCGCCTCTGATTAGAGCATTTTGATTATTAATGGTCTAATTACCTACAGCATTCAATATAAGAGCTGAATTAAGATCACTTTCGACTATAATTTAATATATGTATGATTAATACTGGAGTGGCTGTTCCTATACAAATTACAGCTTAAATTAGGGATCAATTTGAAGCGCCACATTTGACATACGAGTGTCTCTGGAACTAATAAATGTTAAATGAATCTAACAAAAGACAGCTCACAACGCTTTGAGTCATACTTGGCCGGCTTTAGTTGATTATACGGGTCTGCGCGCGAAATTCAAATTTAATTTGGTTTTTCGCAATTTGTAAACTAATGCGACCAAGGAGGCTTATGGCATTCTAATTGCGCCAACGGCAGTATCATCTTCACAGGTTTATATAAAAATATTTACTTGAAAGTGTCCAGTTTAAGAATTAGTCAGAATATCGACTAATTTGTGAGTAACTCACGTCCAACTCGATATTCTGACTAATTTCTTAAACTGGACACTTTCAAGTCATATTTTGTAAACGCGAAATATAGCGTGCGCTTTGTTATAGTATGTTTTAAAGATGCCACAACGTGGGGAGAGCTGATGTTCGCTCAAAAAAGCGAATTCTATTTACCAATTTTGTCTATTGTATGTTTTCATGGAATCTTCAAAGCGACCTAAGTTCAATATTCGAAAAATTCAACCAATTTTTTACCCGATGGAAGAGGGGTGTACCTATTAAGTGTGTTGATATTGCTGTCATTATAAACTAATAAGAAAATCTCTTAATACTTACAGCATTCAATAGGCAGCACTACAAAAACAAAACACAGTAAGCACTTGAAAATCATATTGTTTTTTTTTTTGTAGATGGTCTGTCTTTTACGTCGAATTCTTCAAAATATCGAAAACACATGCGCCGGTTGTGTCCACAAGTCAATCGCAACCAACTAAAGAAAGATCACTAATATCGAATCTCCTAAAAACTATTAATTTAATTACGGTGACATCACTGTACTAGGAAGCGAGGCGCCAGTAAATCGGGTGGCAAAAAGATAATAATTTCACAGAAAACTAAGCGTATGACGTAAGTTAATTTTATCTGGTTTTTCAAAAATTCCCAAAACGGTGTTCCAGCTGATTCTTAATTATATGTAGGTAATTAAAATTACTGCGATAAAAACTATAGCTAAGCTAACCTGTACTGTTCAATTCGTGTCCACGTGGAATGCAGACAAGATTACTGACTAAATTTTCACAGTCAGGTTGATTCTTTGAGTGAATACTGAACCAGTTCTTCTGACAAAAGGTGTACTTGCGAGCTATTAATAATTTCGTCAGAAGGTTTAATAAATGTATTTTTCAAATCTGTCTATATTCTTGCAAAGCCAAATATGTACCTGACTATCTAAAAAATTTTCACGTTTCTATCTATTATATTCTATCACTATACCTTTACACTATATTATTGTTTCGTATATATGTATTATATTTAATATTAAATTCATAATAACTATAGACATTTTTGTCCAACCAGATTAGATATTTGCTAAAAAGAATACCGTTTGCACTTGCTAACTTGAACAAAGTGTGTATCATGGTTCAGTTGTTTGTAAACTGGTTTGTGTTGCCCCCCTTATCTGGTCTTCTCTATAATTGAGAGATGCTTACTTGTATCAATGCATTGATACACAATACCTAAGATATACATATTTTACGTACATTTATCTAAACAACAGTCTACAATCTTTTGTAAAGGGTCAAAACGGAGTGTGTTGAAATCATCGACCAAGGTTCCTAATAATGAACTACATCATTAGATTTTTTAACCACCGACAAAAAAGAGTACAGGTATCTTAATATCTATGTGTCCTGTCTGTTGCCTCGTAGGTAGCTCGTAGTAGAAAAGCTAACGTTATCGAGATAGTTCTTACTTCTTAGTTATAATTTATGAAGATCTGCCCAGGCGTTCTAAGTCCATTCCTACTTGATTATAGGGTCTTACAAACTTTCGCTGGTGCAATTAATTTGAAAGGTGTACTGTTACTTCGGATTATTTAATTATTTCCAAGATATTAACCTTGAGCTGATGCTCCAGCATCAAGTGGTCTGAATGATACCCAACTTCTCAGCAACTTACAGTAAATATGCACGGACATATAGTACGGCCATAGATTCACATTTCGGAGTAATTTACACTCGTTCTTTCATTTTATTAATATCAATATAATTATCGGAGTCAAGAAACGCACAAAGTGACGTAGATTTTAATTGCTTTTGAATCTTATTATTGACATTTTGAAATACGGCGAACCGAGATTAGTAGGTACATATAATATAAAACACGTTTATACATAATATAATAGTTTGTTTATTTGTTTCTGCGAGCGTTAGCTAGAAATCACTGAATTAATAGAAATACATACTATGATTCGGAATATACTAACACGATAAAGATGAATCATATTATGGAGTTTTCTTTATTATTAATAAACGATAATTTGCGCATTTTGCTATCGGAACTGTAGGCATGCCTACAATATTACAAGGATAATCGACCGAGCGAAGCGAAGGTCTCTGAGTTTACTAGAGCGATTTGCACTTGTCCGTCCGTCCGTCTGTCACAGCCTTATAACTTCTGAATTACTGAACGTAATTACTTCAATTTTAGATATAATATGTAAACCGATGGCCTCCAGCCGAAAATGCCTTAAAAAGTTATAAAAATCTTTATTTCAGGGGGGCTCCCATACGAAATGAGGGGCTTTCAAAGTGGAGATTGTATTCGAGGCTAGATTTCTAAAACCACTTTGTTTTAAAACTTGAAACTTACACATAATTTGAGTTATATTCTGTACTTGAACAACAAATACTAAGATTAGATAAATATTATAAAGAAACGAAATTATTTGAGTTTTAATGGGCATCAATGTTTTTAACAAAACTTCACTATACTGTTACTAGATGGCGCTGTCTTTAATATTGTAAATATGCATCCCATCCACGAAAGCAGATGACGATTGACGTCATCAGATTCGGCGCGTTTTAATTACAATATAATATAGTTAAAACTACCTTATGGGAATTATGGGATACCGCGAGGTCTCAGTTCGGGGCGAACCACTAGTATTTATTATAATTTACATAGACATACATAGACAATAATTAATTAGTTTTGTTCTATGTATCTTTTTATTTATGTTCAATATATTTTAAAACATTTATCCTGTCTTCTTTGATACATACTTGTACATAATAATAGAATAAATGCTAAATCTATTTATTTATCAGTTCATTTGTAACCTTTTCACGAAATATAACATGACAGACGGTTGGGTGATGCACCCAACCGAGTGCACACTAATCACAATAAATCCTTGACATAGGTAATAATATTGTCTTTAATATTTTTTATAATATAAGAATCCTACTTTACCTAATAAACGTATATCCACACAAAAATGTATGTCAACACGCCTGCCCAGCGTGGTCATTATAGGCATGGATTTCCATTAAAGGTTTTTAATGGAAATCCACACAAGCCCCTAGTTCCCGGAGGCCTCGCTATTCCTAACTGACGTTCAAGACCACAGTTCAAGACCGAGGCCTGTGGAAGTCCATGCAAGAGACCTTTGTCCAGCAGTGGACGTCTATTGGTTGACAAAGAAGAAGAATAAGATTCAAGGCAAACATCCAAAGCGTGGAAAACCAAAGACTGCGAGTATGTCTCGTCTCTCAATGAATCTACGGTTGTTCTTATGTCAATGCTAACATCGCAAGTTGCACGATTGAGTTGACATAATTAAGTACAGTATGATGTGCTGTAGAGAACAATGCCCAATTTCACTTGAATCCTGATTCAATTTCATGTATTCACTTAAAAAGTTAAAGGAAAATACACTAATTAGGTATTGCCTTATTATAAACAAAAGATTTTAAGTAACCTCTAAAAGAAGAATTTTACGTCAGAGACCGAGACATTATCATAATATTTATGCTCGCATTAATTTGTGTTAGGTACCTTTATACATGAACAGTGGAAATTTCCTAATACTTGGTTTTTTTTTCACTTATGATTATTAATAATATTATTAGCTGACGAATTATAAATTATTATAATTATAGTTTCCAACTATGACTATTGTTAATAATATTCAAATCAAATCAAATCAAATCAAATTTATTTATTCTCCAATTTACATACTTCAAGACTAGATCTATTACATAGACATATAAGGTGACAATAGTAATACGACGTATTAGTACTGAGATCAACGGTAGCTGCCCTTTCTAGATTTTTTACGATCTGTGTTAAGGGCAGCTAGCCCTCTCCCTCGTTCACAGATTTCGTTACTAGTAAATTAGTTAGTTTTTTTAAATGTATATAACAATCCAAAAATTATACATAATTTGAGCGTGCGTGTGTGTGTGTGTGTATGTGTGTGGGTGTGTTTGTGTGTGTGTGTGTGTGTGTGTGTGTGTATGTGTGTGTGTGTGTGTGCGTGCGTGTGTGTGTGTGTGTGTGCGTGCGTATTATTATCTCACCTCCGGGCGGAAAGCGTCAATTTTCCTCCCGCTGCGCTAAACGAAAATGTCGCTTTCCGCCTCCGTCGAGGAGAAAAATAGTTATCATAATAGAACAATCCTGAGTCCTGACATTATAATCATCCGTATTTTCATCGGCATTTTTGTTTTGTTTTTAATCCCCGACAAAAAAGAGGGGTATTATTAGTTGGACGTGTGTAGCTGTCTATCTGTGTGTCTGTTTCCTCGAAACTCCCCAATGATTGGACCGATTTTGATGCGGTTTTTTTCTATTTGAAAGCTTACCTGATCGAGATGGTTCTTAGCTATAATTTATGCAGATTTGTTCAGGTATATTATACATAGTCCGGCCATAGATTCACATGTCGGGGGTGCTTTAAATTTTCAATTTATACGTGTGTACAAGTTCATATTATAAAATGTAGCCTATGTTACCCTGACTAATATAACTCTATGGAATCGATTGATACCTATCTGAATCATCGATAACAGCTCATTAGTTTAAGAATCAGTGGAACACACGTAGTACATACAACACTACCAAAATCATAACCCTTCTTTTGACTTTGCCATAGGCAGGTAAAAAATAGTGATTTTTAAGTTGTACGCATTTGCTCATGACGCTAACTCGTGGGTCGCAAAATAATTTGCCAACTGAACTGATCTTGATTAAATGCGGCTTGGAAAAGTGATTGCTAGGTATTCTGTAGACGGACAAGGCATTCATACTCCGGAAAAACAAATTTTCCCACTGGATTTTTAAGAAACCTAGGTAGAAAGGTAAGTATGGGGCCAAATTGGGGTCAAAGTAATCATTATGTTATAAAATAACTTAGTTAAATGAGTCGCACATGTGTACTTATCCAGCTCAAAAGCGCAACGGATAAAGGTGTGGACAGAAAAAAGAAAGATCGCTGGTTCAATCCATAATAGTAATATTATATTGTGTGTGGCATACCGCATATTGTAGTGCGCACTCCTGACACAGAATTAAGGATTACTTAGCGGGAAGAGGGGATTTTTAAAATATAAAAAAATGTATGTAAAGTATGTATGTATGTACATATTATACAGTATGTTTAGGTCAAATCTTGTAAGATAAATTAAAACCACTCAACCAGCTTAATCGTAAAACGGGAAGGTTTACGATTGAAATTTTGCATGTACACATTTTATGTAAATCGGATGACAATGTAATATTTATTGTAACGTGGAGCTGATCTGATGTTGAAGCCGGAAGGTGATTTTTGCCAACTCTGTAATAAAACGACGTAAGCCAATTTTTTAGACATTTTTAGGGTTCCGTAGTAAACAAGGAACCCTTATAGTTTCGCCATGTCCGTCCGTCTGTCTGTCTGTCTGTCCGCGGTTTAGCTCAGAGACTATTGGTACTAGAAATCTGTAAATTGACCAGGGTATAAACATCAATCACGCCGACAAAGTGGTGAAATAAAATTTTGAAAAATAATTTTTTTTAGGGTACCTCCCCTACATGTAAAGTGGGGATGATTTTTTTTTCTCGTCTATCCAATAGTATGGGGTATCGTTGAATAGGTCTTTCAAAAATATTGTGGGTGTGAGAACACCATTTTTCAATTCAGGGATCCGTTTGTGAAATATGATATTTTAAAGTGCTAAATTTTATTAGAGTCAAGTGTCCCCCCCCTCTGCCAGCTAAATGATTGTATAAAGGATACAAGAAAAAATTTACAGCAGCAGTATATATAATGAATTTTGAAGGAAAACTATCACGGCTAAGTAGGGTTCATTAGTTAAGGAGTTATATCTGTTTTTTCCAAGTTAAGTATTACACGTAGTGTAAGTTGCATATTTTGTAGTATACTATAGTATTTAAACCATGGAACACAAAATGTATTCAATATTCATAAATAAAATAAAAGCACAATCCTAGGTCAGCAGTAATATTTGAGACTTTCAACTACGGAACTCTTCACTGCGCGTGGCCCGACACGCACTTGGCCGGTTTTTATTTAAGATAGTTCAGTCAAAAATTAGAAAAACTTGTTACTTGTATACAAGTTCAAAGTTTTTTCTTGTTTTTGACTTTGAATTGTAGAGGAAAAATAAAGATTTGGTTTGGAAATTGCAAATGGGAGCCCCGTATACTTTCCAAACCTTTAAGTTCGATATCTTTCCTTCTAGAAATATTCCAAACCGTGTAGAACATTATACCTAAATGCTATTCAAAAACAGGACAAAAGAAATGTAGGACGTCACATCGCCAAAATATTTAATTGGTGCCAGGAACCTACAAATAAATAGGTCGGTACCTACTTAGGTAGTGTAAGTTAGTTGCTTAGGTAAGCATAATATGAACCTTCCTTACTCTGTGAGAATATTATAAGAACAAATTTATAATATAAAGTACTAATTCTTCATAGGTTGGCATAAGTGGTGAAATTCTCAATAAATGTGTCTAAGGGCAGTTTCACATTGAGGGGTTTTAATCTCGTTTTTAGAGTTCCGTATCCAAAGGGTGCCAACAGGACCCTATTAGGTACTAAGCCGCCGCTGACCGTCCGTCCGTCCGTCAGCGAGCTGTATCTCATGAACCGTAATAGCTAGATACTTGAAATTTTCACAGAATTTGTTTTTTTAATGTTGCTATAACAATAAATAGTAATAAAAATAAACGGCCAATTGCGTATCAGGCCACGCGCACTTGTAGGGTTCCGTAGATCAAAAGACAGGCAGGATGAAAATATTATACGTACACTACTTAGAAGGGTGTACGTGTACTTATGCAATTTTTATCATGTCGAAATGTTTCTATACATTTTAAAATATACCATCGTGAAGTTGTGCGCCTTCTTCTTCTTGAAAATGAATGAATGAAAAACACTTTATTGCACACCACATTAAAAATAAACAAAAACTAAAAATAAACTTAAAAATAAATAATAACACATGGTAGTACAAATGGCGGCCTTATCGCTAAAAAGCGATCTCTACCAGGCAACCACGTTGCAAAGGATATAATGATCAAATATAAAGTGAGGGTGCACGCAAGTTTATGAGTAAAAAAAAGAGAGAAAAAAAAAAAAAAAAAAAAAAAAACACTGCATACATAACATAGTACCTATTGTAAACATTTTGAAAAGAGCAACCGCCGAGTTTCTTGCTGGTTCTTCTCGGCAGGAAGGTTATTCCGAACCAGTGCAGTGGTAGAAAAGAATAGAAAGGATTTATTTGCATAATTATTGTAAGTATTCGTCGACTATTCAAAAGTATGTGTAAAAGTTTATTTGAATAAAAAATATTTCTATTCTACTCGATTCTAAATCCTCGCAGTTAGGTGGGCAGTCCGCAGTACCCTGCAGCATCAGGTTTGAGGAGTTAAGACCTAAACCTCCATGATGTAGTCTATGCTTGGTATCTACAATATTATCAATTCGTTATCAAAATTCCTAAATCCCCGCAGTTTAGGTGGGCAGTACCCTGCAGCATCAAGATTGAGGAGCCTAGAATTCCATGATGTAGATTATACGTCGTGGTACTTACAATATCAATTCAAAATTAATCGACATTTCCTAAGCCCCATAGTTTAGGTGGGCGTACCCCTGCAGCATCAGGCCTGAAGAGTTGAAGATAAACATTTTTATGGTATGGAGCGGAGACGTGGACACTGACGTGGGCCTCGTTCACAAATTAAAAGTCGCTCAGCGCGCTATGGAGCGAGCTGCGTTGGGAATCTCTCTCAGGGATAAAATCCAGAACATAGCTCTGAGGATTAGCAAGCTGAAGTGGCAGTGGGCAGGTCATTATCTGTCGCAGAACCGATGTCCGATGGGGCAGACGTGTTCTGGAGTGGAGACCGCGTACCGGCAAGCGCAGTGTAGGAGGACGACCTCCAGCTCGCTGGACCGATGACCAGAGCCGTCTTAAGCCATGCCGGGGCCCTTGGGCACACAAGAATATGGGGCCCTGTTGGAAAGTAAAAAAAATGAATGGCAAAAACATTTTTCTGTTATGATCATCCACAATTAAGGTGGGCAGTACCCAGCAGCATTAGGATTGAGGAGTTGGTAACTGGTCTGCAATGATGTAGTCCAGTGTTGTAGCGTGGGGAAGGGTGATTCCAAATACAAACCGAACCGTAGTCAAGTTAGTTGAATATATTGGTGCTATCCAAAAATACAAAGTTACCGTAGGAAATTTTCGCGAACGAAGCGGGCGCGTAATTTTTTGGACTGCACTATGCCACTACGTAGTCCACTACTTGATACCTACAATAGCAACTTATAAAACGACATTTCTCGAGCGAGACGAGCGTGAATTTTTTTATGACGGCCGTACACTTACACTATGTGCTTCATTGATTCTTACAATACTAACTGCGCGAATTTTTTTCAATTGCACTATGCCTCTATGTAGTTCATACTTGACACCTTCAATAGCAATTTAACAGCGACATGTTCGCGAGCGAAGCGAGCGCGTTTTTTGGACTGCACTACTTATCTGTGTACTTCATACTTGGTCCCTACAATACCAATCAAGAAAAAAAGCTACATCATCGCGAGCGGAGCGAGCGCAAATTTTTTTCGATTGCACGACGCTTCTAGTAGTTCATACTTGGCACCTACAGTAGCTGTTCAAAACTGATATCTTCGCGAGCGAAGCGAGCGCGAAATAATTTTGATAGCACTACACCTCTGTGTAATCCATACTATTTGGTATGTACATAAGCAATCTATAATCGACATTATCGCGAGTGAAGCGAGTGCGACATTTTTAACTACGCCACTATGTAGTCCATACTTGGCACCTTCAACAGCAATTTAACAGCGACATGTTCGCGAGCGAAGCGAGCGCGTTTTTTGGACGGCACTACTTAACTGTGTACTTCATACTTGGTCCCTACAATACCAATTGAGAAAAAAAGATACATCATCGCGAGCGGAGCGAGCGCAATTTTTTTTCGATTGCACGACGCTTCTTTGTAGTTCATACTTGGCATCTACAGTAGCTGTGCAAAACTGGTATCTTCCCAAGCGAAGCGAGCGCGATATTTTTTGATAACACTACACCTCTGTGTAATCCATACTATTTGGTATGTACATAAGCAATCTATAATAGACATTATCGCGAGTGAAGCGAGTGCGACATTTTTAACCGTTGCACTACGCCACTACGCCATACTTGGCACCTATACGCGAACGAAGCGAGCGCAAAAATTTTTCGATTCCACTACCTACGCTTCAATGTAGTTCATACTTCGCACCTACAGTAGCCATGTGAAATGGATATTTTCGCGAGCGAAGCGAGCGCGACAATTTTTGATCGCACTACGCCTCTGTGTAGTCCATACTATTTGGTATGTACATAAGCATACCTAAATGCAAAAAAATTATATTAAGTAGCGCATTAACGTTTCGTCTATTTATTTTTCATTAGTTACAATATGAAGACTAAATAATTTCAAAGTTCTTAAAATATATTGCGTACGATTTCGAGTAAACGATCGTACATCGTACTAGGGCTAAAAAAATCGTATAAATCGTACCTATGGCAATCCCAAACTACGTAGTTCATAACTGTTAAATCTGACAATGCCACGTTTACTGTCAAACTCGGCAATGTCATTGGCTTGTCACTGCTCAGTGTTGCCAGAAAGTCGATAACAACGCCCTCATTTACTGAAACTTTATTGTCGGTTAACGTTTTGTTACAATATCTACCTAAAATAGAAAAAAAATGTAAAATACAGGCGAATATATCGGCTTTTCGGGGCCCCCTTGGTGATGGGGGCCCTGGGCACGGGCCCCGTGTGCCCATATGGTAAAGACGGTACTGCCGATGACCTTAAGAAGGTGGCGGGAAGCGGTTGGATGAGGAAGGCGGACGACCGTGTTTGGTGGCGTTCTCTTGGAAAGGCCTATGTCCAGCAGTGGACGAATGATGGATAGATGGATGGATTTTTATAGGACCATATAAAAAAAAATTAAATTCGCTAAAAAATGCGACAAAAAAGCAGAATTTTACCTTATTTCTTTTCTTATTCGCGAATTATGATGAAATTGTAATTATGGTTACAATCACAAACTTTGGACACCCCATTCCCCCGCTCACCCCACTCAACCCCAATTCACAAAAGGTATTTAGCTAGTTTTGTAAATTATTTTTTTCCAAAGCGCTATATCTCTGAAACGAAATGACATACAAAATTTTCTGTGAAATTAAAGTTATAGGAAATATAACGCTTTACTAAAAGTATGCTTAACTTTTGCCGTAGGACGTAAGGGAAAAAGTTATTGAGGAAAAACCGGAGGGAGGTCGAAATTTTGCTGTTTCTCCCCACGCTCCTCTTTTAGCACAGAGTCCTCGAGGTCCAAAACTTGAGAAAATGTTAATGAGCCATCCCTAAACAACATCCCAAAGTTTCATTAACTTCCGACCTTTTTCCACCAAACGCCACTTTTTCCTACCTGTCGAGTGGACTAAATACGCTGAACCTAACTGTACCAATTTACAAAATTACACTAATTATTTCCCCTGATCGCCAGTTTTCGACTAAATTTGCAGTCAAATATGGGGCTAACTGTGTAGATTCCGCTTTAGCCTTAAATGTTCGCGGATGAATAAATCCAATGTTCTGTGACAAATTGCATTTCACCGCATTCGATTTACTTGCAATGGATCTAAGACAAATCAACAGTCGTGAAGTTCCCTCCACTGGCAAAAGTATTACCTGCCTACATAGCTGTACAGTCGATCTAGAAAATGGTTATTGCAGTAAACTGTAAAGTATAAATACCTCGTCATAAAATAAATATTTTAATCGTGCGACTGTAAGAACCGTAATATCTGTACAATGGTCCTTTTCCAACGGATTTGCTTCTTTCTTACGATCTTTGTGCCTCATGTCAAGACTGGTAAGCTGATTCAGAGTTATAAAATGCATTTTATTAATGCTTAGTACAAAGATATAAGTTTTTTTAACGATAACAAAAGGTAGGTAGGTAGGTACGCATTAATAACACAAGTCTAGATTTGAGTGGTAATACCTATTTCTTGAATAACGTGACGTGCGTATGTACTCATGCGTATTAAGGTGAACTAAACGGGTCTGCCCGCGAAATTCATAAATTTGGTTTTTCGTTTTTCGCAATTTGTAAACTAAGACGACAAAGTAGGCTTAAGGCATTCTAATTGCGCCAATAGCAGTATCATCTTCACAGATTTATATAATAATCTTTACTTGAAAGTGTCAAGTTTAAGAAATTAGTCAGAGTATCGAGTTTGACGTTACAAATTAGTCGATACTCTAACTGATTTGTTAAACTGGACACTTTCAGTTAAAGATTTTTATATAAACTTGCGAAGTTGATACTGCCATTGGCACAATTAGAATGCCATAAACATATTTTGTCGTATTAGTTTACGAATTGCGAAAAATCAAATTAAATTTGAATTTCGCGGGCACACCGTTTTTATTTGAAACTAGATGATGCCCGCGACTTCGTCCGCTTTTATTAAGGTTTTTTAATTTCCACGGGAACTCTGCCATTTTCCGCGATGAAAAGTTAGCCTATGTGTTAATCCAGAGTGTAAGCTATCTCCATTCCAAATTTCAGCCAAATCGGTTCATTAGTTGTGACGTGAAAGAGTAACATATATCCATCCATCCATCCATCCATCCATCCATACAAACATCCATCCTCACAAACTTATTTATAATATTAGTAGGATATATAAAGGTAAGGAAGTAGGAAATAGGATACCACCTATATACTCGAGTAGTGAAAAGGCTAAAGGTAAATGTTTTTAAAGCCTTTTTTGATATGTATGGGGAAAAGTCGTGGACGTCGATCAGGTTCAACATGAACCTTGTAAATACCCAATTTGAGCCATGGTTTAGTCGGCTTCGGCCAAAGTTTGTGGCGATAGTCGATTATAGGTAATTGGCTTCGGTGACGGCTTCGGCCACAAATCGACCTTCGTTCGGACATTAGTTTCTTGGTAGGTACTACTATAGTCTATAAGTACTAAGAAACCGCCATGGCTAACGCCGGCGCGCGTCGAGCCTTGGCCTTACGTGATAAAGTATGAACCATTCATTTATTTGACTAATATTGAATTAACCTGAAGCTTAAACCTAATGTTTACTCATTAATAATAATAATACAAAAAGTCATTTAACTCATGAAATTACAGTTACGTAAATAGGTACAGATGCGCTTTTCCTAGTATCCCTTGTAATTTATGAACGCTAAGTGAAAAATCTAGGGGGCCTGCCCCTTACCCATCAAAGTTCTAATAAACTATTTTAATATTAGTTATTCATTGTATCCTCTACAAAAACCGATTGACGTATGTATCCGGATTCCGGATATTTCACATAAGAATAACCCATCCACCATGCCGTCACACACGTCGCAAGAACGCAGATTTCAGACAAAATTTTCAGTACAGGCAGTGAAAATGACACAGACGCTGCGCACAGAGTGAACGAGGCTGTTGAAACTTCAAACAAGCGTGTGTAAGATAGTTGAAGCCGTGATATAGCTATAATCCTAGGAATATACTGAGCTAGTCTAGTCAGATAGTTATACGTATTACTAGATCGTGCTCGTATATATGTAAGCCGTGCTATAGCTATATTTATATATATATATATATATATATATATATATATATATATATATATATATATATATATATATATATATATAGCTATATTTATATATATATATATATATATATATAGCTATAGCACGGCTTTAACTAATAAATTACTATCTTATTGCGACATGTATACGTAGGTCGTAGGTACGCAGTATTACGCACGGAGGCGTCACCTAACACTAGACTTAAAACACGACTGCGTTAAAAAATATCAATTGCAAACTCAATAATTGAAGAATTTTTCCATATTTGAAAATGGCGCCATTCAGCCAACATAATTATAACCCGTGTCATTAAAGAAAGGAATTGTAAATGGCGTCGCTAATCATTCCCTCTCACTCGCACACGTCGTTACAGCACGCAAAAAAATTATCAGTCTGTATCTGCTTGCACACTGTGTTTTTGTTACTGTTCTTTGTCTTGTTTTCTGTTAAGTTTTTTCGTTGTTATTGTCGTTCGTACTTATGCTGTTTATTGATCAATTATCTTACGTTTAAAAAATGAGCTTTAATTTAATGAGTGTTTACGCGAAACGAGGAAAGATTCTTCGAAGTGATGAGGGTGAAATCGTATATAATGTTACAAAATATTTTGAAGAAGAAATATAAAATACGTTGTGACCTGACGCGAAACATACAAGATAAGTTAGAGGACTTAAAGATAACAAGAAATAAATAAATACCTAGAGATATTAAACATGTGCTAACTATATAAATCAATAGTAATATATAGGTATATTTAATAACATAATATTAGGTACATAAATGAATAAGGTATCAACACAAATACTAAATAAATAATATAAACATACAATGTGTGTCTGTATAGCTACACATATAGCAGCCCAGCTTCGCTTCGTTTTTTTGCTGACGGTCCAACCTGTGCCTGTCATTACAAGTACAAGCCGCCATTTCAGATTCCTTTCTTTATTGACACGGCTTATATCATTGATATTTTTTCATTAAAGGACTATGCAAAAAAATGTATGGGCAGTTGGGCACTGGCTCCACCCCCAATTTATTAGATTTAACGATACCCCAATACATAAAAATCTGTTCAGGTATTTAGAAGTTATAGTAGATTATAGAAACCCACATACCTACATGAACCTTGAGAACATTACAGTCCTCTTTTCACTCCGTCACCACTTTTCCTTCATTCACTCCTTTTATGGGCAGTCGTGTCAAAATAATAATCTTGTCTTAATGGGCTCAATGTAGTAGTATTTAAATATAGCTTATCCATTTCAGATTACAGGATTTAGGTCCACCAATTAGTTGCACCAATTCGCTAAATATAATATTGAAGTTATTAGGCAGATGAATGTATATACCCGTCCTTTACAATAATATATCAATGACTCTGCACTAAAACAAGTAGATATCAAGCCGACAACGCCTTTTCGTCTTATTCTTCTTTTATTCGTAGATATAGATCTCTGGAGAAAAGTGGCGAATCACCCAGCATGGAAGGGCCTGGACTCCCTGGAGTGCGGCTTCAGCGCCTCCGACCGCATCATTGGAGGACTCAGCGCGGCTTTGGGACAGTTCCCGTGGATTGTGCGACTGGGATATAGCTGTAAGTTCCCATTAGAGCACAAGTATAAAAGTAGCGAATCACCCTGCATGGAAGGGCCTGGACTCCCTGGAGTGCGGCTTCAGCGCCTTCGACCGCATCACTGGAGGACTCATCAGGAGGATCGCGGCTCTGGGACAGTTCCCATGACACCGTCGAGTGTTTTTGCGTGATGGCAATTTTATCTACCAAACCTTTTTTTTCTGCAATAAGATATTTTGTGGAAATAGTACGAAACAGTTTTTTTTTAAATCGGTCATCATAACTATTTGTTACAGCACCTGAAGAGCCGGAGTTGGACTGGATGTGTGGGGGGGCACTGGTCACGGACCGGCACGTGGTCACCGCCGCGCATTGCGTGCAGGCAGCCGACGACTACAGGCTGTGAGTCTACGATAGAACAATCATTGTTACAGCACCTGAAGAGCCGGAGTTGGACTGGATGTGTGGGGGGGCACTGGTCACGGACCGGCACGTGGTCACCGCCGCGCATTGCGTGCAGGCAGCCGACGACTACAGGCTGTGAGTCTACGATAGAACAATCATTGTTACAGCACCTGAAGAGCCGGAGTTGGACTGGATGTGTGGGAGGGCACTGGTCACGGACCGGCACGTGGTCACCGCCGCGCATTGCGTGCAGGCAGCCGACGACTACAGGCTGTGAGTCTACGATAGAACAATCATTGTTACAGCACCTGAAGAGCCGGAGTTGGACTGGATGTGTGGGGGGGCACTGGTCACGGACCGGCACGTGGTCACCGCCGCGCATTGCGTGCAGGCAGCCGACGACTACAGGCTGTGAGTCTACGATAGAACAATCATTGTTACAGCACCTGAAGAGCCGGAGTTGGACTGGATGTGTGGGGGGGCACTGGTCACGGACCGGCACGTGGTCACCGCCGCGCATTGCGTGCAGGCAGCCGACGACTACAGGCTGTGAGTCTACGATAGAACAATCATTGTTACAGCACCTGAAGAGCTGGGGTTGGATCGGATGTGTGGGGGGCACTGGTCACGGACCACTGTTTTTTTGCTCTGTTTTATATCGAGTGGGATCTCAAATGAAAGAGAAGAATGTTTACAAATATTTTAGTACTAGGTATATTATTAACTAGCTGATGCCCGCGACTTTGTCCGCGTGGATTTCATTTTTAAAATCTTGAACTCTTTGATTTTCCAGGATAAGACTTAGCCTTTGTCACCCTCCAGGTTCTCACCTATACCCATGCAAAAAATCACGTCGATCCGTAGCTTTTTTGCTACTTGATTGAAAAACAAACAAACATACAAACACACTTTCGTATTTATAATATTGAAAAGTATCCTATGTCCGTCTCCTGGTTCTAAGCTACCTCCCCACCAATTTTCAGCCAAATCGGTTCAGCAGTTCTTCAGTTATAAATAGTGTAACTAACACGACTTTCTTTTATATATATATACTAGTAGGGCGCGTGGGTGCGCGGCCCGCAAGCGGACCGCGTATTTTCTGCTCGTCAAGTAGACTTTCAGGTCCTGATCATTTCTATCAAAAAACCAATCTTCCATCTTTTATATTCTCTGAGAAAGACACCTTTGAAATTTGTATAGCCACCATCTTGAATCCGCCATTTTGAATTTTTTTCATTTCACTGCCAATTGGATGAGGTTTCGAGTATTTTTTGTTTGAGCAGCCCCCACCTATCTTGAATACCCTGGCCATGCTCCTCACCCATCTTCCAAATCCTCGTTAAGCATTACTTTCCATATTTTTTCTCTGAGTCAGGATGAGAATTGTTCTATAAAAACTTTTGAAAAGCAACCTTCGTCTTGCATAGTTTGTATGGAAATAAAATTCCGCCATCTTGATTTTTTTCGGGTCCTGATCATCTTTTGCTAATAAACCACTCTTCCATCTTTTATACTCCCCGAGATAGACACCAACGAAATTTGTATGGCCGCCATCTTGAATCCGCCATTTTGGAAATTTTTTTAGCTCACTGGCAATTGAATGAGGTTTTGAGTATATTTTGTTTGAGCACCTCCCACCTATCTTCAATACCCTGGCCGTGCTCCTCACCCACCTTCCAAACCCTCGATCATCATATCTCATCATTTGTCAGTATAAGGATTCTTCTATAAAAACAAATTTCGAAATGAAACCGTATCAATAGTTCCCAACTTCTAGTCTCTTCAATATTCGCCATAATATATGTATTTTGTATGGAGAAAAAACATTCCGCCATCTTGGATTTTTTTCTATTCGTCAAATAGACCTTTGGGTCCTGATCATCTTTTGCCAAGAAACCACTCTTCCATCTTTTATACTCCCCGAGATAGACACCGACGAAATTTGTATGGCGGCCATCTTTTTTCCGCCATTTTGAATTTTTTTTCAGCTCACTGCGAATTGGATGAGGTTTCGAGTGACATTTGTTCGAGCACCCCCCACCTCTCTTCGATACCCTGGCCGTGCTCTTCACCCGTCTCCGAAATCCTCAATCATCAGCTCTCTCCATATTTTTCCTCTGAATGAATTTTTTTCTTCTATACGAAACCATTGGTGAAAAAAAAAATTCATACAAAATTTTACAGGAGAGGTGATCAATGAGTGAGTCAGTGAATCAGTCAGTGAATCAGCACGAGCAGCTATATATATATATTAATAGATTTCCGTAGTCAGTAACAGTTTTTAAAATTTTCTAATTGTGTCTTGAAATAGGTACCTACTACCTACCTAGGTAATTTCCAATTTGTTTCGAAGCAATCGTTACCGTTTCCACCCTGTCGTCAGTCGTCACTGGCCTTAGACCAAGTAGTGGTAGGTACCTAATCGGCGTAACATAACAAATTAACAGGAAGACTCTATTGAATACCTACGTGCCTTTTATGTAGACCAAAGCAAAACAATTAATAATACGTAGGTAGCATTTATCATTGGGATCTCCCAAGTTGTTGATGATTGGAGAACTTCAAGTCTTGCATCACGAATCAGTGGTGAATGAGGCAATTGAAACCAATTGATGTTTTATGCTTTAATGACGGTGCAAATAAAACCACTATGGATAAATGTACGATGAAGGGCTGTCAGCAAAAGTTTTTGGGGACTGATTCAAAATCAAAAGTCAAAATTATTACGTCATACATATATTACACATAATTAGATGAAACAACAAGTGTAAATTGAAAATTTAAAACACCCCTGACATGTGAATCTATATGGCCGGACTATGTACGATATACCTACCTGACATCCTGTTACCAAGTTTTCTGCTCCATCATCAGATCCTCCTTCTCGACCTTCGATCATCATCTATCTAACACCTACTCATTGAGACCATTCTAATGAGCTCAAACACACTATATTTGCTGTAAGTTGTTGAAGAGTAGGGATCCCGCAGACTACTTATTGATGCTGCAGCATCAGCTCAAGGTTACCACGTCTTGGAAATATAATAATTCGAAGTAACAGTACACTCAATATATCAATTACACTAATTGTGAACGTTTGTAAGACCTTTCAATAAAGTAAGAAATGAACTGATAATCTTCAAACGCCTGAACAGATCACGTTAGCTGTGACACGGAAAAAACCGGATCAAAGTCACAAAGAACAGACAGACCCACAGACACACATGTCAAACTTATAACACTCCACTTTTTTGTCGGGGGTTAAAAATAGACAGTCACGCCTCCATTCATAGTGATTCAGAGAATTTTTCATGTGCGCAATGGTCAAGTAATCAATATCACGTTTATCCTTGGAACTAAATACGTAAATACTTAGGTACCTAAGAATGTTTTACCTTATATTATGTTATTTAGGTTTTACTTTATGTGATTACATAGGTCATGCATGTAGCTCAATAGCGAACACACCTCTTTTTATCCGACTTCAAGAAAATGAGGTACTAAATTGGGTGTGTAATAGCTGTAACCCGGCATTCCGATCTTCAAGTAGACATAGCAAGCATAGTGATCTCCATCGCCCACTGATTGATCTTTTTAAAGAGTCCTTTAGTCCCTCACTATGTGTGGGGTCCATAGGTTATTATATATATAGGGTTTCAACATTGAAATCCAGATACCACTGTCAAATCTTCAAATGTGAAGCTAAAAAACTTATACTTAACTAAGTTTTGCGCCCGACTTCGTCCGCGTGGGGTAAGGTTTTTAAAAATGCAGTAGGAAACCTGTGTTCTCGGGATCAAACGTAGCCTATATCACTCTCCCAAGTCCACAACTATTGGTACCGCTGCAAAAAATCACATCGATCCGTTGCTTCGTGATTGAAGGACAAACAAACACACTTTCACACACACCAACTCAACGCATAAGTTTTATTTATTCATACTTTTCTCATCCTCCATAATAATATCAACTTGTCGGCTGGCGACGCTTTTGTAAAGCGGTATGTAAATGGTATGTCGTCTCTGGCAACACGCACGATTCAGGCACTGGGGTGATTTTGGTCAAGCCAGCTTGTCGAAGCTTCTATGTTGTATTAAAATGTATGGATTGGTAATGGTGGTGGTAGATGGTACGAACATTTTGCCTCACTGAAGTGTGACTGTCCCCAAAATCCCACACTGTATAAAATCACCTCAGAGGCTTTTCTCTATCTCAGTTACTGTAGAAAACAATGGAAAGAACTATCAAACCCACAATAAAATAAATAAAATAAAAAAGCCTTTTATTCATCGATAAAAATTTTAACAAATCGATTCATTGCATGTATTTTTTTTATAAATAACATTAATCAAACGAAGTTCCGACCTTGAACTTCATACTGAAACCCACAATATATAGGTAATATAAAAAATGCGGGTTTCTTAGTTAGTTGACCTTCAATCACGCCGCAACAGGATCAGGGCTACGGCTAGGACAGGGCTACGGATCGACGTGATTTTTTGCATGCGTATAGTTGAGGACCTGGAGAGTGACATACGCGTAGATTTATTAGTTATTCTTTATTATATCTTATTCTTATTTTATTATTTATTATTCTTATTCTGGAAAATCAAAGAGTTGCCTTGGGATTTTTAAAAACTAAATCCACGCGGACGAAGTCGCGGGCATCAGCTATCAGCTAGTATTGAAATAATACTCCTATAAACTTTGCAAATAGTCGCTAACTACGGGCCTCAAAAGGAGGCTCAGGGTCATTCACCGGGCGATGATGGAGAGAGCTATGCTCGGAGTATCTCTGCGAGATTAAATCAGAAATGAGGAGATCCGCAGGAAAACCAAAGTCACCGACATAGCTCAGCGAGTCGCAAAACTGGAGTGGAAATAGGCGGACATATAGTTCGAAGAGCTGATGGTCGTTGGGGTCCCAAGGTGCTGGAGTGGCGACCCCTCACCGGGAAGCGCAGTGTTGGCATACCCCCACTAGGTGAACCGACGACATCAAACGCAACAGGGAGCCGCTGGATTCAGGCGGCGCAAAACGCGAGACCTGTGGAAGTCAATGACCTTTGTGCAGAGAAGAAGTGTTGGTGGTAGACCCCATGGTTTCTTCTTTGTTCTTACACTAAATAGTCTTCAGGCACTGAGGGTAGGTTTTCGGGCAAAACAACTTAGAAAACTTGATTAGAATAAAATAGAATAGAAATATATTTTATTCAAATAAACCTTTACAAGTGCTTTTGAATAAACGATGAATCTACCACTGGTTCGGAATGCCTTTCCTGCCGAGAAGAACCAGCAAGAAACTCGGCGGTTGCTCTTTTCAAAACAAATTTACAATACAGTAAATACTATGCTATATATGCAGTATTTCCACAATGAGGGAAGTTCCAAAAATGCATACCGACTAACTTCTATCTTAAGATGGGCAGACATAAAGTAGCCCCATTCCCGCTGGTGGCACCCGTTCACGAGCATGACGCATGACCCAGCCATTGCTTCGCTCAACCATATTTGAGGGAACGTAACAACCCGCATCACACGACACCACCACAGAAATGTGGAAAGTTTGGAGATTAACCAACTGTTACCTTCAACAGCACCACCATACGCGCAGGCGAACACAACACGCAAACCAATCCAGACTGCGAACTGAACGTGTGTGCACCGCCGCACCAGGACCGCAAGATCCAAGTTATTAAGAGCCACCCCAGATATAACAAGCCGGAGTTTCACAATGACTTAGCCGTGATCGTGTTGGACACACCAGTTCAACTCAATGGTAACTTCCCCAATTAGAATTTTGGTCGCCGGTGTAAGGATTGTTGGGTAACGAAGTGGAGCGTAGACGAGGAAAAGACGTAGCGGTCGTGCAATGAGGGTTTATTTATGGTTAACAATAATTATTTACACTTAATCCTAAGACGACTTAATACAGAGTATTAGGTTTTCAGAAACCTCTGTCCCGACGAGGTGGAAGCAGAGTTTCGTGTCACTTCTTAGTCTTACTCTGTACTACAGGAATTGCTTTCAATGCTGTCCCAACACGGTGGAAGCAGCACTTGCCACGAGATCGCAGTAGTGCTAAAAGAATGATTTACATGGGTTAGTCGGCCTATATATTGTCTGGACACCGTACCTAGCAAACCGCGAGTTAAAAGTCGTGTTACGCCGTCTAGTTTGCGGGTTGGGTACTACAGTCGTAGTGAAGTGTTTATGACAAAAATAATTGTGTAAATGAAATAATGAATGAAATGAAATAGTGTGTGAATGGCGAATGTAGCCCACAGAATAAATTTATAAACACATATCAAAAATTCCGAAGCCAGCGGGATTCGAACCCACATCTCTTGGGAATCGTGCCCGAGTGTGTTAGCCACCTACACCATGGCTACGGTCGAAATACACGTCGGCATCGAAATTAGTGATATGTATCTACTTTTTCAGTTTAAGCAACTGTTAGTGACATCTAGTAGCAACACGTTACAGTTGTTGAACTACTTTCCAAGACCCCATATTGCAATGGATCTCATTAGGAACTAGAGATGCCACATTGCTTTTTACTATTTTTATTTTTATTAAAGTGTTAACCTACACTTTAGGAAATATCAGAATAAATTTATAAACACATATCAAAAATTCCGAAGCCAGCGGGACACACTAATGACTAACTAATTTACTTATAATTGTAGGTGGCTAACACACTCGGGCGCAATTCCCAAGAGATGTGGGTTCGAATCGCGCTGGCTTCGGAATTTTATTTTATTTTTTATTTTATTTTATTAGGAAGCCAACGGTTTACAATGATTATTATAATATAATTACATAATATAGTTATTTAAATTTATGAATTATCATTGTATACACACTTAAAGGCTAACACGACATGCATTATTAAGTAGGTACATTATATCAAAATTAGGATATTCCTTGCTTACGACCTAAGTTTATATAAAAAAATAGTAGGTATATATCTATATTTATAAAAAGGCTTGTTATACATTTTTTAACGAACAGAAAATGAAAAAACTAATAATAAAAAAAAACACAAAAGAATGAAGGTTATAACTCTCAAAGTGTTTCTTAATTTTTTTCTTGAATAGTGAAGCAGAATTTTGAGATTGTTAGTTAGCTTTTTTAAATATTTGATTGTATGCTATAAGAGTTCTATTAATAGGGGCAGCCCTGCCAAGGTTACTTCTACTAGATAAAGGCTTAAATGTTTGCTTTCCCCTTATATGAGACCTTGCATTATGCTTTGACACTGCAAACTTTACCCTGCTTAATAAATTTGGACAATCAATATCCCCATTATAATCTTATGTAAGAAACTCCTCCTCCTTTCGTCGTATTCCCCATTACTGAGGGTCGTGACCCCTTCCACCAATGATCTTTTTATGGACGATGTCGCGCCATGTCGTCCGGTTCTCTGCGACATGGAGAGCTTCGTGGATCTTGGTGTCGAGAGCGGTGCGGATTTGATCCGACCAACGCATCGGGCTTCGTCCCCGAGGTCTCCTTCCATCCACTTTGCCAGTAACGACAATCTTTTCAAGGTTGTGTCCCTCTCTTCTGGCAATGTGGCCGAAATAATCAAGGATCCTCTGGAGACAGGTGGTAGATAGCCGTTTCGTGATCTTTAATTGTTTAAGGATCGATGCGTTGGTTCTGTGCGCTGTCCAAGGGATTCGGAGCATTCTCCTCCAGAACCACATCTCGAAAGCGTCAATGCGGTGTCGGTCAGCAGCTTTTATTGTCCACGTCTCAGCTGCATACATGAAAATCGGGAATATGAGCGTGCGGACTAGACGCATTTTGGTACCAGTCGATATCTGCTTGTCTCTCCAAGTTTTATACAACTGTGACATGGCACTTTTGGCCATGTAAGAAACAAAGATCCATTAATTCTCTGCGATCGGATAGTGAAAGAGTTTTGTAGCGTTTTAATAGATCACTGTAGCTATTTATTTCTTTCAAGATGTTTTCCTTATAGGCTATGTGTGATGTGGATTCCATGCAACGGAGCAATATTTGAGCCTACTCCGAATCATTTAGTTAAAAAGCGTCAATTTAGTCGATGATTTTTTAAAGTCTTTGGTACTTCTAATTATAAAACCTAATAATTGAAGCGATTTATTAATTACAATATCCATATTTTGTATAAATATATTGACGCTTTCTAAAGTGTTGCAATCTATGTTATCGAATTTAATATTCCTTACTTTTCTACTGAATGTAATGCTGTAGCATTTTAAATAGTTTAATTTCAAATTATTATGATCGCACCATACTGAAAGCCTATTTATATCCTGTTGCATATTTGTTGCATCATTAATATTATTAATTTTACTATAAAATTTTAGGTCATCTGCATAAAGTTGGAACTGACAGTGCGAAGAACACTCGGCAATGTCGTTAATATATATTCCAAATAATGTTGGGCCAAGTATGGATCCCTGTGGAACTCCTGATGTCGCAATAAATGTATTAGATTGATATCCTCCGATAACTACGTTCGTGCTGCGGTTTTTTAAATATGATTCTAACCAATTTATAAGACTTCCACTAATACCGTAATTCGCAAGTTTTGATAATAGTATGTTGTGATCAACTACATCAAATGCTTTGGCTATATCATTATTGATATGTGTTTATTTTATTCTGATATTTCCTCAAGTGTAGGCTTACTCACTTTAATAAAAATAAAAATTCCCCAATAAGCCTAGCAATTTCTGCTGAATTAGAGCTTACAAGCTAGCTATCATCAACAGCAACCCATCAACGGCTCACTACTGAGCACAGGTCTCCTCTCAGAGAAGGGCTATAGGCCATAGTCCACCACGCTGGCCCTATGCGAATTGGCAGACTTCACACACCTTTGAAAACATTATGGAGAACTCGCATGCGTGCAGGTTTCCTCACGATCTGTTCAGGTTTTTGAAAATCATTAGCTCATGTCGGGAGTGTTTTCATTTTATACTTTTGCCAGACTACGTGTTGCCGATATGCTTGCCGCGCAGCGAGCAGCTGTCCGCCCTCGCGCTGGGCGAGCTGGCGACGGTCGCTGGCTGGGGCACCATGAACATGACCACCGAGGAGCGGGCCAAAGTGCTGCAGTATGTAGCTGTAAGTTGCTTTGCCGATATGCTTGCCGCGCAGCGAGCAGCTGTCCGCCCTCGCGCTGGGCGAGCTGGCGACGGTCGCTGGCTGGGGCACCATGAACATGACCACCGAGGAGCGGGCCAAATTGCTGCAGTATGTAGCTGTAAGTTGCTTTGCCGATATGCTTGCCGCGCAGCGAGCAGCTGTCCGCCCTCGCGCTGGGCGAGCTGGCGACGGTCGCTGGCTGGGGCACCATGAACATGACCACCGAGGAGCGGGCCAAAGTGCTGCAGTATGTAGCTGTAAGTTGCTTTGCCGATATGCTTGCCGCGCAGCGAGCAGCTGTCCGCCCTCGCGCTGGGCGAGCTGGCGACGGTCGCTGGCTGGGGCACCATGAACATGACCACCGAGGAGCGGGCCAAAGTGCTGCAGTATGTAGCTGTAAGTTGCTTTGCCGATATGCTTGCCGCGCAGCGAGCAGCTGTCCGCCCTCGCGCTGGGCGAGCTGGCGACGGTCGCTGGCTGGGGCACCATGAACATGACCACCGAGGAGCGGGCCAAAGTGCTGCAGTATGTAGCTGTAAGTTGCTTTGCCGATATGCTTGCCGCGCAGCGAGCAGCTGTCCGCCCTCGCGCTGGGCGAGCTGGCGACGGTCGCTGGCTGGGGCACCATGAACATGACTGCATTAACTTATAAAAGTAATAATATTAATTCATACCTAGTAAATGAGTTAGATTGTGCTTTTGCCATCAATTTAATACTTAGAATAAGCAGGCGTTACTTTGCGGGAATTCCATGATACTCAAGTTTCAATCATTTGTAGACAATCCCACTTCCATTTACTACGTATATGTACGTTTTATGGGGTTTCCCATGTACTACGAACAACTGTATCGTGTTATCAATGTTATCAGTCGGATGCGCCCCAGACTTTTTTCCCATAACTTCCCGCCAGGCATTGTACCTACCTACCTAATAATTTAAACGCCTGACACACCCTAATCATCCATGAAATCAGCCCTAAGTTGGTATTAGATTAATCTAATACCAACTTAGGGCTGATTTCACCAAAATAAAATGAGTCATAACCGAGCGTAAATTTGATATTTTCACAGACTTTTCAATAGAAAAACTGTCAGAATGCCCAATTTATTCCTCGGATAAACGTCACTCGACGTTGGTGAAATCGGCACTAACTGTATTATCTGCCTGCTGCTTTATTCCATGAAATATATTCTTAGCATTAAAACAAATTTTCCTCATTCCTACATCAAAAAAAAAATCCACCATTCATAATATGAGTACTTACGTACTTACACTTTCTTAGAAGTTTTGAAGGGTAAATATATGTCTTCTTTCATTACCTCAATTAAACACATCACCTAACCATTAAGCGATAAGCATCGCTCTCTATCTATATAGACATCCACTGTTGGTTATAGGTCTCTTGCATGGACTTCCACAGGCATCGGTCTTGCGCCGCCTGAATCCAGCGGCTCCCTGCGATTCGTTTAATGTCGTCGGTCCACCCAGTGAGGGTCTGCTAACACAGCGTTTCCTGGTGCGATGTCGCTATTCCAGCACCTTGGGACCCCAATGATCATCAGCTCTTCGAAGTATGTGTCCCGCCCATTTCCACTTCAGTTTCGCGACTCGCTGAGCTATGTCGGTGACTGTAGTTCTTCTACAGATCTCCTCATTTCTGATTTGATCTCACAGGGATACTCCGAGCATAGCTCTCTCCATCCTGAGTGACCCTGAGCCTTCTTATGAGGCCCACAGTTAGCGACTATTAGTCTAAGATCCCGATATAGAACGACCTTCACCGAGCTGGTTAATGGATCAAACATATTTTTTATGTAATTTAATATATCAAAAAATATATTGCATATGGGTTGCCTAGCAAATTTCAGTCCAGGATATTTTTAATTAATTTAAAAAAAAATTTTTTTTTTATTTCACGGGTTTGGTTAATGGATAAATTCTACACCAACCGAAAGTATGCAGCACATAGTATATGCAAAAGTTAGGTAGTTAGGTAGGTAATTACTAGTATCGATTTACCTGTTCATACCTGGCAACCCAAGGGTTGTGCCAGGAAAAAATAGGCAACCTAACTTTTGCAGTATACTATGGGCTGCATACTTTCGATTGGTGTAGAATTTATCCATTAACCAAACCGGTGAAATATTAAAAAAAAAATTAAAAAAAATTAGGTAGTTAAAGATATCCTGGACTGAAATTTGCTAGGCAACCCATATGCAATATATTTCTTGATATATTAAATTACATAAAAAATATGTTTGATCCATTAACCAGCTCGGTGAAGGTCGTTCTATATCGGGATCCTATACTATATGTTTTGGATCAATTTAATTAAGTCATCACTGGCAACACGCACTGTTCGAAGACTTTAGTCTTCAGGCACTGAGGGATTTTAGACAAAAATACATCTCGGAGCTTCCCCAACGCTGCCCAGCCGAGTTGGATTCGGAAAACGCGATGCAGTCGCAATGACGCCGATCGCAGTCGTTATAAAAAATTCTTTTTAAAAACCGACTTCAAACACCCGGGCCACTACAAAGTATGTTATTTATTGTTGATTTTCTAAATACCGCTCGAACGATTTCGAGATATTTTTTTCCTTTGAAACAAAAAAGAATTTTCCAAATCGGTTCAGGCGTCTTCGAGTGAAATCGGTGAACATATATAAAAAAAAATTGGCAGTCATAGGGACTGCCGATAGAAGTGAAAACTAGATTTGCTAATAATTTAAAGCAAATATAAAATATATTTAAAAAAAAATATAAAAATAAATAAAAATATTTTTAAAAAAGCGCACTGTCACGTTTCGTGAGTGAGATTCGAACCTGCGACATCATACATTAAACGATAAGGAAGGCGGCTGCTGGCCGACCGCGCTGTACAAGGTTGCTTGAGAATTTCTAAAATGTTGAACGCGTACTGAAATCTCCAGGTGACGATGGTGACGGTGACGATTTCGCGAAATCCATGTTTTTTGCTCACCCAAAAAACTCAACTCAACGTGCCTAAAGAAGTTTTCACTTCAAAAAGATTCCGACGAATTGAGCAAATTCCCATTGCCGCTGGTTGCACCCGTTAAAAATAAAAGTAGCCAGTCTGCTCTCTCCCTAAGGTGCCGATAGTGAAGCCGGAGACGTGCAACATGTTCAGTCGCAGCTTCCGAGTGAGCAGCACGGAGATATGCGCAGGCGCCGTGCACAACAAGGACGCATGCGGCGGCGACTCGGGGGGACCAATGATGAAGGTTTAAGCTGGAAACAAACTATCGGACGCGGCTGACAGCTGCGACATACAGGGTATCTGGATAACAAATGTACACTGAACTGTGCAAAGTATCGGACGTAAGTCGCGGACGTAACCTTGAGCGCTCGGACGTCCGAGAGCAATCTGGCCCGCTCTGGGGATTATCTGTGGGCCCGCTGGATGTTTGTGCACTGCGCACACTTATCAGTCGCGGCTGTCAGCCGCGTGTTGTAATTGCGAAGCTTGTAATTGCATTACTCTAAATTAAGTTCTCATGTAAGTGACTGAAGTCTTGAGAAGTATGAGAATAAATGTCTTTAAACCTAAACCTAAATTGTAAGTCTGCGGGTACTCTTACATAATAATAAAAACTATTGCTTTTGTCCGCGACTCAGGACCCTTTGTTTATTCCGGGATTAAATTCAAAATTCAAAAAATTCAAAATTATTTCACGTAGGCCAACCAGTGGCTCTTATGACAAGTCATGACTCTACCACCGGTTCGGAAAGCGGATTCTGCTGAGAAGAGCCGGCAAGAAACTCAGCAGTTGCTCTTTTCAAAATAATCATTTTCCAATATTATTATGAAGCTATCTCTTCTTCTCTACTTCTTCTCTAATTGAATAATTTCTACATAAATACATTCAAAATTATACAATACTATATTACTAAACCTAAATTTACTCTAAAATTAAAACTAAAATAAAAACTAATTAAAATCTAAAACCCCATCCAAGCCACTGCAGTGTGGCATAGTACCCAAGATGCTGGCAGCATTACCCCTTTGGATGGCCAAGCTAATCCTTTGGCCAAGGTAGCTGCCAGCTCTTGGATCCCCGGTAGACTAGATCACTCTTTTCGATATCTCTAAAAAAAGTGCGCGAGCCTCCGGGCCCCACGGCTCCAGGGTCTCTAAACCAAAAGGCGCAAATATGAAACCACTGTCAAGTTTCTCATATTTGCGCCTCTTAGCCTGTTCGGCGCTAGTAGCCGCTGCACCCGCCACAGAGGAGGTCGCATGGGTGTGGGAAGCAGCTAGAGTATCTAGTATCTATACAGGTGGCATCCCACACAAGCGACCTCCCTGTCCTCCAAGGAACAAGCGTCATACCATCAGGTCTCTTGCCATCACTACGTGCCAAACCAATAGGTTCTAATACAGCTGGCACGTAAGCAGTAGCAAGAGACCTGCGGATGATGTTGAGGGCATTGTGGCGGGAGAAACGACCAGCGCTCTTCGAACAGGAGAGCCCGTGATGAAGTTATTATAATGTAATAAGTTTTTATACTATCTTGTGGGCAACTGGATGCCAAGCCGATTTAACCTATGCAACTTTGTTAGAATAAAATATAATATTTCCACAATGAGGGGAAGTTCCAAAAAAAAGGTACTACAATTCAATTCATGGCATGTCTTTAAAAATAGCGTATGTCACCTTTCAGGTCCTGAAATTAAGCCCAAAACTTGTGTCTGAAGTGTGAGACAAGCTTTAAGTACCTACCGTCTTCAAGCTCTATCTGATCTGCAAAAAAATCACGTCGATCCGCTGCTCTGTTGCTACGTGATTGAAGAATAAACCAACAAACAAACACACTTTCGCATTCATTAATATTAGTAGCTCTAGATCGCGACTAAGTCCGCGCAGAGTTAGAGGTTCTTCAAATCTTGCATATATCCTATATTAGAGGATAATAATATCCAAATTTTAGTACATCAAAGGCTCACTACTGAGCGCAGGTCTCCTCTCATTGAAGAGTTTTAGGCCGTAGTCCATAGACCACCACGCACGACCATTATGAAAACTCACAGGTGTGCAAACCTCACCATGTTTTCCTTCACCTTTCCTTCAAGTTGATATTTAATTGGCCTTTTCGGAGTCATGTGCGTTTGCACATGACTCCGAAAAGTCCGTTGCGTGCCTGGGATTGATCCTGCGACCCCCCGTATATTGATTATTGACAAGCTACTATAGTAAGCTACATAGTCTACTCATAATACTACTACATAGTAGCATTTTCCGGCTTTCGACTCGGCAAGCCGGCTCTTCTCAACAGAAGCTGCTTTCCGATCCGGTGGTAGAGTCTTGACTTATCATAAGATATCAGTTGGTCTAACTACCGCACGCAGAGTCGCTAATTGTTCTTAACGACTTAATCTTGGATTTTAAAAAGTTTCATTCTCAGAAGTTAACGCTTCGTTTGTACATTAATGACAATTCAGTAATAGATTTAATGATAATTAATTAATTACTCATTAAATAATATAATTTAATACATGCGGCTGAGTGCGGTAGTTAATCACAAGTCAATGATTAATTAATCATAATTTAATGGTTGACTCTGAGTGCGGCAGTAAGTATATGAAATAAATAGTTTTTAAACTTTTTGACGACCTCCCTGGCTCAGTGGTGAGCGCTGTTGTCTTATAACTGGGAGGTCTCGGGTTCGATTCCCGGCGGGATCAATTTGGGAATTTATAATTTCTGAATTGTCTCTGGTCTGGTCTGGTGGGAGGCTTTGGCCGTGGCTAGTTACCACCCTACTGTCAAAGACGTGCCGCCAAGCGATTTAGCGTTCCGGCACGATGGCGTGTAGAAACCAATTAGGGGTATGGGTTGAATGTTCACTGCCATACCCCTTCCAAGTTAGCCCGCTACCATCTTAGACTGCATCGTCACTTACCATCAGGTGAGATTGCAGTCAAGGACTAAGTTGTCATCGAATTAAAAAAAAACTGAATTTTTCATTAGGAACTTCCAAGCAATTTCCATTTTCTGATCACATTTTTGTTCCTCAGGTCTTTGACACACCGGACGGTCCCAAGAACGTTCTGGTAGGAGTGGTGTCCTTCGGACCAACGATATGCGGGATCAGGAAACCTGGGGTCTACACTTCGGTGCCGCATTTCCTCAAATGGATCCTTGATAATATCATGAAATAAATAAGTTTCAAGTCAAAGGAGACCGACCATCTCCCATACATTGTTGGGTCCATTACTTGATGAAGCGTTACAAGTTCCAAATTAATGTCATTTGTTAGATAAAAATATAATAATAATAATAATTAAACATTTATTTAGCCAGCAAAGTACAAATACAAAAGTACAATACAAAATACAAAAAATTATGTAATTAAACAAAATAGGCCCCCTAAAGATTTCCAATGAACCGAGGAAAAGAATCACAATCATCGGTTCTCTGGAAAAAACCAGGCGCCCATCAGTATCTCCCGAGAACCTATACTGCCTAATGCTGCTGAACGGGGCGCTGCCTCAGCTTCATGCTACAGTCAAGACTGTTTACTATAGCGCTGACATTTGACTATAGCGCTGGTTTTCAGGCATGACCCCATAGTGACGTCACGGACTGATCAGAATCTTATACATTCCAAAATATACATACATATATAAATATAATTGTAGATATGCTTATAATTATTAACAGATATAGTGGTACATAATATTATACTTTGAGTCTGTGTTTTTATAAAGCCTGCAAAACGGTATTGAAAGATTAATGTGCCAGGTTTAATTTATTTATACTTTGAGTCTGTGTTTTTATGAAGCCTGCAAAACGGTATTGAAAGATTAATGTTCCAGGTTTAATTTATCAAAGTTTTTGCTTCTCCAAAAGGTGTTTCCTAACTATCCTAATATCAACTTTAGACTTCGTTAGTTTCAGTTTGATTGACAATTGCATAATAAAGATACATGGGTTCGAATCCATGATTTTGTTATGTTAGAGAATGTGTGTTGTTGGTGCGGGGTGCCGCGCCGGCGCCCGCGCCGGCCGCCGTGTTTTTTTTTTTTTTTTTTTTTATTCGATGACAAGCTAGTCCTTGACTGCGATCTCACCTGATGGTAAGTGACGATGCAGTCTAAGATGGTAGCGGGCTAACTTGGAAGGGATATGGCAGTGAACATTCAACCCATACCCCTAATTGGTTTCTACACGCCATCGTGCCGGAACGCTAAATCGCTTGGCGGCACGTCTTTGACGGTAGGGTGATAACTAGCCACGGCCAAAGCCTCCCACCAGACCAGACCAGAGACAATTCAGAAATTATAAATTCCCAAATTGACCCCGCCGGGAATCGAACCCGAGACCTCCCAGTTATAAGACAGTTTACCTACCTACCTGCCTGCCGATCGCGATCGCGATTGCCGCGCGCGCCGTACATCGGGATCGGTGCCGCGTTTACACATTCCGCCCGGTTTGTACCGAGGTTCGAGGTTGGTTGATGCATTGTTTTTATTATAATTTTTAATTTCTTTGTATCGTGTAGGTACGTATTGTTGTTTGCGCTTGCACAATGGCCGAACTAAAGGAACTTATTGCACAAAGAGGACGTGTAAAAACACGTATCACTCTATTTGAAAAATACTTAACGCCTCTTTTAGAAAGTAAATTAAATAAAACTCAAAGTAATGAATTAAGCTTAAGACTAAGTAAACTTCAAGATCTTTCTTATAGTTTCGATGAATTACAATCAAAAATTGAATCGATAGATAGTGATGAAGATTACCAATTATGTGAAAGGGAGCAAATAGAAAATCGGTTCTTCAGTTTGATCGCTCAATCGCAGGAGCTTTTGCAACTGTATGAAAGTACAACAAAAAATGAATCTGCTTCTGTCAGTGGCTCCGACCGAGCGAAACATCACGCGCTAAAATTACCACCGCTCAAAATTCCTCCTTTTAACGGCAATCCTAGCAAATGGATCGAGTTTAGAGATATGTATTTGGCATTAATCCACAACAATGATACAATCGAAGATGTTAATAAATTTCACTATTTAAAATCATATTTAGAAGGTCCTGCAAGCGCCACCATAAATTCTGTCACAATCTCTTCGATCAATTATCCCATTGCATGGTCCCTCCTCTGCGACAGATTCAACAATAAGCGGCTGCTCATTAACGAGCACATCAAAGGCTTGTTTTCCATTAAATCTATAATATCTGAATCGGAAAAAGATTTGCGTGATTTAGTAGATACAATTACAAAAAATTTAAGTGCATTAAATTCACTCGGTGAACCGACCGATCATTGGGACACTATGATAATATACATGGCGTCTACAAAACTCGATCCTTTGACAGCAAGAAAATGGGAGGAAGTTAGGAGTACGATTGACGACGTAAAGTTATCCGACTTTTTTGAATTTTTGCGGCAACGAGCAACAATATTAGAAACAGTTCACATTAACAACCCCATCAAATCGGATAAACGCAGTCAATTCGTAAAATCCAAATCATTCATAGCGTCATCGCCATCGTCGCCTTCATCGCCGTCTTTTTTATATAACAACACTTCTTGTCTAGCTTGTAAGCTAGACCACAAATTATACAATTGCCCTAAATTCAAATCGATGTCAGTGGACGATAGAATTGCGAAAGTCTATGAATGGCAAATTTGCACCAACTGCCTCCGCCAAGGTCATAGGTCATTTCAGTGTCGCCTAGGTGGGTGCCGTATTTGTAAAAGAAAACATAATTCGATTTTACATAAACAATCTTCTCTTCATTATATTCAACCACAACCACAAGCATCGACGTCATCTACATCATTAAAAGATCATGAAGGAACTTCTACATCTCTCGCAAAATCTAATATAACAGTTCCTAGACATAACAGCTTACCTTCTTCATCTTCTGAACCTACTAATGTTAGGGATCCTTCTTGCGTCGTAAGTATGTCTTCTGTATCCTCGAACCAAGCTCTTCTGTCTACGGCTTTGGTAGAGGTATTACATAATAACAAATCATATACATTAAAAGCTTTATTAGATAGCGGAAGCCAATCTTCTTTTTTGACCGAAGCTGCGCGTGCTAGAATCGGTTTACCCAAACAAAAACATCATCTTCGTTCTGTACATGGTTTAAACAATTCCATCATTAACATCACTGAACATTGCGATGTCATCATACGTTCTTCATGCAATTCATTTAGCATGCCTGTCAAATGCTACATCATTCCTCTTATTACGGACAGGCTGCCTCAAGTAAACATCAACATCTCTAATCTACGAATACCTAGTCACATTCAATTAGCGGACCCTAACTTCTATATATCTTCAGAAATTGACATGCTTCTAGGGGCTGACGTCTTCTGGGACTTGCTTTGTTCTTCCAGAATCAAATTGGGTCTTCATATGCCCATACTACAAGAAACACAACTGGGTTGGATAGTTGCTGGCCCCATGGGGGGGAAATATTTTAATAAATCAGAGAAAATTTATTGTAATTTTACCAAAGAAATACAACAGCAACTCTCCAAATTCTGGGAGCTCGAAGAGGTACCTGAAGAACATTCTTCTTTCGATGAACATTATTGTGAAAAACTATTCAACGATACTACTTACCGAGACGAACATGGTAGATTTCACGTACAAATTCCTCTTCGTGATTCTACTGACGTTTTAGGCGATTCCTATAATATTGCAAAAAAGAGATTAATTCAAATAGAGAAAAAATTAAGTAATAACCCCAATTTGCGCATAGAATATAATAAGTTTATGAATGAATATGAAAAACTTGGGCATATGACTAAAGTTACTGGTCTTGATGATCATGGTTGTTTCTTGCCGCATCATGCAGTAATTAGAGAGGGTAGTGAAACAACCAAGGTCAGAGTAGTTTTCAATGCGTCGTCAAAAACTTCAAGCAATATTTCATTCAACGACATCCAGTATGTAGGGCCAGTAGTTCAAGATGATCTGTTCTCAATATTATTAAGGTTCAGGCAACACAAACATGTTGTATCAGCAGACGTTGAAAAAATGTATCGGCAGATACAAATACAACCTGAACAGCGTCACCTTCAAATGATTTTGTGGCGAGAAAGTGAAAATGTTCCCATAAAATCATACCAACTCAATACAGTGACGTATGGAACAGCCTCTGCGCCCTTTCTGAGCACCCGATGTTTGCTCCAGCTATCAAAAGAATGTAAAGATGAAACATATCTCAACTAATAAAACACGACTTTTATGTTGACGACTTTCTATCGGGCAGTAATTCTAAAGAGGAACTTATTCATATTATAAACAAAGTAACAGAAACTCTTAACTCTGCATGCTTACCATTGCGTAAATTTCGCACTAACATCCCTTCGATCTTTGAAAACAATACAAATTGTCAGGTAGTTACCGACCTTAATTTAAGTTCACAATCCAGTGCATTGGGCCTTAAATGGGATCCAGTCGCTGACGTCTTGAAATTTCCTACTAAAATTGAATCAAAGTCTATAGTTACCAAACAATCAATATTATCAAACTCTTCTAAGCTTTTCGATCCTCTTGGTTTACTAAGTGCATGTACGATCATACCAAAAATAATTTTACAAAAATTATGGTTATCTAAATTAGACTGGGACGAACCTATTCCATCCGATATTGCCCAATTATGGACTAATTTTATTAGCAGTTTAGAATTCTTGTCTACACTTCAAATTCCCAGATACACACTCAGTGATGAACCAGACACAATAGAGATTCATGTATTTTGTGATGCGTCTCTCGAAGCATATGCAGCATGTGTATATCTAAAATCAATAGATAAATCAGAAAATGTGACGGTTAACCTTCTTTGTGCTAAAACTAAAGTGTCGCCTGTTAAATCACAGACAATACCCAGACTAGAGCTTTGTGGAGCCTTACTCGCATCTCGTTTATCTTCAGCTGTTTTAAAAGCTCTGCGTCTTCCAAGAACTCCAAAAACATATTATTGGACTGATTCTTCTGTCGTTCTTGGATGGTTGTCATCACAATCTCGTGATCTTAAAACTTTTGTGGCCAATCGCGTTGCCATGATTCAGGAAAAGACTTCTTCCGGTATCTGGAAACACGTACCAGGTACACAGAACCCAGCGGATCTAGCCTCTCGTGGTCTAGACCCTAAACACATTCAAAATGCAACACTATGGTGGCAAGGCCCTCCGTTTTTGTTAAAAGATGAAAGTGAGTGGCCAAGTGAAATTAAAGTTTCAAATGATCTTCCTGAAAGAAAGGCTACCCCAATTAAATCTAAAGAAGCACTTATATCTAAAACTACAGCTACTTTTACTACAAGCACGAAATCTACAGGTACACATTCAAATCAATTTATTAATTTTGAGAGATTTTCTAATTTTTCAAGACTAAATAGAAGTGCAGCTTATGTGTTAAGATTCATCCACAATACTAGACACTCGAGTTCAAAATACACAGGCCATCTAACTGTTGATGAACTTAAGACTTCTCTTAACTATTTAATAAAACAACATCAATCAGAATGTTTTGAAATTGAACTTAAACTATTAAAAAATAAAAAAATGCTTACCTTCACGGTCACGGTTGCTCTCACTGCGATCCTTCGTAGACCAAGATGGCATCCTACGCGTAGGGGGCCGAATCCAAAATTCACCTGAAAAATATAACAAAATACATCCGATCGTATTAGATTCAAATCATCAATTTACCAAACTGTTATTTACCCATGAACATAACAAACTCATGCATCGTGGACCATTACTATTGTTAAATAATTTGCGACAGACCAATTGGCCTATTGCAGGCAGACGATTAGCTAGAACCAGAGTAAACAATTGCAAAGTATGTAGAATCATGAAAGCAACTACATTAAATCCTATAATGGGTACCTTACCTACATCTCGGGTGACTCCTAACTTACCGTTCCAGATTCCAGGCGTAGCCTTTGCAGGACCTTTTCCGGTTTGAGATCGCCGTGGACGTGGTTGTAACATAATTAAAGGTTACTTAAGGTTTTTTAGCGCAAGCAACGATCTGTGCCAATTTTTGCAATCCGTAGAAAATAATGAATCAATCACCTCATTTGCTACCAACGAGGGCATAAAATTTAAATTCTCACCGGCTTACTCTCCCCACTTCGGTGGGCTTTGGGAGGCAGGCATTAAGTCTGCGAAACATCATTTATATCGCATGTTAGGAAACAATCATTTTACTTACGAGGAATTATCGACTTTATTTGTGCAAATTGAAGCAATTTTGAACTCCCGACCCCTTACTCCACTTTCTTCAGATCCAACAGATTTACTTCCTTTGACTCCTGGGCACTTCCTTATCGGTAGACCACTTACCTCTTTACCATCGCCAGCATTATTGGATGTCAAGACAAACCACCTGAATCGATACCAGCAAATTGAACAATTCAAACAGCACTTCTGGGAAAGGTGGCGACATGAATTCTTATGTGAGCTTCAACAAAGAGTCAAATGGCGAATCAATCAAAGGAACCTAAGTCAAGGCGATATGGTGGTCGTCAAGGAACCCAATTTGCCTCCACTCAAATGGCGGATGGGGCGCATTGTACAACTTCATCCTGGAAGAGATAGCGTCGCTCGTGTAGCTGATGTATTAACTGTAAGAGGCATCATACGACGTGCCATTCACAACCTGTGCCCTCTACCTTCAGCATCCAAGGAAGAACCTCAACATCCCAAGGTCGTTGAGGGGGGGGAAGATGTTCGCGCCAATATGCAAAAAGACCGAGAGCGGCCGAAGACGCTTGCCGAGGGCCGGCGAAAGGAGTGTGACGCGACCGGTGACAAGTGACAGTTATTAATCAGACGTTATTAGAAAAATACATCAAGCATCATTGTCTTCAATTGTTAATCATTAATTTGTGTAATTCAACTACAAGAAATTAAACACATTCAACATCTTCAATCCATCATTTAAATCCGCCAACATCCAAGAACAAGTATAATAATCACAAACACTGGGGTTTTTCTCTTTGAAAGCTAATGTAATCGAGGTGGATCTTAGCTATAATCTATGAAGATCTGCTCAGGCGTTTGAAGATCATCAGCTCATTTCCTACTTGATTATAGGATCTAACAAGCTTTTTATTGGTGCAATTGATTTCAAATTTTGTGTACCTATTACTTTGGATTATTTCCAAGGTATATTAACCTTGAGCTGACGCTGCAGCTTCAGGTGCTGGAGTGGCGACCCCGCAGCGGGAAGCGCAGTGTTGGCAGACCCCCCACGGGGGTTGTTGGACGGACGGCATCAAACGAGTCGCAGGGAGCCGTTGGATTCAGGCGGCGCAAGACCGAGTCCTTCGTCCAACAGTGGACGTCTGTCGGTTGACACAGAAGAAGAAGATGCTGCAGCATCAAGTTGTCTGTGGGATATCCAACTCTTTAGCAACTTACAGTAGATATAGTAGTTTATGCTCATTAGAATGGTCTCAATGAGTAGGTGTTAGATAGATGATAATCGAGGATCGAGGAGGAGGATCTGATGATAGACCAGAAAACTGGGTAACAGGATGTCAGGTATATTGTATAGGCCATAGATTCACATGTTGGGGTGTTTTAAATTTTCATTTTACTCGCTCCAAACACTGTTGAATCTTTCTAGCCATCTATTATTTTTCCCGTAAATCCTCCGGCCCTCCGCTTAGAAACCTACGTGATTTTGGTCTCGTATTACGCTTTCGTCTACACCAACGTCAATATCATTTTACCCAGTCCAGATAAACTGTTTAAGTAAAATACCTATACCATTTTAATACGTCTACTCTTTTGCTTTCACCGTTCTTTCGTTCGTTCGTTCTTCAAGATCCGTGAGAATGGTAAGAATAATACTAACTACTTTGATATAACTCTTAAATTTTGAAATCTGTTACATGATAGGTATTTTGTGGTTCAAAATGTGCCCCGGAAAAAGAAACGAAAACCCGACCGAGTGGAGAAACTGTTTACATTTGTCAAGTTCTATGACGACACAAGTTAAACACACAAATTAGCTCAATCACTAGTCGTTGTTAGAAACCATGGTAGTAGGAATTACCAACGAGTGTGTCGATTGGTGTCGATTACGTAGATAAGTAAGTGACGTCATGAGTTATTAACACCTATGACGCACGATTGTCCAGGTGAATCCAAGCACACCTGTAGGGTTAGTACAAGATTGGATAGTTAACTATGAATAGTAAACTATGACATTACCATCAAAGTAAAATAAACCATAACAGTATTCAGTTAGAGTTAAATTTCGTGTATGTATTCTTATACATTACGTAACGAAAACGCTCCAAATTGAAATCGTCTGTATTGAATTTGTGACTTTAAGTCGATACTATTATGGTTCATTTTACTTTGATGCTAATGTTATAGTTAACTATCACGATCAAACGAATTAACCACACTGGTATTTTCTAAAAATAATTGCATCAGAACGGCCACTGATTGGCGGGTACTCTCCCACTATTGGAACGTAAGTTCCTTACCTTAGGGGCTAGACGGAAAAAATTAAGGAACCGACACTCGACACTTTTTTGAAACCGAGACTTTTTTGTTGAATGTGAATTTTGCATTGTGTTCGGTATTTTCGCGGTACAATATTGGGTCTCCGTAGCCTAGCGGCTTCGGCAGTCGCTTAACAGTTACAATTAGATGGTTCGAATCCCAGCTCGACAGACTGAATTTTCTATTTTCTATTTTATTTTAAATAATTTCTACATGTGGAATTTTTTTCCCTAATTTTTTATTGTATAAATTGGATAAAATGTTATTGTACTACTAACGCCATCTGTTAAAAAACCAGAGTAACTCTTTGGTTTTGTAACATTGCTGCAATAGAAATAAACTAAATATAATTCATAGTAGTTAATCAATTTAATACTAGATGACACCACTAGTTTATTACAATTCCTTCACAAATTAATCGAAAGGAACTTCGTTCCATCCGGGTGTCCCTTGACACCTCTCAAGTTTTTTTTTTGTAATGCATTGATACAGCAATAGCGTCATAAATTCACCCAATCAGAGGTAATTGCGATCGTTACTCCGAAGTAATCGTTTTGACGTGATAACGTCTTATAAATCGATGAACACCGGCTGCACAAGCGATAGAGACGCACGATCGGCCCAAGCGTTGGCTTGTGACTCGAGATAATAATTCAATTCAATTCATAAAAGTATGCAATTTTTCATCAATGTTTCTTTATGACGTTATCCTTATCACGTAAAACTATCGTCCGTAAACAGAATTTACAGACAACCAATTTTTTTTAGAAAATACCGCTACAGAATCGATACAAAAATCTTAGTCATTCGTTGTACGTAGACGTACTCTCCGCGTTAGATCAGATAACACACATTATTATTTCCCGGCCTAGTTATATTGATATATACTACTAGCGTGTAGTGACCCGCATCAGTTTCGCACGGGTTTTTTATATTATTACTAGATGATGCCCGCGCCTTAGTCCGCGTGGATTAAGGTTTTTTAATTCCCACGGGAACTCTTTAATTTTCCGGGATAAAATGTAGCCTATGTGCTAATGCTGGGTATGGGCTATCTCCACTCCAAACAGCCAAATCGGTTCATTCGTTGTCGCGTTAAAGAGTAAAAAACATCCATCCATCCATTCATCCATCCATACATCCATCCTCACAAACTTTCGCATTTATAATATTAAACTAGCGACCCGCCCCGGCTTCGTACGGATAGTAGAGCATATTACGCCTATGCTTTGCAAACTCCTTGAAATGTCCCCTAAGTTTAATAGGGAATATGCATGATTTTTTTTTAATTTCTTAAATTAATCATTTATATCTTTATAACATATAAAAAATATAAATAGGTTTGAAAATAGTCAAATAATTTTTCAAAGTGAAATTTAAAACATTGAATAAATTTGAGCCGTTCAAACGCCACCATTAGCGCGCGCTTTTGATGACGTCATTCGACATGTCCCGTGTTTGTTTACTAGCGTTTCAGTTCATCATTTCATTCATCATTAGCAACCCATCAACGGCTCACTACTGAGTGCAGGTCTCCTCTTAGAGAAGGGTTATAGGCCATAGTCCACCACGCTGGCCCAATGCGAGTTGGCGGACTTCACACACCTTCGAGAACATTATTAAGAACTCTCAGATGTGCAGGTTTCCTCACGATGTTTTCCTTCACCGTTGAAGCAAGTGATATTTAATTGCTTAAACGCACTTGACTCCGAAAAGTCAGAGGTGCGTACCCGGGATCGAACCTGCGACCCCCCGAATAGGAGACCACAGTCCTAGCCACTAGGCTATCACTGCTTCAGCTTCTTCATACTTATTTTCAGTTTTAATAGCTACACAAACCATGGAAGAAGTTAAAAAACCTTCTTACAAGTATTGTATGGTACCTAAGTACAAAAACACTATTATTAGTACACCCGATAAAGTGTTTTTTCGTATTCCACGAGATGCGAAAGTACGAAAAAAAGTGTAAGAAAATTGTTCATGTAAATCGGAATATCGTATTTATCTAATACTTATTTACAAAAAGTATATAAACATATCAAACTTGACTGAGCTTCAATAACATAATATTACGTATAAATTATCATGATATAGACGTAAATCAGGAGTTTAGGAACTCAGATGGTTATTTAAAGGTTATGTTTTGTTTTAAGTATTATTTAAACATATAAGAATAAAAATCTATGTTAAGGACTAAAATATACCATACAACATAATAATTACCTTGCAGCTTTCACTCCTTTGATCTCTGCGCTCGTAAAATCGAGATTTGATACAAAATATGCTGACATTGAAATCGACGAGTATATTTACCTGGGACACACAGTCCAGCTAGGTAGGTCCAATTTCGAGAAAGAGATGAACCGCCGAATCCAACTCGGCTGGGCAGCGTTCGGGAAGCTCCGAGATGTCTTCTCGTCCAAAATTCCTCAGTGCCTGAAGACTAAAGTCTTCGAACAGTGCGTGTTGCCAGTGATGACTTACGGATCCGAGACATGGTCGCTAACTAAGGGCCTCATAAGTAGGCTCAGGACCGCTCAGCGGGCGATGGAGAGAGCTATGCTCGGAGTGTCCCTGTGGGATCGAATCAGAAATGAGGAGATCCATAGGAGAACCAGAGACCGACATAGCTCAGCGAGTCGCGATACTGATGTGGAAATGGGCGGGGCACATAGTTCGAAGAGCTGATGGTCGTTGGGGTCCCAAGGTGCTGGAGCGGCGACCCCGCACCGGGAAGCGCAGTGTTGGCAGACCCCTCACCAGGTGGACCGACGACATCAAGCGAGTCGCAGGGAGCCGCTGGATTCAGGCGGCGCAAGACCGAGACCTGTGGAAGTCCATGCAAGAGACCTTTGTCCAGCAGTGGACGTCTATCGGTTGATAAAGAAGAAGAAGAAGATGCTGACATCATAAATGCATCTATTTTCGGTAGATTATCCGATTGTGCTTTGACAAAACCAGTTTCTGTCATCGACCTAGATTGACTACAAATATAAATTCACAAGTAATCACACAGGAATACAGTTTTAAACAATTTTTCTCACAAACACTGTATGAATATCGACGCCGTAAATCAACCGTAAGTCAAATGACGTCACATTTCGTTTCGACCAATGGCGACGCGTTTTGTAAGTTTGAATTTCCCTCCTTTATTTTTCACTTTCTATATAATATTTTCTGGGTTTAAATAATAACTAAATAAAAAAAATACCTTTTAAGTATAATGTTAAGGCAATAAAGAATCTAGAATAGTAGATTATTAACCAAGGGGATAAAGCAGTGTCTTCTGTCGCGGGTGACGATTTAAATCGCGAGCGTAACGAAGGACTCGAGGTTTACTCCCGAGCGTAGCGAGGGTGTTAAAAACTTAAATCACGAGCGAAGCGAGGGATTTAAGACGAGTCCTGAGTGTAGCGAGGGATTTAAGTTCACCCAAGACTAAGACAGCTTTATCACCGAGGAAAATACTCTACTTTTCGTACCATTTGCGAAAAAATTAACACAATAATAATATGAGATAAGCATTTATTAAAAATAATGACAATTAAAAGTAAAAGTTAACATTCGAAACATTGGTCCAATTATTCTTGATAGAGAGAGTTACATTTTTGTTTGGTACATTTATTGTTGATGAGTTGATTTGAGTATTTCTCTGTTCTTGCGTCTGAGCATTTGCACTGATGGAATCCGACAATTCACTGTCACTGTCGCTTTGATTTAACATCGTAACGTATTTTTAGAACATTTACTTATTTATAAAAATAAATTAAAATAAACTTAACCTTTATGTATTTTAAGAAAACAAAAACGCGGCAAATTCCTAGACTAATATTTTTTTGTCGGAAAAGCAAAGGCATCAAGCTCATACGGCCTCGTCGGTTTTCGTAATTTTATTTAATAATCATAACTGCATAAGAAATGCGTATTCCTTTTTCAAAAAGATGTATAATGCTTTATATACAAACTCAATGGTGTAAACACAGATGTAGTTCAGTATAAATTTCGGTAAGTATTCGAAATTTAAATCACATTCTCCCCCTAGAGGATGAATGAAATTCAGTACAATTTTCTTTCCCTGTTTTTAACAGATTAAAAATGACTATTGTTATGTTCGCTTTTTGTGGCACAGAATGTCACTTTTTTGAGCAAGTGGTACGAAAAAAAATATTTGAGACAAATTTAAATTTTATGCATATTCCCTATTGAACAGCATATTGAACCATACGTAGGCTTATAAAAGAAGTATCGCTCGGCTTATAATATAGCAATGATAACGCGGCGCGGGGGTGGTCACTGGTGGCATCACGTGAGCGGGTCCTGTTATCGCCATTGGGTTGAAATCCACGTATTTATTTTGGCGCGCGTTCGTTTTTATTTTGCGATAACTCCTACGATATTCATTTAAATTATAATTATATGGTGTAATGGATGAAAGTCTTATGGTAACTAAGGTATTTAAGTTGTTAAGGATTAATACTGTATCCGTCCTAATAGATTTCCAATTAGGTACGCTTTGAACGTGACCATTTTTTTAGATTTTAAAATGTGTATGGTAAGATTGGTAAGCTATCAGTATATGGATGTCGCAGTAAGATAGTTGAAGCCGTGATATAACTATATTCCGGTTTATAGCTATAAACCTAGGCTTAAGGTTGATTATACAGTAAAGATTTTTATATAAACCTGTGAAAAAGATAATTCCACTGGCGCAATTAGAATGCCATAAGCCTACTTTGTCGTATTAGTTTACAAATTGCGAAAAACCAAATTAAATTTGAATTTCGCGGGCAGACCCGTGTCTTCCACCTTAACTACAGTACGCGCCGTACAAACCATGGTAGGGTACAAACACACTCTCAGGTCAACACACACGCAGGTATAATAAGCTTTTCACGTCGCAAAACCAGTCAGTTACTTCCTGTCATCGTACAGTGCACAGTGTGTAAATGATTAATAAATTTATTTTTATAACATTGATTAATAATAAATAATATGGTTACAAGGATGGATTTAATAAATAAATTAACGATAGTGTTATTCGTGGCTAGTGTTGCGTCTCGTAAGTTTTTTTTTATATCCGTAAATATTCCATTATATTGTGTTGTTCTGAACTGGTTTACCATATTTATGGATTTAAGTAATAATTTGTCACGGCTTCTCCTGTGTTTAGCAATTTTATTTCTTATTGTGGTTATCATTAAGGTGCAGACTAATTTTTGACTGTTTTCTTCGACCGCTTTGTGTTCGTGAGTTATATGGAAAATTGCGGGAAATTCAAATAGTTTATTTTCTTTGGGCATAGGTGCATCACTATCACTAGTACTGATTTCACCTAGAACAAAGCCTCTGCCATGTTCGTGTGAATCTCAGAAACTGTTGTAGGATTGTCTACTTATTAAACGGCCAATTGCGTGTTGGGCCACACACAGTGTAGGGTTCCGTAGTTGCCTGACACAAAAAATTATGCGTACCTACTAAGAAGGATGTACAATGTACATAAATTATAATTTTCATCTTAAAAAAACCCAATCAAGTGCGAGTCGAACTCGTGCGCCGAGGGTTCCGTACCTACCCATTATACCGCCACTATATTATTATTATATATAATTTTCAACTTTTTTTTATTTTTTGGAATTTTCCCTTTATTTATGCAGTGTGCTGTAAGACCTTGCTTTTTGCCAAATTTGGTTATTCTAGGTTAAAGGGAACTACCATATAGATTTTCGACCCAAAACCTATAGGGTACTTCCGGTTGGCCTAGAATTGTCAATTTTGGTTAAAAGCAAGGTATTACAGCACAAGTAAAGGGAAAATTCCGAAAAATAAAAAAGTTGAAAATTAAGGTAAATTTTGGTACTTACTTAAAAGTTTTTGCGAAAATCTGCCCATATCTTTTTATCGTGATGATGATGACTCAGGACCTTGGACGATTTTTATATACCTAATAGGGACTATATAGACCTCAGTATCTGGTATAAATTTCAACTTGCTAGGCCCACATTCCTGAGAAAATCCGTGGTGACACACGGACAGACGGACAAGAGAGTGATCTCATACAGTTTTTTGCGTAGTCCTTTATTTATTATTAATTTTTGACGGTCTTCATTGTGGAAAACTGGTTCAGAGTTCAGACATGAGTGCATACATAGTTGACACTAGACATCAATGTATTTGTAACCAATTTTATGCTATCTTTTATTTCAGAGACTACAGAGTCAGAAGAACGGTGCAAAGACAAAGAGATGTGTGTAGAAGTATTAGATTGTGCTTATGCTGTGAATTTATTACAAAACAGAAACTCTGTATCTGTTAGACAAAAGTTAAAAGAAATGGAATGTGAATTCTCCGGTACCTACCCAAAGGTAATTTACTCGTTAAATAGTTCATTTAGCTGTATGGTGGGTTTTACGCATGTATGTATGTATGTATCCATCGTAGCGCCTTAAGGTGGATTATACGGGCCTGCCCGCGAAATCCAAATTTAATTTGGTTTTTCCCATTTTGTAAACTAATACGACAAAGGAGGCTTATGGCATTCTAATTGCGCCAGTAGAATTATCATCTTCACAGGTTTACATAAAAATCTTTACTTGAAATTGACCAGTTTAAGAAATTAATCAAAATACCGAGTTGGACGTGCGAGTTACTCACAAATTAGTCAGTATTTTGATTAATTTCTTAAACTGGTCACTTTTAAGTAAAATTTCAGTAAAGTTTCAGCTCAATCGGAAATGGTTCTAATTCATCTTGCAAGATTTGACCTAAAACATACAATATACATAAAAGTCAATGGTTTTTTATTGTTGTGAAATTTTATAAATTTATTGAATATACGCTTTGTTAAAACGCCGAGATAACTCGGGGTTTTATCTTAAACCCATCCATTTATAATTTTGAATGTTATAGCTCGAATCACACCTGTGCGTATCGATTCGCATTTTGTCAATATAAAAGTGTCATTTTGTATGGAGCCGTGCACGCCTCGCAAAGCCCAACTGATGAAAAAATGAAATGAAATGAAAATATTCTTTATTGTACACCAATTAAAATAAAATAAAAGAACATAAAACATACATAATATAAGGATATAAGCTGTACAACTGCTGTAAGCTGTAAGCTGATGCGTATACAACTCCATACACAAATACAAATTACTTACCTACGTTTTAAGTATGCATTGACGGGCAACTACGGAAGCCTGCACTACGCGTGACCTGACACGCGCTTGACCGTTCATTTAATTCAGGTTTGCTGCCCGGAAACTAAAAATTCGTCGGACCCTATAGTGTTTGAACTAGATCAAACCGCCACAAGCAGACCGAAAGGTTCGTCAACTCCACTGGCCGACCTCGTCAAACTGACCACGACGACTGAACGTATCGCAGAGGCTACAGCCAACACTGAAATACCAACAGAAATGATGAAAGAAGTTCCGTCTGAGCCTTTCTCTGATAGGAGCATATGCGGTCAATCAACGGCGACTGACAGAATCATTGGCGGATATATCACTGCAATTGATGAATTTCCATGGCTAGCCCTCATTAAATACGTAGACGGTAAGTTTATACCGCTGTGATCATACTATCATCAACGGCTCACTACTGGCGCAGGTCTCCTCTCAGAGAAGGGTTATAGGCCTATTCCTTAGTCCACGATGCTGGCCCAATGCGAATTAGTGGATTTCACACACCTTCGAGAGTATTATAGAGAAATCTCAGGTGTGCAGGTTACCTCACGATGTTTTTCTTCACCATACTGTGTTAGCTGTTATTTATGTAGGTACTTCGTAAGTCTACTTTATGTACTTTTAGTGGAGCGCCTGGGGGTTTTCACCTCGGATTAGAGTTATAGTGAATGAATTAATATGATCGATGTGGGATATGGTTTTTAAACTATAAATTGCAATGTTTACCCAAAATTTTTTTGTGCTTTTGTTTTTTTTATTATTTAAACAAAAACTGTAAAAAAATTAATATGTGAGTATATAGTTTTATTTAAAATAATTGTTTTTCTCGTATCTATACGTTGAATAATACCTAAAGAGACATAGAAGAACATTTTTAGGGTTCCGTACCGAAAAGGTAAAAAAGGAACCCTTACAAGATCACTCTCTTGTTCGTCTGTCTGTCCGTGTGTCACCACCGATTTTCTCAGGAACGGGTGGACCTAGCAAGTTGAAATTTATACCCGATACTGAGGTCTATAGTCCCTATTAGGTGTATAAAAATTAAGGTCCTGAGTCAACACGATAAAAAGATATGGGCAAATTTAGATTTTCGCGAAAACTTGTAAGTACCAAAATATACCTTAATTTTCAACTTTTTTTCGGAATTTTCGGAATTTTCCTTTACTTGTGCTCTAAGGCCTTGCTTTTAACCAAAATTGACAATTCTAGGTCAACGGGAAGTACCCTTTAGGTTTTGGGTCGAAAACCTATATGGTAGTTCCCGTTGACCTAGAATCACGAAAGCGCGCGCGTCGTCAAAAGCGAGTACGTCACATTAATTAATTTATTTAAGGTATTGAATTTTTTTTTTTAAATTTGAGAAAATTATGGTGTGTTCTGAACACTATAAATAATTTATTCTCGTTGGAAATTTTACTTAAAGTTAATTTTTCAACAAGTCAAACAATTGTTAACTAACAAAATTTTCTCGAACTTCCGTCTTAATTGTAAGTGAAAAAAAATGTTCAAATAAATGTCGTAAAAAATTTTCGCTTCGTAGAGCCTTTCTTACATACATACTTAACAAGATCGCGCCATAAAAGTTAAAAAAATATTTATACTTTGTTTATAATAATTTTTTGAATTTGAACAAAAACTGAAAAATCCAAGTAATGTTGTAAAGTAAAAAAAATATTATAAACAAAGTATAAATATTTATTTAACTTTTATAGCGCGATCTTGTTAAATATGTATGTAAGAAAGGCTCTACGAAGCGAAAATTTTTTACGACAATTATTTAAACATTTTTTTTCACTTACAATTAAGACGGAAGTTCGAGAAAATTTTGTTAGTTAACAATTGTTTAACTTGTTGAAAAATTCATTTTAAGTATTTCCAACGAGAATAAATTATTTATAGTGTTCAGAACACACCATAATTTTTTCAAATTTAAAAAAAAATATTCAATACCTTAAATAAATTAATTAATCTGCCGTACTCGCTTTTGACGCCGCGCGCGCAACCTAAAAATGTCGCGCGTAGACCTATTTTCAGCGTTAAATTTAAAATTATAAATAATGAAGATAGAGTTCCGAGAGTTAAGAGTTTTTTATTGGAAATTCCCTCCTCTTTTAGAATCTTTTTTTTAAATTTCTTAAATATTAACAGTTTATGAAATATTGGCAAAAAACGAAATGCCATTTTTTTCATCTTTAATTGTTTATAACTTTTGCAATTTTTTATGTGCTAATACACGCTTTTGGCACATTTTTCTAGGTGTCATTCCGGATCCAATGAGCTATCGCACATAATTTTAAGAACAGTATCTCTATTTTGTACCATTTCCAACTTGTCGACTAGACTAATAGCCAGTCGCCGCACTAAAACGTTGTGCTCAATAAATCAAGTTTTCGCTGGACGTGATTTTACGTTGTGCAACAGCAACTTCCCAACATGAGACGTATTTAAACGTAAGTTCGCATGAAAGTGTTAATTAAAGGGTGTCCCCATGCATACATAGTTGACTCCAACCTCTGAGTTGTATGGGCGCTCATACAATTTAGAGGTCTAGCTTAATTGGCACTAACCTCAAATAAGGTAGGTAAATAAATAAAATTGTGCTATGTATTGTGTGAAAGAAAATAAAAAAAATATTTATTTTGATATTAAGAATAAACCTCTAAAACAAAAAATATTATAATTAAGCAAATTAATATAATATTATCGTTTTACTTAAAACTTTTACTTCTAGAGTTCGGAGCCCTCGGTGCGCGAGTCCGACTCGCACTTGGCCGGTTTTTTTATTGCATTTCCCTTCATTTAATAGGTATTTTACGATTACTATTTCTATATAAATATTTATATTAACTTGGTATATAAAAATGTTCTACAGCCATAATATTATAATATTATAGTTATTAAGTATACCATTTAAATTATCGAAATTATATAGTTTTAATTGAGATCACAATTTTTTAATGGGTAAACTTTTTTGTACACATTATAAGCTAAACGTTCCACTTTGAATTATTAAATTTCGTTCACTATAACTGAAATCCGAGGTTTTCATGTTTTTAATGCCCCAGGCGCTCCACTATTTGTTCGGCTTTCAATTCATGTTAGAGGAAAGAATGGCTAATTTTTGGTTTTTATTTTTTTGAGATGATTTTGAAGTGGTTTTTTACATTTCAGAGCGGGTTCTTTGATTTTATTTTAAGCTTAGCTAAGAGATGGCGGTTCAGTCCATCGTAGGGTTTCTTTTTATTAGGGGAACCCTAATAAAAAGAAACCTACCTAAAGGGTACCAACGGGACCCTATTACTAAGCCTACGCTGTCCGTCCGTCCGTCCGTCCGTCCGTCTGTCAGCGGGCTGTATCTCGTAAACCATAATAGATAGAGAGATGAAATTTTCACATATTATGTATTTCCATTGCCGCTATAACAACAAATAATAAAAATTAAATTAAATAAAAAAAATTAAATAAAAATATTTCCAAGGGTAAGTACATGGAAATATTTTTATTTAAGTTATTTTAACGGAACCCTAAAAGAGTGAGGCTCGACTCGCACTTGGCCGATTTTTCATTGGTTATTATAATATAATAACCCCTACAGACTAATCTTCATAAGATCCAAAGTCTTTAAATAAAGAAAAAAGTATGCCAACTATAATTTTATTACACTTCTAGACCTCGTTCCGTTCAGAAAAATTAAGAAATTGAATGTCACATGCTTCAACGATGAAGAAAAACATCGTGAGGAAACCTGCACAACTGAGAGTTCTCCATAATGCTCTCGAAGGTGGGTGAAATCCGCCAATTCGCATTGGGCCAGTGTGGTGGACCTATAACCCTTCTCTGAAAGGAGATCTGCGCTCAGTAGTGAGCCGTTGATGGGTTGCTGATGATGATGATGATGATGATGAAGAAACCTTAGCTAGTTAGTATGATATCCAGGTGAAAAGGACTACCAGCTACTTAAATTGTGTGTTGTAAAATCTAAAACTATGTGTTGTCAAAACTAACTTGTGCATGTTTTTAGGGTTCCGTACCCAAAGGGTACCAACGGGACCCTATTACTAAGCCTACGCTGTCCGTCCGTCCGTCCGTCCGTCCGTCTGTCAGCGGGCTGTATCTCGTAAACCGTAATAGATAGACAGATGAAATTTTCACATACACACATCAAAAGTGTCTAGGGATCAAGCATTTTTATGCGGATTTCTTGAGATTGAGATTATTTCTTTGTAATAAATTTATGATTTTATAAATTTATATGGATCCTTTTTGGTGCATTTCATAATTTGAATCAGGAACTGTCAATCAAATTCGAGTAAAAGATGAAAATCAGCTGTCAATATTTTCCCTATAAAAACATACAACGCATTGAAGACATTATTAGTGCTACTGTTTCCCTACTACTGATTAAAACCAACGTTATTATGGAGCGGCGACGTCATTTAAGCAGGGAAGAAATGCTCAGAGCCGTGGGAATGATAGAAGCTGGTTCCCGGCAACGTACTGTGGCTTTAGCTCTGAATACAAGTCAGAGTGTTATCAGTCGACTTTGGACACGTTACCGAAGCACTGGTACCGTGGCTGAGCGCCATGGAGGACGGTATCGCTGCACCACACGGAGACAAGACCGATACATTCAAATCTTAACTCGAAGAGCTCCAACAATAACCGCCATGATGTTAGCCGTGAGGCTTCATCACTCTTCAGGGAACTTAATTAGCGACCAAACAGTCAGAAACCGCTTGCATGAAGTGAACCTTCATTCCCGAAGACCGCTACGGGTACCACCTATAGCAATGCACAATCGTAGGATTCGATATCAATGGGCTCTTGAACACAGAAATTGGGCAGAAGAACATGAGTCTCGTTTTGGTATGAGACCGGATACAAGACGTATACGACACTGGAGAACCCCTGGACGCCAACAACGATTAAAATCCTGCCAGGAAGTCCATCCTTATAGTGGTGGAACCATCATGGTATGGGCGGGTATTTGGATCGGCGGAAGAACTGAGTTGATTTGGATCAGAGGCAACCTCAACGCTCAAATTTATGCTGAGACGATTGTATCAGACGTCATCGTTCCTCTACAAGTGCAAATTGGTCCCTTATTTCAGTTAATGCATGATAATGCACGACCACACACCGCAAGAGTTGTAAGACAGACTCTCGCCGCAGCTAACATCAATGTCCTGCCCTGGCCTGCTCAGTCGCCAGACTTGAACCCGATTGAGCATGCATGGGATATGCTACAGAGAAGAGCTCTGCCGAATATGGAGGGTATCCAGTGGCAAGAAGACCTTTTTTTGTTGTTGCAACGAACATGGGCGGCCATTCCACAGCGTGATTTGGATGAACTCATTTTGAGTATGCCAAACCGATGTTCTTGTGTTGTTAGTGTTCGCGGTAGAAACACGGATTATTAATTGTTTAAGTTACCCAATAAAATTTTAAAGAAAACTGTTATTTCAGTCTTTTTTTCGAACTTTAATGTTAGTGGTTCAAATGTCAAAAATCCCTTTATTAGGAAAATGGCAAATTTCTTTATTAATGCAAAGGTGACTTGGTTTATCGTTACTGTGACAAACGAAAACACTTTATTTGATGAATCCTTAAAGAAAATTTTAATTAATATCAATCAGGAGAAAAGTTATTGCAAAAATATATGTTGATCCCTAGACACTTTTGATGTGTGTATTATGTATTTCTATTGCCGCTATAACAACAAATAATAAAAATTAAATTAAATTTAAAAAATTAAATTAAAATATTTCCATGGGTACATGAAAATATTTTAATTTAATTTTTTTTAACGGAACCCTAAAAGAGCGAGGCCCGACTCGCACTTGGCCGATTTTTTTTTACAGCTGAGAACAAAACATATGAAACAAAATGCTCAGCATCTCTCATCACGAACCGCCACCTCGTATCTGCCGCTCACTGCTTCCCGAATAATCTTAAGACAAAACCGTAAGTACATCTCATTTTTTCTTGAACAAGTTTTATTTTTATAAGCTGACTTAAAAAAAAGGAGGAGGTTCTCAATTCGACGCGTGTTTTTTTTTTGGTCGATGTTACTCCATATCTCCGTCCAATCTGAACTGATTTCAATATTTTTGGAGTTTACTCCTTAAGAATCGATTTTAGGCGCCACTTATGAATGACCTCGTTACGTTTTTCACAACGATGCAAATTTCTACCCTAACGTTGAGTAAATAAGGTTGGTTTTCGCTTGAGTTGTCGAATGCCCGCGTTACTTTTTTCACAACGATGCAAATTTCTACCCTAACGTTGAGTAAATAAGGTTGGTTTTCGCTTGAGTTGTCGAATGCGAAAGAGCTTTCGCTTCGGGAAGCCGAGCGCGTACCGATTGGGTCCGAGCGGCGCCGAGACGCAGAGAGCGCCGCGAATGCATTACGAGGTTTTAACGAGTAAACTCCAGTCGTGCGTCGGAGCTGACACACACACTTTTTTTTAAGCTATTGCATAGCTTTTATCGCGGGCTTTGAACTAGGACAAACAGTTTGAGCGCGGCGACCGAATCAAGAAATTCCGTAACGAAAATAAACCTAACACCGTCGTTCAGTAAGCGTTCAACATTTTAGAGGTTCCTGTTTGGCGCAGTGGGCGAGCGACCGCTTTCTTTACCGTATGGTGTCTGATGTTGCAGGTTCGAATCTCACTCGCGAAGTAGTGACAGTGCGCTTTTCTTGTTTGTTTGTTTTTTAATTATTTTTTGCATAATTTTTATTATGCAAAAAAAATATTGCATAAGTAAAATTTATAATTGCATAAGTTGATAAAAATACTATGCATTAGCTTTACCGCGGCAGTCACCGAATGCTACTTATTTTTTTTTTAATTTTTATCTAAAAGGTGATACCCTTAGTTGGTCCCATTTAAATTTAGTGAACATCTAATTAATAATATTTGGTGATGGAGGACGGAACTTCTCAATGAATACCTAAGTGCAAATAGCTCGCGATCAGAGAATGTGAAGATTTATCCTATGAAGCTACCACTAAAAAGCTTAAAATAATAATTAATATATATATAGCTGCTCGTGCTGATTCACTGACTCATTGATCACCTCTCCTGAAAAATTTTGTATGAAAAATATTTTTTTTACTGATTGTTTCGTATAGAGGACAAAAATTCATTCGGAGGAAAAATATGGAGAGAGCTGATGATTGAGGATTTCGGAGACGGGTGAGGAGCACGGCCAGAGTATTGAAGATAGGTGGGGTGTGCTCGAACAAATGTCATTCGAAACCTCATCCAATTGACAGTGAGCTGAAAAAAAATTCAAAATGGCGGAAAAAAGATGGCGGCCATACAAACTTCGTCGGTGTCTATCTCGGAGAGTATAAAAGATGGAAGAGTGGTTTCTTGGCAAAAGATGATCAGGACTCGAAGGTCTATTTGATGAATAGAAAAAAAACCAAGATGGCGGAATTTATTTTTTTCCATACAAAATATATGGCTAATGTTGAAGAGACTAGAAGCTGAGAACTATGTAAGACTTTGATACGGTTCCTTTTCAAAATTTATTTATATAGAAGAATTCTCACTCTGATAAATGATCTGAGATATGATGATCGAGGGTTTGGAAGGTGGGTGAGGAGCACGGCCAGGGTATTGAAGATAGGTGGAAGGTGCTCAAACAAAAAAATACTCGAAACCTCATCCAATTGGCAGTGAGCTGAAAAAAAATCAAAATGGTGGATTCAAGATGGCGGCCATACAAATTTCATCATGGTCTATCTCGGTGAGTATAAAAGATGGAAGAGTGGTTTTTTGATAGAAAATGATCAGGACCTGAAAGTCTACTTGACGAGTAGAAAAACCGCGGTCCGCTTGCGGGCCGCGCACCCACGCGCCCTACTAGTCTTATATATATAAATAAAAATGAATGTTGGTAAGCGCATAACTCAAGAATGGATGGACCAATTCGGTTAATTTATTTTTTTGTGTATTCCTTAAGGTCCACGGAAGGTTTTAATAAAAAAAAAACAAACAAAAAAAAATAATTTTTACTTTTAACTTTTGACAGAACGAAGTCTGTCCGGGCATCTAGTAATATATAAAATTTCATTTAAAAAAACCGACTTCAAAAGCCACTACAAAGTATAAAATAATTTTAGTTTGTAGTTTTGTACAAGTATGTTGAAGTCGGGCAGGCCTGAATAGAAACTATGAAACCGCAACGCCAGTCCGACTTTAACGTACCTATACAAACTAAAATTATTTTATACTTTGTAGTGGCGTTTGAAGTCGGTTTTTTAAAAAGAATTTTCATATATTATTATGCCATACCTAATAGTATCAGACCAATCCAACGACCTAGACCCGGAAGCATTCACTAGTCGGATGAGTCTGAATTCGTAGCTTCAAAGTATCAACCCTGCCTCTTCAAACATCACTGATAAAATATAATTTTCGAGTAATTCGGTATTTCCAAAAATTCCAACTCTTCTTAAAAATGAATTACGCCTTACGAATAAATAAATAATAATTATTGCTGTTGCTTGCATCGCGTTTCGCGCAATTTTTCGCGATTCTGCGATCGAAAGACTTATAAACGCTTTCGCGTTTGAGTCGCGACTTTCGCGCGCTCGAAGCCGTAAAAACGCTAAAGGAAATAAAAACGCGCGATAGCTGCGGCTAAAAGTAGCCAGTGTGCCCTTTCCCTAATATATTACACGCCACTAAGGGCCGATTTCACTGTCTTATCCGAGCGTAAATTTTTCTATTTTGACAGAGTTTTTAATATAAAACGCCAAAATCCCTTGGATAAACGTCACTCGACGTTGGTGAAATCGGCGCTAAGCTCACGAGGTACGGTACCCTAAGTGAGTGAGTATGAATCGCACTTGGTAGGTTTTTGTAATAGGTATATTTTTATGTTACCGGCTCCTGGACTATAGACATTTGTTTGCAGGTTCAGCATTCGCTTGGGCGTGTGGAACGCCGAGTCGCCACAAGAGTGCTACGACAGGGAATGTCCCGATCCGCCGGTCGAGATTGAAATAGAGCGCGTGCTGCCTCACCCCGGGTTCGACAGAAGAAACCCTACTTACGGGGACATCGCCATAATAACACTGAAGGAACCTGTTAACTTTACAGGTATTTAGTTTCACAAACTTTTATTTAACTTGCAATTCAATGTATGTATTATATGTTTTTATGTATGTAAGTATGAATGTGTGTATGTATGTATGTAGTGAAATCGCGGGGTTCATGTACTCTGCTGGGCGTCCCACAGGGCTGTATCTTGGGTCCTTTTCTGTTTTTGGTATATATTAATGACTATAATACGCGATATTAAGCTGTTTGCAGATGTGCATTAGACATGTACCTACTTAGATAATTAAAACTGACAGAAACGATGTAAATAGTACCGTACGTTGTCATAATATAAATCGCGTTGGTTTACTGTTAATTAATTTGCTTTTGAATTGACTTAATCTGGATTGTCTCGGATTCAGATCGATGCAATGCGGAAAGAGCCTAAATATCCGGGTTTCTAACAGGCTTTTCAGTTATGTATGCGCGTTATAAGCAATGAAATATCGCTTGCTTTAAGAGATAAGGAGAACATCGTGAGGATACCTGCATGTTCGAGGGTTCTCCATAATATTCTGAAATAGGAGTAATATAGGAGTTTGTTTTAATAATTCCCTGACACCTCGTCATTGCATTTCCAATGCATCCCCGGACTGAGACGTGTTTTAAAAAATTCGGGTTAGACTGCAGACCGACTTAAAACTGCAGTTCCATTGCATTTGAGATAACTCCATCTAAGCTGCTGACTGAGTGCGATACCTACAGCAGTTTTGTCAACAACGTTAGAACAGCTGTGGAATTCTCTGAAGTAGACACAAAGCTACAATGTGACGCAAACACAGCTCTGATTGACTGGTACTCTCTCGCCATTGGTTTATATGCATTCATGTATTAAGAAAGCCATAAACTCAGCCAATCAGAGATGCTCACGCTTATCACACTATAGCAATCATTTTTAGGTAATCCCACAGGTGTATGAAAATTGTGGTCATTTGTCAATTTACAGATTTCATACAACCGATCTGCCTCCCTACTACCGAATACATAAAAATGCAGGATTATGTGCGCGAGTCCACCTTCTGGACCGCTGGCTGGGGAGAAACTGAATTGGGTGAGTTTCATTCTCAAATCTTTCAAAGTGACGAGCTGTATGGCGGCCATAAGCACTGTGGTTTTATTAAAGGAGGCTTTTAAGCATTCATTTCTTAAATTTTTGGTCTGGTTTGTGCCCCCAATTGTTCCTGTACGATGCCGAATAGAAACCGATTAGGGGTATGGGTTTTATTCAACTTTCATACCTCTTCCAAGTAAGCGGGTTTTATTACACTGCATTGCCACCAATAATTGAGTCTAATTGTGATCAAGTATAAAAATCATCATAATCTGTTATGGGTAAAGAAGCGTCTTTTCGTTTGATCACATTGGAATTAGGTATGTGGATTGTGGATTTGATCCCCTAACTGAAATGGCCATAAACAGGACTCAGCTCGAAGAATAGACAGACGCTGAAGTCACAAATGCAGCGTTTCCGGACATAAGGGGCACAAAATCGAGTTCTGTGGCGATCCATGCAAATAACCTATGTTCGGCAATGGACGTCTCTCGATTGAGATGACGACAACGATCCCATAAGAATTAAATTAAGAAGCACCAATATCCCTTTGCAACGTTTAACTTTACAAGGGTTCAAATAAATTATGTATTTTCATAGCTGATTTTATTTGTAGGTGCACAATCGGCGATCAAACGGAAAGTAAACCTCGGTGCCGTACCAATGGATGTCTGTCGCATTGTCCTACAGACCCTACAGTCCATCCCCGATTCATCCTCCGAGGCCCTGATCTGTGCTGGATCTAAGGAGGGCAAGGACACTTGTAGGGGAGACTCCGGAGGTCCTTTAATGAGGGAAGTAAAAGAGAACTATAAATCAAACTGGTTCCTTTTTGGCGTCACCAGTTTTGGGTCTAAGCGATGTGGACAAGCAGGAATACCCGGAGTCTACACGAGGGTCACTGCATTCATGGATTGGATACGCGAAAATGTTCAGACTTGATGCCATTCAACTGAATGCGAATAGTTTCCAAAAAAGTAGTGTATCTATATGAGAAGAATCTTAGACTAATAACGCCTAGACCGATAGTTCCATACAACGAGACCAGCTCGCGTAACCCTGAAACGAACTATGAGCTAAGAGCGTTCGTTTATTTATTCCTTTAAAGGCTACCATGAAAGGGTTACCTACACTCCGCGCGCGGCTATTGCCTTTCCATGCGTTATAATTATAACTCTATGAGAATAAATTCTTAATAACGCAAAATTTATTTGGATTAGAAATAAGTACATTGGAGATAAATTGCTAGAGCTCCACCCATGGTTATGTAGTAAGCACACAATGTTGGACGTGCGTAACAGATGGTTAAAAGAATACTAGGTTACTGATGTCACAACATCGTGATCTCTGGAGGTGAAACTTGCGCCTGCCCAAGAAAACGCTGTTTAGATTTTGTGTGTGCAGACATAAGAGGACGTTTATTCGAAGAAGCATAGAATTTAGACAAGGATTTCACAAGTTCCGTAAAGAGAACCTAAGAATTCCAGTCGAAATGCTGTTGTATGGAAGATTCGTAAGATCGTGATTCGACCGTCCGTCGATGTGTCAAGTGGGGGATGGCATCCATTGCGCCTAGTCACTAGTCAATTATGTCACTAACAGAAATTCGGCTGTAAGATGAGGGGTAAATCTAAATGTGTAAGTAGTTTAACTAGTGGTTCGCCCCGAACTGAGACCTCGCGGTAACGGTATCCCATGATTATTCATTCAATCGATACATGATAACCAAAACTGTCATTATTATTATGCCCGTTTTCACCAAACATACCTAAATCATCCCCTAAGTAGGAGTCTCTTAACGTAGGTAGCTCCTAAATACAATCCTAAGTCCTAACATCCGTCCCAATATCCTTTTAGGTGTCCCGTACAGGATCGTGATAAATAAGTTGACAGAAAACATCAATCACCTAACTTATAGGTAGCCCGTAAAGGTTAGGGAACGTTAGTGAAAACATTGAATTATTTATTTATTATGTAGGTACTAACGAGTGAAACCGGGTTTCGGGCATCTGTACAAATCGTCATCTATCGACGCGAATAAAAAATATACAATATTCAACTAAAATTTAACTAAAAAATAATTTTAATGGAATAATATGGTACAAAAAAAATTACAATACAATTATTGTATTATAATAAGTAACTAAATAATAATGGTGGACGCAAAACTGTTTTTGGGATAGGTCGTAGTCGTAACTCGTAGTTCCATGGGAATAGTTACTGACTGCGCCATCTATTAGCATTATTGTGAAGCTATGTTGATGCTATATGAATTACTGATGCCCATTAAAAATTAAATAATCTCGTTTCTTTATAATATTCATATAATTTTAGTATTTGTTGTTCAAGTACAGGATATAATGACCTAAAAACATAAAATCAGTTTGAAAATCCATAGCGGATTTTCCTAGAGAGCGTCTTCAAGCGAGCGTATAAAATCGCCACTTTGAAAGCCCCCCATTTCGTCAATTTTAAGGGAAAAATTAAAAAAAAAATATTTTTGTACTCAGTTCAAAATTATCTTTAAAATGATACGTAACAATTTTATGTAACGCGATATTTTTTTTTTTACTTCGCATTCGCTTCTATGAGAGCCCCCCTGAAATAAAGATTTTTATAACTTTTTAAGCCATTTCCGGCTGGAGGCCATCGGTTTACATATTATATCTAAATTTGAAGTAATTACGTTCAGTAATTCAAAAGTTATAAGGCTCTGACAGACGGACGGACGGACGGACGGACGGACGGACGGACAAGTGCAAATTGCTCTAGTTAACTCAGAGACCTCGCTTCGCTCGGTCAACAAAACAAAATGATGATTATGGAAAAAATAAAAATAAATTAAAAAACTAATACTTATTATGTTTACAAAAAATACACGCCGTCCCAGTGATTGCTAATGCGTATGGTGCCAAAAACTCTGGCACTATTACGTCTCGGAAAAGCGAGGCTAAGCCTTTGGGCTAAATAAGCGCCAGCTCTTTGGTCAGCTGAGGCGTGGATCAGAGGTGCGATTGTCTAGTTATTCCATTGATCGTAATCGTATTGGATGACATTCATCATCTCAGCCTGCGGACGTCCACTGCTGAACATAGGCCTTTCCCAGAGAACGCCACCACACCCGGTCCTCAGCCTTCCTCATCCAGCCACTTCCATTCGATGACATTAGCGTCAAAATAAAATAAACCATAACAGCATTGAATTAGAGTTCAATTTCGGGTATGCATCCTTATACGTCTACGCATGTACGATACGCTCCATAACGCATAATAAAATCGGTTGTACTGAATTTGTGACTTTAAATATTTATAACAATCAAGGATTATTTTCCTTTGACGCTAATGTCATCGAACACAAATACGATCAATGGAAATAACTTTTAGACAATTGGTACCCAGGTTTTGGGACACAACATTTATAAAATTCTTCGTATCCGATGACTGTGAAAAAAGTAACTTAATTTGCAATTGCAATCAATTTCGTTTTTTAAAATTGAAGATAAGGCAAATTTACTATAATAAAATCGAATCTAGTATAGACCGTATACTTTACCTTTACAAAATCGACCTCACGCATTAAATCTGATCAGGATAAAACTCATCAACTGTTGATGATTGCATTGACTAAGGTACTTAAGCAACTTCCCAAAAAAGGCAACTAGTTTTATGAGCGGATGTTAAAGTGTAAATAAGCGTCATAGTTAATGCACTTAATTCATGTTATCAATCAGTATTATTAATTTTATTTTTGTAAGAAAGTTATAGGTTTAATGTTGAGTTATTTATTTTGAATTACACAATATACTTAAATATAAGCGCGGTATAGTACCCAAAATGTTGGCCATATTAATTCTTTGGCCAATTTGTTCAATAAATAAAATTAAAAAAATTCTAATATAAAACGTGTTTTTATTAAAATTCAAATAAATAGGTAAGTACCTACATTAAATTTAAAAAACTGCAATGAAGGACGAAATTCCTTGAGATCCAACAAAATTAAGATAACAATTCGACTGAATCCTAAAAATAAGTAATCTTTAAAAGGATTGTACAATAATTAATTAGGAATTATGGCCTACCAGATGTATCAGTAATGTCAATCAATGGTGTTTAAAAATTTAGTTTAGTTTTAAAGACTGCATTATAGTTTTTGGAGAGTAGATAACTATTCCTTTTTGCACTAGCAAATGTTACTGTTTTATTATTGCAGTTAACAAAAGTTGAAATATAGGCAGCTAAGATTTCTCTATGATTAGTGGATCAATTTGCGTTATAGGTATTATGTCCTAATACTAAACCTCTACTTTAAACGGTAGACAACGTTTCCTAATTGAAAATTGATATATGCTTTTTACAAGCGACATTATACCGTACGAGTATGTAACGTAGTGCACTTTCTAAAATATATTTAGACTCTTTCTAATCTTCAAGTGTTCCGGGAAGCTTCTATTAGGTAAGTATGTGATTCTCTCTAATTTCTCTCCAAACTGTCTAATAAATTTTCTTTGCACGTCCGGTCATCATACAAATCGGTTAGAGCAGATTTTTTGTCTAGGTATTTCATTAAATCTCCGCGAAATTCTGGCGATAGAGAGGGGCTTTCCAAAGTTTCCAATTGATAGGATTTATTCTTCCTACTGCTCCGTTTCTTGCTAGGACTTTTTCTTGGTGACAGTTGTATGGAGTCCACAGTGGTGGCACCCGACCGCGGCGCGTAGTATCTTTCGAATAGCATCGGCTGCTGTTGCACCCGGCCGTACATTAGCTCCATCTCATGGAGGAACTCTTCTCGTCTCATTCTCTCTTCATCGCGTCGTGTTTGCAGCCGCATTGCTATGTCTTCTTCATGACTGTAATTATAAAATACTAAGTAGATGAGCATCATTAAGGTTTTTATAATAGAGAACGGGCAGCAGCGTCCTCTGCGCTAGCTAGTGTGAGTAACCGCAGTATGTGGTAGTACCACCTACTGCGGTTACTCACACTATTCTAAGTCAAACTGTGCGTTTAAGAAATTAAATATCACAAGCTTCAACGGTGAAGGAAAACATCGTGAGGGTATCTACACCTGAGAGTTCTTCATAATGTTCTCATAGGTGTGTGAAGTTTCCCAATTCGCATTGGGCCAGCGTGGTGGACTATAACCCTTCTCTGAGAGGAGACCTGCGCTCAGTAGTGAGCCGTTGATGGGTTTCTGATGATGAAGTTATAAGTTTTATTATAACATTTTTTACTCAAAGGATGCCAACGGGACCCTATTACTAAGCTTCCGTTGGCGATCCGTCCGACCGTCCATCCTTCCGTACGTCCTCATGAAATTTTCACAGAATGTGATTTTTTATTGCCGCTATAACAACAAGTAGATAATCGACCGAGCGAAGCGAAGGTCTCTGAGTTTACTAGAGCGATTTGCACTTGTCCGTCCGTCCGTCTGTCAGAGCCTTATAACTTCTGAATTACTGAACGTAATTACTTCAATTTTAGATATGATATGTAAACCGATGGCCTCCAGCCGAAAATGGCTTAAAAAGTTATAAAAATCTTTATTTCAGGGGGGCTCCCATACGAAATGGGGAGCTTCCAAAGTGGAGATTGTATTCGAGACTAGATCTCTAAAACCACTTTGTTTTAAAACTTGAAACTTACACATAATTTGAGTTATATGCTGTACTTGAACAACAAATACTAAGATTAGATAAATATTATAAAGAAACGAAATTATTTGAGTTTTAATGGGCATCAATGTTTTTAACAAAACTTCACTATACTGTTACTAGATGGCGCTGTCTTTAATATTGTAAATACGCATCCCATCCACGAAAGTAGATGACGATTGACGTCATCAGATTCGGCGCGTTTTAATTACAATATAATATAGTTAAAACTACCTTATGGGAATTATGGGATACCGCGAGGTCTCAGTTCGGGGCGAACCACTAGTAAAATAAGTTAAAAATTAAAGAGGGTCTCCACACATTAAACTTTCGTTTTTGCTCTATCTTAATAAAAACAACTATTATCATAGCGAGCGTGAAGGATGCAACAGCGTGGCGTCAGCTTAAGAGCGATCAAAGTGCCACCAGCCCCGTGGTGGAATAAAATGTTGCGTAATCTTACTTGTTCTTAACAAGATGCCAAGCAGGCTTCGCCCTGAGCAAGCGATTCCGGTGCCGATTATCAGCTCTCCGACGCTGCTCCGCCAGTTGCCGCGCTGACTCCAACTCGAACCTCTGCCGGACAGCCTCCGCCCTCAACAGCGCAGCTAAGTTAGACCTGCCGGCAGCTATGCCCTTCAGGTCTAGGGCAGAATATGCTTGTGTTTTGTTGAACATATCTTCCGGTTTTTCGCTGATGCCGTTCCTGCTGTCGCTACTTTTGCTGCCTTGGTAGATTTTCCTTGTTATGTCGTTCATCTGAAATTAGAGCTTAGTTGTTTTGAGGCTATTTCCGCACTGCATCTGATCAGAATCTAAGAATTCTCGATCCGAAGTAGCCGTAGAAGAACACTAGATCAGAATCTCTTTTTCCGAATTCGGAAAAAATATCCTAATCCTAATAATATTATAATTGTGAAAGTTTGTGAGGATGGATGGATGGATGTTTGTTACTCTTTCACACTTAAACTGATTTGCCTAAAATTTGAATGGAGATAGCTCATACCCAGGATTAACACATAGGCTATTTTTCCCGGAAAATTACAGAGATCCCGCGGGATACGGATCATTATCCACGGATAATTATCCACGCGGATGAAGTCGCGTGCATCATCTAGTACACAATATAATACAACAGATAAGTAGGTACTACGACTACTACTACTACGACTTACGGTACTTCGACGAGAGTTCTCGGATCCAGATCGGGTGCAGTGCAGACGCCACGATCCACGCGGACGAAGTCGCGGGCATCAGCAATAAACATATAGATATACAACGTGTAAAGAAAGTCCGATAATTATTTCGGACATTCTTACTGAACTAAAGGGTACCTTTGTACCTTTCATGTAGAATTCTTCAGCACAAGCATTGGATTCAAAGCCCTTATCGTTTTTGAGTAAACCAGACTGAAAGTTTCCACCAATAACAATCTTAGCATAACTATACATAATAAACATACCCTTCAGTACGTAGTATCACTAATTTCCTTTACTCGCTATAGCCTGTAGGTATATACAAAACATACCTATATCTATATATATAAGAATCTCGTGTCACGATGTATGTTCGGGATAAACTCGAACTACTGAACCGATTTTGATCAAACTTCGTAACTATCTGTAATTTGGTCCAACTTAAAAGATAGGATAGTTTTTATCTTAATAATTGACATCATTATTTGTTAAATTGCAAATTAAAATAATTTAATCACACGACAGTCATATTTAAACAGTTCGAGATTTAGGTTGCTAAGCAACCTAGCAACCTGAATCACGAACGATGTTATAACGAGTATTATTATGTTTCTAGGCAACCTAAATCTCGAGCTAAGACTTAACTTACTAATCCTTACTAATAGATATTATAAATGCGAAAGTGTGTTTGTTTGTTGGTTTGTCCTTCAATCACGCCGCAACAGAGCAACGGATTGACTTGATTTTTTGCATGGGTATAGTTGAGGACCTGGACAGTGACATAGGCTACTTCTTATTCCGGAAACCCAAAGAGTTCCCGAGGGAATTTAAAAGCTAAATCCACGCGGATGAAGTCGTGGGCATCAGCTAGTATTTATTAAAGAGTAACCTTTTTCGACCCCGCACCGGGAAACGCAGTGTTGGCAGACCCCCCACTACGTGGACCGACGACATCAAACAAGTCGCAGGGAGCCGCTGGATTCAAGCGGCGCAAGACCGAAGCCTGTGGAAGTCCATGCAGGAGACATTTGTCCAGCAATGGACGTCTTTAGGTTGATAAAGAAGAAGAAGAACCTTTTTCGTCGCCCTTTCAGCAGTATTAAATCTGAACGGCTGAGGACTGGTAGTAATAAAGTCCTCTTTGGCCTTCGACTTCCTCAACTCCTTAGTAGGGCTCAAGCTGCGATGTCTGTCCGAGGAGCTACTCGAAGGGACTGCGGGGGATGGGTCTATGGGCAGGTCGCTGTGTGCTGCGGGCGTTGACAGGCGGCTTCGGTCGCGGGCTGCCATGCTGCCTGGGAAGCTGGAGGTTCGCAGCATTTCCTCCGCCCTGACTCGTCGGTTCATAGAGCTAGAATGCAGAGCTGATACAGTTTTTGCAATTCACGAAGGCGAGTGAGCTTTACTTGTGGTTACTTCGTGTACATGCACATTATGTGCACATTGCATAAATGTGCGTGTCAAAGCCTAGGTGGGAGCGGGCAGGCGCGAGCATTGCGCTCGCTCATACTTATACAGATACGACACACACACAACCATAAGTCAGTCGCCCTCGTGAATTGCAAGAATTATACTCAAACTGAGATTATGTTCCCCTCCTTACCGAATTTCGGCCACTGTATTTAATAGCCCACTAATTTAACCCCCGACAAAAAAGGGGGGTGTTGTAAGTTTGACGTAAATCTGTGTATCTGTGTGTCTGTCTGTTCCCTTGTAGCAGCCTCTCTAATGGACCGATTTTGATGCGGTGTTTTCTGTTTGAAAGCTAACGTAATCGAAGGGTCTTAAAAGCTTTCACTGGTGCGATTGATTTGAAAAGTGAAAGTTATTTCGAATTATTTCCATGGCATGATAACTTTGAGCGATCGGATAGAGCATAAACAATATCCGAATTCGGTCTGAGTTTATTATATCCGTATTGTCACGGATTCGGATCGTATGCAGTGCGATCGCTCTATAAGTTCGTGATCTGTCCATTGGTTTGAGCTATGCGTTGATAGATCAGTCAGTCATTCAGTCAGTTAGTCATTCAGTCACCTTTTCCTTATTTAAAGAAGACGTGAGAAAATCTAAGCAGTGATAGCCTATAATAGGACTGTGGTCTCCTATTCGGGGGGTCGCAGGTTCGATCCCGGGTACGCACCTCTAACTTTTCGGAGTCAAGTGCGCTTAAGCAATTAAATATCACTTGCTTCAACGGTGAAGGAAAACATCGTGAGGAAACCTGCTCACCTGAGAGCTCTTCATAGTTCTTGAAGGTGTGTGAAGTCCGCCAATTCGCATTGGGCCAGCGTGGTGGACTATGGCCTTTTTAACCTTTCTCTGAAAGGAGACCTCAGTAGTGAGCCGTTGATGGGTTGCTAATGATGATGATGATGATTCGTGAATAGGGTAGATGTCTATGTTTTTGATCATTAATAAGCTCGCAAAAACATGCGTGATACGACACACGATCTGATGGTCAGTGGATAGTGTTATCTTATCTTAAAATCTATTTGACCTACAAACTTGCAATTTTGCGTATCTAGTTAGACCCTTTGATGGGTTGCTAATGGTGGTGGTGAGAAAACCTTACCGGAAAAAGTTATCCTCCTTCATTTTGTCGTAAAAGTAGTTGGAGAAGAGGTTCTTGGGCACCGGCCGCGCACGGAAGCGCTTCTTCTTCTTGCTCTTCGGCAGCACGGTGGCCGCTCGCTCGCACGCGCCGAGCGAGCCCTCCTCCCGCCGCGTGAAGCTGAACGGCTGCATCTGCGCTCGCAGCTCCGCTTCGCTGTTCATCTTGGTTATCGCTCGCCTGGAAGACCGATTTGAGCATTTGACTGTTGCCATGATGATATTCTGCATTAGCAACCCATCAACAGCTCACTACTGGCGAGGTCTCCTCTCAGAGAAGGGTTATATAATTCAACTATAATACAACACGGGCAGACAGAAAGCAGCCCCATTCCCGCTGGTGGAACCCGTTCACGAGCATGACGCATGATCCAGCCATTGCTTCGCTCAACCATATTCGAGGGAACGTAACAACCCGCATCACACGACACCACCACAGAAATGTTTAAAGAGAGCGTGACATACTTAGGCTACCCATGTTAAGGCATCGTAACATCATAACATTAGCAGCTGATTCCGAACTATCCAACTTCAGCGTTCTTCCAATAACATTAGATGTAGAGCTGAAGCCCTGACTGGCCTCACTCTTTACAGCGGTGACACGTGACACCTATTAATGATGATATTTATTAATTGTTATAAACGAAAACTAGCTTTTGCCCCGGCTTCGCTCAAGTTATGTTCGATTTTACAAACCCCTATATTACCCCATATAGGGGTTGAATTTTCCAAAACGTTTCTTAGCGGATGGCTTCATAGTATCTATAACACTAATTCTAATTTAGGTGTGACGTCACACGTCAATAACTCTAATATTTATATTTAAAAATTCTTTTCAAAAACCATAAACATAGTTTGTATTTTAGGCCCGCCCGACTTCAACAAACGTGGACAAACTAAAATTATTTTTATACTTTGTAGTGGCGTTAGAAGTCGGTTTTTTGAAAAGAATTTTTATTTTAAGCTTTTAAGTGTAGTATCCTATGATTGACGAGCTAGGACCTGGAGGTCCATGATGTAGTCCGTACTTGTTACCTACAATAATAATTCGTAATCGACATTTCCTAAATCTCTTTATTTTAGGTGAGCAATATCCCTGCAGCATCAGGCTTGAGGAGTTGAAGGTGAACATTTTTATGGGACCATTTCGCAAACATCCTCTGTCGATTAAAAAAAAAATCACGCGAATCGGTCCAGTAATCCCGGAGAAATCGGTGGACATACATAGAAAAAAAAAAGATACCGGCCGAATTGAGAACCTCCTTTTTGGAAGTCGGTTAAAAAAGAAAAATGATATTTTAAAATCGTGTTTTAATATTTAAAAACTTTATTTTAAATAAATAAAAAAAGTCAGTCAAGAAGTCCTTATGGGTTTTGGCCTAAGATTTTAGCACATTGCCTGAAACCATAACGATTAGAACGAAAAAAAAAGACATAATACATAGGTATAAAACATTTGATTATGGGGTTTTAAGCCGTTTAAAGTTATTTGCTAAAACGTTTACGTAAAAACACGTTTACGTGAGGAAACGTTCGTGCCTGAGAGAGTTCTCCATCATAACATTCTCAAAGTCACCAATGACCAAGGTGTGTCTAGTCTAAGTGAAGTATCTATTCATTTCCAATCACCTAGATGTGGTATGTAAGTGTTTCTTACTTACGGGGCTGAATGCTGGGTTCTAAGTAAGAAGGATGAAAACAGCCTGCTAATTTTTGAGCGAAAGGTCCTGAGGAGGATTTTCTGTGCTGTTCAAGATAATGGTATCTGGCGCATTCGTTACAATCACGAACTCTATGGACTATTTAAAGAACCGAATGTAGTCAAAATCATTAAATTGTCACGAATGCGATGGGCAGGACATTAGCAACGCATGGACGATTCAAGAGCCCCGAAAAAGTTGCTTGACAGTAAACCAGAGGGCCGTAGAGGCAGAGGAAGACCCAGAGGCCGGTGGATTGACGGAGTGGAAAAGGACATGAGAGTTTTGGGAGTACGGAGTTGGAGAGAGGCCGCTAATGATCGCCTCCGATGGAGAAATTTGCTTGACCAAGCCAAGGTCCACCCAGGTCTGTAGCGCTTTGATGATGATGAGATGTGGTATGTAGGCTATTTATTGAAATTGTGGCTGATATTTTAAGAACTTTTGCGGTTCATTGAGTCTTAAAAACCTATGAATTGTTAAGGTGGAAGACAAGGGTCTGCCCGCGAAATTCAAATTTAATTTGGTTTTTCGCAATTTGTAAACTAATACGACAAAGTAGGCTTATGGCCTTCTAATTGCGCCAGTGGAATTATCATCTTCACAGGTTTACATAAAAATCTTTACTTGAAAGTGTCCAGTTTAAGAAATTAATCAAAATATCGACTAATTTGTGAGTAACTCACGTCCAACTCAGTATTTTGATTAATTTCTTAAACTGGTCACTTTCAAGTAAAGATTTTTATGTAAACCTGTGAAGATGATAATTCCACTGGCGCAATTAGAATGCCATTAGCCTACTTTGTCGTATTAGTTTACAAATTGCGAAAAACCAAATTAAATTTGAATTTCGCGGGCAGACCCTTGTCTTCCACTTAAGACTAATATTATATATGCGCAAGTAGATACCTACAGTTACTGCTTCCATTTAATTCCGCAAGGATAATTAGTAGCTAGCTATTGAATAGCAAGGAATTGAAGTTCCTCTGGGATTTATAAAAACCTAAATACGGACGAAGTCGCGTTGTTTAAGGTAGGTGGGTAGTAACAATACAAATATCTGGTTTTCATGGTCGAAATGGCGAGAACAACGAGATAATATTTTGTAATTGTTTTTTTATCTTTTGGTTTTCCCCATTATCTATACGGCCAGACGGGATGTCTGGTCGGGTGTGACCAAAAGTTTACTCGCAGCAGGACTTTCCCGCAGTTCAGATTCTTGAGGAGCAGCACTTTTGTCTGGTGGGAGGCTTTGGTCGTGGCTAGTTACCACCCTACCGTCAAAGACGTGACACCAAGCGTTCCGGCACAGTGGCGTTTAGGAACTGATTAGGGGTATAGGTTGAATGTACACTGCCAAGTTAGCTGTCATCTTAGACTGCATCGTCACTTACCATCAGGTGAGATCGCAGTCAAGGACTATCTAATGTCATCGAAAACAGAAAACTGTACAAAAGTTCGCTGCCCTTTCGTTTCAGGCTTTGATAATCCTGCTGCGGGATAGTTAAAAAGTGATTGCTACATGGTGACGATTGCAATAATCACCTTTGATATTTCAGTGTGACCGCTTTGACTGTCGGTATCATTGCAGAGACTCCAGAAGATCTGGAACAGATGCTGAGTAGCCTAAGTCTAAGCCGCTCTTCCAAACGAGTTGGTCTTGGGATGAACATGGACAAACCAAGGTTATGTTCAATCAACATGTTGTCCCGATACCCGTGAACGTCGAAAATGTTGTGCGAATCGAAATTGTTTCAGATTACAACTACCTTGGCCAGTTCATACAACTGGGTAGTAACAATTTCGACGAAGAAGCCAACAGAAGGCTGGGCTGGGCGGCATTTGGAAAATTAAGTCAGGTTTTCTCATCGTCAATAACTCAATGCCTGAAAACTGTCTTCAATCTATGTGTCCTTCCCGTCCTCACTTATGACACTGGCGTTGAAACGTGGACACTAACACAAGGCTTGATCCACTTTAAAGTCACTCAGAGAGCTATGAAGAGGGCTATGTTAGGAGTTTCTCTTAAGGACAGGATTCGGACTGAAGAGATCCGTAAGAGAACCAAGGTCGCCGACATAGCCCAAACCATTAGCAAGCTGAAGTGGCATTGGGCAGGCCATGCGTGTCGCAAGAGTGATGGCCGTTGGGGCCGAAATGTTATAGAGAGGACACCGCGAACTCGTAAGCGTAGTGTAGGGCGGCCTCCGGCACGTTGGACCGACGATATAAAGCGGGTGGCGGAAAGTGGCTGGATGAGGAAGGCTGAGGACCGGGTTTGGTGACTTTTAGGAAAGGCCTATGTTCAGCAGTGGACGTCCGCAGGCTGAGATGATGATGATTATCGTAGCCTTATTGTACAGTGCTGAAACGAATGGACCGTTTTTAAACGACTTCCAAAAAGGAGGAGTTTCTCAATTCAGCCGGTACTTATCTTTTTTTTTTGGATGTGATTTTTGAACCTAATGTCGTACGTTAATGTTTTCGTCATCCCTTCATTAAGCTTGCGATAAATCTAAAGAACATTCTGACCACGACTGATTATTTATAAGAGACTAGCTTTTGTCCGCGACTTTGTCCGCGTGGAGTTAGTTTTTTAAAAACCCGGCAGAAACTTTATGTTTTTCTGGCATAAAAGGTAGCATCTGTCACTATCTCAGCATTAATATATCCATGCAAAAAATCGTTACTCGTTTGCGTGATTGAAGGACTAAACAACAATTACAACAAACAAACACACTGTCTTTCAAATTTTATGATCATCATTAGTATCCCATCAACGATATAGGCCATAGTCCACTACGCCGGCCCAATACGAATTGGCAGACTTCACACACTTTTGAAAACATTATGTAGAACTCTCAGGTGTGCAGGTTTCCTCACGATGTTTTCCTTCACTGTTGAAGCTTGTGATATTTGATTATTTAAACGCACTTACTTAACTTAGAAAAGCCAGACGTGCGTACCCGGAATCGAACCTGCGAATCCTCAATAGGAGACCGCAGTACTAACCACCAAGCTATCACTGCTTATGATATTGGTAAGGATTAAAAAGGATGGCTCCTTTAAAAGTACTTAATTGCACGTGTGTTGAAGAAAACCTGGTCACATGAGAAAGCATAACTGGACAAAGTATTTAATTTTTATGTACTTGCCTAATACCTACTTCGTATCGATGACATTTTAACCTCCAACGTAAAAAGAGCGGTGTGTATGTAACTGTGAATCTGTTTATCTGTGCATGAGTCTACCTGTGTTTGTTCCCTCGTAGCTGCCTCCCAAATGGACCGATTTTGCTGTGGTTTTTTCTGCTTGAAAGTTAATGTAATCGAGGTGGATCTTAGCTATAGTTTATGAAGATCTGACGCCTGAAGCGTTTGAACATCATCAGCTCATTTCCTACATGATTAAAGGGTCTTACAAACTTACACTGATGCGATTGATTTGTTTGGTGTCACAACTTCGGACTATTTCCAAGGCATGGTAACCTTGAGCTTATGTTGCAGCATCAAGTAGTCTGCGGGATACCCAACTCCTCAGCAACTAACAGCAGATACATTGTGTTTGGGCTCATTAGAATGGTCTCAATGAGTAGGTGTTAGATATAGATGATGATCGAGGATCGAGAAGGAGCAGAAAACTGGGTAAATGGATGTCAAGTATATCGTACGTAGTCCGGCCATAGATTGACATGTCGGGGGTGCTTAAAAATTTTTGAATTTACACTTGACTCGCTACTCTATGGCAGAAGTTCAAAAGATCTCAATATCAACAACTACACCAAGCTTTCCATTTATTGTTTTAGAGATCGTTGTGAGGGTTCCGTTTTTGTCGGAACCCAACTACGTTCCATTCCGCAATATACCTCCAACATCATCATCTTCATCATCATTAGCAACCCATCAACGGCTCACTACTGAGCGCAGGTCTCCTCTCAGAGAAGGGTTATAGGCCATAGTCCACCACGCTGGCACAATGCGAATCGGTGGACTTCACACACCTTCGAGAACATTATGAATAACTCTCAGATGTGCAGGTTTCCTCACGATGTTTTCCTTCACCGTTGAAGCAAGTGATATTTAATTGCTTAAACGCGCTTGACTCCGAAAAGTCAGAGGTACCCGGGATCGAACCTGCGACCCCCCGAATAGGAGACCACAGTCCTAACCACTAGGCTAACACTGCTTATACCTCCAACAATGACATTGAATTTTGTGAAATTATTTTGAAGTAAATGAGGTCCGAGACATGTAGTCGCTAACTGTAAGCCTTATAAAAAGGCTCTAGGGTCACTCAGCGGGCGATGGAGAGAGCTATGCTCGGAACTTATCCCTGCGAGATCAAATCAGAAATGAGTAGGTCCGTACAGGAGAACCAAGGTCACCAACATAGCTCAGTGAGTCACGAAAATGTAGTGGAAATGGGCGGGGCACATAGTTCGAAAAGCTGATGGTCGTTGGGGTCCCAAGGTGCTGGAGTGGCGAACCCTCACCGGGAAGCGCAGTGTTGGCAGACCCCCCACTAGGTGGACCGACGACATCAAACGAGTAGCAGGGAGCCTCTGGATTAAGGCGGCGCAAGACCGCGGCCGGTGGAAGTCCATGCAAGAGATCTTTGCCCAGCAGTGGACGTCTATCGGTATCGAAGAAGAAGATGAAGAAATGAGGTGTGAAGATTCAGTCTAAAGCTAGTAGGTATACTACTAATCCTACTAATTTTGTAAATGCGAAAGTTTGTGAGGGTGTATGGATGGATGGATGTTTGGATGGATAGATGTTTGGTACTCTATAACGAATGAACCGATTTGGCTGGGAATGGAGATAGCTCATACCCAGGTTTAACACATAGTTTTTATACCGGAAAATTACAGAGTTCCCGCGGGAATCAAAAAACCTTAATCCACGCGGACGATGTCGCGGGCATCTAGTCTTCTATCTTCTAGTCTTCTAGTATTATAAATGCGAAAGTTTGTGAGGATGTATGGACTATGGATGGATGGATGGATGTTTGGGTGGATGTTTGTTAATCTATAACTCCACAACGAATGAACCGATTTGGCTGAAATTTGGTAGGGAGATAGCTCATACCCAAGATTAACACATAGTTTCTGCGGGAACTAAAAACCCCTAATCCACGCTGACGAAGTCGCGACCACAACGAATGAACCGATTTGGCTGAAATTGTGAATGGAGATAGCTCATACCCAAGATTTACACAGGCTATTTTATCCCAGTATCAAAATTAAAGTTCCTTCGGGAACTAAAAAACTCTAATCCTTCTTTATGAAGAGACTAGAGAAGTTCAAACCTCATAGCTTGGTCTTCGAGTATTTTGTCATACAGAGGGATGCGAGACTCGATTGGCACCGGCTTGGCCCGGAACCTCTTCCTCTCACGTTTCTGATGCAGCATATCGTCTGACAGGGACTTCTGAAGACCTCGGAGTTCGTTCACTATGCGCGCTTCTTCGTCTCTGTAATTAAACAGCGGATATGTGGTACTAACTTATATTGTGTAAGGGATATAATGTTTAACCAATGTGAATAGGTCTCAAGCGCCGCAAATACTCAGCCGTTTCTAAGGATTACATTTTTGCGGCGTTAGCTTGTAAATAGCTGTTTTGCTTGTTTTGTGTTAAATATTGTCATTAATTGTTGTTTTTTCAGTAAGTATTCCTACTCCTTAAGTACCTACCTAAGCTATTTCAATCCGGAGGTTTTACGATTATTATTAAGATGTTGCTAAATAATAAATCTAGTATTAAAATGAGATCAAAATATTATATATTACCTATTAGGTAAAAGTATTTTTATTAGCTTAGTAACTTGGCCAAAGAATTAATTTAATAGGGACATCGAAAGGGGATTATGTACTTAATCTTCTATCTAAATAAAAATGAATGTTGGTAAGCGCATAACTCAAGAATGGATGGACCAATTCGGCTAATTTATTTTGTATGTTCCTTAAGGTCCACGGAAGGTTTTAATACTTAATAAAAAAAAACAGACGAAAAAAAAATATAATAGATAAGTTGGCGGTACGAAGTTCGCCGTGTCGGCTAGTACAGATTAAAAACAAAAAATAATCTTGTTTGATTAATTCGTTCCTTCTCAATAAGATTATAAAGACATGCAAGATCCACACGTCTTTACTATGTAATAATAATTACGTTATTTCGCCGTAAGACCGTTGGTTTTAACAACTTTAATAGGTGGTAAAACCCGTGATTTCATTGAGACCTTACCTTTCTGTCATCTTGAAAGGCTTAGGTATCGTGATACTTTTCCGACGCCTCAAAGATCCTCGTCTTGTACGTAATGGACTTGACGGCATACTTTGCGTCTTGTACAACCCAGCGTCGTTTACATCGTTCTGGAATTTATTTCCCTCAAAAAACTTATCGAATTTGTCGTCTATTTCGTTTTGAGCCCCGATCTTATCGTCATGCCAAGAAATAGAACACGCTGAATGATTTCTTTTGGGTCTATCCATTTTAGACGAACCCTTGACTGATAAACTGCTGTTTTTTACGGGGTCGATTACTCCATCTGGCGTCGAGCCGTTCTCTAATCCCACATCGTCTATTTTCCTTATAGGTCTATTTGAGCTTGCTTCGACAACATTTACTTTAGGAATTTTCGGTTTCTCAATAACCGTAAGTGATTTCCTCCGATGGAAAGGTCTCCTCTTTATCGTTGGAACAATTTCTTCCTTATCAAATCTGCTAGTATCGTCATACAGATTACAGTCATCAATATGTTCTACGGCTAAACCGAGCATTAATTTTTTCTTGTCCCTTAAGCTTTTTAACGTGGAATAAAATTCTGCTTCGGACAAATGGTTTATGTCGTTATAATCAGGGATGCTTCTGTAGAAATCTTTTAGTTTTTCTGCTTCGACATCACCGGACACTGAGCCGCAAGAGGACTCTATGGAACACTGTTCTGTTAGATTCTTCTCGTTACGTTCATACGCAGTTTGCGGCATTCTACTTATTGGATCCACTGGTACGTTAATGCATGCGTTCTTGAACACACTGCACCGATGCATAACTTAATAATATCATAATTACTACATAATTACTTAAAATTAGAGAGCTCTTTAAGTTACTAAGTGAGATTCTTGGATTGTGTTTTGATTATTGTCGCCATGGAAATATAAATGCTGGCCGCATAACGTCGTAGCGTCGAGTGCTCTCTCTAGAATCCCTAAAAACGTAGTGGTTATATTTTCTTGGGAATCCCTAGCGGCTAAGCAAGCTCGGTATTCTATAGGATAAGTATGAAATTCTCAGAATATATTCAGGTCCAAGCTGAACATCAGGCGCTGTATAAATAAACTGTGTACACTCTCTACAGTGCCACCAACTTCAGTTCAGATGGAAAAAATTGGAACTAAGACTGCTATATTTAACCCCCGACGGAAGAATAGTGGTGTAAGTTTGGCTTGTTTATCTGTCTGTCTATCTGTTCCCCTGTAGCTTCCCAACGAATGAACTGATTTTGATGCGGTTTTTCTGTTTGAAAGCTAACGTGATCGAGATCGATCTTACCTATAATTTTTGAAAATCAGCTGCTCACTCGTTTGAAGATCGTCAGCTCATTTTCTACTTGATAAAGGGGTCTTAAAAACCTTCACACTTGCGATTGATTTGAAATTGGGGTAATATTACTTCGGATTATTTCCAAGACATGACTTTGAGCTGTTGGTTTAATACTCAAAGCTTTGAGCTAATGCTGCAACATCAAGTATAATACACCATAATAAATGTAGTAGGTACCTACCTCCGTCTACGGTGTAATATTATTGTCTGCGAGATACTTTGACAAATGAATTACGGTAGTAAATAACATTCGTGTAGGGCGAGATACCTACCTCAACCTCTCACAAACTTACAGCAAATACTTACATGTTTAGTTTAGTTTACAAAACGACTACGTCTTGACCATAGAAATAGGATGGTCGTAATTCCTACTTCCATGATCTTGACCAATCGACATTGACATTGACATTTTGAATTTTTGACAGTTTATGGTTGCTTTGCTTTTGAGTTTTGACTTTTGGCTTGCACTAGGGATGCGCACGCTGAAAAGTGAAAATACATCGATTCTTTTTTTTGGATCAAAACATCGAAACGTGGCATCGATGTTTTTCGACGTATTGAATATAAACAGACATAAATAAATTATGTACCTATAATAATAATAGTGATTCGCTGCGAACTGAGACCTCGCGTCTACGCGAACGGTATCCCATAATTATTATTGGAACGTAACTCCTTACCGCGCGGTACGGAAGGGTGCTAGACGGAAAAAATTAAGGAACCGACACTTGACACATTTTTGAAACCGACACTTTTTTGTTGAATGTGAATTTTGCATTGTATTCGGTATTTTCGCCATACAACACGGCGTCTGCATGGCCTAGTGGATCGGGCAGTCGTCTATAAGTTCAACGCCGATGGTTCGAATCCCAGCTCGACAGACTGAATTTTCTATTTTCAATTTTATTTTAAATAATTTCTACATGTGGAATTTTTCCCTAATTTTTTATTGTATAAATTAGATAAAATATTATTGTACCACTAACGCCATCTGTTAAAAAACCAGAGTAACTCTTTGGTTTTGTAACAGAGCTGCAATAGAAATAAACTAAATATAATTTCGTCATCATCGTAGTTAATCAGTTTAATACTAGATGACACCACTAGTTTATTACAATTCCTTCACTAAAATTAATCGAAAGGAACTACGTTCAATCCGGGTGTCCCTTGACACCTCTCAAGTTTTTTATTCATTCAATCGATACATGACGACTGAAATTGACATTATTATGCCCGTTTTCACCAACCATACCTAAATAATCCCCTTAGTAGGAGTATCTTAACGGAGGTAGCCCCTACATAGATTATACAATCCTAAAATCCTAATGTCATTTTCACCTTTCATCATCCCGTAGTGGTTCATGATAACGAAGTTGACAGAAAGCGTCATCTAACTTAAAACAGGTAGCCCGTAAAGGTTAGGGAACGTTTTTGAAATCAGGCATCATAGGTATTATTCAAATTACATTATTTGTTCACAGCGTCGTCTATCGACACGAACAGAAAACATGCAAAAACAACCGCAACGTGAAGTTATGAATAGTTTTATTGATGTTTGATATTTAACTAAATAATAATTTTAATTGAATATGATAAATATTTATATTATTTATATATTAATTATTTATATTATTATTAATATTTATAAATATATTTATATCTATATATATAAAAGAAAGTGGTGTTAGTTACACTATTTATAACTCAAGAACGGATGGCTGAAAATTGGTGGAGAGGTTGCTTAGAACCAGGAGACGGACATAGTATACTTTTTATCCCGTTCGACCGCGTTTCGGTCAAGTCACTATAAAACGTGGTATAACAAAAACGCATCTGACATGGAATAACAAAACGCAAATGACAGTGGAATAACAAAACGTAAATGACAGCTAAACGTAACTTTGTCTTTGGTTAAGTATGGTATAAATTTGACAATTATAAAAAGTGTTATAATAAAGCATTACTGATATTATAAATGCGAAAGTTTGTTTGTTTGTTGGTTTGTCCTTCAATCACATCGCAACAGAACAGCGGATTGATGCGATTTTTTGCATGGGTATAGTAATGGATGTAGTAGTGGTTCCTCAGACCGGGAGAGCTACTTTTTATCTCGGATAATGAAAGAGTTCCCGCGGGATTTTTAAAAACTAAATCCATGCGGACGAAGTCGCGGGCATCAGCTAGTTATTAATATTTATAAAAAATATTTTACTTCGCATTCGCTTCTATGAGAGCCCCCCTGAAATAAAGATTTTTATAACTTTTTAAGCAATATTCGGCTGAAGGCTATCGGTTTACTTATTGAAGAAATTACGTTCAGGAACTCAGAAGCTATAAGGCTCTGACAGACGGACGGACGGACAGTCGGACAAGCGCAAATTCACTCAAGTTGACTCAGAGACTTCGCTTCACTCGGTCAAAAATATAAGCAAATAAGGAAAAATTGGACATTTATTTGAATTACATTTTTAAATTAATTTAACCCAAAAAAGGCATTAACGTAAAAATTTCAATGAACAGTTCGAAATTCTTTTTTGCTTCTTTTTGTTGTTTTATCCAAGTTTAAAGCAAAAATATGATGTGATTTTGTACCTACACGTCGTGTATAACCATAGAATTTCTTTTTTCACTCGTTTAAAACTAATCCTATCTAATCCTACTATAAAACACGTGATTTCTTTCGATGCTAGAGAGTATTATGTTCCTTGTTTCGATGTATCGAAAGAAATACATCGATGCATCGTCGAAAGTAACCGATGCTTTGGATTGATTCGATGCATCATAAGCATCGATGTTTTCGAAACATCGAAGTATATCGAGCATCCCTAGCTTGCACCTTCAAGATTTGACATTTGTAGGTATTTTTTGTTTTGCAATTTGCTTAATGTTTTGCAATATAACGTACCTACTTGATAAATAAGTAAAATATAAGTCGATTTAAAAAGAAATCCTGTTTAAAATGGCTAAATAACTTAAGAAAACGATACGCCACGAATTTGGATAAGTATACAAGCGTTTACTGTTGAAAGTTGAAAGTGAATACTGTCACAATGTTTATAACTAAAAGAATCTTCCTGAATAACACTTCACTAGCTCGAATTGCAGTACCTTTGAGATATGCGTCCACAAATCAAGGACCAGGTGAACAGAGACACGAGAAGTTTAAAAGTAAATACGATGTCATCATTGCGGGGGGAGGGCTGGTTGGATCCACCTTAGCCTGTGCTATGGGTATGTCTACATTATGTTTGTATTTATTCTGATTTCTGGTTAAAACTTAGTATCCCTTAGCACGGGGGGGGGGGATGGGGAGGGGGGAGGTGCCCCCTCACCCCTGATTCTACTCTCATTACAAGGTAGGTAATGGACCGTTCCCGAGAAAAATAGTACCTATTATATTAACCTAACCTCAAACTATGACATTTTTAAGGGTTGGGATGGTCCCCCCCCCCCCTCCCTAACTTGTAAATGGGGAGGAAAGAAAGGGAAAGAAGTTCTAACCCAACCTAACTTTGATTTTCCATAGTCTGGTGGTTAGAGGGAGCTTAGAACCCCCTCCAATTTAATTTTCCATTTCAAACCAATAGAACCTAAGTGAACCAAAAATATTTGTGTTCTAACCCAACCTAACCTTAGATTTTCCATATAGACCACTTTTTATTTGTTTACTTTTACGTTTCATTTCACTGTTTTTCATTTACAATTGACAGCTTTTAGCCTCCTGCCACCATGCCAGCGCTCTTGTAGCGTCTTATTTACGTGTTTTACCCATTATTTTCTTGAAAACTGTGCATTACCTTTTGTAATAAGAGTAGTAGCACTATATTCACTCTCATAACCGGCTCTAGCCAAGACCTCCGTTGACAGACACGTCATGGAGGCATATACATATATAGTAGCACTATAATCGTGGACCTAAGCTCTACAACAACTACTCTCTCTCAACTACAATTTGGTTTACCTCCAAATTTGTGCTTAAGAGATACTAAGTCCAACCCTTTATTCTTCCTTATCTATAAACATCTACTGCTGTACATAGGAATCTTGTAGGGACGTCAGTAAGGCTCTATCTTGCATATAGTGACTCCCTGCAACTTGCTTGATGTCCTTGAATCGTCGATGAGTCTACCACTGGTTCGAAATGCGCTTCCTGCCGAGAAGAACCAGCAAGAAACTCGGCGGTTGCTCTTTTCAAAACAAGTTTACAATTCAATAGAATAGTTATACAGTTTAATTACCACCTGCTGTCTCATGAATCGCTGGAACAAATTATGGCCACGCTTTTTTATCATCTAAATAGTCTTCAATTGCATAATATGCTTTTTTCATGAGATTAGTTTTAACTGATTTCTTAAACTTGTGTAAAGGCAAGTCTAAGATCGACTGTGGAATTTTATTATAAAACGTCATGCCCATTCCTACAAATGTCTTTCGGACCCTGTTGAGGCGCAATCGAGGAATCACGAGCCTGTTTCGATCTCTAACTAAGCGATCTAGTCTAGTCACAGAATGAATGAGGTTTATTCGACAGTTCCATTTGTTTGCTTTACAGGTAAAAACTCTTTACTGTCAAAAATGAGGATCCTCTTGCTAGAAGGCAGTGCAGACAAGAAGTTTGAACTGACACCTGAATACAGTAACAGAGTGGTAGCCTTGAACCAGAATACAAAGTCACTCATGCAGTCCATAGATGTATGGCAGAATGTTGAGAAGATGAGACTACAACCTGTCAGGCATATGCAAGTAAGAAATTGTTATCAAATTATCTTTATCTTATAAGGTACAGGTTTTCACCAACCATGTCTAAAACTAGTGTCTTAATGTAGGTAGCCCCTAAATATGATCCCTTATCCAATGTTATTTTTCACCTTTAGGTGTCCCGGAGTGTCTTTAGGTGTTTGTGATAATTTAATTTAAAAAATTCTTTTTTAAAACCTTTTTTTTTTAAACCTCTCGACCGATTTCGATAAAATTTAAATAGGGACCACCTGGGAAGTATACCCTTTCAAACAAAAAAAGAATTTTCCAAGTCTGTTCTGGCGTCTTCGAGTAATCAGGAACATACATAAAAAAAAAAATTTAAAAAAGATTCTGACGACCTCCTCCTTTTTTGAAGTCGGTTAAAAACGAAATTGACAGAAAGTGTCACCCAACTTTGCTTTGGTAGCCATTATAGTGTACATGTTAGGGAATGTTGGTGAAAACCGTCATGAGAGTGGCAATAAGGTTTTCTTGACTACATAAAACTTACATTTATGGCCTGTTTCACCAATTGCTGATAAAGTGCCTGATACATATCTAACAGATAAAATATCTGCTGGGTAAATCTGGGTGATTTATTTTTGGGTTTAACTGCCAGATTGACTTATCAGATACTTATAAAACAGGAATTTTAATGCTATCCGTCAGATAAGTTGAGGATGCCTATCCACATCAGACTGGCTATCAGACCTTTTTCAGCAAGTGGTGGGACACCCTTAGACTCATTCTTTATCCTATGAGACATTCCCAGCAACTTCACTAATATTCTCCTCTCCCACCCAAATAAGCATAAACCTTGTGCTAAATATAACAATAGTGGAATGATAAATGGGTGGGAATTGAACCATCAACCTTTCAGTTTTCAGTCTGCACCTTTAACCATTGGGCTATTGATGCTTCTTAATAATAAAAATAAATAAAATAAAATTTAATAATCTGAAGTCAGGATTCGAACCCCCAAACCGATAGTTTCACTCCTTCGTTAAACTGTAAGACCAACAAATTTATGCTGTAACGTGTGTAATAAATGAAGGCAACAAGTGTCGTGACGGAAAATTCTTACACATTTTTTCGTCTAGCCCCCATCCGCCAAACCAACCGAAAAGGAACTTCATTTTCAAATATGGTTGAGCGAAGCAATGGCTGGGTCATGCGTCATGCTCATGAATGGGTGCCACCAGCGGTAATGGGGCTACTTTCTGTCAGCCCGTCATGTGTTGAATTATAATTAGATATAATTACGTATGCTTTTGTGGAACTTCCCCTTATTGTGGAAACTCTGCATACATAGCATAATATCTATTAAGTATATTGTAAAAGTATTTTGAAAAGAGCAACCGCCGAGTTTCTTGCTGGTTCTTCTCGGCAGGAACAGCATTCTGAACCAGTGGTAGACTCATTGACGATTCAAAAGTACCTATAATAAGTTTATTTGAATAAAAAACATTTCTATTCTATTCTATTCTAAAAAATCTACATATTTCAGGTTTGGGATGCATGTTCCGAAGCCCTCATATCATTCAGCAGTTCTGACATCTTAAATGACGACGTGGCTTACATCGTAGAGAACGACGTGCTCATGGAAGCTATCAACACTGAACTGAAGTCTGGTGCAGTGAAAAATGTTGATATAGTGTATGGAGCTAAGATAGCAGGATATGTTCTGCACAAGGCTGCTCAGAATACTGAAAAGGGCAACATAGTGAAGATGGAGAACGGTGATAGTTACATCTGCGATTTATTGGTAAGTGCAAACATTAACTTCTAATTAGCTTTTACCCATGTGCTTAGATTCATAGATCGGAAGTTTCTAACAAAGTTCTGTTCCAAAAAACCGGTCAAGTGCGAGTCGAACTCGTGCGCCTAGGGTTCCGTACCTACCCATTATATTATTATTATAATATATAATTTTCAAGTTTTGTATTTTTTGGAATTTTTCCTTTATTTGTGCTGTAATACCTTGCTTTTTGCCAAATTTCGTGATTCTAGGTCAACAGGAACTACCATGTTATAATGGGTTTTCGACCTAAACCTACTTCTTAAATGGTACTTCCGGTTGACCTAGAATTGTCAATTTTGGTTAAAAGCAAGGTCTTAAGTCACAAGTAAAGGGAAAATAAAAATGTTGAAAATTAAGTTAATTTTTGGTACTTTAACTAAGTTTTCGCGAAAATCTACTCTAGCGGCACGCTATGATGGCCGGTTTGACACATTACAATAGTGATGTGGAATGTCAATTTATTCTCGAACAAAAAACAATTAAGTTTTGTTTTTGTACCTGATTAAATAGGTTTAATAAAACAAAAATGTATATGTTTATTTAATTTATTTGAACGAACTGAATATTTGAATGAAAATGAATATACATACTTTATATGCACACAAGAAACATATGAATACAAAAGATACCAAAAAAGGTGCCACAAAAGGCCATAATTAATCAGATTCGTCCATACTACTATTTTCACTGTCGTCACTGCTATCATCACCTACATTAATAATTATATGTTCGTTTTCTATAATATTATCTATTTTCACATCTCTTTCATAATCTTCCCTTATTAATTTAACAGTTCTATTCACAACCTTTTCCCAGTCTCCTTTAGTCACATGTTCACAAGCTTCTTCTAATAATTTTAGATTTTTGATTTCTTTCACTTGCCGTAAAAAAGTATACCTTGCCATCGCTATATCAAATCTTTCCATCAATATTTTGCGTTTGTTACATTTTTTGTATCGAAATCCAATGGTCTTCAAAATCTTCGTTAAAGAACTTTCCCCACCGAAGAATAATCCAGCTTCCTTCAGTGAATGCACCAACTTTTTTCTTGTTGGATACTCCTTCTGTAAATAGTAGCCGTAAACATGTCTTCGGATAGCATCGGCATCAAAGCTATCGATGCCTACGACTGGTTTTGCTCGTTTTCTCTTTTTTGGTGTGTGAAGTTTATTTTCTTCTGTGCCAGTCTCGCCATATTTTTTTTTAGTTATCCGTCTAACAGTTCGTTGTCCAATATTAAGCGCATCAGCTACGCGTTCAACCACTGACGTTATAGGTAAAATTGGCCCTCCATTTTGAGCTTCACGATCGAAATAGTTACGAAGGCGTATTACGAACTCACGTGTCTGACTATTTAGAACAGTTCTCTGCGTACGTTCGGTCATATCGACGAAATCCACAACAAAGGGCTTGAACAGAGTCCAAATTAACGAGCAAGGGTCAACAGTAATGCAGTATCAATATTTGAAATCCAAAGCCAGGTCAAAACTATATCACAATCGCATTGCACTGACAGTTTATACTTTTCGAAGCAACGTCAATTCGAAACTGCTTTGTTTTGCATTGAGCATTGACGCGAGTTTGCCGGAGGTAGTAGTTGTGCTAGCCAGCGATCCTATGTGACGATCGTATTAGATTCCATTTTTAAAAATTTTCAATTTAGAAAACCAAATGCCGAGTTGTGGTATATATCATAAAAAAATAAAAATTTTACCTTTTGTATGAAACAGCTGATATTTTTTTGCGATTTCAGAGGTTTGTCCACATAGTGAAAATTGTTCATATTCACAAGTACATTCACCCCTTAAATGGTGCAAACTGATTTTTCTACACTTGTATACATTTTAGAAATCAATTTAATAAATAAATTTTGAGTCCTAAACCTAAAACTACATTCGATAAAATTTATGAATCTCTGCACATCACTATCGTCAATAAAGTAATACAATTATTTCCTTCAAAGTCGTTATCAATTAATACGGAACTTCATGAGCGGACAAACGTCAAACCGGCCATCATAGCGTGCCGCTATTGTAAATTTGTCCATATCTTTTTATCGTGTTGACTCAGGACCTTGATTTTTATACACCTAATAGGGACTATAGACCTCAGTATCTATACATATAATAAAACAGAAACGAAACCTATTCTGTACATGAAATAGATTCAAAAAAGGGTTTTTGCTTTATTTATTTATTTATTTATTTATATTTATTAATCATTAAGTACATGGTTTTTTTTTTTACATCTAGTGCCACAAAAACCACAGTCGGTTTTACTGTGCACAGTGTTATTAGTTTACAATATTAGTACCTTATCAAGCTACAATAATTCTATAGTTATTATAACAAATGTAGGTACGTAATAAAAGGCTAGTAGGTAGATAGTAAAACTTTTAGCTCAACGTATGACCAATTGAACATCGTGACATCATTGCCAGCGAAACCGGTTGCAGTAATCCGTTGTGTATCGGTACCAAGTGTAAATATTACAGCAATTACTATACAGGTTGCTCCAAAAAATATTTTTTAAGTTTGTGTTTGTAATTTGTTCCGTTCATTTGTTCTTTAAAGTTTTTCGGAAGATTGTTTAATAACGAAGGAACAATAAATAAGAGTCTTCGTTTGCCGTAGTTATTTAAACATTTCGGAGTTTGCAGTCTGGGATTTTTAGGATTTCTTAAGCTTTCACAACGTTTAACTTTTATTTGTAGACTTGTATTTAGGTATTGTTCAGTCAGAATTAAATACTTTGTTTTTATATGTATTGGCATAATTTTACAGTACTGAAATAACAGATGGTACTCACTTCTGTATTGCTCTCTAATTTTTTTGGGTACAATGGTTTTTAAAAGACGTAATTGCAGTTGGTATATTTGATTAATATGTGTTTTATATGTGAGACCATAGCTACTCAGTCCATATGATATTATTGATTCACCTAGTGCTTTGTACATCATTAATAGTGTTGAGAATGGAATTTTATTTTTAACAAGTGTTAGTTTTGACAGAAGAGCACGTAATTTGTCACATACGTAGTTTATGTGGTCTTTCCATTGAAGACGGTCATCAATGATTAAGCCTAAGTAACGTTGACTTGTTACTACTTCTACGGGCGCACAGCTAAAGGCATTACATAGTGGTTTTTGTCTTGTATTGTGCTGTCTGGTTTTATGTAGACAATTGTGGCTATGCGCTATTAGCTTAATGTCAAAATTATGTCTGTTATGGCTCGAACTAATGTACATTGCTTTAGTTTTATCAACATTTATAACAAGGCCGACGTCATGAGACCATTTTATTAGTGAGTCAAAGTCGGTTTGGAGTTGTTTCAATGCTTCGTGAATATTATGATGTGCAGAGAGAAGACAGGTATCGTCAGCGAATTGAAACATCTCGCAGGTTTTGATCGTGTTTTCTAGATCATTCACATATGTTATAAAATGGAGGGGCCCTAAGACGGATCCTTGTGCTGTTCCTTGTGTTACACACACTTCGTCACTGAGAGTTTCCGCAACTTTGACTTTATAGGACCTATCAGTCATATAATTTTGACACCACTGTAATAGTGGGCCTCTAATTCCACTATCTTCTAGCTTTTCAAGTAGGACATTGTGTCGGAGCATATCAAATGCTTTGCTGTAATCAACGTACACTATCAGAATATGTTTTTTGTTATTTAGGTGTTCATTGACAGAATCTGTAAACATTGATAGTACCTGTGTTGTATTCTTTTTGGGCTGAAAGCCAAATTGTTTATCAGACATTATGTTATTTTCTTTATAGAATGTGTATATTTGTTGGCAGATGTACTTTTCTATAATTTTATCAATAGTGGGTAGTATTGTAATAGGTCTGTAATTTTCATAGTTACTGCTGCTGCCTTTTTTATGTATCGGTCTTACTATTCCAGACTTAAGGCCGTTGGGGTATACAGCAGTAGTGACTGATATATTAATGAGTTTTGCAATAATAGGTGTCATTTTTCCAGACAGTCTTTTTATATCTATTGCGCGAATATTATCTAATCCTGGCGATTTTTTACTATTGAGGTTTTTAATTATTTTAGAGACATCATTCATATGTGCTTTTTTAAATCTGCAGGAAACGTTTGATGAGTTTTTATACTCACTTTTTTCTAGAAGTGGTTCCATACATTTAGGCATAGCGTTTTTAACACTAATATCAAAGGATTTTGCAAAGTTATTAGCCATATCTTTTGTCGAGTTTAGTTTATTATCAAAAGCCTGTAATATAATTGTGTCTAAAGATTTTTTAATTCTACCTGTTAATGTGTTTAATATGTCCCATAGCTTTCTTAAATCATTTTTATTTTTATATATTTCATTTCTGGTGTACTTATTTTTAGCTGATGTTATTACTTTATTTGCAAAATTTCTCGCTTGATTATATTGTGCTTTTAAAATCATATTGTAAATGTCTTTTTTCCATTTTTTGAATAGCTCATCTCTGTATTGACACGCTTTAATGACCTTCTCATTAATCCAATGATTAGAGCAGCGGTTGGGATTATTACTTATTTTTATTTTTACTTTAGATTTATCATAGCAGATATTCACATTATTAGTAATATACGAGTATATATCATCAGGACATGTCATACAGTCGACGGGTGACCAATCAATGTTGTTTAAAAAATAATCAAGTTTTTTATCATTAATTATAGTTTTATATTTTGGACCATCCTGTATAGTCGACGTGCCGACGCAAGCTAAGGCGATCATTCGATGGTCAGCTAGTACGATGTCAAGTGTCGAGGTGTATAGGTCTAGTGAGCGGGACTTCGCATATATATGATCAATACATGATTTACTTATTTGACTGTTTCTTAATTCAATTCGCGTGTAGTCCGAAATCCCGCTTGCCAACCCCAAGCTATACATCATATTATTATACTTATGTTTTATAGGATTATTCGTTTTTAGATCAATATTTATATCACCCAATAAAAATAGATCGTTTGTATATTTCGTCGTCTTTAAAAGTTGTTCGACTTCGTCTATAAACAAGTGTTTACTATAACTAGGTGGGCGGTAGATTGCACACAGATTTGCGGTATAGTGATCTGGAGTTTTTATTTTACCTAGGATGCACTCAAAGTGATGTGTCTGCGATTTCAGGACCGTAAATTTATGTTTTTTGTTGACGTAAATTATAATACCACCACCTTTTCGTGCTTTGCGCAGATCTGTGTGCATTTCAAACCCAGTTAAGTTATACAAGCAGCTTATTGAGTCTGATATATTAGCCTCTGTTACCACAATTACATCGAGAGGTTTTGAACACACATTAATACATTGTTCTAGGGCAGAGAAGTTTTTTATCATTGACCTTATATTCACATGAACACATAAAAGTTTTAGGTTTTTTATATTAGTAGGTACGAGATTTACAAACTCTTGGATATTAGTGCAACTTCGAATTTCTATTATTTGATCTTTGACTGCGTCCATTTTTAAATATTAAGTATAAATATCAATAAGTAAAAGGTAAAAGATAAGGATGTATTTCTGAAAATATGAAGGTAGGTAGGTTAGACTAATTTATTAATATCTTCTATGGATCTTAGTATAATTGACTCACAGTCGACGTCTTTACGCACACGTATTATTCCCTTTTTACACCATATAAACTTGTATTTGGCTTTTAGTTGCTGTTTAGCATTCCACAGTAGGCTTTTGTTATATGGGGTCAGAGATTCACGTATGAACACTGCTTCCTGGGCGGATTTTTCGTTTGCCTTCGAGCTAATATCTTTGAGTATGAGCTTGATTGTTTTTGATGTCGCGATCCATTTTTGTTGAGTATCCTCGTCTTTCATTTTCACTATGATCGAACCAGGCACTCTTTCGCGATCTTTGCGCATCGGGTTGTGTTTCATCTGTACGTCGACGATGTCATCGCATGGTAGTTTAAGTTTTTTTGCAATGTTTTCCACGATTCCCTTCGCGTCATCTTTTTCGCATCCATGCACATTGAATATTTCGATCTTATCACTTAGTTTTTGTTGCTCGTTTTCTTGTAAGCGCTGTTCTAATGCCGAAACCCTAGTTTCTAGGTTTGTGTTTTTGTTGGTTAACTCGGTATTTTTCCGTTTGAGATCTTGAATGGACTGTTTACAAAAATCGAGACTTTCTAAAACCTCATCCATTTTTTCACTTTGATATTGCAAGGTACGCATACATTCTTTCATTTCCCGCTGTATCGCCTTTTCCATTTCTTTCGACATATCGTTCAGCAGCTGTTTGACATTAATACGTATGTCCTCGGGTGGAACCTCTTCTTCGTCCTCTTCTGTTATGCGGTAGGAACTGCGTCTTATCGAGGTATTGTGACACTCTGTGCACGTCCACCCCAGATTGTCAGCTGCACGGAGCGCGCCAAGTTGTTTGTTAGTAAGACCGGTGCATACATTATTTCCGTGAACAATTTTGTCACATTTTATACATTCCAGGCCAGGATTTCGCTTCGTGATACTCTTCCCACACTTATCACACGATTGCGCTATCCTAACTAGGTGAATTAGGCGACGCGGCACGTTAGCATAAATATGTCAAACTGTATCGCGATTCACGTGCAACCCGGCTGGCGTGCGAAAGCGAACTGATTAATTATGTTCAAGATACAGATATCAAAACAGAAGCTAAATTTTTTTTGTCTGTTTGTCTGTCTGTTTGTTTGTCCTTCTTTCACGTAAAAACTACCGCACAGATTTCTACAAAATTTTATACCGTGGTAGCTTATTACTCGGGTCAACATCTAGGCTACTTTTCATCCCGGAAAATCAAGGAGTTCCCGAGGGACTTTAAAAACTAAATCCACGCGGACAAAGTCGCGGGCATCAGCTAGTCTGGTATAAATTTCAATTTGCTAGGTCCACCCGTTCCTGAGAAAATCGGTGGTGACACACGGACAGACGGACAAGAGAGTGATCTTATAAGGGTTCCTTTTTACCTTTTGAGGTACGGAACCCTAAATAGGCTCAAAACAAGCAATGAATGGGTGAGTGCCATGCAATTATTTTCTTTACTGGTACTGGTAATTAAGTTTTTGATGATTATTGTGATGAATTATGAGACCCTTTCACAGCACAGTACGTTATTTTTACAAGCTTTTATTTAGCTTGACCAGTTTATTTATTTAATTGTTTCTTAGGGTCAAATCTTGCAAGATGAATTGGACCCACTTCCCGGTTTCTGATCGAGCTGAAATTTTGCATTTATGTGTAAATCGGGTGACAATGCAATATTATTGTTACATGGAGCTGATCTGATGATGGAGACGGAAGATGGCTATCGGAACTCTGTAATAAAACGACGTAACCCCATCGAGTTTGGGCTTGATTCGTCATAACAAGTACTCTGATCCTAGATGATATCCAGAGTGTAATGATGTAGCTACTAAAAGCTTGCATTTAAAAATAAATTTTTTAATTTACACTTGTTTAATTAATAATTTTCTGCGAGCTCGTCGTACTAACGCGACTATACTGCCAAAAAAAAAAATTGCCATCAGGATTATTATTAGTAAGTCACAATGAAAAATATTAGTCTTCATTTTATTTGCTCAAAAAATACAAAGTGAAAAGGCTTACATACTAATACAGCACAATCTTAGCTAAAAATTAAATTAAAAGAGTATTTAATCAAGGTGGTAGCCGATCCGATAATTTGTTTTCAATCGAAACTAATTTCGCATCAGTAATTTCAATCAACCTATTGACTTTCTTAGTCAACTCTGCCAGCTGAGTTTTAATATCGACCATGCATATCTCTTGTATCGCGTTAATATTGAAAGACATCGGTCTGGTTTTGGTGTCCACAGTCGCTGATGTGGTCCTTTTCCTCCTTTCGACATTCTGACTCTCGTTCGAGAACCGATCGTACAAATAGCTCTTTCGTTTGACGACTTGTCTTTCAACGTCTTCTTCGCCCTTGGCCTTCTTAATTCGGCATTCGTAGTTGTTGTTTTTACGTATGCTCTTCTTTGTAGCTTTGCGGCTGACCACCATTTTGTAGATAGATGCTATTAGTTCTCTTGGTATCTGGAAAAAATGTTTACAATAAGCTTCAAGCCGAAAGCCGATGGTACTACTTTCCACCAAGCAAGTTTTTTTTCAGCATTTGTTCCTTGTATTATTACGTAGAATGTTTTTTATGGCGTATTTATGAGCATTAAAATTTGCTCTAGAGAATACCTACGAACGTACGTACTACAAACAACACTTTTTATGAATAGAAAAAAAAAATTGTTTATTTTTGTGAATGTGTAGGCGTTCTCAGCTTATGAATTGCGCATGTGAGCGCGTACCTAAGGGTGTCAACACTTCAACTGTAGTCATCGCCATCATCAAAAATTAATGACTCACTACTGAGCGCTGGTCTCCTCTCAGAGAAGGGTTACAGGCCATAGTCCACCAACCTAGCCCGATGCGAATAATTGGCAAATTATTATGAGAACATTATGGAGAACTCTCAGGTATGCAGGTTTCCTAATGATGTTTTCCTTCTCCGTTGAAGCATGTGATATTGAATTGCTTAAAAATCAAAAGGCACAGGATCGAGCCCGTGACCCTTCGAGTAGAGACCGCAGCCGTAACCACGTACGCTATCACTATCTTCTTCTTTATCAACCGATAGACGTCCACTGCCGGACAAAGGTCCCCTGCATGGACTTTCACAAGCTTCGGTCTTGCTCCGCCTGAATCCAACGGCTCCCCGCGACTCGTTTGATGTCAACGGTCCACCTAGTGGGGGGTCTGCCAACACTGCGCTTCCCAGTGCGGGGTCGCCACCTTGGTACCCCAACGACCATCAGCTCTTCAAACTATGTGTACCGCCCATTTCCACTTTAGTTTCGCGACACGCTGAGCTATGTCGGTGACTTTGGTTCTCGTACGGATCTCCTCATTTCTGATTTGATCTCGCAGGGATACGAGCACCTTTCTCTCAACTCTCCATCTCCCGCTGAGTGACCCTGAGCCTTCTTATGATGCTCATAATTAGCGACTATGTTTCGAGTCATCACTGGCAACACGCACTGTTGGAAGACTAGTCTTCAGGCACATAAGTACTACATACATCAGTACTAGGAATAGAATAGAATAGAATTTATAAATTTTTATTCAAATAAAATTTTACAAGTACTTTTGAATCGTCAATGAGTCTACCACTGGTTCGGAATGCCGTTCCTGCCGAGAAGAACCAGCAAGAAACTCGGCAGTTGCTCTTTTCAAAATACTTTTACAATATACTTAATAGATATTATGCTATGTATGCAGAGTTTCCACAATGAGGGGAAGTTCCACAAAAGCATACGTAATTATATCTAATTATAATTCAACACATGTTAAGACGGGCAGACAGAAAGTAGCGCCATTGCCGCTGGTGGCACCCGTTCACGAGCATGACGCATGACCCAGCCATTGCTTCGCTCAACCATATTTGAGGGAACGTAACAACCCGCATCACACGACACCACCGCATTATATCGTAGTCTTCTTACCCTGTTTTCCCTGGGGTCATTCGGTCTGATGTTGAGCGTGCGCATATGTGATGCGGTCAGCAGCGCCCCCCAGCGCAGCACCGCCATCAGCTGCTGCGGTGCACACGACAGCAGCGAGCTGAACAGCATGCTTTCCAGATGCGCTACCAGTTGTGTTTGACGCACTAGGCGGTCCAAGCCTGCGCTTTCTTGTAGTGCCTTAAAATTGAAACAAGCATTTTTATCATCATCATTAACAGCCCATCAACCCAACTGAAACTGAAATAAAAATATTTTCAATAAAATACTCGCCTTATAGTAAATAATAATTTATACTAACCTAACCTAATTACTTTGTAAATGTAACTTTGCAACGCCCTGACGGGGCCTCATGTAATCTAACTATATAATTAAGTGTAAGTGGATACATGAATGCAAATAAATAAAGAAATAAAGAAATCAATGGCTCACTACTGAGCGCAGGTCTCCTTTCAGAGAAGGGTTATAGGCCATAGTCCACCACGCTGGCCCAATGCGAATTGGCGGACTTCACACATCTTCGAGAACATTATGAAGAACTCTCAGGTGTGCAGGTTTCCTCACGATGTTTTCCTTCACCGTTGAAGCAAGTGATATTTAATTGCTTGAACGCACTTGACTCCGAAAATTCAGAGGTGCGTAACTGAGATCGAACCTGCGACCCTCCGAATAGGAGACCACAGTCCTAAGCACTAGGCTATCACAGCTTAGTATTTTTATACTTATTACTAATTAGTTCCCTTGGTATCTGTTTAAAAACAGTAATCCTAGTACTTAAAATTGGATGTAATAATATCTGTCATATTGAGTTTGTTCGTATTTATTTCTACCGATAGATGGCGATGGTTGTATACGTAAACGCTGATACTTAAAAATTGTTTTTCTGTCGCTTGGTGTATTTTAATATTGTACTTTATTTATATTTATAAACTCGAAATTTTCTCCTCTTTAATTTGGCATTCCATTCGATCCTATAGCAAAAAAATTGGTTGTCTGTAAAGTCGGTTTACGGATAGTTTTACGTGATAACGTCATAAGGAAACATTGATGAAAAATTGCATACTTTTATGAATTTAATTGAATTATTATCACTGAATTATCATTATTCTGTATAATACAAAGAAGGAGTTAATTGAAAATTACAATAATTTCTCTAGTCACAAGCCAACGCTTGGGCCGATCGTGCCTCTCTATCGCTTGTTCCGCGCTCCAGCTTGCACGCGCACGCGCAGGCTCAGGCGGAACGTGACACTTTTTCGTGCGTGCAGGCGGTGTTCATCGATTTATAAGACGTTATCACTTCAAAGAAAATCAGAGACCCCCACTTTTTGGATGTTACATCCACTATATTGATAAAATATAGCCTATGTCACCCGAACTATAATAACGAATCGGTTGACACCTCTTTCGTGAAAATCGGCTCTATCTATAGGTAGTTTGGGCGCCCTGGTGGAACATACGTAAATAGTCACATACATAATGTACATGCATGTATATAGGTACATAGACTGCTAAAATACAGTTACAGTTTTAAGGTTGATTATACGGGTCTGCCCGCGAAATTCAAATTTAATTTGGTTTTTCGCAATTTGTAAACTAATACGACAAAGTAAGCTTATGGCATTCTAATTGAGCCAGTGGAATTATCATCTTCACAGGTTAATATAAAAATCTTTACTTGAAAGTGTTCAGTTTAAGAAATTAGTCAGAATATCGATTAATTTGTGAGTAACTCACGTCCGACTCGATATTATATCGAAAAATCAAATTAAATTTGAATTTCGCGGGCAGACCCGTATAATACACCCTAAACTCTTATCCTTGCGTAAAACTTACATACTTAAATAAATAATCAAAATTACCTGAATGTCGCTGACAGCCAAGCCGACCAACAAATTCGTCAGTATAACAGTAACTAGCAACACAAATATCAGGAACATTGCATGCGCCGTCAACGGATAGTATATTTGCGAGTTCGTACAGTTGTTGTAGAATATGTCTTCGTACTCTAGTTCACCCGACATCATCATAACAGTCTTCACCAGGCCAGCTGGGAGGTGAAAAGCTGGGTAGTTGCTGAACAGAACGCTAAACGCGAGCCCAAACGCTATGAGCAGGCAGCTGTACGCAAGGAGAAATGTTGCGAAATTCACCGTTACTGTAAACAAGAAATAGTTAGATGAGATATTTTTAACAGACTTCCAAAAAAGGAGGAGGTTATCAATTTGATGCGTATTTTTTTTGTGTCTTTACGCACGCTTGACTTGGGGAGTAAGCTGGTGAATGTGTTACGAAAAGTGTGATCGGGCGAGGCAAACGGAAGACGAGAGGGAGATATAAGTTTGTGAAGATAGAAAGAGAAAGAGTTACGTTTCGTATATTACTGTAGGGGCAGGAGAGAGAGGTGCGAGCACACATTTTCTTTCTCTCATAGCCAGTTGCGTTTCGTAAGTTTTTCAGCCAATTACAAGTTAATTAAACAACCAATCGAAAAATTAAAACATGTAATTGAAAAATACCTACTTCTAGGTTTCTTGACAAAACAAAACCCCAACAAAAATAGTTTGCTCCTCCTGTGATAAATAGCAAAATGTGTGCAAAACATTGTATTTTCCAAAAAAATATACTATCGAGAAAAATTTCACCAATCGTGTTTTTAAAACACGTAATCCAAGATAAAATTTCGAAGTATCATTTCCCCAAATATTAAGGTGGTAATTTTGACACATTGAACATTCTGAGATAAATAACAATGACAAAATACCAAATTGCATATTATGGACTCTTAAGGTGGAAGACATGGTTCTGCCCGCGAAATTCAAATTTAATTTGGTTTTTCGCAATTTGTAAACTAATACGACAAAGTAGGCTTATGGCATTCTAATTGCGACAATGGCAGTATCATCTTCACAGGTTGGTTTATATAAAAATTCTTTACTTGAAAGTGTCCACTTTAAGAAATTAACCAAGATATCGACTAATTTGTGAGTAACTCACGTCCAACTCAGTATTTTGATTAATTTCTTAAACTGGTCACTTTCAAGTAAAGATTTTTATGTAAACCTGTGAAGATGATAATTCCACTGGCTCAATTAGAAGGCCATAAGCCTACTTTGTCGTATTAGTTTACAAATTGCGAAAAACCACATTAAATTTGAATTTCGCGGGCAGACCCTTGTCTTCCACCTTAAAACAGGTCATAAGGGTTTCACCAACAAGGAATATATACCTGTTGTAAACATTTGCACGTACAGCCCGAACGTCGGAAACCGTCCGATGATCATCATCAGCTCGAACCAGCAAAAGAATATAGTTATAGCGGCCACGTCGTGCTGCCAGTTGGACGTGTTGGAGTTGGTCACGCCGTTGTCACGGTACCATGTTGGTATCTGGGAAAGAACATATTTTCACCCGACTGCACGACGCAAAGGAGTGGTACAGTTCTTGCAATTCACGAGGGCGCCTGACTTATGGTTGTGTG